>CM066729.1:72227500-73477500 GCA_033961575.1 Aselliscus stoliczkanus
AAAAAGATAGAGGAAACTTAAATGTATGTTAATAAGTGAAAAAATCAATCTGAAAGGGCAACATACTGTATGATTCCAACAATATGACATTCCAGAAAGGCAAAACTATGGTAAGAGTAAAGGATAAGTGATTGCCAGGGATTGTGGGGGAAGAAGGGCTAAATGGGCAGAGTGCATAGGCTTTTTTGATCATAAACCTTTTCTATATCATACTATAATGGTGGAAACAAGTCATTATACAAATATAATTGTGCTTTACTTTATTGCACTTTGCAGACATTGCATTGTTACAAATTGAAGGTTTGTGGCAACACTGAATCAAGCAAGTCTATCGGCACCGTTTTGTCCAATAATATTTATTCTCTTCACATTTCTCACATTTTGGTAATTCTTACAATATTTCAAACTTTTTCATTATGATTATATTATAATATTTGTTATGGTGACCTATGATCAGTGATCTTTGATGTTACTATTATAATTGAGGGTGCCATTATATATTATATATTATATGATATATGTTATACATTATATTATTATTAGAAGAGGAGCCTGAAGATGTAACTGAATTAGTATAATCTGATGATAACACTTTAAAGGATGAGAAGATGCTTTTTATGGATGAACAAAGAAAACGGTCTCTCGAGATGGAATTTGTTTGGTGAAGATGTTATAAAAATTGTTGAAATGATAATGAATGATTTAGAATGTCACGTGAACTTAGTTTCTAAAGCAGTGGCAGGGTTTGAGAGGAATGACCCCAATTTTATAAGAAGTTCTACTGTGGGTAAGATGGTATTAAACAGCATTGCGTGATACAGAGAAATAATTTATGAAAGGAAGAGTGAGTTGATTTGGCAAGCTTCATTGTCACCTTATTTTAAGAAATTGTCACAGCCATCCCAACCTTCGGCAACCACCATCCTGGGCACCAGCTCATCATCAGGGCAAAACCTTCAAAAGACTATGACTGGTTAATGGCTCAGGTGATGGTTAGCTTTCTTTTAACAACAAAGTATTTTTTAATTAAGATATATACATTTTTTTAGACATAATGCTATTGCACACTTAATAGACTACAATATAACATAAACATAATTTTATATACTAGGAAACCAAAAAAAAATATGTGTGACTTTCTTTATTGCAATATTTGTTTTCTCGTGGTGGTCTGGAACCGAACCTGCAGTATCTTCAAGGTATGCCTGTACATTTGTCAAAACCCATAGAACGTACAACACCAAGAGTGAACCCTAATGTACTGTATGGACTTTGAGCGATAGTAATGTTTCAGTGTAGGTTAGTTCGTTGTAACACATGTGAAGAGTGTTAATAGCAGGGGAGGCTGTATGGGGATAGTGGGCAAGGTGTAGGTGGAAAACCTCATCCCTTTGGCTCAATTTTTCTGTGAACTTAAAACTAAAGTCTATTAAAGAAAAAAAAAAAATCTAAAAAGTTTATTAAAAATAGAATGAAACATTTCAGAACTTGAAATACCTCTAAGAAAACTTGGGTCATTTGAAATACAGTTTGAAATGAGAGACATTTCTTTATTTCATAAGTAATAATAACATCACCAGAAACCACAATACAGTTAACATTAACTGAGCATCCATCTCTGGAGGAACTTTACTAAATCTTTGAAAACATTATCTTCTTTGCTACTCACTGCAACCTGATGAGCCAAGTATTATCTTTAAGCAATTTTACATGTAAGGAAAGAGATGTACAAAATTCAGTGAGTTGCTCCAAGTCACAGAGAACATAGAAAAGTTAGTAAAAAGTACATTAAAAAGGCAGCCTAAATCTAAGGCTCTTGTATGTCAGCCTGGCACTCCTTTATTCTGGCCTCTAATTTTTTGAGTTAGGTAGGACACAGGATACCCAGTATTAAAAAGAAAGGACTGAGTACACAGAGTCCATATGTACCTTTAAAAGACTTTATTTTGTGAACTTTCCAGAAAGCTGCCTGAAGGATGGTGTTGAGACCGCTCCTGTGTGGGAGGCAGGAAGCAAGTCTGGTGCTGCCCAAGAGGGTCCTCTCTGCTTCTTGGGCAAACTACAGTGAAAATTCCTGAAGAGGCTGTTGAAGGAGGTTGTTTCACTTACTGTTCTCCATTCAGCAGTCCACATGTATTCTCTGAATGGCTCCTATGCGAAGGTACTGTTTGAACATTGGAAGCATAGAAGTGGGCAAGACAGAGAAGGTTCATATTTGAGGTAGAGGAAATAGCAAACGTCAGCGAAGGCCCGGATGCATGGGAGGGACAGACGGTCCTTGTGGTTGAACCCTAGTGAATCTGGGAGAAGGCCCTGTACAAGTGGTCAGGCAGGAGGGAAGGGCAGCCTGGGAGTGCCGGCAGCAACTTGACATCCGTCCAAACATGTTTCCTCAGATCTGCTTTAAAGCTTCCGCACATTCATGCCCATGTGTTGACCTCAATGTAGATGAAGAACCCTCTGGCTAGAAGGGGAGGTTTGTTGTGGTACCACTGCCTGTTGAAACTTAGGTTAAAAAGAGAGGGAAGGAGAGGGAGAGACAATTGAGCTTTCTTTCCTGATCCACAGAGCTGGCACCAGGCTCTGCTGAAGGAAGCACACACCAAAGCCTTGTTTTCCTGTTGGCTCTGCCCACTAAGGCCTTTTTATGATACAAAAGTTTTGGAAAAAGCTGGTTAGATTCATTTTTTTACCAAACTGAGTAGCATGTTTGTGCTTTAGTAATGGAAGGTATTTTGGAGAGGATTTTTTTTTTTTTAGCTGCCTCTTGCATAGTTTTCCCATTAAAGTGTTTTGGTATCTACCACCCAAGGAATTTCTGTTCCATCCTTTATGATCCAATAAAACTGAAATTCCATGGTCTCCTACACACTGACATTCTTCTCCTGCTGAGGCTCTTTCTGTTCTGGCTAACTCTTTCAGGTTTCTTATTTTTCAGCCTCAGAGTCACTTTCATAACAGATTTTTTGGATCCATCTCAGGCTAATATCAGTTGTACCTTTTTTTTTTTTTTTAAGTCTCACAGAGGCTTTTGTGTGAAGAAAACAATACTTAGAATAGCCTATATTATCATAGTTCTCCATTGAAAACCTTGCTTGTATTAAGCTTGTAAACATAATTGGAAAAATCTGGTAAGAATTTTTAGATTGAAATTAAGCAATTTGTACTTGTTTATTGTTAAGTTAGCATATATATTTCACAAACAATGTGCATAATTCTTTATGTACTATAGTAAACTTAATTTTATTTTACATTTTAAATGGATATAATTCAACAAATGAATTTATAAATCCAATCATTTGAATGTTCCTATATATTTAAACCCATTTCTCAGACCTGATTACTTATGTTCCTGTCAATATTTCCACCTACATTTCATATAATGGATTTCCTTAAGAATCTTAAGCACTTAAGAAAGAAGACAGGGGCCGGCCGAGTGGCTCAGTTGGTTAAGAGAGCTCGCTCAAGAGTGCGAGCTGAGCTCTGAGCAACAGCAGTTCTATGCCCAGTCAGCTGCTGAGCTGCTAATAGGCGGCAGGATGGCTCAGCTAAAAAAAAAAAAAAAAAGAAACAGACATACAACCCCCATAAACTATACCATTTTAAACATATAAACAACTATAATACAGCTAATAAAACAATGCATAACAACTTAAAAGCTAAACTTATGAATTTGGTCAATCAGATTAACTGAAATATTAAAAATTGACCACGAATATAAATGGGCATGTTAGTTGCTTTTAAACATCTTTAATACAAAGCATATATAAAGCAGTAAAATGATTTTGTTATATTTGCATAAAAATAAATGTATGCAAAAAACAGTGACCCCATATTTATTTTATGTTCATCTGTATGATTTCTTTTGTACAATCTCAGGCTTGCAAATTTCCTTACTTAACTAAGTAGAACAGAGTCATCATTTCAGCTTATTGCAGTAGCTGAGATTATATACTCAGTCATTAGTCAGAGATTTGATAACAACGCTATGGATGTGGGATTACTAGTCATTGGTCAAGGAATTAAAGCCTGGAAGACATGAACCAACATGGTGTATACAGAGCATATCCCAAGAAGATTCAGTTCAAGTTTATGGGATAAGCCCATTTTCAGGGATTCTGCTATGTCAACGAGACCCATTGGTATACCAATTTAGCATATTACAAAAATCTTGGCCCTCTTTCCAGTTTCACCTTATTATATATACTTACAACATCACATCACTTGATTTGGATAGATGAAGCTGTGACAAACCCCCAGATTTCAATTTCTTTGCTTCCTTGTTGGAATAAATAGGCATTGCACAAGAATAAAGTTTTGGGACCCTGTCTTGATCTCTGATGATGAATTTTCAGGGTCATTTCCCATAAAGCCCTGAATGGCATCTCCAGGAGAAGCTTCTGCTACTAAAGTTTCTGCCAGTAAGATAAATAAAAAAGAACTTGGACTTTGGAACCTGGCTCGCCTGGGTCTGTACCCCAGCTCTGCTACTGAGGAAGAGACGTGTGAGTTTTGTCTTTTTCAACACAAGCCACCTTGTGTTTGTCAGCAGTAGCTCCTCAGGTTATGTTTACATAATCACCTGGTTACAGGAGGATCTCAGCAAAATTATCTGAAATTTTCCTAGGGGGAAGGATAGCTGTACTGGTCAAAAAAATGACATGAACATTTAAGTTTTAACCAAAATATATGCTAAAATGTCTGCTGAGTAGTGCAGATATTAGTGTAGATATTAATAACTCAGTCATGCTTTATTTCAATGTTTTTCACACTTTTATATAACCCATGGGAAGAAATACATCTTCTCATTTATGACTCAGAATATATACTCATATTTCATGAACCAGTAGTTGCCCCTATCACATGTTATAGACACTATTAATTTCCTATTCCCCACACTGTTTGAAATAGAAACAATTTTATAACTTTATAAAATGTGCTGTGATACTGTGACAGGCGACCAGATAACTGAGATGGCTACCAAGTGACTAATGGGTGGAAGCATATACAGCATGGAGACGCTGGACAAAGGAATGATTAATGTCCTGGGTGGAATGGAGTGGGATGGCAAGAGATTTCATTACACCATTCAGGACAGCGTGCAATTTAAAACTTATACATTGTTTATTTCTGAAATTTTCCACTTAATATTTTTGGGTCATGGTTGACTGCAAGTAACTGAAACTGCAGAAAGAGAAACCACAGATAAAAGGGGACTGCTGTATCTCAATCAGACAGGCTAGGAGAAACACATAGTGAGCTGGCGAGACCTAATCTCCCTGTCAGGCATCACTCACTATCATGATAGTGTTAGGGCTACAGAGAACACTCAAACTCTCTGTACCCAAGACACTTGCAGTTTGCTGGGGAGCAGGACACAGAAATTAATGAAAGAAGACAGGCTGTAGCGAGTAGAGCCATGAGATAAAGGGCAGGGTGAGATTGAGGGGGAGCTTTCTGGAGAAGGGGGCACAGGAAATCTAGATATCTGTTTATCTGTTAATTCTTTTTGATCAAAGTTCTATGAGGGGTCGAGTAGAGGCCAACGTGAGTGAAGCAGGCTGAGTATAAGATACGATGTGCTGGGGTCTGTGGCAAACCAAGAGTCATGGCCAGTCTAAAGGAAGCTGTTGATTTATGCATGAGGAGACCCTCTAGTATATAAAACTGAAAACAACAAAAGAAGAAGAAAAATAAATGAAGAAGAAAAATAAATGAAGAAACAAAACTCGTAGACACAGACAATAGTTTAGTGGTCACCAGAGGGTAAGGGGGAAGGTGGGTAGTAGATGAGGGTAAACAGGATCAAATATACAGCAATGGAAAGAGAACTGACTCTGGGTAGTGAACACACAATGTAATATATAGATGATGTATTACAGAATTGAACACATGAAACCTATGTAACTATGCTAACAATTGTCATCCCAATAAACTTTAATTAAAAAAAAAAATAAAACTGAGTCAGATAATTCACTTTTATCGAATACTTTCTGATTTTGTTAAAGTACTTTGTAGGCCAAACAAAACACATCTGCTAGTAGATCAGGTCCTTTGCGACCAACATTTGATCTCTACTCAGTTAGTAAGACTTTTCCACAATTGTATGTCTAAAATAGAAATTTCCTGATTGAAAATAACTATAACACCTTATTGTGAATTCGTATATTAGGTCACTTTCTTCTCAACTAAAGTAAAGAGCACTAGTGTTTCCTCAATTTCTCTTATAGGCTAGGTACCAGGAAAATAACTTCCAATATCTTAGAAAGTAATTCTGATTCTAGAGTGGGAATTTTAGTCTGTGAAACCTTTGGGTAAATATAAAATGAAGTCCTGAGAAGGGATGGGAAGGAACAAAGTAAGAAGACTGCAGGAGAGGTACTCTCCTTTTTTTGTGTGCTTTTGCTTTCTTTGTGGAGTTGGGGAAAGGGAGATTCTTTAACAAGGGTCTGTCCTGGACATAATCTTGGGTCAGTAATAAATTAGTTTTCTTTTTCTTTTTAAATTCAGGAACTACTGTTAACTCACTAACACAGCCTGTGTTTATGAGCCTTTGGGATTTCTACCTCCCTCTGAATCTAATTTGGCTCCTGTTTGGTGCATTATGGAGGAAAAAGTGTAATGGGAGGAGGAGGTTGGGTGAAGGGATGAAGGAAGGGAAAGACAGGGAGGAAGGGTAATGTGGAGACCATGGGCAGGCTTTCCCCATGTAGAAGCAGCCGTGTCCCCAGCTATGTCCCCAGTGGAGACCCAAGAGAAGGTAAACAATACCTTCCATTTTCTCTCCCTTTTCCCTTCCCTACATGCCTTTAAATCTCCCTCCTCTCCCTTTCATTTTGTTTTTTCATGTCTTAAATGAGACATCCAACTGGATGCACCAGGATTTGGAGAGATCGGAGGCAGTAAAAGGTTAATATCAGTCTTCCAGGAACCTCTGACATACGAGCAGAAATGCGTACATTCTACCAGAACCAAGGCACCAAGCCAAAGCTTGTCACAAGTTCACAGGGAGCCAGGGAGCATGCTGTGCCATAGGTGCTGCCCGTCTTTGTGGACAGATCCTGTAAAAACATTCTGCCTACAGTCCTCATGGTATTAGACCACAAACTGTGACTCTTAGTTGTAACAAAAGACCTAAAGGGTTTTCCTGGGAGGAGGAGGGCACAATGAATGTTCAAAAAGTTAAAAAGTGTTCTTTACTATGAAAAACTTGTAAGTAAATGCTGTCATTTCTAGGCCAGACTTGTGCCACTGAGACAATCAGAGGGATCATTTGTAGGAGAGAAGCAGAATGTATTCATGGAAAATGAGTAGTCTCACTAGTTATGCCATAGCGAGTAAGATTTTCTTTCCCAAAACCCATGCTGGGCTCCACTAGCAACCAAGTTCCTGCAGCTGTTGTTAGGGAGGGAGCCCCAAAGCATAGAAACCAGCAATTCATTCCTAGATTTATGGACCTAATGGAAGGGCAAACAGAATCGTCATTAAGGGTAGATATGCAGTAAGGGAGAGAACAAGTATTTATTTGTAACTGATGCCAAGAACAGGGTTGGGCACTGAAAGGGGCGTTGTAAAGTATGTCTATTATCTGCTTATTGAAAGGGAGCCCAAGTGTCTTTTCTACATCTCTAGCAATTAAATGCTTTTTAGCTATGACTTATGATTTTTTTTTTTTATGTGGGAGTCAAACTGGCAGACTTGTTTTCTGTAGTACTCCTTCCAGTGTGTCCAGGAAACACTCAGTACTCTTTTTTAGATATAGTTTTCCAGCTTGCCTCACTTCTTTGCTTCCCAGCCTTTAAGCTTCCCCATTTCTTTCTTAACTTAATGGCAGCTAATTTGAAGATTATTAGACTAGAGCAAGAAAGTATTGATTGCATCTTTTTGTTCCCCAAGTAAGTAACCCAAGATTGAACAAAGCTAAGAAACATATCTGATGAAGTGTTACTATCTAAACTATACAAACAATACAACTCAACAAACAACCCAATTTTAAAAATGGGCCAAAGACCTTAGCAATACCTCAACAAAGAACATATGAAAAGATGCTCCACCTCAAAGAGATACCACTGCACACCTATTTGAATGGCAAAAATCTAAACACTGATAACACCAAATGATGACAAGGATGAAGCAGCAGGAACTCTCATTCATTTCTGATGGGAATGCAAAATAGTACAGCCACTTTGGAAAACAGTTTGGCAGCCTCTTCCAAAACTGAACATACTCTTACCATATGATCCAGCAGTCACTCTCCCTGGTATTTACCCAAGTGAGTTAAAAACTGTTCACATAAAAACTGGCACAGGGATGTTTGTAGCAGCTTTATTTACAATTGTCAAAACTTGGAAGCAACCATGATATCCTTGGTGAAACTGTGGTCCATCAGATAATAAAATATCATTAAATGTTGAAAAAAAAAACTATCAAGCCATAATAATACATGGAGTAACCTTAAATGCATACTATTAAGTGAAAGAAGAAGCTTGAAAGAACTACATGCTGTATGGTTCCAACTATATAACATTCTGTAAAAGACAAAACTGTGAAGACGGTAAAAATGTTCAGGAGCTGGGGAAGTTGTTCGAGGGTTGAGTAGACAGAGATAAAATCACACAGGGAAAGAGTACAAAGTGAGAAAATGAGAAGTTTTATTTCCAGGCTTTTAAGACAAGCAAAATTTAAAGGTTAGGTACAGGAGGATGGGCTGGAACTTTCTAATTATTAGAATTGCTCAGGAGTGTGAGGCTGAGTTATGAAATCATTGGCCTTTGGCAATTAGAGCAGCAGAAACCAGCTAGAACTGTCCAAGACCAACATGGCAATGAGATTTACCTCCAAGTACTCTCCTGCCACATTATATGGTCATTATAATACATCTCCATGCTAAATGACACACTCATCAACATCATGACACCTCTGGAGAGGACCATATAAAGACAAAAAAATGGGTGTTTCCTAAATTCCCAGAAAAGTCTACCGATTTCCTGTGATTAACAGAATATTTCTCCCCTTCATTTCCATGTAAATACCTACCAAATGAAAATTATTGCCACACCTCAACCTCTGTTCTGCTGATGGAACAGATTTTTATTCAATAAACTACTTTCACTTTATTTCCTGATTCACTCTTTTTTTTTTAAATTTTATTTTATTTAATTAGTTTCAGGTGTACAACACAATGCAATAGTTATACTCTTTACCCCCCAAAGTGAAAACCCCCCTCCCCCAGTTCGCCACCCCACTCCCCCCCATATCATACATATCCATCACAACTCCCCTGAGTCCACTCCACATCCCTTGACCATCCACATATTCAGTTGCAGTTGGCATACAATACTACACAACATCAGCTTCAGTTGTACAGTGCAGTGATCAAGCCTCTATTCTATCCATGAAGTGGTCTCCCTAACAAGACATGTGACTATCTGACACGCCACAAAATTTTTACAACATTATTATATTCCCCGAACTGTGTTTCATATCCCTGTGGCAATATTGTAGTTGTCTATTTATGCCATCTAATCCCTTCCCCTTCCCCCCCCATCCCCACCCACTTCCCAACTAGCAACCCTCAGGTTTTCCTCTACATCTACGAGTCTGTTTACTTTGATCGTTCACTCAGCTCTTCAGACTCCACACACAAGTGAGATCACATGGTACCTGTCCTTCTCTGACTGACTTATTTCTCACAACATAATAGTCTCTTCACAACATTATCAATTACATTCCCAGAACTGCACCCATATCCCTGCAGCAACATTGTAGTCCCACATACACTGTACAAAACCTTCCCCATCTCCCTCTTCCCCACTTCCTCCCAGCCAGCAACCATCAGTTTTTCCTTTATATCTGCTTGATGTGACTTCAATCTACTTAAATTGTCTCTCTGGGTTAGCTTGTTTGCCCCTGTTTTTGTTTAAAAAAGCCCTTTTAACATTTCTTGCAATGCTGGCTTGGTGGTAATGAATTCCTTAAGCTTATTCTTTTCTGAGAAGCTCTTTATTTCTCCTTCAATTTTAAGTGATAGCCGTGCTGGGTAGAGCAATCTTGGTTGTAGGCCTTTACTTTGTGTCACTTTGAGTATCTCCTGCCATTCCCTTCTGGCCTGCAGAGTTTCTATAGACAAGTCAGCTGTTAGTCTAACAGGAGTTCCTTTGTATGTAACCTGCTGTCTTTCTCTTGCAGCCTCTAGGATTCTGTCTCTGTCTTTAACCTTTGCCATTTTAACTAGGATGTGTCTTGGTGTGGACCTGTTTGGGTTCAGCTTGTTTGGAACCCTCTGCACTTCCTGGGCATGTATGTTGATTTCCTTCACCAGGGTAGGGAAGTTTTCAGTCATTATTTTTTCAAATACATTTTCGACCCCTTGCTTCTTCTCTTCTCCTTCTGGTATCCCTATGATTCGAAGGTGGTTGTGCTTCACCTTGTCCCATAGGGCTCTTAAACTATTTTCATTGTTTTTTATTCTTTGGTCTTTTTGCTGTGCCAACTGGGTGAGTTCTGCTATTTTATCTTCCAAATCGCTGATCCGCTCCTCTCTTTCATCTACTCTACTGGTGATTCCTTCGAGTGTGTTCTTCATTTCAGTTATTGTATTCTTTAGTTCTAACAGGTTGTTTTTTATGGTTTCCCTATCCTTCTTTATGTCCTCGCTAAGTTCCTTAAACATTCTTATCATCAGTGTTCTAAACTGTGTCTCTGAAAGGTTGGATCCCTCTGTTTCATTTGGTTCCATTTCTGGAGGTTTCTTCTGATCTTTTACTTGTGACATCTTTCTTTGTTTCCCCATTCTGGCTGTCGCTCTGGGATTGCTTTGATGTATTAGATAGATCACCAGGAGAGCCCTGGCTGGATCACGCAGGCACACAGCTCACGGCCCAACACTCCCAGGAAAACTCCCAGTCTCAGCCTGTCCCAATCAGCCGCTCGCAGATCAGGCCAAGCAGCCCGACAACCAATCACCAGCCTGGCAACTTTGCAAGCGGAGTGCGGAGAGCAGAGACCCGAGGCGACTTGCGTGCTCCCGCGTCTCAGTGAACAGCCTGTTGGAGCTGGATCACTCCCACTAGGCGTTTCCCTGGCAACGCAGCACAAGCTGAGCGGAGGGTGGGGATCTGAGGCGGCTCGCGCACTCCCGGGTCTCAGTGAGCAGCCGTTGGAGCCGGAGGCCCCCCCCCCCCCCCCCGCCCTGCGTTTCCCTGGCAACGCAGTATAAGCCGGGCGGAGGGTGGGGATCCAAGGCCGCAGGCACACGCGCACGCACACACGCATTTCTGCGCCAATTCCACCAGACCAATTAGGTCTTGGACCTGATCCTTTGTGGGAGGGCCCAAGCCCTACAAAATGGCGTCCTCCCTACACCACTGGCGTGCAAGCTCCGCACCACGGGAACAACAGTCCAAAAACCTCCAGCCTTTGCACCAAAGGTGCTCAGTTCAGTCCGTCCCTGCAGTCTGCCGGCTCACACAGCCACTCCCTCCACCAGGAACCAGGTAAGTGCTCACCGGCGAGCAAGCCCAGGCACTGGCCCCACTGATTCTCTGGCCGCTCTTAGCCTCACCGAGCTGAGCAAAGAGAGTCCTTACTAATTTACTGCCAGCTATCTTAGAACTTCTCTTCCCGGCAAAGGAGCTCTGGGCTGGTAAGCTTGGGGTGCGACCGGAGGGTCTCTCCCCAAACCAGACAAGCTTCCCATGGCTGGGGCTTCCCTCACGGGGCTCGCCCTCTCTCGTCTCCGCTCGTCCTACCAGACCCGATGCAGCTTCCTCTTTAAGTTCTTCGTTTAGTGGTTCTGTTCCTCCAGTGTTCCGGGGACCTCCAGGGTTGAATGCTGTATAATTTGCTTGTAATTTTGGTGTGATCCTGGGAGGCAGTTAGCACAGCGTCTGTCTATTGCGCCATTTTACCAGAAGTCCTCTGGTTCACTCTTGAATTCTTTCCTGTACATAGTCAAGGACCCTCTTTCTTTCAACAAAACTATCTAATATTTATTGAGTACCTTGCTATTTTACCAGGCATAGGGCAGATTGCTGTTCATATGTTATGTTATTTAATATTCACCACAACCCTATGAAAAGTTACCATTTTTCTATTTTGTAACAACAACAAAAACAACACAATAACAACAATTACAACAAAAACCCTGGAGTCTTGGGAAAACGAAATGATTTTTTTTAGTTATAAACTGGCAGAACTAGATATAAAGATGAAAAGAATTTTGATGTGATAATAGTTTCAAGAAAGAGAATCCCAGGTTGAGAACTCCTATCCACGTCTCCCTAAAAGCCATCTAATAGGATAACCTAATTGCATTCAAATGATTAATTCTTTACCCTCACAAAAGCAAAGGAAATTATTTAGCTGACTTAAAGCCAACTGCAGTCATGTAAGTTTTGAGTCCCCAGGCAGGCTAGCGGCACAAAGAAAGAGGTTATAATAATATTAAGAAGGCAGCTTCTTTATTTGCTTGTAGGATAGTCTGTTCCTCTGTAAGTATAGAAAGCATCAGATGAATCAACTTTAGGAAAATAGCTCCACAGATATGAAGCTCTGCCAGGTATTTCCAATCTATTTCCCAGACATGGTCAACAATAATTTCTTCCCTGGATACTCATCTTCCTGTTTGGACCTAACTGTATTATTTTTAACCCAACCAAACCAGAGATAATGAACAACAATGTGCATGAAATCTGGGAATTTCTGAGAATTTATTCCAGAAAACTATAGTCAGAAATATGCAAATCTGAGAAAAATAATAGCATAATAAAGTATTAATAGACCCAATTCAATGCCATGAACTTTTCCTCTTGACCAAACAAGCAGCATCTGACGTCAATGTGTCCCGTACCTCTTGCTGAGCCTGGAACTAGCATCAGTCAACTTTGGTTCATGGCTTGGTCTCTCAAAGCACACCCAAGCTCTGCTTGGTTGGCAGCCATCTAGGGACTCCTTTGTGGCTTATGCCAGGTAGCCCCAGGCAGGGCACAGTATGTGGCTAAAATTGGCTAGAAGTAGCACCCCTCCCAGGAGGCCCCTAGGCTGGCACATTTGCCGCCCAGCTTCAGACAAAGCTGCAGCATCACTCTGCTGCCTCCAACAATGACATACCTAAAGGGCACACTGGGGAAGCACCAGAGCCCTGCTAAAGTGAATCATGCTCCATAGGGTCAGCCCCTGCACAACAGCTCCTGCACTGTAGTCATGGCCACTCCTCACAACCTGAGGGCAATCCTTCCCATTGATATGCCAATGGCAACCAATGCTCAACAACAACAGGAGGGCACACACAATACACACAGGGGAACACCTGGAGCACTCAGCTCAAGTGACCAGGGAGACTGAGCAACTGAGCCCAACAGAACACCTACTACATAAGGCCAATCTGCTTGCACTGGCAGGCATAGAAGCCCTACCTAATACATAGAAACAAACATGGGGAGGCAGCCAAAACGGTGAGACAAAAAGACATATCCCAAACAAACATACAAAAAACAAAAAACAAAGATCTAGAAAAAACTAAACAAAATGGAGACAAGCAATGTATCAGATGAAGAGTTCCAAACACTGGTTATAAGGATGATCAACGATCTCAGGGAGAACTTCAACAAAGAGATAGGAAACATAAAAAAAGAACCAGTCAGAAATGAAGAATACAATAACTGAAATGAAGAATACATTAGAGGGAATCAACAGTAGATTAAATGAAGCATAGTACTGAATCATCAGTTTAGAAAATAAGGTAGCAGAAAACACCCAATCAGAATAGCAAAAAATAAAAAGAATCCAAAAAAATCAGGATATTTTAAGGGATCTCTGGAATAACATCAACCATACCAACATTTGCATAATAGGGGCACCAGAAAAACAGGGAATGCAAGGAATTGAAAACATATTTGAAGAAATAATAATGGAAAACTCCTTTAACCTGGCAAAGAAAACAGACATACAGCCTAAGAAGTGCAGGGAGTCCCAAACAAGATGAACCCAAAGAGGCCCACACCAAGATACATCATAATTAAAATGCCAAAGGTTCTAAAGACAAAGAAAGAATCTGAAAAGCAGCAAGAGAAAAGTAGTTAGTTACCTACAAGGGAGCTCCCATAAGGCTATCTGTGATTTCTCAACAAACACTTTACAAGCCAGAAGGGATTGGCATAAAATATCCAAAGTGATGAAAAGTAAGGTTCTACAACCAAGATTACTCTACCCAGCAAAGCTATCATTTAGAATCGAAGGACAGATACAGAGCTTCCCAGACAGGAAAAAGCTAAAGGAGTTTATCACAACCAAACCATTATTACAAGGAATGTTAGAGGGACTTTTTTAAGAAGAAAAAGATTAAAAATATGAATAAAAAATGGCAATAACTACGTATCTATCAACAATTACTTTAAATGGAAATGGATTAAATGCTCCAATCAAAAACATAGAGAGGCTGAATGGATAAGAAAACAAAATCCTTACATATGCTGTCTGCAAGAGACTCATTTCAGATCAAAAGACACACATAGACTGAAAGTAAAGTGATGGAAAAATATATTTCACAAAAATGGAAACAAACCAAAAAGCTGGGGTAGCAATATCTAGACCAACGAAATAGACTCTAAAACAAAGTTTATATGAGGGCCAGTGACACTGCCCTCAAAAAAAAAATAATAATAAAATAAAATAAAAAAGGAGGACTCAGTAACTCCACTTCTTGATATTTATCCAAAGAAGCCCAAACACTATTTCAAGGGGAAGTGTGCATCCATATGTTCATTACAGCACTGTCTAAAATGGCCAAGATGTGAAGGCACCCTGGGTATCCATCTATGGATGAATGGATAAAGAGGAGATGGTACATATATACAATAGAATATTGCTCAGTTAGGGAAAGGGATGGGTTCTTGCCATCTGCAGTGGCATGGATGGACCTGGAGGGTACTCTGCTGAATGGAGTGTCAGACAGAGAAAGACAGATGCAATGTGATTTTGCTGATATATGGGATTTAAAGAACAAAATAAACAGACTAACAAAACAAAAACAAACCCATAGACAACAAAGAACATTTTGATGGTTGCCAAATGGGAGGAAGGCTGGAGGGTGGGTGAAAAATGGGAAGAGATTAAGGAGTAAAAATTGGTAGTTACAAAATAATCATGAGTAAGTAAAGTATAGCATAAGAAATATAGTCAATAATATTGTATTAACTATGTATGGTATCAGATGGGTACTAGATTTATTGGGGTGATAGATGGGAGAGGGTTAGGGGCCAGGGTGTATAGGTGAAGGGATTAAGAAGTACAAATTGCTAATTACAAAATAGTCATGAGGATGTAAGGTAAAGTACAGGGAATATAGTAAATAATATAGTAATAACTATGTATAGTGCTAGGTGGGTCATAGACTGGTCAGGGAATCACTTCTTAAATTATAGAAATATCTAAGCACTATGCCATACAACTGAAATTAATATAAAATCATCTTGAATGTCAACTGCAATTGAAAAAATTAGAAAGTGGGGGGAAATATGAAGAGGAATAAGAGGTCCAAATTTCCAGTATAAATAAGTCATAATGATGTAATATACAGCATAGGGAATATAATCCATAATATTGTGATGGCATGCTATGGTGGACTTATGATGGTGATCACTTCTGGGTTTTTTTGAGGGCAGTGTCACTGGCCCTCATGTGGGACCCGACCCAGGGCTGCTGGCTTCCCAAGCCAGTGCTTAACCACCGCGCCACTCGGCCGGCCCAGGTGATCACTTCTTTAGGTATATAAATGTTGAATAACTATGGTACACACCTGAAACTAATATAATATTGTATGTTAGCTATGTTTTAATAAAAATCTTAAAATAAAAAGGTGAGCACTCACATAGACCATAAGAGTAAATTCAATTCCATCAATTGAGTGTCATAATTGGCTCTTACAAAAGTGATAATAGTGTGTTTTCTGGATGCTGGGATAATGGGTTAATTTTCTCTTCTTCCTCCATGTTTATTCTTCTGAACTTTACTAATTTTCTAAAATAAGCATGTAGTATTTACTTTGGTAATTAGAAAAAAACCTCTTAGTTGGACTTTGTTTTCTTGGTAGTCAAGACAAGAAGGGAAAATCAGTCATTTATAACGTTAGAATCAGAAAGGAGGGCAAGTCCCAATTCCTTTGGGCAATAACGTTTTTGTGTTTTGTTTTTTTAAATATTGGTTTGTACTTGGAGCACTAAGCAGTATAATAATGTATTTTGACCTCAGCATCATTTCTCAGCAAATACATTGACAATGCCCACAAATGCTCCTGACAACATTGTTCAGAAAGAGCAGAAAGTGTAAGCGATTCTATAATGGGCAAAGGTTATGTGGTCCAAGAATGCACAGCATTTAGATGGATTATGTATTCTTAGTCATTACTCATAAAGATTACTGTGAAATAAGTCCAAGAGTGAGTAAAATGTCATGACTCCTGGTCTGGTTATCAGAACTGAGTTTGAAAATGTGCTTGGAGCTGGCTTTAATAGCTTAAAGTATCTGAGGATGAGAAATAAAATATGTGTATAAAGTTTTACAATAGTGTTATTTATAGTGTAACTCCAGAAATGATGAGCTATGTGACCTAAATGGGTGGACTTAGCTTGTATCTACTTTAAACTAAGAGCAGAAACACTGTAGTCATATGAACGCCTGACAATTAAGTTAACGAACTCATCATAGAAAAAGTGCTACATACCTCATTGCTGAATATCACTATGGTCACTTCTGAAGTACTCCCCTTGGGAAACTATGCACTGATGCCAGCACCTAGTTCACCCTTCAAAGCAGTTTTGGAACTCTTTTTCTGGAATGGCCATAAGAGCTGTCATCATATTACCCTCAATGTCCTGAATATCATCAAAATGCCTTCCTTTCAATATTTCCTTTATCTTTGGGTAAAGAAAGAAGTTATTGGGGGCCAAATCAGGTGAGCAGGGAGGGTGTTCCAATACAATTATTTGTTAACTGTCTAAAACTCCCTCACAGACAGTGCTGCGTGGGCTGGTGCATTGTCATGATGCAAGAGTCATGAATTGTTGGCGAAAAGCTCAGGTTATTTTTGCTTAACTTTTTCACGTAGGCTTTTCAGCACTTCCAGGTAGTAAACTTGGTTAACTGTTTGTCCAGTTGGTACAAATTCATAATGAATAATCCCTCCAATATTAAAAAAGGTTAGCAACATGGTTGCAACAAGTTCTCGAACTTGTCAGGCCTTATAGAGGAAGACTGATACTCCCCAGAAGTGTGAAGTAAATATCACTCCTATTTTATCATCTGCAATAGTGTACTCTTTGATAAAGCATTGGAGGTCAAGATAGTCACCCCATTGGTAAAAGAAACTATAGTGAAGCTCTCTGCCATGTATCCTGATCATGGTGATTTTCTTTTAAATCCAAAAGTAAATCCTGTCTAATTACATTCTGTCAACTTTTTATTACTATGATCTTTGTCGAGAGAATCGTTGTACAATCATTTTAACACTTGGGATTTGATGAAAGATCGAGAGCAGAGCATTCAGGATTATATTTCCATTGATAAATTTCTAGAGTAATGTGTTTAAAGGTTGTGGACTGAGAAAGATTTTATTTGGAAACCAGATACAAAGGTGATAGAGATAAATAGATTGTGAAAATGGAGGGGATAAAGCGTTCTTGATTTGATGAAAGGCCACCCTCAAGTAGCCAGTGAAACAAATTTGGAACCTGGTTCTTTTTTTAAATTTTGGATTATGATATTTTCAAACATTTCCAAAAGTAGAGAGAGGAGGATAATGAACCTGAATTTCAACAGCAATCAACATATGGCCGATCTTATTCCCTATCATCCATATCCAAGACATCTTATCATTACATATGAATTATGTGGAATCAAAGTATAAATTGAATTATCATAAACACATTTCTAAATTTTATTTCCCATTATGACATTATCTCATGAATTTTCACAAGTTGTTTTTAAATACACACAGGTAAGTTGAGTTTGTTTGCCATTAAACATTAAATTTCTCCAAGAAAAGGATTTGATCAGTGCCTCTCTCTGCAGCTGTCTCTCAGTACTCAGTACAGTTGCGTGGTTGAAATAGTACTTGATAAAGCTACCCAGTGCAAGGTACATGATGCTATTCTGATCACCATAAACACAACTGGCAGCATCACATGTATGAAACAGAAAAGAGAAGTGCAATGTCACTCTCTAACAACTGTGTGGTTAGGAAATTACTATATACTTAATTGGTATAAAACCCAATTATCATAATATTCATCTGATGACATTATCACCTCTAGTCCATCTCTTTATTCAATAAATCAAGCCAAACATGAGCCCCAAACTTGTGAAATTACTTTTCTTTCTCTTCATCTTTTCACCAGGGTTGAAATGTTTTCTCTGATACATTAAACTTTTGATGAGAGTGAATGGAAATTCCTTCAAGTCTGGCTTTTTGTAAGTGTTAGCTTCATAAGTGGTTCTTGGGTTTTTTGGTTTGGTTTGGTTTTCATTGTTAACCTGATATTTCTGGAAACATTCCTCTCCTTACCCAATAATGTGCTTTCTCTCTCTCTCTCGCTCTCACTCTCACTCTCGCTCTCTTGCTCTCTCTTCAAGATACAAAGAAAAAAATGTTTTGATTGCTGAAAACAATCAAAATTATTTTAGCTAAGGTAGAATTCTCCAAAATTTAAGCACAAAATCAGAACTGTACCTACTGTCTATCAAACCACATGTTTACCTGTTCACTCCCAAAAAAGCTGGTGGTACATCAAATAAACACCAGTAATGGAAATAGCTTTGAATCTCACACAGAGGGAAGCGGTTCAGGAGAGCCTTGGGTTCCAGTAAGTGCTGAAGTCCCGAAGCTATATTTAAATGTAGGAAATGGTTTTTTCTCTGCTGAGTCAGTACTCATGAGAATCAGGCCACATGAGAATCTTTGTAGGTGAAAATGTCTGCTGCCTGGTTCTCTCATCTACCCTGGTAAAGAAGCAAAGCTTGTGTGATTTCAGTCACTTGATGTTTCTAGGCCTCAGTTTCCTCATCTCTGAAATCCCTTATACATACCTCTGACTCTATATTCTTAACTCCGTCTTTTCCACAGAGATTCACATGATGCTGTGCTTGTGGGTATACGTCAGAAGTTTCAGCTTAGCTAGGGGGCATGCATGTCAGTCAACTTTTGAAATGTGAGGTCTCAAACTGTCTCTAACCTTTGTTTCTACCAGATGATGGCCTCTGATGACACATTCAGGATAGAACCCAGTCAAATCAAATACAAGTTAATAGGCCTGGAGTTCTCTAAAAGATCACATTCTCTCACCCCAAGATTTTGGAAATTAAAATTAGCTGTAAGATGAAGTAGAGAGAAACATCTCCTTTACCCAAGGGGTTCCAAACATATCCTGGGAGTTGCAGAACTGGCTTGGCTTCTTAGAAACTCACTGGGACAAGTAGATAGGGGGAATAAAATTCTAGGATAGTTTTAGGCTGCATTTCACAAACACTGATCTAGTCCAGCCCTACTCACCCTTGGAAGTACGGAATCAATGTGTTTCCATCAGACTGCTCCCTGTAACTAAAACGTTGGTACTTCCTGATATTTCTCACCTAAGAGCCAGCTGGCCTATTAATACATTATTTATAAGCATGCAATTAAGGCCACCACCTGACTTATTTTTACAGGAGATATTTAAAATATTGTCTTTGATTTATAAGAAGGGAAACCAACATGTGCACAAGTTGAGGAAATTACTAGATACAGACTAAACCCCAGACACAGGGTCATGTGGTCTTCTAAGTACATCATCTGGCAGCTGGGTTTCAATGCCTTGCTGCTCTTGGGCTGAAAAGGAAAAGTTACTGCCAGAAACACATAACTACCTTTTTGAGTTCCAATTCTCTGAGTTGAATTTTCCACTATCTGAACTAATACGGTTTTGGTTAAAAGTAGCAAAGTGTCGTTGCATTCTCTGGAACCTTTCAAGTTCTGGCAGGGTCCTTCTGTCATGACATATTGCCAGGCCTGGTAAAGCCACATAACTTTAGGGAGAGAATTCAGGGATATCCATTTTGACATCACCTTTCAGTTTTGGAGGTGTCTCTGCCATCTCAGACGGCAGGTAGTGGCTGTCAGTACTCTAGAACAAGACGGCCAAACCGTATTCAGACAGCCAAATGCTGAACAGCAAGAACTTCTGTGTGTATCATTCTTTTTTGTCTTATCTTCAGCACAAGGAAAGTCCAAATCATCTTGGTTGGTGTACAGCAGTGTGTGCAAAACCCAGCAGGCTTTCTCTCTGCTCAGCCAGAAGGCAGCTCCCACTGCCAGCACCCCTACGTCCTCCGCAACCCCATGTTCATGTCTGGACAAGGATGGGGCTGACTGTGAGGGTGAGAAGAAACTGGAAAGCAACTGAGGGAGGACCTGAGGTCTGTGTTATTTCAGAGGTATTTTGAGGTCACAGAGAAGACATGTCTCAGCACATAAACATGCACATGTTGGGAGATATGTCCCTTCTGCCTTGAACCTTAGGGCTGCTCAATAAGACAGACTTGGTACACACCCAATTTATAATTCAGAGAGATGAAGTGATCTCTCTGGCCTAAGGTCACACATTACTAAATGCCAGGAATGAAAAATAAACCCCATTCCTTTGGCTCTAAATTTATTATGCTATCTCTATGCCCCACGCTTATGACCACCAATTTCTGAAGGTCCTTTTTCTTCCTTTCTAGTTCAATCACACTCTCCCATGGGGCAGGAAGATGTGCCAATGCAAAGCTATTTGAACTACCTCCTTCCTCTCATAATATCTTAGCAAAAAATCAATTTGTTCAAATATGTATTGACCACTTATTCTAGGTGCTCAGGAAAAGCAAGCAAGCAAACAGGTGATGGATGCAATGGAGGAAAATGAAGCAGGAGAGTGAGACAGGGAGTGTTTTTCGGGGATAGAGCTTATGTGGCTATCTGCAAGAACTTTCCAGGCAGAGAAGTGTCAGTACCAAGGTCCTGGGATGAAAGCATGTCTGAATGTTGGTGAAATAACAAGGAGGCTAGTGTAGCTGGCAGAGCAAGAAGCAATAAGAGATGATTTCAGAGAGTATCAGGGAGCCTAACCATGTAGGAGCCTAAGAGACCATGTAAAGAATTTGGCTTCTACTTTAAATAAGATGGGAAGCTCTTGGAAATTTTGTACAGAAGAATGACATGATTTGTATTGACTAATATTTTAAGACAGTTATAAGAATAGATTAAAGGGGGAGAAGGCAGGGAGATTAATTAGAAAACTATGGCAACAGCGTAGGACAAAGGTTGGGGGTAGGAGTTGTTTTCTGAGTACATTGATAGAGCAAATAGGATATACTGACAAATAGGATGTGGGATGACTCACAATATGAATGGGGAGGTCAGAGAGGGCACTGGACAGGAAGTCTGGGATTTTGAGTTAGAGTTTTGGCCCCATTTCACATTCCGAGGAGAGTCACTGAAAACCCTCATGTTTCACACCTACAAAAATTGGCTTACATAGCTTCCCAACCTCACAAGGCTCAAATAAATATGATGCTGGTGCAAAAGTTGGCTTGTTTAAAACTAAGTCATAGCTCTAGCTCTGTGTGACTTTGCGCACATTCAATGCCCTGAGCAACTGTGGCGTGGAGACCGGGGTCAATTCTGGAATGTTTTGAGAGCAAATGTTAAAACAAAACAAAAAAACCAAACAGCATTACAGTTGTGAGGAATGAATTTAGGAAGCTTTATTTTTAAAAAGTAAAATCTCTTTCTTGATGGTCTAAGAATGACAAGAGGAGAAAGTTAATTGAACTTAGGAAGCTTTATTTTTAAAAAGTAAAATCTCTTTCTTGATGACAAGAAAACAAAGTTAATCTAAGTAAGCTGTTTTAACCAAAGACTTATGAAGCCCTAGTCTTAACACGGATTTTGTGCTCTCTGAGCCTGTGTTTATGAAATGTTACTTAGCTGGTGAGTAACAAATTGCTACCCTCACCCCCTTCCAAATCCTCACCTTCAGTTTTAGTTTTACTTCAACATAAAAGGTTTTTTATCCTCTTTTTTTTTTTTTTTTTTTTTTTCCTTTCTCGTGTCTCTGAGGTTTAACACTACCCTGGAATTTTTCTAAATTTTTACTAATGAGAATTATGTGATTCAGTTACTCTAAGGGACTCAAAAGTTTATAACTTTCCCAACCTGGCTTAAATATGCAAAGCCCAAGCTGCCTCTTTGCTATTCACTAATACAGGAAAAGTACAATAGGATGAGCATGAAGGAGTTGGTGAGCCCCTCCCAGGGGTGGGAGAGCAGAAGTCACAGGGCAAGACTTGCGCTCCACAAGATCAGAGCCGCCTTCTTAGGCAGAGCTGCCTGCTCTGAGTTGCCCCTTCCTCCTCTCTCTTCATTCTCTGTGACCTTCCCAAGTCCTGTCCATCAAAACCTACCTATTCTAAGACTCTCAATATCCTGCAAGGTAACTGATAATCCGTTTAATAAGCCAATTTAAATCAAATTGTTAGTGATGGAGATGGATTAGTCCTATGGCTCTCTGCACTTGAAGAGGAACTCCCAGAAAGGTAATGGCCTAACGTTGTGGTGGAATGGTGGAACGCTTAGGCACTGTAAAGATAACTGTGTAGTGAGGAGTTCTTCCTTTGAGAAAGACTCATGAAGTCTTCCCATAAGGTGGACTCCTACTTTGCCTATACTTTAATCGAGCAGTCTTCAATATTGTCCCAGAGACCATTTCAGGGGAGTCTGTAGAGTTAAAATGATTGTCACAATCACACCAATACATTATTTGCCCTTTTTCTCTCTCATTCTCTCACAAGCATGCTGTGGAGTTTTCCAGAAGCCCCACGATGTGTGATATTGACATCGCTCTGATGGCTAACAGAATGAGTGCTTGTATAATTTTGTTTTTAAAACTTATTGGTCTTAATTTTAGATATGGTAAATATCAATAGACATAATTCACTTTACAAACAAACAAACAAACAAACAAACAAACAAACAGGACAAAAAACTCTTTGGGGTCCTCAGTAATGTTTTTAAGTGTGTAAAAGGGTCTTGAGACCTAAACATTGGAGAACTGCTGTTTTAAGTTATCCCGCCTGATCTGGAAGCTGAGGTATCAGGAACACAGCATACCCAGAAGCAGGGAGGTAATTCCTACTAAATTCAAAACTGTGCGAGGTGGGCCGGCGGAGTGGCGCGGTGGTTGAGCGCTGGCTTTCCAAGCCAGCGGCCCCGGTTCAGGTTCCACATGTGAGGGCCAGTGACACTGCCCTCAAAAGGAAAAAAACGAAAAAAAAAAACTACTGTGCGAGGTAATTGGTTTGCAAGTGTTGGTATCTAAATGAAAATTCAAAAGAGCACACATAAGGATGAGCCCCCAAACTGACCAGGTCATGTCAAAAGGACACAGGTCCCAACTTGAAGGCGCTCCCACTGGCCAAATCAGGAACATCTGATTTTTTACTTTGCGAGTGATCAGAAGTGTCAATGGGACTGTTTCTGTTTACTAAAACTGAGGGTTGCTAGTTGGGAGGGGGGTGGGGATGAGGGAGAAGAGGAAGGGATTAGACAGCATAAATAGGTAACTACAATATTGCCACAGGGATATGAAAGACAGTTCAGGGAATATAATTAATAATGTTGTAAATATTTTGTGGGGTGTCAGATGGTCACATGTCTTGTTAGGACGACCATTTCATGGATGCAGTAGAGGCTTGATCACTGCACTGTACACCTGAAGCTGATGTTGTATATTGTATACCAACTGTAATTGAATATATAAATAATCATAGGACGTGGATTATAGTGAGGAAGGGAGTCAGAGGAAGTGTAAAGATATATATGATATGGGGGGGAAGAGTGGGGTGGAATTGGGGGAGGGGAGTTGTCACTTTGAGGGGTAAAAAGTATAACTATTGCACTGCATTGTACACCTGAAACTAATTTAAAAAAAAAAAGAAAAATAAAAGAAGTGTCAATGGCACCTTTTAGGGGGTTACAGATAGAGGGGAGGAAAGGGTTTTACACACAAAAGCAAAACACAAGGGTTATAATTAATGTCCACATTTCCCAACAGAATATAATGAACCAAATATTTAGAGTTGATACTTTTAATTCTTCAGTATCTTAATACAAATATAAGAAATAATACAGAATTAAATAACATCTGAAAAAGCTTACTAAATATATAAATATTCAATTCAACAATGAAAACGACATATGTTTTAATTCCTAAGTCACCAGATAGAGACAAGAAAACAAACAACACCAATAAAGTCATTAATTTGGTCTTATGATTATTTAAGAGTTCAAAAATTGTTTCACTAGTTAAAACAATATATTTAGAACAAAGGGAATTGTATACCCATACATGCTTCCTCTGCTGCTGCGAAAAGTGACCATGGGGAAAGAAGCCAGGAGAGACAAAGCATATGAACTGGCTGACTTCTATTTAGGAGACCTCCTTAATACCTCTTTTCACAACATTTTCATTATACTAGTTTTAACTCAGAATGACTAAAATAGAGCCAGGTCATATTATACAACAAATAGACAGTAATGCATGCTTAAAAAAAAATGTAAGCTGCTGTCTAAGACTAGCAATACTTATTCTACCATAAAAATAAGTAAATAAAGTTAATGTTGCCAATGTTATTTCACAATAGATTCAGTCCCATTTCCATTGTGGCTAAATGTCACAGAAGGACATGAAGAATAGCAGCGAAACCTGGGGTTCTAAAGAGACCAGCTATCAGCAAAGCAGTAAGCGGGGAGTGGACTAGATAAGTAAAGAGGAAACAGACACATGGACCTAAGAACAAGAGGGAAGGAAGAAGAGATGAAATAGCCACAGAAAAGCGAAGGTAATCTCAGAAAAGTTCTTTGGTCCTTAACCATCCCGACTTCTTCTTTCTCCTTTTCATGTCTTTTCCCTTTGTTTATTCCTTTATTCCTGGAATTACATCAGTTTTTAGAGCAGAATGGCAAATTATCTGGTCCAACTCATTAATTTTTCTGGATGCAAATGTGGAAGCTCACTGATTAACACAGGGTTGCCACCAGCCTCAGCCAAAGTCAGTCTCTAAGCTGTGGCTCCTGATTCTAAGTCCAGTATCCTTTTAACAGCACAACACCGCATTGTTTTACAAAACGAAGTCCTACAACACGCCTGAGAGGTAAAATAATTTCCTCTTAGAACTTACACAAGCACTGGGTAACTTCGATGGCAGTAGAAAGTCTTGAAATTTTTAGGCCTTATACTCCCACCTCTTTTGCTCTTCCAGGTCCCTTGGAGAATGGCCGTTTTTCTCCTGCTTTCCTCTTGCATCAGATTCAAGTAGACCATAAAATAACTTTCAGGGTTCTGTGACTCTTCTAGGGCTCTGGATAAAAGAAAGATCAAGATATTAACTTTGAACATTTATAATTTCTATTCTATTTGATTTTAAGAAGATAGATAACAGAAGGGTCAATAAAGAGAAAATTCTCCTTGTGCAGTTTTCATCAGCAAAGATAAGGAATTAGGCATTCTTACCCAATGTCATGTGAGGGGAATGTGGCTCTGTTTAAAAAGATACAGATAATTCTACAAAATCAAGCTTTGTAGAATCACTTTAGGCTACAAGTAAAGGAACATGTTCAAGAATTCCAAATGATCTATGTGTATTTTATTTAGAGGACCTTGAGCGTTGTTTCCCGTGGATACTAATTTGCTGGACATCAGGTTGAGAATGGTCATAAAGTAGACAGATGGAGATGCTTTCAAGGCCTCTTGGCTTTCCAGCACAGAAAATGGGAGGATGTGGGCTTCCCTACAAGGTATGCAGATAGTGAAGTAAAAGACCTGGGATATTACGTTGGTGCCATCTCACATTTTTAGTGTAATTTTAAGTATTTCTTAACCAAAACCTGCAAAGTTCTGCATGTTTGAACCTTGCCAACATTTCCAGTGTAAATTCTCTGTGGCAAAAGACACAGAACAGCTCAGGCAAGAACACCCAGGCTTAAGGGTCTGTTAGTGACTTTGATCAGATTATATCATTACATTTTTATATAATTTTATATAATTTTATTCATTCAAGAATAAAATTTTGTAGAAAAATAGTCTTAGAATGCAAGATTTCTGCCCACAAGTCTAACCTAGGTATTCAATACATGTTGCTTAACTCTTTTCTTATATAAAGCGTTACATTTCTTCTTCTTGGAACTATGAGGAAATTGGGATAGTGGTGAGGAGTACCACTCATCCAGCCTTCATCTGGAAAGCATATGTACAATTATTTAGCAAAGCAAAGATTCTTATTCTTTTGGAAACAAATATTCTTTGTATTATCCTTCCAACTGATCACCTATTTCACCATTACAAATTGTTTATTGACATAGTACTAAGCTTAAAATGGAAGATAATAATATAATCCCACCTGGGGTATAATGTTTTCCTAACATTGTCATGTTATCATTGCAAAGAGCCTATTTATAAGTACAGTGATTGTGAAGTTAGGTGGAAGAAATCAGGTGATTATACAGATAATGTGGGTGAAAAAAAAACACTTCTACATGAAATAGGTAAGTTCTTGAAGAAAAAGGTAAGTTTGAGATATGCATTTCACATGACTGTCTATATTTTTTATTGTTTTCCAATACAGCCTTGACCCAAACAGAAAACTGCTACTTAAGAAGCCTAAAACCTAAGTGATTGTCTATAAAGTGGAGTTTTTGTTTCTGAGAAGCATGTAATCATTTTAGGGTTGACTAATGAGAAATAAAAGATTACTCTCTACCTCAAATTTGACTTCATTATAGCATATGCAGAAGGTACAAATTTATGACATCAACTGGGGCTTAATTGAAATAACATACAGAATAGTGGGAAATTTCCCTGGGAAACTTTAATTTTTTCTCACTTTCTATATTAGTAATAAAGGACTGGATTTATAAAAGAAAAAAAAAAAGAAGTTCTTCGAAAACCTGTTACCCTATTATCCTGATGTCATAGTCTCATGAGAAGTTAACTGTGATGATCTCATCAGGAATTTTGGAAAGGGAAATTGCCTCAAACTCATCACACCTTCCTCCAGAGTGCAGCTTTACAGTTGAAGAAAACAACATCGTATCTAGTGTTATACAGAATCACAAGAAAACTAAAGGGAGCCTAACTTCTCTATAAAAATAACAGCAGTTATTAGAGGTTATCTTTCTGTCCCAAAACTATAAACTTTCTTATGCTTTTGTGAGCAATCAGTATGAGGTTTTGATGGAAAATAAACTTCTTTTTTCTTTTTGTCATTTATCTAACAAAGAATTGAACCCTACCTTCATAGACTTTCCTTACTTACTGGATGTGTCTTCCTACAGGCAGATCCAGGGAGATGATTGTCTATTCATTTCAACAACTAACTCATCCCTCCTCTTTCTTTCCCTACAAACTATGAACACACACACACACACACACACACACGCACGCACGCACACACACACACACACACACATTTTCCCCTCTCCACTTTCTTATTTCTGTTTACATCACCACTTTTCAGGTCACCAGGTCAAGAATCTTGTTGATATTTTTCCTGCCCATCCAAGTTTTATGTTTTTAGGAGATGATGGAAAGAAAGAGGAAATAAGTAAAGGTAAGGAAAAATGGAAAGTAACGATAGTAGGACTATTCCCTTTTATCACAAATTGAAAATCAGACTTTGTTACTTAAAGAAATAAAAAGTCACTATCTTTATAATTTTCTTCCCTTTCTTCCAACTTAGTGTAACTTAAAATTTGGTCTTAAACAAGTTTTCTTCACCTTGAGCACTAGTCTCCAGCATAAGCAGCACTTGGTTTTACTAGTTTTATAAGTATGTGGGACCTGGCTGTTAAAAAAAAAACTTTTAATTCTTTAAAAAAAATTTTTAAACCAGCCAAAAATTCCAGTCGCTCAAAATATGCCACTGAATATTCAGTGTAATTAAAAAGAACTGGTCTTATGTCATGAAGACATCATCAGTAAATGGGAATCTTAGTGCTTATAAAATTCCACACAGGTTTGGTTGTTTACAATAATCTCGCCTTAGGCACGATTTCACTTTCCACAGCTTCAGTTACCAGCTATCAACTGTGTGAAAACATAATGTGGAAAACTGCAGAAATAAACAATTCGTAAATTTTAAATTTTGTACTTTTCTGAGTAGCATGATGAAATCTCTGAGCCTCCTACTACAACCCACCTCCATGTGAGTCATCCCTTCACCCAGCAAATCATTTTATATATCCTCTCTGCCCTTTAGTCACTTAGTAGCCATCTAAATTATGAGATCAACTGCAGTGGTAGGCGCAGTGCTTGTGTTCAAGCTATGCTTATTTTACTTAGTAATGCCACATTGCATAACTTTATTACAGTACACTGTTATTGTTTTATTACTAGATATGGTTGTCAATCTCATACTGTGCCTATTTATAAAGTAAACTTTATCATAGGTATATATGCATAGAAAAAACATAGAATATATAAAGTTCAGTGCTATGCTTGGTTTCAGCATCTACAGCGGGTGTTGGAGAGTATCCCACTCAAATAAGGGGAGTCTACTGTATTTCATAAATGAGAGAAGGCCTGGGTACAGAGATAAGCAGACTTTCTTTGTTTCAGGAACTGGATAAAGCATTGAACAATTATATTTCCTAGAAAATTCAAGACTTACTTAATGAATACAGGAGAATTCTTTTGAAAAAATGCCTCTTTCTAGTGGAATTTATCTCATGCTTGAATAGACTATATTATCATTTTTGCCCAAAGGGGACTTTTAAAAATGAATTTGAACACTTCATATTTTTCTGTTTAAACTTTCCAAAAGAATACAGCAGTAACAGCAAAGCAAGGGTTAAAATAAGTGCAACTGATAACAACAGCGCCTTTCAAGTCAGGACTCCAGGGCCTCGAGACTGGAAGAACATTCTAGCAGAGGTCAGGAGACCAGGGTTGTAGTCATAAGCCTGCTGCTGTTAGCTAGCTGTGTGAACCCCTCTAGGCTTCAGTTCCCACATGGAAAACTAAAATGTTAGGATAAAGTAGAATTGGCCTTCTGCTTCTGACATTCTGCAAGATGCTAATGAGGTCCATGGGCTTAATTTATGATCAATAAGATCAGCTAATCTGCAATCTCCTCTCCCTGAGAGAACAAATACTTTTATCTACTTTTGCAAAGAGATAATTGACATCAAAGATTTGTCGCTTTTCTTATAAAATCATAAGAATTAACCTGGTATTTATATAAGCTTATGTAAAATTAAGTGTTCAAAAAACCTAAAACATGAAAGGTATTAGTCTATGAGGAATAAGAGGAAAAGGAAAAAGAGGTTGCATTTGAGTGAGATTTTGAACAGACATTTAAAATAGCATTCAAAGCCAACATTTTTTTCTTCCCTATCCTTCAGTCATCTGAGATCATGAAAACTCCCGTATCACCTCTTCACCCTAGGAAATTCCCATCACACATAATATAAGTAGCAGTTTTGCATTAATTTTAATAAATCATGCCTATTTTCCAAAACCAAAGATATTTAATCCTCTCTCTTTAGCTGACTCTCCTTGTTCTGTAGTGTCTTTTGTTTTATAATGCCTCACAATGTTTTAGACTCAGCATTTATGAGGTACCGAATTTACAGTAAGAAAAGGGGGACTGAAAAAACTCACTTTGAAAATCTACCCTTCCATTCATTCATTTATTCATTCATTCATTCACTCATTCATTCATCATTTCAGTGAATTTTTTTTTAGTACTTGGTATACATAATGCACTGTGATAGATCGGGGGTAGAGAGAATTTATGATCTATAAGGGCAGAATGACATGACACCGTTATTATAAGTATGGATCACCTGTATGTTGTTTATAGTGTTGAGAAATAGTAAGAGTATAACACAGAAAGTACTACTTAATTATTGATCATATTGAACAATTTCACAAGCTCTTAAATGGAATAGCTGGCCAAGGGAATGCTGTAAAAAGAGAAGAGACTGTCCCTCTCATTAGCCAGTAGAAAGAACACAGCATGGGTGCTGATACTTCTTTCTCTGATTTTGCCATCAGATGATGCCATAGTCATCACATAAACATTTTCCACATTTCCTCTCATCAACCTTTACTTACAGTTCACAAAGTAACTAGCCTTTAAGCAACCTCAGCAAATGAAAAAAGCAGGAATGTCCAGTTTAATGTCCAATGGCAAGAAAATGATGGTTTTAAAATACAGTCAACATTTATGTATTTTGGAAACAGCAAACGAAACACGCTGTTGCCATCCCTTTATTTAATTTTCATGCAACCTCCAAATTTTCATTAAAAAATCATTTGTTTCCTTCTTTGCACTTTTTGTGGTGACTCACCTCGGTCTTGGGTCCGACGACGTTTCCAGTACAGTAAGATTGAGATTAAGATCAGGAGAATTACCAGGGAAACAATACTTAACAATAGTGGAACTGAAAACCAAACGCCTATAAATATTGAAGGGAGAAAGAGGATAAACAAGGTCATCAAAGTAAGTTGTGAAGGAAAAAAGGATAAAGCAATAGTTTTGATGAACTTTCACTAGAGTTTAGCTTTCAATGAAAATTATTCTTAAATATACATATCAAGGCCTATATTTGTGACATCATATTATTTTAATAACATTTAGATAAAATAATGATAGCTAACGTGTCTTACGTGGTTACTACGTAATAAGAGCTTTGAAAGTGTTATATCATTTAATCCTCAAAACAGCCCAAGAGTTAATTATTATTATCTAACAGATTAAAACAAAAACAAAAACTGAGGTTCAGAGAAGCTAAGTAAACCCCAAATCGGCATAGTAAGTGGTACAATGCAGGCTTGTTTAGAGATCTGTTTGCCTTCAAAGTATATATTCTTTGCCTTATTATCCATTAAAGTAATATGTTTATTGAGGGAGTTTTGGAAAATACAGAGATGTACAAAGAAAAAAATCATTATAAATGATATGTCAATTTCAGCATTTGCAGAAAAGGAGACATGTTCCTTTTCAGGTTTGTGTTTTTCGGGAAAATTTACCCTTTGCTTTGGCCAAATCTAAGGTTGATTGCAAAAATGTGCAAATCTAACACCGCAAGCCTTCTGACAAAATTTACCTAAATGTCAACTTTTTTTTTTTTTGAGGGCCGTGTCACTGGCCTTCATATGTGGGACCTGAACTGGGGCCGCTGGCTTACCAAGCCAGCGCTTAACCACCGCACCACTCAGCAGGCCCATCAACTTTTTAATTAGTCTGTTTTGTCAAGGATCCTGGGAGATGGTCCTGAGAGGCTACTGTATCAATGAGACACACATGGGAAAGTTTTTGCAGGTTTTATTGTTCAGAATACCACCCTCCACCCCTCAAAAAAAGCAGCAATATCTTTCTAGAAGGCTTATTACTGAGTGCCTCATCCAGAGTTAGTGCTTCAAGACTAAACAGAGGAAGAATACTGTGGCTATTATCACTGCTCCCTTTATTCTCTCTCCCATAACCCTTACCTCTTGTATCCATGAGGCCTGGAGATAGCAGTTTAGATAGAAACAAAAGAGATTAAAAGGGGTCTTGAACAGGAGGCAGTTTGTTTTAAAAGCATTGAGGAAAACACTCACACTGGTCCCTTTCTTAAAAGAGCTATTGTTCCTTTCCCATAGTATAGATTATCCAAAGGTTTCATCACAGATGTCACATCTTCCAGGATATATTCCTAATCTTCTCGAATTGAGCTGATGCCTCTCATTACCCCTGTAGTCCTCCCATGGTGCATCGTAGCTTTCTCGTTGAAGTGTTTAACATGCAGTTTTACAACAGCCCAGCCACTTCTATACTTCCTGATAGACTAGGGACTGAGTCTTGCTCACTGTCACATTTCACTGTTGCAAAGCCTGGCACACAGCAGACACTCAGTAAGTGTTAGTAGCATGGAAGAATAATGAATGGATGGATCTCAGCAAAAGCATTTGATATGTGAGCATCATACCACATTTACCAAAGTAAAATTTCTTTATTGGCTTCTTTAACTCTGTTCTTCTTTCCCTATTTACTCCACCCTCTCCTCTATTAGCTGCTCTGCTAAGAGACCAAGAGGCTCTGCAGAGTATTCACTACCTTTCATGTGCATGTACACAGTTGCAACCACAGACATCTTTGCCCACCCTCTCTTACCTTTGTTCACAGTTTTCCTGAAGTTGGTCACAGTCCCCAGGTGCAGCACCTGGCAGATCACCTCCTTTCCCACCTGACTCTTGGGGTCTTTGACATGGAGGACACTGGTGACAGATGTGGTCCCATTGGGGTGTGAGAGAATCTCAGTACTGTTGTCCATTCCTGATCCAGAGACCTTCCAGGAGATCACAGGGGCTGGGCGGGCGTTGGCAGAGCAAGTAATATTTAGGTGGTCTTCAAAGAATGTATAGTGGAGGAATACTGTGGGCTGTACTGGGACAAAAAAAAAATGATGGTCTGCCATCAGTTAGGCACGTGGTCGAGTCCCACACTCTCCTCAGGGAGATGAGGGAATGATTTCTACAGAAAGATATTGAAGGCTAGAAAGATAAAGTGACACATCCAATAAAGTGACACATTGAAGGCCTAACTGAGACCTTCTTGTTTCTTCCTGTGTCTAAGCCTCTGACCTGCAGAATGGGCAATGGCCTAATACAATCCTGTGACAAGAAAAATCCTCTCTGTAGTTGCTTTTAAGAGAATTAGCTGGATGGACAGAGGTTATCTTCTCTCTCAAACAGCCCAGAGCCTAATTATTCTGTTCTCCTTTTCCATGGGCAATGCAGCATCTCTGCCTTCTTCTGGGTATCCCTCCCAAATAGTTTGACAATGAGCATCTCCATACAAGTAGCCTGCAAGTCTCAGAAGTACCACGGCAGTTTCAGGGCATTGATTCCATAGAGAGATTGTTGTTTAGTGATAAAAGTTTTCTGCTTGGAGTTGAACCAGTAAATGAGTGATGCATAAGAAAGTTGGAAAGTCCCTGTTTAGGATATCTATACAAATGTAAGTTACAAATTCATAATCAATAACCAGAAAAATCACAGAATGACAGTTGAAGGACCATTGAGATCACCTTTTGGAGTTAAGGGAAAATAACTAGCTTATGGGAAAAGGACATTAGTTTGAGGTTAGCTTTACCCTGTTCCCTTTCTAAAATTCCCTTAACTAATGAGTTCATTTTCGTTAGAATATAGTTTATCTCTGCTGAACAAATGTAGACTTGCCTTTCTGTGGTTGGCTTTGTAGCCCACAAGATAATTACAGGGCAGTAATAAATGAAAGCCTGGTCTATGCTTAGAAGTTCAGGAGATGGGTGAACTTCAGGAAATGGAGCTAGCTATAGGACTGTGACTCTGTCAAAGGAATGCCAAGATTACTGAGCAATGGCGAAGAGAGATAAAAGTGAAGGAAGATAACTATGGTTGGCGTGGCCAGACTGGATGGCAAGGTACTCTGATATATCAAAGAATGACAAGAGCCAGAAAGAGTGGCTGGAAAAATTGAGTGTAGAAAAGAACAACAATATTACTAGCTACAAGACTTACAGGAGTGTGGTTTTCAGGTGAAAAATAATACAAAAGAGTATGAGTAAAGAAGGGGAATAGCAGAAAGAAAAAAAGATGGGCAAAAAGAAAAAGAAAAGAAAAATAAACAGAAATGAGAAAAATATCACACGAGAAAGATAAAGAAGAAAACTGACATGGATAGATGGATGGAAGGAAGGAAGGAAGGAAGGAAGGAAGGAAGGAAGGAAGGAAGGAAGGAAGGAAGGAGAGGGAGGGAGAAAAAAAGAAAAGAAAGAGAGAGGGAGGATTGGAGATAGAGGGAAGAGAGGGAGACAGAGAGAATGAAAGAAATAGAAATCAAGAAGAAAGCCTGATGTAAGAACTCGCAGAGAGGATAGCGAATAAGTGAAAGAAACTTGTATTTAGTGTTGTCATACTTCCCTTGCATTCTTATCAACTGAGCCTCCTGTTACCCCATGTCCAATGTACCTGGTATGTTCAGACTCCCACAATGACATTCCTAATAACCTTAAGTTAGTCTTTTCCCTCCTGAAACCACCACCAAGTGTGCCATGATCCAGTTACCCCTTATTCCTACTACTTAATTCTTGATCTCAGCTAGGAGGAAAGGAATCCTGTCAAACTAAGCCTCTTGGATATTTTTTTAAAAATCATCATTATCTAGTTAAATCCCCAGTTAACCTCTAGTATGAAGAGCCTCTGATGCATGTCCCCTTATTAATCCTGAGAGGGCCACACTGAAACAAAATTACAGGGACTACCATATCTGGCTCCAGGTCAGCCCAACCTGGCTCTGTCCTTAGATCCAAAAATATTAAAGCTATTAGAGAATGTACAGATGATCTATTTCACGTTTATTGTGCAGATAAACTAATTGTAGTGCACAGTGGACAGGACTCATCTAAGGTCGCATGACTAATAATGGTAAAGCCAGGTCTGAATCATATCACTACTAATGGAGAACTTGTCTTAATTTACCCCTGCTGATGACAAGTTTCCTCAGAACAAAAATAACTAGGCAGAAACTCAATGTAGCCCCACGAACTTTCCAACAGCCATAGCCACACTTACAATAGACATGAAAGGCTAAATGTCTTCTCATAAACCTTTCTGGGGTTAGGTTCCTAATAAACTAGGTACTACCATCATATCCCAAACATTCTTGAAAATAAAATTTCTAATCAGAGCTAATGTGTTCTCAGAGATTCTCACCAAAGAGAGTGAGGCAGGCTATTCCTGAGACCTTGCCGGAACCAAAGGTATTGAAGAGGCACTTGTAACACCCCTCATCCTCCAGGGTGGTGTTCCAGAAGGTAATGGTTGAGTTCTGGAGTCCCAGCTCAGTGATGTTGATCTTGTCCTTATATGCAGGCTGGACCACAACCCCATGGGTATTGCTGAAGGTCACCATGTTTTCTGGGCTCACAGCCTTCATTTTCTGCCATGTCACAACCAAGACTTCCTGGGAAATTTCCAGAGAGCATCGTAAGGAAGCGGGTGTGTTCAGCAGCTTTTTTACATCTTGGGTCACCACTTTCATCATGGAATCATAAAAAAACACATTTAAAAAATTAATACATACAAATACACATTTTTAAAATTAAAACAATGCATGTCCCAAGTCAAATATAGAAAATATAGAGAAAAATTCAAAGAAGACAACATTTACATATATTCCTGATGTTGCTGGAGAAATATAAGTTCAAATATACTTTTTTTCATCTTTAAGAGTGGCAGAGTAGAAAAGCATAAAGGCAAATTATCAGGGACAAGAAACTGTGTGAAGAATTCCTACAAACTGGAAAGTAGGTGGAATGAGATTGAAAGTGGAAATTGCCAGAAAAGATTTACCAAGTGTATTTATGCCAGGCGAGGTAGAAGCCAGGAGCAGGAAATGGCCAATGTACAATAGGCGGAGTGATTAGTTTAAGTGAAGAGTATGTGACAGACCTATACATTTCACACACACACACACACACACACACACACACACACACACACACTCACACTACATTGGAAGGGGCAGCAATAGTGATGTCTGCCTCCAGGAAGTAGTGGGGAATACAGCACCATAAGGTAGAGAGATACGTATACATGACAATACTCCAGCAGCAAGTATTGTAGCAGAGAGCTCTGACAACCAAATGGCAAGCTAGACATTCCCTCATTTGTATTGAATGCAGTGCAGAATATAAGGCATGGCAATAATTTCTTCCACCTCTAATGCTGGCTACTCATATTGGTATGATACATTATTCAACAGGAAACTTTCAATATAATAACAAATAGCCAAACATTTGAGAATACTAACACAATGAAAGAGGAATAATAAACTTTACAAATTCAAGAATTCATACCAAAGAAAGATATCATAAACCAATAGACATTTAGACAAGAATAGATGTGACATCTTAATGTAAAAAGAAACCAGCATTGTAAATAATAATATAAATTAGTGATGTGGACTAAAAAGGGGCCACATACTAAACCTGACAAGCTCAGGGAAGGCCTGTATGGCAGGCCCTACAAACTCAGAGCCCGAAATTAACCACATAGGATGGTCTGAACATAAAAATTCCTAACTAAAAACAGGTCGTGGCAGGTCTGTAGCTTCCTTGAGAAAGGTCAGTCTTTACCGTAAGTGAGCCTGTCTGTTGTCTTTTTGCATCTGAGATAACATACCCTTGTAATGTCAGAGTAATTCCTTTTGCCAGACCCCTCAGCCAGAGCAGGAAACCGCATAATCCCTCATGTTATTCTTATGCCCTGATTACCATTTGTACATGCTGTAAAATGCTAACTATTAACTATCCTGTACCCACCAATGTAAAGGAGAATCTATCTGTCTTTCCAATTTACTTTTTATCCAGTCCCAGAGATTCCCCACCCCCAAAGGTTGTGTTCATTTACACTCCCTCAATCATTCCCATATCTTTACAAACAGGTAATTATTGTTTTAAAAGTTATTCAATTCAATAGGTAAAAAATATCTTAATTTATAATTTTTTCATGTCTGGTTTTATCTACAGAAACAGTGGGTAAATAGCAAAGTCTTCTTCTACTTGGAAAACAAAACTGTGGGAAGCAGAAAGAACCAATTTCACTCCTCCAAGTGAATGACAGGTTTAAACAATTCATGCAAACAAATGAATCAGCACAGCACAAACAACAGTGGCCAAACGTCTTCACTCCAGAAATCATGTTTCCTGGACTCCAAGCAGGGGAACTGAGTATCTTTACCTTGCGCCCTGCATAGCGTCACTGCAGCCAAGAACCAAATCAGTCTGTAGGTAGAGAGATGACAGAAGAACCTCCCGAACACCTGAAGACAGAGAGCACAGTACAAAAATGGACTTTCGGATGTGGACAAAGCCAAGGAAGCTTCCGTCTCATTGCTATCTCAGGGAATGTTGCAGCGAACGTTTTAACCAACAGAGAACTTTGGTTTTGTAGAAGTAGACCAGATACTATAAATGGAAGAAATAACAGAGTCTGCTCAGAATATGGGAAAGGGAAAACAATAGTGTGGCTCCTTCATCATGGTAACCTCTAGCAATTTGAGGTCTTGCTCCTAAAGCCACCATGGTAAAGAGCAAGATCTCAAAGACATCGTATCTCCGGGGAAAACAAACTGCCATAAATATACACAGAAAACGCAGAGACTACAAATGTTAGCGTCCGTTACCAAAATAATCCACATCTGTTAATATTAAAAATTAACTCAGGGGTAATCACTTGCCAGAAACAGGTGACTATCTTGCAGTTTGCTGAGGTAGCTTTTCCTGCAAATTCTGCAAAATTTATATAAATTGTACTTTTTCGAAACCAGTGATAGCTTTATTTAATTTTTTCTTCATTGCTTTATTTTCATGTGTCTGGGCAGAAATCCTTGGCCTTTTTACAAATCATATTGGTATTTAAGGAAATGTTATCCTGGGTATCATTTGCCTATAAAAAGAAAGGGTGGAATATAGACAGACTCATTTCTCTGTGCAGTAGCCCCATGGGTCCAATCACTTGGTGCACATGTGTGTGTTCACTGTAAGGGGTACAGGCAAGAAATGTAACTATATTTTTTGTATATTTCTAGATTTTCTATAATACAAGTGTGTAAGAAATGTGTATTTCTCTGTATTTTTCTTTAACCGAACTTCATTTTTATTTCATGTTGCCATTTCAGCTGGAGGTAGAAACTTAGTTTCAGTCAAGGTCTCGTTATCTCTGTTAATTCAGCATCCTGCCACCCCAACACTTCACGATTATCTCGATCTCTGGCATTGCATCTATATTCCTGGGGGCTTACATAATAATACCAAGCCATGAGATGGGGCTACTAACCCTTAGTTATAAACATCTGTCTATGCTGGCTTTCCCTAAGGCTGCTGTGTTTCCTCAAGTTATCAGAGTCATCAGTCTCTGCAATTAAATCTTGTGCTTACAAGGTGTTCTCTCTCATTCTGTCGTGTTCTCCCTGATTCCACGTTCCTGTATTCTTCCTGTGCTAAGCAAAGGGAACTTCTACAAGGCTCTCTGTCTACACTCTCATGTATCTATCCATTACTGTTTTACTGTTCCCTCGCCATGACTGCTAGGCTGGCCTCTCCAACAGTCTCCTCCTTCACCACAGGAAAGCAAGACAAAAGTGTTGTCTGTTTCTGAATTTTAACACCTATCTGTAAGTTCTATTTGCCATTCTCCTGAACTCCTCATTCCTAGGGGAAGGACACAGGGCTTTCTTTTCAGGACACAAATCCGTGTCTGGGTACAGACATTAGTCAGTCCCTCTCTGCATTCCCAGACTAGGAAATACTTATTTCTCTTAGAATCAAAAAAGCTGGTTCTTCCATCACCTTCCATTCTTCTCATCAACTGTTTCTGGAATGAATGTATGTACTTTATCTTTCAGCATTAAGGCTTTTTAAAACTCAAACACTTATATATTTGCTATTTTAGAATTTTGGCTTCTAAAACTAAAAAGCCTGACATTTCAATTCAACACCATTATTTTTTAAACCATCATGCATCTCTCTCACCTAGAAATCCAAGTTTTATCAAAGGTTGAGGTGAAGAATACTGAAAATCTGTGTTTTAAGACCAGAGAGAAAACAGGCACACACCAAAACACAAGATATGTGTAGTGGGAGCCAACAATGTTTAAGATACAAAGACACAGTGATTGAGGCAAAGGGAACTAGAAGGAAAGACTTGCTATTAAAAATATATTAATACATATTTACTCTGGCTGACTTGAGTTGAGGCTAGCAGAAACACTAGTGTGTGAGCATGACAATTGCTTTTACCTCTCTAAAATGCAGGTGAAATAATAGTACCGACCCCTGTTAAAAAGACTAATGAGGAGAGGTTCCAAAATGGCAGAGTAGATAAATGCTTTAATTGCTTCCTCCGAAGACCACATTAAAATTACAATTAAATTATAGAACAATCAACCTGGAGAACCATCTGAAGTCTAGCTACACAGAAGTTTTATAACTAAGGATATAAAGAAGAAGTCACATTGAGACTAGTAAGAGTGGTGGAGACATGGAACATGTAGCCCCACACTGGCCTGTGGGGGTTCTAGAATCCAGAAATATATCTTGGCCATGTAGGCCTCACCTGGAGGAAAGAGGGACCACAGCCCCACAACAAACTCCCCAGCCCTAAATATCAGGGCCGGAAAGAGGAGCCCCCAGAACATCTGACTGTGAAAAACAATGAGGATTCTGACCATCCAGGTGGGATGGAAAACTGCAGGAAACACACACATCCTCTTAAAGAGCCCACATGCAAACACACTGACTTGCAGGCACTCACCCTGGACGCCGGTGGAGGGTCAGTGGCTCGGGAGGCCTCAGAGACATACAGAGAGAGACTGAGTTGCATGGCCTTAGGGTGAGGACTGGAGGAACAATCACCATCTTCCCTGTGTGGAATCCTCTTCCCATGCACCTGGCAGATGGGTGCCATCTTTCCTGTGTTGAGCCAGCCCCCACACAGCCAAATCTGAATCTGCATTGTCCTGGTGAACTCCACTCGCTCAACCAACTCGCTCCACCCTGGTGGCTCCCTGGAACCCTGCTCCACACAACTTGCACAATGCCAAAGACATTTTCTTGTCCAGCAGGCAGCCCTACCCACATTGCATTCTTTCTTGGACAACTCTCCAGGATCCCCGGGCCCAAGCTGGGAGCAGTTGGCCTCGGAGTGATCTAAGGCTTTTGCTGAGTAGCTCCAGGCTCACTACTAGCACCAAACCACAAGCTACATTAACATGGTGAACATTCATCCCACCTGGATGAGCCCCTGAGGCCCTATCCCATCCAACTCATGTACCACTTGAGGTTCTATTAGTGGCTGAGCCATACAGGAGGTGGCACGCAGCAGCAAGCTCGAGGTGTCCTGGGCTTTTTGCAGAGCTATCCCAGACTGCATACTGGTGGCAGCCATCCTCAGATTGCAGTGTGGCCTCTTCCATGTGCCTCCAGATCCAGCTCAGGAAGTGACCAACTGTGGATCATTTGTAGCTCCTAGCAGGTAGTTGCCAGATAATCACAGGCAGTGGTTGACCTGTGCCTGCACCAGAGCCCTTCCCAAGAATCCCCAGAAACAACATACTTGGAGGTCAGCTTCGGACTACATCAGAGCACCACCCAATTAGCCCCACAAGTGGCACACCCAAAGGGCGGTCTTAGCAGGCAACAAAGCCTACTGGACAATCCTGATCCATGGGGTAAGCCCTCTATACAGCAGCTGTAAGCTGTGGATGTGGCCTAATTCCACAGTCAGTCAAACTGAGGATAAATCCCATGCACTGGTGTGCCAACAGCAATCAGGGCTCAACTACGACAGGCAGGCACACAACCCCCACAAGGGACATTCCTTGAGCAACCTGTGCAGATGACCAGGAAACTGTGACACTGGGCTCCACAAGGCACCTACTATATAAGGCCATCCAGCCAAGACTGGGAAACATAGCAGATCTATGTAATACTTAGAAACAAACACAGAGAGGTCGCAAAAAAATGGAGAAAGAAAAAAAAAAATGTCCCAAATGAAAGAACAGGAGAAAAAAACTCCAAAAAGAAACCCTAAACAAAATGGAGGCAATCAACCTACCACATACAGAGTTCAAAACAATAGTTATAAGGAGGTTCAAGGAACTTAATGAGAACTGCAACAATGAGATAGTAAGCGTAAAGAAGGACATAGAAACCATAAAAAAAGAGTCAGAAATGAAGACTACAATAACTGAAATGAGAAATGCACTAAAAGGAATCACCGATAGACTAGTTGAAACAGAGAATCAAATCAGCAATTTGGAAGACAAGATAGAAGAAAATACCAACTGGAACAACAAAAAGAAAAAAAAATCCAAAAAAAAAAGAATAGACTTCAGGGACAACATTAAGTGTAACAAAACAACATAAGGGTACCAGAAGGAAAAGACAGAAAGCAAAGGATTGAGAACCCAAATGAAGAAATAATGACTGAAAACTTTCCAACCTGGTGAAGAAAATAGACATACAAACCCACAAATTGCAGAGTCCCAAACAAGATGAACCCAAACAGGCCCACACAAGGACACATTATAATTAAAATGGCAAAAGTTAAAGACAAAGAGAAAATCCTAAAAGCAGAAAGAGAAAAGCAACTAGTTAATTACAAGGGAGCTTCCATAAAATTGTCAGTTGATTTCTCAACAGAAACTGTGCAGGCCAAAAGGGATTGGCATGAAATGTCCAAAGTGATGAAAATCAAGGATTTACAATGAAGATTACTCTACCCAGCAACGGTTCTTTGAAAAGATACTCAAAACTGGTAAATCTTTAACCAGACTCATCAAGAAAAAAAGAGAGATGATCCAAATAAACAAAATCAGAAATGAAAGATAAGTGACAACTGACACTACAGAAATACAAAAAAAATAATAAGAAAATACTATGACCAAGTATTTGGCCAACAAATTGGACAATCTGGAAGAAATGGATAAATTCATAGAAACATACAATTTTTCAAGGCTGAATCAAGAAGAAACAAAATCTGAAACTAATCTGATTACTACTAACAAAATCAAATCAGCAATCAAAAAACTCCCAATAAACAAAAGTCCTGGATGACTCCACATATGAATTTTACCAAACATTCAAAGAAGATTTAACACCTAGTCTTCTCAAGCAATTCCAAAAAATTAAAGAGGAGGATAAAGCTCCCAAGCTCATTTTATGAGGCCACCATTATTAATTCTAAAACCAGACAAAGATATTAACAAAAAAAAAATTGGCTGATATTCCTGATGAACATAGATGCAAAAATCCTCAACAACGTATTACCAAACCGAATTCAGCAATACATTAAAAATATCATACACCATGATTAAGTAGCATTTATTCCTGGAATGCAAGGCTCATTGAATATCTGCAAATCAATTAATGTGATACACCATATAAACAAAAAGAAAGATAAGAATCATATGATCATATCAATAGATGCAGAAAAAGTGTTTAACAAAATCTAAGTATCTATTTATGATGAAAACTCTCAGCAAAGTAGAAATAGAGGGACTATACCTCAACATAATGAAAGCCATATATGACAAACCCACAGCTAACATCATACTCAACAGGGAAATACTAAAAGTGGTCTCCTTAAGATCAGGTTAGGAACAAGAGATGGATGCCCACTTTCACCACTTTTATTCAACATAGTATTGGAAGTTCCAGCCACAACAGTCAGAATAGAAAAAGAAATACAAGGCATCCAAATTGGAAAACAAGAAGAAAACTGTCATTATTTGCAGATGGCATAATGCTATATTATATATAGAAAACCCAAAAGATTCCACCAAAAAACTATTAGAACTAATACATTAATTCAGTAAAGCAGCAGGATACAAAATAGGTATTCAGAAATTGGTTGCATTTTTTATACCAATAATGAACTGAAAAATTAAGAGAACAATCCCATTTACAATTGCATAAAAAAAAAAAACCAACCTAGAATAAATTTAACCAAGGTGGTAAAAGACTGTACTTGGAAAATTATAAAACCTTGAAGAAAGAAATTGAAGGAGATACAAATAAATAGAAGCATTTATCATGCTCTTGGATAGGAAGAATTAACATCATTAAAATGTCCATACTACGAAAGCAATCCATAGACTCAGTGCAGTCCTTATCAAAATACCTATGGCATTTTTCATAGGACCAAAACAAATAACCTTAAAATTTACGTAGAACCACAAAAGACCCTGCAATCTTGAAAATGAAGCCACAGCAATCTTGAAGATGAAGAACAAAATTAGAGGTATCACACTGCCTGATATCAAACTATACTACAAGGTTATAGTAATCAAAACAGCATGGTACTGGCATAAAAACAAACTCATAGATCAATGGAACAGAATAGAGAGCCCAGAATTAAACGCATGCCTATATGGTCATTTAATCTATGATGAAGAAGGTAAGCATATAGTGTGGGGTAAGGACAACTTATATGTTTTCCCAATAAATGGTATTGGGAAAACTGCAAAAAAAATGAAACTGGACCACCTTCTTACACCACATAGAAGAACAAACTCAAAATGAATTAAAGACTTACATGTAAGACCTGAAACTGTAAAATTCCTAGAAGAAAACAGGTAGCAAATTCTGTGACATTGCTCTCAGTAATATTTTTTTCACTTCTTGGGCAAGGGAAACAAAAGAAAAAATAAACAAATGAGGCTATATCAAACTAAAATGTTTTTGCACAGCTAAAGAAACCATCAAAAGCCTGCTGAATGGGAGAAGATATTCACCAATGATATATCTGATAAGGGCTTAACATCCAAAATTTATAAAGAACTCATACAACTCAATACCAAAAAAACCCAACAATCCAATTAAAAAATAGGAAGAGGACCTGAGTAGACAAGTCTCCAAAGAGGACAAACTCACACATAATAGATATAAGGAAAGATGCTAAACATCACTAATCATTAGAGAAATGCTAATTGAAACCACAATGAGCTATCACTTCATACCTGTCAAATGGCTATAATCAATAAATCAACAAACAAGTGTTGGCAAGGATGTGGAGAAAAGGGAACCGTTGTACACTGTTGGTGGGATTGCAAATTGGTGAAACCACTATGGAACAGTTTGGAGGTTCCTCAAAAAGTTAAAAATAGAACAACCTTAGAAGTGGACCCAGCAATTCCACTTCTGGGTATTTATCCAAAGAAATAAAAAACACTAATTTGGAAAGATATAAGCACCCCTATGTTCATTGCAGTATTATTTACAATGCCAAGATATAGAAGCAACCCAAGTGCCTATCAATAGACAATTGGATATATAGGTACATATATACAATGGAATGTTACTTCACCACAAAAAAGAATGAAATCTTACCATTTGGCGACAACATAGATGGACCAAGAGGGTATTATGCTAAATGAAATAAGTGAGACTGAAAAATACAAATATTATATAATCTCACTTATATTTGGAATCTAAAGAACAAAATAAATGAACAACAACAACAACAAAAAAACATAAATAGATTCATAGATACAGAGAACAAACTGATGGTTGCCAGAGAGAAGAGGTTTTGGGAATCTATGTGAAAAAAGGTGAAGGGACTAAGAAGTACAAACTGGTAGTTACAAAATAGTCATGCGGATGTAAAGTACAACGTGGAGAATATAGTCAGTAATGTTGCAACAGCTATGCACAGTGCCAGGTGGGTACTAGACTAATCAGAGGATCACTGCATAAATTATATAAATGTCTAACCATTAGGCTGTACACCTAAAACTAATATAAAATAATATTGAATGCCAACTGTAACTGAAAAAGAAAATAATTAATGTAATAAAATAAAATTTACCACATATATAGTCATGGGATGTGGAATATAGTGTGGGGATTTAGTCAACAGAATTGTAATAGATATGTATGATATCGGGGGTGGGGGTACAGGGGAGGGGGGAGTCACTTTGTAAGGGGTGAAAAAGATAACTATTGCATTGTTTCGTACATCTGTAACTATTAATAATAATAAAAATAATACAGAAAAAAATTTAAAAAGAATAGTGACTGATACAAATCATCACTAAATAAATGTTGGTGTTATCTCACTGGGTTACTATGAAATTTAAGCATTTAAAGGACTTAATACAGTGCCTAAAATATAGTAAATGCTAATATGTGTTAAGTAGCCAGAAAAATTAGCTTATCAAATCATATATAAGGAGTACAATAATGGAAATGGAGGAGTCTACCTCTACCCTTTGCCAAGAGGGCCAGGCTTCATACAGGCAAGGTCTAACCTGATAGCTGCCTACCTGGCAGCTACATACATACCTATCTCCCTGAAAATTTCTATGTCCAAATCCTAATCCCACCACAAGTAGTCACATGGACTTAGAAAAACTAACCTCTTTGCCTGTTTATTTGTAAAATAAGGTAATAATTCCTCTTCTGAAGGATAGCTGTGAAGATTAAGTGCGTCTGGTACGCAGTAAACATTAGCTTGATGGCCACCATTCTCCTTTGTTTGAAAGATATCAAAATAACTGGCTGTGTGGTCTTGCCAATAAACCATATATGGAAAAAAAAATTATCTTGAGACATTACTTGTATTTGGATTTTAACTTTTTTATGTAATTGTTATTATTTTATTAATTATACCAATGTAAATGAAAATCCTCCTCTTCATTTCGTGTCATCTAAGCAGCTCCTGAATAAACAAAATGTCTGTCTGTCTTATATACCCGGAGTGTTAACCCTGATTTATCTGATCTTTTATGGCTTTCCAAGCAAAGGCCCTTTGGATGGAGAAAGAGACTGGAGGATCAAGGAGGGAGCTATGTACTCTGGAGAGATGAGATCGAAATTTTGCAGCCCCACCCCAGATGCTGATGCCAACATGGAGCCAAGAGAGCACCCTCTATCCCCTTCCTGGTGCGTTTTAATGTAGGATGTGCTTTTCCAGCTTCCAGCTGCAGTCAAGTCAGTGAGCCTCTCCGCCCTGCCAGCCTGCTGAGAGGAATCTTAAAGCATGACAATTATCTCGCTCTCGGAGGATAATGATCTCAGGAAGCATCTCCAGAGCCCCCGCCTGGCAGCATCTTTTTTTCAGGGCGTTGGGACAGAGAACCAGGACGCCAGGGTCGGCCTGGAGACCACCAGCAAAATCCTATTCCCAGCGTAAGCGCTGGCAGAAAAACCCAGAGGCAGACGAGTCTAGGGCAGGCTGCAGTTTGGGGCACTCAGCCCGCCGCCGCCCCAGGCCACCGGCGCGACATCGCCCGCCCTGCGCCTTCCTTCCCGAGCCCGGCCCCGCTCACCAGCCTCTCCATCCTCGGTCCCGTCCGCGCGAAATGGCCGGCTTCAGCTGGAAAGCCCGGGGGATCTCACGTAGGACAAGGCTGTGCACCTTGTGGAGCTCTGTCGACTGAGGCGGACCCTGCCACCAGCTCGGAGCAGTTGCCCACCTCCTTTCGCCTTGCGCAACACGCCTCCACCCCCTCTAATCCTTCCCAGCCACACACGCGCAAAAGAACCTTCCAGGTGGTTTCCAGTGGGTCAAGACCGTTATTATCTTTTTCTATTTCCATAATATTTTGCATTTTTTCAGAGATGGTAGTTGGAGGAACTCAGAAAATGTTTGAACAAAACCCACCTTTTTTTCCATTTTAATTTTATACAGAGAGAAACCAGAGCGGTGATAGGGAGACATGAATTAACTGCGTTAGCACTTGGAGGAATAACAATCTGCTCTGTTGAGCAGGAAGGTAGAGGAGGATTTTTAAGAAATGTCATTCAGTCTCCTGAAATGTTACCTATGAAAATGAAAAATCCGGAATTTAACCAATAGACGCCTTTTTTTAAAAAAAGTACATTTATTTTCATCCAGACTCAAATTATATATTCAAGCAATAATTCTTTTTTGTTGTTTGTTTTTTCTTTACTGCTATTTGCATTGGTGATGAAGATTCTTCTAATTTTAACAAGTTTCAGAGTTTGGGGCTCTTAAAAAAAAATAAAGACAAACATTAATGAAATGTTCAACTCCTGAAGCCTTTTCTATTTTCCTGCCACCTCTAACAAGATGCTGGGAGACAGCTTTTACTTAAGGATCCATGGGGATGTAAGTCCAAGGGCGGTAAATAATAAAATAATGACTGATTTTTTTCCGAAATATTCAGAAACATGAAATACACATATTGAAAGAATTATGACTCATGGAGTGTCAAACAGGACACATAAGAGAACACCAACTTATAGACATAGTGAAATTAAGAAAATCAAAGAGAAAATTCTAAAATCTTCAAAAAAGAGACAGACATACAAAGGGGAAAAAATCAATGTGACATTAAATGTCACAAGGCAGTGCTGTATGAAAGAAGGCCATGAGTTATTTTTCTGAAAAGTTTGTCCATATTATTGCCTGTAGTTGTAGTTTATCCATTCTTACTGCTGTATACAATCTCATTCTGTAAATACTGTATACCACATTTATTTATTCTAATATTAATGGACATTTGTTTGTTTTCTAGTTTGTTTTATTTTTAATAGTGGTGCTATAAACATTCTTATACATGGTTTTTCATAAGCATATTTACACCATTCTGTTGGATTATTTTTTATTTTTGCCAGATTTATCTTTTATTGATGCTTTATTTTTAATCTTTCCCTATTCATTTTATTAATGTGTAGATGATATTTTATAGATGCTATTTTGCTGGACCTCATTAATTTTTTAAAGTCTACTGAAAGACTCTGTCATAGACTTTATAAGCAAAATATTATTAAAAAGATAGGATAAAAACAGATTTATCAAGCATGTAATTCTCAGAAAGTTTATTACCTCAAAGCTCTTCCTGAAGACATTTAAAAAAAAATTCTAGAAAAAAGAAAAATGAATACAGGAGGAAGGAGGATGATGCATAGAAAGATATATAGAAAGGATAAATAACTTATCAAAATTTATAATTGTCTAAAAAAAAAGCAAGGTCCCAAAAATTTAAAATAATTTAATAATTCAATAAATAATTAAATAATTAAAACCTACATGGAAGGGAAAAATAGACTAGAAAATGAGATTACAAAAGGTAGTTAAGAATTGTGCCAAGTTGTATATGTTTAAGAAATTGACAGTAAAGGTAAATATAAGTATTGACCTTAGTAAGTTAGGGGGAAAGAAACATCAGAAGAATGAGTATAAAATATGACTCACACTTCAAAATAATATTTAACCTAATGAAAAGCAGCATAGGAATAAAAATGAAAATATTACTAAAATGAAATGTGAAAATTAAAAATAAAATGGAAAAAAATTCCTATTATGTCAGCAATTACAATATACAAAAAGGTTAAAAAACCCAAATGATAGAGACTTGAGATACACAAGAATGAACAAAGAGGGGGGAAAAAAATCCCTGCCATCATGGAGCATGAACATTGCTTTAAATATTATTTGGAAAAGAAGAAATCACTTACGTAATTTAAAACTTTGTAAAAAATGACATTTAAAATTCTTAGACAAGGGCTGGCTGTGTGGCGTGATGGTTAAGTGCTGGCTTGGGAAGCCAGCGGCCCCGGTTCGGTCGCATATATGGGGGCCAATAACACTGCCCACAAAAAAAAAATAAATAATTCTTGGACAAATTTAAAGTAGCACACCAAGCTAATTTATTGTCTTAACTAAGTTTATCAGATACCACGATTAAGCAAAAGAAGCAGTGAATTCAATGAAGTAAGAGAGGCTGATATAATAAACTAAAGATAAAAAAAATCAATAAAAAGGAACAAAATTAAATAACATAAAAAGATTTTCTCTAAGTGGAAAGCCACATATGAAAGGATGAAACTAAACTGCTATCTGTTACTGTGTGCCAAAATTAATTCAAAATGGATTAAAGACATAAACATAAAAACTGAAGCATTAAACTTCACAGAAAAAATCATAGGTACTAAATGTACGCACCTTGGGTTCAAACAGAATTTTACGAATTTGTTCTCAAAGGCAAGGGAAGTAAAAGCTAAAATAAATGAACAAGGCTATATCCAACTAAACAGCTTCTGCACAGCAAACGAAACCATCAACAAAACAGACAGGCAACCAACCAAATGGGAAAAGATATTTGCAAACAATGTCTCCTATAAGGGGCTAATATCCAAAAATATTAGGTTGTCGAAAAAGTCATGACATATTTTTTCTGTTTTTCATTACAAAAATGCGTCATGACTTTTCCAATAACCCAATGTATAAGGCACTCATACAACTCAAAAACAAAAAGACAAATAATCCAATTAAAAAATGGGCAAAGGACATGAACAGAAACTTCTCCCAGCAAGACATACAAACGGCCAAAAGATATATGAAAAAACGTTCAATTTAACTAGCTACTAGGGAAATGCAAATTAAAACCACAGTGAGAATTCACCTCACACCAGTTACAATGGCTATCATCAACAAGAGAAATAATAAAGTGCTGGGGAGGGTGGAGAAAAATGAACCCTCACACACTGCTGGTGGGAATGCAAATTGGTACACCCATTATGGAAGGCAGTGTGGAGATTCCTCAAAAAATTAAGAATAGAATTACCATACGACCCAGCAATCCCTCTCCTGGGTATCTACCCAAAAAGTTTGAAAACATTTACCCATAAAGATATATGCACTCTGATGCTCATTGCAGCATTATTTATGGTGGTCAAGACATGAAAACAAAAAAAAAGTGTCCTTCAATAGATTGGATAAAGAAGGTGTGATATACGTACACAATGGAATACTACTTTGCCATAACAAAAGATGAAATGCTGCCATTTGTGACAACATGGATGGATCTTGAGAGTACTATGCTAAGTGAAATAAGTCAGACCAAAAACGTCGAGAACCATATGACTTTACTTATATGTGGGATATAAAATGAAAGACAGCAATGGAATAAGACAAATAAGTAAAGAAACAAAAACTCATAGACACAGACAACAACAGTTTAGTGGTTACCAGAGGGTAGGGGGAGGCGGGATGGTAGAGGAGTGTCAAGGGTGTCCAATATATGGTCATACAAGGAGAATTGACACTGGGCGGTGAACATTTAATGCAATATATAGATAATGTATTATAGAATTGTACACTTGAAACCTATGTAATTTTATTAACCTTTGTCATGCCAATATAGGTTAATAAAAAAAAGAAGCGTAAGTATTGGAAAAAAAAAAGCAAAAAATGTCATTATGTGCAAGGAGAGATGACAATCTACATAGAACACCATTAATCAGCAAAAAACTTTGAATTAATAAAGAGTTTAGCAAAGTTTCCAAGTACGGGTTAACTTACAAAATCCAGAACTGTTCCTAAACCACTAAAAACAAGCTAGAAATTTTTATTAAAAAAAGAACATACCAGTCATTATTATAGTGAACAAATTAAAAGTACCAAGGAATTAGCTTAGCAAAAATACACAAAACCTACAGAGAAAAATTTAAAACTTTCCTAAGAGACTCTGTTCTTTTAATGATATAACAGAAATTTAATAGAATCATGCCATATAAGGAGAAGTAATCAAGATCTAGTATGTAAAGAACCTAGGATATAAAGAATTTCTGCAAATATGAACAACCAACCAGAAATCAGATGAAGATACAGACAAAAACTTCATATAAGAGGAAACCTAAATGACTAACAAATATATGAATAATAAATACATGATCATACTTATTACTCATCAGAAAAAAAAGAAACTCAGCAATCAAAGCAGCTATTATTTGGTGATGGTGGGAGGGATCCTGAATCATTCAAAAGATACAGCCTCATTTGAAATCACTAGTTCATGAAACTGGATTACAAAAGCATACATTTGTTTCCACTTATTTTAAAAATAATAATTGCTGCTGCCAAAATGGATGATTAAATTTGGAAGTTTAAGTCTTAAATTTGAAGTATACCCAATGACAGCAAAAAATTAACACAGCTTCCAATTACCTGTGGGCAGAAGCCAAGGACCTCATAAAAATCTCCGCTTCACGCTGTCTCAGCTGATGAGTGGTTTCAAGTACATTCTCTGACCTAGGGATGTAATGCCATTGATGTATCCAATGATGAATACAACCCAAACACTTCTTCTTATGATCAACACAGTACATTACAATGTACTGACATTGAAGAGTATGTTATGAATAAAAAATTGGGATATTCAGATTCAAATTCTCTTGAAAGAGTAATCAAAACATCTTGTCAATGCTTAGTTCAGCATAAAAGTACACCAATATAGAACTTCCAAATTATTTTTACTCTACAATAATGAATGTCATAACTTATGATTTGTCCTTTAGAGACTACATCCGTTATATTCACAAATTTATAACTCTTGTCCTTATCTGCTATAAATTTCAGATTCGTATATATAGAGATAATTGACATATTCCCTTGAATGTCAAATAGGCATTGAGAAATTAACATGTTCAAAATAGAGCCCTCCAAAATTCCTTCTTTCTCTGATTTTTCCCATATTTATAGAAGATTCAAAAAGTTTAGACTCATCAGGAAAATTTTCCTTTTTCACTCTTTTCCCTCGTCTTATTCATCAGCAAATCTTGTCATCCTAAACATACCCCTAGTCCCTCAATTTCCACTGCTACTATCCTAGTCTAGACCATTATTGAGCCCCATTTGGACTTTGGCAAACTCTTTAAAAATCTCATTCCTTTCATCCTTGACTTACAAGAAACTATTTCCACATTCTAGCAAGAGAGATCTTTTCAATTAAAGCATAAATTAGGTCCTTGTACTTCCTTGTTTTATTTTATTTTGTTTATTTATTTATTTATTTTTAGCTGACCCATCCTGCCACCTGTTGGCAGCTCAGCAGCAACTCAGCTTGGGCTGGCATCGAACTGCCATTGCTCAGAACTCAGCTCACACTCTTGAGTGAGCTCTTAACCAACTGAGCCACTTGGCCGGCCCTATACTCCCTTGTTTTACATACTTCAATGGATTGCTTTTGCAGATAGTAAAAAACACAAATACCTTTCAAGGCCTGTGGGCCTTAACCTGTTCTGGCTTCCATTTCTATTTCTAAATCATTCTTTTAGCCACACTGACATTCACTTTTGTTCTTAGGACATACCAAACTCATTCCCACCTTGGGATTTACACCAATACTTCCTTTTTTCTCTGGAACATTCTTCACCAAGGACTTCATTCACAACTTTTTTTTTTTTTTTTTTTTTTTTACTCAGTTCTCAGTTTAAATGTCACTTCCTGAGAGAGACTACTCAACATTAACTAGCCTTGGTCTTTTTCAATTATATCACTCTGCTTTAAATAGTACTTATCACGACCTGGTATTTTCTATTTTTTTATTTATTTACTTATTTTTTTGTATCTTTTCATCAACTACCTTTCCCCACTGAGAAGTAAGCTTCTGAAGGCAAAGAACTGGTCTGTTTTAATTGTGTCTCTGTCTCTCCTACTGAGAATAATGTATAGCATTTCAGTAGTACCGTATTTTGCCATGTATAATGCTCACCTTTTTGCCCAAATTAGTGGGAGAAAAATAAGGATGTGCATTATACATGGATAGTTCTAATTCTGTATCTATTTAAATGCTTTTAATTCTTTTATTTAGGCTTATGAGTTAAAAGTGTAACCCTAGAAATCAATAATGATATCTGTATGCAAAATAATACCCTGGAATACAATAATCAGTTTTGCTGAACTTACAAAAACCAAGAGTTGTGTAAATATGATGTGTAAATATTGTAAATTTTTGTTGGTACATAAAATTTCTTGCACCTTGTATCTGTTCTTGTGTTTTGTAATTATTTGTTACATAAAATTTCTTGTACCATAATATGTTAAAAAAATAAATGCTAAAATTCCTTTATAATACAAAAAAACAAGTACCTACATGTAAACAAATAAAAATTTGAATTAAAAAATTAAAATGAAAGATTCTTTTTTCCCTGAAATTTTGAGCCAATAGCGTGGGTGTGCATTATACTTGACAAAATACGGTATTTGTTGAATAAATGAACCGATATTTTATTATATTAGTCCTGTAAAGTAACATCACTTTCATCTTACTGTGACTTCGTCAGGTAGACTAATCTAAAGCTTCCAATCTCAGTCTTTTTCATCACCCATCATGAGTGGGGCACCTATCCACCAGTTGTGTGAAGTTCATATGCTGTCTCCTGTCAAAATGCGTCCTCAAGAAAGAATTTTGAACTCAATTTACCATAAGCATGGATGATCACTAACAGCTGACCTTTGTAACAACCCCAATTAGGCTATCATTTGAACAAGAATAAATCTTGACTGCAAGAATTACCAAGCATATGGAAAAGAGTTTTCCATGATGACTCTTTCCATGACAATTTATGCCAGCACTCTTGGAATTTATATATTTTTTTTAAGATTTGAAACTAGCCATATTTTACCTGTCTTCTCTATCACAGACAGGTAGTACAATGATTTACTTTTCATTCTCTGAACAATACAAAAAAACAATAAGTGAAATACATAGAAAAATTATGGATTCAAAAACTGCAGACAGCCAAATATAAGAAGAACCAGAAGTACCTGAAAAATACAAACCAGAAACATATTATTTGTGACTATACTTCTTTTCTATACACTGTTCTGCCATTTTGGATCCTTTAATCTGCAGTGCTCTTTTGATACATGATTGCTTTGTTGACATCCAAGTTAATGTTATGAGATTATTTGCTACATTCCATTTTATAAAAAAATATACTAATACATATTCAAATTGGAAACATAATATTTATCATCCTACCACTCTCAAGGTTATATCTATCTCAAAAAAAAAAAAGATATAACCACCTAAATATTCACCTAGATATAACCACCTAAAAATGTTTAAGCGTAAGATAATATAGCCACTTGTTAAAATATTACCCACTTACTAAAGCGGAATTTTTAAAGAGTTTGTAATAACCTCTGAAAATAAATGTGTAATAATTATTACTATTTAATATTAATGTAAACAATGTAATAAGCATTTTATAAGGATTATTTATATCAACTAGACGAGTGTCATTATCAGATAATACAAATGGGAAAATTGAAGCTCTGAGATGTTAAGAAAATTGCCCAAAGATATAGTGATTAGGTGGCAAAACTTGGAAGCAAATTCAGTTTCTGTCTGACTCCAGAGCCTGCACTCTTAAGAAAACAAAAATTGTAAAATTGTAAGTATCAACACTTTTTACAGTAGCTATTTTGACCACAGTGTTCCTAAATTGTATCACAGTAGCCCCCTCATCTGTGATTTTGCTTTCACTAAGTTACCAACAGTTAACTGCAGTCTAAAAATATTGCATGGAAAATTCCAGAAATAAACAATTTATAAGTTTTAATAGTGCGTAGTTCTGAGTTAGCATGATGAAATCTGGTGCAGTCTCACACTGTTTCTGCTCCATCTTGCCAGGTATGTGACTCATCCCTCTGTCAAACGTCTCCATGCTGTATACGCTGCTACCTGTTAATAACTTAATAGCCGCCTTGGTTATAACACAGCCGGTCAGGGTATATTAGTGCTGGTGTTCAAGTAATCTTTATTTTACTTAATAATAGCCCCAAAGTGCAAGAGTAGTGATGCTGGCCATTGGGATATGATGAAGAGAAGTCGTAAGGTGCTTTCTTTAAGCGAAAAGATAACTTCTCAACTTAACAGGGAAAGAAAAAAGTCAGGTGCTGAGGTTTATAAGATCTATGGTAAGAATAAATCTTCTATCTGTGAAGTTGTAAAGAAGAAAAAATAAATTTGTGCTAGTTTTGCAGCGGTACTTCAAACTGCAACAGTTACAGCCACAGTGTATATGTGCTTAGCTAGTTTGAGAGAGACCATATTCACATATCTTTTATTACAGTATATTATTATAATTGTTCTATTTTATTATTAATCTCGTTGTTAATCTCGTGCTGTGCCTAATTATAAATTAAACTTTATTATAGGTATATATGTATAAGAAAAAGACATAGTATACATAGAGTTCCATACTATCTGTGGTTTCAGGCATCCATTGAGGTTCTGAGAACATATCTCCCACAGGTAAGAGGGGACTACTGTATAAACTCCACTTCTTTCTGTATAGCCTTCTGAATGTAATTTACATTTTTCATTGCAATTTAAGTTTAACAAAAGGCCAACACTGTGATTATCAATGATAGTTCTTAGATATAATATAAAAATTAAACTAAAGTATTCTGCAGTGGATATAAACATTGGGCCACAGTTTGTTAATCTCAACTAACGCAGCATACATTACATTCTCCTTGATCGTTCTTGTTATGAAGCTGTTTTGTGAACTTGAAGAAAACAAGCGCTTTTTATCTGGAAATTCAACAAACAAAGAATATGCATAGAATAATGCATTATATGTAGCCATGTCACTGTGAATAACGATTTCTTGCATATTTAGCCATTTTAATTCCTCCTGTTTGATTTTTACTTCTCTGTTGATACGTGAAACTGATCAAATGAAAGTAAACTTCAGTTTTGCAATCTGTATGTTTAAAAGCGGGTCCTGCTGTTTATTTTACTGACATGTTTAAACAATTTGCAGTTGTAAGAATGAGGACGCATTATGCTTGTTGTACAATGCCATGTTGGTATACGACATAACAGGACATAGTGTTGTATGATATATTTATAAATACTATAAAGAAAATATTGTGTTTCATGCATGCAGAAATGGCTGTTAATATTCTCCCAACTGGTTTGATCTTTGCAGATACCCTACAATTGAGCCTCATGGGCATAGAATAATTTTAATATAGATATCTAATTCTAAAGTCTCATTGGAAGCAATCGGCAAATCATAATACTGACTTTCTCTAATGATATATGTTTATTTTTAAAATATATTGTTGCAGTAAAGAAAAGCTTCTAAGTAATTTGGAAATTGTGTCTTCATTTACCATTCCTTGTGATGAAATTAATGTGTTTTTCAAATGCATGTTGATGACTAACTGCATGTTGATCCTAAAACAAATTTTTACATAAACCAGCAAATTCTAGAAGGCATTTTATCTAAAATTATTTTAATATGTGGTATAGTAGTAATTTTAAATCTTAGATTTGCTTTTACAGTTATAAACAATGGCATATGCTGTCTCTTTAATGTCTGGAAATAGAAGCAATTTATTATAAGCTTCTATAGGTATTAATTTTTAAATAGAGTGAGCATGTTGAATTTAAAATATGAATAATCCCAACAACTTTTAATTTGTATTTTGCTTTGGTCAAACTTGGTGTGTGTTCATCACCCATCAGTTATTTGTGAAGGTGTTTATTCTATATGAATATTGTTTCATGTTTGCATGGGAAATTGTAGGTAAATATTTCATTGTCTCCAGTCTGCAAAAGAAGCACAATTCTATGGCTTTGTCTTGCCTATATCCATTAAATCATGACTTCTACAAAAAAAAAAAAAGAAATGCCACTTTGAATTTTCTATTACCATTGAAGGCAAAGAGAAATTCATGTTAGCAATTACTTCTTCTCTGAGATACTCTTAGAAAGTCCATGTGTTTTGGTTGAGGAACTTTGTGCCATTTATTTTTGATTGTTCAGCCATCAGTTTATTTCAGTTTCTAGTTTTAACTATGTTCTTTTTCAATGAAATACTACATAGCTCATTCAAATTGGGTAAAGGAGGGTGAATGTAAAGAATTTGGCACTGAAATGTGAACACACCCCTGAAGTAAAAAACAAAAAAACATAGGGAAATAAAGCTCTATACAAGATTTCCTCAGAATCAAGGATTTATGTCCCAAATATTTTTTACAAAGTTAAGCAAGAAAGAATCTTCTTCTGAATTGAAGTTTCATGACTGGAGGCTTTAGTAGTTGGGTCTTGATAATGTTCAAATACTATCCCCTTACTTATATTAGGTTTAATCTAGTATACTTATATTAGATTTAACCTTATACAATTTTTTTTTTTTTGAGGGCAGTGTCACTGGCCCTCATATGTGGGACCCAAATCGGGGCCGCTGGCTTCCCAAGCCAGCGCTTAACCACCGCGCCACTCGGCTGGCCCACAATTATTTTTTATAGATAAAATGATTGCACGTTATCAATATCATATTGTTCAACCTATAATTATTACAGGCACACCTATTGAAATAACTCTTAATGGTTGGCTTCAATGATTGTCTGCTGAGTTAAACAAATGGTGGCAATGCCACATACAGTGACCACTGGTTGTTGGTGAAGCCTCAGAAGAGACAAACTAATGCAACAAACACTTGTGAGCCATGCGACTAATAAAGATTGGATAAAAGGCAATGATAAGCTTGAGGAAAAAAATATTTTATTTCCTATGAAACCATAAATGGGAAGACAGACTATTAATACATAACTAATACCATTGGACAACTTAGACCATTATCTGTGATATAATGGTGTGGTATACTATTATCATAGGTTAAGAGGTAAGTAGGATTCACCCACTGTCATTGACATCCAAAGATTATTCTACAGTATTACCCAACACAAAGGATCTGGAAAGTGGGGGAAATTCTAGAAGGAAGTAGAATTTGTACCTTTCTTAAGGAGAAAGATAACTTCTAGAAGAAAAGATGGAAACTGGTTGGCAGAGAAGCCAGAATCTCTCTCTATTTCTATAGAAAATATCTAAGGCTATGTGATGAGGGGGGAACCTGTGCTTTCTTGCGCTTCTGGAAACTGGGGTCAAAGCACATTAATTCCAGAACATGGTGACAAAAGCCCTGTTGATAAAGAGGCTATGGAAATATAGTCATAAAAGCTGAAAGGTGATACCAGTATAAAATTGGGTGATAAAAGAAAATTTCAATTCCAACAATGATCTGGGCAACTTTGGACCAATCCTTCTTTTGAGAACATGAAGAAAATTTGAAAAAAATATTGTTAAAACGTTTTAATTGTTAAAAAGCTATCAAGTCATTAAGAATTTGTAGGGCTAAGCAAGATCCAGTAAAAGTGGAAAGCCAAAGGAAAAAAGCCTGATATTTGAATACACGTTTTCTCCTAATAAGTGTGCCAGTTATTAAGGTGAAAGTCAGAGCTGAGATGCTAAGAAGCCAAGAAGAAATTTCAGCAGTCAAATATGGCTTGAACAATAAAAATTGGTGGTAAGAGCTTGTCAGTGACAAAGATTCCAGTATTTATTCCAGGCTTAAAACTGGAGCTCCAGGGCCAGCCGAATGGCTCAGTTGGTTAAGAGCTCGCTCAAGAGTGCGAGCTGAGCTCTGAGCAACAGCAGTTCAATGTCCAGCCTGAGCTGAGCTGCCGCTGAGCTGCCAACAGGTGGCAGGATGGCTCAGCTAAAAAAAAAAACAAAAACAAAAACAAAAATTGGAGCTCCAAATAGTTACACTCTGTGAAATAAGAGTGAACAAGAAATAGACTCCATTTTTCAAGGACTAAATACTATTTCAAATAATCTCAGTCTATGATTGAATTAAGGCAAAAACAAGCATCCACACAAATGTAAATGTTCTCGGGAGGAAGACAAAACCATCTACCACGAAAGATCACTTATTGTATAACTCCATTTATACAAAATATGCAGAGTAAGTACATCTATGGATACTCTAAGGCTAGGACTATGAGGGTTTAGAGGGTATGGCTAAAGGGTATGGAGTTTCCTTTTGAGGTGATAAAAATATTATACAATTGATTGGCTGATGGCTGCATGAATTTTGTGAATATACTAAAAATCACTGAATTACACATTTTAAATGGATGAATTGTATGAAATTGGAATTATATATTAATAAAGCTATGACAGAAAACATTCAGAGACTCAATTATCTCTGCATTATTTATATACAGGTCTAAAAATCAGTCTAAAATAATCATACATAAAAATTCAGCACTGGTTGGAAACTATGATAAAAAATAACATATCATAGTAAGAGACCCAGAGTTGAAATTTTCACATGCAGAATTTAAAATACATCTAATTTAATTATTTCATATATCTAATATACTTGTAATTAGAGTCCCAGAAAAAGATGAGTGAGAATGGGACAGAAACAAGAATTTTCCAAAAGTGATAAATGACATTAATCCACAGATTCAAGAATATTGGAAAAATGCAAGCAAGATAAATATACAAAATGCAACACCACAGCACAAACTAATAAAAATGCTATAAAACAAATACAAGAAGAAACTATCAGAAGCAGCAGAGGGTATAAGGGGAGATACATTTGTTTAAGAGGATCACCAAGAAAATTGACAGATATCTTTTCAACAAAAAGTCAGAAGCCAGTCAAATTCCACTCATTGTCAAAATGATGAAGAAAAACAAAACAAAAAAAAACAACAACAAAATTACCAAACTGTAATTAGGAATTCTGTAAAATGTTCTTCAAAAATTCAAACATTTTATGACCAAAAAATTTATAAGAATTGGCATTCTGCACACCTACATGAGAGAAAAAAATTCTTTAAGCAGAAGAAAAATGAAAGTTAAAAAAAAAAAGAAAAACAACAGAAAGAGTAAATCTAAAGGATATTATTATAAATAGCAGAAACAACAAAAATAATATATTTTGATATTTAGATACAAACAATTAAAATGCACAAAACTATAGCACAAAGGGTGGGAGTTGATATAATTTCATTGCGTTATCTAGGAAGTAGTAAAAGTACTAAATTATATTAGATTTTAATAGTCAAGGATGTATGTTATAACCTCAAATCAACCACTTAAAGAAGGGTAGAGAAATGTATAGTTAAGAAACTAATAGAGGAGGGAATGAAATAAAAATAAATACTTAATCTAAAAGGATTCAGGAAGAGAGAGAAAGTGACATAAAATAGGTCAGATAATGTAAAATCAATAGCAAGGTGGAAAATTAAAACCCTAATATATCAGTATTTACACTAAACATATAGAGGCTGTTTGCTCTAGTTTTTAAAGATTATTAAGTAGAATATAGAAAATTATTTAAATTCTATAGGAAATTATAACATTTTATATATTTAAATAAATTCCTTAGGCAAATCATATCCTGTTTAATTATGGCTTTGAAACAGAAGATACAAATTGACGGAGCTTGGGAGTGAGGTGGGCAAGGAGAAGTGAACAATTAAGACAGACTTTCTACGTGGATAAAACAAAAAGCAGGTTTAACCATGCTGTTGAAGGTTGCAAAGGGAAGCAGCAAAAGAACTATACCAGGAAGAAAAAAATTATGTTGGGAAGAGGAAAAGTTGAAGGAGGTTTAAATGAGCCTAATTTTCATTAACTCTGGCAGAAATTCAGGAGAAAGCATGTAGGGAAAAACAACTAAAAATATGCCATTTAAGAACAGTTACCCCTAGAAGCAGGGCTGGGTAAGATAACATCTTCATTCTTTAATTCTTTTAACCATGCATGTGTACTACATTGATTTACATTTTTTTAAAACTAGATAATTATACAAACACTTCTGGTAGTGGATTTGAAAGATGAATATTTTTCCTTTTGGATTATTACTTCTACTTACATTCTTGTTGGGCTGGCAGAGGAATAATCTCTTCGTTTCCTAGAGGATGATCCACGTGCACAGTCAGATGTTGAAGTCTTAGAGACCTCACAGCCTCCAAGGAGATGTTGTATATTTTAGTGATAGTTACCGTACCATTTGGGTTGTGAGCAAGGTATTCCTCTGGTGGATTAATAAAGACTTGTGATGGGAAAAGAGATATTTGAGGAGCAGGTATTCCCACAGCTGAGAAAATAAACCTATGAAAATCTTCACAGCCAAGATTGGACTGGTGTTCAGTTTTTAATGCAGATACAGCTGAGGCAAAAAGAAACAAACAAGCAAGCAAACAAACAAATAAATACATGTCATATCAAGTTTCTATGGTGAGTTTCCCCAAATTTTTATATGAAACCAAAATGTTGAAAATATGTCCCTCTCAGGTACCTCTCCTCACATTTCATAAAACTTTACAATTTCATTTTTTACGCCATCCTCCAATTTGAGAGGAACAACTGGTAACTCCTCTTTCTTCTTTCTTTCTTTCTTTCTTTCTTTCTTTCTTTCTTTCTTTCTTTCTTTCTTTCTTTCTTTCTTTCTTTCTTTCTTTCTTTCTTTCTTTCTTTCTTTCTTGATAACATTATCTCCTTTCATTTTTCTTTAATGCCTCTCCCCCATATCTCTTGCAGCATTGCCTGACTTCTTATCATTTTATTACATAAGAACTTCTTCCAAAAGTGTTTTAAGTTTGGGTCTCTGTGTGGTAAATATTCTGAGCTCTTGAATGCAGGGGGTTTTCCCCCATAATTCTCTCCTATCTGAATGACAACCTTAAAATTATATAATCCCCAATACTTTAAACTTTTAACAACGTAATGAAGGAACTATGATACTATCCCTTCAATATTTTGTTAATTTGAAGATTGGGAAATTCTTATTTTCTTAGAGTCTTCTTCCCTCTTTTTCCTTCTCTATTGTTTCTTTTTGTTTTCCTTTCTTTGCCCAATGAAGATTCTGTTGTGGTTCATGAATTTTGCCCACTGGATTTAAGGCAGGGCAGTGCAGTGCCTAATAGTTAGATAAATGGGCAGAAGGCCTAAAAGTGACACCTGGCTCTGCGCTGTGTGAAAATGGGCAAGTTAGGTAACCATTATTGGTTTCCTTTTTTTTTTTTTCTTTTTCTTCTGTATAATAAAGCACTTGGCCTGGATGACCTCTATTAGAGTCATTCCTTCTCTAACATTCTTTCTCTGGACTTTAACATTCAAAGACCACACCCCCATAATTTTGACTCCACATATAACATTTATATACTTAGAATGTTAAGGCAGATTTGTCCTTCACGACTGCCATGTGGGAACACATTAAATAAACATTTGTAGCAGGCTTCATCTTCAAACGTCACTTTGAGGATAGTTATGAATGAAGAATTACGTTCAATGACTTTGCGGTGCAGCCGATCGATATATGGTGGAAGAATCTTTTCTCCATATTTACTGCTATATGTGCCAAAATTTTGTGGCAAAGAATGTTGGATCTTCTGCCATGTAATTTGCAGAACATCTGCTGGAGTTGTTAAATTGCAGAAAATTGTCACATTTTCTCCCAATACAGCTGTCTCTTTATTTTTGTGCTTTATTTTATGTGGAGAATCTGAAAATAAAACCCAGTGTGAATTAAGAGAAATGTACTTTCATACTGCCTTTGACTTACACCCATAATAACACTTCTCTCTGTTTTATAATTACCTTTTTATTTGCCTCTCTTTCCCACTAGGAAAATGAACTCCCCTATTCCCTCTACCACTGCTATGCAGTTTCTAAAAGTGTTTGTAGCATATACTACTTAATCAATAAATATCCATTGAGTGCAAAAATTGAAACATAAATTAACAAATGTAAGATGAGTAATGGTAATTTTGATGAATTTCTGGAGGCTGAGTATAAACTAGCTTGAGGGTGACAAACTCCTTAGGGCTCCACTCTTAAGGAAGAGCCAAATTCCATAGGCTTCACCAACAGGAACTCCACCAATTTCTCAAGATGAAGAGCCAAGAAAAATCCCCTCAGATCTTTGGCAAGGGGAGGAGAAGTGGGGAAGTAACCATTTCAAAATAACCCCAGTGCATTTTCCATAAAAAGGACCTATTCTCCAGAGGAAAATACTTTACCAGAACTTTATTTCAAGTAAGTGGAAGGACAATGACCAAATTCCAGTAAAGTTTAGCTTTTCCTGTCTGATCTAAGTGGGGGAAGGAAAAATACAGATAAGAAACTTGTAAAGGTCACAGCCAAGAGATACAGACCCACTAAAGGAATGAGATTTAACCATAGATTTAAAAATATTTCCTTTCCCCCATTCTTTACCACCATATCACTAAGAATCCAATATAATCACTGTGGTCTACAGCTGAAATTGTTGCAAGGCTGAAACTCTAGTAAAAAGTTCTTAGGATAATTAAAAAATAGCAGGGGAGACAAAAACAAAGAAACTACAGGAATTTGAAGCTTTTACTACCTAGACCTATAGTAAAGAGTAAATACAACCCAACTCCTAGCCAGATTAAAATAAAACCCATGCTAAAACTTTACTTACTTTAGTTCCTATTACCTAAGGTATCATGTCTGGATTTCAACAAAATAATTACAAGGCATGCTAAAAACCAAGAGTAAAAACAGTCTGAGGAGACAAAGCAAGCATCCAGGCCCAACTCAAATATAATACAGATTTTGAAACTATCACACAAGGAATTAAATATAACTATGATTAACATGTTAAAAACTCTGATGGAAAAGTTTATACATGCAAGAACACATGAATAAAGTAAACAAAGATATGGAAACTCTAAAAAGACTAAACAGAAAGTGCTAAAGGCATTATAAAAAGCAAACTATAAAACTATAGACCAATATCTCTTATAAACATAGATGCAAATATCCTAAATAAAATATTAGCAAATTGAATTTTTAACAGTATAAAAACTTATACACATGACCAAGTTGGATGTATCCCAGGTATGCAAAGTTGGTTCAACATTTGAAAATCAATTAATGTATTCCATCATGTCAACAGACTGAAAAAAATCCCATGGTCATATCAATAAATGCAGAAAAAAACATTTGTTAAAACCCAATACCAATTTGTAATAAAAGCTCTCAGTAAATTAAGAATAGAGGGAACTTCCTCTATTTGATAAAGAATATCAGCAAAAATACTTACAGCTAGCATCATATTTTAATAGAAACTTAAAACTTTCACATTAAAATTAGGTACAAGGTAAAGATGACCCGTCTCATGACTCCTTTCAACATACTAAAAGCTTCATATTGAAAGTTCTCTCTAATGCAAGAAGGCAAGAAAAGGAAATAAAAAGTATACAGATTAGGAAGGAAGACATAAAACTACCTTCATTCACAGAAGACATGATTGTCTATATAGAAAATCTGAAACAATCAACAACAGAAACTTCTGAAACTATTAAGGGATTACAGCAAAGTTGTAGGATTACAAGATTAATATACAAAAGTCAATCACTTTCTTGTATGTCAACAATGAACAAGTGGAATTTAAACTTAAAAACACAATACCATTTACATTAGCAGTCCCCCAAATGAAATACTTAGGTAAAAAATTAACAAAATATGTACAAGTTCTGTATGAGGGAAAATACAAAACTCTGATGAACAAAATCAAGGAAGAAATAAATAAATGAGAGATGTTCCAAGTGCATGGGTAGAAATATTCAATATTGTCAAGATATCAGTTCTTCCCAAATTGATCTGCAGATTCAATATAATTGCAATCAGAATCTAAGCAAGGTCCGGCCGGCTGAGTGACTTGTTGGTTAAAAGTTGGCTTGGGAGTGCGACCTCTGAGCAGCAGGGCCACTGGTTTGGATACCACATGGGCCAGTGAAGCTGTGCCCTCTACAGCTAAGGTGGTGAACAACAGCTCAACCTGGAGCTGGGCTGCCATGAGTAACTGGTAATCGTGTAGGCTGCAGTGGGGCTGCAGTGGGCTGCAGTGGGCTGTCGTGAGTGGCTGTCCAATAGCCAGCAACCAACTGCCTCAGCTGGGAAGAGCGCAATGATCATAATACCAACATGGGCCAGTGAAGTGACGTCCTTCACAACCAGACTGAAGAAGCAAAGGACAGCAACTTGTCTGTTCCCTTTCCCCTATTCCCCAATGCTGTTCCCTCTCCTACTTTCCCAATAAAATCTTTAGGGAAAAAAAAATCTAAGCAAATTATTTTATGAATATTGACAAACTGATTCTAAAGTTTTTGTGGACCGACAAAAGACCCAGAAGAGCCAACACAACATTGAAGGAAAGGAACAAAGTTGGAGGAATGACACTACCCAACTTCAAGACTTACTATAAAGCTACAGTAATCAATACAGTATAGTATTGCTAAAAAATAAAAATAAAGAAAGATGAACAGATCAATGAAACAGAATGGAGAGCCCAGATATGGATCCACACAAATATAGTTAACTGATTTTTGAGAAAGGTACAAAGGCAATTCAGAGGAGAAAGGATAGTCTTTTTAACAAATGATGCTGCTGGGACAATTGTATATCTGATTATTTTCCAAGATCTGCTATAACACAATACCACAAACTTGGTGACTTACATAATAGAATTTTATTTTCTCACAGATCTAGAGGTCAGAAGTCCTAAATCAAGGTGTCAGTAGTGTTGGTTCTTTCTGGAGGCTCTAAATTCCATGCCTCTCTCCAAGCTTCCAGTGGTTGCCAATAATCCTTGGCAGTCCTTGGTTTGCAGATATATGATTTCAATCTCTGTCTCCGTTTTCACATGGTGTTCTACTCAGTGTCCCTTCTTTTCTTATAATGGTAACTGTCACTGGATTTAGGGCCCACGCTAACCCAGGATGATTTTGTCCTGAAATCCTTCTCATAGTTTTATCTTCAAAGGCCTTGTTTCTAAATATGGTCACATTCTGAGGTTACAGATAGACATGAATTTGCGGGGGGGGGGGCACATTTCAACACTCTACAACATCCATATGCTTAAAAAATTAATATAGATACCTAATGGATTGTAGACCTCAATGAAAAATGCAAAACTATGAGATTTCTAGAGGAAAACATAGGAGGAATCTAGGTGACCCTGGGTTTGGTGATGAGTTATTAGATACTATACCAAAAGTATGACCCATGAATAAAAACATTGATAAGTTGGAGTTTATTTTTAGCATTCCCTTTTTTTTTTTTTTGAGGGCAGTGTCACTGGCCCTCATATGTGGGACCCAAATTGAGGCCACTGGTGTCCCAAGCCAGCTCTTGACCACTGCACCACTTGGCCGGCCTTGGAGTTTATTTTTAAAAACTTTTTTCTGTGACAAGCAATGTAAAGAAACTATAAAGACAAGCCACAGATTGGGAGAAAGTATTTGTAAAACACATATCTGATATAAGACTTTCTCTTAATCCTTTCAGGCTGCATAACAAAATATCACAGACAACATAGCTTATAAACAACAGAAATTTATTTCTCACAGTTCTGATGGCTGGACGTCCAAGGGGAGGGTGCCAGCATTGTTGGGTGAGAGTTTTCCTCTGAGTTGCAGATTTCTCACCTGGTGGAAGTGACTAAGAATTTCTGTGGATCTTTTATAAAAATATTAATTCCACTCATGAGGGCTCCACCCTCATGACTGATCACCTCCCAAAGGCCCCACCTAGTAGGACCATAACTTTTGAGGGTTAGAATTTCAATATATGAACTTGGGATACAATTATTCAACCAAAGCAGACTTGTATCCAAGATACACAAAAAAACAATAAGAAAACAACGTAATTAAAAAAATGGGCAAAAATTCTGAAGACATCTCACCAAAAAAGATGTATAAATGGTAAATAAGCACATAAAAATATGCACAACATCTCGTCATTAGGAAATTGCAAATTAAAACAATAATGAGATTCTACTACATGTCTATTAGAATGATTGAAAATTTCTTTTTAAATTACAATACCAAATGCTGGTGAGGATGTGAACCAACACAGGAATGCTCATTCATTGTTGATAGGAATGAAAATGGTACAGCCACTTTAAATGTCAGTTTGGCAGTTTCTTACAAAATTCAACATACTCTTACCATAGGATCCAGCAATTGTGCTTCTAGGTATTTACCCAACTAAATTGAAAACTTATATCTGCATGAAAAACCTACACACAAACATTTATATCAGCCTTATTCATAATCACCATGTTCATACATACAGACCTAGGTTTAGGTCCTGGAACTGAAAATCTACCTCTGTAAGTGGAGAGCAGGGAAAAACTGAAGAAAGAGGCTGGCCACTCCAGTCTGGCAATTAACAGAGTTTATTAAGGTACATTTACATATGAGCCACGTCTTGGGTAGTTGCAAGATGAAATGGATCCTTGAGCCGCTTAGCAGGCACCAAAGAATAATATGGTGGGAGGCAGGAGGAAGGATCATGTGTACTAGTATGTGACTGCTATCAGGTACTGGAAATTCCTTTACACATGCTTGACCAGCCCAGGACAAACCAGAATGTTTTTCAAACCCAGCTCATACCAGAAAGCAGCAGAGGGGTGCTGGATTGTGTCAGGATACACGGTGATTAAGATCAAAACAGTCTCCAAGAGACTTACATAATGAACAATGTCCCTTCTGTCTGAGCCCAGCTTGCAGGCTTAGTCAGCAGTCACACTATGAAGCAGTCTCTCTAGCCCTCCCAACAAGCTCTTACAATTTCACATGCCACCCTCTTTTGTGAGGTGCCCTGAGCAGTCAGCAAGAATCTTCAATAGCAATGAGATAACTTGTTTGGTTGTCAATTGACTGAATTGGAGACATACTCCACAGCAAAAACATAGACACATGCAAGAAAATAGACAAAGTAAAAGAAGCAGTCCAAGTATTAGTAATACTTTTTTCTACCATGTCCCCTAACACCCAAAGAGTGTTAATAGGTAGCCTAGGCTTGGGGTTGGGTCACTTACAGAGTTTATTTAGGTTTTCATATGTGCTAACAAAAAAGAGATATTAGCATATTTACCTCGTATAAAAACAACATTCAGTTTGGATGATAGCACAGTTGGCCCCTTGTGACGCTGTGATAATATCTAGGTCCATCCTATTTTGTAGGACAGCTTTACTTATGAAGGGCATTTCAGTATTTAATAAAGACAAACTCTGCTGACTCTATCGAGAGCTTGTTGAGTAAATTTAGTGAGGGCTTGTATGTATACAATTACATCTTCCAAGAATGAGCCCACATCAAGAAGACATTTCCATCAGATTCACAGTCTGTAACCAGATAGCACAGTAACAGCAGTCTAAGGTCAGAAAGACAAATATTTAGTGAGGAATTGGGAGATCTTATTCTATGAGAATTACACTTATAGACAAATGTAAAAGACAAAATACAATAGGACTGGGGAAAAGATGATCTTTCCAATAAATGATGATGTCCAAATTGGATACCCATGTGGAAAATTATATATTGATCCCCATCTTTTACCGGAGAGAAAAATCTATTTCAAATGCATAAAGATCTAAATGTGAAAGATAAAATGCAACCTTAAAAATAAAGTATTGTTGAATATATATTTGGTTGGAGTAGCCAATAAATACTTAAATAGGACACACATCAACAATTATTTGATGCATTATTCCCTTTTTAGGAATATGAAATGATAAAGAATTAGAAGTAAAAAATTGGCCTACCTTAAGATTTAATAACTTCAGCCCTTCAAAAGATATATCTTCAAAAGTAAAAAGGCAACTCAGAGAGAAGATATTTGCTATACATATATATGATGAAGGACTTGTAGTGTTTATATATATATATATATATATATATATATATATATATCTTCCACAAATCAATAAAACAAAGACAGGAAACTCAATGGAAAACTGAGCAAACTATTTGAATATACACATCATAAAAGAGAATAAATAAATGGCCAATAAACATATTTAAGATGATCAACTTCTTTAGTAATCAAGGAAATGCAAATTAAAACCTGGACTACACATACACCAAAATGACTAACATGAAAAACAGACAACATCAAGTTTGGTACAGTTGTGTAGAAAACACAGTTCACATGCACTCTAGTGAAAGTGTAAATTAGAAAACTCTTTGGTTGTATAATAAAGCTGAAGATAAACATACCCTATGACTAGCATATCTACTCCTAGATGTAATATTTAATAGAAATGTATACATATGCTCTCCAATACTCATGTACGAAGATGTTCATAGAAGTACTATTTATAATAGTCTAAACCAAGGACTTACCTAAATACAAATCAACAGTAGAACTGACAAACAAATTATGGTATTCACACAATGGAGTAGTATACAGCAATGACCTCTAAGGAATTACATCTAGTCTCAACGATTTGAATAAAGCTCACCAATAGATTGTTGAACCACAATTTCTGTAATTGTACTTACCATACCCCTCACCACTATTTGTTCACATGCTTATCTCCCCCACTAGATTCTGAGTTACTTGATGACAATACCAGTCTTCTCCATATTGCATTTTAGATGCTAAAGTAAATTAAGGAGCAGTAACATGAATACACTGGTTTCCTCTACCTGTCACGCTTCTTTTGTCCTCAGCTTATGTCTCCCCTCATTCAACTTTTGACTGAACTCTCTATTCAATAATTGAATTCAAATGATACTCTTCCCTGGAAAACTCCCTAATTAGAAGTCATCACAATTCTTTTTCTCTGCTAACTTTTTACAGAACATTGGCTATTGCCTTTACTATGAACCAAACTGATTTTAGATGGATTTGAGTTAAATATTTTTAAACAAATAATTTTAAGTGACTAGAAAATAACACAGCTTGTATACTGATTGAATTCTTTTTTTTTTTTTTTTGAGGGCAGTGTCACTGGCCCTCATATATGGGACCCGAACCGGGACCGCTGGCTTCCCAAGCCAGTGCTTAACCACCATATCACTCGGCCGGCCTAATTGAATTCTTAATGTGTCTCAGGAGTAAGTAAACCCACAAAGGGAACAATTAACAGATTTGACAACAGAAAAATAGAAAAACAAACAAACACTTTAAGACCAAGAAGAGCCTCAAAAGAGCTCAAACTCAAACTTAAAAGGCAAATGGGCTGCAAGAAATAATGCATAACTAAATAATTTGCAAAGATCTCATTTGCTTCTAGCAGGTTTGTCGTCTTCCCAGTTAGAGAAACAATTCTTATTACTTTTCTCTCATTCTCTGTTTACTAAGTCACTGTTTCAATTATGCTCAACTTAAATTGTTTGCTGGTTGCCAACAACTTGGATAACTACATGACTGACATAACAGACCCAAACATAATGTTCTGTTCCTCTAACTTTATAAAGTAAAAGGACTACAGCTTTGTATTTATCTGTCATTGATTTCTAGCCAAATGCATCTGAGAGAGAAAAAAAAAATGAAGAGTTACCTGATCCTTGTACCCAGAAGGGAAGCATGAGAAGCTGGAGAATGAGATGGAGTGAAGAGCCCATGTGAATTTGATAATGAAATCTAATTATTTGGAATAATTAGATTATTTATTCCACTAACACTTGGAATATTCCATTTTCTTGGAATATTCCATTTTCTAACTAACTCTAGCACTGAAATGAATACTTACCCTTTCTTTTGATATTCTGCCAATCTGTTGCTCATTAACCTTTGATCTGAACATCCGTTAAAAACTCTTCACCTTTGAGTTTGACCTTTCTTGTCTGCCTAATTTATAATTCTATTCAGAATCTTAGATGCATATAATCTTCTTAAACATATCCACTTGCTGTTCTGTAGCTGTCATATCTTCATACACAGGCTCTGAAACCTTGCTGACTTGAAAGAAAATTTATTTAGTTTTTCTTTTGGGAGTGTTATTAACCTCTTCCAGTTTTTAGGTCCTGTTATCTATGCACATAATAGACATCAAAGTAATTTATCCACAACGAGTGAGATCAAGTGAAAAGACTGCTCAACACAGAAGTATGCTAATTTTCTAAGAATCATTTATCTTGGCATCTAAATTCCTACAATCTACCTCCTCAGACACCTAAAGTAGAAAATTAAAAATAAGTTTCTGGCAATGTCATTACACAGTTTCAAATTAAATAGTACTTACATATTAAAATTAAAAATTAAAAAAAACCAGACAGATTACTTTCATCTTCTTATAAATTACTCTCTCTGCATAATTTTTTTTAAGGTTTTTTTTTTGTTGTTGTTTTTTTTAAATTTGGGAATTGGGGGAGAACAGTGTCGGGAAATTGGGGAAGAGGAACAGACAAGTTGCTGTCTGTTTGTTCTTCAGTCTAGTTGTGGAAGACGTTGCTTCACTGGCCCATGTTGGTATTATCATTGTGCTCTTCCTGGATAAGGCAATTGCTCGCGGGCTTCTGGATGGCCACTCATGGCAGCTCACAGCAGCTCACGAAAGCGCATACCAGCTGCTAGCCAGTCCCACTGCAGCCTACATCATCACAGGTGACTCAGGCCAGCCCAGCTCCAAGTCGAGCTGTTGTTCACCATCTTAGCTGTAGAGGGCGAGCATCACTGGCCCTCATGTAGGATCCGAACCTGGGTTCTGCTGCTCAGGGGGTCCAAAGCCAACTCCTAACCAACATGCCACTCAGCTGGTCCTCTACATACTTTTTTAAATAGAGAGAAAGCCCTCCTTGCCTGGTACTTTTGGTTTCTATTTTTCTCCTTTAAATTCCAACCCACCCACCTATTGGCATTTTATGCACACATACTCATTCTAGCTTCCCCAGAATGCCTCCTTCCTGCTGAGATCCTAAAAATGCAGTGTTCATTCACTACAAGTTTACAGCATACATTAATATGAACAATCCACTTGAAAGTAAGGATTTATTTCCTCCTTTACTTCTGTTATTGCTTACTTAATGATTAGTGTCTTTTGGACTGAATGCTCTGTCTTACAGTTAGGGGTAGTGATGTTTATCCAGAATCTCCTACAATAACCTTTAATTACCCAAACAGACCAGAGCTGGGGAATTGAAGCCAGGACTAGGACAAAATCTTTTCAATAATATTAACAGCTGATTTTTCACCAGAAACCACAAAGGTAAGAAGGCATATTAAAAGTGCTAGAAGAAAAAAAAAACCTGTTAACAAAGAATTCCATATTTGGTAAAGCTATTCAAAAATGAAGAAAAAATTTAAACATTCCCAGATAAAAACAGAGAATTTTTTGATAACATACATGCCTTACAAAAATACTAAAGGGACACCTTCAGGCTGAAATGAAATGATACACATTATGGACTGCGTGTTTGTGTTCCTCTAAGGTTCATATGTTGAAACGTAGTCCCTAATGTGATGATATTTGGAAGTGGAGACTTTAGGAGATAATTGAGCCATGAGGGTGAGGTCCTTATGGATAGAAGTAGTGCCCTTATAAAAAGAAGTGACAAAAAGCTAGCTCATTCTCTGTTTTCCACCATGTGAGGACACAATGAGAAGATAGCTGTCTGCAAACCAGGAAGAGGGCATTCACCAAAACTTGACCATACTGGCACCCTGATCGCAGACTCCCAGCCTCCAGAACTGTGAGAAATACATTTTTTTTTAAAAAGATTTTATTGGGGAATTGGCAGAGGGGAACAGCATTGGGGAATCGGGGAAGGAGAACAGACAAGTTGCTGTATTTTTGTTCTTCAGTTTAGTTGCGGAGGATGTTGCTTCACTGTTGGTATCGTCATTGCACTCTTCCCGGATGAGGCAGATCCGTCGCTGGCCTCTGGATGTCGCTCACCGCGGCTATTGGCAGCTCACGCTTGGCTGCCAGCCACTCACGCTGGCTGCGGGCCACTCACTGTAACCTATGGCAGCCCACTGCAGCAGGGGCTGCAGCCCACACCATCACCGGGGCTCGCACAGCCCAGCTCCAGGTGGAGCTGTTGTTAGCTGTAGAGGGCGGTGTCACTGGCCCTCATGTGGGATCCGAACCGGGGCCGCTGGCATCCCAAAACCAGCGCTTAACCAATGCGCCACTCGGCCGGCCCGAGAAATACATTTCTATTGTTCATAACCCCTCTCCCCCTGTTTGTGGTAATTAGTTATACCAGAGCAAACTAAGACATTACAAGATAGTAACTGAAATCCATATGAAGAAATAAAGAACATGGTAAAGGTTGCTGTGTAGGTAAATGTTAAAGACAGTATAAATGGCTTTCTGTTAGTAACTCCTATTTTTCTTCTCTGATTTAAAGACAACTGAATAATATAATAATTATAAATCTAAATTGAAGGGCACAAAATGTATAAAGATGCCAGTTTTGACAACAACATAAAAAGAGGGTCAGAGTTATATGGGAGCAAGATTTTTGTATTGTATTAACATTAAGTTGGTATTAATCCTAATTAAATTGTTATAAAGTAAGATGTTAATCGTAATCTAGGACAAACACTAAGAAAATAACTAAAAAATATATAACAAAATAAATTTTGCTCTCAGACACTATTGGTAGGATTGTAAATTGGTGCAGACACTATGGAAAACAGTATGGTGATTACTCAAAAATAATTAAAAATAGAGCTGCCATGAAGGGATTGGTGCAAAATATTCATAGTGATGAAAAGCAAGCACCTACAACCAAGATTACTCTACCCAGCAAAGTTATGGTTTAGAATAAAAGGACAGATAAAGAGCTTTCCAGACAGGGAAAAGCTAAAGGAGTTCATTACCACCAAACTAGTATTACAGGAAATGTTAAAGGGACTTCGAAGAAGAAGAAGAAGAAGGAGAAGAAGAAGAAGAAGAAGAAGAAGAAGAAGAAGAAGAAGAAGAAGAAGGAGGAGGAGGAGGAGGAGGAGGAGGAGGAGGAGGAGGAGGAGGAGGAGGGATCAGAAATATGAATAATAAAATGGCAATAACTACATAGCTATCAACAATTAGTTTAAATGTAAATGGATTAAGTACTCCAATCAAAAGATAGGGTGGCTGAACGGATAACAAAACATATGCTTTGTTTTTTTCTTACATATGCTGTCTACAAGAGACTCACTTCGATCAAATGACACACATAGACTGAAAGTAAAAGGATTAAAAAAGTTATTTCATGAAAAAGAAAATGGGGGAAAAAAGCTGGTGTAACAATACTTATCCCAGACAAAATAGACCTTAAAACAAAAACTATAACAAGAGATAAAGAAGGACCCAGTAATCCCAATTCTGCATATTTATCCAAAGAAACCAGAAACACTACTTCAAGGAACATGTACATCTAATATATGTTCACTGCAGCATTGTTTACAGTAGCCAAGATATGGAAGCAACCTAAATGTACATCAATCGAAGAATGGATGAAGAAGAAATGATACAGATATACAGTGTAATATTGCTTATGAATAAAGAAGAATGAAATCTTGCTATTTGCAACAACTTGGTTGGACCTAGTGGGTATTATACTGAGTGAAATAAGTTAGACAGAGAAAGACAAATACCATATGATTTCACTTATATGTGGAATTAAAAATAAATAAATAAATAAATAAATAAATAAATAAATAAACAAACAAAACAGAAACAAACTCATACAGAGAACATTTTGATGGTTGTCAGATGGGAGAGGGGTTGGGAAGACGGGTGAAAAGTGGAAAGGGTTTAAGAGTACAAATTTTTAGTTATAAAGTATTCATGTAGATGTAAAGTATAGTGTAAAGAATATAGTCAATAATATTATAATAACTCCATATTGTGTCAGATGGGTACTAGATTTATCAGCGTGATCACTTCAGAAGTTATATAAATGTGTAACCACTATGTTGTACACCTGAAATTAATATAATACTGTATGTCAACTATAATTGAAAAAAATAGAGAGAGTTGCCACTTGACCCAGCAATACCACTTCTGGATATTTATCCAAAAAACAAAACCCAAAACACTAATTCCAAAAGTTATTTTCACCCCTATGTTCATTTCAGCATTATTTATATCTATGATATGGTAGCAACCTAGGTGTCCATCAATAGATGAATGGATAAAGAAGATATGAGATGAAATATTACTCAGCCATAAAAAATAATGAAATCTTGCCATTTGCAGCAACATGTATGGACCTAGAGGGTAATATGCTAATGGAAATAAGTCAGACAGAGAAAAACAAATACTGTATGATTTCACTTGTATGTAGAACCTAACAAAAAAATTAATAAATAAACAAAATAGAAACAGAGCCATAGATACAGAGAATAAGCTGATGGTTGTCAAAGGGGAGAGGTGGAAATGAATGAAAAAAATAAAATAAAATAAAAATTTTGCCAAAACAACTTTTAGTTAGGAAATATGAGGTGAGGAAAACTATTTATAATAGCAATAAAAAGATAGATTATCCATCAGTAAACTTAATAAGATATCCTGTATCTTTGTATGGGTTGTATTTTTATGGGTTGATATATAAGTAAAAATTAATTGAGTTGGAAACCTAATATTTGTATGTGTGTGTATGTTAAAACTTACTCAAAATTTTTTTTAAAGGTTGTCTTCTATTTTACTTTTCAATATACTCTAATGACCATACACTGGATATCCTTGTAATCCAGAATATTCACCTTTTGAGATCTTTTTGTTTTAACCACACCATCCTCAGCTACTCACTTTTTTATCTTAATTTCCATTATACTTATTCTTCAGCTTCCTTAAGATGTACAGACATAATACTATTAAGACATAACACTGCCCCAATGCCTACTACAGAGAACTATGGAGAATATCCCAAATATAGTATTTCACAAAACCCTGTGTATAGGTAAGCTTAGTTTATCTCTCAAAATTTGTTATCATTACTTCATTTGTTCCAACTCCTTACTAATTCTAAGAAAAAGTTCATTATTTCTTGTATAAATAACTGTTGGTTCGAAACCTTGGGAGCTTCCAGGTAAATTCTGAAACTAGCCCCCATACACGGAAGGCAGGAAGAGACCAAAGAAAAGACAGACCATTCCAGATTAGTAGGTGGCAGATTTAATAAGGAAGGGAATTTACAAGGCTTGTCTTAGGCAACAGCAAGGTGAGTAGATCTCCGTGCCTGCCAGCCAAAATCTTAAAAAGTTTATATAGAGGCCTTTCCTGTGTTCGGTTTTGTATTCCACCTAGATGGCGTCTTCAACACATTGCTCTCTCAAGGCTGTGTCCTTGAAAATGGCTCTCAGTGTAGGAATGGTGGGTGGAATGTACATTCCAAGGACAGGAGAAGGGGTGAGGAGGCTCAGGTTGCCTGGGTCCAACTCTGAGGACAACTTGGTCATGTCTTTTCAATGACCTTCTCCAATAATAATTAACATAACTGCTTTTATTATTATACATGCCACACTATTGATAACTGTTAACACACAAGTAAGCTGCTTTGGGAAATAGATCACTTATTTATCTTCGTCTCCCACCAGTTCCCATGTGTATAGAAATAATGCAGATAAAGTAATTTTTTTTCCCCCAAATAACCACATTTCTTCACTACCCTCGTCTATTTAACCAGTTCCTGCCTGTCTTAATAAGGCTCAAAACTTGATTCCTCTGAGAACCTTCATTGATCGTCCCAGTGAAAGTGATCATGACCTCGCTTCTCCTGAGTGACTATAATACATGGGCTTGCCACTCGTGTGGCATTTACTATGCACCAAAATAATTCTGAAGGGATATGAGTTAAACAGGTTTTTAAAAAATATCAATTCATTAAAAATTAGAAGTTAATAGGTTTTAATAAGTATTAAACTTCTTAACCGAGATAGGCTCCATGGCGGCCTACGAGCAGGTCCAAAAGGGGCCCTTGAAGCTGAAAGGCGTCGCAGAGCTTGGCGTGACAAAGCGGAAGAAGAAAAAGAAGGACAAAGACAAGACGAAACTCCTGGAAGCGATGGAATGAGCAAAAAGAACGAGGAGGAGAAGCGGCGCTGTCTGGACAAGTGGACCCCGGCCCAGGCGGCCTTTGCGAAGATGCAGGAGAAACGGCAAATGGAAAGGATCCTGAAGAAAGCATCCAAGACCCACAAGCAAAGAGTGGAGGACTTCAACAGACATCTAGATACATTCACAGAGCACTATGACATTTCCAAAGTCAGCTGGACAAAGTAGCCTCCCCGCCTAGGTTATGGAGTGGCAGCGAGGGAAAACAGAAGGTCAAGTTGGGTTACTTTTGGTGCCTTTGGTATTTTTTACGAACATTCTTTTACATACACCATTGCGTCTTCTGCTGACACAGAAGCAGTGTGCCCTCATTCTGGGACTTGATTAAAGTAAGATTGTCCTTTTGCTCTATTTTTAGTTTCTCAATAGCACATTGAAAGTGAACTTTTGTAGTTTGCACTGGAAATTATTGAGAGTTTATCCAGAGATTAAGGTTATTTCTGTGTAAATGCCATGGAAGAGTGTTTTTACACCCAAGTTGCATCTAACTCATTTTGGCATCCAGCCAGCTATCTGCCTGGATGAAACTGACTTCAGAGGAGAAGAAGCTGCAATGTGTAGAACCCTGTGGAGCCCTTTTAAAGCTTCCTCTAGCCCCAGAAATAAATCCATGTATATACGGACAGTTAATCTATGACAATGGAAGCAAGAATTTACACTGGGGTGAAGATAGTCTATTTAATAAATGGTGCTGGGAAAATTGGACTGACACATGCAAAAGAATGAAACTGGACCACCTCCTTGCGCCATATACAAGAACAAATTCAAAATGGATTAAAGACTTAAATGTAAGACCTGAAACCATAAAACTCCTAGAAGAAAATATAGGGAGTAAATTTGCAGACATTACTCTGAGCAATATTTTTACTGATACATCCCCAAGGGCAAGGGAAGTAAAAGAAAAAAATGAACATATGGGATTATATCAAACTTAAAAGTTTTTTCACAACAAAGGAAACCATCAATAAAACAAAAAGGAAGCCTACTGAATGGGAGAAGATATTTGTCAATGATATATCTGATAAGGGGTTAATATCCAAAATTTATAAAACACTCATACAACTCAACACCAAAAAAACAAACAACCCAATTAAAAAATGGGCAGAGGAAATGAAGAGACATTTCTCTAAAGAGGACATACAGATGGCCAACAGGCATATGAAAAAATGTTCAACCTCACTGGTCATTAGGGAAATGCAAATAAAAACCACCATGAGATACCACCTCACTCTGGTCAGAATGGCTATCATCAATAAATCAACAAACAACATGTGCTGGCGGGACTGTGGGGAAAAGGGAACCCTGGTGCACTGTTGGTGGGATTGTAGATTGGTGCAGCCACTATGGAAGTCAGTATGGAGATATCTCAAAAAACTGGAAATGGAGCTACCTTTTGACCCAGCAACTCCACTCCTAGGCATTTATCCTGAAAAACCCAAGACACTAATTCGAAAAAATATATGCACCCCTATGTTCATTGCAGTGCTATTTACAATAGCCAAGATTTGGAAACAATCGAAATGCCCATCGGTAGACAACTGGATTAAGAAACTGTGGTACATTTACATGATGGAATATTATGCAGCTACAAAGAAAAAATAAATCATACCATTTGCAACAATATGGATGGACCTAGAAAATATTATGTTAAGTGAAATAAGTCAGTCAGAGAAAGACAAATACCAGATGATCTCACTTATATGTGGAATCTAAAGTACTGAATAAATGAGCAATGTAAACAGAAATAGTCTTAGAGACACAAAGAAAAAACTGATGAGGGCTAGATGGGATGGGGATGGGAGAAGGGAAGGGATGAGGCAACATAAACTGATAACTACAATACTACTGCAGAAACAGAAGAGACAGTTTAGGGAATATAATCAATAAGGTTGTAATTTTTTTTTTTTTAGGGAAACAGATGCATGCATGTCCTTTTAGGGAGATCACTTCATGAACGGTGTAGTGGCCTTACCACTGCATTGTACATCTGAAGCTGCCGCTGAACAATATTATATGTCAACTATAATTTAACACATATATAGTCATGGGATGTGGAATATAGTGTAGGGATGGAGTCAGTGGAATTGTAATAGATATGTATGATATCAGATGTGGGAGGGGAGGGGAAGGGGGAGTCACTTTGTAAGGGGTGAAAAAAAACTATTGCATTGTTTTGTACATCTGTAACTAATAATAATAATAATAATAATAATAATAAATAAAATTAAATTTAAAAAAAAGAAGTACACATTTCCGTTAGAGGTATACTTCAATTTCCATTGTTCATGTAAGGAATATCGAACACCTACAATAAAGTTTAACCCATCCTAAAAAAAAAAAAAAAAAAACTAAGAAAGAAACCTTCTTAACCATAAAGGGTAGTCCTCACTTAAAAGTGAAAGAAGAAATCACAAAAAGCATCAACAGATTTGAGTATATAAAACTTTAAAATTTAAAAATGGTGAAATTTTATAAAGCACAACCAAGTTTAAAAAGGCATATCACAGTAGGTATTATAGAAACAAACCATGACTAATTATTTATTTTCCACTGAATTCCATCCAAATAAATTACACACACACACAAAAAGCAAAAATATAATGACCTGTTCCTTGTATTTATTGGGGTGGAATCAAGTGGGGCTGCAGAACGAGATGAAACACAGAGAACAGAAAATACAATAAAAACTTTAAAATAAATGTCAACATCTTTCTCATAAGTATATAGATATAATGATAATTTCAATTGGTATTCTAATCCTAGCTCTAATAGAAGAGATCTTGTAGGTGATCCTTCTATTTTTATCTAAATGAGTTACTCAGAAACAATCTCAACTTTTATTTCATTAAAACATACTTGTAGTTTACCAGTTTTAAGAGCCTTTCCTATTTTCCTTAACTGACCAAACCCCAAATGGATTTACATTGTTAACTTTGTGAAGATAATGTCCTTCAACACAATCTATTGCCTTGTGATCATAACATGACCTCATATGAAGGCTGTGAATGCTGCCTTGTCAGCCAGGAGGATAATTTAATTAGCGACACTTTAGCATTTTTTTCTGTCTTTGATGGGTTCACCTTTCACTTTCCCAACTCTTTGACTTCTCAGCACATTCCTTTTTGTAGGCATAGAAATAGCTTCACAAAGGCTTTGAGTGACTAAAATTATGAAGAGGTATCACACTGGCCAAGTAAATATTTAGATTTCAAAATAATTTTAAAAATCTCTCTCTCTCTCTCTCTCTCTCTCTCTCTCTCTCTATATATATATATATATATATATATATATATATATATATATATATATATATATATATATTTAGCTGAGCCATCCTGCCACCTGTTGGCAGCTCAGCAGCTGCTCAGCTCCTGCCGGGAATCCAACTGGCGACCCTGTTGCTCAGAGCTTGCACTCTTTTTTTTTGAGGGCAGTGTCACTGCCCCTCATATGTGGGATCCGAACCGGGGTCGCTGGCGTCCCAAGCCAGTTCTTAACCACCACGCCACTTGGCTGGCCCAGAATTTAGTGAGATTCTTTTTTATTTTATTTTATTTTATTTTATTATATTTTTTTAGAGCTCGCACTCTTGAGCAAGCTTTTAACCAACTGAGCCACTCGCTGGCCCCAAGATATTTTTTGATAAGAGTGCGAATATGAAAATTGGCTCTATTCAAATTACTCTTAAGTAATTTGAATTTAAATATTCTTTACATATTATGTTTAGAAAAAAGAAATCGGTATATAATTATTCCTAAAAATTTCCCCACATAAATTATTCCATAAAAATTTCCTTGCCTGTCTGTCTTGATTTTATTCTTCTATATGTGCTGAATAGCCATTCTCTCACTTTCTTTTTTTTTTTTCTAACCCAGCAACCTGCGTCCTTGTATTTCAAAATCTCTACCATCCTATGTTATTCAGGAAACGCTCTGCCACCAGAATACTGGGAAAACCATGTATATTGGCTCTTTGTCAGAAATTCACCGTTCCAAAGCTTTAACTTATCATAGCAATACAATTTCTAAAGCTTGCTTTTCACCTTTTTTTGTTTACTAAAAATAATAATAATAATAATAATAATAATAAAAATAATAATAAAAGCACGGCATTTAGGTTTCAAAGGTTTGCCTGATGTGCGCTGTTTCGAGGACTGCATTTCATCAGCCAATCAAGTCAGGGCTATGAACCCAAAACCAATGAGTGTGGACCGGGGCGTGGCTTGGAGCAAGTAACTGTCAGTAAGTTTGCAGTTGGTTGTGGCTGTTCTGGGGGAACGGAATAGCTAACCTCCACTTCTCACTTATACACCACAGGATACCCCTCCTGAGGCTTCGGATGGTGAACCCTTCCTAGTCTCCCCTTCAGGAATTGGCTCTTCCACTCTGGTATGCTCTCCTTCAGTCTCTCCTCCAAGAGGAACAAATGCTCCCACAGCATTCAACTGGCCATCCCCTCTTGGAGTTTCTACCTTTCCTATGGCAGCTAATCAAGGACTTCCCCAAAGACCAACTAGCCTCTTGGCTTAATTTTCTGCCCCTTAGCCCCTGCCCCTCCTCCATGAACTTCCTATATCAACTTTGGGAACTCTTCCCCTGGCTCATGTTTGTTCCCTTTGCCTTCACGAGGTGCTGAGAGGAAAGCACACTGATGCTGTGCTGCATCTCCTCAGGTGTGTGGAGCAGAGGACCCAGGAGCGAGGAAAGGCTCTTTCTGAGTGAAGACACACGAGGAGGGCCGCAGACTACCCACTCTCAGCATCTGTGAGTAAGAGGGCTGCTGGGGTGTGTGGCAGGGGAGTTCACTGAGGAGGCCACCCAACCCCAACTGTTTGTCTGCCATAAACCATTAAACAGGAGCTCTGCAACCCATGAAGGTTACTGGGACCCCACAGTGTCCTCTTCAGAATATGTCTGTCACCTGAATCCTGCAAAATGTGGTGATTCAAAGGAAGAAAGACTTCCCATTTTCAGGGACAGGGTGAATTAGTATGACTTCCAGTCTATTGGAAAGAGAATTTTGTAAGGCTGTTAAGGACAAATCCACACTCCATTTTTGAGAGGGCCGTCTTGCATTAACTCCACAGACAAAGAGAATCCATTATCTAATTTACTGATAAATTAATGTCTGAAACCTATGTGGTAATTTCCAGACAAATAACACATGGACTCATAAACTTATCTAAAGTTGTCAAAAGTCATTTTAAGCTGAAGGAGACTTTTAATTACATTGAAAGTCTGTTCATTTTCACTTCTAGTTCTTTATCCATATCTTTAAAAATATTAAACTAGAGTAATATTAACATTCACATGTTAATTTAAGATGAGATCATTTTTTGCAGGAAAGGTTTGTTAGGAGAATTTGGAGTAGAGGTTAATGAATCTAAACTGAGTATTTACCAGCTAGTGAAATTTTATTGAATTTAATCATATATATTACTGCATGTCAAGGATAAGACTTGGAGTGATTTTATTCTTTTCTGGAAGGGAAGTGTTAGTATTGAACATGTAAACATTTATTAAAATTTTCAAATAAACAATTTTAGAAATGAAAAAATGCTTATGGGAATATTGATTCCCACTATTAAGTTGAAAGACAATAGACTACTTAACTGTATTAAATTCTTAAAGCATGTAGGAATGTATAATTATGATTCAGAAAATACTTCTCATTTTTGGCCAAGCCCAACATGTTTAGTCCTGGAGTAACAGTGGACAAGTTAATGCATTCCCTAAATAGTTATTAACTAAGAGCAAATATCACCAGTCTATCACAACGGCATAGACTTCTCCTAGAGCAGAGCTTCTAAATAATGGCTGCTCCGTAGAATCACTGGGAAGCTTTTAAAGTTCCCAATAGCCAGACTGTATCTCAGACCAATTAAATTGATCTCTAGGGGTGCCACCCAGGTACCTGTATTTCTAAAGCTCTCTAAATGAGTCCGGTGTGTAGTTAAGGTTAAGAATCTCTCTCTTAGAGGGATAGCTGGGCTTGTTCTGCTCCATCACTTACGTTACTATCAAAATCCCCGGTCTGTTTCCAGCTCTTGGCATGTTAAAGTGAAGTGAAGGAATTTAGAAACCCTTTGAGGTGAGACAAAAATCAAACAAAAAAAGCAGCCTCTGTCTGACATCAGGGAACTGGTCTGACACTCAGAGTTAGGTCTCACTCAGTGTTACTACAAGCCTAACAAATATCCCCTCTTTCTGCTAAAATAAGTGATGGCTGCATCTGTACCCATTATAGCTCATTCTAGTCTGCCTTCCTTATAGATAAGATTTTTTGAGAAACTTAATCACAGAACTGTCCTTGTTTTCTGGCAGCACCCAATATATATTAACCCCACACTTCCTTAGAACTGCCCCAAAATTACCCAGCCACAGCCAAAACCATGATAAATAAGTTCTTCCTCACAGCCTTTTACTGAAATACCCCACAGTTCTCCAGGGTGAATGTTCTCCCTCACTGAGACAAAAAATAAACCAAATTTGTCAACCACAGATGTGTTTCTGGTCGTCTTTGCCTAAAAGGCATGGTACCCTTTCTCACAATACCTGACTCAGGAATTTTGAAAAGAAGCTGGCATTGAGACTAAATTTTGAGCAGCATTGCCTTTGAACTGGGTGAATCACAGTGGTTGCTAACCTTGGCTACACATTAAAATTCCTGGAGTAGGGCGCTGAGGTTAAAACCCAGACTGATTTACATAGGAATCTCTGTGCTTAAGACCCAGGCACCACGATTGTTGTAGCTCCACAGGTAATTCCAAATAAAAATAATAAATATAGGAAGAGAGATTACACAGACTAGAAACTATACAGCTTAGAAAACTGAGACCAAAATTGCTGAAGTTAGTTGCTCCGTCTTTCACCCTGCAAGCAGCTGCCATCGGGCCTTTGCATGCAGGCAGTCTGACCACACAGCTGGCACTTTGACATTGGTGTTAATAAGCTACAACCTTTGTAAATGGTGTTTACAGGGCTTTTTGATGCTGGTGACATACTACCAAGTTGGAAACAGCATAAAGTATAGTTATATAAGGATGAACCCAACAATGTAACTAAACCATATGAGAGCCACTAGATGACAGAACTGTGGATTACTTTTTTCTGTTTCTGAAATGTTTGTTTACATATTTATTTCAAAAGTGTTCACAATAAGCACACGTTCATTTAATTAATTTTCTTTTTCAAAATATTGTTTTTGTAATCAGAAAATAACATATGAGAAAACATGTGTATATGTATGTATATATGTGTGTGTGTGCGCGCGTGCACACACACACACACACAAGCGAGGTCTGATAAGTTTGGGTACTTGTTGCAACGATGTTGCTAACCTTTTTATGATATCAGAGGGATTATTCATTATGAATTTGTACCAACTGGACTAACCAGTTAACCAAGTTTACTATCTGGAAGTGCTGAAAAGGCTGTGTGGGACAGTTAGATGACCTGAACTTTTCACCCACAATTCATGGCTCTTGCATCACGACAATGCACCAGCTCACATGACACTGTCCGTGAGGGAGTTTTTAGCCAGTAAACAAATAACTGTATTGGAACACCCTCCCTCCTCACCTGATCTGGCCCCCAATAACTTCTTTCTTTACCTGAAGATAAAAGAAGTATTGAAAGGAAGACATTTTGATGACATTCAGTATATCAAGAGAAATATGATGGCAGCTCTAATGGCCATTCCAGAAAGAGTTCCCAAATTGTTTTGGAGGGTGGACTAGGCACTGGTGTCGGTGTATAGTAGGGGAGTACTTCGAAGGTGACCATAGTGATATTTAGCAATGAGGTATATAGCACTTTTCCTAGGATGAGTTTGTGAACTTAATTAAGTCAGAAAGTGTGTGTGTGTATGTGTGTGTGTGTGTGTGTGTGTGTATGAAACAAAAAAAGTTGCTGAATTATGAGAAGAATTTAGTAGCAAATGATTAATTACTTAGCAAGGCAGCTAGATCAGATGCTAATAGCAGATACTAGAAAATGTTAAGCTACTGTTATGAGAGTGAGAACTGAAAGAATTTTCTGCCTGCAGTTTGAGACCCCTGATGTAAAACTTTCCTTACCATGGGAAGCAGGTGGGATTGGCAGACTGCAGCTACAATCTGTTTCTTCAAAACAAGACACATCATAACCCCTGTTGCTCCTTTTCAAGAAGCAACAATGAAATAGAACATATAACAACTCCCCTGTTTTAAATCCTTTTGGTTTCAATGTTTAGAGAAAACCTGACCTGTCAGGTGTTCCAAATGAGATAAAAGAAGGCTATGATAGAATATCATCATGGTCTATTAATTTCTGTCTAGATAGACCAACAAAAGAGATCAGAATATTTCCCCCCCCATCCCACTACTTACTTTGGAATAGCTTCCAGAACATATTTAGAGACTCAGAGAGGCTAAGGGCAAGCCCCTCAGTTGCCCATTCCAGAGCTAAGTATCCTGCACCAGCTTGTGGTCCTGGCAGCTGGTTAGATGAAAAATCTTTCTTTCAGACAGTTGGATAGATGCAGGGGAATAATGCAGAGTGGTGCTTTGCATTGTAGGTATACAGAAAGTGGACACTGGTTAGTCTGTACCACTTGAGGTTGTACCATTTTTATTTCATTTAAATTGGAAACATCACAGAAGGGGGAGTATCCCTAATTTTGGCAGGCCCTAAGATATCACTAGAAATAAATAAGGAAAAATAAGTAATTTTTTTCTTTTGAGAAAAACATTAGAAGGCCATCAAGAAGGCAAATCTTACTTTCCTTTGATTCTATGTGAATTTTTTAGAGTCATAAAGAGTTGGATTCAGAAGGTCTGTGAGAAACAACAGGATGGATTTGAATTCCAGTATTATTAATTTAACTTTTCTTAACCAAAAATTTGCTGACACTTGGGTGGAATATATCAGGAGTAAGTTCATGAATTCTTCTCAGGACCTCCCTGAAATCATTCTAATATTGTCTTTGGTCTGCACAGTTGGAGGTAGGTATAACTCTATTTGTTTATTCTATGGATATATCTTGTAAATGCTACCATAGAGAATTTTTTTTAAAGTAGCAGTAATAGGAAATTAGAATATTGTTCCTAAATTCATTTCTTGGTGTTTTTTTTTTGTTTTTTTTTTTGTTTTTTTTTTGTTGGCAGTGTCACTAGCCCTCATATGCGGGACCTGAACCAGGGCTGCTGGCTTCTGAAGCCAGCGCTTAACCACCGTGCCACTCGGCCGGCCCTAAATTCATTTCTTTGTCCTAAGGTTTGCAATCAAATGAATCCCACAATAATCTGCCCCTGACAGGAAACATGTAAAATCTGATCCATATTTTTCACCTCTGGGAGTTTCAAAATATTCACACCTCTTACTTGCTAAGTCATGATTAGATAAAAGTAATGGGGAGAATTGAGGCAGATAGGCAGACAATCAAGGGTCAAGGCTTTTTTTTTTTTTTTGTAACTGTAGTATCATAAACTATAATTTCATTCATATTTTAAAGTTAGCTGTCCCACAGCTTTCTTCACCTGGATGAAGCATTTTCAAAGTTATAAGTCTTCTGAATGGTTCAGTTACTTTTTAACCACTTGGTAGGGTGTCCCATTGATTTTGTCCAAATGATAAATTATGCCTAGTTGTACAAGAAGAAAAGAACACTTAGAAACCAAAAGAAATAACTTTTTTTTTGCATTCTTTGACCTGATTAGTAATTGTATTAAAATGAAGCAGTAACATTAAATAGAAAAAAATGCTGTGATATTGCTTATTGCACTTTGATAACAATAATGAACAAAGTTAAATATTCATTATAGGCTTTCTAATATGTAGTTGCTAACTAGTAATAAGTAGCTAGTTTTATTTTTATTGGGTAAATTATTATAGCTGTTTTCTCATTGTTATCTTGGGAATTGGCCCAATTTCATTGAAGTTTAGTTATTTATTAACTTTCATTGCAGGATTGCTAGAGAAATTATATGACTCACAGCATATGCAAAATCTGCTATAGATATTTTATTAGTAACCCAAGAGCAAATGATTGCTAGCAATATTTGCTAATGGTTCCAAGAAAATGAGATACTTTATAATGGAGGTCAAGCAGGAAGCTAATAAATTAGTAATTACATTGATTCTGTGTGCTTAAGTGCGAGAGAGGGTTTCAAATACAGGAATATAGGAAGTGAGTAGTGGAACAACATTTCACTGTCCTCAGTATTAAGAAATCAGATCAACTTAAAGTTCTAAAAATGTGCTATTCTACTGCTTTTCAGTAAAGACATTTTTTTTGCAGCATTTTTGAACCTACACTTGAAAGACTTTCCAATTTCTCTCCCTGTGATATTATTTTCAATTGGATGCAGTTTTGAAATATTCAGTTTTACATCAGATGAGGTATGTACAGAAAATATGAGTATTTTGTACCATATCTAAGATTCATATAAATACAAAGATGGCTTTTGAAAAGTGTAAAACTATTACTGTCTCTTCGCTGCTCTGTCATTTAATAGGTGCTTAGGGTGTGAGTAACATTAGGTCAAATGTGTAGGAAAAGGAACCAGGTGTGAAAGAGCTGAGATTCACTTAAACACAGTCAAAACAGAGCCCAGCTCTAAAACTAGGTAGGCAATTCAGAATGAGTACATATAGTGAGCGTATGAGTAGGTAATGAATGTTTCTACAGAATTTAAATGCTTAGAAAATAATTGGTTAAGAAGAGAGAAGCCCAGAGACACTTTGAGCTGCTGGCATAGGACTCTAGTAGCAAGACAATTCCAACATTGAACCAATCTATGGCCTCCATTAGGAATGTTTCATAGGGTTCCCATTTGAATATAGGTGAGTCTCTAAGTATGCCTGGTTTAGAATACATCAGGAAATATACATTAAACCTTGTATCTGGTGTTAGAAGTGAGGAGCCAGGACCAAGCTTCAGAGAACAGGTGGTGAGTGTTCCCACTGCTCACTCCCTGCGCCCCACCGCCCATCTAGAGTACAGCAAGAGCACAACGATCTGCAGCCTGAGGAAGAAGCCTCAGGCCAGGCGAGAGGGGGAGGAGAGAGAGAGGAGACGTGGAGCTGCACCCACAGGTCCCCAGAAAGCAGGGTGCACAGCCCGGCAGTGACAGGACAAGATCAATTCCTGCACCCGCCCAGTTCAGGGATCAGTCTCTGCGTCTACCGGGTCCCACCGAGTGCAGCAAGAGCACCTCAGCACACAGACACTGAGGCAGAAGCCTGAAACTGGGCAAGCAAGGGAAGAAAGAATACTCGTGGGGAGGGGAAGACGCAGCACGCCGGGTGGAGACACAGGTCCCCAAGAGAGACGGAGCGAGGATCTGAGCCACGGCAGGGTGCGCTCAGTCTCCTAAACCCCAGCAGTCCCTCCGGGAGAGCAGCGGGAATACCGCGGCGCGCAGAGGCTCCGAGGCAGAAGCGTGAAACCAGACGAGCAGGGGAAGAAAGAATACTCCGTAGGGGGAGACGCAGTGCGCCCACGCAGAGACGCAGGTCCCCGGGAGACAGACTGGAGATTTGAGCCACTGCAGGGTGCGCCCAGGCCCCTAAACCCCGGCAGTCTCTTTGGGAGAGCAGCAGGAACTCCTCCGGAGCCTATGAGGCAAAAGCCTTAGCTCAAAACAGTGTTGAGACTGTGGGGTATTTATGTTGTTGTATTATTTTGTTTGTTTGTTTTGCTTGTTTGTTTGCTTTTCCTCCTCTCTTCGACAGAAAGCAACAAAACAAAACAAAACAAAAAACAACAACAGAAATTAAAACCAACCCCCACCCTCCCTCAGAAACCCTGACCCCTGCCAAGCCAGAGTCTTAAACTGACCCTGAAATGGAGCAGTAGGGGCAGACTACAGAGGTATTCCTACCCGTAGGGGGTTGAGAATTTCCTCCCCAGAAGAGGCTACAGAGTGAGATACCTACCCCGCCCCCACCTTTCCTACAAGGCTTGGGAGGCAGGGCAGGTTTAGCTGCTGAGGCATAATTAACAGACTCTTAGCAGCGGGCTTTTGCCAGTAAAGAGCTCTTTCATTCTCCATGTTGGGCTTTCAACGGAAAGGGTGCCCAAAGACACTCATGGAGTCTGCAGGATGCACAGCCTGCCTTGGGACAGACAAAAGCAGAAATGGCAGTGACTTTGTAAAAACTACCAATCACACGTCACAACCACACTCATGTACAGCAAACCTGCAGTGCCAGGATCTTACTAGGCGTCAAGTGCCCATCTTTGTTCCCACAAGATGCAGAGGAATATTTGTATAGCAGAGGACAAACTGAAGAGAGCTTGGTGACTTTAGCCAAGACTGACACTGGAGACACAAGAATCATCATATCCATAGGCCAACTTTAGATAAAACCAGAGCATTTCTGGGTTTGACATTCAGGAGTCACACCCAAAAGGAAGTTGCTACAGGTGCAAGGGCCAAAGGGTCCAAGCCTCACACAGCAACTCATAAACTGCGGACAGTGCTGACCCTCACAGCTGATCAGCCTAGAAGTCAATCCCACCTACTGACAAGCCAAAAGTAATCAAAGCTAAACTTCAACAGGTGAAGACACACAACACAAGGAACACCTAAGATATGCACGCATAACAGAATAGGGAGACTAAGCAATTCAAATATAAAGGACACACACCGTATAAGTTTACCCAGAAAAGACTGAGAGACCTAGGGGATCTATCTGTTATATTGAAGCAAGCACAAAGAGAAAGCCAGAATGGGGAGACAAAGAAATACAACCCAAATAAAAGAACAGAAGAAAACTCCTGAATCAGTGGAACTAGAGGAAATAGAGGTAAACAACCTATTGGAGACAGAGTTCAGAACACTGATTATTAGAATGTTCAAGGAAATTAATGAAAATATAAAGAAGGATAGAGAAATCATGAAAAGCAACCAGATAGAACTAAAGAATGCAATTACTGAATTAAATAACAAATTTGATGGAATGACTAGCAGATTGGACGAAGCAGAAAATCGAATCAGTGACTTAGAAGACAAGATAGCAGAGATCACCTAAGCAGAACAACAAAAGGAAAAAAGAATGAAAAACATTGAAAATAGTTTAAGAGAGCTGGGGGACAACATCAAATGCAATAACCTCTGGATCTTCAGAGTACCAGAAGGAGAAGAGAAGGAGCAAGGGATTGAGAACATATTTGAAGTAATAATGTCTGAAAACTTCCCTAACCTGGCAAAGGACATTGAAATACAAGCCCAGGAAGTGCAGAGAGTTCCAACCAGGATGATCCCAAAAAGGCCCACACCAAGACACATTATAGTGAAAACGGCAAGGGTTAAGGACAAAGAATCCTTAAAGCAGCAAGGAAAAGGCAGCAAGTTACTTACAAGGGCACCCCCATAAGATTATCAGCCGACTTTTCTACAGAAACTTTGCAGGCCAGAAGGGAGTGGCAGGAAGTTTTCAAAGTGATGAAAAATAAAGGCCTACAACCCAGATTGCTGTATCCAGCAAGGCTATCATTTAAAATTGAAGGAGAGATAAAGAGCTTCCCAGAAAAAAACAACTTAAGGGAATTCATTACCACCAAGCCAGCTTTGCAGGAAATGTTAAAAGGACTTCTTTAAGCAGAAGAGAAAAACAATCTATCTATGGAAGACTAGGAACACCAATAACAAAATGGCAATAAATATGCACCTATCAATAATCACGTTAAATGTAAATGGATTAAATGCTCCAATCAAAAGACTAGGGTGGCTGAATGGATGAGAAAGCAAGACCCCGGCATATGCTGTATACAAGAGACACACCTCAGATCAAAAGACACATACAGGCTGAAAGTAAAAGGATGGAGTAAAGTATTTCATGCAAATGGAACGGAGAAAAAAGCTGGAGTAGCGGTACTTATATCAGATAAAATGGACTTTAAATTGAAGAATATAATAAAGGACAAAGAAGGACACTTCATAATAATAAAGGGATCGATTCAACAAGAGGACATAACCCTAGTAAAAATCTATGCACCTAACATAGGAGCTCCTAAATATATAAAACAGACATTGTCAGACATAAAAACGGAGATCAACAGTAACACTATCATAGTAGGGGACTTCAACACCCTACTGTCACCAACGGACAGATCCTCCAGACAGAAAATCAATGCAGAAACAGTGACCTTAAATGACACATTAGACCAGAGGATTTAACAGATATTTTCAGAGCACTTCACCCCAAAGCTACAGAATATACATTCTTCTCAAGTGCACATGGAACATTTTCTAAGATAGACCACATTTTAGGCCACAAAACAAGTCTGAATAAATTTAAGAAGATTGAAATCATTTCAAGTGTCTTCTCTGACCACAATGTTATGAAACTAGAAATGAATTATAAGAAGAACCCCGGAAAGCTGACAAATAAATGGAGGCTAAATAACATGCTACTAAATAGTGAGTGGGTCACAAATGAGATCAAGGAGGAAATCAAAAGGTACCTTGAGACAAATGAAAATGAAAACACCATGACCCAACATCTCTGGGATGCTGCGAAAGCAGTCCTAAGAGGGAAGTTTATAGCAGTGCAGGCCTACCTAAAGAAGGAAGAAAAATCTCAAATAAACAGGTTATCCTTACACTTAAGGGAACTGGAAAAAGAACAGCAAAAGAAGCCCAAGGGGAGTACAAGAAAGGAGATAATAAAGACCAGAGCGGAAATAAACAATATAGAGAACAGAAAAACAATACAAAAGATCAATGAAACCAAGAGCTGGTTTTTTGAGAAAATAAACAAAATTGACAAACCTCTAACCAGGCTCATCAAAAAAAAAAAAAAAGAAAGAGGATTCAAATTAGTAAAATCAGGAATGAAAGAGGGGAAATGACTACAGACATCACAGAAATACAAAAATTTCTAAGAAATTACTATGAGCAACTATATGCCAACAAATTTGACAATCTGGAAGAAATGGATAATTTTCTAGACGCATACAACCTTCCAAAGCTAACGCAAGAAGAAACAGAAAATCTAAATACCCTGATTACTACCAAGGAAATTGAATCAGTAATTGACAAGCTCCCAAAAAACAAAAGCCCTGGACCAGATGGCTTCACAAGTGAATTTTATCAAACATTTAAAAAAGAACTATCACCTATTCTTCTCAAACTATTCCAAAAAATCCAGAAGGAGGGAAGGTTCCCAAACTCTTTTTATGAAGCCACTATCACCCTGATTCCAAAACCAGATAAAGACAGCACGAGAAAAGGAAAACTACAGGCCAATATCCCTGATGAATATTGATGCAAAAATTCTCAATAAAATATTAGTAAGCAGAATTCAGCAACATATTAAGAAGATCATACATCATGATCAAGTGGGTTTCATCCCTAGTACGCAAGGCTGGTTCAACATCCGTAAATCAATTAATGTGATACACCACATCAACAAAATGAAGGATAAAAATCACGTGGTCATTTCAATAGATGCAGAAAAAGCATTTGACAAAATCCAACAGCCATTTTTGTTAAAAACCCTTAGCAAAGTGGGAATACAGGGATCATATCTCAACATAATAAAAGCCATATATGATAAACCTACAGCTAACATCATACTCAATGGGGAAAAGCTAAAACCATTCCCCTTAAGATCAGGAACAAGACAAGGCTGTCCACTTTCTCCTCTTTTATTCAACATAGTTCTGGAAGTTCTAGCCACAGCATTCAGACAACAAAAAGAAATAAACGGCATCCAAATTGTCAAGGAAGAAGTAAAATTGTCATTATATGCAGTTGACATGATACTGTATATAGAGAACCCCAAAGACTCTGTCAAAAAACTATTGGAACTGATAGACGAATTCAGTAAAGTAGCAGGGTATAAAACCAATGTTCAGAAATCAGTGGCATTTGCATATACCAATAATAAACTAACGGAAGGAGAAGTTAAGAAAATTGTCCCATTTACAATTGCTTCAAGAACTATAAAATACCTAGGAATAAATTTAACCAAAGAAGTGAAAGGTCTGTACTCAGAAAATTATAAGACACTGAAGAAAGAAATCAAAGAAGATACAAATAAATGGAAACACCTACCATGCTCATAGATAGAAAGAATTAATATAGTTAAAATGTCCATACTGCCTAAGGCAATATATAGATTCAATGCAATTCCTATCAAACTACCAAGGGCATTTTTCACAGAAATAGAAAATATAATCCTAAAATTTATATGGAACCATAAAAGACCCCGAAGAGCCTCGGCAATCCTGAGAAATAAGAACAAAGATGGGGGGGATCACGCTACCAGACATCAAAACATACTACAAGACTACAGTAATCAAAATAGTATGGTATTGGCATGAAAACAGGCACATCGATCAGTGGAACAGAACAGAGAGCCCAGAAATAAATCCAGGCATTTATGGACAGTTAATCTATGACAAGGGAAGCAAGAATTTACATTGGAGTAAAGATAGTCTATTCAACAAATGGTGCTGGGAAACTTGGACTGACACATGCAAAAAAATGAAACTGGACCACCTCTTTACACCATATACAAGAACAAATTCAAAATGGATTAAAGACTTAAATGCAAGACCTGAAACCATAAAAGTCCTAAAAGAAAATATAGGGAGTACATTTGCAGACATTACCCGGAGCAATATTTTTACTGATACATCCCTATGGGCAAGGGAAGTAAAAGAAAAAATGAACATATGGGATTATATCAGACTTAAAAGTTTTTTCACAACAAAGGAAACCATCAATAAAACAAAAAGGAAGCCTACTGAATGGGAGAAGATATTTGCCAACGATATATCTGATAAGGGGTTAATATCCAAAATTTATAAAACACATGAAACTCAACACCAAAAAAACAAACAACCCAATTAAAAAATGGGCAGAGGATATGAAGAGGCATTTCTCTAAAGAGGGCATACAGATGGCCAACAAGCATATGAAAAAATGTTAAACCTCATAATCATCAGAGAAATGCAAATAAAAACCACAATGCAATACCACCTCACTCTGGTCAGAATGGCTATCATCAATAAATCAACAAACAACAAGTGCTGGCGGAGCTGTGGGGAAAAGGGAACCCTGCTGCACTGTTGGTGGGATTGCAGACTGGTGCAGCCACTATGGAAGTCAGTTAGGAGGTATCTCAAAAAACTGGAAATGGAACCACCTTTTGACCCAGCAATTCCACTACTAGGTATTTATCCTGAAAAACCCAAGACACTAATTCGAAAAAATATATGCACCCCTATGTTTATTGCAGCGCTATTTACAATAGCCACGACTTGGCAACAACCAAAATGCCCATCGGTAGATGACTGGATTAAGAAACTGTGGTATATTTATACAATGGAGTATTACTCTGCTATAAAGAAGAATGAAATCGTACCATTTGCAATGATATGGATGGATCTAGAGACTATTATGTTAAGTGAAATAAGTCAGTCAGACTTGATCTCATGATCAAGTACCACATGATCTCACTCATATGTGGAATCTGAAAAACGGAATGAATGAGCAAAGTAAACAGAAACTGTGTCATAGATATACAGGAAAAACAGGGTTGCTAGTTGGGAGTGGGGTGGGGATGAGGGAGAAGGCAAAGGGATTAGACAGCAAAAATAGGCAACTACATTATTGCCACAGGGATATGAAAGATAGTTTGGGGAATATAATTAATAATGTTGTAAATATTTTGTGCAGTGTCAGATGGTCGTATGTCTTGTTAGGGAGACCATTTCATGGATGGAATAGAGGCTTGATCACTGCACTGTACACCTGAAGCTGAGGTTGTATAATATTGTATACCAACTGTAATTGAATACATAGATAGTCTTGGGATGTGGATTATAATGTGGAAGGGAGTCAGAGGAAGTGTAATAGATATATATGATATGGGCAGGGGGAGTGGGGTGGCTAAATGGGGGAGGGGGTTGTCACTTTGAGGGGTAAAAAGTATAACTATTGCACTGTGTTGTACACCTGAAACTAATTAAAATAAATAAATAAATACATAAATAAGAAAAAAAAAAAGAAGTGAGGAGCCAGACAAACTATAGATATAGTCAAGGCAACTATAGTATTACTAAATAGTTGGGAATAATAGAAGTCAGGTAGAGGAGAGAGGAAACACCTATTATAAGGGATATAGAATGCATTGCTGATACAATAAATAGTCCTTAACTCAAGGGTTGGTGACAAACTTTTTTTATAAAAGTGAATACAGGAGATATTTTAGATTATGCAGGTCATAAGCTCTGTCACAACTACTTAACTCTGCTATTGTCATTCAAAAACAGCCACAGACAATATCTAAATGAATAGGCATGGCTGTGATCCGATAAGACTTTATTTACACAAATAGGTGTTGAGCCAGGTTTCACTTAGGGGCCACAGTTTCCCAACACCTACTCTAGTCAATCAGAATATGAATGAGAATGTGTGTGAAAATGATTGACTTTTCCAGACAAACTTAACAAGCGATGTAAAAACAACATTATGGAAAACATATATTCATGCAAGCACAGAAGCAGATTACTACTTCATTTGTCATGAACAGGTTTTATAGCTATATGATTTTGATACAAAAACAATTTTAAGCACTTCTATAACTTTACTATTTGTCAACAGTTCTTTAAAGCAATAACCCATAGGTTCCTCGTTAGCGCAGCAGGTAGCGCGTCAATCTCATGAAGCAATAAACCATATGTCAAAAACTGTGAAGGGTATACAATTTTACTCAGCTTGAAAGCTAATAAATTAGCCTGCCACCATTTTATGGTCCTGGCAAAAGACATGGGACTCCTGGGCCAGCTAGAAAAGACTTTATCGCTCATCACAGTAGTAGAAGCCAGAATGTCAGCATTTTTCTCATGCCTCTTCCATGAGTCCCAGTTCCCCCACAGAGAAGCTAAAAGGGCCAGGTGAAACCTGCATACACAATGTGTTGGATTATTGGAGAAGAAATCTGAGTTTAGGGAACCTGAATATTTTATGATGGGCAGTTATCTCATCTACCCTCTTGCCCAGAAGGAAACATTATCAATATAACACTGGACAATATAGTAAATCTGTCCCTGGCCCTAGAGACAGACAGTTGCTGTGTCTTCCAAGGCTAGTAGTCATTCAAATATTCTTGAAAGGATTGTCTGGAAGAAAAGCAATCAATACCTCCACTTATAAGACATGGAGAAACATAAGAGACCATGAAGAATCAGCTCTCAACTGCAAAGGTATCACCTAACACAGTGGGTACTCAGTATTTCCTTAAGGAATGGATGTTGAATGGATGTCAATAAGATTTACAAATATCAGCTAAGCATTTTATGATAAAAATTGTTAATTAGTTATTTCATGGACTGCATTAACTTCTCAGTCTCTAAACCTGCTATTTTTCCACAAACATCTTCTGTATAAAACATGGCTAATTATTTGTGATTTCTAGAATTTGATGTGATTGTGGATTTTGTGCATAATAATCCATCTCCCTGAAGTCTGTTCTTCCTGTTGTATGCCTGAAAATCTCCCACATATTTTCTAGTACCCATGTAAACGTACTTCCTATACCTGTTCTTTAAAAGAATAAAGTGGGCATAGAGATGTGCATTAACTTTCTGCTGTAATTGGTAATAATCTGATGGAAAATGATAAAAATTCAACAATTTAGACTCTAGCACTTATTAAATCATGATGTATCTTTTTTCTCTTTTGCTAGAGATAAGAGTGCCTGCCATGTACTCTATGGTAATAAGAGAATGGATAAATGACAAAATGACATATTTTTATATTATTAGGTCCAAAGATATGCAGATGCCATACAATGGATGGATCCACATCTTTTTTTTTATTTGTTTATGCCAGTAATTTTCTTTAATGCTGCATTTGAGATGGATGTATACATGTTCCACAAATTATTTTGGCAGGTAAAAAGTATTCTTTTAAATGTCATTCACTCATGAACCATTGCATTTTATCTATGTTCAGATTTTTAAACATTTTACTCCAAATTAGAAAATAAAGAAGACAAGGAAAAAGTATGAGGTATAGAAGAAGTAAATCCAGCTTTATATTTTAGTGAATAATATCCTGGCAATTACCTAGAATAGTGAAGACTCAGGAAAAAAAAATTAGAAGAAAAGAGTAATTCTGAAAATCTGAGGGGCATTACTTAATGCCAGTTATAATTTTAACTCTGACATGTTATAAGAGAGCTATTATGAAATATATTAGGTCCAGTTAAAGGAAATAATTGATAAAAGTCATGTTTTTATATTTTTATTTTATTTTTTTATTTTTTTATTTTATTTTTAATTAGTTTCAGGTGTACAACACAGTGCAATAGTTATACATTTTACCCCTCAAAGTGACAACCCCCCACTCCCAATACACCACCCCACTCCCCCCCCATATCATATATATCTATTACTCTTCCTCTGACTCTCTTCCACATTATAATCCACATCCCGTGACTATCTATATATATTCAATTACAGTAGGTATACCACCTCCACTTTAGTAATACAGTGCAGTGATCAAACCTCTACTCCATCCATGAAATGGTCTCCCTAACAAGACCTATGATCATCTGAAAGTCATGTTTTTAAATACCTACCTTCTAAAACTCCCACACCCACATGCAGAAGAAAAAAACAGAAAAGAATATTTACAGACACAATTATAAATCTAATTCACAAATTATGAGGCTTTTTTTTCTAATCATGTGAGATTTGGACTTCATCAACGATAGACCTTGAGGAAAAATACTTCAGATCTTAAGCAGAGGTGCATTGCTTTCAAAGTAATAAAAATAGTTTTGTAAATATAAGGCCACTACATTAGAAGCAAAACTATTATGCCTGTGTCTGTTGGCTGGTACTGTTAATGTTAGCTCTAGGTAATAGATATTACTGAGACACATATCACATCAAGAGGAGGTTGTTTCAGGCTTCTTTACACGGAAGTTGCATGTCTCAGACATCAGCTAGAGAGGGCTAGCTCGAATTTGCCAGTGCTTTTTAAGTCTCTACTTGCATGATATTTGCTCTTGTTCCTTTTAGCAAACGTGAATCACATGACTCACCCAAAGTCAGTTGGAGATAATTAACCAACTTCTGGATTCAGAAGCAGAATTACTGCAGCCAGTTTTTTTGTTTGTTTGTTTTTTTGAGGGCAGCGTCACTGGCCCTCATATGTGGGACCCAAACCGGGCCACTAGCTTCGCAAGCCAGCGCTTAACCATCGCGCCACTCAGCTGGCCCTGCAGCCAGTTTTCCAAACAATATGTAATGTGATTTATTGAAGTATCAACAACAGCTGTGTGGTGGAAGAATCAGGATTTGGGCCTCCTGACCCCTCAATCCTTCAATCAGACCCTAATTTTAATTTGTTCCTTCAAACAGGAGTTAGTAATACAACAATCCTGACCACCAAAATTGTAAACTGAGAACTCAACCACTCTAGAAGCAACTTATCTACAGAGCCTTGGTTTCTTTCACTGTCCTGATACTGTTGTCAAGCTTTATTCACCAAAGACACCCTCTCAGTAGTGCCGTATAAGTATTCTGTCATTGTTCTGCTACTTCAAAGATAGGGTTAGAGATGTATGATCAAGTGACTTTACCAAAAATCCCTTAACACTAGCACCTGCGCCCAGGCCTCCTGTGCTCATTCCCCAGGCCAGTCTGCAGGAGTGTCTGTACAAGTGAAAGAGCTAAACAATTGGAAAGAAGATGATTTTAATATTTTAGTTATTCTGAATTATTTTTTTTAAACTACATTGTGTTTCTGCTTCTCTTGTGCCTATAGCATTTTATGCCTCATTGCATAGTGGGCAGTGAATAAATGTGCACTAAATGAGAGAATGAGAACTAGTGCTTTTTCATTAAGGGAACATATGACTTTCCTTTTATGTAGTAGCAAAAACTGAGACAGGAATGTGGGGGTATAATTTGATTATACTTCTCTGGAGAGTTGTTTTGTCAATAAATGGGAGTGATTGGTACACTGCTGGTGGCTAAGTTTGTTGGTAAAGCTTTTTGGAGGGAGTTTAGTAATCTTTCAGGAAGGCCTTAAATTGATGTGTCTTTAATTTTACTTATTGAAATTCTAAAGAAATAATTAAGGATGTATGAAAGGGTTTAGTCCAAGACTCATCTTTTTTTATATTGCTGTTTTTATGTAATATTGGCAGTAAGAACATTTTTCAACGTCATTATGAAATCCTTACAATTATTTGTTTTTATTTTATTATTTTCAATTGAGATAATTGACATGTAATATTATACTAATCATTTCAGGTATACAACATAAAGATTTGATATTTGTATATATTTCAAAATGACCATCAAAATAAATTTAATTAACATCTATCACCTCACATATTTACACATTTTTTTATGTGTAATGAGATTTTTAAGACCTACTCTCTTAGCAACTTTCAAATATACAATACAGTGTTATTAACTATAGTCATCAGGCTGTACATTGCATCCCCATGGTTTACTTATTTTATAACTAGAAGTTTGCGCCTTTTGATCCTTTCATGTGCCCTCCACCCTCAACTTCTGGCAACCACCAATCTGCTATCTATATCTATGAGTTCAGTTTTTTTATTTTCTTTTAGATTCTACATATAAGTGAGATCATGTGGTATTTATCTTTCTCTGTCTAACTTATTTCACTTAGCATAATACCCTCAAGATCCATCTATGTTGTCTCAAATGGTAAGATTTCCTCCTTTTTTAAAGCTGAATAATATTCCATTGTGTGTGTGTGTGTATCACATTTTCTTATCCATTAACCCATTGATGGACATTTAAGGTGTCTTCCAAATCTTGGCTGTTGTTAATAATACTGCAGTGAACATGGGGTGCCGTTCTGAATTTTTATAGGTAACTTCAGTCACAATCACCACATTTTCCCAAGTCCATTTTGGAATAAAGTCCTGCTAAATGGCCACCACAGGTAGAATAAGAGCAAGTAGAAGGCAATGATGGGACATTGGAAAGGAAGAAGGTAGGACTGAGGGTTTCAGTCCTAAAATAACAGAATTTCCCTTCCCATATTTGTTTTGTAGTCCTCTGCCATTTCTCTACATTATTTCTGTTACCTTATTTTCTCTTTCTCTTTATCACTTATTTTTATTTTTTTGTCACTTATTTTAAAACTTGTGTTCTTTTTTCTATGTTAATAGGCTATATCTCAGTTTTTTATGTGTTAAATATGTATAGATGTGTGTATATGACATGTATGAATGTACCTTCACACATACATATCTATATTCAATGGTCTTATCAATAAAATAAAAAATTCCTTTTTAATTATAATGTGGTATTTCTTAGGTCCTAAGAATCTCATTGCAATATTTGCCCTTTATTTCCAGAACTGTAAGCACATAGTTGATAAATAAGATAACTTCAAATTTCCCTTGACAGAGTGTGATTGTACATCTTCACTTATCTTGATTATCTGCTTTTAAAAATGGAATACCAAGGCAATCTGATTTTTCTATATGTAAAATTTCTTTGCAGATACTTCTAATTACAATTCCTGGTCTTTTGATCAATTATGCCTCAGTTGTTTGGTATCTGGCATCTGTGAATAAATTAAATTTGAAAAGCACCCCATGGTTATTATTTGCAGCTATCTTTATGAGTTCAGATCCCATGCTGACTGCAGCTTCTATAAGAAACCTTGGTAGGTATATTTTTCTCATTTCCTATATTTAAACATCCTATTCTATATTTAACTTGTCCAGTTTTAAGATCTTTTGTTCACTATATCTTTTCACAATATGAAGTGGGGTACTGGGGTTTGGGGGACTGAGCATAAAAATTCAGGTGGTGATGCTTAAAACAGAATGAAATGGCAGTGATGGGCTTACTTAGCATGTATTTTTAGAATCTTACACCCAATAGTGGATTAGAGTTGGGCATTATTTGGAATCCTTGACTTTATACATGGCCCTACCTTGAACCAACAGGACAGTTCTGTAGACACAATGTATACATTGTGGTGACATTTCTATTGTCCAACACCTCTTTTCCTTTGAAAACACTGTCATTAAAATAATTCCATTTGTAAAAAATTGATTTGCCTTTGAAGTCATTGTCACTATTCAAACCAAAAGCCTGAAGAGTATAAAACAATAAAATCATGAGTCATACAGTGTTTTCAGTGTGTACTATTTTAGGAGAAAGAAATATATATTTAAAAGTAAAATACCAAGTCAATGTAATGCACTGAAAATCCAAGAGCCTCATTCAACAAAAACAGTAACCTAATTTGTTTTCCTCCAGTCACTTTTTAATAGTGAAAACTAGAGCATTTGTTTTAAAATGGAATTGTAATATGCTACACATATGCAGACGTGTGCATGCAGATACACACACTTTTCATTTTATGGCCAGTTAAAGGGGAAAGAGCTCTCTGAGGCAAGCAGAAATAGAGTAGGGGAGACACATCAAGTGTATCTATGTGAATAAAGGGAAATCAAGTCTTCAAAACAAGGAGATTAAGATTATGAGGTAAGACTTTAGGAGAAGAAAGTGTCAGCATCTATCACCTAACCTCGCCTCTAATGATTTTGTCAGCGTCAGCCCCTTTTCTACTCAAAAGATTTGGGGGCATCCTATGCTACCTGAGAGCATTCCATGCTTCTCTTAACTTTATAATCTGCTACTCTAGTTATACTCTAGTTAGTATTCAACTGATTTCCTGGCCTGCCATTATTGAACTTAAATAACTTTTTTGGAATTAATTTGGAAGGTTATTCTTGAAAATTTTTGGCCATCTTGCCATTACTTTATTTTTTATTTTATTTTTTTAATTTTTTTTTTAGCTGAGCCATCCTGCCACCTGTTGGCAGCTCAGCAGCAGCTCAGCTTGGGCCAGGAATTGAACCCTCAACCTTGTTGCTCAGAGCTCGCACTCTTGGGCAACCAACTGAGCCACTCAACCGGCGCCATTACTTTTAGAATTTAGTTTTTCTCCTCACTTTATATCTTATTAAAAATATTTTTTTCTTGGAAATACTTTTGTCCAAGTTTTAAAAGTAAGATTTTCATATTTTAAAGTTTTATTCTCAAAAAAAAAAAAAAAAGGAGGATGAGGAGGAAAAGAAGGGGGAAAGGGGTGATAAGGGGGAAGAGGGGAAGGAGGAGGAAGGAAGAGGGAGGAGGAGGAGGAGAAGGAGGAGAAGGAGAAGGAGGAGGAAGAGGAGGAGGAGGAGGAGGAGGAGGAGAAGGAGAAGAAGAAGAAGAAGAAGAAGAAGAAGAAGAAGAAGAAGAAGAAGAAGAAGAAGAAGAAAGAAGAAGAAGAAGAAGAAGAAGAACAACAACAACAACAACAACAACAACCTTCCCAGGCCCATGAGTAGGGTATATTAGTACATTTACATTGTCTTGAGCTCTTTATGCTCTATGGACTCCTCTTATGTCCCCATTGCTATTATTTATTTCCAAATGTTCATATTTGCTTATAGCTCCATTTTCTAAAGTGGAATAATTATTCAACAGTATCACGTTTCTCTGAGTAAGGAAAAAAACTCCAAAACATAGTGACTTAAAATAACAATTATGGGGCCTGGCCGAGTGGCATCGTGGTTAAGAGCTGGCTTAGGAAGCCAGCAGCCCCGGTTCGGGTCCCACATATGAGGGCCAGTGACACTGCCCGCAAAATAAATAAATAAATAAATAAATAAATAAATAAATAAATAAATAACAATTATGTACTATTTCTCATGAGTCTGGCAGTTCTGATGACATGGGCTGTGCTCTGCTGATTTTGGTTAGGCGAGTGAATTTACAGTCAGCTGGAGGGTCATATAGAGGCCAAGTGACCTAGGATAGCCTCAACTAGGAGAATCCACCTTTCTTCCACATATTCCTTACATTCATCCAGTAGGATAGCCAAGAAATGCTGCCATGATGGCCACAGCAGTCAAAGGGAGAGGAAGCAGAAATTTTTCTCAAGCCTCTGCTTGCATCAAGTTTTGTAATAAAACAGACTGACTCTCTGAAGAAAGAAACTAGGAAGTCTTGCAGCAAAGGGCATATATACAATGACAGGTGAAGAATCAAGGCAATTGAGTTTCCACAAAAACAGACTGCCTTGGTTTTTCTTCTCTCACAACAGCATATTTACTTCTCTCCCAACAGCTATAGCGTCATTGGTTCACAAGAAGGGCTTTTACCATGTAATAACATTTCCTTCCTATCAGAATTTAGAAAATTATTAAAGATGCTCAAAGTTACAGTTTTGCCACTACAGGAACATTTAATAGCAGATAAAAATGATAACTGATGGATATCTAAACTTTGAATATCATCATAAATAAAAGAAAATTAGGATGGAAGTAGATAACATCAGGGTGCTCTCCATTTATGGACCTTGATTTCTAAAAACCACTGAAAAGGAGTGTATGGGAAAATCAATTTCTATTATAGTGAGATTATCTGGACAATTACCTTAACCTTTTGCTTAGGTAATGTTATGAATCCTTGCTTTATGAATTTACTTTATCATTCCATCATGTTTTTGATCTTGCCTTAAGCACATGATGCATGTGTTTATATAGGCCAAATCACTGAATTTTAAAAATAATGTATTTCATGTTTTCACCTGTGCTTTGAAACAAGAATGAGAGCTCAAGTTGATTATCTCAATTATATAAACCATAATCAAGCACAGTTAATTTGGTACCTAAATATGATGGTCTAGACTTAGCTTATAGTTGACATGTAATTAAATTTCCTTGAAGAGAGTTTTCAAAAATTATTAAAGTTTATTTAAGTGTGTAGAGAAAGTATGTGATATAAATCCATAGCTAAGAACTTTCTTCTACTTGCCAATAAAATTTTAATCTTTAATAATATTGAAGATTTTCCCACATTAAAGAAAATATTTTCCTTTCCATAGGTCTTTCTAGAGACCTCATCAGTTTAATTAATGGAGAAAGTCTGATGACCTCTATGATATCTTTTACTATGTTTAATAGTGGTATGGATATTAACACCATCCAGAAAAATAACAGTTCGGTAGGTAAGGACCTATGTTTTTTTCTTAATTTCTTAAATTGGCATGTTATGTTTTCCAAAAGCTGACATGGATTTTGTAATACCTTACCATAAGCTATGCTTGTACATGCATAGTTGTGAATAAATTATAGTGCTTTACCTATAAGAAAGCACTACAAAAAGTACTACATGTGTTTACAAAACACATCTTTTATTTAATATTAGTTGTGGTTTTGTTGTGAGGCTGGGCTGGGACTTTTCATGAGGATGCTTATAAAAGCAGCATTCCACAGGCTTAGGCTGAACCAGAAAGCTTGACAAGCCCATGGGTTCATTTACCACATTTGGATAGCCCTGAACCATAAGTATCATTTTTCATTATCACTCAGGGCAAGAAAAACAGTGTTTCGCATACCCCCAGAAATATCTTCTCCCTCTTTAAAACCCACACCTTCTCAGACTGCAGTATCTGGGTTGGGGGAGGGGGAGTGTGTCTATAAAGTCAAATATTTCCATAATAATACTAAGAAGTTATTTACCTTCTTAGTATGTTGCCATTTGCACTGATTTTGAAAAAGTAATCATTACAGTCTTCTGGAGAAAATTGCTGATAGATACTATTCCACTCAATGGATATCTTCTATGTTTCAAGGTCTCCTGCAGCATTATCTCATTCCACCTCCTTACCCCTTGAAAAAAGAGTGTTTAGGAGATGTTTCCAGAACAGCTTCTGTTACATCAAGGGGTCTATATGCCAAGTAATCTATTATGTCGAAGTGGCATCCTTTTACTATACCGCTCCCCAGCAATCAAACATAACCCCAATTACCTTACCAACCACTCAAGAAGAAGTTTAAGCCATCATTGTTTTCCCCCTCCCTGGAGTGTGCTTCCTTTTGGGCAGCCAGGGACTCTGTTTACCTCTATTCTGGCCCATCCTGCTTTACATATTTATAATCAATGCCTAAAACTCAGAATTGAAGACCATTCTTTCCCAAGACCCATTCAGGGGACCATCATCCCTCTCCTGTCTTCCTCAAGGGAGTTGGTCCAGATAGTGGACAATTATCCTACTTAGGCAAAGAAGTACTTGCCTCTGTATCCATTTAGTTTACCTCGGCCATGGCAGCTTGGAACATCTGTGGTGAACCTGGAACTCCAATTTAGCACAGGAAGATAAATCCTCTTTAAATGCTTCATATATGCCAAGTGTATAAGAAAGCCAAACCACGCACATAAAACCTCTTCCAAATCTAGAGTACAAAGGGAGGTGACACAATATAGCAATTGGGGGCTTTCACCATAAAACTTCCGGCAGATAAGGCCTTCCTGAAGATGACTAAGGTGATCAACAAAGAGATATCTATATTTAGAAGCATCTTAAAAACTCAACAACTACCCTTGGAGGAAACTGAAAAATGCAAAGTAGTACAGTCTTGCATAGTGGTCAAAAGGATCCATGCCCAGCCTCTAAACCTGATCCAGTATTCTACCAGGCCTCATTTAAGATAGTTAATATTGACGACAGAATTTCAGGGAACCTTATCAGAGATGGCATCTACAGCCTAACCAAGAGAATTTTCTTGATATTCACTAAGAAAAAAAGAAAGGAAAGAGAAAAGTGGGGGGAGAAAAAAGAAAGGGACTGATGTGGAAGTTCACAAATTCATTAATCCAACAATTATTTATTGATATCTACTATGTGATTGTTCCTAGCCTAGGCCCGTTTTATAAGAGGGAAAAACTAAGAATAGTTATTGCATTCAGAGTTCTTACCTTTTCCAAATATTTTATTGATTAAAAGCTATTTTTCTTTCTTAAAGGAGAAAGCAGCTTTCAAACTGTGTCTTCTAACTCCAGTTCCCTGAACCCTTCTGAAACCAGAGTTGGTCTCTATTGTTTCAGTTATAGGAGGTGCTGGAGTCCCCAAATTATCACCGTGGCCTAGAACAGAGGTGACTTAGAGGATTATTTTTGAAACTCTCCTCCCATGTTCACACTATCTCTACAGATGTTAAATCTTTCCACTTGGCAAATGTAGAAACCATGGCTCCTTTTCAGCCATGGGAATGAGACTAGATAAGGAGTCTAAATTGCCTCCGTACTCTTAAATAGCACCCTCCCACCAGTGGACATTTATGGACAAGGATTCATACAAGGATTATTTTTCTCCCTTCATTTTACCAGCTCAGAGAAACAGTTCTAAAATTTTCCTCCAAATTTAGCCTTGGTTTTTTTTCTTTGGCTTTTTTGTTTGTTTGTTTTTTGGTCATGGTTGCTGTTTTCTGCTCGTCATTCTTTGTTTTGGTTTTGTCTTGCTCTCCACCTATTAGAATTAGAATTGACCCTTCAGGCTTTCCTGACCCCAGGACCCACTCTTATCTATGATTCAAACTCTGCTCCTTAATTCCTCACTCTGTAAAGGTGGGGAGGGCTTCTTACCCATTAGCATGCCTGATTCCAGCAAAGGAGCATTTTAGGGACTTAGACTTCCTATTTTCTTGGGAAGGGCATCATAATGACTATAGAAAGCAATTTGGCAAAATATAACAATATTAATAAAGAGGCAACTATCCTTCAGTGCATAATTCCACTTCTGGGGCCTAAGGAAGTAATCAGAGAAGTACAAAAAATTTATATACAGAAATATACAATGCAATGCTATTTACCAGGGGGAAAACTGGAAAGAATGAAATGCCCAACCGTAAGGAACCAGTTGGTTTGACAGGCCAGGACAATACAGGAGTTTATTCAGTTGGGACCCAGAGGTGCTCCTTTTTTATATTTCCTGTGTGTGCTATATTAGATATAGAATATAAATACCATAAGTTTAGAGTCTTACTATTTCTTATTCGTTACTCTATCTCCAAAATTTATTACAGTGTTTGGCACTTAATAAATACATTATTCCTTCATGGGGACTGAAAAAATCTCTTAAACTAAATGGACTGAATTTTACAAACTTAAGTGTGGTTTGCAGCATTTGAAAAGAAACTTTTTGAATTTAGGAATAAGAAAACATCCTACATCTATCCTAAAGGCAATCAATGCATTATTTTTAAAGATAATTACAAAAAGAAAAGTTGACCCAGAACATCACTTAAAATTAAGAGTAAGTTCTATTAACTGTTTCTGTTTACTCTTCTTTCTTGCAGTCCATATAATCATGGATGAAATATGGTCATGTTTTCTAGCAAGTTTCTTACTTGGAATGCTAAGTTCCAAACTGATTCAACTGTGGATGTCTGCTGTTTTTGGTGATGATATCAATCACATAAGTCTCAGCTTTGCAGTTTTGTACCTCATCTTTTTTATTTGTAAGTGAGGGGGGGGAGGGGCCCATGCCTAAATTTAAGTGAAATAGAGAAATTTAAAATAAAGATATCAAAGATAAAAATTTAAAATAAATATACCAGGCAAAAGTAAAAAAAAAAAAATTCAACTGATCTAGAAGAAATATTTTTGTTAAAATAATATGGCAAAGAGATAAAAAAAAAAGAGTACCTATACAGCAGAGCATATGCCAAAATATGTAAATACCATTATAAAAGACAAATAAAAGTCACAAACTCATAATTACAATAAGATATTTTAGCATGCCTTTCCCAAATAATTTCATAATCAATTTGACACAAAATTATTATGGCTATAAAAAGATTTAAATAAAAGCTTAAATAAGCTTAAATATATATATATATATATATTTTACCTCCAAAACAGATTACATAACCTTTACATATACCTGTAAACCATTTACAGAAATAAACTAGACTACAAGAACATTTCAATAAAATTCCAAACATTGCTCAACCATAATGCAGTTAAATACTAACTACAAAAGGACGGTCTTAAAAAAATAATCATTTTAACTGCCTGAAATTTAATATACTTCTCTTGGTAACTGTAAGATCAAAAAGGAAATAAAAATATAAATTACAGATCTAGGAAGGCTAAATATTAGAAAAACCTGTCACTATTATTAACCCATTTATGACCACTCCCTCCTCACAGAAATATGGCAGGTTTTGATGTTTAGCCATATCACTGTTTCCTAACACAGCCTCAGAATCATAGTTAACCCAGCTCTTCAGACAGCTTTACAAGTGATTTGGAGTTGGCATGTGTGATAATACCTAGTTACCAACTTATACTATGTCTTTCCATTACTTTTAGGAATAAGACAATGTTGCATATTCTCATATCTATGATTAAAAGTAGATCTGGAAGCTCTAGCTAAAACAATAAGGAAAAAAAGAATGTGTGAATATATTTTGAAAGAGAACATGGTTACATTAGTCCCAACATTTTAGATTATATAGAAAACCCAAGAGAATTAAGAAACTAAACCAGCAAGGCTCTTTAAAGATTGATAGAAGGTTAATATACAAAAAAAAAGTTAGTAGTGTTCTTATAAGCCAGCCATAACTAGATAGAAAATATAATGGAACTTTTATTCTCTACATTGACAAAAAGTTATAAAATTTCAAGGAATAAAATTAACAAGAAGTTTGCACCTAAACAGAAAAACTACAAAAATTTACTGAGTAGGATAAAATTTGAATAAATTGAGACAGAGAAAACCTTCTCTTTGGAAGTGCTAGAGTAACAGGGTTCATTATTTTCATATCTGAGGAAAGAAAGGCAGAACATAGGATTGTGAGGTTTCCTAGCTAATCAGTGAATTAAAGCCAATTATAATGTAGTGAGGTTACAGGATCAAGTTAATGAACTAATAGGCAGTGAAAAAGGGATCAGTCAGTACCAGTATATTCATCATGTAATCCTTTGTATATACCCAAATTCCTAGAAAAATATATTCCAGCAAATATAATTTTTTCTAACATCATTTAATAAGTGAGCATTACCGCAATGCAAAGGGTTATACCCAAGGGAGTAATTTTAAACTTTGAGTCAAGATGCCTCAATAAACATTTTAGAAAGAAAACGTCTAGGACAGAAATGAATAAAAACAAGATACAGACTAAATACCAATCTAACATAAAAGGATTTTCACTCTGTCCTGGCTTAATGTTTATATTGTTAGCATCTTCAAGGCAATCATCATAAATATTTTTCAAATTTTACCATTACCTAACAAGGTACAATAACTAGTCCAGGACTTGATCTTAAAGCATCTATGTCTACAGTTCCCTTTCTTTCGTGATTTAAAAATGACTACTAACTAAAGTGTTAGTTTCTGGCTGAGGTACCATTTCTAGCCAGGACTAAATAAAAAATATAAAATTGTAATTTTCCATCTTTAAAAGGGAAGACTCAATAGTGTAATAATGATACTAATTTCATCAAATTAAAATATATCATGATCTGAATCAAACAATGATAAAAATTTGGGAGGATTTTGAAATTTTACTAAACAAGTTTTAAAGTTTCTCTGGAAATATTAATTGTGAGAATAAGCAAGACAATTTTCTAAAAAGTGGAGAACTTTCCTTACTAGGTAGGAATTAAACATTTAATAAGCCTACAGTAATTAAAATACAACTGTTGTAACAAAGGAATACAAAGTAAACCCAAGAAACAGAAGGCATATATATGGCAATTTGATAAATATGGCACATCCATGAAGTTCTTTAGTTTTAAACCAAAAATTTTTATTAATTAGAACAATGTCTGCTAAACATTGTTTGTTTTATAAAAAAGAAGCCCATTACAGAACTGTATTACTGTATAATCCCATTGTAGTTTCTTTTTTTTTTTTAATGTGTGACTTTAGTTGTGTATATATGTGTTGGATGTATGCCACCATGAGTGTTCACTGGGTACTCCACTCTTCTCAAAGATCTTTATCCAATTATAGGAAGTTCCCAATTCTATAGCTTATGAAAACCCAAAGATGAACTTATGATTTCTAAAAGTTTCTGGAGTTTCCTTCCTCGTGATCTCTGCTGCCTGCTCTTAAATATACCACAGTTTCTGCTGCTTAGTAAATTTTATTGACGATAGGGACAAGAAGAGTTCACAGGGAAAGTTACATTATGTAGTTCTATGAGATCTAATGACTACCCTTCTTTCCTACTTTTCCATGCATGTTCCCTGCTTAATTTTGACCACAGTCTCCAATATATAAATTCATCAAGCATCCTTTAATGCTTGAAGCTGCCCTTTGGATGTCATTCTCTAGTCTCAACTAGCTTATCAAATTATTTATTCTAGGTGAATGTAATCCTCTCCCTAAAAGAAATTCCAATTAAAATTTTCTTTAAAATTTTAGGTAGTGGCAGTGGAATTACTGGCGTTACTTTTTTAAAAAAAAAATTGTATATAAACTCTATAATGTACATATTATTTGAGTTTTTCACAGTGATAATATATACTGCTTTCATAAGCTATAGGGGCTCCAGCTAGAAGCTAGTTCTCTATGAGAACTACAATACTTTTAAAAATATGCCACAGTTCTTTGGGCTTTTCAGTTCCCTATAGTAAATGCACCAAAACAAAATTAAACTAGGAAAGTACATTAATATTGTTATTTTCCTGGCTCATCTCCTTTAGATCTGTCACAAAGTCAAACCGTTATCTTATCTCCTACTGTCTCCCAAAAAGAAAGCATATGAAGTAGGCTAGTCCACAAGGAATTTATCAGTGCTCTTTCCTTTTCATTCAGCCAGCACCTCTCTGAAAAACTTAGACCTGTAGAGGGTTCTCTAACCTCACTAAGGCCCATGAAGAGTTTTGTGAGCTCTATATTGATGCCAACCACTTGAAGCCAAAGCAGTGTAAGGATGTCCACTACAGACTTAACTACACAGTCGTGTGTGGATCTGAGGAAGAAGAAGGGTGATATGATGGGCGGTGTTAAATAACTTGAAATATTATTCTGTTGAAATCAAGAGGAGCAGCCTCTCTCTAAAGCCATGTACTATCAAGATATCTGATATTTTCATCCCTAGTAAAATGTGTGCTGCTGTTGATATTAAATTAATACTTTATATTTATTTCTTTTTAAAACTAGGTGATCTAGTTGGAATGTCTGGAATATTAACAATGGTCATTATGGGACTTTTTTTAAATTCTACAAGTTTTAAACCAGGAGTTGAAGCGCTGCTTCTGGAGTAAGTGGCTAATACATTTTTACTTTGTTTCATACATTAGAAGCTATAATACCATATTAATAATTACATCTACATCTACATGGTCAAAGGAAGATGCTGATTTGAAAACTACCCAACTTAAAAACCCTGCTTAAAATCTCGATTGCGTGTGTTTTCAACTTTTTAAATTTTAGGCAAAATTTGTAACTTCACCTTGAATTCATGTTGGTTATATTTCCCCACGAAGTCCCTCAAGTTTCTAACCACCTACTCAGTCATTTCCAGCCTACTCCATTAGACAAGGCCAGAAGTAAGGTAAGGCAAGTGAGACACTTCTGGCACAAAATTTAAGAGGGTGCTAAAAAAAACTCAGTAATCCAGATAAAACTGTATTTTAATGCAATATATATTTTTTGAAATTAATGTAAAAATCCAGTGAAATTATAGAAATTTTAAATTAAGATAAGATCAATATTGCTGATAGTTCCTTTTGCTTCAGGCTCTATTATGGCTCAGCGTGGCCCTGCTACTAGAATGGAAGACAGATAATTTAAGGACAATTAAAAGTTCAAGCTAGGGCAGTTAAAGAGCACTGACAGTGTTATAAAAGAAAGTATGGCCAAACTAAATATAAACAAGACTTACATTTAGTAGAAGTGTACAAATTGTCCGTGCTCAGGGTTGCCCAGGTGAGTAGAATCTGCGTCAGCCTAAAAGAAGGGTGCTTTCTGTAATGCTCCAATACAGAGGGTAGGAACTTGGCCTTCATTATACAACAGCAACATTTACTCATATGTTAACAGAGGCCTTAAACATGATCAATAATTTTTGGAGTTTGGGAGAAAGTTATAGAAGATAAAATAAATTCAGAAGTCAGAAGCTTAAAAGTATAGGATCTTATAAGACTTTGAAGCACTTCACTAACATTCCATGTCAATTACAATGGAAGACAATTGTACTAGGCAGACAATTGTACTTGCCTTGCATTCCTTGTAAGTCATGGTATGTTTTTCACCCTGGTACTATTGAGGCTAGACTTGAGGTAGGCTCTATACTTCAATTATTTCTATACTGTTCTTTTTCTCCAGAAGAATCTAATTTTGAAGGTCATGCCATCACATTATATCATCTGCCACCTTTTAGAGCCTTGAGTAACAAGCTCCATATTGTGAAAATTTTGGCTCTTTCTCACTGTGACTCTCTCCAACATTACTCCATCACCATTTTAAGTGACGTCAATCAATACTCACACAGTTGACCCTTCTATTTCTTCACCTTTCAGTTCCTGGAACCCCTCTGCTCCTATGAGCATGTCCACCACTCTGCTTCAGCTCCCCATTTGTATGGTCATATGAATAACCACTTCACAATCTCAATTTCAAGAATCTTAGTATCTAAAATATGATATGTATCAGCTTCTACTCTCCAAGATAGTAGAAACCTAAGATAATAATGATAAATCCTACTACATCCTACAACCACCTACAGCAGGTCCGTGCTTTTCTCTAAGAGAGAAAGAAAATCTCCCATCTTTTCAGCTTACATCCTCTAGGACCCCAATTCTAACAATCCTGCAAACACACTAAGACTATAATGCATTGATTCTATGATCTTTTACTAATCCTCACCTGCCTCAGTTCCTCCTTACACAGCTCATTTATTTTGTTTAAAATCATCTCATAGCTTCTTACCTTATTTTTGCTAAAGTCAAAGCTGTTTTTTTTTGTATTATAGTTTTGTACATCAAAGCTGTTTTAATGGCAAACAAAGTCATATGATATGTCCCTCCATTACCTCTGTGATTCATTTCTACCACTCTCATTCTCACCCACCCTGTTCTAGCCACACTGTCAAACATGCTCTTATTTGGGCTTGTGTCCTTGTGCGTCTGCTCTTGAAATGTGCTTCCTTTACATACAGGCATGCTTCCCCTACATATGGGCAGATGGCTGCCTCACTTCTTTCATGCTTTTATTTATATAGCAGCTTGTTAGAAAGAAATTCCCCTAACAGGAGCTACTTCTTTGCCAGCCTGTCTAACCTTTTATTCCTGGCAAACTGACATCCCTAAAATGCACAGTCCATAAGGTCTTATCATTTCTTTAAGTCTAGGCTAATACCTGTGCAACATTGGCTAATAAAAATAATACAGATGTCTTGATCAATGGTCAAAATCTATGAAAAATTGATTTTGAGAAAATTCTGATTTTTAAAACTTCTCCCTGATGAAATTTATGACATACAGACAAGGTTGTAACCCTTTGCTACCAAAAAAAAATTTAGATTTATTAGCATAAGTTATGATCACCAAATGAAAGGGACTTTAAAAAATATTCAGAAGCTCTTTTTCTGTTTTCCAGACTTACTACACACACACACACACACACACACACACACACACACTCACTCACACACATACACACACATCTATTAGATGGGTTTGAAGCTTGGTTGGTTCCTACCACTATGAATTTGATGGAGATTGATTCCTTAGAGGATTTGGTTTTCTCCTCATTAGGTTCCTCTCAGGTTCTACCACATACGAAAGGTCTTGACAGCTTCTCAATATTTATGGCTTAATTGATTTGATCACATGTTATGCTAATTAATGAGACTGTAATTTTTGGTATTTGGTGGCATTTTTCCAGTGTTAAGAAGAACTTTTTGTTATGTAATTGTTAAATGAATGGCAAAATATGATAGTGGATCAAAATTGATTGAATATGATCCACAAATTGATTGAAGTACAAATTCAATCAATTTGTACTTGATTGAATTGCCCTACTCAATGCTTACAAGTGATTTCCTTAATTATAGGGGTAGGTGGGAATAATGCTTTGAGGAATTTTTTTTTTAGGGGGGTGGGAAGTGGCAACAATTAGATTTGCTTTTGATAGGGAAGTCAAAAGGAGGATAAAAATACAAAAATTACATAATTATCATAATATATATCTTAGTGTGTTTTCCTCCAAGTTAATGTTAGATGCAATATTTAACTCCAGAGGATAACAGAATTTAAAGTATGGCCATACATATACACAAAAGTGATGACAGCTCTCAGCCTAGAGTAATTAGCCTAAGTTCAGCCACAGAAAAAATATTTTGAATGATTTGAGTTAATATTTCCTAGGCTAGAATGTTTTACATTGAATTTTTCACTGATAATGCCTAGGTATTTGTATCTCTTAAATATAGTTTAGAAACAGAAATTTCTGATAATGTAGCAAAGAAAGGCTTGCTTTTAGTATTGGATTAGTTTTCAAGCAAAAGCAGTATTCTGGAAGAAGAGACAAAAATGATCTTTAAAGAGTTTCAGGGACAGAGTCTGGCACATATGGGTAAAACCTTCCTCTTATAAAATTGTGCTCATGTGCCTTTTTAATCTTTTAAATTTATTTTGTTATATATATAATAGTTGACACTAAAGACATGAAATACATAGAAGGATAACAAGAAGTAAGTTTTAAATAGCCTTCTATGGTCCCACTACCCACCCAAACATGACTAATATTGGTATTTGAGTGTGCCTTTTCAAACTGCTTTGCATGCAGCTGATGAGAACATGAGCTCTGAGAAGAATGAAGAGTTTCCCTGGGCTCTGGAGCACTTGAATAAGCACAGAATCACAAATCCCCAATGAAGACTACAAAGGGCATTCATGTGAATAAAAGATTTATCATATCTTCTAAGTGTTTGCTAGATTTTAGGCAAAGGCTTAATTCTATCATTATGTAAATCACTCTAGCAGTTCAGTGTTTCCTTTCAAAATCAATAATTTTAGTACAAGGACTTCAAAAATCAGTATTCTCGAGTTCTATGAACCGTGATGCCTGAAGGAGTTCTAAAAAAAAAAAAATAGCATAACTACAACCTAAACATGTCTTTCAAAGTCAATCCAAAAAGAAAGACACTAATTTGCATTCAATGTAAGCTGATTAAAATTACTTTAGAATTATTTGGTTACTTAGTGCTCTTTTCTCTCAGTTAAGTAAGCCCCTTGAGTGTTGATAGTTTATTTTCCTTTACTTTCTTGATAATGCCTAGCACAATGCCTCACTCATAGATAAGCTTTGAAATAAATGTTAGATTAATTAGCTATAATTAACTCTATTTAATTTTTTTCTAAAAATGCAGATTCTGGAATTGTCTATCATTTGTTGCTTTTCTTATGGTGTTTACTTTCACTGGACTTCTAATTCCTGCACATATGTATTTATATATATCATTTTCTGATATATATTATTCATTAAATATCTACTTCACACTTACTGTTATAAGGTAAGAATGTCATTTGCATTTTTCTATTTATAGGATATTGAATAAACCCAAAGATATTCTTTTAAATAATAGAAATGTTTCATTCTTTAGAATGAAAAATTGACTTTTAAACCTCTCAGGGAATCATTAGCAAATCAGTGTTTAGTATTTTTTTTTTTCAGTTTTAAACTGTATTTCAAAGCAATGCAAGCCCTCTATAAAATGTTTGAAAATTAGAAAGAAGAGGCAACCAACACAAAGGGAGGAGATATTTGCAAACAACACCTTCAATAAGGGGATAATTTCCAAAATATATAAATTACTCATACAACTCAATGACAAAAAACAAGCAATCCAATTAAAAAATGGGCAGAGGAACTGAACAGATACTTCTCCCAAGAAGACATGTAAAAGGCCAACAGATACATGAAAAAAATGCTCAATCTCACTAGCTATTAGGAAAATGCAAATCAAAACCACAATGAGATATCACCTCATACCAGTTAGAATGCTATTATCAACAAGACAAGGAATAACAAGTGTTGGGGAGGCTGTGGAGAAAAAGAAACCCTCACACTGTTGGTGGGAATCAAAATTGGTACAGCCACTATGGAAAACAGTATGGAGGTTCCTCAAAAAATTAAGAACGGAATTACCATATGACCCAGAAATCCCTCTTTTGGGTACCTATCCCAAAAATCTGGAAACATTTATCTGTAAAGATATATGTATCCCGATGTTCATTGCAGCATTATTCACAGTGGTTAAGACATGGAAACAACTGAAGTGTCCTTCAAGGGATGATGGGATAAAGAAGCTATGGTACATATATTCAATAGAATACTACGAGGCCATAAGAAAAGGTGAAATACTGCCATTTGCAGCAACATGGATGGATCTTGAGATTATTATAAGCAAAACAAGTCAGACAGAAAAAGTCGAGAACCACATGACTTCATTCATGTGAGATATAAAATTGAAAGCAAGAAATAAACAAGATAAACAAACAAAGAAACAAAAACTCATTGACACACAGTTTAGTGGTTACCAGATGGTAAGGGGGAGGGACATGGTAGAAGAGGGAAAAGGGGGTCAAATGTATGGTGATGGAAGAACTGACTGGGTGGTGAACACACAATGCAATATAGATGATGTATTATAGAATTGTACACTTGAAACTTATGTAATTTTACTAACCAATGTCACCCCAATAAATTTAATAATTTTTTTTAAAAAGAGATACTAAGAAAAAACATCTTACTATGTAGAAGCAACCATTATTACATTGGGTACAGTTTTATCCAGTGGTTTTTCTTTTTCTATGAGCTTTCATGAAGTTAAACACCTATCTTAAATAAAAAATTTTTTCTTAGTTTGGTTGCTTGATATTATATAACAAATAATTTCCTACTAATTATAGTTAGAAATAGCTTTTTAAAAAATCATAAGGAAGTCCTCTTTGTAAATGCGCTTTTTGCTCAAACAATTTTTGTAGCTTCTTTTTCAATGTTAAGAGGCAGAAAGAGTCTGCCCATGTAGCTGAAAAAGAGATGGCATAGAGGACAATAAAAACACCATCACTGGAGTGTCACAATTCTTTAATCTCCATAATTCTTTTTTTTTTTTTTTTTTTTAGCTGATCCATCCTGCTACCTTGTTGGCTGCTCAGCTCAGGCTGGGCATCGAACTGCTGTTGCTCAGAGCTCAGCTCACACTCTTGAGTGAGCTCTTAATCAACTGAGCCACTCGGCCGGCCCTTTTAATCTCCATAATTCAAATTGTCAACATTCTACTTCCATCTAGGAAAGTGAGTTAGGAGTCAACATCAAGTCAGCTAGTGCCAAGTAAATAGAAGTTAGTACCAAATTATCAGATACAATTATTAATAGTATAAAGTATAGGAATGATACATTACTGAAAGAAGAAATAGAAATGAATTGACCAATATTTCACAGATTCAGCAAGATTTAAATCTCAAAAAAAAAGTGTGTGGGGGGTAGGAGGACCTTGGGTTTTTCTTACTTCTTATTCATTAGATTTGCTTTTACTTCTTTTTGGGATTAAGTATAGAATATATATCTACAAACATCTCTCGATCTCTCAGTTTTTCTTTTCCACCTGAAGAAGCACCACTCAAGGGTGATGTGGAATTATCCTACTACTCACCCAAAAGGAATAAAGAAAGAGAATATTAATGCCATTCTCTTAGCATGACTCTATATCAACTTTCCTTCTGCCTTCCCTTGGTTCTATGTCAACAATGTGTGAAAGATGGCTCGTTTGTCTGAGAGTTGGCAATTCCACAGGGAATAGATTGGAAGGAATAGCATAGGATGAAATGGAAATAAATTTCTATGACAAGAATAACTTTTTAAAATTTGTTTTGTCTTTTAGACTTCTGGTCATTCTACTAATGAGCCCTCTTTTGTCTCGACTTGGTGATGGGTTCAACTGGCGCTGGGCATTCATAATGGTCTGGAGTGAAATGAGAGGGATGCCTAATATAAATATGGCCCTTCTGTTTGCTTACTCTGACCTTCCTCTTACGCCTGAGAGGGAAAAATTGCAAGTAAAGAAAGATATATTTTTTATTTGAATATTTTATAAAAACTGTTGCTGTGTACTAAAATATGCTTTTATAGTCAGGTAGCTCAGTCCCATTTGAACAGTGGGAGTGAATTAGCTACGATGACAAGACTGGGGCGAGGAGGAACAACTGGCAACTTTTCTTTTCCCTCTTAGGGACTCCTAAATTCCTTCATCACACTCCTAAATATAGCTTTATTATCATTGTTAAAGGAATTAGAAATTACAAATCTTTTAAAATAGTACCTAATACAGAGTATGCACTTAATAAATGTTTTTATTTTTATTTATTGCTCATACCAACTCAAGAAAAGCAGAAACTTACTTGTGATCAGTTCTATTGTCTTCTGTAACTTTATGAGGCCACATTTAGTAATGCTGATATGAAAACATTTTCATTGTCAAGTGAAGTTATCTCTAAGATATTACCCCCAAACTCTCCCCAACAGAACATAATGGGTATGACTCTCCTTCTACCTCATTTCAAGGTAAAATAATTACAAGGAGCTCTGGAACAAATTATCTATGCAGACATCACAGATTTTCTATGCATCTAACATTTCCTTTGGGGTTTGATTTTTTTTTAAATTTTAATTCCAAGTGCAAAGGGAAGAATGGCTAGTCAATTATTACATATCTAATTAAATAATAGTTCAAACACTCAAAAGTTAAACTGTCGAACACTGCTTTTAAAATCAAAATTATTTAATATTACATGACTGCCCCCTTCTTTTTAACCTATCTCCACCTGTGTGAATAATTAAGGCCAGTGTCATCACCATACTCGTACATCCTGACCAATGTATCGGTGAACATTATACATGAATCTGGGTTCTGAAAATTTTAGTTGGTTGCTATGTAGCCATCAGCACGTTATTTAATTCCCACCCCCAGCCCATATGTCAATTCCTCCTTCCAAAATAGACTTAATAAGAATACCAATGGTTTGCCAGTAAGTGTTTAACAAGTAGCTTTAGCAGGGGGATGGAGCCCTAATGTGTAGTATTTACCAACTCTTGTTGCATGACCACTCTCACCAACAGAACATCAATCAGCTCATAAACTTCCTAAAGATTTAATGATGAGCTCTCACAAACTGGTAAGAGCCAACTCTAGCATACCACTACCTCAAAAGGTTACTAAGAGAAATTGAAAATATACATAAAATTCATTATACAGTGTTTAGCATCTGTATAATATGTATAATAAATAGAATACATACAATATGTACAATAAACATATAATAAATATGAACTATGGTGATGATAATGATGCCATGGAAACCTGCTTTGAAATAAAATCTTAGTAAATAAAGTCATTTAGTGAAGTGTTCTCACTAGTAATAACTGGTTGAAAAGGAAGTAGCACTCCTTCCTTCCTTTATTTTGGCTGAATCCTACAGCTGACTCATTAATGCTCACAAAGAGGTGCTATAGTAAAAGGTTAAAAATAGTAACTCAATCGTATCTCTGCTACACACAAATTAAATGATCTTGGGTAAGGTATAGTGCCTCAGCTTCTCATCTGTATAATTGAACGCTATTGGTGTTTACTTTATAGAATTGTAGTGAAGATTAAATAAGCCTGATATGTTGTACTACATGCTTATTATATAAGTGTTAGCTCTTATTACTATTAAACTATATTTGACTAACTTAGTAGTCCTCAACCTTGAATGTTTTTTAGAATGCTTCAAGAACTTTTAGAAAAATACCACTGCCTGTAGAATTCTGGCCCTGGCCATGATGAATAATGGATATCAGACTTACTTCCCATAGTAAATAACTATAAAATGGGTTAAAATATATGAAGCAACAGATTTTTGGTATTGGGTAAGGACACTGAATGCTTAGATCATTGAGAGAAGGATAGACACTCTAGGAGAATTCATGTTCACTCTGGCTCTCTTACAAATTGTGTCATAAAGACATAGAGACCAAACAGAGAACAGCAGTCTCACTGAGTGTAAAAAATAGAGTCAGGCCTACTGAAGCAGCTTGAATTTGTGGGGCAGGGTGCCAGGGAGGGAAGAAGTGTATGTTGCTTTGTGCACCTGAAAGTAGTAAAATAAATACAAATAATACAGAAAGAAAACTATAAAAAAAGAAAACTGATTTGAGGTGGATCATAGACTTAAATATAAAATCGAAAACTCTAAAAATTCTGGAAGAAAATGTGAGAGAATCCATTGTGATCTCAAAACAGTGTTCTTAGAACATAAAAAATAATAATTAGAATTTATCAACATTAAAACATTGGTTATCCAAATATAGTTTTATAGAAATGGACAAATAAGGCACAAATAGGGAGAAAATATATATGTATATGGTGCCAAAAAAATGTATTCACATTTTAAGAAAGGAAAAAACTGTATTAGTTGTAATACTCACTATATACCGATAGCAAAATATGAATACAAGTCATGTTTGACTTCTGCACTTACAAGAGGTGCTCAAACTGGTTACCATCAGCATCCAGACACTTCTGATTATGGCAAACTGCTGCTTGAGCATAGATAACATCTCTTAAAATGTGTATATGTATTTTTTGGTACCCCTGATTATAGATATAGATATATAGATATATAGACATCTTATGGGGTGGAGGGTTGATTGGGAAAGGGCACTGGAGAAATTTGGGGAAGGGTGATTATAAGAATATTCTACATTGTGATAGGATTAAGGGTTATATGGGTGTATGCACTGTCAAAACTTGTCAAATGATACACAAGTACATTTCAATGTATATAGATTATACCTTGTTTTTCTTTTCTAATGACCAATTCTTGGGCTGCACATGTAAAGAATTAAATCAGAATATTCAGTGGGAGTATCCTGAGCAACAATATTTTAAAGTTTCCCAAATGATTCTAATGTGAAACCTCGAGAGACTCTGGTGTGGTTTCATGTTTGGTCCCTAATCTTATATCTATGACTAAGAACACAGGACTGGCTAAGAGTTTAGCATAAGTTCTGGAAGTCAGAATTCCATAAATCAACAGAAGTGTGTAATCTCCTGTTGGAAAGTGTTGCTCCACTCACTTATGGAGACCAACTTTGGATATAAGAGAAAGAAAACAAATGGCACCAAAAACATTAATTGCTCCTCCTTACTGACATAAAGGGATGCCAGAGAGACAAAGTATGAGGTGGAGCAAACATATTAAGGCCTCTGAGTTGTTCACTTTCCCCAGGTGAAAAGAATTGTCTGATACAAGTGTACTGGTAAGGTTGAATAGAGAACCATGTGGCTATGCACATGGAGGTGTGTATAGTAGATAATAATTGATAAAAAAATACAGGCATATTTCCAGGGCCCAAGAAATGCAGCAATAGAATTTAAAGACAAGTATTTTTTTTCCAATGTCTGTATATTTTCACTTGTCAAACCATGTGTCCTGATTTTTGGTGTAGTTCCAAAAGCATGAATGACATATATGCAGGAAGATAGAATTCCCCAGAGTATTTTCATCATGTCTGACATCCAAATTCTCCCCGCCATGAGCATCTATTGACATAGCACAATCTAGCTTAATTTACACTGGTAAGTGCAAAAGATAGTATATGAAATTGCCTTGAATACTTACGTAGTATTTTTTCCAATTCTAGGTATTATTTCATGGAGTGTCAGTGTGCATAATTACCCTGCTGGTCAATAAAATTATTTTGCCCGTGGCAGTCAATAAGCTAGGTAAGCCTCACTAGTTACTACACGGCATTAAGAGCAAAATATTCTAAATATGCTAAATATTGCTAGAAATTAAGAAAGAAGCTATATAAATACAAATCAATTATATCTAATTGAAGAAAAAATTGGATTTCTATGTAAAGTCATACAAATGGTTTAGGCCAATAAGCTTGTTTATTTAAAAAGATTATTTATTTATATTAGCCCAGTTTAATTAGCATAATATAGTAAATTTATTCAGTTATTTGACAAACTTTTATTAAGAGCGTCCTATATGCCAGGCATTATTGTAAATGATAGTGATGCGTTATGAAGACAGACAAGATTTCTGAGTTGATGGAGCTTCCATTAAAGAGAGGTAAAACAGTAAATTAGTCAAATGGGGTAATATCAGAGAGCCATGTGTGCATCAAAGTAAACAAATCACACTTAAATAAGGATGAAAACAAAACATGTGGTAGATTACTGAAGAAACTATAACGAAATTTACTAATTTCACTTACAAAGTCTTGAAAAGACCACCCTAAGCATGTGGATAACTGTTTGGGGGAGTGGAGTATACGGAGAATAGAAGCAGAAATAGCGCTTTTAAGAGGACATTTACGTAATGCAATATGTCTTTTTTAATCCCCTGCTTTTTAACAATTGAGATATTGACATCTAGAGATTTAAAGTTCTTGCTCAAGGTCACACAACTAGGTAATGGCAGTTACAGAACGAGAAACAAATTGTCCTGATGCTTTTAATCCATTATATTCTTTACTGCTCTATCACCCTTTCTGTTATTCACAGAGTTTTCCAAAACTCTGTGCCAAAAAATGCCAAAAATGCCAAAAAAATGGCATTTTTTTTATCAATCTGAAATTTCATCTTCATGGAGAATATGGCACTATCCAATCTCCTTCCCTTCTTCATATTTGTCACAAAATCATTTTTCCTCTTCTTTTTTTAATTCTGAGTCTTAGCATAATAAAATAAGAACAGATTAAAGAGGTAAAGTTTTGCAAAGGGTATCATATGTTTCACTTACTAGGTGAATAAACCTAAAATTCTTATTGTGGAGCATCTGTTTACTTGCACTGAGAGCAGTGCACATTTTCTCATGGGACATTATTGCTTTTTAAAGAAGCTTCTATGGCTCAAAAGAAGGAATTTGCACCTGTTAGTAAGAGTCCTTCAAACCTTAATAAGGTTTGGAGATATATATCTGGAAATAAATACATATATAGCATATATACATGATCTTGCATACAGGTAGTATATATATATATGTACATATAATCTGTAATATGTGTGTATGTGCACGCATCTGTATATATCTGCATCTATATCTATACCTATATGAGATATATAGGTATAGCAGATATATTTGCTATCCAAAGGCCTGAGAACCAGGGAAGGCAATGGTTATGTTCCAGTCCAAATCTGCAAGCATGTCCCAGCTTGCAGACCATCAGGCAGAGAGTGAATTGTCTTTTCTCAGCCTTTTGTTCTGTTCAGGCCTCCAACAGATTGGATGAAGCTTGCCCACACTGAGGAAAACAATCTGCTTTACTCAGTCTACCAATTTAAATGTCATCATCATCCAGAAACACCTTCACAGACACACTCAGAATAATATTTAACCAAATACTTGGGCACTCCATGGCACAGTCAAGTTGACACACAAAATTAATCATCACAGGGGCTAAATGCCCTGACTGCTTCATAGCCTCAAATGAGATCATTTGACAGCACATTTAACACACCATCTTTTACAAAAAGCAAATGTGAAGACGGAGCCGCTCTGAGAGTGTTGACTTTGCACAGCACTTCTAAACTCATTTTTAAAAGCGCCAAGACCAGGTGACTCCCTTGAAGCAAGGCTGCTATAGCAAATTTATGTACTGGAGGTGTAATCACAACATTGATGAGGAGAATACCAGCAATATGACGCATTTGGATGCTCAGAACAAAATCAAGGGCTAAAAAGACATGACTCTCACTGTAGCCAGATTTCAACATAAAGTCTGGTCTCCTCTGGTGACAGAGGAAGGGAAATGTCATCTATACAAGATGAACCTAGCCTCTGAACCATGAGAGGTCCTGCACATAGAAAGTGCCCACAATCGGGGTGCCATGCCCTTCACCGCCTTGCCTGCCTCCAGCTCTGTGTCCAGGGTCATCACAAACCAGGACAACAGCCCCTCTGGCCTCTACTCCTCTGAAAACATCTCCAACTTCAACAGTGCCTTGGAGACAAAGCCAGTGAACCAGAGATAAATGGCAGAGTCTTAGAGCCTTCTCAGCCTTCAAGTGGACTTGTCATTGACAAGAAATCTGAAGTTTACAAAATGCTGCAGGAGAAACAGGAATTAAATGAGTCCCCAAAACAGTCCACTTCATTCCTGGTTTTGCAGGAAACCCTGGAGTCTGAGGAGAAAGGGAGATCTCAGTAAACCCTCAGGATTTGGAATTAAAGCTCCAGTCATCAAAGTGGCCACATCTATTGGAAATGCCTAGAAGTTGCCCATGTGTGACACATGTGGTACCAGCATGATTGGTGTGTTTGTGAAGCTGCGGGGCCGTCACTGCCACCCTGAGTGTTATGTGTGTACCGACTGTGGCACAAACCTGAAACAGAAGGGCCATTTCTTTGTGGAAGATCAAATCTACTGTGAAAAGCATGCCCGAGAGAGGGTCACGCCACCCGAAGGCAACGACGTGGTCACCGTGTTCCCCAAGTGAGCCAGCAGGTCTTCACCCAACACTATTCTCCAACCAGCCCCTGTTGTAACTTGCTCTCTAAGAGCTCTGGCCCCTTCTTCTCTTGGAAGTTCTTGTTTCCTTTGGTTTTATCCTGCTTATGAAATGTCACGTCCCCCTGCCTTTGCTAACTGACTCACACTGCTGTGTGATGCCAGCTTTTATAACTAATGGAAAATTGTTCTGTTCAGTATCCTCAGGCCAGCATCATGGTATCTTCTCACCTCAGCTCATCTCTGCTGCAAATGGACATCGGCCTAATTTGAACCAAACCAAATTTAATGTCTGACACTGATTTTGTTTTTACTCAATAAATTTATAGAAAAAAAAATTAATCACACTTCTCTTCCTCTGTTCCTCATCTATCAAACTGGGAAGAGAGACTTACCTCAAAAGGTGGTCAAAATGATCAAAAGACAATACAAAGTGCTGAGATGAGCTTGCTTAGCATATGGTAAGCACTCGATAAATATTAGCTATTATTATCATTATTATTATGTACCTCATCTTTTGTGAGGAGTATGAAAGTAGAAAATTTTGAAATTTTTGGTGTTCTTATTATTAAAGTATTTATGTTGAGTCTTTAACTTAAAAAAAATACTTAGAACAATAAGAACAAAAAGAACCTTTATAATTCAGATCAAAGTGGTGTGGTTCCTACTATTTTAAAATGTGCTTTTTGTATCAAAGGACTTTATGATGTCACATCAACAAAATATAAATCACTTTATTATACATTTCAACACTTTCAAGAGATAACCAAGTCTGCAGCCTCTGCACTGAAATTTGACAAAGATCTTGCTAATGCAGATTGGAGCATGGTTGAGAAAGCAATTATACTTCAAAACCCATATGCAGTAAGCAAGTTACATCTTTTGTTTATTCCTTCAAATTAGATATGATTGCCTTTAAATAAGGATAAATGTTATAAATATTAATTCACAATTTTTAATACCTACAATTGACAGAGAAATTGTATTGGTAACTCCTTATTTACCACCATAGTAAGGAGGGGATTTTAGGGAATTTTGTGACCACTGTGGGGCAAAGTAGAAGTGACAACTTCTTTGAGTATATAGAAAATATATGTTGTAAATTCAAAAGGAGTAGTGTATTGGAGCTGCCTTTAAAAGGTATCATGAGGGCCGGACGAGCGGTGCAGTGGTTAAGAGCTGGCTTGGGACGACAGAGGCCCCGGTTTGGATCCCACATATGAGGGCCAGTGACACTGCCTTCTAAAAAAAAAAAAAATTCAAAAGGTGTCATGAAAAGAGAATAATGGCTAGGTTATTTTTACTAGATTGAAGGTGGACAGGCTCCTTTGTTCAGCATTTACTTAGGCTATTATATGACAAACACTTGCGAGGGCCTAGCGTATGGTTAATATTATTTTTAATATAAAATAGAATTCAAAGCCAACATCACATGTTTAGATGTGGGCGAAATGGCTCCATCTGCTTCTGAGATATGCTTTAGAATCTCTGCAGTCAGATTTATTCATTTAAGGGTATGTAACTCATCAGTCAGTCATGGTTGCCAAAAGAAGAAATAAAAGGAGAAATAATAAAAGTTGTTCTGGGATCTTTTCAATGCTATGGCTGCCTTGCTATCTCCTATGTCATGCCCAGTTTTTACTGCAATGTTTTTCTGTTTCATATATAATAATATGAGGAGCCAGCTTCTAGGAGTGTTGACATAATTAGTACCTATAAAATTGAATTCCCCCAAATCCGTTTTACACCCACAAAGCTATGCTTGAAGCTCCAGATTGGGGCTTGGAACTAAGCCCTCTCCCTGAAGGAACACTGCCAGGATTTCTAGATGAGACAAGTACCAAGTCAAATCCATGGATTTTTTTGTGGTAACTACAGTATCTGATTGTGGCCTTTTGCTAACCTGGCTGCATCAGAATCATCTGGAAAGCTTATTAAAAATATGGATTGGTTTCCTAGCCTTAAGTAGGAGACTTTGATACAGGTGTTCTGAGGAGGGTCCCAGGAATATGTGTTTTTAATCCATTTACTCAGCTGATTCTAATGCAAAGTCAAGGATGAGGTCACCACTCTTGGTACTTGATCGGTTTCAGAAGGCAGATGATTAATAACTGCTCTCCTCTTTATGATGCAGAAATGAGGAATAGCATAGTACTATGGATGGATAGAGCACTAACCTTGGACCTCAATATATATTGGTTCATATGTCATCTTTGTCACTTAATAAATAGCTTTGTGATCTTGAGAAAATCTTTTATTTTCTTTAAGCTTCAACTTTTCTCATCTGTAAAATGGGGCTATCCATATTCTAATATTCTAATGCCATCCATGTTCACTTTCTAGTCTGTCTTAAGTGATCAGTTTAAAGCAATGGTTGTCAAATATTAGCTGCAGCAAAATCATGGAATGTGTTTGTAAAAACACAGATTTCTGCCCCGTTCCCCAGAGCTTCTGATTTAATAGGTTTGTGGAAAGATCTGAGAATGGATGTTTCTAACAATTCTCAGGTGTTCTTGGTGCTACTGGGCGACAACACTTTCAGAACCACTGGTTTAAAGTGTGACCATATATGTGTTAGATTTATAAACTGTTAACAATGCCATGTAAAGGTAAAGATATGCTTTCTCCCTTTCCCCCTGAAACTGACAATTATTTTATGTTCTAGATAACTACAAATGTTGAGGAAACCCCTCTGAACATTTTCTGTATCTAGCAAATTTTCTATAATTTTCCAGTGCAAACTGGTACATGAATTGCTCGAGGTTTATGCTAAACAATATGTTAATATAAATTCTGTTTGTTTTGATTTGTATTTTACTTAGTTGAGCCAAGAAGAAACAACAGAACATCCAAAGGTGAACTGTCCAAACTGTAACAAGGAAATAGATGAGACCCTTAATATTGAAGCAATGGACCTGGCCAACAGGCGTCTCTTGTCAGCACGGATAGTTAGTATTTTATTTTATACTTTTAAATTAGTTTTCTAAAATTATACCCAAAATATTCATTTTTGTTGAAGACATCTTGATTATTAACCCGCATAGCTTAATAGATTGTTTATAAAGGCAAAGGGAGGTTTGGCATTGTCTTAGGAATCTGCTTGACTGCAAAAAAAGGAAAGAAAAAATCAAAGAAAAGAAAAGGGAAGAAAAGAATCCACCCAAATTAGCTTAAGTAAAAAGAAACTGGGAATTTCATGGATCCCAATGACAGGAATTACAACTGAGCTTAAACTTCAGATGTGTTATGCAGTCAGTTCCATGACACTGCCCATCTCTGGGTCCAAGCCAGTTTTTCATAAAATGATACCACCAAGTTCACTAATAACTGCAGGTTAGGTAGGTTTCAGTGTAAAATCTTGGGTAAAAACTAAAGAAATTCTGTAACACAACAGCATGTTGGGAACAGTATTGGGAAATTGCAATACCTAATAAACATTTTCTATCCAGACCAGGATTTTGACTAGTTGCCATAAGTCATCCTCTGAAAGTGTTCATGTTGGGCCTTCTTTATTCTCCCTATTTAAGCTAATTGAATAACCGCTTATATTTTTTCCACTTGTGATATTCTATGGTTTTTGCAGTATACATTCCATGTACCTTTTTAGTTTCTTGCCTGTTTGTTTTCTACCATTATATCTTTGTTGATTTTGTGCCATGTCTGGTTCTTGATCAGGAAATTATGTTTTTCCAAAGTAGGTTGGATCTCGTTGCTCTGTTCGGCAGATGCTCATCTCACCTTCTTCATTCTAGACATATTTTCTTGTTTATGTTGGTTTGTTGGTTTGGTTTCTTCAATCTCAACTCTAATATTGGTATTAATTAGTCTATTACAGTTTTTCAAAGGTTATTTAAATCTCAGCCAGTTCTGGTTAACTGGAGCAACACCTTCTGTACTATTCTTCATTAGAAGAGGAAGCACATCATGACAAGACATGGTATAGGAGAGGCAGCCTACCACATGGGGGAAAGGAGAGACAGGCTTTATATTTAGAGAAAGCTGAGTATCTAATGTGATCTTGGGAAAACTATTTAACTTCCTGGGCCTCAGCTTTCTCATCTATAAGATATTCTTCAAAATATCTTTCTTATAAATGTGTTGTAAAAGTTAAATAATTTTATGTAACACACATACACACACACATATATATATTTATATATATATATATGTTAATTCAATAGTATAGTAGAGAACTCAATAAATGACAGTTATTTTTAGAAATCAACCATTTTCTAAATTCCTCTTACCTTTTGGTGTGAATGATAATTTAAGAATTAACATTTTTCTAGGAACTAACTGCATTGTCATTTATGTTGCTAAGCTTTCATGAGTTCCATATTATTTTCAGTTGCCTTATTTTCCATAAACTACAATGTTTATCTTTGAGGATATAGAAAATATTTAAATCTTGCATTGTAAGTATTTTAATTAAGTTTTAGGAGAAAAGTGCTACTCTATTGAATTTCTATCATTACAGATAAATAGGTTTGTTCCCTCATCCTCAAATTTCTTTGTATCTCTTTCTAGTAATCCCCAAGAGTAAAACCATGTTTTAATATCCATAAATTATTGTGCAGACAGATTATCTTCTATAGAACCCAGAAATCTTTAGCTCTGTCATATATTCTAATTTTGGAAGTTGGTCCTTACAATGATTCTCAACAGTATTCAGCCCACAAAGGCCAGGGGCAGTGCCAGACAGTGGTTTCCCTGGCATGAAATGTAGTGCCTGAAGCAAGATGGGCTCTCAGTATATGGACTGAATGAATGAGTAAGCTGTCCTGCAGAACAGTAACAGTTGATTTAACGCTAATAATAGACTGAAGACAACAGCATTCTGTTGTCAAACTATCTGGAAAAATGGCATTAAATAAAAATGTAAAGCAGGATCCTTCACTGTAGGATTTCTAAGAGCCTTTGATATTCTAATAGGCATATGAACTTTTAAAATGGGAATATGGCTTATAGCAGGTCCCATACTTATTTAGCCACAGCACTCCAGTTAGTTTTGAAAATGTAATTAACATCTGGCAGAATCCTAGTTTCCTACAGAACCAGTTGGGTTCTATCCAAAGCTCTGACCTATCATCTTCATTGATCCCGTTGTCTAGAGTCGATGCATAGAGAGATTCTTTTTATAAAGGTACTAGAGTATTTTGGGATTTTTGACTTCTTTCTCATAGTTAGTTTTCCATAAGGGGAATGAATGTTAAGTTGCCATTGTTATTTACACTATACAATGATTTGACTTAACATTTCTTTTAGGCAAGCTACCAGAGACAATACAGACATGAGACTCTGTCCCAGAGCGCAATCCAGATGCTGGTAGGTGCAGCAGGAACCTTTGGTGAGAAAGGAGAGTAAGTATATCGTCAAGAGAAAGCTTCCATCCTCCTAAGCCACTGCATTTAGGGAATTGTGCAAACTACCTTTCTTGCTACTGTCTGGTAATTCGTGATCATCCAGTGTTATGTATCTAAGCCACTGTCTGCTCTACATCCCACAATCAGGCCAAATCACCTACTTTCAGTTTTCCTAATTTGCTCCACTCATTCACATTTCTGTGCATTTGACCAAGCTGCTCCTTTTGACTGAGATGCTCTTGCCTTTCTCCTTTTACCCCTTCCTCAAAGCTAAGCTATGGTAAACTGCTTTTACTTTTTTCTCTTTGTTTTAGACTACTTGAATGACTCACTAAGGTCAAAGACTTCATTAATCTTTCCAGGCACATCTGCCCAGAACACACCCTCCCCTTAATACTTAGCATACATTTTAATGATTTCTTTAGATGCAAGTCTCCACAGAAAGCAGTGAGTTCCTCCAAGTCAGGGTGTTAGGGAGTACCCTCAGAGCATCCCCTATGGAACAATGAAGGATACAAAGCCCGGGCATACCTTCTTGTTCTGGAACACACCCCTGGTAAAAGGGACACCAAAATTCATGCTCAAATGATCCTAAATTCATTTCTAGAGTCTTCTTGGATCTTTTCCTCTGGGCCATCATCTCATTAGCAAACTGGGCTTTTGGTATACATACCCCAAAACCTAAGAAGTGTGTCAGCCTGGTGTCCACTCACAGCTACCGCGTGGGGTACAGGGCGAGCTAAAACGATGTGTGGGAAGAGAAGCAGTCAGACACTAGAGTATGTTCTCATTATAGTTCGGGTACAGATTTTCAGAGTTTAAGAATTTTAATTTCAAGCCTAACCATACAAATCATTATGACATTATATTTGCCAAGAGAGGAAGATAAAATACCTTATTTAAAATTTTGGCTTCTTGATTAATAATGTTTAAATATTTCATGTATGGTACAAGGGACTCCATTTGCCCTCTTGCTCTAGGCCCTTCAAATGCTTAGATGTTAGGGGAGTGTGGGTAGAGGGTGGGCAAACATGAACAATTTAAAACAAGATGATGTGTATTTTAAAGAAGACAGACATAGTGTGCAGTGGAAGCTTTTGAAAGAATGAATAAATGACATGTGGAAAACCATTAACACTGCATTTTCCAAGAGAGATTAATGTAAAAAAAAAACAAAAAAACAGTACAGAGCAATTCAGCCCACTGCCTTGATTTTTCCTCTTTTCGTGATGTCACAGAATTTTAGGATTCATAGAACTTGTGAATGATCATATCTTAGCTTAGATATTAATTCCTTCAGGAAAGATTCCTGATTCCTCAAGACTATATGTTAAATACCCACCTTTGTGGATCCAGTATGTCCTCTTCTTTATTATCTCTGCAGCAACACTTACTACACTTTGTTGCAATTGTTATTTGCATGTTTTATTCTACTAGTCTGCTGGATCCTTGAGGACAGAAACCAGTATTTGTTTATGTTGTATCCCCAGCACTTAGCAAGCATAATAGGTGTTCGAGAAATATTTTTTAAATTCAGAATGAATGAAGTCATATACACATTCATCATTTTCCATGTAATTATCACATTATCATATTGAGTCACAGAGAATTTAATGATTTCATTCTTTTCACTTCTATCAGTTTTCCTGTAGCAGAGAAATTGCCCAAATTTCAGAATGAGAACATTACTATTACCAATATGAAAGACAGGGTTCCCTTTTGAACTTATGCCTCCAATGACCTTCCATTAAGCCACTGTTTAATTACGGGAGAAACTAAAACCCAAGGACAGAGCTCTAGCCTCCTGATGAAGACAATGAAAGAAACTGGTCAGCAGCATGTAAGTTCCTCATAAAACCAAGGGACTTGGCTAAGCAAGACCAAATCATAATACACAGATCTAAGCTGTTTCAATAGAAAAACCAGCAGAAACCTGCAGACAACTTGGGACCAAAGTTGTCTTTTAGGGTTTTATTATCACCAACTGTCTTTTAGGGTTTTATTATCATCAACTTGTCCAAGCAACCATTTTAACTCTTACACTACCATTTGTATTTTTCCCCATAAACTCCTTGACTACTTGCCATGAAGGTGAAAGAAAAAAGATGGGAGAATATGTAAGATGGTCTGGATATTTAATATATACTTTCTCATTTGATTAACTCAGGCTGACATAGGTATTTTTACCTCCATTTTACCTAGCAAACATGTTAGTGAGGTAACTGGTTCATTGCCACACCAGATATTGGAGGGTCCAATGTGAAAACCCAGATGTATTTGAATCCCAAATATTTGAATTATGATATGCTTTCTCTTCCTGAACTTTGACTTCTCTGCTATTTTAAATCAGGTATCTCCATTTTTTTATACTCTCTATTTAATGAGTAAGCAGAGAGTAACTTCATAATTATATATCTGCTTGTATCTACAACTTTGTGACTTCAACCTATGCCCGTAAAAATCTATCATTCCCAATCATCACTGGGCAAAATAGTCTTCCTGCTTTTGGACAATATTGAAATAAACTTATCCCCAAATTTTAAAACATGTTTTGGGGCTAGCCGAGTGGCTCAATTGATTAAGAGCTTGCTCAAGGGTCCAAGCTCTGAGCATCAGGGTCTCCAGTTTGATTCCCACATGGGCCAGTGAGCTGCACCTGAGCTGAGCTGCCACTGAGCTGCAACAGGTGGCAGGATGACTCAGCTGGTGAGAGCACATGCTCCTAACAATGAGGTTGCCTGTTCGAGATGAGCTACGCCCACCCACAACTAAGACTGAACTGGGCACCTTGAGCTCTGCTGCTGACCGGATGGCTCAGTGGATACAGTGCGCGCTCTTAACAACGCGGCTGCTGGTTTGACTCCCTCATGGGATGGTGGCTATGCCCACCCACAACTATTGGGTTGTTGGAAAAGTCATGACATATTTTTTCTGTTTTTCATTGCAAAAATGCATCATGACTTTTCCGACAACCCACTAATTGAACACAGCACCTTGAGCTGAGCTGCGTGACTGGACTTGGAGCTGAGTTTGTTGCGCCCTCCACAACTAAGATTGAAGGACAATAACTTGGCTGTTCTCCTTCCCCAATTCCCCAACACTGTTCCCCTCCCCCAATTCCCCAATAAAATTTTAAACAAACAAACAAAACACATGTAAAGATCTCTTTCTTGTTTTTAGATATATGAGTCCTGAGACATTAAAGAATTATTCTGAAAGCAAAAAAATTCTTACCTTTATTAGAAAGGTATTGCTTAATTGGGTGTATAATACTAAAAAAGAAAAAGGGATCCCATCAAGGTAAGTGCTTTTGAACCTTACTAGAAATGCTATTAATTCGAAACTCTTTTTTTGTGTTTTTAAATTTATAGTCTGAATACGTTCCAAAATATTTTGAGGTAGTTTACAGCTAAATTACTTATATACATAGGAAAGTTACTGTTACTTAAAGAGAAAAATAGATAATATAATAACTTTTATTTTTGAGTAAATTTCACATAACAAGATTAACCATTGGCCATTTTTAAGTGTACATTCAGTGTTGTTTGGTATATACATAATGTTGGACAACAATCGCCTCTATCAAATTTCACTTTTTCTTCACCTCTGTACCCATTAAGCACTCACTCTCCATTTCCTCTTTCCCCCAGCACCTGGAAAGTCATGATCCCTCACCCCTTCTATATACCTAAGTCATCTCTCAGATCCAGGGTCCACAATACCACAAGTGTATAGGATAAATATTCTCTGAATCTTTTTTTCAAAGTCTCTTTACTGGGAGAAAGAGACTGTACATTGGGAAAAAGAGAATACCCAGACTTTTTTATTTTATTTTTTTAGTACTTTGGAGTATGACATTTAAAATGATACTGATACCAAAAGCTTGAAATACTATTATGGTCCTTAGGTTAGACTAGGAGCTTTTAGTCTAGACCAGGGGTCAGTAGACTGTGGCCTGCAAGCCACAAGCAGCTCTTTGGATACGTTCTGTTTCAAAAGTTTGCCAACCCCTGGAAGAGCCAATCCTGTCCCTCAAAGTTTTGCAAAACCTATAAAACAAATGAAATCACCATTATGTGAATAATGTCCTTTAAAAATTTTGTAAATGAAACTGAGAGTTTTATTTTCATTTTGAGTTTTACTTCAGAGCCACATTTTCGTACCCAAAGAGCCACAGGTGGTTTGCGAGCCACAGTTTGACGACCCCTGGTGGCTTTTCTGTCTCAAAAGTTTGCCAACCTCTGAGCTAGACGATATATAGAGTTTATGACCTAGTCTGTCTCATAGAAGTGCAGCAGGTCCACTATGTGGCTACTTCCCTGAGTCCCTAAGTGTATAATTGGTATGAACATACTTAGTATCTATCCAAACACTCCCATTGTCTAACTGACCTATAGAATAAAAATCATTATGGCAGGAAGGTCCAAGTGGCCAAGTAGAACCCCTGGCCAAAATAGTAATAGAAGCAACATAGAATTCCAAGATTAAGGAATCAATGCCAACATTAAAGATTTAAAGGAATTGTGAGTTATTCACATCATGTCCTTTTCAATTCATCCATGTGGCACAAACAAGTAAGATTATAAATCATTATAAACTTAGGCGAAAGGTAACCTCAAGTGCAATGCTGTGCCAGATGTGATTTTATAGCTGGAAGAAAGCAAGAAAAGCAGTCTCACTGCCCGAGGTCTTGGAGGGCCCTGCCAATTTAATAGGCGCTTATAATTTTATGTTCTTTTTCTTAAAAAGGACCCCAAATTGTAGAAGTTTCAGGATCTGTGTAACACCTCTACCTCTGAGAATGGGGAAGTAATCTAGTATTTTATCCAATCTTTAGTCAGTAATCAACTGATTAATCATTTCATTTGGGTTTTAACAATAAAAATGCATTATTGTACTACTTAAATAATTAAAAAGTAAAATTAAAAATATATAAAATAAATTCTTTTATCCACAATTCCACTCTTGACATGCTTGGTATGGAAACTATTTTTCAAAGCATATAAATTAATTTTTTTGATAAAATGTGGATTCATACTGTTCCACCACCATACATCCTGGAATTCATTTCCAATTTTATGCCTTGACAAAGAAAGATGCTCATAACACATTGTTAACAGGAGAAAAACAAAGAGTTTATAGAACAATATGTACTCGTATGCTATAATTCCTTTTGTATTTATAGATATTGATCATATAAACAAAAGGATTGGAATAACATTCAAACTGTTAATAGTACTCATCTCTGAGAAATGGAATTATTGGAAGGTGGAAGGGGTTCCCTTTCTTTAAAAATGCGTATTTCCAGTTTGAACGGTCCCTGTCTTATAAAGAAAAGTATTTCTATTAAACATAAAGTAAAAATGAATGAGAGCTGAGCAAGGTGAGAAATAGAGAAACCAGCATCAAATCATTTAGCAGAAGAAGAAATTAAAAGGACAATATAGAAAGTAGGATGCCATAAAGTGTTAGCTAGTGATGGCTACTTCTCAGAATTAATGTGAGCTCTTTAGCTATTGAAGATTAGAGCAGAATTGAGCATATAATGAAAATAATTCAATGTAATTATTTTATCAGATAAAACTCTCTCTCTTTTTTTTACAGACATTGCTTTCTTCATATATGCCATAAAATAGTATTTACTGATGAATTTGAGTATGTTGGATACCTTGTGATACTAATGAATCTGTTCCCTCTTGTAATTTGTTTGATACCCACCTTATATGATATCTATGAAAATGAATTAAAATTTTCCAACTACAGTTTTCTTGGATTTTATATCCTGGAGTCCCTAATTAAGGTAATCGAGAGAGAGAGAGAGAGAGAGAGAGAGAGAGAGAGAGAGAGAGCATTATATCTAACAAGGAGATTTCCTAACTTCATTTTTCAATATTAGCTATAGTCTGTTTTCTGAAAGAGTGTCTAAAATTCTCTTCCACTTCTCAAACAAATAAACTGTAATTATTAAAGTTGATTTTTTAGGGTGACTTAGTAGAATATACCCATACTTTAAGGATTGATTTTGTATTTGCAAAAATACATTTTAAAATAGTGTGTGTCGAAGGGAGTAAATTTCGCAGGTACTGGCAACGTTCTGAAACTTAGCAGGGTAGTGAGTACATGGGTGTTGATTTTATTATTTTTATACTAAATAGATAAATGAATGGATATGTAAATTGATATTCATTTATACTTGAAAGATATCATAATTTGATTTTTACATCCAATATAAAGGTGGTTTTTATATAATGAAAATATATTCCCACACGTTGATAACAGTATTGTGTCATATGGATCAATAAGTTGTAATATAAACTTTTTAGTGCGAAGATTTAAATAGAATTATATCAGATATTTGGACAAAATGAATAAGTCTCAAATTTTTACTGGAAATTTAAAATATTATTGCAGAGCCATGATCTAGGGAGGGGATGGATTCACATCTGGTCACATTTTATGTAACAAATTCCAAGTTGGATTGACCATAGGCTATTTCATATATGTAAGAGAAAATAAAGCAAGTAAGGTTAGGGTTGTAATAGGGTGAGGGGGAGAGTGAAGAGTTCTCTAAAATCATGTAATACGTACTATCGTGGAAAGAGCACTAAGGGATTCTGTAGGTTTGACTCTGGTTTTGGTTTTCTCTAACAAACTATGAGCTGTTCACAAGGTCACTGAACATGCCCCAACTTCAGTTTTTTGTTTCTATAAAATGTCAGGGTTGTCCTAAATAATAGATAATGACCCCTCTAGCTCTACCGGGGGTGCCAAAACAATGTGTACACATGAACTGGATTCATCTTTTGTTATCGATATATATTGAGTATTACAATTTGAATATTTTTTTTTCCTCTCTTAAAACGTGTATACATGTTCTGGCACCCTCTGTATTATTCTTTGTACTTTGCCATGTTTAAGTTGCTGTCTGGCATAGCCAGTTTCACAGACATAGCTTCATTCAATCAGGCCCACTTAAGACAGTAGCACCAGACTGTAGACACATGGTTATACTTCATAGATGACAGGATACTCTCAACTGTGCAATCCTGCTCTTGTTTCTCCCTTCTACTTAAGATTCACCCTCCCTGCCCAATTTGTAAACTTGTCTTCCCTTATCATTTCCTTTACCCTCTTTTTTATTTTGTTCAGTTCTTCTCCTTTGTACAGTTAAATATCCATTATGTTAATAACAGTGATAATAAATGATCTATAAAATACCAGCTACTTTTGTTATAACTTTTCAAATCCTTAAATTGACCCTTTATGGTAGATACATATTGTGCCTTGCATTTTACAAATGGGAGAGACCTGAGTCTCTGATAAGTTATGTAAATTGTTTAAAGTCATGCAGCTAATATATAGTAGAATTGAGATCCAGTCCATCGAAGTTTTTGTTCTTTCTAATATACAATGCCACTTAAAATTTTCTTCATGTATTTTCAACCTTTTCGCAAACACTCTTCAAACTATTAGACGAATGAGTCTTTTGAATCTTTCTTGGGGGGAAATGTAATCACTCTTTTTTTCTTAAGTTTTATGTAAAATCATCTTTTTAATTCTTGGATCAAAATTCACACCTTGCCTTTACTATCATCTGTATTTTTTTTAATTTATTTTTTATTAGTTTCAGGTATACAAAGCAATGCAATAGACACTTAAACCCCTTATAAAGTAATAATCCTCTCCCCAAGCTAATACCTCTCTGACATCTTACAGAGCTGTTACAACACCATGGACTATCTTCCCAATGTTGTACTCCACAACCATGACTATATAAACCTATATATTTAGTTATAGTTGACATTCAGTATTATTCTACTTCAGCTTCAGGTGAATAGTGCATTGGTCAGGCATCTATACAGTCTATAACATGATCCCCCTGATAAGTCCAGTGCCCATCTGGCACCTTACTTGATCTTTACAACATTGTTGATTATGTTCCCCCATATTATATTAACTACCAATTTGTGTTTCTTAATGCCTTTACCTTGTTCACCCTTATTCTCCCAACCCCATTCCCATCTATACTCTGATTGATCTAGTACCTATCTGGCATCATACCTAGTTATTATGTAGTCAATAATATTATTGTCTATATTCCTCCTGCTATACCCTACATCCCCATGACTACTATGTAACAACCAATTTGTACTTCTTAATCCCTTCCCCTGTCATTCATCCTTAAGCCCCTGCCCCCCATCTTAAAGAAGTCTCTCTAGGATCCCTTGTAACACTGGTTTGATGGTGATGAACTCCTTCAGCTTTTTCTTGTCTGGGAAGCTCCTTATCTGCCCTTCAATTCTGAATGATAATTAAAATGCCAAAGGTTAAATACAAAGAGAGAATCTTAAAAGTAGCAAGAGAAAAGCAGTTAGTTACCTACAAGGGAGCTCCTGTCAACTGAGTTTTCAACAGAAAACTTTGTAGGCAAGAAGGGACTGGCAGGGACTATTCCAAGTGATGAAAAGCAACAACATACAACCAATATTGTTCTACCCAGCAAGGTTATCACTCTTTATCTGAGAGCCAGAGGGTCATATTACCTGAACTTCCAAACATTCTTTAACAAACTTATATTCAACAAACCCCTCTTTCTTTGAAGCCCGTACTATCCTTTCACAACAGGCTCTTCCTCTCCTCTGGCTGTATTCTAGCGACCTCAAGATAACTCCTTCACATTTCTGAATACTTGGTATTAGGATAAAGTCTTACTCTTTATACCTGTCCTTTCAAGTTTGTAAGAGAATGATCCAACCTATACTTTGTTTCAATAAGATGGAAATGAAACAACTACAGAGGCTAAAGGGTGACTTGGGTGGGACCTCACAAGACCAGGATTTGGTCTTTTGCTTTCTAGATTCAGACATTGCGTTTCCTCAGCCCAGCCAAATGTGAGCAGACTCGAGGGAAATGACTCCACCTCTAAATACATAGGAGTCTGTTTATAAACAAGCATAGCAATTTCTTAATTTATAATGGACCACATGTTCTTCCTGGGATATGAATACAACTACATCCAACAGTTTCTTTGATTCATGGTGAGTAGGGAGTATCAGGATGCTAAAAGAAGATAAATTAATCAAAATTAAAAATAAGTATATTAAATATTATAATAAAGGACTACACAGGGTGCAATAGGGTGGAAAAAAAGAAACGAGAGTTCCTTACACAGAATAGTAGAGTCAAAGAGCATATTTGAAACAAATATATTATTTTCTCTAAATCCATTCTTTCTGTGAAATTCCACAGGAAACCCAATATCCCAGGCTGAAATCTATAACACCTGTGACACGTCCCACTCTCTTAGATATAGTAGGTTTTCAATAAAAGTTTTGTGTGTTTTTTTAAAAAAGGAATGAATTAATGAACTATCGTAAAATAGTAGGTATTTTGAATAGTTTCTACTTTGGAATAGATACTTCAATATTTTAACCATTTAATTTCAAATTAAATTAATACAATCACTTACTAGTATTTCAGAGAAGTGGAGTTTTAAGGTAGATCAGAGAAAAACCTTACCAGTGATGTTTCAGTTATTATGGAAAATGCTGTAGTAAAATCACAAACAAGATAATGTAATTTCTTTTTAAATCAACAGGTAGCAGCAATGAGGAAAGAATATTTTTTACATACCTGGAACCTATTTGAATTAGCAATTACATTTGTTGGCATGATAGATGTAATACTTACTGAGACAAATTTCCTTAATACTTTTGATTTGATTCAAATAGTGATCTTTTTAAAAACTGTTCGATTTCTTCGCATATTACGCATTTTGAAGGTAAAGAACTATTAAATCATCTAATTTCATATTTCTTCTGATTGTTTCATAAAATATAAACTAAAATCAGTTGACTAGTTTTATGGCTTCCACTTTCTGTTGTGCAGATGTTTATATTTTAAATGTTATATTCCTTTAACAAGTTAAGTTTTATAATATATTATATTATAATTATTCAAATTATAAATTTATTTAGCACATGAGCATAGAAATACTCATCACAGCTTTTTTTCTTTGACTAGAGAGAATGTGAAAAATTCCATATTAATATAAATACAAATTAACCCCAAAGTAATGTTTATTACACTTGTAGATGTCTAGAATAAAAGATGAAAATTAGCAACAAAAAAACTATGCAAACAAACCATTCATGGTGACAAAGCAAATAATATACATTTATACAAATCAAGTAACAAAAATATATACATTTTATGTTATATAAATTCATAGTATTATGAGTATTATGGAATCACAGCATCAAAAATTACCTTTGATTATCTAATACATCTTTTTATGATAAGTATGAGAGGTAGTTATTTATTTTTTCTATGACTTTCAAGTACATGAATTTCTATCAAAAAGCATATGAAATATATACTGGGGATGCCAAACAAATGTATACATATGACATATTCATCTTTTGTTATTGGTATATATTGAGTGTTACAATTTTAATAGTTTTTTCCTTTTTTAAAATGTATACATTTTGGGGGGCACCCTCTGTATGTATATATGGATACAGATTCTCTCTCTCTCTCCCCCCAATCTTTCTTTATTCATACACAAGTAAGATACATACACATATAAACACTGTAGGAGGAAGACACAAAGCTAAGTAAGACATAGTTCATCCAGAGATAAAGCTAACAGATTAGAATCTTTACATTTAGAGCTTTCTTGCATATGTTTAAAAATACTTTTGCTACTGAGAGGCATAAACCATCCAGGGCTAAAAGTATGCAACTAGTACCCTTTTCCCTTTTAGCATTATATGGGATGGTAAATAATGGTAGTTTGTATTTTGACATGAGGAAAGGAAGTCTAATATATTCTAGTAACTAGTTAATTCTCTAATAGGAAGAATCTACCAAATATTTGCAGTGAGAAACTGGTAAGCCACCTAAGAAAAGTTGGTTTATATATTCAGGAAACTCTTAACCCTTATCTTATGTCAACTGGTAGATCCTTGGAATATGAAAACAAATGAGATATAGTCTACAATAAAACTTATTGTAGAAGAAAAACACGGTAATCTAGATATTCCACTGTTATGTGGTAGGGTAAGTGCAAAACAGTAGTACGCACAGAATGCTAATGGCATATAAAAGACTTCCTTTATTAGTTGATACTTGAACTGAATCTTGAAAGATGAGTATCAGCTCTTTAAAGATTAATGGCAGGTGGTTGGAGTATGAAGATTGTGGTGATAGACAGAAAAATAGGAAATAGCCAACTCTGCTAAATTTAAAGAACTGAACAATGGTAACAGATAACTTGGAGCCTTAAACCCTCAGCAAAGAAACACTGAAGTTAATTGTGGAGTCAAAGAGGGAGTATAGTTGTGGCAAATTCTAACCCAAATGAGCTCATCTAATTCAGTAGGAGCTTTAAGAGATAAAAGTGGTGGTACTTTATGGACAGTCATTTTATGACCTAAGCCTAGAAACGGTTAATTGCATTTGTTTTCCAAGAATTTAAATCAGTTGGAAAGCATTCAATTCTCTATATGGGAAATAAGTACCGAATAAAGCCATAATATCACATAGATGCCCAGCATTATTAGTAATAGGGAAATAGCTCTACCCATAAAGTTATAAAGATACCACAAATAAAATAATAAGAACCTTGGACAGGATACTATAGTTACTGTTGAGAGCATGTCACTTATTATTACCTATGTTAGTTAAACTAATCAAAACATAATCAACTAAAATTTGTATAATTTTTATTAAATAGTCTTCTTTTTTCAGCTCATAACACCAACGTTTCTGCAATTAATAGATAAAAGGATGAGTCATCAGCTATCCTTTAGATATGCTATACTAAAAGGATATGTCCAAGGTGAAATAGACATAATGACTATAATTGATGAGATTGCAAATTCTAAACAGATTAAAGAGGTGAGAAAAAAGTTAAATACTAAAAAAAAGATTTATTTCATCTACCCCTTGGTTGCCCTCACCCATCATGTCATTTGACTATATATGCAAATGTGGTCTTTGACTCCTGGTTTGCTACATAATCTTTGTAAAAATTTAAATGAATCTATATTCAGGTTACTCAAATACCTCCTTACTGAAATGCTTGCACCATACCAGCAAGTTACAAGGCTTTTGGAACATACTTTTTAGTCCTTGTAGAGGCAATCATGAAACTCAAATGCTGTGGTCAGTTCCCTCCCAGTGCAAGTTACAGGATCCGTCAGGCTACACATGCGTTAAAGAGAAAACATTGGAGATGAGAAGTGATGACAATTTTGAGCAAACAGAGCTTCCTCATAATTTGCTAAGGCTCCTTCTATCTCTCTCTATCCCTAATTTTCCCACAGGAAACAGTAAAAGAAGTAAAGGATGGGGATCTGGCAAATGGAAAGCAGTAACAATAACTCATCTAAAGAAAAACCTTGTCTAATTGCTTCATTGTGCAGATGAGAAAAATGAAACCAAGAGAGGCTAAATTAGTGTGCACAAAATCACATAGCTAGTAAACAGCAAAGAAAATTCTAGGGCCTAAGTTCTAGCTTTTATTTTTCATTTTTGCAGTGGAGTCAGACTAACACTGATATGTGCACACAAGTTTGTCAGCTAACCCAGAAATATTTACCTTTCAAAGCAATTTAGAACATTTGGATGCTATATTATATGCCCAAGTTTGTACTTGAAAAAAATTGAACATCAATAGGTACAGAGCATCTTTGTTCTCTTTACCACCTATAACTTTAAAATATTTTCCCAAATTTTGTTATCTTTTCTAACCACTCATATTTAGCCCTAGAATTTAGGATATATAGTAGAAAATACAAAAGTACTTGAATCTCCAAGATGTTGTCCATGTTTAGTCCTCATTTCTACTCTCATGCAGCTTGGCCAAGTCTTTTAACTCACTTATGGCTAAAAAGCCACATCTGTGTCCCAAACTTGGAGGCTATCACAAAGTTTAATAAGAAAGTACCTACCATGTCTGCATTTTTCAGAATCAATAGTATCCTAAAGCAAGTTATTTTAAGAAAAAATATATGGCTCTCCTTCAGTTTTCTCAAAATCAGCCTAGGTGATGCCATTTCTTATCCTCTCCACACTCTTGGTAGAGCAAAATAAACTTTGTTGCACAAAATTCATTTCTAATCCCTGAAAAGCAAACCATCAAGTTTTTCTTTAGTTATTAATGTGGGTTAAAAGTCCATCTGTTGCAAATGTTAAGACATTTTATACCAGTTTGTTTTCCAATGGGGACGCTGTTTCTTTTGTTCCATAGGTATTATTAAAGAGGATAATGAGGAATACAGTACAGGCTATGAAAGAGCTAGGTAGGTACCTCTCACCTTAAAGATTCATGACCATCTCTTATCATCACTACTTCTTAGGAGCCTTGGTTTTGATAACTAAACTGATCTTTCAGGGAACCTGCTTACTACTAATAATAAAGTGGATAACTTCAGTAATCAACAAGTTCGTATTTGGGGCATAATATTACCTCTCCAAACTGTTCTCTCTGCTGGATATCACAATGAAGTCCTTTTAATTTTGTTTTAAAGAAAACACATTTCCATAGCATGATTACACATGTTATTAGTACCTTAGCAGTTGTATTTTCTTCCAAATCAGGAGTGTGCATATCTTCCTAAGCAGCAAAAGAGAACTTACATTTTCCTTCTACTTGCCACAGAGCTGCCATCTGAGGATTTAGGCTTTATAATGAGTTGAAACTCAGAACAGATTCTCACAGATCTATGTTATGGCTGCTGGGAGGCTCGATGCCCAAACATAACAACAGCTTATTCGCTGTATCATGCCAGGTCATGCTCCCAGTTGCGGGGTAAGTCCCAGGAGTAGGACAGACACACTCTGATAGCACAGTATTCATGTGTGAGGAGGAGGAGCTTTGGTACCAGACAGAGGACAGCAAAAGGACACAAACCTAGGAATAAGGCCAGGCTTGACAGATCTTGCATGGCAGATAGTTGTCAGGCCAGACAAGAAATCATGATCAAGGAAAAGCCCAAATGTATAATCTAAGAGGATGAAACTCTCATGGGCACCCAGGAATCCAGATCAGATAGACAGAAGAACACAGGTGGATGAAGTATGTAGATGCATAGACAGGGTGAGTGGAAAATGGCCCAGGATGAAAGGAGTTAATCAAAGCCATATCTAACTAAGCACACAGTCTGTAGTCAAAAATCCTGATTCAAACAGAATAGAAAAACAGGTCATAACTCCAGACCTAGAGCCCAGAAGAGTCTCTCAGTGTCCAGTGCAGATGAATTGTTATAATTGTTAATCCTAGGACTGAAGCTCTTTTTCCTTCTTCATGGATTTAGGCAAAAGCATGAGCTGATGACAAGAAATGGCTGGCAGATAGGCAGAATTCTGCAACTACTGGTGAATTATAATTGATTGCAGAGACCTCATCAGGGAGAGGGATACGATTTCCTGTGTTGAGGGTTGTACTTCATGGGTTTAGAACAGAAATATTACTTATTGCCCAAATGGAATATTCTTTAAATATTCCTATTTCATCTGAAAATATTTTGTTATTTTTCAGGCTACTTAGAGTATGATCACCCAGAAATTGCTGTCATTATGAAGACAAAGGAGGAGATTAATGTCATGCTCAATTTGGCTAAAGAAATTGTTGGGGTTTTCAGGTTAAAAGGAATTCTTCATAAAATTGAAGCTTCTGAAATTAATAAGGTGAGGTAGAATATGTTCAAAGCAAATATATTTCCTTGATATATTGTCATTTATGATCTTCAACCCTAGTTTTGTCTCTTTCCAATATAAGCGATCCCTGAGATATGAATTTCTAACTTAAAATAATTTTGTAGGAAAAAAGGCACATACAATAGAGAGTTTCCTTCATGAAGCCCCAGCAATCAACTTCTCTTTCTTATATTGCTATAGTGAAGGATCACTTATTTCTATGCTTTGCTCCCAAACTAAAGTATGATGAAACTGCTTCTCATCCTAGCTAGAGTGGGTACCAATATGTTCCTGAGAATTATCTATGACATTGAAACAACTTTTCTCATAGAAATCATGACTTATAAAACATTCATAATAGCGTAAAAAATAACTACATTTTCTTTCTCTAAGTTATTTAAATGGTACCATGCCATGTGAAAAGATAGATGCTCCCAATTAATTCTCTAAGTACAAAATTAATTCCCAAATTTGAGGATATTATAAGGAAAAAAACATAAAATAATTATGCTTGTGAATACCTATGTAAAACTTCTTAACATAATAGTAGCTACTTGAATCTGGCAGTATATTTAAAGCATATTATACTATGACTAAGAAGATTTAACTCCCAAAATAGCTATATAATTCTCTTATCAAAAGATTGAAGAAGAAAAACCATTTGATAAAATTCAACCTTCATTCAGAATGTTCAAAAAACAATCTTGCAAGGGATTAAGAAGTACAAATTGGTAGTTATAAATTGTCATGGCAATGTAAAGTAAAGAATAGGGAATATAGTCAATAATATGATAATAACTATGTGTAGTGCCAGGTGGGTACTGGGCTATTCAAGGGAATCACTTCTTAAATTATATAAATATCTAACCATTATGCTGTACATGTGAAATTAATATAAAATAATATTGAATGTCAAGTGTAATTGAAAAAATAAAAAAGGGGGCAAAAGATGAAAGGGAATAAGAGGTCCAAATTTCCAGGTATAAACAAATAAGTCATGGGGGTGTAATGTACAGCATAGAGAATATAGTCAATAATATTGTGATATCATGGTATGGTGTCAGATGGTTGCTGGACTTATCATGCTGATGATTGCTTTTTTAGGTATATAAATATTGAATAACTATGATGTATACATAATACTAATATAATATTGTATATTAGCTATGTTTTAATATATACCTTTTAAAAATCTTACAAGGCTAACAAGAGAAGTAGCATCCTTGACTGGATAAAGAGTATCTACTAAAAATGTGAAGCAAGCATAGTATAAGAAGACAAAACATTTAGATGTATTCCCATTAAAGTCAGGAACAAAAGAAGTATGAACAATGTCATTCCAAACTTAAAATATTGTGCTGGAGGTCTTACCCAGATCAATAAGAAAAGAAAGGAAATTGACATGTGGAAATTTTGGAAAGAGATGAAAATTTTTATTACTTATTGATTATTTAATTTAAAATTCTTGGGAATTAATTTAAAAACTGGAGGACTAATAAAATAATTCAATAAGGTATCCAGAAACAAAATCAATATTCAAAATTCTTCCCCAACTAAAGAAAATACAGAAAAATATTCTATTCATAATACAAATTAAAAAATCTAAATCATTAAGTATGAACCTAACATAAAATATATAAAAATCCATGTGGCAAGAACTGAAAGGTGTATTTGGGCAGCTAAAAGAATTAGTCATTTTGAAGATAGGTCAATGAAAATTATAGCACCCAAGGAAAAGAAAAAGTTTGAGGAAAAGTGAAGAGTCTAAGACTTGTGGGATCCATCAAATGGACCAACATACAAATTGTGAGAGTCCCACAAGGAGAAGAGAGAAAGTGACAGAGAGAATATTTGTAGAAATAATGGCAGGAAACTTCCCCAAATTGATGTACGTGAATATTAACATCCAAGAAGCTCAGTGAACTCCAAGTAGGATGAATCAGAGACCCACACCAAAACTGTCAATAAACAAAATGAGAATTTTGAAATTAGCAAGAGAAAAGCAGCTTATCACGTACAAGCGATCCTCAATAAGATTATCAGAAGATGTCTCATCAGAAATGTTGCGGACCAGAAGGAAGTGGGCTGATACATTCAGAACACTAAAAGAAAAGAAAAAACAAAAACAAACAAACATGGCAACCAAGAAACTTACATTATGTCCAACAAAACTGTCATTCAGAAGTGAGGGAAAAAATAAGACATTTTCAGATGAACAAAAGCTAAGAGAGTTTATTACCACTAGTACTGCCCTGAAAGAAATGCCAAAAGGAGTCCTGCAAATTGAAATGAAAGGACACTAAATAATAAGTTCTCCCATAATTACTTTAAATGTAAATGGATTAAACTTTTCAATCAAAACACAAAGATTGAAAGAATGGGTAAAAACAAATATGGTCAAACTATATGCTATTTCCAGGAAAACTGGATAGCCACATGCAAAAGAATGAAGTTGAATCCAATACCACATATAAAAATTGAAATAAATCTATGACCTATATATAAGAACTAAAACTATAAAACTCTTAGATGAAAACGATTTTGGCGATGGCTTCTCATACCAAAGGCACAGGCAAAAAACAAAAATATAGACAAATTGCACATCATGAAACAAAAGTGCACATGCTGCAGTTCGTGTGCATCATAAGGCACTAACAACAGAATAAAAAAGCAACTCACAGAATGAAAGAAATTTGCAAATCATTAATCTGATAAGAAACTAATATCTGGAATGTATAGAGAGCTTCTAAAACTCATCAAAAACCATGCAAGCCTATTCAAAATAACTTGGATAGATATTTCTACAAAAAAGATATACAAATAAGTGTAAGTTTATGTAGAGATGCTTAACATCACTAATCATTAAGGAAATGCAAATTAAAACTGCAATGCGATACTACTCTCATACCACTTAGGATGGCTATTATTATAAAACAGAAACAAAAACAAAACCCTTATGCACTATTGGTGGGAATGTAAAATGGTACAGCCACTGTAGAAAACAGTATGACACTGCCTCAAAAAATTAGAAATAGAATTACCATGAGATCCAGCAATTCCACTTCTGAGAATATACTCTAAAACATTGAAAGCAAGATCTCAAAGAGATATTTGTACATCCATGTTTATAGCATCATTACTAACAATTGCTAAAATGAGAAACAATCCAAGGATCTACTGGTGGATAAATTGGTAAACAAAATGTAGTATATACTTACAATGGAAATTATTCAGCTTTAAAAAAGGTAATTTTGACATATACTATAATGTGAGAGAACCTTGAAGACATGCTAAGTGAAATAAGACAGTGACAAGGAGACAAATACTATATAATTCCAATTATATAATATACTTAAAGCTGTCAAAATCTCAAAGACAGAAAATAGAATGGTGGTTGCCAGGACCTGGAGGGAGGGGAAAATGTGGAATTATTGTTTAATGGGTATAGAATTTCAGTTTTGCAAGATGAAAAGAGTTCTGGAAATCAATAGTGCTGGTGGTTGCACAATATAAATGTATTTAATACCAGCAAACTGTACACTTAAATTGGTTAAGATAATAAATTTTATATTTTTTATATTTTATTTCAAATGAAAAAGATGGGGGAAAAAACAGTGAGACAATGTTTACCTTACTAGACATGATATAAGTCCATAATAATCAAATAATGTGGAATTAGAATAGAATTAAAAAAAAAACAAACATATCCATGGAATAGACTTGAGTCCAGTAGCAGACCTAAATGAACATAGTGATCTAGTGTATGTGTATATTAAGGTGACATTGCAAATTAGGAAAAAAAAATAGACTATTCAGTAAGTGAGGCTGACACATTCAAAATTAATATGAAAAAAATAACATTAGGATACCCCACACCACATAGGGAAAGAAATTTTCCAGATGTAATGATTTAAACATGAAAAATTATGCAAATGTTATCAAATATAGAGAATATATTCTTGATGTAGGAAAAGCTTTTTTTAATCATTCACAAAGCCGAGCACCATTAGTATAAATCTTAGTAGATAATACTGCATATAATTTAGAACTTATTACGTTGAAGTATATTACAAACAAGTTAAGAAGCAAGGTACGGCTTGGAAGATAGTTGTAACAAAACTTACACACAAAGTAGTGATAGCAATAATATCTAAAAATTTCCTACAAATCAATGAAAACTGGCAAAGAATCCTGTAAAAACTGAGAAAAAAACATGAAACAGGCATTTCACAGATGCAAAATGAAAATTTGCCAAAGAGTGAAAAGATATTGGACATCTCTAGTAACCAAGAAACTGCTAGTAAAATGTTAATAAATACCAGATTTTGTCCATTAGATCAATGATAATGGAAAAAACTGTCAATGTGCAATGCTAATGAGGTTATGAGAAAATAGACTTAAAATAGAATAAAATGCAAATGAGTACAGACATTTTGGAGGGCAATTTAGTAAATGAAAATATTTTTAAAATGCATACCCTTTATTATTTATTTATTTATTTATTTATTTATTTATTTATTTATTTTCTATTATTTTCTTTTTTACCTGAGCCTTCCTGCCACCTGTTGGCAGCTTAGCGGTAGCTCAGCTCGGGCTGGGCATTGAACTGCTGTTGTTCAGAGCTCAGCTGCACAAAAATTCATACTCTTTAAACCAACAAATATATATGTAGAAATGTACAGATATTAAAAAATAAACAAAGATACATGTTCAAACATATGTTAGAAACAACCTATATGTCCATCAAATTGGGAATGATTTGTAAAAATTGTAATACATCCATGTATATGAACATTATATGTAAATTAACAAAAATAAGAAAAATCTATATACACTGACATGAAAATATTTACCAAGATATATTTTTAGTAGGAAAACAAGCAATTTCTAAAACAATGTATAATGTGATCAACTTACATTTTTAAAAATTTATATATATATATATATAGTATTTTGAAAAAAAATTAGAATTTTTTAGACAAAAATGTATGAAACTCTTAATATTGATGCATCCGGAAGAAAGAGTGGTAGGGAAAGAGGGAGGATGAAGAAAGGCTTATTTATTTTATTTATATTTTTCATAATGCTTAAAACTTTTACTTGGAAATGTTCTCATATATCACTTGTACAGTAAGTAAACTAATTTTTTAAAGATTTTGCACTGACATGTGGTCTCTTAAGTACTTCCCTTCCCCTTTGCCACAATTTTCCTGAGGTATCCAGAAAAATATCCTGATTACACAGGTAGTCTAGCTTATACTTCTATAGGTTACTCCATGACCACACAATGTCTGTGTGCCCTGTATGAAAAAGCAAACTCACCATCATCAATGTAGATTATTTTTACTTTTATTATTTTTTATGAACTTGGTTAAGGTGTTTTTTTTTCAACTATAGTTGACATTCAGTATTTTATATTGCTTTCAGGTGTATAGCATACTGTTTAGACATTTATATAATTTACAAAATGACACACCCCCCCCAATAAATCTTGTGCACACCTGGCACCATACCTAGAGGGTATTAGGCTAAGTGAAATAAGTCAAACAGAGAAAGACATATACCATATGATTTTACTTATAAGTAAAATCTAAAAAAACAAAATAAAACAGAAACAGACCCACAGATACAGAGAAATAACTGATGGTTACCAGATGGAGGATGTGTTGGTGGGCTTAGTGAAAATGGTGAAGAGATTAAGAAGTACAAATTGGTAGTTACAGTGTAGATTATTTTTAGGTTAATCTTATTTTACAGTTTCATGGTCCAGTCTGTAATCTGACTTGACTGTAGTGAGAAGGCCGGTGAAAAGGGGCACCTTAACCAAATAAAAAATATATCACATTAGAGGAAACCCTATAAAAAAAAAACCATGGTAAAATAATGCAAAGAGAATAATAAAAGACAGAAAAAAACAATAATATTATATTTCTACTCACTTGATCCTCACAGCAACCCTATGAGTTGGGTGCTATTCTTTTTTTTTTTTTCCGCTTAAAAATAGAAGATTTATTTATTTATTTATTTATTCATATTTTGTTCTATTTTTTAATAATGTTTTCTTTTTAAATTAACATTGACATATAGTATATTAGTATAGCTAAAGGGGTTTGACTTTGTTGTTCCTGAACAGCCTATTTTTCGACAGCCTATGGCAGAGCATTGTGAGGCAGTTGCAACACCTCCTAAGCACCCTCCAACGTCCGTGGTTGTTTTCCCCTGATGAGCTACTGCTGGTGGTGCTGCTGGAGCTGTAGCTGTTCTCAAGGGAGGTCTCAGAGCCACTACTCTGGTGGCCTGTGATAGGGTCATGGTTCCTCCACCATGGCCTGATTCTGTGGCTGGCGGGCCCGACATCCAGGATGGAACTCGAAGTGGGGGTGACGGTCTCTGGGCTGGATCCAGGGGTGATGGCACTGGATACAGGGGTGCCCATGCTGACCTCCGAGATGGTCCTGGAGCTGATGGTGCTCAGCTCCTGGCTGGACTCAGGATTGATGGTGCCTGCCTTCTGGAGGGCTCGGGGAGCCGCAGGCTTTTTGCCCCTCTGCCCGAACTCGTCGTCGTCGTACTGCTCGACCGGTGGCATAGCAGAGGTCCCTGGCTGCTACTCCCGATCTGGAGCAGGACTCTGCTCAGTGGGATTGTAGCACGAACAATGCGATGATGGAATTTAGGTTTCTTGGTTTGCAAGATGAGGTAGGTGGCCATCATGTTGTTAAAAGTCCTATTGGCCAGCGTGTCCCGGATGTCGTCATACCGGAAGCCCAGCAGTGCCATCTCCGTCCTGACCCATGGGTCTATGTTCTCTCTGACTGGCTCGCTATAGGACATGAGGTCCTCCTCATCCTGACTGAGCCAAGGATGTGACATGATATCGAGTAAATCGCTTCTTTCCATGGGGTTCACCTTGAGCATTTTCTTTAGCAAACTCTCTAATTCAAAGGAGAAAAAGTAGGGTACGGTGTACTTCCCCTTTATCACCTGTTGTCCCAGTTCCATCCAATTCTCTGCATCGAATGGGAGGGTTCCTGCCACCATTCTGTATAATGTGACGCCCAGGCTCCACACATCGACCGCTGGTCCTTCATAAAGTTTACCCTGAAACAGTTCTGGAGCTGAATAGGAAGGGTTGCCACATATTGTGTTTAATTTGCTGTCCATACATTCCGTGCTAAATCCGAAATCCACGATTTTAACATTCCTTTTCTGGTCGAATAAAATGTTCTCGGGCTTTATATCCCGGTGCGCGATTCCTCGCTGATGAAAACAGTAAACGGCCGATAAAAACGGCCGAAAGCTGACACGGGCCTCCTTCTCTTTCATTGGTCCATGAGCTGTCAAATGGTCCATCATACTGCCACCGCCAAGATATTCCATTACAAGGAAGAACTCTTTGGTTTCAATAGCCTCATACAGCTGCACGATGTTTGGGTGCTGCAGAGTTTTCATGCACTCCACTTCTCGCGTGAGAAATCTATGGAGACTGACGGGGGTCTTTAGATTTACAATTTTTATAGCCACGTGGGCCCCAGTGGGAAGATGTTCAGCCAGCTTCACCTTGGCATAGCTGCCCTCGCCAATGGTCTTCAGGAGCTTATAACACCCACTAAGGAGCACCTGGTCAGCAGGAGTGGCTGGATGTTCATGTGCCGTGGTGGCCAGCTGACACTACACTCGCTGACAATACTAACAATGCTAATAATAATAACTGTACTAACTAGCTGACTAAATATACTAACTATATCAACAAAATTATTAACTGTGATAATAAACAATAACTATACTATTATAAATTTATAAATGGGGGATAAAAGGAGAAAACGAACTAGCTAGTCCAAATCCAACAGGTCACTGCAGATTAGCTTCCTGGGTTTATATGGACTAAACCCTCAGCCCAGCTAGGACCTTATATACGAATGTTTGTAATTACATCACACTGGTGCTTTATGAGGTCAGAGCCCAAAACGGACCAATCACAGCTGAGGATAAACTACAGTGTTTGTTTTTTTTCTCAATTTTTGGTCTCAAAACCCGTTTACACTGAAAAAAAAAAAAAAGGGCAGGTAGGACACCAAAGAGCTTTTTGTTTATGTGGGACAATGCAGACTGATATTTCCTTTAGTAGACTTTAAAATCTGTAGGATGCTTAGAAAAAAGAAGAAAGACATATATTAAAATAGTCTTCCAGGGGTGGGGGCTGGGGTGTAGGGTGGCGAATAGTGTTGTATTTTGAAAAGTCCCTGAGATATGATATGTTTTCACTCCCTCAGCCAAGAAATGCTGCTGCCCATTGAGAATCACTGCTTGGTTGTATAATGAATTAGCTTTTTATGTAAAATGTTTATTTAAAATGTATCGTATCTCCAAGCAATTGTTCTTTTTTTTCTTTTTTTTAAAATTTATATATACTTTTAATTAGCTTCAGGTGTACAACAAAGTACAATAGTTATACTTTTTACCCCTCAAAGTGACAACCCTCCTCCCCCAATTCTCCCCTCCCACTCCTCCTCCCCCATATCATACTATCTATTACAATTCCTTTGACTCCCTTCCACCATATAATCCACATCCTGCGACTGTCTATATATTCAATTACAGTTGGCATACAATATTGTACAACATCAGTTTCAGGTGTACAGTGTCGTGATCAAGCCTCTACTCCATCCATGAAGTGGTCTCCCTAACAAAACATGTGACCATCTGACACCCCACAAAATTTTAACAACATTATATTTCCCGAACTGTCTTTCATATCCCTGTGACAATACTGTAGTTACCTATTTATGCTGTCTAATCCTTTCCCCTTCTCCCTCATCCCCACCCCCATCCCAACTAGCAACGCTGTTTTTCCTCTATATCTATGAGACTATTTCTGTTTCTTATGCTCATTCATTCAGTTTTTCAAATTCCACATATAAGTGAGATCATGTGGTATTTGTCTTTCTCTGACTGACTTATTTCACTCAACATAATAGTCTCTAGGTCCATCCATATTGTTGCAAATGGTACAATTTCATTCTTCTTTATAGCGGAGTAATACTCCGTTGTATAAATGTACCACAGTTTCTTAAGCCAGTCATCTACCGATGGGCATTTCAGTTGTTTCCAAGTCTTGGCTATTGTAAATAGCGCTGCAATAAACATAGGGGTGCATTGGGTGCTATTCTTGTCCATATTTTATAAAAAAGGAAACTGAGGCACAGGGAGATTAAGTGATCTGCCCCAAGTTCAGGCAACTAGTAAGTATGGAGACAATATTCTAACTTAAGAATTCTGATTCCACAGTCCATGTTTTTAAACACAACACCATCAAAAACCCAAAATAGAAACAGATGGGTGTATTTCTAGTTAAAATGACTAGGAGTTTTGAACTTAGAAAAAGAAGGTTGATATAACTGATTATGAGGAAAATTTACCCTGTGGGAAATAAAAATAATTAACAGAAGCAATGCCATTTAGAGTATTTTACATAACAATGCTAGGTTAAAGTTAACATTCTTTCCATATCGATAATCAATTAATCCATCATAGTATATATAAAATATAACTTTACCCTATTGTACTGCAGTGGAACACTTCATGAATTAAATGACTTGGTATGTGTTGAGTTTCTGGACCTTTTTTTGTTGTCTTTGTTTTATTTATCTACCATTGAAGCTTTTTCAATGCATATCAAACCATCTTATACTGAAACTTAATAATAAATCTAAATATCTGATTGTGTGTATAGCCCAGATTTGTTTTTTTCTTCAAGATTATTTTGACTTACTTTGGCATGTTGTATTTTCAAATATTAGAATCAGCTTGTCAACTTCCACTAAATAACCTACTGAAATTTCCATTGGGATTCAAGTATGCTTGTACATCAATTTAGAGAAAATTGACATCTCTGTAATATTGATTCAATCTATCATTACACATCTCTCTATTTAATTAGGTTATAATTTTGTCTCAATACAATTCTTGTATTTTTCTGTGTAGAGTTCTTGCATCTATTTCATTCGTGAATCTGAACTCTTCTCTCATACCACACACAAAAAAATTAATTCCAGAAATTCCAGATGGATTGTACATAACTTTAAATAGTCAATAATATTGTAATCACTATGTATATTGTCAGATGGGTACTAGATTTATTGGGGTGATCACTTCATAAGTTATATAAATGTCTAATCACTATGTTGTACACCTAAAACAAATATAATACTGTGTGTCAGCTGTAATTGAAAAATAAAACAAATATTAAAAATAACGAATAAATACAAGGTAAAACAATAAGCTTCTGGAAGATAACAAAATAATTTTTATGATATTGGTGTAGGTAAAGATTTCTTAAATAGGACAGAAAATTGGATTTAAATAATCTTTAAATTGAGAAATTCTTTTCATTATACAATTAATTTTCCAAATAAATATATCCAACAAAGGGCTCATGTCCAAAATATAGAAACATTTCTTATAACTCAATAAAAATAAGACAGAAAGTCCATTTTTTTAAAAATGGGCAAAAGGTTTGAATAGACACTTCACATTAAAAGGTATCCAAAGAGCCAATAAACATATGAAAAGGTGTCAAAAAAATGAAATACCAATACACAACTACCAGAACAGATCATTTTAAAAAATTTGACAATACCAAGTGTAGACAAATGATGTGGAATAACTGGAACATTAAAGTGGGAGTATAACCCGATGCAATAACTTTGAGAAATTGACAAAAACTACTAAATTTGAATAAATACCTCTTGTGACACAACAATTAGATTATATAAGAATATATCCAACAGAAATATGTACATATGTACAGCAAACAAATACTCATTGTAACATTACAAAGCCCAAAATTGGAGCAACCCAAATATTAATCAACATTAGCTCCTACACAACAATGAAAATGACATGAATTAATTTTTGCCCCCTGCAATGTCATAGATGAATCTCGGAAACATAATGTTGAGTAAACTGAAACCAGACACAAACAAGTACATGCACTTTGATTTTATGGAGATAAAGCTCAAACTCAGACAAAGCCAAACTCTGGTTGTAGAAGAATGGTTATCTTTTGATAGGAGCAATGACTAGTAGACAACATATGGGAGAATTCTAGGGTACAGTAAATGTTTTATTTCTTAATCTGGGTGCTGGCTACAGAGATGTTTTCACACTATAAATGCCCTTTGAGTGGACCTTTATGATTTGTGCACTTTTTGCTTATCTGCTTGCTATATGTCAGTGAAACGATTTACTTTCAAAAGTTTAATCTATGACTTCAGAATATGATAACAGAAAAATGCCCTAAGAGGGAGAGGTTGGAGTTTTCCATGGAAGAAGCAAAATCCCAGAAAAGCAAGAATAAGAAATAGTATATAAATTGTATATAAATTGTATAATTGTTTTAGCATCCTGTGAACACTAGTTTTGTTCATCTTCTTTCTTAAATTTTGTGTTTTTAGTTAATAATAGCCAAAAAAAGAGAGTTACTTGATTTTCAACCTATTATCAAGCCTCTTACTATTGATGAAGCACTATTCCAAATTCCATGGCTAGATAAAGACAAAAACCATATACAATTTTTTAAGGTAATGTGTTTTTTTTAAATTTCCTAATAATGCCATTTTTGATGTAATACCATCTTTAATGTACCAATAAACAGCCTTTTAAAAAATATTTAACCATGATACTTTGCAGTTTAAAATTCTTTAGATGTGTTTTACTGCCTAGAGGGTAAAATCAGACTGCAAAGATGTTCTACAGTCTACCTCCTGCCTATTTCTCCATCTTCATCCTCTGTTGCCCATTCTTCATACACCCCATACTCTATTTATCCTGTACCACTGATGTTTCCCCAAGTACTTTACACTGTTTGCTAACTCCATTTCCCTGTGGGTGCTATTTATTTTTCTTGAAATGCCCTTTGTTTCAAACCTTCCCTGCTTATTGCTTCTCGGGAAACAACCCCACCAAGGTACTCAGAAAACTAGGCTTGGGGTCAAACCCTCATTTTGGAGAACCAAAGGTGTATGTGTGAGACATATATGTGTTACTAGCCTGCAACTGTTTGTTCTGATTATTTTTCATCCAGACAAAATATTTTCATTCTTCCAGTACATTCTTATTCCTAGATTAGATTATTTCTTTCTTAATCCATGTATAAATACCCCATCTGAACTTACATATATCTGTGAATGTTCACTTTCCTCTTTTTGCTATTCATAATTCCTATTTTCTTTTACACATTTATTACTAACACAGTATCTCAGCTATCACTGAACAATATTGACTTTCAAAATGTAAAAACTTTTTATTAAAATGTAAACTTCAACATCCCTAACCACTGCTAAAATATTATTTATAGCTTATATATTTGGTAATTATTTTTTAGGAAACAACAAAATTGGTAACATATGATTGTGGAAATGATATATTTGAAGAAGGTGATGAACCCAAAGGAATTTACATAATTATTTCAGGCATGGTAAAGGTAAGGAAGAGCTATTTATAAATGTACTTGTGAACATTAGTTTTAAAACTTTATAAAATTGAAAATTAATAGTTTTGTATATTAAGAACTACAGTGTTCCTTTTTCAGGACAGCAATTACCAACCATTCAAACAGCAGTTTTTTTCTTGCTCGAACACATTGGATAACACTACCACCACTTTTTAAGCCACACTTTGTTATAAATAACAAAAATATGGGCTGGCCAAGTGGCTCAACTGGTTAAGAGTTAGCTTAAGAGAGCAAGCTCTGAGCAACAGGGCCGCCAGTTCGATTCCCACATGGGCCAGTGACGCTGCGCCCGAGCTGAGCTGCCAACAGGTGGCAGGATGTTTCAGCTGGTGAGAGCCTGTGCTCCTAACAACAAGATTGCCTGATCAATGGTGGGCTACGCCCACCTGCAACTAAGACTGAACTCGGCACCTTGAGCTGAGCTGTTGCTCAGATGGCTCAGTGGATAGAGCATGCGCTTTATCAACAAGGTTGCTGGTTCCCACTTAGCTGGTACGCCCACCCACAGCTAAGACTGTAGCACAGCACCTTGAGCTTAGAGGCCACGAGCTGCTAACAGGAAGCCAGATGGCGACTGGCTTCCTCCACAACTAAGATTGAAGAATAAGAACTTGGCCGGTCCCCTCCCCCAACTCCCCAACACTGTTCCCCTCCCTCAATCCCCCAATTAAAAAATAAGTGAGTAAGTAAATAAATAAATAACAAAAACAAATATCAAACAGATCATCTTTAAGATGGAAAATTATAATATAAATTGTTATGCATCTTGTTTGTCTGAGTTGGGTATTTTGCCACTGCAAGGAGGGTAAAACTTGGCTGAGCAGGAAGAGACAGAAAGATCAAAGTATTTAAGGATGCTAACTCATTACTAATTCATAAATTTGCATAAAAATGTATGAGTAATAAGAATTATTCTCAAAATAATATATATATATTAAAATTGTTAAAACCAAAAGAAAAAAAAGCCATACATTAAATATTTTTGGTAAATTAACTAGCATACATATTTTTCTCTTTCTTTGCTTCTTAACAGCTTCAAAGAACAAAGCCAGATTGGTTAATTGACCAAACATTCTGGGAGTTGGAGGAGAAAGATCATCAGATAACTTATATAAACTATGTGCTCAGTGGAGAAATAATAGGAGAGCTAAACTATTTAACTAATGAACCCATGAAATATTCTGCCACCTGCAAAACTGTCGTGGAGGTCAGAAAACATCACCTTATGTCTTACTGTTGCATCTTGTTTAATATCTAGTATCAAATTTAAGGTGATTTTTGTACTTTGTATATGCTTACAGTCTAGTGGAAAAATTTTTTAAAGAATAGGAATGCTAAAGAAACAAAATTTGTTAACAGAATTGTACTTACCCAGTATGATGTCCTGCCAAAATGTATTGCAAATGTTAAAAAATGAGATCGAAAGAATTTAATCAGATAAACTGGTTATATAAGGTCTCTAATGGGGAAATTAGGTAGGATATGTTAACTATCACTACCATAATTTGGAGGGTAAGTAAGAGGAAAAGTCAGAGAGCTAGGATCTATTAATAGAAAAGTTGAGCAAAGTGGATGGAAGTTTCCCTAGCTGAGACCGAGGAGAAAATCTTCAAAGCAGCAGAGGTTCCCATTGGCTTAATTTCAATTCGAAAAGTACGATGACTGCAAACAAATGAACCCCATAAATATATAAAACTCCATGAGTTGATAACAATACCAATTTTTAAAATTTCCAATAAGATCGCTGGAATATGAATTTATTACTCTGAAAATTGATTTTTTTTTAAGAGAAAGAAGTAAACATTAACCCTGCCTTTCCTCTATGAATTCTTCTAAGGTAGCAAAAAAATGATGAGGAAAATTTTTCTTTAAAGAAGAATTCCAGCTAACAAGTATAGAATGAGAGAAATAGAATACCTCCATTTTGCGGCCGGCCAAAGGGCGCATTGGTTAAGAGCTGGTTTGGGATGCCAGCGGCCCCTGTTCGGATCCCATGTATGAGGGCCAGTGACACTGCCCTCTACAGCTAACAACAGCTGGGCTGTGCGAGCCCCGGTGACGATGTAGGCTGCAACCCCTGCTGCAATGGGCTGCCATAGGCAACAGTGAGTGGCAGGCAGCCAGCGTGAGCGGCTGGCAGCCAGCGTGAGCTGCCAAGAGCCGCTGTGAGCGGCATCCAGAGGCCGGCGACCGATCTGCCTCATCCGGGAAGAGCGCAATGACGATACCAACATGGGCCAGTGAAGCAACGTCCTCCGCAACTAGACTGAAGAACAAAAAAGACAGCAACTTGTCTGTTCCCCTTCCCCAATTCCCCAACACTGTTCCCCTCCCCCAATTCCCTAATAAAAAATCCTAAAAAAAAAAAAAAAAAAGAATACCTCCAATTTGCCATCTCTAATAAAATAATAGAGCTAGGCAATAACCATCAACTGATGCTAAAACTACTATGTGGAGTGTTAATGGAAAATTTTATAATGGAAGTACCTGGCTGACACCGATTAAGGAAAATCTTAGTACCATTAAAACTGGGACAACTAAGCACCATGTACCTCATGATATGAGGCAGCAGGAATGCTAGCATCACCCACGAAGTCTTCCTACACAAGAAAAAAGAAAACCTGAAGCCTCTGGATCTAATCAGTTTACAGAAAATTCAAGAAGGACAGAAACAAGTTAATTGACACCAGGACAAAATAATCAGCTAAATGTAGAATGTGGGAGGCCTTCAGGACAAATGACCAATTTTTTCCCCAGCAAATCAATGGCATGAAAAGGGGATAAGGAGGAGGAAGAAGACAACGGAAAACTTTAAAATTTCTCTACCATTCATCAATGCATATTAGAATATTTACTAGTGAAATTATACAATACCTGTGATTGCCTAAAAATACTCTATGCTTCTGTTTCTGGCTATATTGAAGTTACTAGTAGCATGATAGCACACTAGCACACCCAACATTAACAACCATAGAGCTTGACAAAATATGTTTTCAGCCATTGGAAAATAGGCAGTATAAGTCTGGGAACTTTGAGAAAAGAGAAACTCACAAGATAAGCCACATATTCACCTTGAACTTCTGCCCAGGACAGTTTCCAGCCACACACAATAAGACTCCAAGCAGAAGATAGTGATCCTACTGAGGTAAGAAGGGGAAGAGCAGAAGTTATGGCAGCTCAACTGACTGGAATCTGCAGAGCTGGACAGAGGAGAAGGCATTGCCCAGAAGGAGGCTGAGGAGTCTGTGTGATGGTTCCCTACAAGTGATTGGTTGAGGGATGGGTGCATATGCACAGGATGAGACAAAACTAAATTGATCAGGTTGATAAGAAAGGAACAGATGTCAAGAAGTGCCAGGGATTAGGGATGTTTAAGGTTATTTTATTAGTCTAGGGGTTTGGAGAAATTTCCCCCCTTGCCCTCATAAGTCTTCTGGCTGATTGAATAATTCAAATGACATAAGATAGATTAACAGAAGAAAACAACCAAATTTAATTACGTACGTACATACAAGATTCCATAAGAATATGGGTTCCTAGGATATTCAGGCAGTTGAGGCTTGTTAGGCATCTTGAGCTAAGGAGACAAGAAGGGGCAGCAATGGTTTAGGACTTCAAAGAGGAGGAAGGCAATTCACAGGGAGATGGAAAAGCAAGTGTTTGGTTATCAAATGTTTGCTGGGTCACACATCATCTATTTCAATTATTTTTTTAAAAATGTAAAGAAATTCATTTCAAGTTGTTTTTTTGCTAGTATAAGAAAATACAATTGAGGGCCGGCCGAGTGGCTCATTGGTTAAGAGCTGGCTTGGGACGCCAGCGGCCCCGGTTCAGATCCCACATATGAGGGCCAGTGACACTGCCCTCTACAGCTAAGATGGTGAACAACAGCTCCACCTGGAGCTGGGCTGTGTGAGCCCCGGTGACGGTGTAGGCTGCAGCCCCTGCTGCCGTGGGCTGCCATAGGCTACAGTGAGTGGCCGGCAGCCAGTGTGAGCAGCTGGAAGCCAGTGTGAGCTGCCAATAGCCGCTGTGAGTGACATCCAGAGACCGGCAGCAACCGATCTGCATCATCCGGGAAGAGCGCAATGACGATACCAACATGGGCCAGTGAAGCAATGTCCTCCACAACTAGACTGAAGAACAAAAAGACAGCAACTTGTCTGTTCCCCTCCCGCAATTCCCCAATAAAATCTTTTTAAAAAAAAGAAAATACAATTGATGTTTGGAATTTGAAGTTGTATCTTGATACCTTCTAAATCCACTATAAATTCTATAATTGTTATCTTTGGTAGATTTTTTAGGAATCAAAAAAATGTAGATATTATGTTATCTGCAAAGACAACTTTAGTGTTTTCTTTATAATTTTGATGTCAGTTTATTTCTTTTTCTAGCCCTGTTGTACTAGGTAAAGTAAATAGGAATAAAGTTAATGAAAGATGGTTAAGCTCTCTACAAGAAAATTACAAAACATTTTTTAGAGAACTTACAGAAACTCTAAATAAATGGAGAGGTATAACACATTTATGGATTAGAAGCTGTAATTTTTTTAAGATGTCCCTTCTTCCCAAGTTGATCTACAGATTTAATGCAATCTTAATGAAATCTCAGCAGATGCTTTCTTATAGAAATTTATAAGCTTCTTGTAAAATTTATATGGAAATACAAAGTACCTAGAATAAACAAAAAGAAATTTGTTAAAGAATAATATTAGACCTATACTACCTGATTCAAAGACTTATTACAAATCTATAATAATGAAGACCATATGGTATCGGCTTAAGGTTAAGACAATACAGGTCGATGAAACGGGAGAGAACCTGAAAGTAGATATATATATATATATATAGTCAATAATAATGTTTTTGACAATAATAGTATTTTCAACAAATGATCCTGAAAATACTAAACATCCCTGTGAAAGCAATGATACATTATGCACAAAAATTAGTTTGGAATGACCATAGACCTAAACATAAAACTAGAACTACAAAAATTCTAGAAGAAAACACAGGAAAGCTTGAAATAGATAAAGATTTCTTAGCCAGGATATAAAAAGCAGTAACCACAAAATGAAATATTGATAAACTGTTTGTTATTAAAATTAAAATCTCTTTCTCTTTAAAAACACACAATTAAAAAAGCAAGTCACTGCCTGGGAGTGGCAGGGGTTGTTTTTCACAATATCTTCATCTTAAAAAGAACTTGACAAGGAACACTTAAAGAATTCTTACAACTCAGAAATAAGAAGACAAGTTACCAAATCAAAAATTGGGCAAAACACTTGAACAGATACTTCACAAAGGAATATACAATGGCCAATAAACACATGAAGCTTCTCAATATCATTAGTTCTTAGAGAAATGCAAATTAAAATCATAATGAGGTTATTACTACATACCTACTGCATTGGCTAAAAATAGAAAGACAATACCAAGTACTTTTGAGAATGTGAAGCAATTAAAATTCTCATAGGTGGCTGGTAAGAGTGTAAAATGTTCCAACTCCTTCTGAAAACAGTTTGACAGTTTCTTATAAAATTAAGCACACACTTCACAGATTATCCAGCAATCCCATTCATCGATACTTATTCAAGAGAAGTAGAAACCAACATAAACAATGTCTTGTATATTCATAGTAGTGCATTCCTAATAGCCAATAGTCTGTTGCTAGCATAGCATTTTGTTGTAGCCTAAAATGTTTCCTCACCTCAAATAATGTATTTTTAGAAATATTTACATCTGTAGTTAAAAAGGTTTAATGATTTTTGATATGTTGTTTTCTTTTTCTTTTTCTTCAGAATCGATGGGAATAATAAAGAACTTCTCTTTGGATCATGTAGTTTTTTAATATTTAATGTGTGACATGATCACACAAATATATTATTAACATTTCCAGGCAATAACATGAATCTCAAATAATTTAAATTCTTAGTTTCAAATATATATATATATATATATGTATGAAAACCTTATTTCCTTAAACCATAGGTGCACAGAATGAAATATTAAATTTATATCCTCCTTTTTCCAGACATGTTTTATTCCCAAAAATGACCTGGATGAAATGTTTGAACAATGTGGTCCTCAAATTGGATATAAAATGTGGCAAAAACTTGGACTTCCTATTACTGCCCAAAAAATCAGGGAACATTTATCTTACAAGGTAAGAGGTGTTTATGTAAACTCTCCCTTCTCTTCTAGTGGAATTAATTGTTTAAAGTATTGTTAGAAATTAAGTAGTTAGGAACTTATATTAAATTTTATAAACAATCAGTAGACTATGAAATTTTCTTATAGGATTGGACCTACAAGATGCAACTAAAGCTCTGCAACATTCATGTAAAAGATATACCAAAGAACACCAAGATTGATATCTATGATGAAAATGTCATTTATGTCATCCTCATGCATGGAGCTGTAGAAGATTGTCAGTTACGAAAAGCTTATAAGGCACCTTTCTTAATTCCTTTAACATGCCATCAGGTGAAAAGAAAATATATTGATTCATGTCTTCAGGTCTATATGGCATATGTTCAACAATGTATTAGTATTAGAAAAATTGTCACTTTTCCATCTTCTCATTGTCTCTGTTCCCCACACCACTCCGTAAACACACACACACACACACACACACACACACACACACACACACACACACACATGCACCATAAGTTAACTGATTGTTTTGGCACTAAGCGGCCCAAACACCAAGCTATTCCTGTTCAATATCAATGAAGCAAGCTAAGCTTGTATATTTTGGCCACAAATAGATTTTGTTGCAGTTGTAAATATCAAAAGAGGGCCTATATTTCATTTACACATTGCAAAAGGACCACATTCTCTCAACTGTATCAAGAGTACTCTAGAGAGGATCTGCCAGACCCATGTTGAACTTAATACCAGTGGTATTTCCCTAGCTACCCTAAAAGTGAATGTAAAAATGAAGATATCTCATATTTAAGGTGTTGAGTTTTCTTCCAATCAACATGAGAAACTCTGCCATGTGAAGAAAGAAGGAAAGAAGACTCTGTGTGTGTGTGGAGTGTGTGTGTGTGTGTGTGTGTGTGTGTGTGTGTGTGTGTAGGTGTTTTGTATGTTGGGGGAAGAATAAGAGAGGCATGTGTCAGGAGGAATCAAAGTTATAGAAAATAAATTGAAAAAAGGGCCTAGAATCAATGAAAATAGGCACTTTTTTTTAAAAGATTTTATTGGGGAGTTGGGGGAGGGGAACACTGTTGGGGAATCAGGGAAGGGGAAACAGACAAGTTGCTGTCCTTTTGTTCTTCAGTCTAGTTGGGAGGATATTGTTTCACTGGCCCATGTTGGTATCATCATTGTGCTCTTCCCGGATGAGGCAGTTGATCGCCGGCCATTGGTTGGCTCTCACGGTGGTTAACAGCAGCTCACGAAAGTTCATGCCAGCTGCCAGCCAGCCTCACAGTAGCCTACACTGTCACCGGTGACTCACGGCAGCCCAGTTCCAGGTCGAGCTGTTGTTCACCGTCTTAGTTGTAGAGGACGCAGTGTCACTGGCCCTCATGTGTGATCCCAACCAGGGCCCTGCTGCTCAGAGCTGGCATCCCAAGCCAACTCTTAACCAATGTACCACTCGGCTGGCCCTCTGGGTGATATTTTAAAGGGTCATTGATGATTAACTCTTGATCACTTTTTTCATTTGTAGGGGAAATGAACAAAATATTTAAAAATCAATGAAAGTACATGGAATATTGATTTTCACAATACCAACATGTCCACACATTTTAAGATATTTCCTAATATCTAATGACATTTTCAGCTTTCAGATGCAGATGTTTAGAGAATGCCTGAGATTATAACTTACTGGAGAAACATTTCATTGTATATTTACCAGGAAATTAACTTATATTCTGTTCCCTTACAGATACAAGGTACTGAAGATTTCACAAAGATAATGATTGTTCAAACCTCTATTGATGTGAGAAAATTCAAATGGAACACTCGTAAGTCATCATATAAACTGTCTCTTTCAGCAGCATCAATATGTGAGTTGTATTTTTTGAGCAATTAAGAACTTACTTTCTACTTATAAAATAGTCATATATGCATTTGAAAATTGTTGTATGCATTCTCCTAGAGTATTGAAGAATCCTTTTTTTTTTTTTTTTGGGCTGAGCCATCCTGCCACCTGTTGGCAGCTCAGTGGCTACTCAGCTTGGCCTGGGCGTCGAACTGCTGTTGCTCAGAGCTCAGCTCGCACTCTTGAGCGAGCTCTTAACCAACTGAGCCACTCGGCCAGCTCTGAAGAATCCTTTTAACTGCCATATTTCATATTCAATGTGTAAATTCAGACTGAGAATATCTAAGTTACAGTTATAAATGATTCTATATTTTATCTATAAGAATAAACATGCATAATTATCAAAATAGTATGAAAAAAGATTAATGAGGAAATTTATAGCTCTTCCCCCAAATTGAGATATTTTATATAGTAGTAATAATGAAAACAGTGTTGTGCTATATGAACAGTAGAGATATAAGTCATTGGAATGGAATAGATATCCTTGATATAAAGCCTAGTCTTCATATAAATTTCTCATGATAAAAATGGAATCATAACATAAATTATTCTTTAATAACTACTATCAAGCCATTGATTAAACAAAAACCCATAAACACAGACAGCAGTTCAGTGGTTAGCAGAGAGTAAGGGTGAAGGGATGGTAGAAGGGGGTAAAGGGGGTCAAATATATGGTGAAGGAAGATTTGACTTTGGGTGGGAACACACAATGCAATATAAAGTTGATGTATTCTAGAATTGTACACTTGAAACCTATATAATTTTATTAACCAGTGTCACTCCAATAAATTTAATAAAAATTTTTGAAACATAAGTTTGAGGTAGATTAAAAAATTGAGTAGTAAAAAATTAAATTACGGAAATAAATAATAATAATAGAATTTAATATTTATTATTTCACTGAAGGGGAAATAATCCTAATTAGAAAAAATATAGAAATTAATTTAAAAATTCTGAGTTTCAATAAAAATATACTAATCAAGAGATCAGCAAAAGATAATTCACAGAATAAAATTTACTTTAAAAACAAAATGTGGAGAGCAGATCTAAGATGGAGGAGTAGATAAACATTGTACCTGCTTCCTTCCTTGAACACATTAAAATTACAACTAAATTATAGAACAATCAATCTGGAGAATTATCTGAAGTCTAGCTGAACAGAAGTTTTGTAACTAAAGATATAAAGAAACCATGTCAAGACTGGAAGGAGGAGCAGAAATTTGAAACCAGCTAGTCCCAAACCTCCATGTGGCAGTTGAGAACCAGGAAAAATATTGCAGCCGTGGATGTTCCCCCTAGAGAAGTATGGGACCCCAGCTGCAAACCAGTCTTTCCAGCCCAGAGTACTGGTGCAAGGAAAAGGGGCCATCACAACATCTTGCTGTGAAAAACAGTAGCAATTCCCAGCATCCAACTGAGATGAAAGGCTGTGGAAAACCCAGAAGCCCTCTTAAACAGCCCGCTCACAGATTATCCCACTCACAGGCACTCACCTTGAGCTTCAGCTGAGGGACAGGAACTCAGGGGGTGTCAGAGACATAGGGAGGCAGACTGAGGTGTTTGGCTTCCTAGTGAGGGCTGGAGGACAGCCACCATCATCCCTGTGTGGGATTCTTCTCCAGTGCAGCTGACAAGCAGGCACCATCTTTTCTGTGTTGAATCCTCCCCCACAGGCCAAATCTGAACCTGATTGACCTTGTGAGTTCTGGTCCCTCTATTCTACTGACTCACTGTGACTTTGCCCCACCCAACTCACCCAACACCAGAGGCATTTTCTCCAAGAGCAGCTAGCCCTGCATATAGATTGCACTCTTTCTTGGAAAACTATTAAGAGTCCACTGGCCCTAGGTGGGCAGCAACTGGCCTGAGACTTTTGCTGGGTAGTTCCAGGTTCAGCACTGGCACCAAACCAGAGTCTACATTAACCTGGTGACCACAATTTTAATATAAAAAAATAATAAAAATTTTTTTAAAAAATGATAAAATGTGGGAAAATATTCAACACTGCTAATATTTAAGGAAAGAGAAATTAAATGTTTGGTTTATTTATTTATTTATTTATTTATTTATTTATTTTTAGCTGAGCCATCCTGCCACCTGTTGGCAGTTCAGCGGCAGCTCAACTCGGGCTGGGCATGTTTGGTCTATTTAATTAGTGAGGTTTCTTTTTGTTTTGTTTTGTTTTTAAGAATTATAATGCCTAGCGACCAAACAAATATATAGTGATTCTGATATATATTCTTACTATGTTGATACCAGTATAAATTGATAATGTAAATTTATCATAAGATTCCAAAAGCTATAATTGTTTATATCCTTTGATTAAATAATATAATGTCTATACATGTCAATTATACCTCAATAAAAAGATAAATTAATATTATAATTTCTAAACATTTATTCTAAAAATAGAACATAACAAATGAAAATGGTAATTGAGTATTATTTATAAAATTTAGAAGTAATCAAACTGTCTAATGATGAACGAATGGTTAATTAAATGAACACATCAATCAATCAACACAACTGAATGCTACAGACATTAAACAATTAATTTCCACATAGTAACTTGGAAAAGGCCAATGACATATGTCAAGTAAAAATAACAATGATGTAACATTGTGTTGCTAATTTTAAACAAATTTTATCTTTATCAAGTTGCAATTACATAAATTTGAATCCATGTGGACATATAATGCTGTTATCACAGAAGTCCCCACTGACCTTTAGATTAGGTATAAACAGGAGAAGATGATATTGGAACCTTCACCATCAGCTCCTTTTCATCAGCCATCTATCTACCTCCCCTCCTCACTCTCTAAAACTGAGGCAGACCAAAATGCTAATAGTTCACCTATTATATTATGGGAGACCTGGTGATCTCCCATTCCTGAACCTCTGTACATTCTTTCTGTTCCTTTTGCCTGGAGCCCTCTAAATATCCCCCTCCTCACATCTCCCCATTCCCTGAAGCTAACTCCTTATCCTGTAAATCTCAGCTTCTTCTCCAAGGAGCCATCATTGATACAATCCAAATTCATGAAGTTGCACTCTCTTCTGTGCTGCTAAAGCCCATATACTCACACATTCCTGTTTCTCCATGTAATATTTTTGTTTGTTTGTATGTTCGGTGTTCTGTCTGCTCCATTAGAATATAAATTCCAAGAAAGCTCAATCATAGCTAATTTGCTCTCTCATGTATCTCCATTGCTTACCAATTGGACTGGCACTTTCAATATATATGAATATAAAAGTGTTTGGGGATGGTGGGACCCTAGATGATTTTGTTTCTCTACTTCCCAAACTTTCAGCACATTTATTACATAATATTTATAATAAAAGACTTTAATGCTTTTTTTTTAAGTGACCCTTCTTCTCCCACCAATTGTGATTACCATAAATTTCAGATCACACGCCCTACGTGTAAGGGATTTGAACCTTGTTTAATTGAATAGTTGGACTAATTTGAAACAGTCCTTCATTTCAACGTTTGAACTAACATAGTCTTTTTTGAATCAGCTCCAACCAAACTATATGAAGAATGCATTCAAAGTGAAAGAACTTTTGAGGTAAATTTAAAGCATTCTTTTTAAAAGTTTTGTTTTGGGTAAAAGAGAATCTGGAATTTTTTGAAACTACCAATGTTTTTCTCTTATTCTGAATGAGTTCATCAGCTAATCAGTTTGCCACTTTAGATATGAATATTTTCTTTTGGCTCAGGGAACAACAGAAATCATATTTATATTTTTATGTAAATATTAGAAAAGTGACAAAGAAAAACAAAGTTCAAGAGATGCCAGAATATTCTTGAATTCTGTTAGCAACCAGGCATTACTAGAATGGCTACCTTTGTTGTATATGAGCCCTTCCAGTTCTCCACCTTGTGCTAACACTCTGACTGGCCTGAAATCTTTATGGTTATCTCAGCTATGCACCTGTAATCTCCCATCCTGAAGGCAGATTGGCCCTGTTTTCACAATGTCTGTCACAAAGCTCAATGCTCTAATCTAATCGACCCTAGGCTGACCTAAGATATTCAGAAAGTCCCATAAATGTTGGTTAATTTCAGGATCTACTATGAAATTGGATAGGTCATTTGGGGATCTTGAGATGTTCAAAACCCTGGGCCAACTTTGCAGCAAGAGCCCAAGTTGTGAAACACTACAGGGCCCTGGAAATGAAACTAGAGCAAAGAGAAATAGAGTGGAAGTACCTCACTACATCCATACCGGCCTGCCTGTGGGCTGGATCCTAGGGAATTCTGGCTAGAGTAGAGAATTTATTTTTAATTCCAGTCTTTGCCAAGCTGTTTGTGTTACCCCAGGGGATGCCGATTATAATACCCAGAATCTGAGAAATGTCTGCTACAAATACACAAGCCAGACATTTGCGAATTTGGTTGTTAAAAATACATTTTACATCAATTAAGTCCATTTGCTCTATTAGCACTAGGAATAAAACTCTGAAAAAGCGTGTTCCTTTTCCCGAAAATCTCTCCTCACAAGTATATGCTGAATGAAAAGTGATTATAGGTTCTGTGGGGAATGCTGAAGGTGCTTTTCTCAAGTCCATCTTTAACTCAAAAATGTGTGTGCAAGTTCCCTGGCCTTCAAGGGGCCAACACTCTTATATTTTATTTTTTATTATTTTTTTTAAGATGAGCCATCCTGCCACCTGTTGACAGCTCAGCAGCAGCTCAGCTCAAGCTGAGCATTGAACTGCTGTTGCTCAGAGCTCAGAGCTCTTGAGAGAGCTCTTAACCAACTGAGCCACTCGGCCAGCCCCAGCACTCTTCTTTAGTGTGCAAGTTCCCATCCTGCATAAAAGAAAGAAGTACACTCCCTTCTGAAGTATTTTGGAGTCTCCCTGGGGATGCTTTTCCTCAAACCTTCCTTAGTTGTTGCTTGTCACCTGGAACTCCTGACACAGTGGGGTGCTGGCATGAGACTCAGGTTTCCCTCATGATTCCAACACTTACTAGCCATGTGACCTTGCACAAATTTCGTAACCTGTCCTAGCATCACTTTCTCCATCTGTGAAATAGGGCTAATAACAAGACCTATTTCATGGTGCTGCTGTGGAGGTTTGAAAAAATGCAAAGTACACCGAATAATGTTTAGCATATAACAAATAATCCATACACATAATTTGCTATTCTCTGTTAACTCCATTTTATTATTGAAAAGTACTTTGTACTTCTCCAAACTTCTTTTGCTCTCCCTGTATTAATTTTCTTAAAAATATGGATACCGTCACCTCCCAACACAGTTGTTGCTGAAGACTAGGAAATAACAAAGGGAAATGCCAAAAAAAAAAAAAAATGATGAGGAGGACAGTTAAGATACAATATTAGATGGCTTCTGTAACCTACTGATTAGGCCTCCTTTCTCCTTAGTCCTGACCAGCTGCCAATCTTATAGAGTTAGCTTAATAGCATATTTTGGGGAATAGAGGGAGGAGTCAGGGATACTAATGCTTTCCCTATACATATGCACCCAAAGTGTTGCTTTTTCATAACAAAAAAAAAATTGATTGAGTGATAATTGTAAATAAGATGAAGTAGTGTGGAAGTGAGAGAGTCCATTCAATGGTAGAAACATCAGCTAGTGAGACATATAGAGAAGATCATCAAATTGCCTTAATTAGTAGATGCTTTTTCTCCCTGATGTTAGATCCTGGATATGTTTCTGGACAAGCTCCCGTCCCACTGCCCACAAACCCTTCCCCACCACCTCAGGATTATGGTTTTACCTTTACATAATGAGAAGGCCTGTCAGCACGTCAAGTAGCTCCTTACAAATAGGTTTGGCCCCCCCAGGGCTGAGCACACAGTGCTGTCACCACTGGAAGTCCCACTTCTTGGTCCCCTGCTCTGCAGACAAGATTTGATACCAGCCCTGCTTATATATGCCTGGCACTCATTAATAGTCTCAGAATTTAACCGTTATCTCCTATCTCAATTCATAGATTCAACAGCCTACAAAAATATTCAATAATATCACAGGGAATATGAGCCATCTATAAGAAGACAGAATAAACTTAGATGAAGTTCTGGTAAGCTGCTGCAGTTTCCTCAGCATGAGTTGGAGCTCACCTGTTCCTGGAGCTACAGATTAATTGGCACTTTATGTGATAGTTTGAATTATATACCACTTTCCACTATTCATTATTTGCAATACGATCATTTCTACTAGCCAGTTGATTCTTCTAATGACACTATCTAATTTCTATTTTGGAAAATTAACTCTGAAGTAAAATCTAGATTTCTGAAAATGTCATAGCCTAATGGTTTCCTCTGTATATTCTACTATTTAATCTCACATGCAACATTGGCGGTTCACAATTTAGCAGGTCATTTTTCAGGCTGCCATGTACTGTGGAAGATATAATAGGCAATAATTATGACTTCATATTTTACATAACTAGAGTTTATGTTCTAGTTAAGGAGACAAAACATATCAGGAGGCAATTACATAATAATACAGTACACTATTGATAATCCAACCGAAGTTATAAGAATTCAAAAGAGAAACAGCTGAGCATGAATAAAATCTTTGTGGAGAAAGAAAGAGGGTGCTCAGAATAGCAGACATGAGATCAAAACTTTTTGGAGAACAAGAAATAGCCCTGTCTGGCTGTTTGTTGTTCAAACATGGCATCTGTGGGGAAATATTTGTGTGTATGAGTGCTTTATATGACTATGTTACATAGAGAATCTCATTGGGTTAAAAAATGACCTTTAGATAAATCATTTTATCTTCATTTAAGAAATGTTTACTCTTGCATGCCACTTCCTATGACAAAGGCCAGATTTAAAAAAATAAGCTTCAAGTCTAACAATACACTATGAAAAAGTATTTGCAGTATGATCAATACCTTTACCTGGGAAAATGAATACAAAATGATAAGAAAAACATTATGATTCCGATAGGCAAACTTATGAACAGCCAATTCAGGGAAAAGACAATACCCAAAATGTGAGAAAATTAGAAATGCAAATTTAAATAAGAATGATGTATTAATATTTGCTTTTTAAAATTAACAATTTTTATTCACTGGTAACATCTGTTTCCTTGTTTTTATCTAAAATTGATTTAAAAAAATAGAGTGCTAATTGTCTTCTTATATTTCCTGGTAGATGAGTAAAAGGAATTTGTAACAAAAGTCATATATATAAAATGCTCACACACTTTGACTCAGTGATTTTGCTATTCTAGGAATCAATACAAAGAGAGTAACCCAATACAGTAGACATTTGTACCAAATGCCCAGTGCACTACTATTTCTAATAGCAAAAAATTAAAAAGAGCTCAGCATCCAACCATAACAAATTATCTATACATTTTCACTACAGAACATCCATACAAGGAGATATCATACATCTATTAAAAACATTGGTTGTATAGTGCAATGTAAAATATAAGAAGGAAAGACAAAACTGTATATACTTTTTTAACATGAAAAAAGGCCAAAAAAGATAAATCTGAATAATTCAGTTAGGTTTTGTTCACCTCTCTTATTTTGTATGGTTTTATTACTCTTACAATGAAAAATGTGGTTGTAAAACTATTAAGCATTATTGAAATATGAATTATTTGAAAGCTATCTGTTCCTTTACACTCAGCAATCACAGTGCTATGAAGGGGAGTGAGACTGGCCAGAGCTAAAACTGGATGAGTGATAACAGCTTCAGTCGGTGTTTCCCACACGGAAAACCCTCCTCCTGATAATCTGTCAGCTCCCCTGTCCAGCTCCTCAGGCCTCAGTGGCATCTCAGACTCTGATTCCCAGTTTAAATCAGGCGGCCTCTATTTTGAGTGATGAGTGGTTCATACTCACCCCCTTTTCCCTTCTTGAGGCTGTAATGGCCAAGAAATGTTTCTTGTGGGAATGAAATTAACCGTCTAGTATATCCTGTTTTGGATTGTAGGTCAATGTTGAAAGATTCCCACACTCTGCTGTGTTTTTTTTTGTTTTTTCCTTGCTACTTCTGTTAGGAATAGTTAACAAGCCTGTTCTGAAGACTGATGCACGTATTTGCTGCTGTCACAAGAGGGAGCCACTTCAAGCTGGGTCCTGTGTGGATGTTCTTGGTGCCACATGAAAAGAAATTTGGACCTTATAACCATTCTTTTAAAAAGAAATTTTGTTTATTTTTGCAAAATTTCCTTGATATAAAATATCTTTTATTTAAATATCTAAAATATCTCAGGGGCCGGCCGAGTGGCGTGGTGGTTAAGAGCTGGCTTGGGACGCCAGCGGCCCCGGTTCGGATCCCACATATGAGGGCCAGTGACACTGCCCTCAAAAAAACAAATACAAAAAAAAAAAAAATCTCAAAAAAATCTTAGAGTAAGTTTTAGTTTTAGAGCCAGAAAATAAGCTTATGCCACCTACATAGTTTCCTTATTGTTCTTAGAGCAAAAATGGTTTGATTCACTTTATGAAAAGTAAAATATTAAATTTTAAATGTTGCTCTTAAAGCAAGTATTGACTTTTGTCATTTGTTGTATTTCACCTATCTTGGGAGTGCTTAGTGAGTTGAGATAGTAAAGAATGGAAACCAATGTAGAGTGAACCATAGAACTCAGACCTAAATGAAACTTCCAGTGTCCATTTTGTCCACCATTATATTTATAACAATGAGCACAATGCCTGGCACATAATTTTTAAATATAGTCCTAACAGTTAAGAATTATTGGGCCGGCCGAGTGGCGCGGTGGTTAAGTGCTGGCTTCGGAAGCCAGCGGCCCCGGTTCGGGTCCCACTTATGAGGGCCAGTGACACTGCCCTCAAAAACAAAACAAAAAAAAACAGAATTATTGTGTGCTTTCTGTATGGTAGATGTACAACAAATGCTATATAGTTACAAATTTATGTAATGTTCACAACAACCACACAAGGTAGGTACTATTATTCCCTTTTTTTTTTTTTTTTTTTTGAGGTCAGTGTCACTGGCCCTCATATGTGGGACTGAACCGGGGCCGCTGGCTTCCTAAGCCAGCGCTTACCCACCACGCCACTCGGCTGGCCCTATTATTCCCAACTGACAAATGAATAAACTGAAAGAGTGAGTGTGAGTGATTTGCCCCAAATCTCACAGCTACTAAGAGGCAGAACAGAGATTTGACAACAACCTTGTGATTAACATTATACCACATGTCTCTCTAGTATGGTAAGTGCTAAATAAGTCTCTGAAGAATTAATGAAAGATTAAATATATGTCTTTAGAATCATACTTCCACCATAGGTCAAGCAACATGAGTGCTTTTCCAGACTTTGTTCTTGCTGCAACTGGTGGGAGGTACATTTTCATAAGCTAAGTAAAGAGACTTCCTTGACAAAATGTCCTTGTGGAGAAGACGATTTGTTCCTATTGAGAAAGTCAAATCAAACTGATACCATTTCTCTCCAAAACTAATGTCAACCAGCTTTGCTTTTTTTCCGGTGATAATTATAAGGCAGCTCTTTTAGTGTTTGAGGGATCCCATTAATGAGTACACTTCCTCTCCTAGATTTGAACCAGCTAAAAATTAAAACAAAGGATTAAGACAGCTGGAGACTAAAACACACACACACATGCACACGCACGCGTGCACACACACACACACACACACGCGTACACACACCCAGACACACGCTCTTTATCAGTGGCTGAGCTGACATAGAGAAAGTGATTGTCTTCTGACACCCAGAATTGCACAGATTTACCACTGTAGGCGTTTATTATTAAGCTTGCTGCATAGCTGAGAACAGTGGAAAATACAAGATTTCTAAGGGCAATTTCATTCCCAATAGAAATCAGGAAGAAAGGGCTAGGCAAAGAATGCCCAAATTCTATGTCCAAATTCATCAGTCCCATCACTCAAATTAATCAAGCCACTCCACCTGAGCAGGAAGAACAAGAAGGTGGTGCCAGTCCAGAGGGCTCGGTGGTGGAGAGTGAGCCCTAAATCAGGAATATGACACCAGGGCAGAGAAGTGCCATCCACAGCAGTAGCTGTCATTTACAGAGAACTGAGTATGCACCAAACACTCTTCTGAGGGCTTTGCCCTCATTAGCTCAGGCAGTCATCCCATGGCCTTTAGGGGCTAAGTGTTACCACTGCCCCATTTCACAGAGGCATTAATGGAGCTTGGGAAATTCAGATAAATTAATCAAAGTCCCAGTTAGATGTGATGACACTAAGACTCATGTCCTCTAAGTGCATTCAATATTATTTGCAATGCTTTTTACATCCTCTAGAACTTTTATTTTGGACATCTAAGCCATTGGAGAAGAGAAGGATACGCTCCACAAATAATAGTCATTTTCGGTGTCTGGCTAGGTTCGTGTCATGGAGTGCAAACATTTTTCCATAGGGAAAGAACTCTGAACAAGGCCCTGTGATATGAAATAACCCTAGCGGCATGCGGATATATGCCTGCTCTCAAGGACAGGACAGGCAGGACACAGGGGATTGTGTGCCCAAGACCCTTCCTGCATCTGAAAGACCATAATGCACAGACTTTGGCCTAACGAGTGCGTTTGGAGCTCACTTCCATTTCACTTTTCAGAGCAAACCCACTTATTTGCTCATAAAACCCAGACAGAACATTGTCTGCTTTTAAAATATTTAGATGAAAGTCTTTTATTAGTCCTTTGACTCTTGGAATTTTTTCTTTTAATTTAGCTTTTAACTTTTACAGTGCTTAAACCTAATTGTCATTCTTTTTCCTCCAAATATTTAACCTTCATTATTCTATGTTAGTCTTACTACTGAGAAATAGGAAACTTTGCAAATAAAGGAACATTTTTTCCAGGGGCTATGCATGGCCCAAACGATGATAAGGAAGTGGTAGACTATCTACCTGCTGGTTACATCTAGATAAGTCCTCTCAGTGAGCTGAACAAATTTCCATTTTGTTTCCAAACAGGCCCCTTACAGTTCAGAATAACCCTCTGTACTATTATTGCTCCCGGCAAATTAGTGGAGCTATATGCTAACATCCCTCCACTAGGAAACAAAATCCCAGCCCCAGAGTTTGCTATAGAGGTCCTGGAACTCAGTTGCTACCTCCTCTTTAAAAAACAAAACTCTTGAGGACAGCCGGGTGGCTCAGTTGATTAAGAGTTAGCTTAAGAGTGCGAGTTCTGAGCAACAGAGCCATTGGTTCAATTCCTACATGGGCCAGTGATGCTGCACCCAAGCTGAGCTGCCCCAGAGTTGCCAACAGGTGGCAGGATGGCTCAGCTGGTGAGAGCACGTGCTCCTAACAGCAAGACTGCCTGTTCGATGGTGGGCTACACCCTCCCACAACTGAGACTGAACTTGGCACCTTGAGCTGAGCTGCTGCCTGGATGGCTCAGAGGATAGAGCATACACTCTTAACAACAAGGCTGCCAGTTCGACTCCTGCATGGGATGGTGGCTATGTCTACCTGCAAGACTGTAACACAGCATCTTGAGCTTAGAGGCCATGAGCTGCTGACAGGCAGCCAGATGGCAACTGGCGCCCTCCACAACTAAGATTGAAGAGCAACAACTTAGCTGTTCCCCTTCCCCAATTCCCCAACACTGTTCCCCTCCCCCCAATTCCCCAATTTAAAAACAAAACAAAACAAAAAACAAACTCTGTAGTGAGGAATACCAGCAATTAATAGTCATAGTTTTCAAACACATGACTCTCTGACATTAGCCGTGACTTCTCATCAGTTTATACTCTGCATCATAGAAGAAATAGTTAGAAAAACATACTCAAGAATACTTTTCAACCTTATCCACCATGCAGTCTTCACCATCTCTATAAGATTTTTTTGGAGGGAAACAGAATAGAAAAGTCTTAGCTAAGCTATTAGATTCCTGACTCTACAAGAACTCTTAAACAAACCAGTTCTTTTCCAATCATAAAATGTTCCAAAGCATTTTTCTTATTCATAAGCAGATCCCCAGTTCCCTTCTCTAATCACAAAAGTCTAAAAATGAGTAGGCTAGAGCTAGTGTATACTGTCCAGTTCTTTGAGAGTGATGAAGCTCAAAGAATTACTTAACCAAAAGGCCTCTAACCTGCCTTGGCAGCCAATGCCAGCTGGGAGTGTGAAAGCCAGGCAAGAACTGGGAAGCCATAATATACAAATATGTTTCAGCCTGTCCAGTCACATTGATGTGATACAGACCAAGCTTACCTTTCCACAAATACCTATTAGATAGGACAATGAATAGATAAGATCCAAGCCCCATTTGAACTTTTCTAGCTCTCTTGCTTACTATGGGGGTGTCCTTGAGCAAGTCACATGACTTCTATGAGCCTGGATGTCCTCATCTATAAAACAGAGGAAATAATATTTATCCCATAGAATTCTTGTCTAAGCAAATGAGAAATTGTATCTAAAGCATGTAATACCACTTACGGATTATAGAAACCTCTCAACAAATTGTTATTCCAATGATATTATCCTATGGTATTGGAGGTACAGCAAAATAGCCTTGACATTGGTCATTAATTCTCTGTAATAATGCCAAAGGATAGAAAAGTAAATTTAAAGATTCCAATTCAACCTTTCTCTGATTTCACCATCATCTGGTTGCAAACATTCAGACTTTTATTCCTAATTAAATAGATATAGCTTCTCCTATTAGGAGTTCTTAGGCACTGAGGAGGACAAAGAGAGAATGTATGATTCAAAGATTTGTTATTTCGGCTTCTTTGTGTGGGGGTATGTGTTGCTATATTTCCATTTATGGAGTGGAGATAGATCATTTAGTTCAGAGTTGGTTTCACAGCAATAAATGTGCTTATTATAAATGTCCTACTCTTTCCTGCTGCTGTACACAATCAAGGAATCATCATTGGTAGCTACCACGTCCATAGCTCAACATCCCCATCTAGTGGCCTAAAACTGAACCTTGAAAGGTAGTGAGCAATCCCAGCCTTTCTTTCAATTACAATGGCGAATTGATTTCCAACCTTCACCCCCATAGCTTGACTCTGCACTCAAAGAAGGCTTTGCTCACACTAGTTAAGCAACCCAAGGGGCCAGAGTCCAAGCTGTTTCTTCAAGCCACCCTACCCAGTGGCTGGGATATCTTAATTCACACTGCTGAGGTTTGAATAACAGCCCCACTTCATGGCTAAGCTCCCTTGTTCATTTTGTCTTCTCTCCACAATGCTAAATAAAACTCTGGTTCCTTTATGCTGACTTTAGGGAGTGAAAAAGGTATAGAGGCCATTGAGGAAACCCTCCACGGAGACCCACTGGAATCTAGAGAGCAGTTACAGGGGCAGGGGTGGTGTGTAATGGGTCTGATGTTTCTCTAAAACTGTTTCTTCTAAGTCCCTGCCCCATGCTGCTCCTGCCTGTTATCAGTATGACCTCTACAATACTCCAGGACAAACAATAAAGTCGTTTGCACTTTGCTTTATTTCATTTCAAGGAGCTCCATGAGCACAGGACTGTATCTGCTATGCTCAGCACTGAACCCACAATGTGCAGCATATAATACCATGTTTCCCCCAAAATAAGACCGGGTCTTCTATTAAATTTTGCTCCAAAAGATGCATTTTATTCATTTATTCATGTACAAAAATCTACGTTTATTCAAATACAGTCATGTCTGGCTGACAATCTTAACTGGGGCTTATTTTGGGGTAGGGCTTATATTACAAGCACCCTGAAAATCATGCTTGGGCTTATTTTCTGATTAGGTCTTATTTTGGGGGAAACATGGCAAGTGCTCAATATAGAAGAACAAAGGGAAAAACGAGGGCCCAGACTGGAACCAACCATCAAAACTAAGGATAATACAAAAAAAAAATCCATGACTCCTATCCCCAAGTTCATTTCTTTTTTTTAACCTTTTTCGTTTGAGATATGATTGACATACAGCAAAATGCACCCTTTTTGGTGTATAGCTCTGTGAATTATGAGAAATACATACAGTTATGTAAGCACCACCACAAAATACAGAATAACACCAACAAAAAAGTCCTTCCTGCCCCTTGAAGGTCAACCTCTCCCCCTCCTTATCTACTGACTACCATTGACATGTTTTCTGTCCAAACGGTTTTGCCTTGTCCTGAATGTCACAAAAGGTAGGCTTGAAGTCTGGCTTCTGTCATTTAGCATAATGCATTTGAGATTCATCCATGTTGTTGCATACATCAGAAGTTCATTCCTTTTTATTACTGGGCGGTATTCTATTGTGTGTATGCAACAGTTTGTTTAGCCATTCATTGCTTTAAGATCATTTGGATTATTTCTTGTGTTTGTTTGCTTTTTTTTTTTTTTTTTTTTTTTTTTGGCAATTACAAGTAAAGCAGCTATAAACATTTGCATACATGTTCTTGGAGGTCTTAATTTTTTCTTTTACTTGGATAAGTATCTAGGAGTGGGATAGCAAGGTTGTATGGTAAGGCTATGTTTAACTTTATAAGAAACCGCCACTGTTTTCCAAAGAGGCTGAACCACTTTACGTTCCCATCAGCAATGCATGAGACTTCCAGATGCTCTGGATCTCTTGTAAACACCGGGTATTGTCATTTTTTGTTTTTCAATTCTAATAGGTAAAAGTATTGCATTGCGGTTTTATTTACATTTCCTGATGACTATCGTAGTGTTGAGCGTCTTTTCATCTATTTATTTGCCATCTGTGTATTTTCTTTGGTAAAGTGTCTTTTCAAATATTTTGCCCATTTTGTTATTGGGTGTCCATTTTCTTAGTAATTTTGAGAGTTTTTTTATACATTCTGGGAAAAAGTCTCTTTTTTTTTCCCCCAGGTAATGTTTTGCAAATATTTTCAACAGGTTTGTGGCTTGACTTTTAATTTGTTTGAAACTTTTCTTGCTTTAAAACTAAGTTCCCCCCTCTAGCTTTTCAAAGACTACCAAGTGGTTTTATAAATCTACATATCTGAAATGGAAAACTCCACAGCCTTTCTTTAATTGCAGATGGGGCGTCCCCATAGGCTCAAAGCTCTCATTGACCAATTACTTCTGGTGAAGGCCAATAGCCTAGTTCTTTCAGGCTCTGACATTTTAGGAAGTCGCATGTGTGTGTACCTCTGCCCCACCCCCCCCCCCCCCCCCCCGGGCTCCTCCTCTCCTCTGCAGAGAGATTATCTTCTCCTTTCAACTCTCTCTGCACTGGGGGCCAGAGCCTCACAGCCCCATTTTGAAGTCAGGAGCTGCCCTGTCAGAGCACAAGGCAGGCTGAGGAAAGGCACAGAGAAGACTGAGAGGATGGGGAACTCTCTGCTGAGGGAAAACAGGTGAGTCCAGACTCTCTAAGTGGGACTAGAGGAGACAGGTTCTGGTAATGCAGCCAGAAAGAGAAAAAGAGGGAGTGGGAGCAGGGACGGGGTTAGGTAAGGAATTGACAAGAATAAAGTGCTTATTATGTGCCAGGCACCAAGTTCAATTCCTTATAGGCTTGGCCTTCTCCCTTGAATCACAGAGAGCAGCTGGTGGAGAACAGTTAAAAAGGGAAGGGCTTTATCAAAGGAGGTCCATGCAATAGACCACCACTTAGGAAATGGAAAAACTTTCTGACGCCTAGAAAGAGATGCTATTGTGAGCTCTTAATGTTGCACAAGGATCTCAAAGACACCATCACCCTTTTAGTTACTATTTATATTCAAAATAAATAGCGAGCTTCCTGCCACTATGAGGTCTTGTCTGGTGCACACTTCCAGCAGCAGATAAGCAGAGGTCATTGAAACTGGTAGAGAATTTGGTTTAACTTTTCTAGACCTCAGGTTCCTTATGTCAAATGAAAATAATAATATAATACCTACCTTGGAGGGTTCTAGTGTGTGCCATGCTAGCATAGTGCGTGACACATACTAGGGTTCAATAATTAGAAGATATCATTTTTGGGGAACTGTGATTTTCATTATCATCAAAGCAGCCATTGTAAAAATTAGTATCACCCAAAACAAGGAATCCCTAGGGTACAAAGTGAGGTGATCTAGAGAGAATGAGCTAGTGGGGCAGTGGGAGGAGGGGTGTCTTTATAGGATTATGGTTGGTGTTCCAGGTCTCAGTTTATGCCACTGGGAGCCAAGACACGGGACTCAGAATGCCACCTGCTAAAAGGAGGCTGGGTGGGCCTTGGAATGTCTCCTGTCCCACCCTGTGTGAGAGTCAGTGCTGTCTGACACTTCTCCTCCCATATCCTCACCATGTCAGTCTGTAACTCCAGCATTCTTCTATCACGTCCTAAATCCCTATTTTTATGTCTATTTGTGAGCTTCTCAAACGTAGAAATTGGTTTTTATTCATCTTTGAATTCCTGTCTTCTGGCATTGTTTTTGGCACATGTTAGGCACTCAATAAGTGTTGGATGTATGGTTGAAAACAAAAAAATAACTGCGGTGAGAAGAAAAATAAAACACAATACATATATGATGTGACTGAGAAAGTCAGGATTGATATCACATTTGTAATTTTGTTTTTTAAAATTTTGGTGTATAGTGATGGATTATGACATTAACACATGTTGTAAAAAAATGAAAAATACATACAGTATAAATAAAGAAAATAAGCTGGTAAATCACAGTAATAACTGCTGATAACATTAGATGTGTTATCTTTATGTTAATGTCTATATTTTTCAGCTATTTGTATTCCTTTATCTGAGAGAGTCAGAAATGTTTTTAACCCATTTTTGTTTTGGATTTTTGTCTTCTTTTTTTTATTGATAGTAAAACTTATTTGTACTTTGAAGACATTAGCCCTTTCTCATAAATGTTACAAAAAAAAACATTTTTCCAGTCTGTGTCTCTTGTGCCATCCAGACTTTTATGTTTTTCATATTATATTTTGAACACAATTGAATTAAATCTAGAATACTTTTTGGTTTCTACCAATTTATGCTTAAAATTATTTCCCCATCCCAAGATAAGACAAATCTACACTATAATTTGTTATGGTTATATTGTTTTACATTTAGCCTCATACATTCAATATATGGTGTCAGATATAAATATTTTTTTCCAAATAGTTAATCAATTGGACCAGCACCTTCATTTTCATGCTGATTTAAAATGTCTTCCTTAATATATTCAGAAGTCTTACAGATCCCTGGATCTGATTTGATGTTCAACTTTGCCCCTAGCACCCGGTTATCATTCAGTCAGCACATCCCCACCATGTCTTTCCAGATCAACTTTGTTGTAAAAGCTGTGAAAATTCCATTCCCCCACACACAGTGGTCAAAATGACACTTATTTTTTCATGAGAGGAGGTCAGAGTCTTAGAGAAAGGAATCTGCCAGAAGCAAACCCACTCCCTCCCACTCAGTGGTTGAGGGTCCTCAGACACGTTGTCTAACTTTTTGGGCTTCAGTTTCTTCATTGGTAAAAAGTAGAATCATAATATCTACATAACATGGATTTATTCTGAGATCAAATGTAGTATATTGTATAAAATGTATATGTTATACATTTCGTTAGTAGTATACATAGTAAAATAAGTAATATATATATTTATATATAAAGCATATATAGTAAGCATATAGTAAGTAGTGTTTAATTATTAGTTTATTTTTCTCTATACCCCCGACTCCCCACAAATGAAAAGATGGTAATACAGAAACCCAATCCAAGCAATAAAACAATTTATTTTCTTTACTTAATACTTTCTTCCTCTTTTATCCCATGTTCTCTGCCTTGCTGCTTTCTGTGAAAGGTGGCAATTAACATGAGACAATGCCAGTACCCTTCCCCGTGCACAGTCCCTGCAACTGAGCCAAGCAGATAAGCCTCTCTAAACACCCATATCCTCAGAGTCATCATGAGGATTCCTGGACATTTGGGAACAAGCAATTTCAGATTGGTTGTGTATGGCGGTTGTTGGGCAACATTGACGGGCTCGTCCTATGGCAATGGAGAGAAGGTCAGGTCAAAGATGGTGGTGTATGCTTTAGGAGGGAGTATTAAAAGATGTGAGGGCAATTGGAGGAAGCTGAGGAGATCTGGGGTTACATACAAAGAGCAGAAATAAAGCAAGTAGGAAAAATTATGAAGAGAGGCAGAAAGCTTGGAGAGAAAATGCTTAGCTCATTCCCGACATGTTGAGTTTTAGGTGGCAGCAGAACTCTCAAGAGATACCCTGGAATCTGAGAAATCAAAACTTCAGACGAACAACATACAGGTGAGAGCAAATCCAACAGAACCTCTCCAAGCCTTTGCCCATGAAGAGTGAAGTCTGTTGGGTCCTGACCTTCACATACCCCACAGACGAGAACATTGCTTAGATCCAGCAGCAGTTGTAATGATAGTAAATGAGGAGACAAGACAAAAGACAAAATTATTCTGAACCTTTGGACACGAAATGTGCCATTTTGCTAGAAGCTTAATGTAACCTCTAGCAACTAGAAATAAGACCCTTATTTCCTGCCGTCTCTTTGCTTGTCTATCTCAAGTACCTTTGTGCTCAAGCTCCATCCCTGCCATTTCATCTTAAGCTTTAAGGTTCTATTCCTGAGGTGACCAGATCCCCGACTGCACTACAATTGTTGAAAGTTTTGTGGAGAGAAAAACTTGTGATTATCTTGATGCTCTTAAACCAAAACTTCCCCATCAATCTTTCTTAACCAGGCCTATTGAAGACCAGGGATCACTAAAATATGGAAATAGTGTCCCAGGGTACAAGAATCCAAAAGGGTGGCAAAGCCAGTTGTTCTGTGGTTTGTAGAGTTCTTCACTTTTCCCATGGTTTCAAGAAAAGTGTTTGGAAGAATATGAATTACAAAGCACTCACTGAGCCAAAGCCTGAGTTAGGAACTACGGACCCAGAGATTCCCCTCTCCTACCCCCAATAAGGTGCATTTCTTCACTGCAAGCTAAGGAGGTATTATTAAACATATATTTAAAGTATATATTCTGAATGATGAAACAGGCCAGAAAAGCCATGGATGGCATTATAACAAGGGAGAGATTTGGTAGGCTGGGAAACCAGCCAAGCTTTGTGCAAGAAACAGGAACCTGGAATTGCTGGCACGTAGCCTGGTGTCATAGAGATTTGTCTGCTCTCCTTCATGGAGATTGTCTGAACCCATCCCAGACCAAAACATCCTAAATGAAATGCAAGAAGATATTGCAGAAATGTTGAGTAGGAAAAATAACCAATTTAAAGATAGCTTTTGTCCATATTTAACTTTATTTGATCTCCGTGAGGTTAGTCATGTAAGTATCCTCATTTTGTAGATGAAGAAACTGTGGCTCAAGAAGTCCAGAGATATTGATCTAGTAACTCAAAATTCACCATCTCCTTTCATCTCACTCCCGTAACTCTTCAGTGAACCTGATTTCTTAGCATTGGTGTGATTCGATGGTTCTCTTCTGATGTTTCTTCAGCCAAAGAAACACGAGACATAAACAGTTGCTTAAACAACCCTGTAAATAACCTGAAGAGGAGGAAGACCTGCAGCCATGCCTCTCAGTCCCAAAGGCTCTGATGGTACATAGACTCTAGAGGCTGTCAGACACTCACCCACCCTGGCTTCCACAGGCAAGGTCACATGCAAGGTTCACTGCCCTTTTGGAGGAAACTCCCTAAGGAAGCTCACAGGGGCAGAGATTTTTGGATGTTGTGTCCCAAACTTTTTTACACACAATGTCACTGGCACATGTGATACTTTATAAGGGGCTTTCACATTTAACCATGTAGGGTATGACTATGCCTCATATTCAGAAAGATGCCCAGAGGATACTTACACTTCAGCCTAGAAGTCTGACTGCAGAGAGATCCCAAGCCTTTCTGCCATGAAAAAGATAACAACTCCTGTTTATTTAGCTATACCTTGGAGCCAAAGAGGCAGATTTGATGATCTCCTAAGCCAGTTGAAGTTGCTCTATTCTTGGCTACTCATTCATTTATCAAATAATTATCAAAAATATATTTACTTTGTGCCAGACACTGTGGCATACGTTGGAGATATACACCATGATTAACAGATAAATATGGTCCCTAATCATATTTGGGGCTCAAGGTCTAGGATATAGACAAATGAGCAGATAATTATAATATGGTATAAATAGGAGAAATTCAGAGTGCAGCGGAATCCTGTGTAGATGTTGCCTAACCCATCCCTTGAAGAAATTTCTAAAATGTCCACACACTTATGCTTGATTTCCTGAAGATAACTCTTGTGTGTCCTTCATCACAAGGGGCCAAGCACATCACTGCAATTGAGAATGCACAAGCCCTTTTCCTCTGCAGGGAATACAGCAGAAAGTTCCTGCCCTGCTGAGGAGTTGATAGCATCATCTTCACATTTCCAAAGGGCTAGTTAATGTCATGGGAGAACAGAGGCATTCTAGCATGATAGATGTGTCCAAGTCACTAGAATGAATACTCTTGGTGGGAAAAAAAAAGATTTTTCACAGAAATGGCAGAGGGAACAGAGTCACCCTAACAAAGCTGCAGAAATCAACGTTGTGATTTGTGTCATTTCTCGGATATTTCAGATGCTGGGACTGCCACATTGCTGAAGGGTGTTTCTGCCTTCCATGGTGAGTGGAGTATTGTTTGCAGGAGTCATTTCCCTACGTGCAGTTTCAGTGTGTCATTTGCTGTAAGTTACCTATGAACTGCCCGCTGTCTGTGGCCACAGAGGAAGCCTGTCACTAGCCCAGATACAATCATCTGACAGTCAGTCAGGGAAGCGACGCTTCAAGTTTAGTGAAAAACAGGAACAATAGTTTCATGGATGATATGCACATCTCAAATGGGAAAGCCTCAGACGCAAGGATGAAACTGGCTACCAATGCAGAGAAAGACCCCTTAGTTACACTGCAAATCCCAGAGTCTCCATGTACAGAAGCACGCATTTCTGTCCCTTGCACAGAGAATTTATAACCAGGATGATCATATAATTCATTATCCAAGCTGGGAAACCTTTGAAAGTGAAGGGATGTTAATAATAGTTAAGGGTCATAGCGATTGACATGACATTAACGCGACTGTCTGAGCAAATCGGGACATATGGTCATTCACCTTAGAGCAGATGTTGCTCTTGACTCCTGAGATAATGGCTTCCAGTAGATTTACATTTGTTTTTCCAGGGGATTGTCTATACTGTGAATTTACCTCTGTGCTTATATGGACATTTGTTTTCTGGCTTATTTGTTTGGAGATATCGATTGGGACTGAGGTTGGGATGAGAAATAGCAATGGCTCCTTAACTCACATGATATGAAATACTTTGTTAGAAAAAACAACAACAACAAAAAAAAACCCTCCCAAAAAGTTACCTGTCACATCATCATAGCTCTCCATCTATAAATCAATACCATGTCAGCCTTAGAAAAAAGGGAAGGGAGGAGAAAGAGAGAGAAACACAAAGGAGTGGACTTCTATTTGATCTCATCCTTCAGTTTTCCTTTTTTTGCTACTTTCTTATTTCTCTATGCTAAAGGAGGTATCATAAAGGACTCATAAACTTTTACAAGTGAAAGTGTTAAAAGTAAGCTTTTATAGGGAATAAAATTTCCTTTAAGAGTTTCTTAATATTGAAATGACCAATTTACTTTCCTTTTCTTTTACAGGAAAAAAATACACATTTTTAAAGCCAGGCAAGATTCTCAAAAGAAAAGTAAGTTACCGTTTCCACATGATTTTTCACTTTGATAAGCTTACATTTCCAAACTGTCCTTTCCCTATGCTCCCAAAGCTCTCTGGGCATATTTCTGTATAAAACTTACACATTTTGCTGCCATTTGTCCAATTGCATGTCTCTTTCTCCACTAGACTGTGAGCTCATTGAAACTGGAATTGGCTTATTGATCTCCATACCCTTCAGTTGGTCCCTGAGGTCTGGAGGCTGAAGGAGTTGAGTGGGAATAGTGAAAGTAAAAGGTAGAAGCCTGAGACACTCATACGGAGCTGCAAGGAGGCCAGCAGGGGCACAGAGAGCACAGAGGAGGGGCAGGGCCTGGTGGTCAAGTTTAGGAAAGGGGCTCACATCTTGAGAAATACAGGAGGTACTGAAGTTGCTTTCAACAAGGGGCAAGTATGATCACATTTACATGAAAGACACCTCCCCTTGTCACTGTGTGAAGAACAAATTGCAGAAGGGAGTGAGTGGCAAGAGCAAGTGCTGGAAGACCACTCAGAAGGCTGATGCAATGGTCTCTGATGACAGAACAGGCTGAGGTTAAGGAGGGAGAAGAATTCAAGGAGAGGGCAGTGAATACTATTGCATGTAAGAGAGAGAATAAGAAAGTACAGGCCTGAGGACAGACTACTGCATTTTCTGCTAAAGAAGAAAAATGAAGGCATTTTGCCTTTGCCTTCCTGGGTTTAAAGAGGAGAGCACAGCTCATTCACCCTGAATCTTAAAAAGTAGCCCTGTAAGGTGTGTGAATAAATAAAGCAGCCCTCCCACCCCTGACCATTTCACCCAGGGGAATTGTGGGCCCAGGAAACCCTCATCTGCATCAGAGCAAAACATGGTAGAAATAAGACCTCTAATGCTGTGACTCACAGACCCGTTTTCTGTACTGATAATCAGGCAGGTCCTAGATGGCCATGGGAATCTATGGAAATGTGAGATTCTGGGGCGTCGGTATTGAGGGGATGTAAATCCATATAAAGTGGCCTGCCTGGGCACACCCACCTCCTCTGTAGGGTGATATTGTAATGGAGGCTACCTTGTGAAAACTCAGGTTTGCTTATTGAGCTGGTATGTTTGTGAGGGGGTAGCAAGTGTGTCCATCTGCCTCTGTGCAGTGTCCAGAGCCAGTTGCTTTTAAGAAAACCGGCTTTTGAAAAATTGGCTTGCTTCTGTTTGTATCTGCTAGCAGGCTCAGGAATGGGAATGTTCAGCTTAAGAGTTTCCTCCTCTGCAAAGCTTTCCTTGAGGCCCAACTCCCATACTACCACCCTCCCCTGCCGCCTACAGTTAAAACTACAGCCTTACCCTGCATCATGATCTCTCTTGGGCCCCAGTCTGCCTCCTTTGCTAGTCTGTGAGACCCTTAAGTACAGGGGCTGTTTCTGATTCTTGCCTGGTACAGGGAGTGCATACAATGAGTTTTGTGTAAGGAAGGGGAAGTGTGATTTCTTAACCAAAGACCCACAGAATGTATCTCCTTCCACTTGGTCTCCTCTGGGCTGTATCTTATTTAGAAGGCCCTGTCACTCCCCAGGGATGTGCTGTAGGTCAGGACAGCCCAATAAGGGCTACCCCAGCTGTCCGTTGGGTCTCTGGTTGCTTATATCCTAGTCCCCGCTCAAATCTCCCCATGACCTGAAATTCATTGAGTTTATTTTGTTTCTCCAGATGAAAGAACATCATCTGCTACCAGTCAGGTAATATGAACATCTATGAACTTTTTTCTGAGATGATGCTAAAAATATAGACACCTCAGTTGGCAGGAGAAGTTGGCCTCCAAGACCCCATCTGACCTTAATCTGAGAAAAGAGTTCAGGTGCTCATTTTGTGAACCCAGGGACCTGTGCGGGGCTGGTGGCAGAAGCAGCAGCCACCTCTGTTGTACGATTTATTGAAAAAAGCTAATATTTAGTGAGCACTTAGTTTGTGCCGGGCAGTGTGTTGAGTGCTTTGCATGCATCATCTCATGTAACTGTTGCAACAGCCCTGTAAGATTAGTACTATCATTTCCCCCATTTTACAGATGAAAAAACTGACAGATTAAGTGAAATTCCCCAGCATCAGACAGCTTTCAAGATGGCAGGGCCTGATTCAGAACCAGGCCTCACTCCTAAACCCATGCTCCCTGCCCCAGACTTTGCTGCTTTATTATCTTCAGAGGTTTCATTGAACGAGACCTTGTCTTGCATTGTTTCCCTTCATATGAATGCAAATATCTCTAGAATGGGAGGTTAAATATCATAACTCAGTCATATTTAAATGTTATCAGAGTGTTCTCTTTTACAAGAATGGGCTGCTTTCAGGGCCCTGAGACTGGGGCCCTGTCTCAGTCTGGGGGTGGTCAGGGGTTACTCTGGAACGCAGGGCAGAGAGCATGTGCCTGAGTTGGCCGAATGCTCTGGGCAGGATAAGGACTCTGGCTGCCTGGGCCAGGGGATGGGGTGGGAGCAGCCATTCAGGATAACATAGTCAAGAGATGGAGGGGAGGTGGTTCATGGAAGACAGACAGGTGGGGGCCTGTGTTGAGACTGAAGTATGTAGACGGAAGGACAGGGGCCAAGTCTTGATAGCTCTACTATGACCAGCAGGAAAAGGCCGACCAGAGTTCTGCGGAGGAGCTGTGCTACACCCTCATCGATCACAGCGTCCTCAGGAGAAGGCCATCAGGCGCCTCTGTTGAGGGCTTTTATGAGAACATCCCCCCTCAGGACAGGAGGCCCAGAGAGCTGGTGAGAGGAACCGAGACTGAGTACTCACTTCTCCGTGTGCCATCCACCCCTAGGCGTCTGCCTTTCCCAGAAAATGATTATGAATTTCTCATGCCCAGTGGAAGCTCTTCCGTGCAACAGCCACACCTACATATGCCCCGTTCTGAGGCTCAGGTTTCCTATTTATAACGAAGTGGTTGGACCAACATTTGTTTGACACCAGTAAATAAAAGCTGAGGGGAGGAGGGCTCCGGTTGAAGCGGGCATGGAGCACAAAGCCCTTCCAGTTTACCCACCTTCCCACCCGCCACGTACACATAACATCCCTTTCTACCGGGGTTCTGCATAACATGGTTTGTAAATCACAGGGCCCCTTCGATCCTACTCAATAGTCAACATCTAAAGATCAACCAACTCTTCTGAACACCACTCTTTGAGAAAGGAGAACATATTTGGTCCTCTATGGCTTTGGAAATGGGTTGCTCTACTCAGCGGCAGAAGGGGCCTCCTGGTCCCCTCCAGTGATACACATCACAAAGCGCTCTGCTCCTCTCTCCAGGTTCTTCTTATAAGATGGCCACATGATTGTCCTCTGAAGTCAGAGGAATCCACTCATTCCACACGTGTTTATGGGCCCAACTTCTAATTCACAGGCTTCTGAGGGGGCACCTGTGCTTTCCTCTCACTCCATGCCGCTAAGCGGTGTCCTTCAGATAGTGTCTTTTGACTTGTTGGCCCTGGTGGCTTGGCTGGTTACATGGGTTGAATCAAGAAGTGCCTGGCCAAGATTTTATATAATTTTTTGTATAATTTTAGTCCATATTTTTTTAACTTTGTATTTCTCCCCACAAATCTTAAGGAAATCATAGAATGATAGAGTAGAAAAATCATTAGAGATCCTCTCATCCCATTAACCAATGTGACGTTGCAAATTAGAGGCAAAATGTTATTTGCAGCCTAATTCCCTGGCTTCTAATTCATGTTCTTCCAATATACTACATAGAAGAGCTTTTACTCTATGGTATATGTATGTATTAGGTAATATGTCACGTATAAAATGTGAGTAAAATGTCCTCATGGGAAAAATAATATACACGTTTGCTAATGAGCACTTCTCCAATTATTTAATTTCCCTCATCTTTTCTTCAGGATTGTTCCTAGAATTATGTCTATCCCCCAAAACAGGGGTCAGCAAACTATGGCCCAAAGCCTGAATCTGGTCAACTGCCTGTTTTTGAAATAAAATGTTATTGGAAAAATCCAGCCACACTCATTTGTTTATGCAACTCATTTGTCTGAGGATGCCACAAGAGAGTTGAGTAATTGTGATACACATTTGTAGGTCATGCACACAAAAAAAAGACAGAAATATTTATGTTTTAGCCCTTTCAAAAAAAAAAAAAAGGAAAGAAGAAGAAAGAAAGAAAGAAAGAAAGAAAGAAAGAAAGAAAGAAAGAAAGAAAGGAGAAAGAAAGAAAGAAAGAAAGAAAGAAAGAAAGAAAGAAAGAAAGAAAGAAAGAAAGAAAGAAAGAACTCACAGATGCCCGCCCTAAATAATCAAAATTGAGATAAACTAAACAGAAATATGTTTGGGTATTGATGTAACACATAAGAGCTGGTACCAATAAAATGGTATGGAAATATTAAACCACAAATTAGATGAGTGAACCCAAGAATAATTAGCAAGTGAGACTATTTCTATATCCACACCTGTGTTCTCAACTTCTTGTTTAATTTCACCTATGGCCATTGTCTTAATTTTAGGGATGTTAAAACATTAAAAGTTCTGTTGAGACAAACAGTAGATGCATTGTTTAATTCCTGTTTTATTCCCCAAACTAACCAAAGTTAAATAACCTTGTTATTTTAAATGTTCTAAGTGCCCAGTGAGGACAAATCCAGTGGCTTGAGGTTTTACGCAACAACTGCAGGCTCAGCGGGCTTTTGTTGAGACTTCAGCCAGTTGATGGTCAGCTAAAGAGCCAATCACATCTTAGTATTTTATCCTCTGCTGACTTCCTGTTTTTAGCAGAATTCTTTCCCATGGAACCCTAACTTTGACCCTTGCCAAGATTCACTCAAGTTCAAAAGGAGGCATGGGTGGTAGCAGGAACTGCTTTATGAGACATAACATGGCATAGAGGACACCAGAGTTAGTTAATGATTCAAATCCTGTTTCTATCTTTTCCTCCCTCTGTGATCTTCAGCATGTACTTAGAAGCTCAGCTTTTTCACTCATAAACAGGACGATTACATCGAATGTATGTAAATCATCCTGCAGACCCTGAACAAATGATATCATTAATAAAAAATAAACAAAAAACTTTTTGATGTTTGGAAAGACCATGTGCTGATGTCCCTGGTGAGCCAGGGTCACCCAGCAGTCTTCCAGCAAGGCAGAAATATGGAATCACTGGGTTTTATGCTGGAATTTTTCACTTGGACATTGAGCCATGTGGAAGCTGACTGGTGCAAACTTTCTTAGTAAAATAAAATAAGTTATATTTGTTTGAGTCTCATCCTGTGAATGTATTACCTGTCCCAAATAGTATATGCCTTTTATCAGGAACATATTCAGTACAAATGCTTAACCAAAGAAAGTTGCTCTTATAATGAAATTTAAAGGGATTATGGAAGGAAATTATTTTTGAGCAGGAGAGCCCTTTGGTAGTGCTTTGAAATATTTAACAATGTCTGTATATAATGCTGATCCTTTTCTATAGATTTCAGGGTTTCTGATGAAAGCTGCGCATCCTCTTCACAGAAAATACACACACATACACACACACAATATTTGTATACAATATCAAGGTTATTGGGGGTGCAACCTTTTTGTTAAAGATTTCCTGTCTTGATAAAGAAACTGAAACTAAGGGTTTAAATTGCACCCTCAAGCCACAAATATATCAGAAAACTCCCTGCCTTCTCGTTGGTCTTAAAAACTGTAAAGACTCAAAGTTCACAGACACATTTTATGCAACTGCAGGCTCTGTGGTTTCCGTTTTACATTCATACCAGCATCTATAAATAATCCCTTAATTTGTGAATTCATTCTTATTTAGAACAGAAGAAAGGTACAGGAAAACGACAAAGCTAGATGAGGTAAATCTACCGTTAACAAAAAAATAAATTCAAATGCTGGTGTTTTTAAGACCAATGTGGGTGACAGGTGCTACAACTATTCTGAAGGATGGAAGGGCATGGGCGGAACAGAAAAGAGGAGCCCTCGGGACTCCACCGGAGCCTTCAGAGAAAAGGAGATTCTGTTTACATTGTTCTCTTCCAAACCAGCCTCTTGCATTCAGAAAGAAATTTGAAAGCCACTTGATCTGAGCGTACCTCAGTTTTGTCAGTTGTTAAATGGATCAGTATAAGTCCCGCCTGCTTTCCTACAGAGGGTTCTTTTGCAAAGCACTTGGGGAAGGATTGATTGTCATTGTCATCCCAGAAAGTCTTCTGCAGCCTGATAATCACACTTTTCCATTTATCCCTCCCCCATCACCACTTGTGCTCCTTGTGGAATCCCAGATATCAGCGAAACCTGAACTGAGCATGACCTTGGGGTGCCCATCAGGATGAGGTCACTGATGGTGTGTGGCTGCCCAGTGAGCTGAGCTTTGATCCCCAAACCTGTGGAACTCTGGGCTTGTCCTTCCACCTCTCCAGACCTTGGTTTCCTAACTACAAGATGAGGAGACTGCCTTCTGAAGATAAGAGGATATGATCTCTAACTATAAAGAAAAAATGTAAAGGAGGTCTCTGGGTGCAGCTGTCAGCAATGCAGTCGTAGTGTGAATTAACTTACCTCAAAGCAAAGAAACAGTGATGGGAGCAGAGAAAGGAAGATTTAAAGAGATGTCTCCCATTTTTCTCATCACTGATCAGACTCTGAATAGGGCAGGAGTCTAAGTCCAGAGTTCACATCTAAATGGGAAAGGGGAGAGAGTACACCTCATCTTAACAAAACACAAAACTTGTGTAAAGAAAGGCAAACCTGTTTATTCAAATCCTTCCACCGCTTCAGGGTTCACCTGGTATCCTACTTCCTAGGCAAAGTCTTCTTCAATTAAACTGTACTGGCCACTGTTTCCTCTGACCCCTCACATCTCTGTAGTTTGTCTTTATTTAGTTTTCACATCAGACCATTTTTTTCTATTGTTTCTTGTTTCATCTGTGCAGAGCCTGACTCCCCATAAGACCAGCAGCTTCTTTTATTATTGTCTTCTTCTTCACTGGTGTTTCCTATAGCCTCCGGCAAAACACATCATTAAAAAGTCTGTAGATCTACCCAGGCATGTTGTCACAAATGGCAGTATTTCATCTTTTCTTATGGACAAGAAATATTCCATTGTACTCACGTATATATAGTACCACATCTTTTTTGTTCAATTATCTATCAAAAGACACACTCGTGTGGGCTATAAAACTGAAAATAACAAACAAACAAGACAAACAAAAACTCAAAGACACATACAACAGTTTAGTGGTTACCAGAGAGGAAGGGGGAAAAGGGAATGGTAGAAGGGAGTAAAGGGGGTCAAATATATGATGATGGAAGAACTCACTGTAGGCGGTAAACACACAATGCAATATATTGATGATGTATTTAATATAGAATTGTACTCTTGAAACCTATATAATTTTATTAACCAATGTCACTCCAATAATTTTTAATAAAAATTTTTTTTTAACTCTATACAACTAAGTTAAATTGCAAGGCAAAAACCAATTGGACACATGCATAGATTTTTTTGTTGGAATTGGGGAGTAGGTTCCACTGATCTGGCTATATCCTCTCTGTCCATATCTAAGGGACTTCCAGAAAAGACCAGCTTTACTTCTCAAATCCTTCAATTATTTCACAGATATTTGTTGAAACCTCATGATATACCAGGCACTATGCTCCTCGTTAATATGTGTGATGACCAATAAATTCACCTGGGATAGCAGAACAGTACATATGTAATTGCCATTTTCCCCACACCACCTCCTAGACCAAAGAGTCAACCCTAAGAGAAATCCTACAACTTGTAAGTGGTACTTGCATCTTGGTTCTTTCCGAAGAAGGAAAGATGAAAACCAAACCCTGTCCTGTCCCCTGATATGACCCAGCCCTTCTTTCCAGCCCCAGACACCTAGTCCTGCCAGAGAGGGCCCTGGGAAGAAGTGGAGGGGATCCAAGTCCCTGCCCTCAGCTTACCGGAACAGATAGGACTCAGCCTACCCCAGCATACCCCAGTTCAACTCATTCCCTCAGAGGGGAAGCTGCCCTCATGGAAATGACAAGATCACTTTTACTGCAAGACAATATCAACTCAAACCATGGCCCTGGAGAGTCAACACCAATGAAGCAAACACAAATGAAACAATGCAGAGGCAACAATAATTTATTGTTAATATTTTTAAATCCTTTTCTGTTACAGTTCTTCATTATTTTCTAAAATGTACGAACACACTAAGGTTTGCATTTGACGTGTAAAAAATAAAGAGGAAGAAGGAAAATCCACCTGTTTCACTAATTTGAGGAACTGTCCTCAAAATGAGACACTGAGTTACAATAAATGTATCTTCTAGTTAAATAAGAAAGTTCACATTATCCAGAGTCCTGGATCATAAAGAACTCAAGGCAAATCTACCTGAGACACACACTTGGATATATCCCCATACACACCTGCCTTCATACTAACTTACACTCAAGGCCATTTTAACTGAGATATTGGGGCTAAGGAATGTTCATTATAGGACCACAAAACTCTTTCTCCTGGAAAATTTCCAGCAAAACAATTTTCCCAACAAAACAAATGTTCTGTTCCCGCAGGACAAGCAATTTTCTAGCTCTACGTGGCCAACACAGTCATGCCCCTGCAAATGAATTGGCATTAAGCTTCCAACGGTTTATTTCAAACAGAGAGTAGTTTCTTCCTATTTCACAACCATCTTCAACAAGATCCACAATCAATGCCTGAAGACACTAAGTCCTACAGAAAGGACTGGACATTAACACTGGACAGTAAAAAGACAATGTGTAATAGCTATAGCAGATGGTACACAGTCTGAATGACTCCCTGATGGGAGCTTGTGAAAATATACACTGAAAAACTATCAAAAATGATAGCAGTGTGCTCAAAACCCACAGGGAATCACGTTTGTAAAAGAAGCATTCAGGAATCACAGGCCCAATGAGGAGATGCAAAGTAATTAAGAAATGCACATCTTATTTCTGCAGCTGTGTATAACAGTCACGTTGGATGATGTGCCTGCCTACGGAGGGTTTGCTACACCACAGAGATAACAGGTCATAGAAGTAGACACAGAACCATGCTGCTTTGGTCTTGTAAAGTGCCTTCTCTTTCCTCACAGGCTTGCATCGAGGTAGATCAAAAATAACAGTGAGTGGGAGGGGGAACGGTCAGTGAGCAAGTGGCCCAATTCTCCCTCACCTCACTGCCTGCCTCTTCTGTGCTCCCTCCACTGGCACAGGTTGGCAGGATTCTTCCTGAAAGGCCACCCTAGCACTAAAGAGAAGGTGTCCATGTGGGGACGGAGGCAGCTACTGCTTCAAGAATAGCAGGAACCTCACCATGCAAGGTTCACCCAGCCACCCAGTCACCCCTTCCCCATCTGGCTTCCTTTCTTTGTCATGACTGCAACGAGCTGGGGCAGCTCTCCAGTGCGACTTTGCTGGATGACATAACTGTGCAGAATCAGGTGAAAAAGAAACCTCCAGTCATTTCAAGTCCTTCTATGTTAATAATTCACAGGCTCTTTTCCGCAAAACGGAATGATTCTCTTCATCCCACAATTCAGTGGGGCACTGCTTTCAGACACAGACCCACCTCCACCACTTCACTCTGAAAATACAAACAAAAGGTGTAAAAGCTTTTAAATCGTGATTAATTTAAACATTTTGTTTTTGACTTTATTGGGTTTAAACATAAACTCATGTAAAACTGGAATGTTTGTAAATTCCTAACAGTTTACTTTTCAGTCAACACCACACAAACACACACACACACACACACACACACACACACACACACACATTTTGAATCATTTTCAAAAGGCAAATAACACATTGTTTGCTCATTTGTTTGGGTATAATTCATGATAAATAACATTTGATGAGGACTTTTGGATACTGAGGACATTTTAACATTCAGTTCTTTTTCATAATCTAACTATAAAAATACCTCTAAATTTTCAGGTTTTTAAAAGATGGACAATGTACTGTGGAAAAATTCTGATGAGGGAAACGGTGTAGACCTGGCCTGACCTGGTAGGGGTACAAAATTGCCCTCGCTGAGAATTCGTGCTCTTTGGGTCAACTCTCCACATTTCCTGAAGAATCTAGAAACAATCAAAATGGTTTCCCCTCAATGCCCCAGGCGGTCCTTTCAAGGATAGAACTCACAATGGCTTCTCGGTCAGCAGCCAGCTTATCAGTTTACCCCCAAAACGTGTAAACAAGATTCACTGCTCTCACTTCCTGGAGCTTTTGCCTCTTTCTCTTTCATATAAATCCAGTTTTGCCTTTGTTCCTCACTCAGTCTACTGGTTGACTCCTTCACGGGAGAGAAAACAGTACAAAATAACTAACCCATACCCGAAATAACTTAGGAGGTCCAAAATAAACCACTGTTTTACATTTGTAAAACAGACTTCCTCTGCTTATACCCAGGCCCCACCCATACATAAGGTGAAGAAGTTCAAAGATATGGGAAGGCGGGCGGGTACTTGATCCATTAAAAAAATTCCTTCAACCTTGAGGGCATTATGCTAAGTGAAACAAGTCAGACAGAGAAAGGCAAAAAATACATGGTCTTACCCATACGTGGAATCTAAAGAAATGAAACTCACAGAAAAAGAGAGCGGACTGGTGGCTGTAGGTGGGGCGGGGCGGTGATTTTTACTACTGGAAGTAAAATCTTCCAGTAAGAAGATAAGTAAGTACTAGGGATGTGAAGTACAACTTGGTGACTATAGTTATGCTGGATGGTACATTTGAAAGTTGCTAGAAGGGTAGATTCTAAAAGTGCTTACGAAAAGGGGAAAAAATGTAGGGTTAAAAAGAAACAACAGACTTCAAATGAAGTCAGTTGTGCTGAGCCCCACCAAGTCTTACTACCTAACTTAATTACAAGTTCAGCCTCTCCCAGGAATGGAATTTTAAATGAGTCTGGAATTTTTTGGTCAGCACTAGTGAGGTAACCTGTCTGATAAATCTGCCTGAAAACCCCCTGCTTTCTCCTAAGGGAAGGTAACCTTGCCCGAAACAATCCACTCTTTTAACTTCCTTGTCCCGCCCTCTTTCTGTCTATAAAAACCTTTCATTTTGTACAACTCTTTGGAGCATGTCTCTGTTTACTAAATGGGATGCTTACCGATTCAGGAATAATTCAACAAAGCCAATTATATCTCTTTAAGTTTACTCAGTTGATTTTTTTGTTGGCTAAGAGTAACTGTATGAGGTGACAGATGTTAGCTGAATGTGTATCAAGTCATTATGCTGTACATCTTAAACTCACAGTGTTGTAAGTCACATCTCAATAAAACTGGAAGAAAATAAAAAATAAAAAATTCCTTTCTAATTATAATATTAAGGGATGGTTTATTTTTATAAGGCATTGAAACATGCCTGCAGCTAGGTCCAATAGTCATTGTATTTCTAAATTAGAAAATGAGAAATACACACATGCAAAATATCCCAGGAATCCAAATTACAGTCTAATTTAAAGTTCTGACTCTAAAGTACACACACATATGAGCCCTAAAGGAACCACAGACTGGCCACAGGGAATGCTTGGAACCCCTGAACTGTAAAATTTTGTATGGAGGGAGGACTATGTTCTTTTTTTTTTTCTGGGAGAAGATTCAAATTCAATAAGGGGCATACAAACCTAACAATCTTTTGTTTTATGAGGCTGTCTTGTGTTGATCTTGGTTGTGAACGAACCCAACAATTTAAAACATCTCTGCTCTTTGATGAATTAGAACATGATTTATGTGGGAAACTAGTTGCCCAACTCATCACAGGAGGTGGGAGGGGGAAGCCTTCCAAGCCCACCACGCATGTGAACACGGGAACTGGCCTAAGAACAGACTGGGTTTCACTCAGTCCCTCCCAGGGACTTCCGCCTATCCCTGCTACAGCCATCTCTTCCCTTTATTTGGAGTCTACCTCTGATCTTGTCCCCTATCTTGGCCTGCCTGCCATCTCTAGTCTTTCTTCTTCCTTCCTCACTTTCCAAATGGTCACTTGTCTACCCCTCCATTTGAGAGGTAACTGAAACTCACATTCCTGAAAATATCAAATGGCTCAAATACTGCTCTGGAAAGTGGATGTGGGGTCACAACCTGTCCCCCAGAAGAAATGTCTGAGATAAAGATACAATCTCCTGAGCAGAAACTGTTTAGCTCACTCTGCATCCCCAGGGCCTGAGGCAGAGCCTGTACTTGGGGAAATGTCTCTGAGGCTGTTTGGCTGAGGTCAAAGTCTGCTCAGAACTCTCCTCAGGCCGCACAAGCAACCAGTCCTTTATTATACTCTTTGTGGACCTCCCAACCTCATAAGCCTCTTAAACATTTTCTCACCCTCCTCCCACCTTCCTAACCTACATTTGGAAAAAGCTGGTAACCACAATATTACAAGAAGAGGCTCAGAAAATTAAAACCAGTCACATCACAGCAGCACCGCCACACGCATCTCATGAAGAGTAGTCCTGCTCATCGCTTTACACAGGACAGGGGGTCATAGGATTTTTTCTTTCTTTTTAAAATTCTTATAGTGGAAGCATAACTCCTTCACTCCATACATGTATGCCATCTGCCTGGCCACAGACACACTTTATTCATTCAGATCCTCTGTGACAAAGCTATTCATTGATGAGACTTTCCCAGTGAGCTAAAATTTGGCCTTCTGAATATCATTCTTTCTATTCATCTGGGGAAAAGAAAACTTTAAAAAGTGCTTTATATAATGTTCTGTGTTCTTAGGCTGAGATTAGTCTACTCTCACCTCCCATCATCAAGAAATAAATGTCATCATAACAAGCACCTCTTCTGGTGTTTTGCAGTGGCATGGGTGCTTTATACGAGTAATCTCTGTTTCACAATTCTGATTCTTGGCTGCTGGCACTATGCCTGGTGCTAACCACATCTCCTTCTAATTTCCCTTTGTCATTGATTCAACTAGTATTTCCTGCTACCAACATGCAGAGAGTGTTTGTTTCTGATGGCTTGTGGATGAGAAAAAAAAATATCCAAAAATGTTGGCATTATGGGCTAGCAAGAGCCAATGCATCTCCAAAGGAGGAATCAGAAGTGGGAAATAAGAAGAGACGGAAAACAAAGGCCGAAGCTTCAGTAGGGATGCAATGGAAGGACATTTAAAAGGCTGTGGTAATTTTGTAAGGAAAGAGGCTAATCGGCCTTTTTATGTCCCTCTGTTAATTTCTTGATGGACTCAGTGGCCTTCAACAGAAAAAGAGATAGGGTCCTACATTGAGATAATCTTTCACTGATTTAGCTATAGTGTTTACTTCAAATTCTTCAACACTTACTTCTTTTGTGAAAACACATTTTTTTTCATGAAGGTTACAGTCATACCTTGAGATATTATGTGTTGAGTTCCAGCCCACCACAATAAAATAAAGTGAGAATCGCAATAAAGCAAGCTGTAATCTTTTTGTCGGTGGAGGGTCTTGCCTTCAATTTGTAAAAAATGTAACATCTGTGAAGCACAATAAAATGAGGCATGCCTGTAATAATTATATTACGACATGGGATATGGGGCTTAGAATGTGGCTGAACTACAACAAGAAAACATTTAACAACCCTCGTCTTTATAGTTTAATTATTTTTCCATGATTTTTTTCCCTTAACTACTCTGTCTGCTCATGGGGGGCTGGGACTACATAACCTCCACAGAGTGTGGAACTTCACTGCACAGAAATCAACCCAAACCATCTGTCCCCAATCTGGTTCGCTTGTTTACCATCACAGCTCTGTCTTCGTCACTTGCTTGACTTACCGTAGAGTAAGAGGGACTCTGGATCAAGCCCCAGAGTCTCACAACCAGACATGTTCTGATCATGGAAATCCTGCAGCAAAATGCACAGCACCAACTCCTCACTCATCATATACTTCATAAAACTATCATCTTCCGACGGAACCCCAAACTGCAAGTGGTAGGTTATGGTGGCATTTTCACCACTGAAAGGCAAACCAAACAGAGACAATAAAACATACAAGAGAAATGCACTGTAACTCAGGAAATCAGTTTTAGCAATAACATTTCTTTAGCTCCACATGTTCTTCCAAGCACAAAACAGCAAAAGATGTGCTATCCTAGAAGAGTGCACTGTCCTAGAAGAATCCTCTTCCATAGTTCCATCATAAAAGTTTAGGTGACCCTAACATCCTCCTACCACATAGAACCCACCCCCTGGAGTCCACTGAGAGAGACCATCAGAGGGAGAGGCGTGACCCAGCTACTGTCAAGCAAGCTCCAAGGACCGGCACATTGTCTGCCCAACACCAGCCTTTCCTCCCAAAAGCAGACCAGGGAAGCCCTGTTCTCCTCCTGTATTCTTTTTCCAGGTTCTCACACTACACACTCTCCTTGCCCCATCTAGTGCACATTAGTCAAAGCTACTCAGTTTAGCCAGCTCATTATTTAACCTATAAAAATGTTTAGGTAGGGTCCGAAGCTCCCCACCATCAGCTGGGTGCATATCTCCTGATCTCCCACAGGTTGCTCCATGTACCAGCAGTAAATTCTCCCTCCCCAATTTGTCCCCAAAGTGAGAAGCTTGTTCTGTCCCATTTCCACTCCCGAGGCTCCCAGCTTTGCAACTCTTAGGAGGAGGACCTAAGGAAAAGGGGACCTAGAAATATCTTCCTAGAACATATTTTTCCCATTTTCAAAATGAAAATAATCATAGGGTTATCCTTAGTTAATTAGTGGCTTATGCCATTTGTTAAATGCTACCTCGACATTTAGATTTTTCACAATTATCCTGTTTACTTTGGTTCAAGAAGGCCCAGATTAAGAGCCAGCAGTAAAACAATTAGAAGGTGGCCACATCTGAGACTCTCACCTTAAGGCAAGTTTTATAGACATGCCAGGGCCCATAGTGAAAGTTGCCTCCGCTAAAGACCAGCAAAGAGCACCCTCTTGTGGCCAGAAGTCAGAGGCCAGTCCTCGTTCATTAATGTGGCTGACGATTTGTTTATAAACCCTACAGCAACCAAGAAGTGTGCCAAACCCTGGGGTTCAAATGAATAATATACAGTTGGGACTCTCAACTCAAAGGAATAATATACAGGAGACACTCACCGTTTCAAGGACACCACTACAGGCAGGCTGACAAATGAACTTTCAAACCTTGAGGAGGTACTCCAGTTTGCAGGTGTACCCCGTGCTCCACCTTCTAATTATCAGTAATGATAGGAAACATCTTGACATGCAGCTACCCTGCACTCCCATGGGCAATGACTGGGGTCAGCTTATGGAAAGGACCAGAGGCTGCTTTTCAGAAGACCAAGCCAGAAGCTGAATAACAGGATCGCTCTGCCTAACCCAGCTTGGCTAGCCCATCCTCATCCCACCAAGTCAGGTCACGGGGTGAATTTATAGTAGGCTGAATTCTGAGGGGAGCAGAGGGGTTTTGAGGGAAGCAGAGAACCCTGAGGGCTTGGCCTCAGCTGCCCACCACTAGAGTGGGTCCAACAGCTAATGAACCAATGGGCATTTTCCCAGTTTCCTGCTGGTCCAGTCCAGCACTGAGGTCAGGATCCCCCTGCAGACACAAATGTCTGCCTGGCACTCATGTGATGGTTTAGAAATGGATGGTTTGAAAGGGGGAACCGCAATATAATATTGCCTTTGATGGTCACATTCAAAGGATATCTTAGGAATAGTATGTAAGAAAGCTTAGCCATGTAAGTCTTCTCCTAACAATACGTAAAGGATAAATCAAATGACTCCTCTATACACATACATCCTTTTACAGAAGTGTCCATTGATATAGATAAAAACATTAAAGATAAGGAGGAAATTTTTTTAAATGTGTGTATATGCTATACATGTATACTATAGAAAGTACATATAGTAAATGCATGCATAGAAGAACTCACACCAAACTGTTGATGGCTGTTCATTTTGAACAGGGAGTTTTATTCACTATGTGTATGGAATTGATTGGCACACACAGTGTCCAGCAGTAGGAGAGCAGGGGTAGGACAGAAGGTAGACTTTCCTTGTAGTATATGATATATATTTATATTTTTAAATATTAGACAAGGAATTTAGACCCCTGTATGACTTGTGTTCCTCAAAATCTGATACATGGATTCTATCATTTACATCACATCACTACCTGAGGTCTATTTCTATTTTGACCATTAGCTCATTTGAGTATCTGCTCTTAAACAGGTATGGTCTACCTAAGACTGTTTTTCCTCTCTTCCGTGTGACCTTGTTGAGTCATCTCATTAATCTGGGCTTCATTTTTTTCCTTTGTAAAATAAGGGAGTTGGGCTAGTTGGTGTCCAAAGACTCTCCCAGCACTAACACTCTATAATCTACTATCAGTTCCCTTCATGCTTTGAGACTCTGGAAGTCCTAGGTAAAAAAAAAAAAAAAAAAAAAAAAAATGGTGATGGTGTCACTTTCCAGAGAAAAAGACCAACAGGTAAAGCTCCATATTCTTACCTGAAGTCCACAATTTCCACTGAAGTAAAATAACGATGCAGAGATGGGGATGAACTGTACACATCTGTGAGCTGAAACAGGAACAAGTGAAACAACCATACACATTACTGCCAGATAGTGACAAAGCATAGCTACTTCTAGACAAAAAAGATTCCAGGCGTGCCAGAAATTAACTTATCTGGAGAGCCTGAATCAAAAAATAATGGAAGGACCTAGCACCAATCAATTCAAGTTGATACTCACTGAAAAGAACCTCATTTATAAGGATCAAGTGATCAGATCAGGATTTTCAACATCCCAAAGGTTGTGCTGACATCTTGTGAGAGTGGTTGGCAGCCTGACCCCACACGGACCCCAAGGAACATGGGGAGGGGAGAACATGGCAGTGGCTGGGAAGAGTGCAGAGCAGGCCACTCAGGGCCTGGAACATCACTGGACAAGGGCTCTTCTCTTCTTTCTCCCATTGCAAGGAGAAACAGCCATGCTAAGCCACAGGTATGGCAGCACTTTCCCCGGAAAAATGGGACCAAGTAGGGCTGGTCTATGATTACAAAGATATGGAGCTCTTATTTTTATGCATGAAATATTGCCATCACACAAAATAAGGACACCTGTGCTCTACTACCCAGGTTTCATGTCATCAGATTTTACCAATTTTAGTTCAGCCCTTTACTTTAAGAAACAAAACAAAGCTAAAGCTACTCCTTCACACGGTTCTTGGTTTCCAGCCCTTCCACCCCTAGGGCTAGCTACTGTCCTGAAGCTGGTGTGTAGCCTTTACATGCATGTTTTTATAAATGTAATAATTCCTTATGCAATCATAACAATACATAATTCAATTTGTTTTTATTCAAATAAAAAGTACCATAATCTTCTAAGACTTGCTTTTTTTCATTCAAAATTATATTTGAGATTTACTCATAATGGTACACGTAGATGGGGGTCGTTCACTCTAAGTCCTAACTCCTGCATAGAATAATTAAATAATTGTACCAGCTTTTCCAATTCCCCTACTGATGGCCGTGTGCATTGTTTCTAGTTTTCTCCTATTACAAACTATGCAGAAGTTACCATCCTTGAATCTCTGTCTCCCTCACTTCTCCTACATGTAAGAGTTTCCTGAGCCAGCTGAGTGGCTCAGTTGGTTAAGCATGTGAGCTTTGAACAGGGTCACTGGCTCGATTCCCATGTGGGCCAGTGAGCTGCGCCCAAGTTGAGCTGCGGCTGAGCTGCTAACAGGTGGCAGGATGGCTCAGCTGGTGAGAGCACGTGCTCCTAACAACAAGGTTGCCAGTTCTACTCCCGTATGGGATGGTGGGCTACACCCACCCACAACTAAGATTGAACATGGCACCTTGAGCTGCCCTGAGCTGCCTACGGGCCACCAGATAGCTCAGTGGTTAGAGCGTGTGCTCTTAGCAACAAGGTTGCTGGTTTGACTCCCACATGGGATGGTGGGCTAAGTTCACCTGCAACTAAGATTCAACACAGCATCTTGAGCAGAGCGGCTGGGAGCTGCCAACGGGCAGCTGGACAGTGACTGGACTTGGAGCTGAGATAGCTGCGTCCTCCACAACTAAGACTGCAGGACAACTTGGCTCTTCCTCTTCCCCAATTCCCCAACACTGTCCCCTTCCCCAATTTTCCAATAAAATCTTAAAAAAAAACAAAAGGAGATTTCCCTTTGCTATATTCCAAGAAACGGATTTACTGGGTCCACAAGCAGGTCCATCTCCAACTGAAATCAATCTTGCCAAATTGTTCTCCACCTTCCTCTCCTCCTAGCAATGTAGAACTGGTCTGTTTCCCACAGCCTGCCTGGCACTTAGTAAGTAGTGTTACCTGAATTTTAGATTTTTGAGGGGTATAACATTGTGTTTTACATTGATGTAATTTGCTTTCTTTTGCTTACTAGTGAGGTTGAATATCTTTTCACAGTGTTTATTAACTCTTTGGGATTTCTCTCCTTTGAATTGCCTGTTAGTTCCAGTCTTTTCTTGAGCTGTCTTTTTCTTATCTATCTCGAACAACCGGTGTTATATTCTGGATACCAGCTGCTGGTTTTTCATTAAAAATATCTCCTCTTAGTCTTTGATTAGTCATTTCATCATGTTTCAGAGATGCGAATCCTAACCTGGCAATATTTGGCAGAACATGGGGCTGAACATATGTATGCTACATTTCTTTTAAATTTATATTTTAAGGTTCAATGCCTTGTTGTTGAGTAGATAGCTTCTAGCATAAATCAAGAGGACTGCTCTGGGGTCTGGTTACATTCCCCAGCACGGATGCACTCGAGGGCTGGAGTGAGCCCACAGCCAGGCCTCTGGGAGTCCAGCCAGGCCCTCTCCTGCCCAAGCTGAAGCCTCAGCCCAGACATTGTTGTAGAAATCTCACCAGTATCCAATGGCACCCTTGTGCTGAGACCAGTGTGTCGAGCTGCACCCATTACTGCTCAGAGAGCCCCATTATCCAGCAGCAAGCAGTGGAACATACCAAACAAGCTATACTCTGAGAACTCTGCCTTCCTTGGTTCCCAGTCACAGGAAACTCAAGAAGGTTTCACCATACACTCCCACTTAATTCACCTGGTGGCAAGTCAATCTTTCAAAGGCAGAGCAGAGATCAGAGAACCTACAGACTGTACTCTTGGAATCTTGTCAGTATTGCTACAATGTTTTTAAGAACCTAACATAACAGGTATTACTATCGTTCCCTTTTTTACTGATAAAGAAAACAGCATTCTGAGCAGTTATGACACCTGCCCAACGTCACTCGGCTAGTAAATAACTCAAGCCTAGGTGTTACAGACCCAGCTTCTTTACATGTTACTGGCACTACCCAGTGAGGATGAAGCAAGGAAGCAAAGTGTTTCCTCCTGATTACCAAGGAGGAAAGAAACATAAAATGATAAGAACTTTGGGAAAACATGACTGGGTCATCTTATAGTTTTTGAGCCCCAGAGAAAAGAATGTTGCCAATAAGCCAAAGACCAATAACAAAAAGTCCAGTAACCTCACAAGATTATCTGATCATAAATTCCTAACTTGGCAGGTCATGGTGGGTAGTCACACCCCAGGCATAACTTCTTTAGTAAAAGGCTTATCTTTGCCTTACACAGGCCCTGTCCCTTGTTCTCATGCATCTAGGTTAACATACCTTTGAAATGCCAGATTAATGTTCCTTTTCAGACCCCTTGGAGGCAAAACCACCCCCAAAGGAGCACATAATCTTGTTAACTATCTTAATATAATCCAATCATAGACATTTTCCTGCCTTGCTTTCTCCCACCCTCATGTAATCTTCCTTATGTTCCCTCCTTAATTCCAAAGGCATCAAAGAAACTGCAAAACACTCATTCTCAAGATCATTTGAGATCTTGCTTCCTGGCATGTCATCAATTTGGTTTAAATAAACTTATAAATATTCTCTGCAGGTTTGGATGTTCCTATTTAACATCTTCCTTCTTACCCTCAGTTCCCTCCCTCCCTTCCTTACTTTATCAATCCTTAGGTTCTAGCACTGTATGGGCTCTCAGGAAAAAAAAAAATTCAAGGTAACATTTTAAGTTAAGAGAGAGAGTGCTGTACTAGATCACTTCTAGTGTACACTTTAAGATTATTTTGAGTGGCATGCTCCCGTGATGTAATTAAGACATAATTGTATACTACCTACTGTGGCCCCAAAGAAGTGAAACAGGGGGGCTCCTCACCCCTTGTTCTGGTGTCTCTCATACTATGCCTATAAGGCTGGGTGCAGAATGAGCTAGGAGCCCAGTGAGCTGATTATCAGAGCCGGGAATAGTGGCTAAATAGAAACCAGCTTCCAGAATAAGAAAGACACCTACTCTAGGTTATCAGGGGTGCCATCCTTAGCTCCTGCATTAAGCACATGGGCCGAGGTATTACACCACATAGCTAAGGAGCTGGCTTAGACAGAGTAACGGCCCCAACCCTAAGAGAAGAACACTGACACTGAGACATAAGAGGGGCAGGAAAACTGTGTTTACAAAAGCAAGATAATAAAGCAAAAGAGAGGGCATAATGTTCCAGAGTTCACTCCCATTTACCTTCCATATCCAGAAACTTCTGGAGATGGGCCTACATGGAAGAAAGGGGTTCTTCACCTGACAATAGAACAGTAATGTGTCTAAGTTCCACATTTTTGTTCCTGAACATATTTGGTTGGGAGCCGGGGGACAGGAGTCTTTTCACTGTGCCTTACTTTTATCATCTGTAAATTGGATAATTTAAAAAATGTATTTCACAAAGTTCTTTACATGCATTTCATAGGCACCTGTGGGTATACTGGGAAAGTGCAGTGATTTTCATTGATCAAAGAAGGAACCAGCTGAAAGGGGCCTGGGAACTGGCTTCAGGAATCACTGCCAGTCCTGTTCCTTTGCCACTACACAGGGATGAGCAAAAATCACCTGCAGAATCTGCTCAGGTCTGGCTGTGTGTGAGAGATATGGCTCTAAGGTAAATGAGTAACAACGATTTCCCTTTGACATAGAGAGTCCGGTCTGTGACATGTGTGTTTGCTGATTTGTTTTGTTTCTGCTCGTCAAATGCAAAACCTCTCAATTGAAAAAGCAACCAAGAGGAAAGCAGCAAAAGGCTCGTCACTCAGCAACTTGCTCTGGAAGCAGATGGAAGGAGAGGAAAAGGGAATTGCCGGTAAGATATAAACAAGGATAAGAAGGAGGAAGAGAAACCTGGAATAAGCATCTCAGAGTACAAACTTCTTTGATCCAAGGAGCAATCAAATGTCAGGCACTTGAGTACCCAGAAGTGACCCTGGGGCAATCAAGACGCCTCCCTCAGGAGCTTTCATAGGAATCGAATGGAAGCCAGATGAAGAGGACTCACCCCACTTGACCTATCACAACAAAGAAGAGTGCAATGGACAGCAGCCTGGCCTTGTTTAGACTTTCTTATCAAAATCTTTTCTGTGTCTGGCTATAAACCAGCCTGTCTTTGACAAGATGACCAGGACTGTCCCAACCAACCCTCACAGTCTGGCTGCAGAGCCCCCATATTGCCCAGAGGGCTTGTTCCCCTGAATCTCCCACTCCAAGAATGATGCCACCATTCACCCACATGGCCACCCAATAAAGAACCTGGAGTCTGCTTTCCTTCATTTCCACACCAAACCAGCCATTAAGTCCTGTTGAGTGAGAAGACTTCTTAAACTCATTTGAATGTTCCTTATCACCCCTGACATTGCCCCAGTTCTAGCCTCCCCCACATTTGTCACCTGTAATACCTTCTTTTTTTTTTTTTAGCTGAGCCATCCACCTGTTGGCAGCTCAACGGCAACTCAGCTCGGGCTGGCATCGAATCGCCGTTGCTCAGAGCTCAGCTCGCACTCTTGAGCTATCTCTTAACCAACTGAGCCACTCGGCCGGACCTTGTAATACCTTCTAACTAAACACTCTATCTCCAGGCTTTTTCTACCATTACACAGAAAGGTTAAAATGAACAGTTGACCATGTCTTACCTGAGATTAAAACCTTTCAGTGCCTTACCAAAGAGCACGAAAACCTTCGTGGTCTGACCCTCCATTCCTGCTCGGCCTCACATCTGTAAGTCCCCACCACACAGCATGCGCAGGCCTCACTGCTGTGCACATCCCCTAGTGTCTGCTGCTCTTTCATCTAGAACACTCCACCTCATATTCCAAGACTCATCCCGAGCATCGCTTCCCCCGGGAGGCCTCCCAAGCCTGCATCCCCACCTCAGATAGTCTCGATACCCCTCCTTTGTGGTTGCAAAACACCCTGCACGTATCTCAACTACAGCACATATCACACTGCTTTATAACTATTTAATTGTTCCCTCTACTTGGACTGTAAGCCCCCACTGAGGGCACAGATTTTGAGGCCCTGGCACTTGGTAGGGGATCCTCAATGAAACCACAAGTTAAATCAAATAGAGCAGAGTAAGGAAACAGAACACTATCCTTCAGAATGCATTTCACTGGAAGCCAGGGTTCTTCCCTTTGGTTTTGCCTGATGGAAAATCCATTTCTAAGCATCCATTTCTGCCAAAATCCAGATAAAGAGCTCAAACCTGAAGCTACTTCCTCCGTCGCTCGATGCCACTTGTGGTAGCAGAATCCATACCCTAATGTTAAGAACTCATAAACAAGGCATAAGGCGTCATTACCCTCTTCGTGAGCAGCTCAGGCAACTCCTCTTTAGCAACACACTCCTCTGGAATCTTCACCATGACCAAGAATGTTTTATTTGACGATAACTCAAGTATTTCATTTTCGTCTTCATCAACATAAGTTACTAAAGAGAGTGGAGGGTGGCAGAAAAAAGGTAAACGTAAACACATGCATAAACTAATAAAAGTATTTATTCATTGGCTACTATACTTGAGAAAAAAAAATGAGTACTCATCAAGGATAAAGCCTGTCAACAGCTTGTTAAACTGAACCTGCAACTTAGCTATGTACACATGGTGTCAAGGCAGATGATGGGGGACAATCTGGGGGCGGGGTGAACAATGGGTGTTGGGGGACAGGGTGTGGGAACAAGGAATCAACTTCAGTTCTGTGCACTTGATGAGGAAGTGACATCATCAACCAGAAGAGACTGGGGACTAGAATAGGAGCGTGGGAGCCCACGTCTTGAAATCTCCCAGGGAAATACAGGATGGGCATGAGGTCATCTCTCTCAGGTACTTCCCACAGAAGAGGAATGTCGAAACACTGTTTGCAGAAGGGGAACCAGAGCACTCAAAGCCCCAGGGCACAGGGGGACTTATATTCCTGAGAAATGAGCTCTGTACGGCTGCTTGTGCCTTAATCACTGTGAGCTAACTGATTTTTAAGCAGTTAGACCTAAAGGGAAAATACACACAGTCAGGAGCCAAGAGCTAAAAGCTGGCACAAATGGTACTAATTATGCTCCAAGCTCTGCTTGGGCCTCACCAGCTGGGCCCACACAAAAACCACCTCTCTGGTCCTGAAAACGGTGTGGGTGGGCAGAACCAGGTATTTGTGTTGCCCTAGACTTTTCAAATCCCATGCTTCAAATATAATACAATCAGCCTCTTTTACTTTGAAAAGGCCATCATGGAATCAATTCAGGGTTTATGATGAAAGGACAGGTGAAAAGACATAAGAATCCTGGTACCTATTCCCTGAGGAAGTCTGGAAATGTGAGGCATGAAGAGCAAAGGAATGTGTCCAGAAGAGTTAACAGAGCAGGACTGAAGCTGCCAGCTTAGAAAGCCCACTTAGGGTGACCCCTGAAATGTGGGTTTCAGGAGAGTTCCCACCATTCCCTGACAAGAGTGGCTCACTGTTCCTCAACTGTTTGCACAAACAACATGGCTGATGTCAAACATCTCCTTCCCTTCAGGGAGCCTGGAATTTTAGTACATGACAGGCAGGGTTGTCTAAGTGACCAACCTCAATAAAACCCTGGGCATTGAGTCTCTAATGAGCTTCACTGGTGGACCACATTCCACACACTGTAGTCACAACTCATTGCTAGAGGAGTTAAGTGCCTCCTACGGGACTGCACCTGGTCAGGACTCTTGGAAGCTTGCACCTCGTTCCCCCCTGCTGAGTCCTGTGAGTCCTCCCAGTAAACCATTGAATCTAAGGGTGATCAGGGGGATATCTAACACAGGGAATCATCTCTGCATCTTTCTTTGTTTTAAGTTATTACATTATTTTGTCTGAGAGTAAAAGTTATGACCTTATAGCAGAAAACTTGCAAAGTATAGGAAATTGTAGCAAAGGAAGATAGCCATAATTCTCTAATCAAGTTTTTTTCCTACATTTTATATTATATCATTGAGGTCTTAATGAAAAGGTAATTTGTATACAACTTTTGTTGTTTTTGTCATTGCATATTTGTCTTGATTCTTTGGTTGTTGTTAACATATCAAAAGCCATTCCCCATGTGTTTGAAATTCCTTGCAAAGATTATTTTAATGGTTGCATAATGTTCATTAATTGGCTTCCCTGTTTTCTTAAATCTTTTAGTGTTTTCAGCTTTCACTTTTGTAAATAATGCTGCAATGGATATCTTTGAGCTCTGCACCCACAACATACACTTCCAAAGTCGGCATCATTGCCTTGGAAAGGAAAAGGGGATGCCAGAGGGTGGATATGGGCTTTACATAACTGCTGAACTCAAGGGTCCTGAGAAGAGAAGCCAAGTTCAAAAACATGGTCTCCAATAATAGTTCTAATGACAGATACTTAACTTGTATCACCAAATAATGAATCTGACCTAAGATCTGGCTAAATAATTGTGTTTGTTAAAATAACAATAACAACAACAATGGGTTTATCTAGTTGGCAGAGGTTTTATGTCACCAATGAGACTTCATCTGGGCAGTCCTTTCCATGTAGGAGATGTATTTTTAAAAAAGCTTAAAATGTGCAAAGTATATTGCAGGTACACAAAATCAGCTCTTTGGCTGGAATTAAAGAAATGAGGTTGCAGAGGGAGGCCTTAAATGCCAGGTATGTGCAGGAGGTAATGGAGGTCATGAAATGTCTCCCAGGAAGGAGGCAGAGGTTAATCTAATGGTGATGGATGGGATGAAAGGGAACCAAGAGACTGGAGGCTGGGAAACCAGTAGGCACAAGATTGGGAGAGATAGATTTTGATGGACAGCAGTGGAAAGTGCAAGGAAGGAAGAAAAGGAAGAAGGGCGAGAGAAAGGGAGGGACGGGAAGAAGGTGGAAGGGAAAAGAAAGCCCAGGATAGTGAAAACAAAGCTGGCTTTAAAGGTAGCCAAACTTAGTGTGAATCCCAGCTCAGGTATTTATTCGCCATGGGAACTAAGCAAGTCACTTAAGTGCCTGAGGCCGTTTCCTCAACAGAATTATCAATGCCTACATTGTAGGTGATGGTAACAATGAGAGCCAATATGTATAAAGTATCCAGCACAGAGCCTTGCAATCATTAGGTAGTCAGCAACAAAAGCGACTGTCAAGCATTTCACGTGGGTAATGCTTGAGGTGATGACAGGTATTTCTAGGTAGAGATCTCTGGCAAAGAGATTGACTAAAACTCAGGAATAGTATGTAGATATAGACCTAGGAGTCACCTCCTCTGACTGAGGAATAAATGAGCTCCTTATTTATGAAAAATGAAAGAATGAAAGAATGAAAAATGTGAAACATAAGAAAGCTGAAAACAAGTCTCATGCATCACAATATGGAGGCTGATGCAGAAATTAGAGGAAATCTAAAGTCCAGGAGTTCTGTAGACCCTGAAGGCTGCAAACAGGGCAGGGGATGGGAGAAAGGCTATTAAGGCTACTATTATTCATTGGGTATCATGATCAACTGCTGGTGTGACTTTGGGAAGAATAATTTGGGACCAATGATATAAGTGGTTTAGAAGTGAGTAGGAGGCAAGACCCAAATGCAGACCTCTCTTTCTAGAAGAGTGTTAGTGAAAGAATAGAAAGTGAAAAAGGCCTAAATGAAGTAGCAAGATTCTAAAGGAAGATTGCTTTGAAGGAGAGATGACGCTAGCTCATTTGAAGAGGTCCAAGTTGAGAAGAGCCTGTGGATGCTTAGAGAGAGATGGAGCTTTCTGAAGGCCCATGCTTCAGAAGAAGCTGGCGAGGGTTCTATGGAGAACACAGGTGAAGGGGTCAGTCTTGGGAAAAACAGGTGAAAATGCAAAGATATTTCAAGGTACTGGGCCTACAGAGTTGCTATTACGTTCCTGTCCACAAGAACCTTGATAGCTTATGGCTTGCTGATGCTGTCTGCCTAGGATTTTCCCATGAGTCACCTAACTAACAGCAGAGGGAGCATTGCCTTGTGCAACCTGTCTGTCTGCCAAGACCATGTGATCTCATCAAGTGTAGCCTTTTTCCTAAATCACAGGCAAAACAAATTCACTCAATACAGCGTCACTTGGGAAGTCCCTGCTTACATCATGGTATCACAGTGTACCTCCTCATGGAAAAGCCTGTGTGTCTAGGAGCAAAGAGGTCAGACAGAAATCCCTAATGCTGGGGGATATCACACAGGGGCCCCTAGGGTGTTAGATCTGATCACCTTTAAATCAGATTTCTAAGTATCCTCTTATTTGTCATAGATTGGTTTTTATAACATTTAAAATATTTGCCCAAACCAAGGAAGGTTTCATTAGTATGGTGTTACTCAGTGTTTCTCTTCTCCCAGATTAGTAAACAAAGTGGAACCCTTGAGGAAGGTTAACTGATCCTCCAAACTATCCAGAAAGAAGATGACTTAGAGAGAGAGAGAGAGAGAGAGAGAGAGAGAGGCTTCATCATTCATACCAAGGCATTTATAATTTCTCAGGGGGAAGGAGAGAATCCATTAATAACCTTTCCCTAAAGAGCTGGGACAAAACAAGGATTCCCTGAGCTCTGCCCATAAAATTGTCCAGTTTAAAAAGATCTCATTGTCTATTGTGAGCCTGGAGGAAGGCTTCTTCTCCATAGTGTGTACACAGCCCTAGCTCAACACCTTAAGCTGAACCATGACCCTGAATCTGCCCTCACTCCCATGGCATGCCAAAGGCAGAGTGGCAGGAAAGCCCACCTCAGCTGCAGGCAATAAGGAAGGAGTGCATGGGCTATAGAGAATTAATAACAATAAAACTGAACACAAGTTGCTCTGCTTGCATTCTTAACAATGTCAGTGACAAGATACACCTCCCACCGGACACCTGGCCCTGAGTACCCCATTGTCCCTGGTTGCATTCTGGCTCCATCCAGCTCCATCCAGAGTTACTAACAACTCTGACACCAAGCCTTGGTCTGAGGACTACAGAGCCCTGAGAAAGGAGATTCATGAGTTGAGAGGAAGGAAAGGAAGAGGCGAATGGCAAATGTAGTGCCTGAGGAACCTCGCTTCTTAGAGCATCTGGACGGCCACAGGTAAGCCCTTGACTCTCTCCAAATTGCCCTTTTTTCGGACTGCACTGATTTATTTCTACACATTGTCCAGAAGTTCTAGAAATACTTGATTCCTATCAATGGGCTTGGCAATTCGGCAATAGATGATTATTGCAAATTGTCATCGCAGAAGTGCTCTGGGTAAGGTGGAGACTGTCATGGAAGGGAGTCCTGTCCCCACCAACTTTGTATCTATTGCACCCTCCCCCACCTATCATGGCTCTCCCATAGGCCCAAAGCCCTGAGGGCTGAGGTGCCACATAAAATAAAATTATTTCCCTAATTACAAAAAGTGAAAGTTTGAAATCTCTCCTATAGCATTAACATTTTAAGGACACAATTTAATACCCAAATTGAAAATTAAGGTTGTGTTGTTAAGTGTTGAAAAGTTCTTCCCTGATATCATCCTATGAACTTTCATGTCCCTCCGAGAAACTGTTGAAAGAAGTGGAATCCTTTCCTCTGCAGATTGTTCTTTGTGAGTTGAAAGGGTCAGACAACTTTTTCAGAATGGAAGACAGATCTTAAATCTTGTGCTTTAGAATCCTGAATACTAAACCTACATCCATTGCATCATCCTTTGTTATAGCCCCAGATGCCAACAGAGAAATCCATCAGCTTTCAGGATAGCACCAACCAGTTGTGATAGGACAAGATTGTGTGACTCAGCTTCAGTGTCCACATCCACATGTGGGAGTTGATGGAAAGAGGGAGTATAAATGTTTACACCAAAACTATTGTCCTCAGCATGACACCTCTTCTGAACTTCTCCCCACCTCAAAACCAGCGTATGGCCTCAAAGAATCATCCATCCCACCTCAGCAATGTCCTAAGTAACTAAGTAAACATGATGCCTGCCTAAGAAGCTCACAGGCTGGAGGTTGGCTCATGTTATCACTGTCTTCCTATTCCTTCAGGGGACCATGAAACCTTGAGACAGGCACAGAAAGGGTTGGGAGGGGGAGGGATGGAAGGTGAATGGCAAATGCAATTCCTAAGGAACATTCCGTGGGCCCCCTCTAGAGACACTCAGGGGCTTCCCTTCTTGCTCTCATCTGTGACTGGATTTGTTGGAGAGCCTGACTCAACCCAAATCCTTGAGGGGCTGGATCACCCTCAAGAACATCCCACTCCAGAAGAGCCCCCTCCCCCTACAATCACTCCCACATATAAATAAAAAGTTTTCTCCTATACTATTTTGAAATTGAAATGATTACCCGCTGGAGGATGCTATATTTATGTATCACAAAAACCTTAATACCTATAATCATAAAAAATTGGTAATTATCTAAAATGGTGAAGACTACCTCATGCAGTTGTTTAAAAAAGGAAGTTTTTAGACTTATTGTGGTGATCATTTACAATGTATACAAATATCGAATCATTATGCTACACACCTGGAACTAATATGTTATATGTCAATTATACCTTGATTTTTAAAAATATACAAAGATGTTCAAAAATAATTTTTAATAAATTGGCAAAATGATCTCAATATACATTAAATTTTTAAAGGTGGGCCACAGGAATACAAAAAAATCTGATCTCAAATTATTTTTTAAATGCAAGTGAAAAAAATATATGAGTATACAACAAAATATTAATATGGATGAGGTTTTTTGGTAACTTAACATGCATTTTTATATTCATAATAAATAATTTTAAAAGGAGATAATGTATGTAAAATATAGAGCTAGCATCATGTAAGTTTTTGTTTTGCATACACATGCAATATAAATACGATAAACAGTTATTTCCAAAGTAAGTTCAAATAATGACAGCTTTCAGGTACACGGTACTATAAAGTTTTTTAAAACTTTCAAATACGTTATTCATCATTTTATCATTATAATCTTACACCAGGTCAGATGATATCAGATGAAATATAATAATTATTTTTACTAAACAAATTATAAGGAAAAAGGTCAACATTTTTTTATCTCTAAGTGTTAGAGATAAAACAAAACATAAATTAATGTTTAAATAAGTAAAGAATTGGGCCGGCCGAGTGGCGCATTGGTTAAGCGCTGGTTTTGGGATGCCAGTGGCCCCGGTTCGGATCCCACATGAGGGCCAATGACACTGCCCTCTACAGCTAACAACAGCTCCACCTGAAGCTGGGCTGTGCGAGCCCCAGCAATGGTGTAGGCTGCAGCCCCTGCTGCAGTGAGCTGCCATAGGCTACAGTGAGTGGCCCGCAGCCAGCGTGAATGGATGGCAGCCAAGCGTGAGCTGCCAATAGCGGCGATGAGCGACATCCAGAGGCCAGCGAATGATCTGCCTCATCCGGGAAGAGCGCAATGACGATACCAACAGTGAAGCAACATCCTCCGAAACTAGACTGAAGAACAAAAAGATAGCAACTTGTCTGTTCCCCTTCCCCGATTCCCCAACGCTGTTCCCCTCCGCCAATTCCCCAATAAAAAAAAAAAAAATAAGTAAAGAATTTAAGAAATCTACAAGCTTCAATGGGCAGTTTAAAGTAAAACATTCTCTATACTTTAAAGTAAACCAGTTTCCATACTTCTTTCAGGGCTTATTAAAACAAACAATAAAAAAGAATCACATATTCTTCCACGTAACATATTCCAAATCAGTTTTAAATTCAAATTATAAATAATGAAATAGCAATAAGTACATCTTCCATTTCAGTGTAAGTCATAAACATTAAACAAGTTTTCTTAAAATGCATCAACTTAGTCATGTTTAAATCCTCTTACCTCCAAAAAGAAGTAAGCTTATGATGATCACTATAATGAGACCGAGGAAAATGGAGGCAATGACCATCCACAGCTTACATTTTCCGATCACTTTCCTATGACAGTACCTCCAAGGGCTTTCCTGTTTAGCCTGGAAAGCAGAGAAGACTGTGAGGCAGGCACTCTGTTTCAATAAACATTTTTGAATAGTTAATATTTAAAAAATAGGGAGGACAGGCAGGATTTTAAAGGATGGACAAAGAAAAACACTCCAAACCAAGGAAGGAGCATCCTTGGTGCTGATTCATAACGGAAGTGGGCATCAAGATCAGTGGGTTTCAGAGGCAAGTAATGAGAGATTAGAGAGAGTAAAAGATTGGAACATACTTGAGAGGGTATTGAATGCTGCCGGGGCAGTTTAGACTTAATTTGTTGTGTACTGGGGACCTGTTGAAGTTTCTGGAACACAAAAGCTGAATTAAAAATTAAAAGAAAAATGATGTGGAGTTTAGAGTGGACACACCAAGAAAAAGCAAAGAGGCTGCTACTGTGACCTAGGCTCTATGCAATAAGGGCCTAGAAAGGGAAATGAAGAGAAGGACGAGAGAGACACCAGGAAATAAGCTGTAATAGGGATAATGAAGATCAGTCTGGGCGCAAATAAAATGTTATAGTCAACACCATTTCATTTCATCCTTACAGTCCACAAGGGATGCATTAGCCCATTTCAAAGATGCAGTTCAGAGGATGTAGCCAGGACTAATCCCTGCTGTGTGTCACTGCAAAGCTGGCACGCTCTCCCTTTGGTCCACGGTCTCCCTGTGTCACCCTGTAGAGCTCCAGGTCATGAGTTAGCCTGGCTGCCATGGGGCTGCCTTCACTCTCAGCACTACGACCTGCCCCTAAAAGGTGCCATGACTCCTCCTACCTCCCCCTGAGCCATTAGGTAATCCCCACATGGAAACCATGGGAAACAATGGAATACGATGGTGGGGAAAGTGTGTTTCTGTATCAGGATTCCAATCCCTGTTATTACCACTTACAGGCAGGGTAGCAAGTTACGGAAACTCTCAGCCCTACTGTCCTCAACTCTAAAACATACAAATAATAAATCTAGCTCACAGGGCTGTTGTAAAAACCAGAGATCATATAAATGAAGCACTTGCTAAACAAATATTAGGACCTCAACAGGTGGGCGTAATCATTACTGAGTGTTTACCTGTCCCACAAAGCAGCAGCAGGCACATCAGGAGTGCTTTAGTGCTTTCAAAAATGACACCTTGTTCACTTTTTCTCCCATCGTGATTTTAGTGGTGGCCATCAGAAAAGAAAACTGGCCACATTAGAACTACAGCTCATACTTTCTCAGTGAGGGGTTCCCAGGCCTGGCTGGGTATCAGAATCACCTGAGAAGCAACTTAAACCTAGGCCCTACCAGGACCTAGAGGACCAGACTCCAGGGAAGTGGGGGCAGGTCCTGGCTTATAATTTTAAACCTTTCAAAGTGAATCAATTGCTTTAACAGCATTGATACCTCTGGTCTGAAGCCTCCCCACTCTTCAGGGAACAGGTCAAATCTCTCATTTTGTGGAGGCCTCCCCACCACCCTCTATGGAGAGACCCCTTAGTACATGAGCTGTCCACACAGCCCATCTGCTGGTGCCTTGTCTGGTTTCAGGTTCAAAAATAAACAGATACTGGCCTTATCTTCTTAGGTAAAGTGAAACCACAGAGAGGGAAGGCTGATCCTTAAACTTCCGTGTTCCTATGTCCTACACCTTGCCCCATGTAGGTAATAGGCGCTTCATACCTGTGTGTTGCTGAGTTACAGAGGGCTCCAAAATTTTTGAAGGTGTCCCTTGAGAAATTCTAGTAGAGGTCACACTTTGCAGCACCCGAGTGCACTTTCACTGGCTCTTCGAGTCTGGGATAAGGAAGCAATAGAGGCCCTGGGGCTATCAATAGAGGCCCTGGGGCTATCTGGACAGAGGAAACCCCTCTTGAAGTTAAGTGTTTCTGGGGTCCAGGGACAAAGCCACATCTCATCCCCAGCTGAAGATGCACAACTGCTCCAAAGGCACCAAAGGCCAGGACTCACTAAGGTATGTGAGAAAAGAAGTCCCAGTACAAGGAACCTTTAATGTCTCAGGGGACAGAAGCATAGCTTCCTATTTACAGAGCTCCTGAGGCACAGGCCATTTTAGTTCTTATACAAGAGGCAACCAGGACCCTAAAGATTAATACAAAATGGAATGCTCTCGAGTCTCAAAGGATGAACATCCATACACCTCTTCGGCCTCTTGTGCCTTCATTTATGCTGTCCCTTACGGATGATAAACCTAGGACCCTGGTGGTTTGAGGAGACCACTACTCTGACTTCCTGGGGCAACTCAGCTCAGAATTGCACAGCCCTCATCTTTCTGTCCAGCCCAAAGCTGCCATCCTACAGCCTGACCCCCTTCCTTGTCCTGTGGTCAACCCTAAGGCAGAGACCACTAAGTCTTGCATGATTCATCTTCACAGGATTTTAAGTTATTATAAAATTTAAGTCATTATATCATTCACTCCCAACCCAACAACAGGGTACAGTGTTTCTCAGCTTACTCGTTAGAACCAAGGGAGGAATTAATATTTTTTAGAAGTGCCCCCAGGAGATTCCACTGTGTCCTCAGGGTGAGAGTCTCTGATATAGTAGGTGTGCACCATCTATGCCATCAGGGTCTCCCCTCAAAACAGGATCATAGAGACACATGGCCTCCTTCACTGGCTTCATCATCCTTTCTTGCCCAAATTTTAGGCAAGAGGCCATAGGCAAGTTCTTCTTCAGGGTGTCCTCCAGAGATTCTTGCAAACTACATCTTACATTCTATAACTGCATTATATGGCTCAAGAATTTGTGTGGCTTTCCTCTGAACATTCCCCAGGTATTCACATCCCTCTTCAGATAATAGTCTAAATACATGGCACAAGGCACTTCAACAATGACAGGACTTCCTATCTCTTGGAAACAAAAAGCTTTTCTTCTCTTTAGCTCAATGAGAGCAGATGTTTCATAGATCTAGAGAAATTTTCTTAGTAGGTAGGAAAATCTGTACTTTATAATATTCATTATGAGATTTAATTCACTTGTTGACCCAAGCACAAAAGAGCCAATTGATTCTTGTCCTACATTCTGAATAACACATAGCAATGGGGCTAATTTGTAGCTAGCCCATTCATATAAAGTCTTGCCTGCCTCAAAACTATCAATGTACTGAATTATTATTATCATAATGATGTTGCTATCCCTTAAAATATCTCTGGGACTTCTATTTGGAAACTGAGGTCAGAGCCCATCTAATGAGCCATAAAAGAAAACCAGCCTCCCTCTATTACCCATGATTTCTTTTTCACTTTTGATTCAACCATACTGCCATGTTTACTGTGCCAACAGGCAAAGTGAAGTTTAATGACTTATATTCCTTTCCCCCAAGCCCCAAATCCAGTTGAAGAAAGGGAAAGAAGTTCTTTCCAACATATTTGTATACTTTCCCAGACTGGCCTTTCCAAGTAGGACGATAACCATGATATAGGATGTCTTCTTCCCAGTGATCTTCAAACTGTTCCCTACTCCTCACTCATCCACCTGCAACTCCCTCATCATTCCAGATATGTTATTCAACTCCTCAGTAAACTTCTGTAATTAACAGAAATTAGGAATATATAATATAGGTAGTCATATGTAAATGAGTATAAATTATATATTACATTTATATATTTAACTTATATGTAGCTATGTATCTAGCTGTATAAAATAAATCTACCTAAACAGCATAGGTTTGAGACTTAAAATCCCAAGTTCAAAACTCAGAGTCACCACTGAGTGAACTTAAGTATTTTAGTAACTCCCCTGCGCCTCAAGTCCTTCACTCAGTTTCATCTGTCAAATCAGAATATGCACTGACACCTTCCTCTTAAGTTTATTGTGATAATTAAATACATGGATGTAAGAGAATTATTTGGCACAGGATGGGTACAAAACATGGTTAATAAAAATACACGGACTTAAGTTTACATGGAAAAATTGGAATTGTTAACATATAGTTTGAGGAGGCCTCCACACAAAGTTCTTAAGAGTCTGAATCCTGTGCTTGTGCTAACCAACACTTTCAAAAACTCTTCATTAATTGACTTTTCAATTTAAAATACAGTTCAACTTATTTTATAGAACCAAAAAGAAAGGTTAACACATTAGATGAGGGTATTTTTGTTTTTCTTTTTTCCCTTTTTTAAAAAGTCTGTCCCATTCAAGCATTTCTAGAATGCCCTCCAAGTGCTCGCGTAACCCTTCACCTTCAGGCCATTCGGTCACTCACCACAGGTTTCCTATTCGGTGACCTACAAAGCAAATTCACTAGGAAGCCTGGGATATCTGTATCTACCTGACTAAGGAAGAAAGAAGTAAATAGAACATGAAAAAGCCACCTGTACTAGGTAGGTGCTAAACAATTATAAAATACTGATACCCTACATGTGTTTGGCATGCTCTTCTTCTCAACTGTTTTCAACAAGGCATTCCCAGGCCTGACGGAGATGCTGGATTAGCCACGTTACCACCATTGGCCAGCTTGGGAAAGTACAGACCTATATGTCTTGCCCCAGAACACATCTTTTGGTGGTGAAGCTGTCATCCATATGCGGGTCTCTGCATTCAGTTCCAAGCCATGGAGTTTTTGGGGTGTTCTGGGTCTAACAAGAGGCAAGTATTCCTAATTCCCATTCCTAGACACTTCCTTGGAGGACTGATACAGCAAGTCCACAGTGTGGCCACTTGTGCAGGTATCAGACCATCTTCCTCCAACTTTCATTCTTCTGTGGTGTTCATCTTTCAGTCAAATATAGGATACCAAATTACCCTCCAGGGTACCTGTAGGTACCTATAAAAGCAGACTTTACAGTATTTCCAGGAATCAGTGTGAAAGCAAATGCAATGCTTTCACTGTTTGAATTTCTTGCTTATCCTTGAAATCAATAGTTGAGCAGCAAAATGTGACCCTATAAAAATCAGGTTGGAAATATATATATAGCCAAAAAAAAATGTATACACCTTTTAAGAAAGGAAAAAACTGTATTAATTGTAATAATATATACCGATAACAAAAGATGACTACTAGTCATGTTTGACTTCTGCAAGTACAAAGAGGTGCTCAAAGTGGTTACTATCAATGTCCAGACACTTCTGATTATGGCGAACTGCTGCTTGAGCATGGATAACATCTCTTAAAATGTGTATATATATATATTTTTTTGGCACCCCGGGTATATATGGAGTTCCATGTACTCAGTACCTGAAGCCAGTCTTCTAGGTTAATCACAAGGTAGATGGCTGAGAACGCAAAGTCTCTGCTGTTTTACAAGCATTTGAAGAGAATGAATAACGCTCCTGTCACTGCTTGGGCTTACTCAGAAAAGAGTTCAGCCTGAACATCCCCGAGGACTGCTTAGAGACTGCGATAAGACAGAAGCAAATGACTCTGGTTCTTTGGGACAAGAACTTTGAAATTATTTCCCTTCGGTTGGGCAGGGCAAGTTCGCCCCCTATCCCTTCTTGTTCTTGCTGCTTTTCCCACTCTCCGCTACTTCTCTTGCTGTGAAATCAAATGGCCAGACTGGGGAAAAAAAATAAAAAGTGTGTGTCTAGCGGATGTGTGCCAGGCTGGGTGATGGGTGGTAGGTGAGAGTTAGGAGGAAGGTGGAGGATGATTGGAAGCGGAAAGGTAGTAAGTAAAGAGGGCGGCAAGGAGATTCCTAAGAGAAAAGGAGGACTCTCCATCTATTACTCTAGTTTTCTCTATTTGGGGGCAAAAAACAACCCAAAAAACACCTAAACGAAAAGTTACAGGGCTTGTTTTAAACGCCCTCTTTCTCGGTGGATTCTCCCTCAGAAGAGAGGAGCCACACACCTCCCAGATAGGTTACCTTGGGTTTCATGGGGACTGGAGGGGTCGGAAGGGACTGGGGTGGGGTGGAGTGGGAGGCACACGCTGGCGGACATTCCGGTGTCCGCTCCATTGGGAACTTTCCAGCGCGCACCACCCGCGCTGCGCGTCGGTGGCGCGGGGAGAGCTGGCTGGAAACCGGACACTGTGGGTGCCAGGCCACGGTCCCGGCGGGGAGTCGGGCCCTGAGCGCGCGGGGACGACGCGGTCAGCGCCAAGGAAACCTTACCTGGGAGGGACCTGGGTCCTCCGCTGAGAAAGGGATGACCTGGGCGGCTCCATTAAGAGGCTCCTGCTCATCTGGCTGCCCCTTGAGCTCTGAGAGCTCCAGCTCGTCTCCTGGCGAAGGGGGCCTACCCCCTTCCATAGAGGGCAGAAGAAGGCTAAACAACTCTCCAGGAAGCAGCCGGCACACACCACAGGGTGCAAAGTCCAAAACAGACTCCTGGGTGGCTCACTCTCCACCCCCTGAGGGGCGGGGGAGACCTCGGCCGGCGGGCGGGGCGGCAGGCGCGAGGGCGGGGGAGGCTCGGCTCGCAGCTGCCGGCTGCTGGCAGCCTTGCCCCAGTGGGTGCCCTTGCAGAGCAGAGGAGGGCTGTTTTTCTGGTTTGTTCAGGGCGCTGCCTGCATTGCCTTTCCCTGTTCGTGCGGATACAAAGCAAAAGCGGAGCCAAAGGACTGGTTGCGTGGCGGGCTATGGCAGAGTGGCCTGGCAGCGCCTTCCAGGGAAGATCGTTGTCAGTCCACTCCCAGGAGCTGTCTGTTTCTGGGACCCAGCTTTCGCTGCCTAGCGAAAGGTCATTCATTTCCTCAACACTTAACTAGGGAGCAGCTTTGGCATGCTAGGCACAATAGGAGAGCCTGAGCATATGAAGATGGATAACAATACACAGAAACACACTCCTTCCTCTTAACAAGTCCAGGGTTAGGCAAATATCAATAGTATATCAATGGTGGAGGGCTCTGCAGCCAGACTGCCTAGGGTAATCCCCTCTGACAGGGTTCCTCACTGTGAGACCGTGGGTTTCATCTTTCTGTGCCAGAGTTTCTTTCCTCATCTGGAAAGTTGACATAATATTATTACCCACCTAATAGAGCTGTTGCCAGAATTAAAAGAGTGAATGTCAATAAAACACTCACAACCATGACTGACACGTAGCAAACATTCATAAAGTTGGCTATTATTATCTACCTTTGAAGAGGAGTCACAGATATCCCCACCACCATACACACGTGCGCACACACACACACACACACACACACCCTGAAGGAAAATCACAAACATCCCCACACAATCCATAGCTCAGAACTTCTGGGTCAGTGAGCCTGGAATTACGTTTGCTAAGCATGGGATGTGTTGATCCCCTCAGGCTTCTGTTCAGAGCAGCCTTGCCTCCCTACTTCTTTCTCACGCCTGCCTCCAACACATACATATTGAGAGCAGTTTGAAGTGTAGACACGATGCTTATAAACAAGCTCCACTTCAGAAGATGTTGACTTGTGTCCAAAAGTTTGGCACCCTCAAGGTCTACTGTGCAGATGCTGTCTAAATATTGGGTCTCTAGTTGTCTTGTGCCTGCTATCAGATCATCTGGACTTTGGACTCCACCTGCCTGCTGGATGGGGTCCTGCTATTATAGCTGCAGACGCTCAGCTGCTGGCCTGCACTGACTTCTGCTTTCTCTGTTTTTTTGTTAGAGTCAGGTCCTGCAGGGATCAGGCTGCATTCTCAGCTGGGGATTTGGAAGAGGCTTTTAAATGAAGGAGCAAGGGTTAAGGGAGCCAAGAAGGGATGATGAGACACCCAAGGACTAGCAGCTGCAGGAAGCCATCAGCACCCCCAGGCCTGCTGGACCATTGAGGAGACCTGCCCTCCTGATAGGATCTGTAATCAAAAAAAGTTGCAAACACTGTTGAAACTGCAGCCCAGCAGGGAGGGAGCAGAGAGGGAATAAATACTCTGACCTGTCTCTCTACCTGCCAGCCTCCTGCCCATGACTCCCACTGGAAACTAGTGATGGAGATTGGGGGTCAGCTTCCTGGGACTCAGAGTAAAGAATGAATTGGCCGGGGCTGGGGGGGGGGGGGAGGTGTGCAGGGCAAAGAGAGAAAAATCTGAATGTATACTTTTCCCTACAATAGCTGACACCTAGTCCTCCCTCCCAGGCATTCAAGAATCAGTAGGCCCCTCTGGTTTGCCCAGGTTCCTTTTCCTGGAGGGCCCTTACCTAGCCCATATTATTGCCACCTCCACTTCCGTGTTCATGATGTTTCCTCTGCTTGGAATATTTTTTCCTCCACTTCAGCCCACTTTCTGGTTGGATAGCATCCATTTTTCTTTAAATCCTGACTGAAACATACTTTTCCCACTAAACCCTCCTTGACTCTTTTTCTCCACCAAAAGTTATCTACATTCTTCTCTGCTACCAATACCCATTGTACTTGTGCTAAATATGTTACATATTCAGTCCAATTTAATTTAACAAGCAGTATTGAGTGCTTGCTCTGTGTCAAGCATTCTTCTGGGTGCTTGAGATATGTCTGAAAACATAACTAAACAAAACAAAATCACCGCCATTGTGAGGCTTATATTTAACAAGGGGAAACAAACTTAAATAATGTTTCTAGACTACAAGAAGATAAAGTGTGCTATAGACAGAAAAAGTAAGGCAGAGTATATGGGAGGATGGAGTGTTGAGTGGTAAAGGTTGGGAGAAGGGAAAGAGTTGCAATTATAAATAAAGTGATCAACTTAGGCTTCATTTAAAAAGTGAAATAAATAACTCATGGGAGGGCCGGCCGAGTGGTGCAGTTGGTTAAGAGCTCTCTCAAGAGTGCGAGCTGAGTTCTGAGCAACGGCAGTTCAATGCCAGCCCGAGCTGAGTTGCGGTCGAGCTGCCAACAGATGGCAGGATAGCTCAGCTAAAAAAGAAAAAAGAAAGAAATACCTTCGGGCGGACCGAGTGGCACGGTGGTTAAGCGCTGGCTTGGGAAGCCAGCGGCCCCGTTTCGGTCCCACATATGAGGGCTAGTGACACTGCCCTCAAAATAAATAAATAAATAAATAAATAAATAAATAAATAAATAAATAAGTCATGGGATGCAATGTACAGCATGGTGACTATAGTTTATAACACTGTATTGCATATCTGAAAGTTGTTAAGAGAGTAGTCTTAAAAGTTCTCATCATGGGAAAAACTATTGTAACTATGTATGGTATCAGATGTTATTATGGTGATCATTTTATATACATATCAAATCATTATGTTATATATACCCCAAACTAATATAATCTTACATATCAATTAGTCCTTAATAAAAAACAAAAACTGAAATTTGGAAAAAAAAAAAGGTGTAAAGGAGTAAGCTGTGCAGATTTCAGAAAGAAGAGGGAACTCCAGGACAAAGGACCTGGTTGATACTGGAGCCTTTTTGACATTTACTGTCTAAGAATCAGTAGAGGCCAGGATGGCTAAAGTGGAGTATGAGCTGTAATTTTTCTTGTATGTCTCTTTTATTGTTTAAACTCCTTGTTGTATCTATGTAGTCCCTATATTTGGCTCTGCATCCAGCAAAGTGCCCTTTGTAAGTGCTGATTAACTTGAATATCCTCAGCAATGATGGTTTGCTAGCTAGGCCCAGGGTTCTCCTCATTTCCCAGCACCCATACAATCTTTCCCACAGTCCCCTTGTTGATTGCAGGATCTCATTCTCAATGGGGATTCCCTCTGTCATGTCAGATGGATTGTAGTTGTCTTCCAAGCTTGGTTTCTCCATAAACAGATGCCTAAAATCTCCTTCTCCCTTAGAGGATCAAAAAGCTACTGTTGCCTGTCACAAATGCACTCTTAGATCTTTTAATGCCTTCTGAATATTGTAAGCAAGGTATTCGCTAACCTAGACTACATTTCCAGAATTCCATAAGCCCAACCCTTGTACATAGTTGAAATCCATATGGTAGTATAGGTTTTGAAGGCAAGCAATTAGAACTTTCACAATCTGTGTATTGGGCAAGTTGTTTTAATGTCTATGAGCTTAATTTCTCATTGCAAAATGATTCCTACCTAGTAGTGTTAGGAGGATTAAATAAAGTAATTAAAGTAAAGCATTTATTCCTGTGCCTAACAAATAGTAGTCTCTGTAAATAGTCCCTTACATTCCATGACTATTAAGTATCTTCTAACTAATGCCCACCCATCCTTGACCTTTAGCATCCAGCAATAACACTTGTTTCAATATATTTTCTTTCAATATTGATTTGTGTGCCTGTCCTGTCATATTTTCTTCATCATTGACATTTGCTGACACCTCCCAATATTGTTGACACTACCTACATTCTTACTTGCAACCTATTCCTGATTTCTGATAACCGCAAATTTCTTAATCTCCAGACAGCTGACCTAGAATATAGATGAGTGTGCCAACATTTACTTGAGGACATTTTTCATCCTTCCTTTCTGATTCCATACTAAGGATTCAGAATGAGTTAGAAAGAGGTGTTTCTTCCTGAAGGTAGAATCGGTTTTGGATGAAATCATTGTTGATGAAAGTTAAGGATTAATGAATTCAGGAAGTAAATTCTACTTAAATTTTTTTTGTGATTTCTTCAAAATTTACTACTATAGGGGTAGCTTTTTAGAGGATATTGTTCTTTCATAAATACTTCTTTTATATATATATAAATATAATGTAGCTTTTATTAAGTAGAGGAAAAAAGGAATTTAGCTGCATGATACAAAGGTTCCAGTCTGATCAATTTCCACAAAACAAACCCTTCCCTTCTATATGACAAGAGCTGCTGCCTCTTTCGGGGTAAGCTTAGACTGCCTCCCTAATCCAGCCGACATGGGACACATGGAGTCGCTGCATCAGGAGCTGGTTCGTGCTGTCGCATTCAATCAGTTCCTGCCAGTCCCTAGAGGCCAGGATAGAGGGCAGATGGGTCTCACAGAACTATTTCACAAGTAAGCTCAGGGTGACTTTTCAAGTGTCTTCTGACACTGTTTTAAAGATCTGAGCAGAAAGTAGAGCAAAGGGCTGTGTAAGCAGTGTTGTGTGGCAAATGGAACGTCCCGTCTATGGAATTGTGGTGAGTGACACAGTGAGTGTGACTACGCATTGTACGAAGAGGACGACACGCTGCCGCCATGGCCTGTCCAGTTAGTGTGGATAAACTTCCCTGGTTTGGCCAAGAGTTCATAGGTGTGGGCCCCAAAGTAATCCCGCTGAGCCTGGATCAGGTTGGCTGGCAGCATCTCGTGTCTGTACCCATCACAGAAGGAAAGAGCAGTGGTGAAGCAGGGCATGGGGATGCCCGCCTGCACACCAGTACTGACTGCCCACCGCCAGGACTCCTGGCAGTTTTCGACAGCTGACTTAAGGAAGTCATCTAGTAGTAGGTTCTGAAGTTCTGGGTTTCGATCAAATGCATCTTTGATCTTTCCTAGGAATATGCTTCGGATGATGCAGCTCCCCCTCCACATGAAGGCAATGCCACCATAGTTGAGGGTCCAGCCAAACTCGGTGGCTGCCTGTCTCAGCAGCATAAAGCCTTGAGCGTAAGAGCTGATCTTGGAAGCATAGAGGGCCTTTTGAATGTCCTCCAGGAATGACTTCTTATCACCTTTGCCCTGGATCTTCTGAGGACCCTTGAGCTTTTTGCTAGCTTGAATCCTCTCGTCCCTCAGAGATGATAAGCAGCGGGCAAAGACTGCTTCTCCAATGAGGGTGACGGGCACGCCATACTCCAGGGCTGAGATGGGAGTCCACTTCCCGGTGCCCTTCTGCCCCGCGCTGTCCCTGATCTTTGGCAGCAGGTGTATGCCATCGCTGTCTTGGAACTTGAGAATATTGTCTGTGATTTCAATCAGGAATAAGTATAGCTCTGTCTTATTACATTCCTCAAATGCCTGTGCCATCTCCTTGTGCTCCATGCCCAGGACATCTTTCATCACGTGGTGGGCTTTGCAGATCAGCTGCATGTCCCCATACTCTATCCCATTTTGCACCATCTTCACGAAGTGGCCTGCTCCCTCTTCTCCCACCCAGTCACAGCAGGGTTCTCCAGTTCCTACTTTGGCTGCAATGCCCTGGAAGATTGTCTTAATGTGGGGCCAGGCTTCTTTGTTCTCTCCTGGCATAAGTGATGGACCGTACTGGGTCCCTTCCTTGCCACCACTAACTCAGCTCCCCACAAACAAGATTCCTTTGGCCTTGAGATCTCTTCATCATCTTGTGGTATCCCTGTATTCAGAATTTCCTCCATTAATGATGATGTCACCAGTGTCCAACAATAGTACCAACTTTTCGATGAAATCATCAACAACTTGACCAGCCTTCACAAGCAGTATGACCCTCTGAGGCTTCTTCAGCTTGGGGACCATCTCCTTCAGGGAGTGAGCACTGACCACCTTGATTCCCTTTGCCTCGTTGGCCAAGAAGTCATCAACTTTGGAGACTGTCCTATTAAAAGCACAGACCACAAAGCCGTGATCATTCATGTTCAAAATTAAGTTCTGGTCCGTGACAGCCAGTCCAAATCAGTGCAATATCAGCTTGGGCCATGCTGGCAGAGCAGACCAGGCAGGAGTGAAGAGAGGCGGAGGGCAGAGAAGGCGACTCTAAATACTTCTTTAAACATGCTTTTTTTTTAAAAACAAACAAACAAACAAACAAACAAAAAAACATACTGTTCTTGTACAAATAGTTCTTTTTAATATAATTTAAAATTAATATTGACTCAATTGCTTTAATTTGTTCAAGGAGTCAAATGTAAATAACAATACAAAATTTAAACATACTTGTTGACAAGACTTGCTGACCAGTATAAGATTTTCAGTTTTGCTTTTCTTGCTATAGCATTTACTCTCCTTCCTTCATCTCCTTTAAGAGCAAATAATTTCCTAAATATTATTGTATAAACCAAAAAATAAACTAACATTATCCAAGTGACATCACTAATGCACCAAAGTATCTCATAACCTTCAAATAGATCTGTGTGAAAACAAAAGTTTGTGCCCAAATGAGTATGTTGTCAGATGGCAAGCAGTCCTACTCTGAACATCAGAAATTGGGTCAGCTACTCAGGCTAATCAAGCAGAAAACAACCAAGGAACAGCTGGTTGGCTTGTGATGTTCCATTTTGCATTTTCCAAGGCACTCGTAAAGAAGGGCATGCATCCCTACAAATTCTCTGCAATAACCTGGCACATGAAAATGCTGCTGCCATTCCACTGTGCCAACTAAATCAGTCTTGGAATTTGCCTCTATTCACACCTTTGCAAGAATTAAGTGAATATTCAGGATCTAAAGGCATCTTGCTTGGCATGAAATAGCCAAGTAAGTTAGGTTGGTGTTTCTCAACATTTCTCCCACCCTTGCATTGCTGACAAACACGGTACACTCACATCAGCACGAGCAAGTAGCTAGAGCGGTAGCATGAATGTGTGGTTTGAAAACTCCCTCCCATGAATCTGATACATCATGCCAGCCCTCAACCATCTCTTCATTGAGATCAGAAATTTATGCAAGGTTTTGGTGTATGTTGTTGAATAGCAAATCTTCTCCTTAGAAATGACCATAAGTAAAAAGTACAATTCACCTTGTACCCAGGTCACAGCAATATCAGGCAAAGCAAACATAGGTTTTAAGAACTGTTAGACTAATTTGCTCTTCTGCACAGTAGATTCAGTAGCTAAATTCCCCTTTGTGAATTAAGTGGTACACTTGGCCCTCTAACTGTAGTATGTCATAGCTAGTTTACTGAATCCTTAGGGACCTACTATCTTTCTGAATATGTCCCTAATGTTGTATCCAATATGTTTTATCTTTTATCTGAGGGAAACAGTCTTTCAGCAAATCAAAATATGTTTGGTGAACTGGAAAATATTCACCATCTTAGGGAAATATATCCACATTTCAATCTTTCTATCTGACGTGAAGGATGACCCTTTTGGTCTCTCTCCTTTTACTGTTACATTAAGATTTTCGGAGATCCTATGAAACCATTTTTATTATTCTGGACCCTACTTTAAAATATTATTATTATTACTCTTTGACTTTGTTCCAAGGAAAATAAAGGATATCATTTTTCTCCTTTCTGCTGTTTTCACCTATTTGGTGGTATTGTTAAGTCTGACTTCTGTTAATGGAAAGATTTCTTTGAAATCAAGTGTGAAACCCTCTAAATCAAGACAAAATAAACTGATAACTGTGATATGCTGAGAATGTACTATATAGGTTTACAACTATGCTAAGTATTATAAGTCCCTGGAAATAAAAGAAAGTCTTGGCAATTGGAGTTTTATAAAGGAACCAAAATCCAGGTGATAATATTTCTTTTAAAAAAAATTTCATTTTCAAAATAATCATTCAAAAAATTCCTTGTCTTTTAATTACTGACCAGCATTACTGTAATTTCCTTAAATCCCATGCAAGTTGTTTCAATCCAACTACCACAATGCTTTATTCTATCATATTAGTAAGGATTATTGTCAGTTTTGTTGGTTTATTGATTGATTTCTCTAAGCACAATATTACCATGTGTCATGGCTGAAGTCAACTATGATGTGGTTAGACAAAATTGGATTGGAAAGCAACAATATAGGTACTTCCTCTGTTGATAGCTGAGTTTAGCCCTATTTGCATTTGTGAAGGAGACATTTTTGTGTTTAATTTCATTAGAACACTGAAGATCAGGCATGTATGTTATGGAATTTCTTATTTCAATAAATCAGATTTGCCTAATTCCTTACCTTATCTATACCTTGAATTGGAACAAAAATAAAGTATGACTATCTGAGCATCTCACCCATTTCTTATCTTATTTTAGAGGCTTAGTTTATGACATTACTTTAGATTTCTTCCATTCTTGAATCAAAGAAAGACCTTTAAGAATGAATACAGCTATATCCTTGAAGCAATTTGTATGAAATAAAATACATCTCTCTGTTTTTCAATAAATACCAAATGTATGCAATCTAAAGTTTGTTAAAGAAAAAAAATTGTCTCATTTTATTTTTAATTACTGCATTCTTTTTAAAAGGATCTATCACATAAATCACAATCAAAAATCCAATTTTTACTATTACAAAAGAGAAGGGACATATTTTTGAATCCAGGAAACAAAGTTTGATACCCTTGTGTAAACACCAGGAAAGTTTGGTCTTCCACATCCATGTCCCCAGCTAACAATGCCAGTCAAAATCCATCTTCCATCACTTTTTCTTCGACAAGCTAAAGGTCCGCCTGAATCTCCCTACACAAGAAGATAATGTAAGTATAAAGTACATTTGTCATTAATTTTGTCATGAATGTGTCTAATGGATTATGTTCAAAGCTCCCATTCTGACAGGTTTTTGCTTGGTTAATTATTATGGAATCTGGGGAAGTGTCAAGAAATACTGTGAAACTTCTAATGTCATTTTAGAATTATTCTTCCTATGATCAAAATGCTGTATTCATCACAAGAAACTTGATTCTTTAGGCCAAGGGTAATATTAGAATATTCCTGCAAGGGGAACAATTCTCAAATACCTCCAAACAAATAATAAAAATAATAATAACATTTATTTAATGTGAGCTACGTGCTAAGCACTGTTTTGGGTCATTTAACCTTCACAATAACCTTAATGAGGCATGGTTGCCTTGGAAGGCTGACCTCTACCACTGGGCCATGCAACTTCCGTGAGTGGCTCATGATCCCGAAGAAGAAATTAGAAGAGACCATGTTTAGTTAGCCAGGTCCAATGAAGCAACCATATGGACAACTGGCCGACAGCTGTCACAGACAAATCACCCTCACTTGGATACCTCAGCTCCACAAAGCAAAGCCTGAAATAATTCAAAGTTTAAACATAATTTTTTCAGTCTTCATCATTTAAATTATAATATGTGGATTTTTATTTTCTCATTTTGGAGAATAAATAAAGCTGCAACTTACTCAGAGGCCAAGATAAAAAAGCTTTTCAAATTTGCCCCCATATCACACCCCTGCTGATTAGGTAAATCCTGACTAGTAGAGAAACTGGACTCTTTTTACATTAATTATGCCATACCAACTCCACTAAGTCTAATTGAACCTGTAAATCCTGGAGGCTATGAGAAACAGAACTATATAATAGGACTAGCTGGGACTGCTGCAGGAAGCACCCAGAGTAGTGTTAGCATTACAGAAATAAGGGTTCAAATCCCAGTTCAGGCATTACTTATTAGATGTATGACCTTGGGTAATTACTTACCCTAACTTGCCCAGTTTCCTCTTCTGTAAAATGGGGATGAAAGAATTTGTGTACAGGACCTAACACAGTGCTTGCCACAAAATAGGAGCTCAGCTGACAGAAATCATTATGATAATAAGATGAGTTTCTGTGGCATGGTGGCTAAAGTGTGGAAAGACATGGGATCAGCTCCCACTGTCCTCTTCATCTCCTTAATCACCTCTTCACTTTTTGGCAATCATTTAGATATCTGCATAGACTGGAATCTGAGGCTCAGAAAAATATCCCCCATGAAAGTGACCTCCAACTTTACCACTGTCAGGAGGTGATAGTGTCCTCTGTCACCTCTCTCTCTTTCCCTTCCCACAGTCTATGTGTCAAAGGAGTAAGTGAATAAAACTCTTGTTATTTCAGAAGGTAAATGGTTGCTGCTAAGGAATTAGGTAGCAATCCTGAAACACTCTGTGAGTGTGTGTGTGTGTGTGTGTGTGTGTGTGTGTGTGTGTGTATGTGTGTGTTGCTTTGCCTTTTAGTTTTTGGTTATAAGAAAATCATGGCAGAAATGACAAATGCTGACCTCATTCTCTAAACGTGGAAAACACATGGGCACCAGAAAACTGAGTTTTATAGACCCAATTATTTTATCACCTTTCCCTCATCTTAGACAATTGGACTACAGTTAATATCTGAATTAAGGGAAACACTGGCCCTAGTTATTTCCCAGTGTTGTGTAGATTAAAGGTGAAAGCACTTATGGAAAGTATAACATGTTAGGCAAGGGAAAGGTGAAATGACTTACTCTGCAAGCATCTCTCTTGCCTGATATAACGCCCGCACAAAGCATCCTCGAAGTGATGATCCCATAGGTAGAAACACACACAGTTTGGTCAATGATCTCTACTTCTGCTTGTTGCAAAACAGGGGAGCCTTTATTGTCTGAAAAACACAGTGGAGGCAGAAATCATCGAAATGGCTACCTTATTCAGGGCTTTATTAAACAATTTACTCACATTATCTTCTTTATCCTCACACTTAGTTTTAGATAAATTCTATTATGATCCCCATTTTCCTGATGAAGACAGGGGGTCTTAGGAGGATAAAGGACTTGCCCAATGGCATACAACTGGTGAGTAACAGCAGGATTCAAACCCAAGGTCTGACTCCGCCATCTTAACCACTATGCTATACCTCTGCTTTCAGCAGTATTGTGAATCAACAGTTCTTATCAATGCTTACTGGTCAAGTGGAGCAGCATAACTGATATATGGGAGCATCCTAGGAGCCATAAACATATCAGTTTGGACATAACATTTTCACTTTCTTTTAACCTGTCTGACTAAGTTGGCTCCAAAAAATAAATACACACGCACACTCAGGCTTGTAAAGAAAATGTCTCCTTGGGCTGGCCGAGTGGCTCTGTTGGTTAAGAGCTCGCTCAAGAGTGCGAGCTGAGCTCTGAGAAACAGCAGTTCGATGCCCAGCTCGAGCTGAGCTGCTGCTGAGCTGCCAACAGGTAGCAGGATGGCTCAGCTAAAAAAAAAAAAAAAAAAAAAAATGTCTCCTAATAAGTTGGTTGAGGAGACTCTTTCCTCTTTTGATATAGGATAATATAATTAAAGTCCGGTAGGTTTCAGGTATTCAAGCAGTTAGCCACTTCCCTTATTGAGTCTACTGATACCTCAGCAAGCCCAAACAGGTGGTGAATATCATAAGCTTCAATAACTAAGTGAAGGCAGTGAGCACTCGAAAAGCTGCCCACAATGACTCCTTAGAGTGTCACTGAGGGCGTGGCTCAAGATTTATAAAAAATTTATGTCCTAAACCCTTAGAAATGACTTCAAGGGAATCTGAGATGGTTGGGAGGTCAATGAAATGCACTAACTTTTAGGGAGATGTTTTCCAAGCTTTGGACTTCTCACTATCTATGTAGAATCAACCATGACTCCAAGGCTATGGAAAATCTTGGTAGGGCAGAAATAGGGCTTCCCTACCAAACATTCAGACTTTTGTGCATAATGAAAAAGATGCCCCCTCTGGGTGGAGGAAAGGTCAAAAGGCATCCCATCTGGGTGGACCAATTCTAGGCTGCTATAACCCCAGGCCTGAATTTACAGTCTGGGGAGCTAGGGCAGGCTGGATTTCAGCCCTCACTCATCACCTTGGCCAGTTGCCCTTGTGCAAGATATACTTATATAATCCTCCAGACAGATGTCTATGAGTTGACACAGTAGGAGTGTGTGTGTGTGTGTGTGTGTGTGTGTGTGTGTGTGTGTGTCCTATTCTCTATTATGAAAATGAATCACTTCTTTGGGTAAAAAAGGAACCTAAAAATAAGGAGGAATTTCTTGCTCCTTTATAGTGAGAAACCTAGAAAACCCCTCAGAGTTTGAAAGAGCCCAAACTATTCAATCCTGCCTTGCTCCTAGACCCCCCTTCCTTATGAGGTATATCCCACTTTTGCAGGGGATAAGGGGAAATCATCATAAAACAGAAATAATAATACCCTCCTCCATTCTACCTCTCAGAGTGGTTAGGAGGCTCAAATGAGGCCATGTACAAAATCCCTCTCTATGAACTCCTAAGCACTACATCAGTACAAGTTATTATCTGGAGGGGAAGTCCATGGCCATTCATTCCTACACATACCTGCTTCATGCCTTCGCCCCCAGCCGGTCACCCAGCACTTCTCCCCACCGCGTACTTTCTGGCCAGCAGGAGGAATGCATATTGGCTGTATGAGCTGTTTCAGGGTCTCAGGCCAAGCGACACTGAGCTGTAGCAAGGCAATATCATAGTCAAAAGTCTGGCTGTTATAGTATTCATGGACCACAATTCTTCTCACCGGGGAGATGAACTTGGCATTCCCCTGTACATACATCCCGAGGTGAGCAGTCCATGGTGTGGGGTCTGACAGCCTGCTAGAAAATAAAATGAAGCACAAAATCAGTGGCTTGATGAACCATACATGGTGAAACAAGCACTCCGCAGAGAGATGAGGGCTCAGGAAAGGGAGGCTTGACTTACAGTCTCTATCATAGTCCCTGGCTTTTCCACTGACATGGCAAGAAGCACAACTTCTCTGAGCCTCCGTTGTCTCCTTACTAAAACCAGAGATTAAGTGAGGTGTAGTAAGGGTGGTGGATGACAGCTATGTTCCAGAAAATTCCCTCGATGACATCCTAAGGAAATGCTGGAAATTTTATTGTCACTGGTATTTCATGACTACATACAGGTCAAGAATGTTAGTGACTAGAATTAATGTTATAGTCTTCCTATTCATGCTGACAATGGTATTTGATGAAAACAGCCAGCCAGGCCCAGAAAGACAGTGGTCTGGGAATTGTTTTGCCAAATTTAAATGATATGAATACCAAGATAGATTAGAAATCAGTGTCACAAGCAGGAATTTAATGAAATTGCTTCTTGCCAACTGCCAGAAGCTCCAAACATCACTGCTCAGGCGTAACCATTCACAGGGGTCACACTCCCTTTAGTCCTTCCAGAATTCTGTGGACTTGCATGAAGTCACCAAGTATACGTAGTCACCATGTGAGGTTTCCATCTCTACCAGCACGGTAGCCTTAGTATTGTGGGGTGAAGAGAATTTGAAAGCTTTGGGGAAAAAATAAAGACAGAGTCCAGAGTGTGGCCCCTAGTTTGCTTAGCCGACATCTCATGAGTGGTTCTGGGGAACCCATGGGAGTATTAAGGTTAACATATTACTTGGAGCAGTTTCTTTGCATAAAAGATTAATGATCAAAACAGAAGACATTTTAGTTATTAAACTGAATCCTATAATTTCCAGAAGAAGCAATTTGTTGATAAATTTGTTGAAATGCTCCACTGAAAAATTTTTTGAAGAAGAAATAAATGGTATTTTTGTATCTAAGATCTAGTAGGTTACATTTTTTAATTATTATTTTATTGGGGGAGAGAGTGTTTTTCCAGGACCCATCAGCTCCAAGTCAAGTAGATGTTTCAATCTACTTGTAGAGGACACAACTCAGTGGCCCATGTGTGGATCAAACTGGCAACCTTGGTGTTATGTGCACTCTAACCAACTGAGCTAACTGGCCCCCCCCAAGTAGTAGGTTACATTTTAAGTGAAGATATTTTCTAAGTTTTCTTTTCACCTTTAGCTGGAAGACCATCTGCCCCATAATAATTGCATTGGTAAAGACAGAGCCTTTCTAAGATAACATTAATGGATATATCCAGGATCCCCCTCTGTGGTATATTGATTTATAATAAAAGTATTTATTTGGTCTTTGGTCAATTTCTGGCACAGAGCTCCTAAAACCCTTAGCATTCCCAAAGTGATGAGAGGGACAAAGGGTGCCTTTTGTTATATTAATGAGATGACTTTGAGATCCACCTAAGGTTGGCTGGTTGCCAGGAAAATGGAACATGTGATTAGAGGGTTGGAACTTTCAGTCCCACCCCCTGGACCTGGGGGAGGAAAGGGGATCTGGAGGTTGAATCTAACATCAGTGGACAATGATTTAATCAATCATGCCTATGTAATGACTCCTCCACAAAAACCTGAAAGGACAGGGTTCAGAGAGCTTCCAGGTTGGTGAACACATGGAGATTTGGATTTGGGGAGAGTGTCTCACTCAGAGAGGGCATGGAAGCTCCTTGACCTTTTCCCATACCTCAGCCTATGCTTCCCTTTCATCTGGCTGTTCCTGAGTTATATCCTTTTATATAAACTGTTAATCCAATCGGTAAAATGTTTCTCTGAGTTGTATGAGCCTCTCTAGCAAATTAGTCAAATCCAAGGAGGAGGCTGGAATCTTCCATTTATGGCTAGCTGGTCTGAAAGAGAGGTGACAACCTGGATTTGCTATTGGCATCTGAAATGAGGGGGGTCAATCTTGTAGGACTGAGCCTGTAACCTGTGGGAATAACACTATCTCAGGTAGGTAATGTCAGGATTGAGTTGAATTGGAGGACATTCAGGTAGTGTTGGAGAATTGCTTGGTGGTGTGAGAACCCCTACCACCACATTGGAAATTGGGTGCAGAATCCCACTCTAAAAAGGGATCCCTCCACTCCAGCCATCCTTCAATGCCCACTCTTTACCACATTATCCACACATTCCCATGGGTTTATTCCCTCTGACTTGAAAGCCTTATTCTATTTTTTTAGTTTAGTAAAAGCCTAGTCATTCTTGATGTTCCTTTGTGTGTGTGTGTGTGTGGCGGGGGGGTTCCTTTTTGTCAATAACTCCTAGAAGGAATATTGGGCACACAACTAGTGTCAAAACAAAACAAAACAAAACAAACCCAAACCCAACCAAAAACCAACAACTGGATTGATTGAATGTCACCAACAGGAAGCTTCTTCCCATAACTCGAAGGCAGATGTATGGTCTGTGGTCAGAGCATACCACTTTAGAATAAGGATTCAGATGCCCTACCTGTTTCCATGGAAACAGTGGGCTGCAGAGATAAGCCACTCCCTGGAGATGACCGAAGCTCCACAGTAGGCAGATCCAATGAAGTGGAGGCTGACCTGCCATGGCCAACCCCCTTCCTGACTGTCGGTGCCCCCAATGATGCGGTGAGGGGTGGAGGAACTCCTTCTGCAGCCTGTAGGGGAGCAAGGGTCATGTGATTTAAAGGCAGACTTGGAAGAAAAGTTAAATTAAGTTGGGTTTATTGCTGGGTTGGTAACTGATTAACCAGGTAAGTGATTTGAAATCTGCTTTTCTAGAGAACAGGCAATACCAGAAATGACAAACCACTCCCTCCTTCCTGAAAACAGGCTTTAACACAGAGTCTCCCTACAATAATGTGAGGGGAAGAGGAGACCTGTTAGTAATAGCATTGATATGAACTGCAGCTGTGGGATTTAGGTTGTTGGATACAAAGGAAAAGATTAGTTCCAACAGAATTGAGTGTCTTTGAGGTTGTGCTGATTTGAGGAAAGCATTGGGAGAGAATTTGTAAATCTAAGACAAATGAAAACCTATTAAGAAAAACTAGTTATCAGAGCAATTCTTTTCAAATGTAAATAGTATTGATAAGGATATAGAGTTATATAGCAGATTAGAAGCCACACAAGTGACAATATGTGGCAAACCTGCCAAATCATAGCTAAAGCAGGAACTAGCACTAGATATTGATCTAACATAAGGAATAATTAACAAAGTCATCCACTGCATGCCAGTATGCATTTCTTTTCTCATAGGTTTTTCTTTTAACTTAAGAACTTATTTTTTGATTAGTTTTTAGAAAGTGAAGTTCTCATTATACATACCTCATACATTAATGCTTGTTAACAAGAAAGAAGATGGAATGTACACCAGCATTTTTAATTCTGGGAAACGATTTCAGATTTAGTTCACTAATATTTTTCCCTGGGCCTAAGGCAACCTCTGCCAGGAGGATTATACCAAGAAGGGAATGAAAATGAAAAACAGGTAGACTGAAGAGGGAATAAAAGGAAATCAGGAGAAATGAATTGCTACTCACTGCAGCCTTCTTCATCGCTTCCATCTGGACAGTCCACAGTCCCATCACATTTTGCATTTTGTTTCCTAAAGCAAATATCATTGCCACACTTAAAAGTTCCATTGTTGCATGGAATGCCTAAGAATGAACAAAAGAAGAAAGAGTTTTTCCTTGCCCAAAATAGACTTGAGCAGATGACACTGAACTCTGCCAAGGATAGCTTAGACCAAAGTGAAGCAACCCTGTAGTGATCTGTCCCTTCACCACAGCAAAGTTTCTGGAAGGCAGGCAAGCTGGCACACCTGCCAAGAATCAATCCAAGGGCCTCTCCTTTCTTCCACTATAGGTGAGATGGAAACCAGGTGGTCATATCAGTGGCTTTGGCCAGGGCCTCTTTGTTATTACCTTGATCTGTTCTCCAAAGAAGTTTTTGAGCACAAATCGTCACTATACTCACCCTTTTTATATCATTAGGGGGGGAAAGTGGACAGACTTTGCGAATTACAGCATATTTGTTTACAACACTGGCAGTGTCTGTTTCTGCAGGGGCTAGAAAAAAAACCAACTGTATCCTATCACAGTATCTAGCAAGTTCCTCCCACCCTCGCTATCAGATCCTCAGTATGCTTTAGTCTTGAGTAGCATTAAAAACAAATAAGTAGGGCCGGCCGAGTGGCCTGTTGGTTAAGAGCTGGCTTGGGACACCAGTGGCCCCAGTTCAGATGCCACATGAGGGCCAGTGACACTGCCCTCGACAGCTAAGATGGTGAACAACAGCTCCACAAGGAGCTGGGCTGCTGTGAGTCCCCGGGATGGCATAGCTGCAGCGCCTGCTGCAGTGGCCTGCCATAGGCTACAGTGATTGGCAGGCAGCCAGCTTGAGTGGTCAGCAGCCGGTGTGAGCTGCCAAGAGCAGCTGTGAACGGCTGTCCAGAGGCTGGCGACCTATCTGCCTCACTTGAGAAGAGCACAATGATGATACCAATACGGGCCAGTGAAGCAATGTCCTCCACAACTAGACTGAAGAACAAAAGAACAGCAACTTGTCTGCTACCCTTCCCCGGTTCCCCAATGCTGTTCCCCTCCCCCAATTCCCCAATAAAATCTTTAAAACAAAAAACAAATAAATACTGAAAATCTTCCAGTATTCATTCTCTCTCTCTCTCTCTGTCTCTCTCTCTCTCTGTCTCTCTGTCTCTCTCTCTCTCTCTCTCTCTCTCTCTGTCTCTCTCTCTCTCTCTCTCTCTCTCTCTCTCTCTCTCTCTCTCTCTCACACACACACACACACACACACACACACACACACACCACCTCAGTTAGAGTGACCAACTGTCCCATTTTGTTTAAGATTGAAAAAATTCTCAGGATATGGGAGTTTTAGTGCTAACACTGGGAAAATAAGCAAGTTGATTATCCTAACCCAACAGAGGTATTCTGATTCTGATTTAAAAGCATTTTATAGGAAGCACAGCAGAGTATAGAGGATTCGCCCTCACTTTGAGTGCAGTTCTGCTCGTCCTGGCCATCTTCACAGTCCCGGAAGCCATCACAGATCAGAGGGTTGTGCTGCTTGAAGGAGCTGGCATTGCAGGCAGGTTTAAGAGTCACTAGAATGAGAATAGACAGATATCTATCTGACACACCAACTGGACTCTCTGACGACCAGTAGCACCCCTCTAAAGGTGCAAAGGGTTAAGATGACTTAAATGAAATGTTTTAAAGAGTGTGTTTTCCTCAAAATGACACACATACAGAGCAAAGCAAATGTTTAAACTTTGGTGTCATTCTTAGCACTTTGATTTAGTCAGATCCGATTTTTGCTTTTGTATACATATGGTAAACTCTGGCAGTTTGTTTAATTATAATTAAATGTATCATAAGATTTTATTTTCAAGAAAATAAAAATCAGAAGTTATTATCTTAACTAAACTCATCTACCTTCCTAAACAAAGTAGAAGTATCCTGAGATGGGAAATTTTGTCTTATTTTCCTCTGTATCTCAAGCCCCTGACCAAATAGTAGGTGCTCACTAAAGGTTTGTTGAATAAATTCATGAGTGCAAAATCTTAGAGGACAACAGACTTGTAGTCTGTGTGTAAGGAAAACTCTCTTTAAAATCATTTTATCCTGAGAGATCCATTTCCAGAACTGGGAAATACCATTGTAAACTTACCACAGTTTCTTCAGAGTATTTTTGAAAATTGCCTTCATACCAGTGACAGGCACAGTATATTTGCAAGCACTCATAGCAGGTATGATTCCTTAGACACTTCTGGTTTTGTGAAACTTATAATTTTTTGTTATCTGCTCCCATTTTGTCAGAAGTAGCTCTTGTGAGAGGCAGGGAAAGGACATTGCTGCCCTAAAATAGTTTATTAAGTCTCTAAGAGTGCCTAGTTGACTCCTAGAGACTAGGCCTCAAAATGGCATGATGAGAAATAATGATTGCTAAAAAGTGGTCTTTATTACAAAGTAACAATAATCACTTTTGTTTGGAGCATGATAGCAGGTTATAATAAAAATGTGAAAAACAAAAGCAACCTTAATTACTACATAATGGCCAGTATTAATTTTCTTAAGAAATAGAAGACACTATAGATTCAAAAGGTCAATGAACCATAAGTGATGAGGGTTTTATTTTGTCAATTAAAAAAAAAGAGGGTATAGAGTCAAAGGTTATTTTTCGTGAATATTGTTTTTACACAGTTAGTTTTATTAACTGTAACATTTATATCCAAAAACATGAAAGAGATTAAATAGCTTCACCATAACAATCATTTGAACTACACTCTGGATCTTTAGGAAAAAGTGTTACCAGTGGTGTCATATGGTCCAGTGAACTGGCCTCCCCATATTGTTCCCTGAAACTGGAGAGAGATTCAGGAATGACATGTAAATAGTAATGAAAAACCAACAAAAATTCTCTGTCCCAAAGAGAAATATTCAATACCCCACCTTTTAGCCATTCCCAATGTGATGTTAATGCAAACTATGTAAGTTAAAGGTACTGATTCTTTCGTTCACAATACCTGTGCTCCATAAATGAGCATGCTGAAAGAATTTCCCTCTCTGCCGATTCTGAGTTTCTGTCTAGATAAAAGATCTGTTCTCTAAAATAGGATTGCTGTATTTAAAATTGTAGTTAATTAAATTATTAGCCACAGATCCTCACTCCCTGTGGTACATTATGCAACCCCATGCTGGCTATGACCCCAAACTGTTCAGAATTAACTTCCCTGTCTCTTGAATATGGCCTCAGCTATATGATTTGATTGGGCTGATGGAATATGATACAAGGGGTGGTGTGCCATTTCCAAGCCCACAACATAAGAGGAACCAGGAGATTTTGCTCCCCGCTCCTTTGCTTCTAGCACCTCCCTGGCTAGCCCACTAGGTCCATGAGGAAAAGAGCCACAAGGAATAGATGTGACCCCAACCTGGGAAGAACCAAACTCAGGAGGATCCACTGATTGAAGCAGAGCCACCCAAAAAGACCAGCCTAGGTCAGTCACAACCCAGACAATCCATGGACGCATAATCCAGAATAAATGATTGTTGTAAACCACTGAGTTTGGGGTCTCGTTTGTTTTGAAGCAATGGATAATAGGTATAAATATCCAGGATGTGCACCAGCAGCAACTAGGGCTCTGACAAATTATTTATTCAATAAACAAAGTCATAGTAAAAGCTTGATTACCCACCACAGAAAAGTTCATCACTTTCATCAAAGCAGTCATTGACTCCATCACACCGCTGGGCCTGAGGGACACATAGACCGGAGGAGCATCTAAAAGATCCAACAGGACAGGCTACAGACAATAAAAAATTGGAAATCTTGTATGGGTCCCTAAAAGTCACCAGACCACATTAATAAAGACATAGGAAGTATTGAGTAATTAAGGAGTTGAGAGTGTAGCAGTAGTAATTATATAATTTCTCCATCACATCAAGGTTATAGGTGATAATATAAAAAACAAGAAAGCAAAATTTAGGAGAGCAAAGAAAGAAAATGAATCAGAAACTCTCAGTCATCACTGCAACCAGGTCACATGTATAGTCAAACTTCTACTACCTGCATCCTTCACTCAGCTCCCTGACTTTATCATAGACTCAAAGAAAGCAAAAGCTGGCAGATACTTTCGAGAGTCCAGCATTCTTAGTGCAGTCTTTACACCCCTCGGGGAATTATAAATGGACACCTGGTGTCTCTGAATCCTCTATAATCAGATAGATGTATTAATTTCAGAAATCTGTACCTTTAATTACATTTTCAAGTAATCTCTGCCTCAAAATATAGCCACAGGTCTTAGAAAGTTGGACCTAGAGAGATTCGTGACTGGCCTCAAAACTCAGGACTCCTTCCTCCCCACTCCCCATCCACCAGGCTTCAAGTCAAAGGTTCCCTTCCTGGTCTTGAATCATTATGACTGGGCTTATCGTAAACATATAGAAAGAATTAAATCCTTCCTTCCTGCTATGGTCTGAATGTTTGTGTTCCCCTAAATTCATATGTTGAAATCCTTATGCCCAATGGCAAAGCCTTCATGAATGGGATTAGTGGTCTTATAAAAGAGGCACCACAGATCTGTCTAGCCTCTTCCGCCATGAGAAGATACAAGAAAAAGTCTTCAATGCAGAAGAGGGCCCTCACCTGACCATACTGGCACCCTGGTCTTGGACTTCCAGCCTCAAGAACTGTCAGAAATTAATTTCTGTTCTTTATAAGCTACTCAGCCTGTGGCGTTTTGTTACAGCAGCCTGAATGGACTAAGACATTCCCCTTGCGCAAAGGAGTAGGTGAGTATATGGTCAGATCACCACTATCTCAATGGCACAGAGGGGCTGGGGGCGGGCGGAGAGTGGGGGGGGGGGGAGTTCCTGGAAAATATTCATGGTTTGAAAAAAACAATTAAAAATAAAATGGCTTACTATGTGCCTGTGTCCTTGCTGGAAATTCTAATATCCTCATATTCAGAAGTGTAATATTCTAAATCCAGAAGCAAGTATATTGGGGGCTACCAAAGAAGGACTTGGTCTAAAGGAGCTTTCTCTGAAGTCTTACCCCTCATGGAGTCCTAAGTGGTTAACCTTGACTTGTTCCCTTTTAAAGCAGGTCCAGAATTTTCCACACAAGTCAGTATCTACTCCCTCCAGCTCTAATGGCTGCCCTCAGACATTGGCTTTTCTACTAACCACTTCCTGGCCACCATTCTAGCAGTTCCTGGTGTGACATCTGACATTCTGAGGGCTGATAGTTGAGCTCTCCCTAATCAACCTGCTATCCCTATAGGGCACAGGCCAAAGTGAGTCACAACTGTTGGCCTCTGATCTGCCAAATGTCGATGTAAACATCATATTTATAAAATATTATGGCTAGCAAGAAGAACAACAAATCAAGAAATGGGCTTCTTTTATATTTTTAGGAATAATGTGAAATATTGTTCAATTATAAACCAATAATTACAATTATATTATTTTTTTCTATAAACTATGGCAGTAATAAGTACATAATTTTATATATTGTTTATCATATGTTTAGTTTATATTATATATATTTATTATAAAAATAAAACAGAAACCAGCAGCAATAAAGCAATTTACACTCCTTTGAATTCTCCAAGTTTAGAGTTGCCAAGTATTAGCCTCCCTTTACCAATTTATTAAGGTTTTCTAAGGCACTAATCCCAGGCTTACGTTGACTGATGTTGTAACTGCCATATTCCACCAAAAGTGGCTTGTCTGACAGCCTTGAACTGCATTGAAGCTGAATGTGAACAAGGGGGCTGGGCACTCGAAATATCGTCTGGTGATCCATGTAGGAGCCACAGTACCTGAAGAGACAAGAATTGGAGGATACATGGCCTGAGGGTCTCCACTGCATTTCTATTAACAATGCATTCACTAATGCTTTGATCAGGTAGGCTTTACATGTGAGAAGCTTATGGTAGAGCTAACAGTGGTTATTCATTCCATGCTAAGTGTCTGTGATTGAGTAACTTCTGCCCCCTGGATTTTTCTCCTCTGCTAAGTAAAACCAGAGTAGTACTACCGACTACCTGTTAACTGCTGCTTTCCTCACCAACACTTATAATCCAAAGATATATGGGTTTAATTCTCCCAATCAACTCTCTTTATTTGGTGTAAATAACTGTGTAGTACAAGAATTGCCTGCTTTGGCCCACAAATCTGTCTATAGAGCAGAGTGGAATCCATGAGCTCGGGTTGAAAATATACAAAGAATCTAAGCAACACTTACAGCAAAGGACAACAATATGATTTCAAATTAAATTGACACCTGATGCACACTTCAGGGCTTGTCCTTGGCAACATTTCAAAGCAGTAATGTCCTTCTACAATATTTCCCTATCTCAATTTTTCTTACTCAATTTTTCTCAAGTAAGAGAAACTGGCCCTCCTGTTGTCCCTCCTCTTATTATATGAGCACTTTGGTTAGTGGAACACGAAGTCTTATTACACAGGGGGCCCATGGTAAGCTGAGCCTCTGCCCTTTTTAGACAAGGTTCTTCCCCGGGTGAAACCTGAGAAGGGACATCCTCCACTGGAGTCTGTGAATGTCAGTCACTTCAGGCCCCCGAAGCACTTGGAAACAGAGCCTGTTCCATGGATCAGACACTGTCATTCAGTGGGAGGAACATAGAGGTAGCCTCTGATTTCAAGGTTCCAAAGAGGAAAGCATCCATATATATTTCAGAAAGAATCTTTTGCAATTGGCTGAAGTTCAGGACCTGACAGGATAATGGACCAGCTCCTGGGATATAAGGAAGAGATAACAGCTGCAGGTAGCCACCTGGCCAAGCAGTCTGAGAGGCACCTGAAAACCACATCAAGCTTTTGAGGCCAGAGTCAGCTCTAACTGGTCATCTTGGGATCAGAATATAAAATGTGTTCTGAAAACATTATGATTGTTATCTGTGTCTCATAGTGATTTTCTTCATGTTCTCCATGAACATTTACTAGCGTTTTCTTGCAAAAGATGAGCGTCACTCTAATGTTAAGAAGGAGTCAGGAGGAAAGGGATCTTTGAATCCACGCTCAGGCTGGAGTTTAGAGGGGAATACTATGTAATGAGGCATATCGGTGGCTAATGGCAAAAAAAAAGTTTTTAAAAAATGAAAGACTGGAGAAACCCAGCAAGAATTAGTTTACATGTACAGACATGTGACAGGTAAGAAAACTTGAGATATGAAGAGGTTAAGTAGTTTGTTGAAGTTCAAATAGCAAGTAAGTAGAAGCTGGATTTGGATACAACTCTGCCTGATGCTGAACCCTAGGACTTTTTAGCACCCCAGCAGCCTTCCCCTCAGGAACTTTGCCCTGCTACAGCTTTATAGGAAGGCCCTCCATTTTTTTCAGTGTTCATATACTACCTTCAAGCTGCCCTGAGCCTACATACCCCATCCTCATGTTCTCGCCACTCAACATCACTGGGCTTTCTGGTGGCAGACATACTTTTTCCTCCTTCCCCATCACAAACCCAACACCCTAAGGCTAACTTCTCGGCAAAGTGTCAGAAATTAGTTCAATTAGAGCCCTTCCTCTAATTGAGACCCATAATGAGGGCTGGCATTTTAAATCCCAAGAGTGCCTCTAGCTTCAAAGAAATCTGATTGGATTTCAGCCAGCCCCAAAAGACAAAGTGAAGAGCTGGCCTTTCAGGGCAAGTAATTAGGGCAGAAAGTTTTCCTGGTATTGTTTGGAATGAGTCCCTGTTCGTACCTTGGCAGCACCATGTCTGGGTTAAGCCAACCTTACCTCTGGATTAAGGCCTTTCATCAGATTCCACACATGGGGAAATCATGGGTGGTAGTTACTATATTGGGTGAGGGGTAGGGAGTATCTCATTTCCAAAGCACAGCTCTATCTTTGTCATACAACTCTACAAAAGATTTGTTTTATAGACCTCTAATTAGAATACCAAAATGCACTATCGTTAAAATTTTGGGGCATAGTCTATAGTATTTATCTACTCAATGTCATTTCTAAAGCACTCTCATTGATTATAATAATAGCCCATCTTTCTTGGTGTGTAATATGCATTATTCCATTGAATGTTTTTTTTATTTAAAGAAAACCCACCTTATTAACTAGGAATTATTACCTCATTTTATAGACTGAAGATCAAAGAGTTTAAATAGTATGTCCTAGTTAATGTAGCTACTAAATTACAGGGCTGAAAATTGAACCCAGGTCTTCCACTTCTGACATAATAGATCCTTGATTCTATAATACTCCCCAAAGGAATACAAGCCACATCTTAATAATAGATCCAAGAATGCCTTTAAATCAGATAGAATCTATTCCAATGAAGACAGGGCCAATGACTATTTAGCAAGTAATCTAAGAGTCCAAACGAAATGAAAGGCAGTTTTTTCAGGAAAATCCTTTAGAAAGGAAAGGTTTTCATTCATGAAATAATAATAAACAAAGAATTAGCAGGCAAGATCCCTTGGGCTAACTTCACAAGGATTCTTATCTCAAAGTAAACTGAGAAGCTATTCTGTTGCCAAGACAGGGAATCTTATATTTTTAAATACAAGACCTATTATAACTTTAGAAGCAAACAAAAAACAATGACAACTAAAGGACAAGTTACAGGGGAAAGTGAAGGCCTACTAGGTTTGTTTAGGAAACCCAAGCACCTGGATTTCTCTCAGCCTCTATCTGGTCAGCCTCAACCCAAGTCCCAGCCTCAGGATACAACCAGCAATTACGGTCTTTCCTGCTGCACAGAGTCAGCTAATGGTTTCTACCCTCAGGACTCCTATTTACTGTTTTGCTCCATGGCTCCATGGTTTGAAAGACATTACGTTTCTTACGCCAACTCTTAAACAACTGAGCCACTTGTCCGGGCAAAAATAGGCAACTACAATATTGCCACTGGGATATGAAAGACAGTTTGGGGAATATAATTAATAATGTTGTAAATATTTTGTGTGGTGTCAGATGGTCATATGTCTTGTTAGGGAGACCATTTCATGGATGGAATAGAGGCTTGATCACTGCACTGTACACCTGAAGCTGAGGTTGTATAATATTGTATACCAACTGTAATTGAATATATAGATAGTCACGGGATGTGGATTATAATGTGGAAGGGAGTCAGAGGAAGTGTAATAGATATATATGATATGGGGAGGAGGAGTGGGGTGGCCAAATGGGGGAGGGGGGTTGTCACTTTGAGGGGTAAAAAGTATAACTATTGCACTGTGTTGTACACCTGAAGCTAATTAAATAAATAAATAAATAAATAAATAAATAAATAAATAAATAAATAAAAGAAAGACATTATGTGCCTAACTATTTTTGTAAAATGTAGTGTGCATATCTACAGCCCAGCAGCATAGAGCAAGATCTTGGGGACCACAGACCCGGCTTGAATCCTGGCTTCATTATTTATGAGCTGAGTGAAATTGAGCAAGTTATTTAACTCCGATATTCTTCAGTTTCCCTATCTGTGAATAGGAAGTAAACTCTTCTTGGAACAATAAATCCTAGCAAGGCTTTGAATCGCTGAGCAAGGCCTTTCATCAGATTCCTTACTTACATGAAACCACTTACATGTGCTCATTAATTTCCCACCATCCATGGTCACAGCCTTTCACACTCTTCTTGGTTATTGAATAGTTATGGAATTTTAGTGCTATTCCAAGAGTTGATAGGGGAGTCTGTAAAAAACAAACATAAGTCAGGGAAAAAAACAACAACACGACAACTCAATTGAAGGGTTCCTTGGTTTGCAGTTTTAAGGGCATTTCATTCTCTGTGCCCTGTGGCCTTTGGTGGGATAAACTGCATCCCCTGAGCAAACTGGGATGACAAGGAGAGCATGATAGAGAGGAAAGTGGACAACCCAGTGCTCCGGGAATAGCTATTAGGCACCAGTTTGAGTGAGCTAGGTGACAAGGGACACATTAGGTCATCTATAGGTTTCAATTTCCTCTTATTAAATGAACTTTGAAAATACCCACTTGCTAATGAGTGTACACATTTTCCTCCTTAGAAGACAATTGTGACATCGTTTATTTAAAGCACTATTCAGGGTTTTCAGATACAGGAAAAATGAATCAGCATCCTTTTCACATGAAACCCGGTTACTCCTGCAGTTACTGAGTCACCCCTACGTCTTCTCAGAAGAGATAAAGCAAGAGAAGGAGCTGCCTGTATAGAACATGTACAAGGAGTGTGCGCGCACACACACAAGCACACATTATACAACTGACCTTTTTATGGCATTGTATGACATGCACATCATTAGGTCTGATGTGCCACAATTTTGGTTTTAATTTTCATTTTGACCCAGGAATTATTTGAGAGTTTTTACATTCACAGGGAGTAGAATTTTGGTTTACCCTTTCTCAAGTTTTCTACTTCTGTTTTAATTAGATACAAGATTATTTATTGCTTATACTGTTTTTAATTTATTATGCATTTTGTTGTGATCAAACTTATGAATTCTCCAGTCATTTAAAAAAGGGATAATTTCTGTGTGTGTGTGTGTGTGTGTGTGTGTGTGTGTGTGTGTGTGTAACCCTCATTATTTGTATGGTTTATTACCCTTCTTAACCTGATTTATTGTCCCTCACTATGTCTGTCATGAACCAAGAGAAAAAAAATTAAAATCTCTTCTTTAAGCATTGTCCATTTCTTTTTGTATGTTCTATAGGATTTGATTTATAAGTACTAATGCTATATCCTTTGGTGCATAAGTAATTGTCATAGTTACATCTTCCTTTTCTCACTGAAGTTGTTGCCCTGATTTCAACATTACCTGGCACTAAGTTTGTGATCCTGCTTTCTTTTTGTTTACATTTGCTTAGAATGACATTGCCCATCCATTTCTCTTCAGCTTTATTAAATCACTTTTTTATTCATTTTATATTTTAAAAACAACACACTGTACAGTTAAGTTTGCAGCAACATTATGTAATTCAATCTACTCTTTTTTGTTGTTATTGAGATATCATTGCCATAAACATGAGTTACAACATAATGATTTGATATTTATATATTGCAAAATGCTGACTATAGTAAGTTTAGTTAACATCTCTTGCAGTGTAGTTAAAATAGTTTTATTGTGATGAGAACTTTTAATATCTACTCTTAGCAATTTGTCGATACAATACAGTATTATTAAATATAGTTAATAATGTTAACTATTATTATTCATTATAGTCACCATGCTGTACATTACATCCCCATGATTTATTTATTTTATAACTGGAAGTTTGTACATTTGGATCACCTTCACCCATTTTGCCCAACGCCTACCTCTAGCAGTTACTAATCTCTTCTCTGTATCTATGAGTTCAGTTATTTATTTGTTTATTTATTTATTTATTTTAGATTCCACATATAAGTAAGGTTATAAGGTGTTTGTCTTTCTCTGTATTTGTCTTTCTCTTCCTTCCCCAAGCCCGTCTTTCATCTTCTCTTCCCCTTACTTGACAGTCATCTGAAGCTTTGAGATCCTGCTACCCTGAGGCCTTAAGAACCTGGCAGTGAGCAAGAGTCCAGTTTTATGTTTTAATTATTTTGTAAATGTTTGTGATAATGATAAAAAAAATGAAGGATGCATGCGATCAAGATATCAAGTACAGATATAGGTATAATAAAATCATTAAAAATATTTAACTTGCACAAATCCTATGTGCAGTAAGCGTACCCTTGCCTCAGGGACTTTGCTTCAGCTGTTTCCTTTGCCTGCAACACTCTTTTGTAGGTATGTACAAGGTTAGCTCCTTCCTGTCTTTCAGGGTTCTGTGCAAATGTCCCCTTGTCAGGGAGGCTTTCCCTGACCATCCCATTTAAGATAACAAATTCTGACTTCCTACCCTTTGTACGCCCCACCAGTCACTCAGTCACAGCCTCCTTCCCTGCTTTAGTGTTCTCCATAGCACTATACCACCATGTAACATACGATAGATGTTTCACTTGTTTATTTGTTGCATGTCTCCCCCTACTGTATGGCAAGCTCCATGAGAGCAGAGCTTTTGTGTGTGCATGTCTGATCATATGGATCGCAGTGTCTGGAATACTGCCTGACATGTAGTAGGCATTCAATAATAAAATGCTGAAAGAATACCAACTATACACTGCTGGCCACTTAAATCTAATGCCACCTGTGACCTCACAGCAACCTCGCCATCTGCCTCCCTGTATTTGTCCATAACAGCAGGGCCTCACGGGAACAGGATTTTCACTATGTTTATGGCAAAATCCTATGGGATCCTAAGAGAGAGGGCGTGTCAGTCAATCACAGGCAAGACCCTAGATATGCACAGGATTCTAAAATACATGCAAGATCCTATATAAAATATGCGCATTAGGGTGGCCTAAGCCAGGCGCAGTCCGTAGAGTACCCTGGGAGGAATCAAGGAGGTGAAGCATATGGGGCCTAAGGGCCTGGTAACCTTTATCTGCAGAGCTAACAGCCTGCCAGAGAAGATAGAAATCTTCCCAAGAAGATAACAGCAGTCCTCCTTGCATTATTGCCTCTAAGTGTCATAGTGAATCATTAGCTGTTCCCATAGGAGGCAATGTTGTATTGGTCAAGGGTCTTTCGGCTGAGGTGGTCTGTGGGACATAGGGAGATTTGGCTAAATTCTTGGATGACGCATGTGATTTACAGACCTTGGAAAGAACAAAGCCCCTTCCCTGTGAGTACTCAATAAAAGCTACAGTCTGACCAGATTCGGGGCTCCTTATCCATCAGACAGAGTCTGCTGGCTCACACTGCTTTTTAAACTACCCCTGTCTCTTGCTCTTTATTTCTTTTTCTGAGTCCCCGCTGGTCCTCTCCAGGAAGCTAGACCCAGCCGCGCAGAGACGCGACAGTCACCCAATGATATATCTACTGAAAGAGTAAAGGTGACATCTTGCTCTATCTCCTGCCACATGATACTACAGTTGGACAAAGAAAAATAGTTTACAGACTAAGGTATAAAAAATAAATAAATAAAAGCAGGAACACCCTGTCTAACACCAGAGGGAAAAGTATATACTTCACATAAATTTGCATCCTGGTTTGCTTATACAACTGAAATGTATATTGTCTAATCCAATTCATTATTTCTTTACTATTCCTATTATACTACTGATGATGAAGTAATTACAAATTAATAAATGTGCCCTGTCATAATAGAATAATAAATTATTTGATCCTGTAACAATGTCTTTGCATTTTTTAATACAAACAAAATAATAAATTGGAAAAATTAGCCCCAGCCTGCAAAGAAAGGTTAATTTGTGGGCAGAGGGCTGAAATGATAAGAAACTTCCATGTTTTGATATCTTTCAATAAGGTTTAAATATTATAAAATTAACTAATGCTCTGTTTGTAATTAAATTTTAAAATACAGGTAATTTAATTCAAAAATAAATTGCTACTAAAAATAGGATAAGCTAGTGGTAAAACTAAGCTACCTGAAATTTCCTAAGATATAGGTAAAAGTAGGCTACCTGAAATTTCCAGGTACACTTGCATTTTGGAGGATAGTAGCTTGGATAATATGGACTTGAAATTTTCCCTTCAAAGCCAGTGATTTCTTTGACCAACACTGCATTTTCACATTCTGAAAAAAAAAAAAAAATCCAATAATACAATGATTTGTAGTTGTGAGATTATAGGAACCACATTGGATATATTTCTTTAAAAATGTACACTTTCTCAATCAATAAGCATATATATATTTTGAAATTTAAACTAAATTTAAAAAAAAAGAAATAGTATCCTTCAGATGTATAGCTAAACTACTTGTTCAAATTCTATATTTGTTTTCAAATTATATATTTTGGCTGCAGATCTATAGGATGCTTTGTTTTCTTTAAAAACATAGTTTAAATATATTTTTAAAGCATCTGGGCTTATTTTATTCAAATGAGTATATATGTATTGTTGAAGAAATAGACTCAGTTTATATAACATGTTCTGTTTAAATAAGACAATCTAAATGTCTGTTCTTACTGATATGGTCATCCTTCTGCTAGAATGTGAGCTTCCTGAAAGTACTGATTTATGTCTATTTTGTTTAATGCTATTTCCCTAACATCTAGAATCATTCTTGGCATATAACAGGCACCCAATTGAATAGACAAAGTCCACTGCAATATTTCTGAGATAATCACATTTTTAACCTTTGGGGTTAGAGATCATTTTGAACCCATCAATATCTCAAATATCTAGTTCAATTTTGCTCAATAAATCCATTTTACATTTGGTTTTGTAATAATTTGAAGTGGAAAACCATCAAAATAAGCCACTGCCCTAAAATGTAGATGGAACTATAGCTAGCATCATCTATTTAAGCCAAACACTTTTCTCTTCTCATCCCCGTCTCCCATGCTGATCCCTTTGGCTTTACTAATGCTTATAAAGAAGTTACCAAGACATGACCTACAAGATCTGATCAGTTGCAATAAATACTACAAAGAGACCAGAGTTTCAGTGAAGGCTCTTTTTTTGTTGTTTTTTGAGGGCAGTGTCACTGGCCCTCATATGTGGGACCCAAACCGGGGCCGCTGGCTTCCCGTGAAGGCTCTTTTTGTTTTGTTTTACTTCATCAACCCAAGTCAAAAAGAGAAGAATGGGGGGAGGGAGGTCACTTGCTCACTGTTACCTAGAAAAACCCATTAAATCCTGGATGTTTTGCTTCATAGGCACTTTCTAGAATGGCATTCACATGAATTACTATACATGAGAAGTCATGAAAGACAGTTTAATATGCTAGTTGCTGAGCTGTGGTCTCACAGCCCCAAACCAAGCCTTCTTTGTTCTGCAATGCTGGGGTTGGGACTCCAGAAACCACTTCCTTCCTTTATCACCTGGCTTCCCGATAGGCTTTGCCAATAGGGGGTGCTAAAGGTAAACTAGAAATCTGGAGGAGGAAAAATTCCTGGGACTGTCACCCCAGCAATGCTTCTTCACCCTGCAGATACACTTCCTTCCTATAGCAGAGTTTCCATTTTTTTACACCTCCTTCAAAGACACTAGCTGTCTGGCATCCTCTCCTCAAAGGTCTGGGTCCCAGGTTCATGAATACCTGCCTTTCAACTCAGAGACACCAGCTCAGCAATAACCCCTCCTCAGAAGCCTCATTTTATTCCACAGACTCCTTCTCCAAGCTCTAAACTGTAATAATCACTCTGACTGCTTTCCTTTTCCCCCCAGACTTACAGGTGTGTTCCTACATGTGTTAAACCTTTTTGCCCTTTCAGTTACCTAGTGAACACCCTTATACTGAGTTAACAGTTCTTTACATTAGCCCTCCATTCAGGCGCAATGCATCTACTAGATGCATGTATGACATTTTTTATTTCAATTGGAAATGAATGAAAATAATGTGTAAGCAGGCTTATTATTTATTCAGAATGAAGTTTTAATTTGCCACAAAGTAAAAGCAAAATATATTTATTACATAAACTCAGTATAAACTTTGCCGATTACTGTGCAGTACACCTGCCAGATATAGCAGCCCTATAAATGCTTTCGTTTCAACATGTTCTGTACATTTTGCATCTCTCTCACGAGTATCGTAACCAAATTTTTATAATATATTCATTTGTGTGCTGAACGATGATGTCCAATATTTCCTTATTTATGTTGGAATAAGTTCCAACATTCGGAGATTAGTTTTGGCAATGCATCTATGAAGTTAAAGATGCTATGAAATATGTCTTTACTATACTAAGTCACAAACATGACTGGTGATAGGTTATGGTAGAGGGGGAAGATATGGAAGTGATGAGTCATGATACTTAAGTTAACTGTTAGATATTTGAAAATTTGTGTGCAATGAATCTGTATGATCAGTTGCGCCCAACAGAGAGTTAAATTTGCTCTGTTAGAATAGCTAACATGGTCTCTGCCTTCTGACTGGACCCTGAGTCAGGGTCCCTGACTTACACAACTAGTATTATAACACAACCTCAGGAGCGATCAGACAGGAGTATCATAACAAAGATTTCTAAAGGTGACTTTTTACAGTTGGGAAAGACTTACTTTGTTCTGGAATGACCTCAAAATATGCCCGGATTCCTGATAGCCTCTGTATCTGAGGAGACTTAAATATCACCAACATGAGATTATTTGTAGAAACAAATGACATTAATGTTTTTGTGGGTTCACAAATTCTGAAACCAGACAACAAAACAAAGGTACATGAATAATAGGTTGTTGAGGAGTGGACCTCCATCTATCACTAATCCACACATTTCCTGGGCCATCCATACAGTTCTTATGAATCAGGCTCTGCCAGCCAGATATTCATCAACTAGTGGCCACAGGGCATGACAGACGGAAGAGAGTTGGTAAAGGTACACAAATTTTTGTTCAGTAACTACCGAAGAATTCTCCTGAATGGCCATCACTGGATACTCCTTGAGAGCAAACTAGGTAGAAAGGCAGGGTATGTAATAGCTAAGGCCATGGGTTCTGCACTAAGAAAAAGTGGGTTCAAAGCTCAGCTCCATCATTTAAAATGTGGCTGAAAAACTCCGAGCAATGAAGTAACTAAAATCTTTACAACTGCCAGTTTCCTTACTATGAAATGGTAGTAATAATAATAGTATACTTCTCCTAGCACTGTGGTGAGGATTAAATAAGATAATAACTAATATGTCTGGAAGGATAAAAAAAATACACAAAAGCAATGACTGAGGAATGGGAGCCAGCGACAATCTTACTTTTCACTGCATATTTTTATATACTGTATGGATGTTCAACATGCACATTCATCCTCAAAATATACATAAATATATACATACAGAAAACACTGTCACATACATCCATAAAGACTATTAAAAATAATAAGATATTAATAATTCATGTACCTTTTTAGCACAGTGAATAATACATAATAAATTCTTAATAAAGCCCAACCATCATGATTAGGTTAACAAAATATTAAGCAATCATGAAGTAAAGTAAAAAAAATTAGGGTATGTATATGTACATGTGTGTGTAATAATGTATATGTATGAAATAATTTATGCAAAAATATAAGACGTTTGTCCTGGGTAATGGGATTGTGAAATAATTGATATTTTTTCTAATTGACCTCATTTTTACAATGAACATCTTTATAATAATAAAAAAATAATCATTTTAGTAATTTTATGCAATCATCATAGAATATTTATTCTCATACTTTATTGAAACAGTATACTTCATTGTGATTTCAATAAAAGGAAAATTAAAGAAAACATCTGTTATATTTCAGAACTTTTGGCTAAAGTTCCTGCTGTATTGATTTGACTCTTGTATGCTACCAGAGCAAAGCAGACATTGTGTCTGATAGGCTAATACAGAGGGTACTAAGTAAGGAATGTGTCAGCATTGACTTCATGAGTTTACACAAAAATGGTTTTAAAAAAATCCAAGGGGAACCCAGATCTAAAAAACAAAGGAGATGTTGTAAAAAATATTTTCACTCGCCAACCAGAGTGCTTGCATAATACCTGTACAAGATGGTGCTCCGGATTGGCAAGAGGGAGTCATAAATGGTCAGGGAGTCGGTGACACAGTTGTCGGCTTCAATCTGGATGGATTCTATCGACAGACGAATCACATAGCCCACTGTGGCCACCAGCTTGAAGTGGCACATCAGCCTCCCTGAGGTGGCAGAAATCTCCAGAGGGTAGCGGAGAGACAGATGATCTGCATACAAGTATTGAGAGCAGCCTTTCTCTGTGGAGACAACACTTTTATTTTGTATTAGGTGCTACTTTTCTAGAAATCTTTATAGAAGATAAAGAGCAAAAGAAGTCACATGGAGGACATCTGCTGTCTTTGCCAGCCGGGAGCCCATTCCACTCTCTCCTGATAACAGCACCTAGATCTTATTTTGAGAAGCTATCCCTATCCTGTCTACACGGTTGGATTGGGGTTAAACTTAACCCGAGGTATGGGGGTAGGCACATGACTCAGATTGGCCAGAGTCAAAGAAACTAGTTCAGGAGTCAGCATGTCAGCTAATCCAAGAGAATGAGACTCAGCCCCAGAACTCCTGCAGGAACTATTAGAAAATATGTCAGGTTTTTCCCACCATAGTTGCTAAACTGATAAATTATAAGCTTGGATCTGCTAGTGGCCATTTATGCTACCACATTGGAAGAATACACTTGAAGCCTCAACAGAAGAATGCAGAGATGCAGTCCTAGTGATATTTTATGTTAGGACCTGGACCCAGATCACCCCAAGTATGCTCCAGGTATATGAGCCAATCAAGTTTCTTTTGTGCTTAAGCCAGTTTGGGTATATTTCTGTCACTTGCAACTGAGAGAACACTAACAAATACCATCATTTGAAAAGGAAAACTATAGCCAAAAAGGATGCTGATTTGGAGGAACTGGGGGAAGGGGGAAAGAAACCACATGGCATAATTTACCAGGTGCTATGGTTGAAGAGTAATCTGACCGAAGCCCAGCTGCATTGAAAAAAACACATAGAAAAAATACTGTCAGTCCAAGCATTTCATTTTCATTTTGTTAGAATTTTGCCTAGTAAACATATTTTCAGTCCTTTAAGAACAATCAAAGATATCTGAGAATTGCTTTAAAATAATCCAGTATGGGTAGGGGAGGTTGTTTAGGTATTTAGATATCAAATGGGACAGACATGAGTTGATAGTGGTTGAAGCTGAATAAAGGATATATGAGAATTCATTATACTATTCTCTTTCCTTTTGTGTACTTAAAATCACCCATAATAACAAGTTGTAAATATTTTTAAAGGTAAGAAAAAAACAAACAAATACAATAATAATTAGTCATATTAATTAGTCCTATATCTGAAATAGTGTATGTGGTACAGAATTTTCATTCATTTAACAAATACTTTTCAGCCACCTAATATATGTCTAGCATACATAAGATATATATATATATATATATATATATATATATATATATATATATATATATATAAAATCACATATATATCATATATGTGGGGTATATATAATATATATGTACAATTTAAATCATAAATATAATTTAAACCAAAAGAGAAAGCTGCATAAATTTTGGGTTACACAATAATTAAACCATTTTACTGTCGAGACAAATTGATGGAATTTGCACTTTGACAGAGCTATCAGGCAGGTTGTTTTGGAGCACTGGGCACCACTGCATAACATAGTTTCAGTTCTGTCTGGATGATGGAAGAGACAAGATAAACCTCAGCACAATTTTCCTTCTTCAGGACTTTGTTCCTTGGTGCCTTAGTTTGAATAATCCAAATTTAACATAAGGAGGGGTCCACTTTAATAAATTCAATTTCATATATATTTTGGGCCCAATTCTGTTGTCCAATCACTGTGTGTAACATTTAACAACTTCCTTTATCAACATAGCTCCAGTGTCTTCAATTAATCCTGTTCCACTGAGATTACAGAAAAGAATACTTCATTACAATAGTGACTGCAAGAATGACAGTGTCATGGGTGCTGTAGGAAGGAATGCTTAAAGGGGAATTACCCAACAATCACCATTTAGTACCACAGAGTCCATGTCCACAGCCAGACCCTGCAAGCTTCCCACAGAGGTCCGATTTATGATGCTCGTCTGGATGGAGTCCTTCAAGATGGCAGCCACACAATCCTCACAGAAGATGTGGGCCTTGGCATGTGGCATGACAAACACAATCCAAAAGTGAACAAGGAGGCCACCTTTGTTGTTACTGCTATAGTGAAAAGAGAAAAATATTCAAGGATACCTCCTAGGAAGTAGTCTTTTATAAGAAACCAGTGGCCTGACTGATAAATTCAATGTAAGGCTAGTGAGCACATCCTTCAATTAAACATAACTTCGTTCTTTAGGAAGTCATCGACTCCTGGATTGGAAAGGGAGAGTGTCACGGTATATGTATTCTTGTGTTGGGCTGAAATCTATAACTGTGAGCGTATAGTTGCATCTCCATGGAGAATATACTATTTCTATGGATATCAATCAGTATTCACTGCTATTACAAATAACAAGTTATAATTTTTGATCCTGCACCTTGTCCATACACAGTGCTAAATCTGTTTTATCCCATTTAATCTTATGGGGGAGATCCTACTATTATTCTCAATTTACAGATGAGGAAATTAAGGCCAACAGCAACTCAGAATCACACAGCTAGTAAGTAGGGAATCCAGGAATTGAGCCTGGCGTGGTTTCCAGTGACCAGAAGCTCCTAACTGCACACATATTGTCACGTTTTATGATAAAAATATACAATAATGTTCTATAGTGAATGACTTGAGAAATAAAAGGTGAAGGAAAGTAAACAAATTGCCTTATTTCAAGACTTTTCATTGCCTTTAATATGCTAAAGTGGATTGTGAATCTCTGCAGATATACTGGGGGTGAAGAAAGGTGATATATAGTACCCAGCACACAATTTTTCCTAAAAATTATTTGACCATGGGATCCTTTTTGTCTCAGAAGATCTCTAGTGCCCATTTTTCTACTGAGCACAGTCTGAGAAATGCTGGTCTATCTTTTATTTTTGCCTCCATCCAATATAGTCACCATGTTTATAGCTATTTTGCCCAGTGGCTTTAATATGGGGTCCAGGATCCCAACTATGGGGAGAGAGTGGGCTTTGATAGATGAAGAGAAAAACTCAGCATGGCAGCATAGCAAAGAGTTGGGTCATTATTGCACTCAAAGGGCATTAACTCTCAACCACTCCCAAGAAGTGACTTGAGAATGGTGATATCTCAGCCCTTCTATGGCTCAGAAGAATTTATAGCAGTAACATAGAAACCCCAAAACAAGGAACACAGATTACCTGACATCTGCAATGACCGACTGCTTGTAAAATTTGGAGAAGGCAGACGTTGTGTAAACGAAGTTTACCTGAAAAAGAAGAACTGAGAGGTGTCTGAAATCTTTCAAAATTGGCTTCCTCTCGGACCCGCCAAGTGGCGCGGTGGTTAAGCGCTGGCTTGGGAAGCCAGCGTTCCCGGTTCGGGTCCCACATATGAGGGCCAGTGACACTGCCCTCAAAAAAAACAAAAAACAAACAAACCCACAAAACACAAAATTGGCTTCCTCTCACAGTACCTAGTAGGCTCTAGGTCCAAGCTCTGATTAGTTAGCAAGGAGAAAAACAAGGCTCAAACTAAAGGCCTTTATCTCCAAACCCAGACATTATTCCTTGAATTCAAATAAATTTTTACTTCCTGTAGCAGTCTTGGGTTACTTTACTTTCATTCTGCTGTCTGTGAAGAATAGTTACCTTCATTCATTTACTCCTGTCTTTATATATCCTAATCAAGCTTAACTTCTGTAGTCTTCCTACTGTAAAATTCATTTTCTCCACAATTAATAAATCAAAATCCTTTAAGCATACTTTCAAAGTATTTGACCCACGCTCTTTTCTATTAATAAATAGCATTGAAAATCTATACTCTTAAGGATACATTCCTGTATGAGCCACTAGGGGGCAGGTGGTGCCCACAGCCAGGTCTACCATTCCCCTTCTGAACTCAAGTCTCTAGGGAGACAACCAACTCTTTTAAAACTCCATAATTGTCTCTCAGAAGAGAGCTACTTCCAACCTATTTCCATCAATTTACCTTCTTCACTCTTACTTTGCATTTCTAAATCAAACTGACTCATCTGTCAAATCTTTTTCTCTTCCTGTATTTCCCTTCCTACACAATAGCAAAATCACCCATCTAATTGCCCACGAGGAAACAAACAAATAAACTTAGAAATAACATAGTATATATAGCATAGTAGAAAAATTATGAGCTGTGGAATTTAAATTCACTATGAAATACAGAACATTTAACCTACACTTGCTAGGCCTCCATTATGTTTTTTTCCCCTCTTTTTCTTTCTTTTTAAAAAAATCTATAAAGTGGTGATCAAAATGCCTACCTCTGGGATAATCTGAGAAATAACTGATATATATTGCACAGGGAGACATTTGTGACTGTTAACACCTCTCCCTTACCCTCTGACCCCACCCTGCCTGGCTCCTCACCCTCTCCCCATCACCTCACCACTTGCTGCACAGTCCGTGCCACTGACAGAAATTCCCTGGAATCCTTTTGTCGATGTTCGGGAAGAAACTCAATGTTGGTGATGCGAAACATCCCAACAAAGTAAAAGGCATCTTTACTCTCTGTCTTACCTGTAAGACAGAGAAAAAGCAGGTAGGAGGCTTTCCCACATGTGTGGTAAAGAAGCATTGTCTGATCTATGTCAGCATCAGTCTCCTAAAAATGATTTTATTTTAGGCAACTATATATTTTACTGGTTCACAGCTTGTGAATCTCTCAATGTAGTTAATAACATCTCTTCTATCAGTAGTAAACACCATATCCCTTAAAATAGTCTCTCAGCTTCTGACAAGTACTTATTAAGTACAATATTAAAAGGTAGAAGATATAACTTTAACTTTATACATGTCCTAGTCACTCAGGGACAAAAAAAAAAGTGTATACAATTTTTATGGATCCTGAGTCTATGGAAGGTAAGGAGGTAAAAAATGTATACCGTCAGGCTCTGAGGTGAAATGAGCTTACTGGGAGAAGAGGAAAGCAACCCTCAGCGGATGCTCACTGAGCTCATTCTCTCTCTGACTTGTGTGGCTGATGCCCAGGGTGCTGGGCCAGTCCTGAGCTCTGTGCAGTGCAAGGAGAATGCATCCTTCTGATGAGCCACAGAGCGTGGTCCTCAGCCTGGTGTCAGGTTCCTCCTGCACAAATACTCTGCCCAGTGAGGACCACGGGATGGGGTGTAAGGCCTGCCCAGAAACTTCTAACAAGAAGAGCAAAAACAGTGCTATGTCTGAGTTGTCTTTGGGCACCTGAGAATAACTTGAGGAGAAGAGGGCTCTCCTTTCTGCCTTCTCTTTTGGTTACCAACGTCTACTGCTATGCAGCACCATCCCCCAGATTATATTTACCTGTAGCTCATCCCAACATACAAGACCCTGCATGATTTCCCTAATGATCTGTCCACCTCATTTCTCAAGGTCACCCTCCATGCCCAAATGTCATGTATCGAAACGAACCTGTGTTGTTTGTTGAACAGTTCTTACCTGTCTATACCAGTTTCCTTTTGCTTATACTGGCCTGTCTTCCTGAAATGCCCTTCTCTGATTTTTACATAGCCAAAAAACTACTTCTATACAATGTTCCAAAACTTTATACAAAAATGCTAGGGCAATGCAAAGGGATCAGTTAAGGGCTGGCAGCGAACTGATGGGAATTAAATTGGTTTGTTCTGGGTTGCAGTTGTGTGTCTTTTGTGTTGTCTCAATGGCCCATTGACTTAACTTCTCTCATTAGTCTATAAGGACAGAGGTTCTTCCTTGCCTACCACTCTGTCCCAGGGCTTTCACAAGGCCCAGCTGGCACTCCAAGTGTCAAATGAATTTTCAGGAACCAATTGATGAAACTTTACCCTGCACGCCATTTTTGGGCGGGTTGAATACCTCCCTTTTGTGATTGCTAAGTAATTACTTAAACCAACAACCAAACAAAAATCACCTCACTCTTTCTCTCCAGCACTGAAGTGTGAGATTTTTGAAAGTAAAAAATGCATCTGTGAGCTAGAAGAAGCATTTTGGTATGCCTGAGGTTTTACGTTGTGCCACACAAATTATAGGTGATATATATACATATATATATATATATATATATATATATGAACTATTCAAGACAATATCCATTAATTCTTTGCCTATAAATCTTGCTTTCGAAACAAATTTTAATATCTTTGAGAGAGCACATATCTTGTGTCAAATATATTAAAGTGTATATAGCAGAAGTCAGCAAGTGCTATAGTTGCTGAGTTGCATGGGTTGGTACTCTCTAAGGAAGAATTTAGTTATGACTCCAGTCCAAAAGGATCAATCAGATCGACAAACACATAAAAACAGAGGAGAGAAAGGCACACGAGTAAAATGAAGCCCAGGGAGCTGGAATATAAGGTTGCCTAGAAACGAGCAGTGGGTGGAATGAGGAAATGAAACAGCTTAGCATTCTATTCATTTTTTTAAAGCTAAAAATGGATTACATTTCTGAACTAGTCAAAATGTGCTCCTGAGCATTCTTCTCAGTTTTTCTCATTCTATTCCCCTTCTTTGTTCCTCTTGCTTTCCTCTGGGAAGAAAGCAGTAGTGGGGGAAAAAAAAAGAAATGGGAAAGACAATTCTGGTTTCTTTCTCCCTAAAACCTCAACAGTTTTGGAAATGGCTATTAGTCTGGGAAATAGGAAAATTCTCTCAGAGACATCTGGGGGCAGATTGGACGTGCATTTCTCCTGCTGAACTCACAGGACAAGCTCTAACCCCAAAAGAATACAGATTTTAACTCACGGATGTAGAGCCACAGAAGCGTCCAGGCTATGACCGCTAGGATGAATAAAAATACCGTGAAGAGAATGATTTTATTTTGGACATTCCAAAAGGGAGCTTTCTTCTTGAGTTGCATCTTGGGTTTGGCTTTGCTGATGGGTTTTCGAGGTGGCCGTCTCCCTGGTCTCAGTGGTCTCACTGGTCTCAATGGTCTCATTGGTCTTACTGGCAACTTCCCTGGGGCACTGACCACCTGAACTGAGATATTGGATATCTTCAAAAAAACAAACAAACAAAAAAACACAAAAGAAAGATGTATTATCGATTAGAAGTAGTCTAAAGCTTAACTGGAACCACTCAGCAAAGGGAACCTTGGTGGTAAAAACCCTAAATATGTTGGACAAATAAATTATTTATATAAGCGTACCAAATTGACTTGCATTGCATCGCACAATTAAGGTCAGAAAAAACAGACATTATAAGAACTCGAATGAAATGGTTCCCAGGTCCTCTCCTCAACTCCCTGCTTTTGCTAAACAGATGCTGTAGAGAATAGGCCTGAATTTTATGGAGAGTAGATGAGAGGACCTGGAGATCAGGAGGTTAGGATTCTATGTGGGTCGATTCATGTATATACAGCTGTGGAAGTGTGTGTGTGTATGTGTGTGTGTGTGTGTGTGTGTGTGTGTGTGTGTGTGTGTGTGTTTAAAATGTTTGTATTATACATTTTTTCTCCCACAATCAACTTCATCTGGGCTGAGACAGGATTGAAAATAATAATATATGTGAGTTCCTCAGAGCAATGAGTTGATTTCCTGATTATGGCTTCATGACAAAGTGGTAGGAAAAAAAGAGTGAAGGATGATTTTGTGATTTGTGTAAGGCTGTAGGATAGGGATCGAAGTGCTTGTTTCACCTTTGCCTCGTGTGTGTGTGCTTTTAAGGCAGTCACTGAAGTGATCAATGACTCAGTTTCTGAATCACAAATGAAAGAATGATTTAAGAAAAAAGACTGAATTAGAGGGCTTACATGAGAAAATTATTGGTTTTAGCATTCTGATGTGCTGTTATACGTAAGAGGAAAAAAATACATTATTTAACTGTTTCCCCTTCTCTCTTTTTTCCTCCGCTACCCTCTGCCATTTGATCCTGTGAATTCTTTAATAATGTATTCGCGAGTTTAGCTTCTTTGAAGGAGAGATTTATACATGTCAGGGTAACTAAACTCCAGTGATGAAATGACTTTTAACCACACATTCTTTTAAAGGCAACGACCTAGAACACCAATTCCAAAGAAACAATCTCTCTTTTGAGCTCCACTAAGAGTTTTGTCATTCTCTCTTCCTCTCTCTCACTCTTCCCTTCATAGTACATACCTTCCTGTCTTTAATCCTACCAATTAATGGGATAATATGTGGCCAAGTACATTCTGAATTATTCATGGCTCCCTCATTCTTTTTTGCCAAACACCCTTGTCAACCCCTAGAGTGAAATGTAGCTTATATCCCTCCTGGTGAAACTGAACTAGACCAGGCTTCATTTAATGTGATGTTCTGCAGGAGTGAGGATGATGTTTTTAAAGAGAAAAACATCCCATTGTAGGATGAGTCGACTATGGTGTCAAGCTACTTTCAAACATTCCCCTCAAATAAATAAAAAGGGGGAAAACACACAGAAATGCTAGCACGTGTAGAACTGACAAGGCCAAGGTTGGGTCTTTAAGTGCAGGAACACATTATAGGCAGTCTCAGTTAGCACTGATTAAATTTTAAAATGGAATTTGCGTAGAGATCAGTACAATTTCCCTGGAGTTTTAGAAAAACAGCTGCAAATCAATTACCAAGTGCAGCACTTTAAAACAAGCCCACATTTGTAAAATCCATTAAGTACCATAGGAAGATAAAATCTTCTATTATCGTTGCTCTTATTTTTACAAAGTCACACGGTCTCATTTTACTAGCAGGCTCAACAACAAGTAGCATTCAAGTAACAGAGACAGCTTCCCACACTGTACTTACATTCACATCAGCAGGTTTGGATGAAACATCACTGTTTTCTTTGTCCATTTTTAGGTGTTCTACATGTGAACATCCAGAGGTGTCTCAAAGCCAGTTTTCACCCTTTTACATTCTCGCTTGAGAAGAATTGGTTGCCGCATTCAAGCTAGCTTTCAGAGGAAAGGAGTCAATTTACCTCCACTGGGTCCAGTTCAGAAACTGAAGCTGCCTCATTGCTATATAGGGAATGTTAAAGGGACCTAGCAGTCAACGTTGCACCCCAAACTGAAGGTTTCTTAATGTAAGTCTAATATCAATCAGGCCCCTCAGGGCTGAGCCTCAAGACAAGGTTGCCTTACATGGACACAGTCCAACCACCCAAAAATATTCACAAATCTTAAAAATTTTTGCCAACCTCTACTAAAGAATATTAAGAGATCTAATTTATAACCCTCAGCTCTGCTTCCTAGAAATCCCCACATTCCCATTTCTCTTGCTCCAGACACTTCACTCTCCAATTTAGCTTTCCATTTTCCAGCTACCCTCTCTGAAAACCCCTACCTAAGAGGATTATTTTTTTGCCTTTTTTTTCTCTCCCTCCTCTTGAAATCCTCAGTAAACCCAGGCCCTTTCTGATAAAAATCTCCTGTTTCCATCTTTCCCACTCTTCCCATGTCAACCTGAGTTAGGTTCAAGGTGGGAAGAGGAGGGTAATCGTTAGGGTTAGTGTCAGACATGAGAGGGAAAAAGGCTGGGATTAGTCCCACATTGGTCATACACATCTCATCCTTGTGACATGGACTTTTTCCCTTATTGGTACTGGGTGTCAATGGAAACCTGACCAATCGCCTTTGAAAGCACTGCTATGCTGTTCTAGACACAAACTTTGTTGTCATTCAAAGCCATGTCATTCAAAGCCAAAAGAAAGTGAGAAACTGCCTGCTGAATGTGGTGAGAGATTAAGGAGTAAAGACAGAATGACTAACAAGTTATGTCATATTGTACACATTTACTTTCTGGCTTTTATTCTTTATTAATAACACTGATGAAATGACTAATGATGCTTTGGGTTTTATAATTATAAGATTGGGATATTTAAAAATGAAGTCCTCTTTAATTGCCCATGCTTTCTGCGTTAGTTCCCCTGTATCTAGAACTACTTATTTCACCAATATATGTCCTAGGCAGTAGCCACTGACAGAGATTCTCTTCTTGAAAGTCAAACTATCAAGGCTCCTCTGAGCCCTAATTTTGACAAGCCCTCATCCTTGGGCTCTGACCTCTACCATCTGCCCAGCCCAGCTATAGCAACAATCCTTCTGTCAGTTTGGTGAGAATCTCCACCTAGGGCCGGCCGAGTGACGCAGTGGTCAAGCGCTGGCTTGGGACGCCAGCAGCCCCGGTTCAGTCCCACATATGAGGGCCAGTGACACTGCCTCAAAAAAAAAAAATATGTAGAGAATCTCCACCTGGATATCTGATCAAGTTCCTCCTACCCTACCCTTGATGTATAAACCTTTGGCCTGTATAACCCTTCTCCCAGTGATGTCTTCTCCTCTTATTAATTTTCCACCAGTTGGCTCCCTCGCTCTACTCATTGGCCATAAATCAACAATTGTCTTTACTATATTTGGAACTCAGCTAAGTTCTATTATGAAGTCTCTGCCTTATTGCAATAGTACTGAATAAAATCTCTTTTTACAGCCTTACACTGTGTCCAGCTTTGTTTTTCTTTGAAATCATCAAGAATGGGAAGGCACAGAAAATTGTAGGAGGCTGCACTATATGTAAAACATTTAAGGGCCGGCCAAGTGGCGCGGTGGTTAAGCACTGGCTTGGGACGCCAGCGGCCCTGGTTCGGGTGCCCTCAAAAAAAATAAAAATATTTAAAAACAATTATAGGGCCAGCTGAGTGGCACGTTGGTTAAGAGCTGAGAGCTGGCTTGGGACACCAGCGGCCACAGTTCGGATCCCACATATGCAGCCCAGTGACACTGCCCTCTGCATCTAAGATGGTGAACAACAGCTCCACCTGGAGCTGGGCTGCTGTGAGTCCCCTGGATAGCATAGCTGCAGCCCCTGCTGCAGTGGGCTGCCATAAGCTACAGTGAGTGGGCGGCAGCCAGCGTGAGCAGCCGGCAGCTAGTGTGAGCTGCCAAGAGCCGCTGTGAGTGGCCGTCCAGAGGCCAGCGACCGATCTGCATCACCCGAGAAGAGCGCAATGACAATACCAACATAGGCCAGTGAAGCAGTGTCCTCCACAACTAGACTGAAGGACAAAAGGATAGCAACTTGTCTGTTCCCCTTCCCCAGTTCCCCAATGCTGTTCCCCCTCCCAATTCCCCAATAAAATCTTTAAAAATAATAATAATAATAATAATAATAATAAAAATAAATAAATAAAATAAAAACAATTATAAAGCCAACTAACGGCTGCTTTTTTATTATCACTACTTGCCAGCAATTCTAAATAATGTCAGTGATAAAATACTCTTCTCCAAAAAGAATCTTTGACTGGTGTAAGTTTTAAACAATTGCTACCATTACAACTGAGTATATATATATATATATATATATATATATATATATATATATTCTTCAAAAGAGTATAATTTTATTACTCATCTTTTAATAAGTAATGAATGTTATGTAGAAGTTAAGAACTATACAAAGCAGGAAATGCAAGGTGTAGTATTTTATATATAATATTTTGTATGCAGTATTTAGCTGGTTAATTTTATTTTTACTAACATAATTATATATACAAAGTTGAATAAGTTTTTGCACTGTGTTTTTCTAACCATTATTATTAGTTATTTTATTTCATGATTATTAGTGAAAATGTTTTAATTGTATAAAGACATGGGTTGTTAAAAATGATATAGTCTAGATGGACAGATGTATAAAAAAGCATAACAAATGTTAATGGTAGAATCTAGTGTGAGTATCTGTGTTTATACTATAGAATTCTTTCAACTATATATTTGAAACTTTTCTTGATAAAATGTTGCGCGGGGGGGCGATTATCATCTCCAGGAGTCAAATACTCTAGATAAGCCATGGTTTTGAGAGGCAATAATAGAAAAAGCTGAGGTACAAAATAAAATGTTGGTGAATGGGCATGCATGCATCTCCTTGTTGCCTTCACTTACATGAAAATTCTAGTACAGAGCCCCTTCAATCCCAGAACATATGACCAAAGACAATCACAATGACCAGATGTAGGTTGGTCCTTACTGTCATAAACAGCTTGAAAGACAGTGGAGAGTTTTTTATTTCTTTTCCAGGAAAAAAGGCCCTGTGCTAGGGGAAGCGAGGCAGGCATGTACCTGCTTGCCAGCTGAGTAGATAGCATGCAGTGACCTGGTTCAAAGGAGAAATACCTCTCTATTGAATTCAGCAGTGATCGTTAGGAGCACAGAACTTACCCAATAAATCAATTCAACACACACAAACTCTCTAAATATTTCAACCTTTGACCCAAAGGTGAGCTCAGCACATCTGAAGGTCTGGTGGTAAGGTCAAGACACCCATCTAATCTGAGCCCCAGGCAGAGAAGACACTTAGCAGGATGTGACAATTCCACCCTTGTCTAACCAGAGAAGAGGCCAGCTCTCCCATAACTGATAAACCATTTCTGCTACTTAGACCCACTTCTCTCTATTATGATAAATGATCATGTGCAAAGTTGCCATCAGATTACCACTCATCACTGAGCTCTCTGCAGAAGAGGGAGTGAATCCTGAAGAATCACAAGGTTGTACAGGAGCCTGGGAAGCCAGCCAGCCATTTAGCACTATCACTCTCAGTGCCCTGTAATGAAATGACATGGCACTGATCCTGGCTTCCCTTCCCCTGCTGACTCACAGGGAGCGTGATCCTAATCCTTTGTGTCACATCACATGGATTTTTTTAAACAAATGAAATGATAGGGGGCATCTTAGAAAGCCCCTCAATCTATTTTAATATCCCCTTCACTGGTTTTCCTCCTCTAGGCTCGTCCCTTCCATGTGCATATCACTACGAACCAAATCTTCTTAAAATAGCTGTAATGTCACCTCCATCATTGAAAATTGTAGCCCAGTCTCCTTTTGTTCAGTCTCCTTAACCTGACAAGGTCTTCCTCAGTGTGACACCAAGCTACCCTCCTGTGTCCTCCTGTCACATCTACTAAATCTGATATTTCAAGTTATGCATTTTCAATCTTTATTCATCCATTTACTCACCCATCCATCTGTTTCAACACTTATTGTATGCCTACCATGTGACAGATGCCAAATATTTTAAAAATGAATAAAATATAACATTGCCCTTAAAAAGCTCTCAATAGAGAGGGAAGACATGCAAACTACCAATTGCAATATTATGTAATAAATGCTATCAAAGAGGTGTCAAGAAATGCCATAGAATCATAGAGGAGGCCGATATTAACAGCCCACTCCTCTGAATCTTAAGCCTGCACTCCACATTACGTTACTCAAACCTTAGCCACTTTCAACACAGTACCTGTAGCTCTCCTGCGAGTTTTTCCACTCCAGCCTGCAGTATTCTCTTTTTTTTGCCCCTAACTCAAAAGCTTTATTGCACACACCCCTATGTGAGAATTTAATGGTTATAATAATTAATACTACTTTATGCAATCTCTCATGTTGTCTGGGTTATTTAGCTTTGTCGTACGTGCAGCCTACCTCCAAGGTCTTTGAAGGCATGTTTCCTGTATTATTGAGGCTTGGGGGTGATAGCCCCTTCAGGAATTAGTTGCATATGAGATTGTTTTCACCCTTTTACAAGCTAATAAGCTAGCCTGTTACTATTTCCTGGATAGTGGCAGAAGACATGAGTATGCATATCTGCATTGGTTCCCTTCTTCCCATAAATCCCACAGGAGTGACACAATGTGGGTCAGATAAAAGCAGTGGGCTTACATAATAGCTGAGAAACATGGAGCTTGGGGAATCCACCATTTTCATAGCATGCAATAAACAAGCCTGACCATTGACCAAGATATTACCTCATCCTTCAAGTTGTTCCCTGAAAACAGTAACCAGAGAAATGGCCAAGATAGGGAACAGTCAGAACATTCTTTTCATACACAGTGCATCCATTTCCTGGGGTTTCCATGATAAAGTACCACAAACGGGTTTAAAACAACAGACATTTATTGTCTCACAGTTCTGGAGGCTAGAAGTCCCAAATTAAGGTGTCAGCAAGGCCATGTCTAAAATATGTAGAGAAGACTATTTCCTTGCCTCTTCCTAGCTTCTGGTGGCAGCTAGTACTCCTTGGGGCTCCTTTTAGCTACAGCACTTCAGTCTTTGCTTCTATTGTCACATGGGTGTCTCCCCTCATTTGTCCGTGTGTCTTCTCTTCTTGTAGGGACACCAGCCATCTTGGATTAAGGGCCCACTCTACTTGGTATGACCTCATCTTAAACAACTACATCTACAATGACCCTATTTCCAAACAAGTTTATATTCTGAGGTAGCTGGGAGTTAAGACGTCAACATATCTTTTGGGGGGGCATAATTAAGCCAATAACACCCTGAAAGGACTGCAGGAGTAGGAGAGGCTATTAGAAGATTGTCTCTTTCAACAGAGTAAACTTGCTTCTAACACACAGCACTGCAAAAATTCTAGAGCCTGGTCATAGTCTGGGGCAGCTGTAGGTAGCGTTCTAATCATCTTATCTGGATGTTATTCTGAAACCCCACCATACCATTCTGACTCCCTTTCTATCTATGGTGAGGAGGGTGAAGGGTGGCGCAGTGTGACTGAGTCATGGTCCAGGGGGAGCCATTAATACATCATCATGCTCAGCATGTCAATCAATACCAACGGCGAATGGTCAGAGGAGATTGCCTTGCATGAGACGGTAAATGGGAGAACAAAGGGATGATAATTTATGCCTCTTTTCTTTCTGGTTCAGTGGACACATTAAAGAGACTTCTTTTCCCTTTTTAAGTGACAGGTAAAAAGACTGCTCAATTCACTATAAACATGTGATTGAGCTGAGGGGAACTTGGATAAACTAGTTCAGAGGTCATTCTACAACATGCCCTCACCAGAGAAACCCCAGAAGGCCCAGATTGGCCCAAGTTCATGAACAGAATGCTCACAGAAAGCCATCAACACATTGAGCCTGCAAAGCATCTGGCTCGCTGTAGGAACTGAATCAGCTCAATGTTTGATGAAGGAATGAACCTGCTGTACCAAAAAAGTATTGACTTTGGAAATTATGCAAAGGTTGCTAGACTACAAAGGAATACCTTTTTTACAAAAAAAAAAAAAAAAGAAAGAAAACAACTTTAAAAATCAGATTAATCAGACTGAAAGAATAGGATTGGGGAAATGACAGAATAATGAAAAATGAGAACTTTTATGATAGAATGAAATAAAACAGATGATTGAATGAAGTTGGCACAGGGAAGCACAGAGAAAAAGGAGTAATAAAAACAAGAGGAGAAGAACACAAAGGGACAGCAGCGATTCAGCCACTTTAAATGTGTATCCCATGGCTTCAATTGGCCTGGAGAGCATCTCGCTTCTTAGCAGAGTCCAGTCCTGCCCTGCTCTGCTGTTACCTTCTCCAACAATTTCACTCTGTTATGCGGTTCCATGCTCTGGGGTTCTTTGGAGTTTGGCCCCCTGTCATACCAACTTCCCCACAGGCTATGTGCATATTCTGGAATCTGAAATAAATACTATGTAACTATTTGTTCATTATCTTAACTCATTCCCAATTAGAGGCCTCACTGGCCTTGATGTCATGATGGCAAATGAGAAATGCCTCAGTATATGTTCTGATCTTTTCTGTCAACAGTTCGGTGTTTGGAGCACAGCTCAAGTCCAGGTAAAAACTTTAGTGATGTGGTGAAACAAAAATGCTACCCTTCCCAAGCTCCTCAGCCCCCAGAAAAGTATTTCAGAATTAATTAGACCCTCTCTACAAAGCGTGGTTTGGCTCTCCAATATTGCCTCCCATAATTGAGGAAATCATATAGGGCTGAAGCAGGGTTTTGTTTGTTGGTTTGTTTTGTTTTGTTTTTCAGTTACAATCCAAGTGTAGGTTCAGGGTTTGTTCCAGCTAACACATACATTGTCTATGTTATTTTGGTAGCATTAGCTACTAAATTATTTTTTATTCATTTCCACCAGCATCTCTGATTAAGCCTTCTCTAAAACCTCAGGGTATCTGAGACAAGTGTTTATTTGCTAGGAGGTTTCCTGGCTGTTACACTGCTATTGAGCTCACTGGAGAATTTTAAACTGTGGTTGGGGGTATCCATGGGCCTGGTATCAGGATGCACGGGCCTCCAGTGCCATTTTATTGCCTTTCTACAACAGGCTAAGTGCATCTGACTTATTAAGGGTGTCTGCTGCCATCCTTTCATTTTCTCATCAAACATAAAGGGCTGTATGAGAGGATGTCTCTGCTAAGTGATCATTCAGTGCATCAATTTAATTCAATGGAACGGAAAGAGTTTTACCTTCAATGGTATTTCCATACTTCTTTCACAAGTTAAATGTCACCAAAAGTCCTTGATAATGCCAAGTAAAAATTACCCACAGCTCCCAAATTCCCTTTCTCAAGATTCAGGCTCTTCAGCCTCACTGATAAAATGACGTAGTGTCTTAGCGAACCAGCGAAGGATGGAATCTGTCCACTAGGCAGGTATCAGAATGTGAGAATCTTTGTTCTCCACCATCACCCAGAGCCACAGGACAGGACTGTGCACATAGAGGGCTCTGATTTCTGACTCTCGTTATGAGAAACCCACATCCGCTGAGGGAGTCTGTTCCTTAGAAAAACCCTGAAGGTAGCACGGTGCCCTGCATATAGCAAGTGCTCAATAAATCTTGGCTAATGTAGTAATGAAATATTAATTGATGACATCTATTAATTACTATGGATTAAGGAGTACAACATTGCTAAAAATCTAGTTTACCTGTCCTTACTCTTTTTACCACAAAGGGGAGTATTACAGATTGCTTTGCTTCTCAAAATTAAATTTTGTGGCCAAGAAGAGTGCCTCACTCACCTTACCCTAATCCTAGGCCTAATGAAAAGATCCCAAACAAAAAGAAAGATTTACAACATTGACACAGTGTTCCAGGAATACTTCTGATCAAGAATCATATGTAAAGCAAACTACCTTAAATATTGGCTACTTGTGTACACAGGGTGCTCTGAATTCAGGAATGAATTAAAACATCTTTTGAGCTGGGTTCAGAAAATCATACATATCTGTGCTTTCCTGAATTATAGACAGTTCTTCCCTGTGAGTTCCTACTGGGGAAAGAGTAAGTGCTAGTCAAGTGTAGGGACCGTGTCTTCCCCTGTGTGTCCCCTAGAGCCTATCACTGTGTCTAGGATGTAGAAGTCAGTGTTGTATAATGGAATTCATAAAACTTTGGAATCATAATGCTCAGAGGTCAAATGTCAGTTGCCCCTTACTAACCATGAAGGCTTAGGCAATCCTTTGAACCCCTTATCTGGAAAACTATGTAAATACCGACCTTTTGGGATTGTTATAAGCATTAAAGGGGAAGGATTACACAGAGCGCTTGATACTTAGTAACTGCTTAATAAATATCTTTTGAGTGAAATTCCTTTATTTCATTATTATTTTTCTTTTTGATTATTCTGAAGCAAGGTTTCTTCTAAGGCAGTTTCTTGTTTTGCAATCTATATGAGCTAAGCTCATCCCATCTTAAGACTGATGCCATGTTCTTCCAAATGATTATTGATCCAAGAATGTGGAATCAGAATGGACTTTTAACTTTAGCAGGTCATTCAATGTGTTTCATTAAAATAAAGGTCAGGGGCTGGCTGCGTGGCGCGGTGGTTAAGTGCTGGCTTGCGAAGCCAGCAGCCCTGGTTCAGGTCCCACATGTGAGGGACAGTGACACTGCCCTCAAAAAAAATAAAAATAAAAATAAAAATAAAATAAAGGTCAGTAGGACAATATTCATCCTAAACTCATCTGAACCATAGTGAGATTTATCCTTGCCCTTCAAAATAGCTTTACATAAAAGTTGACATATTTATTTTGAGAATATATAATAAGCTCATAGCCACATCAGATGTTTGATTTAGCTGAGTGGCAAATCAATTAACCACATTTGCTTTAGTCCTCTTGTCTAAGACATTCAAATTCAATTCTGGAAACGATCATTTGTTTTGGCCCCATATTTTGCTGTATATATGTATGTGTATATATATATTACTAGCTGACCCTTCTGTCCACCAATCTTGTGTGCTTCATGGAGTCATTAGCAAGCATGAACAGTTCGTGGATTTAATGTGCTTTTGGGCACAGATGAAAAATGCTGAAATTTGGGTCAAGGACTCAGCAATCATAAAATTCCTTTGCAGCTGCCCAGGAAAAACATCAAGTCCTATCAACATCCTAGTATGTAGATGGTATCTTTCAAAAATATATATTTTTAAAGTGATAATACTGTTAAGAGTGTAGAGAAATGACCACACAAATTTTGCAGGTGAGACTGTAAACTGGTAGTGTGGATGAGAATTTGAGAATATTTATCAAAAATGGATATTTAGCTTTGGCAAATCACCTTAAAGAAATTATTATAAAGATACATCTATAAGAATGTTTTATAGCATTAATTTTAATGATGAAATTTAGAAGCATTCTAAAATTCAACAATAAAGGATTAATTAAAGAAATGTGATATACCCATTCAATGGATTTTCAATGAAAAATTGTTCAGTCTTTTCCATGTAGAAGGGACCAGTTTCCTCTTCCTACCTTTTGGAACATCTCCATGAGTCACATCCTCCTGCAAAAAGATATCTGCCCTCCTCCTTTCTATGAAGCTTCATTGGTGCACAGGTTATAGCAGAGAGAAGCTGTAGACTTTCTAAAAATATGCTGATTATATATGTATTTTAATATTCTACAATCATATGCACTAAATTGTGTGCAGTGGTTATGCTGGATGATGGGATTAAAAAGGGTCTTTCATGTTCCCTGAATTGTTTACAAACGTTTATCAAGGGGGACAAATCCATTCTGAAATGTAAACTATCATGCTGGCCCTATACACAACACCTTGAAGCTAGAGAGATAGTCAATAAATTAATCATACTAATCATTAAGATCTGTGTTATTAATAAAGCAATAGCAAGAAAATGAAATAGCTACAAAACAACACTTAGAATCACTATGTTCTTCCAAAGAGCATTGCTTCAGAGGCTTATCTATTACGGATTTTATTACAACTTCTTGCACCACAAGGCATTTTGATTTACTGATGTATTGCAGAAAGTATTAATGTTAGAAAATATTCAATTAACTTTCTATTGTTTGCTGGGTGCACATGATGGCAAAGGACTGTTTTGACACGAAAATTCCCATTTCTACGATTTACAGCATGTCAATATCACATGGGGAAAAACTAAGCACCAGAGGCCTAGAGGAATACTGCTCAGTTGGCCCCTTAGCCAGTAGTTTTAATGGCACAGTGGGGTCCCTGAGGAGACACAGGGTTTGCATAATGACCATGGGGTTTATCCTCCCTCAATCGCCACTGCTTGTAATTAGAAACAATATATCGCATGTTAAATAGGTCTATAATTTAAGAGAAAAAAGCTTGCTCTTAAAAAAAAAATGGACTTGACTCTACTCATGATCTGATCAAACCATTAGATTATTTTACGGAGCTGAAGCGTGTAGAGAAACTATCAAGGACTGGCACCTACCATTTGGAAAAGTTCTTAAACAATGCTTGGGAGCAGAGAATCTTGTCTCACTCAGGGGATGGAGTGGCCTTAAGCTTATTCATTATCTGCACAAAGTGAGAGCCATGTGAAAAATGGTCTTGAATCTACATCATTCAAGGAGCTGACCATGGCCTGTTTAAATAGGGGAAATTTAGCCTTCAAAATGTCCAAAGGAACTAGGCATACAAAACAACTTGCAAGAATGATGAGCTCTTTTCTGCCAATAATGCTACCATACTTTAAAATGTTATCTTTGTGCTTTATTGTTACCATAACAGTAAAAGATTCATAGTCAACAGGATTATTTCAATTTCAATGACTGGTGAAATTAGCAGTTTTTAATTAGCAATTACCTTTACTATCAACAGTGGTACTGCCATCTATGATGACATTAAAGTTTTCTGTAAATAATAACTAAAATGGCAGCATGCCTAGAAATAAAGAACAGGATCTTATAAAAATTGAGCTTTGTGTTTCCATTGATGTAAGACTCAGCTTCAGTCAGTTATTGGTGGGAGGAATTATATGAAAAGTAGAGAACTCTGGATTAGTTGGCCTGGAGTCAGTCATTGTCTTATGGGATTTTTCTGCCTTTGACATATCAGAGAATCAGAAATGGGACTTGGGTTCACACTGCAGCCTGGTACCACCCTACAGATAGCATGCCTACAGATGTCACTAGGCATTAGCAAATCTTTCCCTAGGATCTATAGGAGCCTTGAGAATCATCACCTAAAGAAGCAAATGTATCCTCTAACAGTTCTTGGGACCCTCTGACAACAGCTGGTGAATTGTTTATTCTCAGAAAGATGTCATATGAACACAGCAGATAAATTTGTTCCTCAAACCTTACATTGGAGTTGCCACAAAAGCAGAAGGGGGAGGTTGATGGGTCTCAAAAAGCTAAATAAAACTGGGGTGAAATTCCTGGAGAGAGATTGAAGGTGATTAGGTCCCTGTTTAGGATTGGGAGTGGGGAACCATCAGCAGGGGGATAGATTAGCAAAGCTTTCAGGCTATATCTGTCCTGTTTCCTACATTGCCCAGGCTTCACCATTGCTATATCAAAGACAATAAGAGGCAGAAAAACAGCAAAATCAGCATAGAGCTGAAAGGAAAGAGCCTGCCAAAGCCAAGTCTGTGCTAGACCCCAGCCAGAGTGTGGAGCATGTGATAAGCACAATGGTAGACTTGCCAAAACCTGGGCATTTCAACCAGTGCTTATCAGAGGGTCACTAGGACTCTTAGAGGATACATTAGGCTCTTTAGGTGATTCACAGGCCAATTTCCTTTAGCATAATCTTTGTTTTCCCTGTTATTTATTTAAAGTCTTCTAAAATCTTCTGCTGAATTCTAATTTATAAAATAGGTAAGATCAGCCATGCCCTGGTTGAAGCAGGGCTGGGGACCCAGGATTTAAGCAGACAACACTCCTCCTCAATGGGGATCCTATGGAAATCTCTATGGAAGCTTGCAAGTGCAAAGAACACAGTCTGAAGAAACACCACCCACACATTTAGAGTGTGGCAATATCTGTAGTTACATTTATTTTACCTTTCCTTGTTAATTAACAATTCATTATACTGACAAAGGACCTTATTTCTTGTCTTACTAAATAAATCACCTTTTGTGGTTGTTGTTTCTACTGGTACAAGAGAATGATGTGAATTGGTGGTCCCAAGCTTATTTGCCTTCTTTAGTTTTCTATGGATGAGCAAAATCTTTAAAACTTGTCGCACTTAGCTAGATCTCAGTCTTAGGCAATATCCAAGAGTTAGACCCTAGAAATGACTCTTAAGAGAATAATTTGCGTAACTCCTGGTTGATGAAGATACGGTATAAATGTTGGACCCAGGATCTGACCTGTAGGGGGAAGATTATTGCTAGAGAAATGAAAACCACTCATTCCTTCAACCATTCATCACCCATGCATTTGATACAACCACCCATCCAGCAGATATTTCTTGGGCATCTATAGAGAACTTCTTAAGAACTGTGGCTTTGGCCTGCTCATTCCTGTGTCCCCCACAGAGTCTAGCATAATAAGCCCAATGTAGGTACTCAAAAAATATGTCAAAGTCAAAGACCTTATTCTTGAACTCATAGCATTAGGTTCTCAGAGTGGGCAAAACTGCTTCTAAACCTTTTACTGCAATTGCAGAGATAAACATTACCACCTTGTAAGCGTTTCCTCAGAACCAACCCGTATTTCCACAGCTACCGCTACAGTTTAATCCCATCTTGCTACTCACTTGAACGAAACAGAAATCAGCCCTGCCTACAGGGTCCCTAAGACAAAGAATGAACTTGACACTTTAAGACACAAGACTAATTTCTTTATTCGGTGCGCTCTATAAGTTGAGGAGGGACATTTTTGGCCAATAAATAAATAAATAATCAGACAAACGTTGACTTCAGGGCAAAGGAGGAGCTGAGGAAGAGGAAGCGGAGTCTTTGCATAGTTCTAAATGAACAGAAGGTGGCAGCAGTAGGCAACGTGGATTCTCAGCAGAAATGCAGCACTTGCAAGAACCAGGGACAGGAGGCTTCAAGGAAGAGAAGATCAGAAGGTGCTAGCTATTTCTTTGTCATAGAGACTGCGGTTGGAACGTTCGTCCTCTCTCCTGGAGGCGGGATGCAGCGTCTTACATGATCTGCCTGGGCGTCCCGTACCCGGTCATGCCCGCCTGGGAGGCACCCTTGTTGCTGCCCATCTGCAGGCCAATTACGTTCTGTCCCTGGCGAAGCTGCTCCTCTGAAAAGCCTCTCCGATTCTGCTGGGCTTTCCTGGGCAGAGGGAGTGAGATGGAAGAATGCCATTCTGATCGTTTTCAAACCATTCCCAAGGTATGCAGGTAGACAGGCTCTACTGGGAGTCACCAGATAGAAGAGCAGGCCCCAGACTAGGCTAGTCCTGCCATGAGCTATGGCCTTACCATGAGCTATATAGCCTTACCACAAGCAAGCCCTACCATGATACTCAGATGGGTTTCCAGAATTTCCATCAATGGTCAGTAGCTGCCTCTCTGGGGACTTGGCTCTCAGACAGCTTTCCTGCCTCCCTCTGTCACAGTTACTTCAAAACCTCATGAAAATTAAAATCAGCCCTTGTTGCCAAACATGTCATGAACCCATTCCACCCTTCCCTGTATAGGGCGGGCAAGGATGAATGTTCTATTGTAGAGATGAGGGACCTAGGAGTTAAGGAAGGGAAATTTCTTACTCTTGCCCAGCAGACTTCAGTAAAGAGTCAGGTAGTGGGCCAGCCGAGTGGCGCAGTGGTTAAGCACTGGCTTGGGAAGCCAGCGGCCCCGGTTCGGGTCCCACATATGAGGGCGAGTGACACTGCCCTCAAAAAAAAAAAATGGAATAAAGAGTTAGGTAGTAAATAATTTTGGTTTGGGGGGTCATATGGACCACTAATAAAGCTGGGACTGAAACAAGGGTTTCAAGTAGGAGGTTCCTTTAAATGACCAAACTGGTACTTTTTTATAACTGTCAAGAAGAAGAAAAGGGGATTAGAGAAATGAAGAAGCAATTATTTGATACATGTTCTTTTCTCTTCATCTCCCACTGAGCTATTGGGTTGAGTTTAAACCACCTTGCTATCCCTACTCCTGAAAACAACAACAAAACAAATCTCTTTAGGCAAAAGCCCTTTACTGACATGATCATATCATTTATTATCCAGACCAGGCCACTTCTGAGAGTAAAAGAAAGTGCTATTAATAAACACACTGGGACAACAGGCATTAACCTCTGTCTCAGGCAACTAGGACATATTTTCTCTTCATTAAGTGGATGGATGGATAGATAGATAGATAGATAGATAGATAGATAGATAGATAGATAGATATAGATAGATAGATGATAGATAGAAAGACTGATAGATTCAAGGCTACTTGGGTCATAATAAAACCAAGTTCAGACATCAAATCACATCTAAGAAAAGCCATTCGCTCCTACTCCGTCTCAGGAGAAACAGAGACTGGGCAGGGTTCCAGGTATCTAGGGAAGGCCTGATCATTTCTGCTCTCGGTAGGATATTGACCTGGACATGAGCATCGGTCTTTTCTTGCTCTGGGGGACTCGGTTGTGGGGCCAAGAGTAGTTGTTCCTTTGGGGTTTTGTGCTGAAATAGCCTCTGGGGAGCTACAAGGCTTCAGATTCTCCCTCTTGTTAACATCATCCTCTGCTCAGAGGGCTAAGAAGGGGTTTTTACCTGTGAAACCAGGATGGCTCTCCCCGGTAGCAGCCATCATCCTTGGTGACTGCAACACTACCAAGAGCCATCAGAGTCCTCTGCACAGCTGCCATGTCCTTCCCTGGAAACCAACAAAGAGATTAAAGCCAAGCATGTGTCAGAGTCAAGGAATCTGGAAGGATGGGGCTGGACTTCCAGGAAGGAAGTTCTCTGATAAGAGGCTGCAGGCGATAACATTTAGGGGACAGGGACATCAAATACTCCTCAAAGTGGCCCAAAGGCAACCATAGCAAAACCTCTCAGAAAGGAACAAAAAAATCACCTGGCTCATGCTTTCCTATATGGTGCATACCGGAAATGTGCAATTTCTAATCCATTCAGACTCACTGTATGAATAAAACATTCCAAACGTGTAGCAGTTCAGATATAGGTAGGTCCCTGTACCGAGCAGAGGACCTGGCCTCAGTGGGCTGTGTTAAGGGTACATCCTGTGGGTGGGCTGGTGTGGTGGACTACAGAAGAGGGTTTTCCTCAGGACAGGAAAGAGAAAAGGCAACTAGAAAGAAGATGGTTAGATGGACTAGCTGCACCAAACCCCAAGTGGCTTCTCTCTTTTATCTGGTTAAAAGGGTCTAAAATCATTCATGTGCATCAAATTGAGTATTCATTTGGCTATTTGGACTTTCAGAGGCAAGTGAAGAAAAGCAAGTCAATACAGAAAGCACTCAATGGGACACAAATGATAGGCCCTTTATTTTGTGCTGCTTGAAAGGAGCTAAGAGGAGAGAATAAATAACTGGGCTCTGTGTATGTGTGTGTATGTGAGACAGAGGGAGAGAGAAAGAGAGAGAGACAGAGAGAGAGAGAGAGAGAGAGAGAGAGAGAGAGAGAGAGAGAGAGGAAAACGAGGAAGAGGACGAAGAAGACGACAATGATGAAGATGAGAAAAAGATGAAGATAAAGAGAGATGTGTGAGGTGTCTCATCACACCATGGGAGAGAAAGCACTATTTTCTTTTTTCTTTTTTAAAAAGATTTTTATTGGTGAATTGGGGGAGGGAAACCTGGGAAGGGGAACAGACAAGCTGCTGTCCTTTTGTTCTTCAGTCTAGCTGTAGAGGACATTGCTTTACTGGCCCGTATTGGTATCATTATTGCACTCTTCCCAGGTGAGGCAGATCGGTCACTGGCCTCTGGATGGCTGCTCACAGCGGCTCTTGGCAGCTCACACTGTGTGCCAGCCACTCACTGTAGCCTGTGGCAGCACACTGCAGCAGGGGCTGCAGCTATACCGTCATGGGGACTCACAGCTGCCCAGTTCCAGGTGGAGTTTTTGTTCACCATCTTAGCTGTAGAGGGCAGTATCACTGGCCCTCATATGTGGGATCCGAACCAGGGCCGCTGGTGTCCCAAGCCAGCTCTTAACCAATGCGCCATTCTGCCACCTGAGAAAGCACTATTTTCTGAGGAGCCCAGTGACCCACATCCCACAGAGAAGGCAACTGGACCCTACACGTTAGCCTGCTCCTCCCATGCATTCTCCTTTCCTCCCTTCCAGTTGATTGACATGTTCAGGACTGAGAAAGATGCTACTGTGTGGTTAGCCTGTGATTTAGAGCCAGATCGAAGGCCCATGCAAGGCCCAAGTGTGGAATGCAAAAGCTAAAGGCATAGGGTTAGAGGGAGGGCAGCATTCAGCCTGCTGGGCAGCTGGAGAAGCTAAGGGCAACTGTTAAAATGCTCTCTTTAGACTGAGTGCACCATCTGTGGTCTCTCCAGTCTGACTGATGCAGCTCAGTCACTAGGAAATACAGAATTACAGAGGAAAGGCAGATGGAAAGTGAAAATGAAGTATAACTCCAATAAAATGAGCCATTAAGGCCCACAGAGGAAGTCCAGCTCAGGATGTAAATTTATTCAAAGATGAGAGAGAGAGAGACAGCAGATTCTTCTTCCCTCACCTCTCTCCTCCATCTCATTAATCACGGGGTGATTGCCTGGATCCTGTGGAACTGGTTAATGGATACAGGGATGAAATGCTCTCAGTGGGGAGTCCCCAGACTCAAGGGACAGCTGGAGTGGTGGAAAATGGAGAATCTGAGCAGCACATGGAAGGAAGAGGGCCCACAAGAAACACTGAGAATTAAGAGAGAGGAAAGAGAGGTGGTTATTAGAGTAATTCTTCTCCTCCACAGATGAAAAAATTTCTGTCACTGTCACTGTATGACAGGATACTTGGGTACTGTTTTTAAATAGAACTGTAGTGATGACATTCTGAAGGATCACTCTGGAAAGAGGAAGGGAGAGGTTTTGCTTTTGAGTACTGAGTCATTAAAGAGAGCCTAGAGAAATGATTAAGCCCAGGGAGGCTTAGGAAGGCCAGGGTATGTCACTCATCTCCACTCTGTATAAACTGCACCCTGGAAACCTGTTTCTGATGATTGGAGAGAGTGGGCCTGATATGTCCAGGCTCTGGGGAAATATGGAGTCTGACACCCAGCAACACAGCCACAGACTTCCCCTGGAGCCTTGGGTGAGGAAGCAAGCTGTTAACCATAGACCCAGCCTCCTTCACAAGGAGCTGGCTAATGTATATATACCACATGAACCCAGAAAGGATGGAGTGAACTAAGCTGGGGTTAAAACCGTGATATCCAGGAACCTAGAATGAAAAATACCATCTCACCCTCATCCCAGGCAGTGGAAAAGGGAGCAATTGCACGATTGGGGCAGGAGAAGCTGGGGAAGGAGGCATTAGACAGCAATAAATTGGAAAAGTTTTCTTTAAGAAAGTTCCCATTTGCAGGAGATTTGATATATATGGTAGGCCAGACACTTAATTATATATGACATTGATTGCATGGAATTGATATTATTCTTCCCAATGTGAGGATGGGAAAACCAGTTCAGGGAGGTTAATTAACATGCCAGTCACCCAACCAGTAAACTAGGGCCCGACTTTAGTTCAGATGTCTGAATGCAAAGCCCACAAACAGTCCACTAGGCCACCCTGCCATTTCCCATGGGTCCCCATGGCTGGTTGGAGAGGCACATTCCTCAGTGATCAGGGATGATCTGAACATTGGCAGTGGCTGCTTCAGTGCCAGGCCAGAGAGAATGCACTGGGAGGATAAAACTGGGGCACAATTCTTGGTCCCCTGATGGTGGTCGGTAAGTCTGAGTATTTTTGTCTGGAATAATGTCTCCAGGTCTCAACCCAAGTAAGATTAAAGCAGGAAAAAGTAGTTCAGACCTAGAATCCCCTATCAGTGTGCAGATCAAGTTAATTATTGTCAAGAGTCTAAATAATGTAATAAACAGAAATCTGTCTGTGTAACCAGTACATGTCTAACTTATTTTCTTGTCATGTCTGGTGAGTTTTCTAATAGATGTGCCTGTGCTGTGAAGAATTCCAGCACTCTTAGGATGACAAAATGGGGAGAGGGCCTTTTTGCAGCCTCACTTTTCTGGCCAGTTCAAAAGCCCAGATCAAGTGCTGTTCAGTGGAAAGGGGACATTGGTGGAGGCTGATTCCTGTAACTAGGGGTCAAACATTTAAATGTCTAAAGGACAGTGAAATTAAAGAAGATTATGAAGTGTACCAGGTAGAAAGCAACAAAAGCTAGACTGCTGTGTCATAATGAAGTGTACCATCTACCTTGAACAAAGTCTGTTTCAGGGCAGTGTTCCCCAAGCTTCTTGAACAATTTATGGGATGGCATATGGGGATCTCCTTAAAAAATATGAAGTTTGAGGTTATTCCCCAGACAGACTGACTCAGCCTGAAGTGGGACCTGGGAGTTTATATTTTTAATTAGCTCCCCAGGTGATTTTATACCATCAGGCAAGTTTGAGAAACATGGGTTTCACCTGGTGACTCCCAAACTAGACAGATCATCAGAATTACCTAAGGATCTTAAAAATTCAGATTTTGGGACAAGCTCCTGAGATGAGTCTGATGCAGCCAGATTGGCTAAGCAAGTACTGCTCTTATTCTTTGGTTTTCCATTTTTCAAAAAAACACCCAAATCCCAATGTCTGGTATATTTGTTAAGCATTGACTCCTTCTTTAAGGGATATCTTCTGAAGTCAAATAGTAAAATCAATAATCAGAAGGGCTCTGATCCAAGCTAGGAGCCAGCTCAGAGGCCTGGCAGCTTGGAATCTCTTTGTTCTCTGAAAGCTACCCCTAGATACTTTGGCAAGACAGCTCAAAAACCCCTGTAGCTCGAAAACCCCTGTAGCTTGAAAACCCCTGTTCAAGGCTATTCTTCCAAGAGAAAAGAAGAAAGAAAGAGAGAGAGAGAGAGAGAGAGAGAGAGAGAGAGAGAGAGAGAGAGAGAGAGAGAGAAGGAAGGAAGGAAGGAAGGAAGGAAGGAAGGAAGGAAGGAAGGAAGGAAGGAAGGAAGGAAAGGTATGAACTAGGTGTTGGGAATTTTCTAGATGCTGGGGAACAGTAATGAGACTTGAGTCCTGGTGGCGATCTAAAAATGAGACCACCAGCCATAAGAAGGGTAGTAATACATGAAAGCACAGATGCCAAATGTACACTAACAGCTCGGAATTTTAATCCAGCTACCTGGAATCTTCTAGCCCCCATCACAGGAGGAAGCTAATATCAGAACTTGAAGTTGTAAAAAAAGATGGTGGCACTGTCTTACCAGGGAAACCTTCTTAAAGAGAGTCTCAGATAGCAACTAACATTTTTACTTGACAATAGCGTGTTCCCTGTTTCCTGCATTATCAGAAAGCAATGTTTCCCCAAGTGTGGCCTTACACTCTAAACTACTGAATGATAGATAACCTCTGGGGAGTAGGGCCAAGGGTTTTACAGTGTAAGGACCCCTCTCCAACCCAGGGACTCTTAATGCCCATAGAGTTAGAGTGCCATTACCATAAAGATACTTGAACAGGATTTTGTTCTCCTAAATTTTTCTTATTACTTTTATGATATCCTATGCATATCTTTGAAACAAACAAACAAACAAACAAAAGAACAGTAAAGAGAAAGAAAAAAAGGCTAGAGTTAAGTCATATGGGTGGGTAAAGTCAGGTTGGATACTCTACTTTCAATATTAAAAATCAACCTTACAGCCTAAACTCTTTGCTTCAGCGTTACTTCCATATTATATTACTTTTGACTCATCTTTGTTACCCTTGGAATACTGTTTTGTTTTGGTTTTTAATCTTTCTGGGACTTATAGACAAAGCAATGGGTGGATGAACGAGCCATTCCTTATTTCCTTGAGTAATGACTTAGGCATAGGTCCCGATTCTGCACTCATGGTAGAGGACATATTGCTAATGTCAGAGGATAGGCTGGGTTGCCACTGTGGGTTTTATGAATTTTTGTTGCTTGACTCCCTGAAGAGGCTCCCTAGGATAGTGGATTTCTAAGTGGGGTTCCCAGACCAGCAGATGCAGCATCACCTGTGAATTGGTTAAAAATAAAAGAAGAAGTGCAAATTCCTAGGCCCTCGCACACTTACTACTTCAGAAACTCTGGGGCTGAGGCCCAGCAATCTGTGTTTTAACAAGCCTACCCCATGATTCCAATATACCCTCAAGTTTGAGAACCACTGCTGGAGGGAAAAGAAGCCAAAAGCAATTGTGAGCAGCACTTGGAATAAATGGTGTGAAGGCTGTTCTTAAAGAAAAGGAAGCTTCAAGCTGAAGGCATCTGTGATGTCTCAGGTCACTACCGGCACCTCACAGTATCCCAAAATATCTCTCAGACTGGGTGAAATCTCTTCCTTCTCTGCTCTTGAGGAATGATACATACAGTGACACCTCCCCAGAGAATATATTTGGACCTTCCAGGCATTCTGCCCCTGATGTAAAACCACACCTCCTTCATAATTCCCAGGCATCAGGGAGGGGGAACAGGGAAGCATGACAAAACCATGTAGGATTACTAAGAAGAGTAATCAGATTTGATTGATCTTTGAGTATTAACTGCTCTGACATCCCAGAATTCTACGTGTCTAATGCTTGCCACATAGTTATTCAAAGGAACCCAAAAGGTTAGTTGCTGATGGGCTTACAGTAGGGGAAAGAAGCGAGCATTTATTAGGTGTCTATTAGCTATGCATTGTATTAGGCATTTTACACGTTTCATCCTTACAAGAACCCTCTGAAGGAGGTGCTAGACCTGTTTACAGAGGAGAGAACTGGGGCTCTGAGAAGCTAAACAGCTTAAGCAAGGTCATACCACTAGGATGTAGCTAAAGAAGAGTTTCAATCCATCTACCTGGCTCCAAAACTCACACTCTTTCCACTGTACCACGATTTTCTGGGTCTGGAATTCGCAAAGCAATATATTATGGGGAAAGACATCAAAGGGATAATGATCACGAAGTGGAAAAAGTCAATAAGGTGACCCCTGAAGCTGGCCTCTCTGTACTGGGGAATGGTGAATGTGGTGAAGACATGACAGATGACAGAGAGGGCAAAGGGCACATAGGCAACCCTACCAGCTTCTGTGTGAGGCTGTTAATGAACTCCATTTATTCCAAGACAGAATATGTGCCTTTCCAGACTTGCTCCCGTACCTCATTTTCCATTAGACTTAAAAAAGGACAGGCCAATGACAATGGTAATTTTTATACTGCTAGCATTTATTGTACTCTATTATTGCCAGGCACTATGCTAAGCAATTCTAATGCTGCATTATCTCATTTACTCCCTGTATCATCCCTGTGAAATAGATCTTACTATTGCCATTTTATAGCTGAGAAAACCAAAACTTAGAAAAGTTAATTGGTAGGTGATGGAGCAGAGATACGAGCTATATGGTCTAGTTTCTGATTCAAGAGTCTGTACTCGACTACCTTCCAGGATAAGAATTCTTTGAGTCTGCCTGACCAGCACACCCACTAGCTCTCACTTGTTCTCTCTCTCTCTCTCTCTCTCTTTCACACACACACCTACCTCTTCTTGCTCCTCCCTTTACCTCCTCCAAAGAAAAGATGCTGAAGTCTAACCTCCGATTCACTCTCCTCTGAGTCATAGACAGCAGAGAGGGCCCTTTCCAGGCCCATGTGACATGTGCCATGTGCCAGGCATTCACCTTACTCATCCAAGAGAAAGACTTGCCCTGTCCTTTCCATTGCTCTAAGTGGCCCTGACTCTTTTCTCATTACTGAAAAGAACTGGTCACTCCAGCTTCCTCCCAGGGGAGCTTCAGTAGCCTTGTCTATAATATCCCTGTGGTTGGGTTGCTTTCTGGACCATTCAGCACTTTTAAAGCCCCTGAACCTTTCATTCTGGTTGCCTCCAAATCCATTCCAAACATTTCACGTTGCATCTAAAAGGGATTCCATGATAGTGGGTACATCTGGGGCCTCTGCCTGTCTAGATCACTGAAGCCTAAATGAGAAGGCATTTGGCAAGCCTGGGCTCCTGCAGCTTTGTGGGTCTGTGACACAATAGCAGCATGAAGTCATTGGGCAGCTGTGGGCAAGCAGAGCTCTATGTGGAAAGATGCCAAGCAGGGGAGATGGGGGGCTGAGAGCTATTGAGCATAAAATTCCAGCAGAGGAAGGAAGAAAAGTATTTGGGCAAGGAGGGTGCTGCCCACAGCAGCCATAGCTACCACAGCCACGTGCACAGAATCAGGAATGAATGCGAGTAAACTGAAAACCACAGTCAGGGTATAGAATAGTAGGGAGACTGTGGCGCTTAGCTAAGCAAATAGCTGGTCCCATAGCTGTATACACAAACATGTCCACACCCATAAGCACATAGACACATGCCAACCCTGCCTTGAGGCATCCCTCTGATTCCAGCATACTCATCCCCAAACTCATGAGCAACAGACAGCTCTTACAGAAAGAACCCAACCTCATTCACTCAATCCGTGTGCAGTACTGTGGGTCTCACCCCTGGGCTTGCTCAAGGCCACCGCCCCTCCCTCTTTCTCTACTCAGAGCAACCTCTGGCTCCATTACATGGTAGCCAGCTCTGGACTGAGATTCAGTGATCCTGGCAGACACCAAGTATCCCCTCCAACACTTAGAATCTCCCTGAATCTCAATCCTCAGGAGGGCCCTCCACGGAAGAGGCCACAGGGATCTGGGGCCTCTAGAGGCCATTTGGACACTCCTAAGCATCTGCTTTCCTATGGCCAGCTATCCTTACCTTATGCATGGCCTACCTATGCAATAGGTAGGTCAGCCACAGCATCCTTAGTTTGGGTTTCCTTCAGGTAGTGTAGACCTCTACCTGCTCTGTTTATGAGGGACCATTGCTCCTTACACCCCTCTCCACCCACTGTCAGCACCTTCTGGGTATGAAGTTCATTTATTTGCGTGGTTTTTGGAAAAAGAGGAAAGGTGAGCAAAGCATCCTTAGTAACGGAAAGACAGGAAAGCACTCTAGGGATCCACACCTCCCACACACCACCCAGTTTCTTCATCCTCCACTTCCTGTACTTGGTGGGGGGGGGGCCTTATGGGGTCCCTTCCATTCACACAAATCCTAGTTAGTGCAGGGGTTCTAGCTCTTAGTCCCACACAGCTCTGACTCATTCTCCTCCTCTTCATCTCATCAGTCACCATTATGACTCAACAGCACGCTTATAGTATAGTATAGATGAAAGCAATAACCTACTGGCCAAAGCATGGCATGGAAGATTAGTTAAGGACTCATTCTTTGGCATTAGAGAGCCTGGGCTAGAGTCCTGGCTGTGCTAATTACTAAGCAGCCATATGATGTACACACGTAATCATGGACAAGCTCCAGTTTTGTCATCTGTGAAATGGGCAAGTTAATAACACTTATCTCATAGAACTGTAAGAGAATTGATTGGCATTATGTAGTAAAGCACTTGAACCATGCTTAGCACATAGGAAAATATCTATAAGCAGAAGCTACCTTTATTAGCCGGGGACAATCATTATTGGTTTGATCTAAAAAGAAGGGAATAAGTCTCAACTATGACATTCTCTGGGGTTTGGAGGTAAGAGTCCATGAAGTCAATGGCCTGGACTAAATAAACGTCTGGATAGCTGAGTTTCTAAGTAATTGCAAAACCAAGGAAAACTGATTGTCATCTTAGGATTTGAACTACTTAGGATTTGAACTCCATATTCATCGGTCAAGGAAACAGGAAATGTCAGCTTTCTGCCTGACACAGAGGGAGTATGAGGATTAAGGATGTAAATGTTTCTTTATAAATTGTTTAGTAGAATGGTCCTCTGCTAGAAATCTATTTCAACCATCATCTGAATGTCCCTTGAAACACCATTGTCTATTGATCACAGGAAAGTTACCCATTGTCACTGCCAGCACAACCATTTGGGTCACTGCCCTGGGTATCCTATTGGTTGGACCACTGATGAAAGCCAGTGACAATGAGCATGATAGAGTAGTCAATCTGGCAACCCTGAGTGGACTGGTCCATATCTCCCTGTGCCCAGGCAGGCCTCCTATGAAGAGTTGCATGGATGGGCACCTTACATTTGGGCTCAGGGAGACACAAAACACTAGGACTGTGAGTCCTAAATTCTCTGGCAGTGTTTCCATTCACAGCATTTCCCCCCAATAATGGTGGATTATTAAATATGTTAAGAAATATCATTTGATTTTTATGCCTCTTAAGATTTCTTAATCAAGGCAATTCACAAATGTGAAAGAAAACATCATTTGTCATGCTCTCTGAGAGAATGCATATCTGGAAAGTAGAGTCGCTAAGCTCCCAGATAATAGTTTAATAAAAGGTTGTGGTGCTATTTATTTCTCAGATTGAATAACAAAATTGCACCAGGCAGCTTTGTCTATGAGCCCTGCTGCTGGTGAGTCAGAAACACACTCATCTCCCCAGCCCTCTTCCAGTAGCTATCATTTGTTCAGAAAGAGTACATTGTAGGAGGGGTAGCAGGAATGAAAGGCATCCAAGAAACCATTTTAGCTTCCTCTCCATGGAGGCTTCTGTTTCCTCCTTAGTTTGCTGAGGTCCCGCTGTGTCCTGGGGTGTGCACTGCCGTAGAGGAAGATACCCCTTTCAATAGAAAATCATAAAGGGGAGGCTAACAGTGCCCCCAGGTGACAGCTGGTAACCCCCCTCCCCCCCACATCACCCTCTCTCCACACGCGCGCGCGAGCACGCACACACACACACACACACACACGCGCACACACGAAGGCATGGGGAAAAACACTGTGAGCAGGTTTCACAAAGAGATGGGCAATGGAAGGGGGAGGGGAGAACAATCCCAAAGGCACGGGCTGTTTACCTTCCCATAAATCCACTGTCTGAAAAATATCAGTGGTCCTGACGCCATAGCTCTCTGCAGCTTTTAGAAACTGGGAGATTTGCTCCATCTGCTTAAAAGCCATCTTGGACTCTGAGATTTTGGCAATGGGTTCTTGTCCAGGTGGGTATAAACTGTTTATTAGCTTGCATAGGACCTGAAGGGGGGAAGGAGAAGATACAATCAATGTTTCCCTTTGTATCTCCCAGTCACTAATGCAAAGTGAATCCTAGTCCCCACAGGTCCCAGTTTACAGGTATGGACACAGACCCGTCTTGGGCTCCGGAAAGGGCATGCATGGGCTCTAGGCTGTGTGGCTAGGCTCCCACACCAAACCCTGAAGACCCAGGCAATTCCATTCCTAGGGCTGCTGCTGACCACAGGAAGTCCAGTAGCCTGGAACCCCTTTCTCACCTTGCTCCTCCCTTCCTTTTTCTGGGTGAGGGAAACAATGTTTACAAGTAGGGAATGATTGTGCAGAGACCAGGTCATGATTCCAGATGAGCTACTGGAACCCCGGGAAGTCAAATGATAGAGTCTAATATTATTTCTTCTATCAAAAGACAGATCCGAATCAGGCTTCTGTTGAATAACTTATCCCATATGTACTAATGATGTGGACAAGAACTGAACTGGGTAACCTCCCCCCAGAAACCTATAATCCAAGTCCTGGGCAACCCAAGAGAAGCGTGGGATAGCGATTATGTAACAACAGTTAATCACAGCCTGAAGGAAAAAGATGGGCTTGTTTGCATGGCAGAGCCTGCCATTCTCCATTCCCCAAACACATAGGAGCACCTGGTCTGAGAAGCAGTTATCAATTAAGGATTCGCTTCAGTTTCCTGAGAATCCCTCCATTCAAGAGAGGGACACTGAGCACCCCATGGAGCATGGCTCCCCCCTACCCCCTTTGTTTTACTGTGTAACACCAACCCATTCCCCTGGGGAAGGAATGGCCCCCAGATGAGCTGATGCACCAAAAAGGCTGGAAGGATCTCAAGGAATTACTTATCTCTATTCTCCCTGGAAAGAGCAAAAGGACTTTAGATTTGCCAACAATTCAGAAGGAGGCTGCGATGTTCCGATGGCTAGAGAATCCTCTGAACTAGCTAGGCAATTGAGCAGGGAGCCCAGATTTTCCAACCCCGAAGAAAACAAGGCATTTCCATTCCTGCCCCGGGAGACACAGAGCTTGGGAGCAGCAGCAGCCTCACGTGAAAAGAGAAGGGCCTGGAGGGTTTGCTTGCCCGCAGCCCAGACCTCTCTGTCCTTACCGTCCCGTCCATTAACCACTGCTGAAAATGGGCCCTGCCGGGGGGCGGATGCTCGATGTCCTCGGCACACTGCAGGATGATCCAGTCCACCAGCTTGTTCTCCAGATCGGCGTCATACTTCTGCTCGATCTTCTCCTGCACCTCTCGGCTTAAGCCGTAGCTCGGGCCCCTGTTAGCCATCTCTGCAAGAGAAGAAAGGACACCGCGGCATCCACACAATAGCAGCCCGGGCTCCCTGCGCACAGGGCTGGGATGTGGCCGGGCCGCCTGGCCCAGCAGCAGCACAGCGGGCAGAAAGCCGGGCGTGGTTTCAATCAAGGAGCCAATGAAGCCACTGGGGTTTCACCTACAAACGGGAAAGAAAAGCGCAGCCACGCGCCGGTGACACTAGAATAAAGCCCCTGCCGTTCGTTCCAGGAAGGCTGGCTCCTGCCTCTCGGTCCTGCCTATTAATGAGAGGGGGTAATGTACAGACTCACAATCGAGGCTGAAGCCCCAGGCAGCAGCAAGGGGACTGGATGGTCGTTTCTTCCCCGCTCTAGTAGCACTTTGCAAAAGGCTGGAACCCCGAGATGGGGAAAAGCAGGTAATTAACAGGCCGAGAGGGAGGCTGCCTTGCCGTTCAGCTGCTGATGCTGCATGGCACTTAGAAGAACGGTACACTGATTCGATTTTCTCCTGGCTGAGGAGGGTCAAACCAGGGCCGTTGCTAAGGGCCATCCAAAAAGCCAGCCCTCTCGTGTGTCAGTCAAGCCCGCCTGCCTCCTCCCGCTGAGAGCTTTTTTTTTTTTTTTTTCAGTTGCACGATTCTTGCCCCTCCTCCGGGGGAGAGCCCCGTTGTATCCTTGTATCCGTTGTATCAGAAGCCAGCACACAGCTGCACAGGGGATGGAGTCTGGGGGGAGGGTCCATTCAGTCAGCTGTCCATCTGTCAGGAGTTGCCAAATCACTTTCTCCCTGCCCTGAGGGAACAGTTGTCTGGCAGGATAGGACAGGAGGGGCTGAGCCCTGCAACCATTAACCTATACAGCTGCCAGCCAGATTTCATCCAGAAATTTCCATCCTAGTGGGAAACTCTTGTGCCTCAGTTTGACTTATTCAAGGAAATGTAGCTTTTTAAAATGCTATTGTTAATCTGAAGACACTAAGACCATATTTTGTAAATAAAAAAGAACTCAATATACTAAGAACTCTTGGAGCGAGAGATGTTGAGAGTGTAAAGATTTTGTCTTGTTTATTTTAATTAACAACCAGGAAGGCACAACTGATACACTATCAGTGGTAACTTGAGTATTTGGTATCAGCAAAACAAGACCTCAGGAGAAATCATCAGACTTAAATTGGCCTGAAATTTTTATAACTGCTAAAGGGTTTGGTAGTTTTTCTTCCTAGACTGGGGATAAAGATTGAGTCTTATTGGTCTTGTATAAGTTCCTGGGTAGTTTTCATGAGAGAAAATATTTGTTTTGTGGTTCGTTTAATATTTTTTTGTGTGCATGTAACTGTGCCAAGAACTGTGCTGAAGAGGAATAAAACATAATTTCTAGTACATGGAATGGTGATCTTTGTCCCAGTGGGAAATTGATTAGAAGCTATGCAGGAAATGACTCCTCAAATAATACATGTATTGAGAAAAATCTGCTGGCTGGGGCCTGGACTAGTGAAATTTGATTACTTAGTAGATGTGTGAGTGGTTTGCCTGAGACAAGACTTCGTGGTCAGTAGGTGAAGGCTTAGGAGTGAGAACTCTGGGAAAAACAAAAGGGTTGTTGGAGAATGGGGAGCTTTTAGGAGAGCAGTCAGTTTAGAAAAAGGTATGAGAGGGGCTAATGCAGGTCTAATGCTGTGTGGAATCCTCAGGTGAAGAAGCTCTAAAGACACCAGAACTGTCTATCTCCAGAGAGCTGGAGCTTAGGGAAAGAGCAGGAACATTGTCAGCAGAATTGTAAAGTCACTGAGTTGCATCTTGGGTGGCAGCAATAAGGTCAATTCCAACCTGAGGCTAAAGAAGGGGAGGTCCTGGGCCGGCCGACTGGCGCTGTGGTTAAGCACTGGCTTGGGAAGCCAGCAGCCCCGGTTCGGGTCCCACATATGAAGGCCAGTAACACTGCCCTCAAAAAAAAAAAAAGAAGGGGAGGCCCAGACAGAAAGCATGTTACTTTATCTGTGGCTGGAATTGCTCTAAAGAAGGTGTTGGTTTCTTATAGAAAAGTAAAAACAATTTTAAAAGATGTACATTGGTTTCTCACCACGCCCCCACTTTTTCTTTTGCAGACTGTGCTTTGCAGATCTCTTTATACCCAAAGATTTCTTCCCATTATAACAAGATAACTGGGTGCTTTAAGGGAATGATTGAGCTCACGGTTCTAGAGAGGATACAGGGGGCAGGGGTTGATGGGGAGGGGGTACACTTTGCCAGCAAGGCATAAGTTAGACATGTGCAGAAATCCATAGGAGGTCTTTAAAGAAAAAAACTTGATCGCCTTGGGGGAGTGACCGTGGAAATGGGCACAATCCTATATTTACTGAGTGCCTACGAATATTATAGCTAAATTTTTCAATAACTTTTTTTTTAAGATTTTTTTTTTAATTGGGGAATTGGAGGAGGGGGAACAGACAAGTTGCTGTCTTTTCGTTCTTCAGTCTAGTTGCGGAGGATGTTGCTTCACTAGCCCATGTTGGTCTCATCATTGCACTCTTCCCGGATGAGGCAGATCGGTCGCTGGCCTCTGGGTGTTGCTCACCGCGGCTATTGGCAGTTCACACTGGCTGCCGGCCACTCACTGCAGCCCATGGCAGCCCACTGCAGGAGGGGCTGCAGCCTACACCATAGCCGGGGCTCGCACAGCCCAGCTCCAGGTGGAGTTGTGGTTAGCTGTAGAAAGCGGTGTCACCGGTGCCCACATGCGGGATCCGAACTGGGGCCGCTGGCATCCCAAAACCAGCTCTTAACCAATGCGACACTCGGCCAGCCCTCAATAACTTTTTAAAGGGGCTATATACCTGAGATTAAACAAAAAAGTGAATGATCCCCATTGAGGACTCCTCGCCTGCCTCACAAGGTTTTGTTGTGCGCCCCTGAGCATGAGCGCAGAATGAAGTGACTTTGGATGACCAAGAGTCACCGGTGTATGCAGCCCAGCAGCGTCGGATCCCTGGGAGCACAGAGCCTTCTCCTCACCAGTACCTGGTGCTTGCCCCGCCCCTCCCATGTATGAAGCCATGTTTAAGATCATGCAGTCAGCCACTGGAATTCAGTGCTCTGTCACACCCAGCTATCAGGTTTCAGCTGTGCCACAGGGCGCCGGTGGCAGTCACGGGCTTACCATAGCAGTGGTTCATTGCAGCCATCATCACCCAACAGCTGTGCGGCCTCACGGAGGCCAGGCGGTCCAGAGTCAAACTCATCCAGCACCACCAGTTCCACCAGGGCAGGGACAACAGCAATTTCAAAGGCTCAAGGTGGAGGATGCACTGTCCTATCTTGACCAGGTGAAGCTGCAATTTGGTAGTCAGTCTCAGGTCTACAATGATTTCCTTGACATCATGAAGGGATTTAAATCTCAGAGCATCGACCCTCTAGAGGAGATAAGTTATATGTCCCAGCTGTTCAAAGGCCATCAACCCAACCTGATCATGGGCTTCAATACCTTCTTGCCCCCTGGCTACAAGATTGAGGTGCAAACCAATGACATGGTGAATGGGACAACTACTGGCCAGGTTCATCAGATCCTCACCCATGGCATCCAGCCCCAGACTCAACCAGCATCCCAACATCCTTCTCAGCCTTCAGTCCAGCCAGCTTCTCAGCACCCACCTACCCAAGTCAGCGAGGTGAGCACTTGGAAAACTATCAAGTGAAATGCATCCCTAGAAAGCACCCTCCTTTCACATCTCCACTTTATATAAGACTTAGACACACATTACAGTGGTTTCATTAGAGAAGATACAGTAGTCACATCCCTCTGAAATGATTCACATTTACATACCACATATTTAGATACCTGTTTACATCTAGACATAAACAATTGACAAGGACTATCCCTTCGCCAACTTCTGCTCATTGAACCCACAAGCATTCCAACAGGCGGTGATTTTGTGTAGTAGTACTTTGACAAAGAAGTCAGAAATGGTCAGCTTATGATCAGATTATGCTACTGCCTGCATGGTCATCATTTTAGAAAAGTTACTCTGTTTACTGGATTAGGTCATCTCAAGCTAAGCAGAAGACCCTGTTGATGATGATGGATATGATGATGATGGGGTGTTCTTGGTCTAGAATTGCACTGTCTGATACAGTAGCCACTAGCTTCATAATTTAAATTTAAATTTCAAATAAATTCATTTTCTCAGTTGCACTGACTATATTTCAAGTGCTCATGGCCTCATGTCGCTAGCGGGTATCATACAGAACAGTGTAAATAAATAACATTTCCATGATTTCGGAGAATTCTATTGGGCGGAGCTGGCATAGATTTATGTGTGGAGTTCCTGCAACAATTGAATTGTCTTGTTCTGACATTAAAGATCTATGTAGAATGAGGGTTTTTTTAAAATTATTTTTCTCTATTTGTTGAGCTAGTGAGCTTAAAATTGCATATGAAAAATTCTTTCTTGTATCTACTTTTAAGGTTGAATTTAGAAATTTTGAGGCTGAAATATTTGTATCAGAGTGTGTGAACCCTCCGCACCTCCCACTCCTGGCCAGTGTGATTTGAGTTGGGCTGAAATGGCCTGGCCAGAGTGAATAAAGGATATAAGTTGACCAGAAAAAAAAAAATGAGACATGGCAACATGTTCTAGTACCAAAGTTAAACTTGTAAACAATAAATGCCAGCCAGTTATCATGCTAAAACTATGCACAAGGTACTCAAGTCCAATTACACCTAGAGAAAAGGAGTAGAGGAGTAGGGAAAGGTTTATAAATGAGACGTCATTATGTCTTAAAAGATGAGTATGTTTTTGCCTGGTAAAAGGGACAAGGTATTTGCCAGGAAGGTGAGTGAGGCAGGAGGAATAGGGAAGGTTACTGATAAAGTCAGCTTATTTTAAGAAGTTGAAAATGTTCTAATATCAGCAAAGCATAGGGTTAAAGGGAAGAGACACACAGTGAGAAAAATAAGGCTGGAATGTCAGGCAGGCTCCAGATCATAAAGTAATATGCTTACAAAGTGCCCTTGTTTAAATTTTCAGGAATTTTGAGGACCAGTTTTTAAATTTGGCCATCATAAGCAATTAAATATGTAAACTTACACTTAAATTATATTACAAACAAAAGTTAAATACTCAAAACAGACCACTTTCTAATTTATTTTGCTATATTTAACTATTACCTACATTTTTAAGGATACTTATGTTTATTTTCTCTATATTGTTTTCAACGAAAGGAGGTCTAGCCTAAGGAAAAGTCTCTTAAGAGTTCATTTGAGCCAAACGGATGACAATTGCTGGGAAACAAAGTCTCAACAGACTGAGAAAATGCTCTGGAGAATGGCAATTTTGCAACTTATTTTATACATTAGCATCAAAGGAAGAGGTGTAAGAAGGGTTACATGACATTTAGATAAGGGTGCTAGATAAGGGAGGTAGGAGAAAGCAAAGCGGAAGAATCTCTAAAACTGGATAAAAAGTAAAACGGAGAGACATATTTCTTTTACATTGGTGGGTACAAGATAGTTCATAATGAACATTTACAGCACATAGAGAGGGTATGCGGGCCACAACATAATAATGTGCTCTGGTGCTGGTGGTTGTACCTTCCAAGGTCTGGAAATAAAGATTACTCTGGCATTTCAAAGGCATGTTATCTTAGATGCACAAAGATGGTAGAAAATTTCAAAGGTAAAGATTGACCTTTGTCAAGGAAGCTACAGGCCTAGGAGGTGACTACCTGCCATGACCCACAATTAGGAATTTTTACAGCAGACCACCTTGTGTGGTTGCTTTTGGTCTCTGACTTTGTAAGACCCACCATGTGCCCCCCCCTTACCCCCCCCCCGAACTTGTCAGGTTTATTATATGGCTCCTTTATCAAGCACACAGTGTCTATACTATATAATGGTATGCTGCTGGCAACTTCTTCTCAGCCTCTTTGTATCAGTGACGTCACAGCAGTAGCTTGAAACCAGTCAAAATGGGAGTTTTTAGGCCTACAAATCAGGGCTTTCCCTTCCCCAACCCCTTTTACCCCCAGAAATCTGAACTTATGTATAATGCAAAAGAATTTGTTTTTGTTTTTTTCATAAGGAAGGAGAACTATCAGGTCTGATTTGGTTGAAAGAAAAGATGGTCAGATGACTCCCAAGGTTAACTTGTATACGAGGGCAATGGTGGTGCCATTTATATTAAGGGGGCTCCTACGTAGGGAGGTACATAAAGGGGAAAGAGGATAAGGTTTGTGCTTACTGCATTTGGGAGGCCCACGGTCCATCCCAGTTCATTCAGCAGTGGTTTTATGGGTTTGGAGCTCTAGCGAAAAGTCAGGAATGGAGCAATGTACTTGAATCATCTGCTTGCAGGTAGCACTTAAAACCAGGAACAAGGGTGTGGTTGCTCAAGGTGAGTAGCTAAGTAGCATCAGAAGAGTAGCAAGGTTAGAATGGATGAGAATAACATAAGGTGGGTAAGGAGGTGGAGCCAGCAAAAGGGGTTGTTGTAACAGGGTCAAAGACACCTGGGGATGAACAATGTCCAAAACCCTGATCTCAATAGGCCTTTGAGAGCAGGAGGCTGGCATATAAACCGAGAATCTCCAAGTAGTAAGTTCTATCAAACAGGCATGAACAGAGTGCTTGCTGTGCATGAAAGAGGACAGAGGACCCAGGGACAAACTTCTTGGAAACAGAGACATGAGGATAAGTTCAGGAAAGGCTTCAATGAGAAACTGACATTTGAGATTCTTTTTAGTAGAAGAAAGTTTATCTGTAAGCAAAGTCTTGAAAAGCCCAAGAAGGGGAGCTCAAATGGAAAAGGCTCACTCCTTCAAAAACACATTTGGTTAAAAAAAATGTGCCTCTTTTCTAGACATATTTTCTAAATGTAGGAAAGCATCACATCTTTCTCATGAAACCAAGCTATATATACTACATGACTATGATTCTAAACTAAAAAGTTACATTTGTATTTAAATGGGATCTTGAAAAGGTATACCTAAATTCCACCCATCTTCCACCAGAAACTAAGAGTTCATTAGTTTTTCTTTTTAAATAGTTCAAAATTTAATGAAAATGGGACATATTCCTTTTGGGTACTACGCTGGAAATGGTTATGTGGTGAGTAATGGCTTTCCTTGCTTTCTATCTCCACACTTGATAAAACAGCCTTGCCCAAAGCTCTTTTTCTCCTGTCTTCCAAACAGACCTTGTTGGATGCTCAGAGAGCAGCATGCTGTTTAGATTTGTCCGGAAATGCCTCTAAGCTCAGCAGACGCAGCAAAAGCAAACACAGTATATTATGTGGCCTCACTTAGCCTTCCTTTCCATTGCACATGCATGAGATTGTTTAAAGGGGTCATGTCACTTTTAAAATAATGCAGGAGTTCCACAGGATAAAGCACTCAGGGCTGTTGGCTGTTCAAGGATTTTCAATGTCACTGAATACATGGCATGGAGTGGATTTGGGGGGGGGGAAGAGCTTTGGGGAAAAATAGAAAAGAACACTGAAATAATGAATTAGGTACTAGAATACAATAACTCTCACTGATTCTTCAAACTCATTTGGAATTTGGGATGTTAACCTCTGCTAAACTAGATTAAATTTTAAAACAACTTCTCCTGTCTCAGGTAGTAAAGACTTCTCCCCTCCCCCTCTTCTAACCATTGACCATTTGAAAGGATACCACACAACTAATACTCCAATGTTGGATTGCGAGGTTAGGAAGGACCAGTCCAGTCCAGCTTCAGAAATCCTATCTACTTTGTTGCCTCCGCTTTTTTTCCTAAACCTCCATGAACTGTGTTCATGTTTCTCACTGGACTGTACTCTGTGCATAACAAAAGTGAAAAGGTAGTGAGTGCCTATGTGTCTGTCCTTGTTCTCATAGTGTTGTACTTATTTAACCCTTACACTTTATCCAGGCTTACATTGTCATTTCACAGATGAGGAAACCTCAGGGAGAGTAAGCATATTGCTCAGTCACAGGTCTAGTAAATGGTGAGCCAGGATTTGAACACAAGCTCTGTCTCTATTCTTAACTATTACACATGCTGCCTCTATAGAGGTACTATGGATCTCTAATCATACTGATTCCATTTTATTGCAATTATGTTTAACCCTAGGAAATTCTCATGGACAGAGATCCTTTCCTTCTCAGCTGTCTAATCCTCCTGTCTAGCAGTGGCTGGGAAGAGAAGGCCCTGCCATCCACCATCAACTATTGCAGCAGGCACCATGTGACACACACACAATTCACATATTCTTTATTTGTAAATGGTTTTTGGTATAGAAGAGAATTCAGATTGTGGTTTTATTGCCTTGTGGGACATTAACCTCTTCCCTATGTCAGGCATCGCCAAAACCACTCCCAGGTTCAAGGATTAGTTAGGACTCAACCCTCTGCATATAGCTCTACTCACAGCTATGACTTATTACAGTGAAAGGACATGAAGCAAACTCAGCAAAGGAAAAGGAGCCTGTTGGGAAAACTGAGAAAACTAGGCAAAAGCTTCCAAGAATTCTCCCCCAGTGGAGTCACACAGGATGAACTTAATTCCCCCAGCAAAGGGTTGTGACGGCACATAAGAAATGTCCACCAGAGAAGCTTGTTTGACTCAGTGCCCAGAGTTTTTATTGGGAGGTGATCGCTTAGGCAGCCTCTACCTAGCACCTACCAAAATTCCAGACTCCCAGAAGGAAAGGTGTTAAGCACAAACCATATTGTTTGCAAAGTTTAAACACAGTGAGACCCTTTTATCTACTGGGAATGGTGGAACTCTCCTCAAATTCAAGTTCCCAGATGACAGCCATGGGCTAACCTTTTAAGCAGATCTGGGGAGACGGCTTGCTAATTCTTTTTGACACAAGAATTTTGTCCCAACATTCTTTCCTCATATATGTCATGTTGTCACCTTAAATTTTACTGACATAACCCAAGCAGACTAAAGTCCAACCAAACTTAAAAGCTAAAAAACACCAATTCAATAATATCAAGGCTGACTACTGCACAAACTCATTCGTTATAAAATAACTGAACTCATTTTAGTATATAAAATAACTTTATATTTGCATTTCATATTTTCTTACTATATTTGCACTTCAGAAAGTCCTCTGATTTAGATGGTAGCCACTTGGCTATTTGAAATTAAGGTACTTAATAAAAAAGAAATGTTTCTGCAGGAAGGCAATAACATACAAAGATTAATTACCTCTTTAGATTATGAAAATGCTACATTTAAGATGAAATTCCATTTAAATATATTACATATAAGCAAAGTTTAGAAATAATATATCTACTTTTTATCACTGTAGTTTACAAGGTTAGCCCATGGCTGTCATCTGGGAATTTGAATTTTAGGAGGGTTCCACCATTCCCAGTAGATAAAAGGGTCTCATTGTGTTTCACTGTGTCTAAACTTTGCAAACAATATGGTTTGTGCTTAACACCTTTCCTTCTGGGAATCTGGAATTTTGGTAGGTGCTAGGCAGAGGCTGCCTAAGCGATCACTTTAAAAGATAACCTTAATTTTAAGCTCAAATATAACATGCAGAATATATAAATACCTTTATTTTTTGAACTTTATTATGCTTAAGGCATTTCTCTAATCACTTCTGATTTTCCCACATTTTGTGAATTGCATTTTAAAATCAGAATTTTACAAATCTCTATCTACAATGATACCAAACAAAACCCCTCCAAATTAAGCTTAATTATAAGAAGAGAACACAATTAAAAGCTGGCACAATGAACAAAAGCATTAGAAGTTAAATATTTCTTTAATGAAAAAATAGGAAATATTTTAATGAAAAAAAAAATCAGAAGATTGAAGGAAGGAGAAAATTTTCCGAACAGCAGGTAGTATAATCACCCCTGGATTCAACAAACCATGGATCAAAAATATTTTAAGAAAAATTCCAGAAAGTTGATTCCTAAGCAATAGAGTAAAACAAATATTTACATAGCATTACACTGTTTTAGGTATTATAAATCTAGAGGGGATTTAAAGTACACAGGAGGATATTTGTAGGTTATATGCAAATGCTATGCCATTGTATATAATGGACTTGAGCATCCTCAGATTTTGGTATCAGAGGGTGGCTGGGGGTAGGATCCTGGAACCAATCTCTTGAGGATACAGAGAGACTGTACTTTCTTCACAATTTGTAACACTTAAGTGCTAATACATCATTAAATATTCATGTGATAATTACAAAATAGAGATAGAGGAAAAAACGGTCTGAATATCAGGGTCTTTCATTTGTTATCCCTCTTCCAATCTTCTGGATCCATTAGTTCACATACCAACTAAAAATGTGATTTTAGTTAACTACAGTTGAAAGTTTATCAATTAAGTCATCAATAGTATAAACAAGAAGTTGAAGGTCCGCTTTCTCCCTCATTTGGTGATCACTATCTTTTCGGAGAATGACATCTACGTCTTTGCTGACTACTCGGTCAGCAACCTGCATGGATGTATGCCAAGGCACAATGTCATCCTTCAAGCCATGGAGCAATCTTATAGGGCAGTTCACAGGAATAGGACTATGTAACAAGCAGTGGTGTTCAGCCTCTTTAATGAAACTGTACTAAATGTGATAAACTCCTTCTTCGCTATATTTTGATGGCATGCTCCACACACCTTTCATCTCTATTTCCTTTTTCACCTATTGGGAAAAATTAGAAAAGTAAAAATATTTATGAAACATCAACACACAAGTAATAGTCTTAAATAATCTAAGGAAAGCAGTCCTTGAGGAAAAGAGATAAAAATGTTTTAATGATAATTACCAATAATTAAATACTATATGCAAGGTACTGTGACAGGTATTTTATACATAGCATCTTATAAGATCTTAATTTGGTTACTATTTCATTTATACAAAAGAGAATATTAGAGTTTAGAGAAGTTAAATATCACATTCAAAGTTGAAAGGTAAAACTGTGGCTAGGATTCAAACTTAGATTTATCTAACTTCATTGGTTAACATCTGAAATCAGATGTTGCTTCATCCCAACTGAAAGGGAAAATGAAGGGGAGAAAAATACAATAATTTTTTGGAATATATTATATTCCAAATATATATAATCTCAGATATCATTCATATTAATAAAATCAAATCTTGGCAACAAAAATTGTTTAGATTTCAAAATCATAAATCTTTAGCACCTATATGAGAAGTTACTAAAATGGGGATAGGGTACGAAGAGAAGGATTAAGCATAGAACTAAAAATGGAAAAATAAGACAGTAGGTATTCTGAGACAACCAAGCGCTGAGTATAAATAAAAATGTATAGCTTTTGCCTTTCAAAGTCCTATGGAATGAGAAAAAAATCTGTTGTTTTGGCTGACTATGAAGTCTTCCAAATACTTCCTAGAAACCTAGCAATGGTATTTCTACACTTATTGCCTTAAAATGAAACTTTGGTGTCTTTTGAGTCTTGAGGAATTTTTAAATTTAGGCTTAATTTGTCTAAAATAATTTTCCTAATTAAAGTAACACATATTCATTAAACAAGGGGAATTTATAAAAAGTATTAAAAAATAAATCATCCATAAAACATAATCCTACCTCACCTCATGGATATAAAACCATTAATATTATGGCTTATTTCCTTCCAGTATTTTTCTATGTGTACAGTAAGTCCTCACTTAACATCATTGATAGGTTCTGAGACTTTTAAGCGAAATGACATATAACGAAACCAATTTTAATGGTAGGCTAATTGGGAAAAACAAACGTTAAATTCCTAAGGCATCTCATCAACATTATAACAAAATGATGTTTAAAGAATGACATTATTTGAGGACCTACTGTATTTTTATATATAATATGTAAAATACATAACCTATTACACATTCATGTATAGTTTTTTATGCTACGTCACTTATTTAGTACATGTATTTCTGGGTTTAAAAAGTTCTATGAAAAATTTTTAAAGGCTACATAATAGTCTACTATAATCAATCTAAGATAATTGACTTGACTATTCCTAAACTGCTGGATACTTCCATGAACATATTTGAGCATAAAGGTTTATGTGTATATGAATAAATTCTCTGTAAATATTATTGGAATTTGAACTGACAAATCAAGATATATACATATATAGTTTTTTTACTTGTTTGTTTTTTTCTTTTAAGATTTTATTGGGGAATTGGGGAACAGTGTTTGGGAATCAGGGAAGGGGAACAGACAAGTTGCTGTTCTTTTGTTCTTAAGTGTAGTTGTGGAGGACATCACTTCACTGGCTCATGTTGGTATTGTGGTCATTGTGCTCTTCCCGGGTGATGCAGATCGGTCGCCAGCCATTGGACGGCCACTCACGGCGGCTCATGCTGACTGCTGGCCACTCACGGTAGCTTATGGCAGCCCACTGCACTCCACTGCAGCCGTTGCCAGCGACTCATGGCAGCCCAGCTCCAGGCAGAGCTGTTGTTCACCATATTAGCTGTAGGTAGTGTAGAGTCACTGGCCCATGTAGGATCCCGAACCTCGGCCCTGCTGCTCAGAGCTCACGTTCCCAAGCCAACTCTTAACCAACGTGCCACTCGGCCAGCCCAGTACAGATATAGTTTTAAGATTCTTGAAATCATATAATATGAAGGGCATTTCTAACTAAAAAAACAAGTGGACACCTTATCAAAAATAAAAATATAGGGAAAGAAAAACCACATGTAACATATTTGAAAAATTTTGTATTTAAATTTTCAACAAAGATACTATGATTTTTCCATGTTTAAAGTTGTACATTTATTGCAAATATGGAAAGGAAAACAAGAATTCAAACAGTAAAGTATTTACAGTATAATCTATATATACCAGGGGTGCCAAAAAAATGTATACAAGTAGACACTTTGGTCAATGTTGTTCAAGCAGTAGTTCGCAGTAAATAGAAGTATCTGGATGTTGACGGTGACCACTTTGACCACCTGTTGTAATTGCAGAAATCACACGTGATGTGTATTCATCTTTTGTTATTGGTATATATTGAGCATTACAATTTTAAGTTTTTTTCTTCCTTAAAATGTGTATACTTTTTTTTTTGTCACCCTCTGTATATTTAGGAATTTAAAGCATTTTTTTAATTCCAAAAAGATTTGATTCAGTGAAACTAAGTGGTTGAAGTCAATTTATTTCAGTGAAAAAAGCTGTATATCTGAAAGCTATACTTCTAAATGTCTCAAATGATGTGAAATTAATGAAATTGAAAAATCTATAAAATATATGAATCTATATTAATATCACGGGATTTTTCTGCATTAAAACATGTGAACCAAATATTTAAAGCAAAAATAGTACTCAGTTATCCTCAAACTACTCAGGATTACTCCTGAATTTATAATTAAAACTTAGTTTCACTGGTTATTAGGTGAAGTGGGAACTATGATAATTATTGAGACACAATTAATAATAGTTTCATTTTAAGCATCCTTGCCCTCAACTAGCTGTTATCTGCTACTGAATTGAATGAATATTGTCCATTTAAAGAACTTTATAAAATGTTATATGTCACGAACTCTCAAAAAAAAAAAAAGTTCAGAAATAGCAAAAACAGTATTAACCAAAAAAAAAGTGTAATATGCATAAGTTCTACACCAAGAAGAAACTGTGTCAAGACAACGTGGTTCTGAAGCTTGGATTCCAAACAGCTGTGTATCCTGTCTGGTGCCCTCTAGCGTCCAAAGAAGGAGACAATGATCAGAGTCAGTGAAGAGGTAAGACAAGTTCCCACACAATGCAGTAATGTTGGGTCTGAATATCCTAGGGCTAGAGAAGATATTGAAAATCTCCACTTCTGCTTCCTTGACTGTGTTAGGGCTGTTTGTGTGTGTGGGGAAAAAAAAAAAAAGATACTGATCTTAGAGTTCCTACTCTTTCCTTACACATGCTTTTAATTAACAAGGGCTCAACATGTTTCTGTTAACAGCCATTTGCTGGTGTAATTTAGGATTAGCAAAGATATGCTCTGATTTGCAGACTACAAATCTTCTTAGTCACTTAGGTGGTGTCTACCATATCCACTCTCTGAGTGATATGACTATATACACATAAACAGAAATGTACGCAGATCTTGTCCTTTACCAATAATCCCTCCAAATTGTTAGTCAACTCCTTTCCAATCTGCCATGTTCTTGAAATAATTTCCTACCATGAGAAGCACAGTATTATTGGGTTAGAGAGGCACGGGTCGGCAAACTGCGGCTCCGAGCCACATACGGCTCTTTGGGTAGGTTCCATCTTAAAAATTTGCCAACTCCTGGAAGAGCCAATCCTGTCCCTCACAACAATTTAAAAATTATTCGACAGCCATAAATATATTTTTACATAATCACCACTATGTCAATAATATGCTTTAAAAATTTTATAAATGAAATTATGATAGTTTTATTATCATTTTCAATTTTACTTCAGAGCCTGCAGCTCGTGAGCCACAGTTTGCTGACCCCTGGCGGCTCCTCCGTATAAAAAGTTTGCTGACTGCTGGGTTAGAGAATGGAGTAAGGGGTCCAAAATTTAGATGCAGAAAGATGCAATAGTAGGATAATTTAGCAGCATGAGGACACTGAGCAACTATGTATGAATAACAATCCAGAAAAATGAAAAAAATTTCAGAAATAGGAGATAGGAAAAACCAGCTTCACAATTTTATCCCTGATAGGAAGTCATATGAAGAACCTGACAATGAGGTCAATACCATTTTTTAAGGAGCTCGGAAGGACAACCTGAACTATGAATAAACTTAGAACAGACAATATGGCGCTGAGTTCAATGCAGAACTTGAGGCAAAAGTCAATAACATACTACAACTCTACACTATATATGCTTTTTTTCTTCTTTTTCTCCTCCTGGTCTTCCATTCTTGAGCAGGGTTTTCAAACTTCCCCTGAGGGACTTGTTAAAACAGATTACTGGGCCACACTCCCAGTTTCTGATTCAGCAGGTCTTGGGTGGAGCGTAAGAATATGCACTTCCATCAAGTCCTCAGGTGATGATGCTATTGCTGGCTGGGGGCTATACTTGTTGAATCCCTGCTCTAGGCTGTTTTTCTTTCTTTATTCTGGGTTTCGGGGCTGACAGGATGTTAGTCTCACAGGTGAAATTTAGATCCTGTGTGTGTGTGTGTGTGTGTGTGTGTGTGTGTGTGTGTGTGTGTGTATAACACACAAAAACAAGCAGCTTTTACCTACTATTTCATTATGTTGGCAGGCAACTGAAGTGCTTAAACGTATGTACAATAATAAAGTATAATAAACGAACTACCTGGCCAGTTATTTCAGAAACCTCATTTCTACCATGATCTGCTGAAGGACATGCTAATCATGAAAAGCACTTTTTATTTTTCAAGGTGAGGATTAGAAGTAAAAAAAGAATGCCAACTAAGTGTCTAAACCAGGAATAGCAAGTCTCATCTCCTGGGTGCTCATTTTGATTGACTGACTGTGTGTTTGGAGAGCTCTGCTGAAAAAGGGTCTGAGACTGCTTTCAGGCTAAAAAGTTTCATGACTGATTAGTCAGTTCTAACATGGTCAGAAAAATAGGTATTGTTTCCCATATGCCACAAAATAAGAGTAAGATTAGGTACAAGAACAGACCATAATGTATGATGTATGCTACATAAGTAAATATGATTAATAAAGAAAATGTGACTAAAAAAAAAGATCTTTAAAGTGTGATTTCATTAATATGGCTCAAATATTTGATAGTAGTATTGAAGGGGCTGAAGAAAAGGAAGCCTTAAACAAGAGACCGAGTAACAAAGAAAGCAAAGAGATTGTATACAAAAAGCAGCTAAATCAAAAGATGGGCCAACATAGTACGAGGATGGACAATTAAGTTTGTGAACTCATCCTAGAAAGCGCTACATACCTCATTGGTGAATATCACTACAGTCACCTTCGAAGTGCTCCCCTTGGGAAGCTATGCACTGATGCCAGCACCTAGTCTGCCATTCAAAGCAATTTTGGAACTCTTTTTCTGGAATGGCCATGAGAGCTGTCATCATATTACCCTTGATGTCCTGAATGTCATCAAAATGTCTTCCTTTCAATAGTTCCTTTATCTCTGGGTAAAGAAAGAAGTCATTGGGGGCCAGATCAGGTGAGTAGGAAGGGTGTTCCAACACAGTTATTTGTTTACTGGCTAAAAACTCCCTCACAGACAATGCTGTGTGAGCTGGTGCACTGCTGTGACTCAAGGGCCATGAATTGCTGGCAAAAAGTTCAGGTCATCTAACTTTTTCACGCAGCATTTCCAGCATTTCCCAATAGTAAACTTGGTTAGCTGTTTGTCCAACTGGTACAAATTCATAATGAATAATCCCTCTGATATCAAAAAAACTTAGCAACTTCATTGCAACAAGTTCGCGAACTCAATTGGCAGAACTTGTTAAGTCAAAGGACAGATAACACATGAAAACATATTCAAAGAAAGAGGGAGAAGAATGACAGGAGATACACATTGGGGTTGCCTGTGACTTACCTCAACAGGAAGCTGGTTAAACTTTGTCACTAGGCCATCTACAGCTGTAGCTACACCAACAAGAGCCACAACTTTTTGCGGCCGTGCGATTGCGGCATGAAACATAAGCCATCCACCAAGGCTAGATCCAACTAGTATCTAAAAATAAAAATATGTACAGTTTTAAAGAAGAATTTCTTTTTCTTTTCTATAAGGGGAGTAATTTAATAGAATGTATGTACTTTCTTCTTTTATGTCCTTTGGCTCCTTGACTTTTAATATTTAGCACAAAGTAGAATTAAAATTGATTCCTTTTTGTTAAATAGAGAATAAATTACAAAAATAAAATTTGTATAAAGCAAAATGCTTATAGTTTATGAGAAAGTGAAAATGACAGAACTATTTTAAATCAAATATCAAAATTGTTATACATTTAAAATATTAAATAAATGTTAGTATCTAAAGAAACAGCTCAAATGTCATAAGCTTATAGTCAACAATTATATTGAACAAAAACAGTCACCTGTGGTCCTACAGCTAAGTCATCAATTATAGAAAGAACATCTTTTCTCCATCTTCCCACTGTACATTCTTGTAAGTTACCATCTGAATTTCCAACTCCTGAGTAATCAAACCTGAAAAATGGAAAAATATATATCTATATCTAGATGTCTATATATTTTCTTCTCTGATTTTTAACGAAGATAGCACATTCATCATTATTACAATGCCTAAAATATATTAAAATTAAACACTGAAGTCAATAGACGAGTAAATGTCAGCAAATCTTATTGGCTGAACCGTCAAGTAGCTCCCATAGCCACTTATGTTTTGGCATCCTCCACTGCTGCCAGCCTGGTCTAAGTCACTGTCCTCTCTCGACCGGACTAAGGCAAGAGTTGCCTTCTCTATTTTTCACCCTCATAGTTTGTTCCCCACACTTTAGTCAGTCATCCTTTTAAAACAAAAACCTTGTCCTGTACAAACCCTCCAAAGGCTTTCTATAATCTTTAAATAAAATCCAGTCTTCACTACACTCTGTCCTTGACTACCTCTCTGATCTCATTTCTCACTGTTTTCTCTCCCTCCCAACCATATTCTCACTTTCCTTCTTGACGTTAATGGAACACACCACCCACATTTCTGCCTCAGGAGTTTTACATCATCTTTCCCTCCACATGGAATATGGAATTCTCTACCTCCAGATATCCACTTCAATTGCTCCCTCACTTGGTTCGGGCCTTTGGCGCAAATGTTACACCCTCAGGGATGCCTTCTCTGACCACTCACTTTAGAAGTGTGTTTCTTTCAGCATTCTCTATTTCCTTACCCTCCATTTTCTTCATAACAAATACTGATATTTGACAGTATATATGATTTTTGATTATCTGTTTGTGCTCTGTCTCCCACATTAGAACGGAAGCTCCATATGGGCACAGGCTTTGTTTTGTTTTCTTCACCACTGCTTTCCCAGTGCCTAAGTCGGTACCCGGCAAGTGCTTAGTGTAGGTTTACTAAATTGGTGGAAGGGAAAGAGACCAGAATCAAACTGATCATCACCAGGCCATCTACTTAGTTTGCTTCTCCTTCCAACTTTCTAGTTCTCCAGGTTCAAAGTCTACCTGATCTGTGAATTTTACTTGTCCTCAAGGTCTCAATTCAATAAGTCATGAAGTTTCTCACCAATCCTGCAGATTATTGTAAACCTTAGTCATATCAAACTACTCCCAACTCCTAGATAAGCCCTTTCATAACTTTGATCCTTTGCATCATGTTCTAAGGCCTAGGAGGCCTTCCTTCCCCACACAAATTCCTAGTCATCCTTTAAGTCATGTCACCTCCTTTGAGGAATATTCTTCGACACATCTGTCCTGTTAGTAGCAGTGAGTCACTTTCTTTTGTTAAGTACTCGTACTCCATGAACACTTTTCATAGTGCATGTTGTAATCAAGTTTTGAATATTTGTCTCTCTATGATTAGAATGTCAGTTCTTCAAGGGCAGACTGTTTTATTCAAGTTTGTTTCTCCAGTGTACAGAACATTGACTGTCCTGGACTATCCTCACTCACTCACTTCTCACATTCATTCCTTTCTAATTTGGTAAAACCAGTATCTTGGTGCAGGTCTTTGTCATCTGAAAACTAGCCTATCACAGTAGCCTCCTAACTGTACCGCTAGGACTATTCTCTCTCCAAATGGATCACTCTATACCTCTCAGGTTTTTTTCTAAAAGATTACACTGATATGGCATTAACTTTAATGGCTCCCTGTGACAAACAACGTATAAATTTAGTGCTTTAACCTAGTTTTAGACCATTATATTCTGGTCACCTCAGACTGACCTTTTATCATTTCATCAGAAGAAATGACTGCTTTAGCCAAACTTCCTGTTCCTAAAATAGGCTCTATGTTTTCTGTCTGTTTCAGGCCTCATGCTATTTCCTTCACCTGGAATACGTTCTCCCATCACCTTCATTACTAATATCCTCTCTCCGAGCTTAGTTCAAATGAACCTTTTGTGCTGGAAAGGCACCCCCGACAAGTTGGAAAAAAAAAAAAAATCTCTACCTAACGAAGCCTCTATAGATTTCATTTTTATCAATCACAATCAATTTCTTATATCCTGCTTTATAAGACAGTTTGTGTGTGGATGTGTCCATTCCTGTGAGATTGCAAGATCTTGGAGGAAATAAAACATCTTATTTGTCTCTGCATTCTTTATAGTGGCTAGGCATGTAAACCTCAGACAATGAGTATTAAAATCCATTTTAAATGAATAGAAGTGGAAGATAAAAGTAAGAAGAATTACTTTATTCAAATATAAAGCTTTCAAGTTCTTCTAATTCTTAAAATCTGTTGAAAACTAATAAATCATAGTACAATACACGTGATATATAGCATATACATATTTTCTTACAGATTAGAAATTTATAAGTGATGAAGGAAGAAGAAATTACAATTTTCTTTAGGTATATAGTGAAATGATTTTGGATCATTGGGAAATAATGTAACAAGGCAGCTGTTGAATCTAAATCACAGTTATTATTTCCCTTCAAGTCCAAGGTAGGTAGAAGACAGAGCAGGGAGAAGAGGGGAGCATGGTACCAGCTAATCCTCCTTTCTCCCTGCCTTGGTGGGCAATCAGATGTCTCTGCTTGCTGCATCTTTTACAGTTGCCATCCATCCAAATACATGGTGAATATGCAAAATACACGTAGAGCCCCTTCATAAATGAAATTATAACCATATATAGTTATGTAACTAATGAATATAGTTTCACGTAAAAAATAGAGTTCATTCTTGCTGAACCCTAACCAAAAGAGAAACATAATTCAAACATACTCAGCAGTACAGGGCTTTTTAACACAGTAACAAAGGTCTGTCTAGCAGCCTCAATACTCTAGGACACATTTCCAAATCTAAAATTAAAAAGTCTATTAGAAATAACTATGAGAGAATACCAGCCCTAAAATCACGTTATATTCCTTAGCTCTGATTCAATTTTATTGTAGGCATGGTGGCAGGACATTAAGAAAACATTTTCATATAGCCTTATGTACCACTTGTATAAAAAAACTAACCATTTCCTCCTTCAAAATTAAACTCAGAAATTGGACTGTAAACAGAAGATAAAAATCTCTTATAACAAGCTAAAATACAATCACTAGTTAATGGTGATTAGACTTCAATGAAGTTTTGATAAAAGCAAATAGGAAGAAACTTGATCAAATTAAAAATTTGTATGTAGTGAAGGGTTATACCTCATAAAGATTTATAAAGATATATACAGGCTACATTTTAATATAGTGCCATTTAACAGCCCGAACACATTATAACCTCATCATGATTATATACCTTTAAAAAGAAAATGTATTTCACATGTATCAAAAAATGCAGAAAACCCACATGTCTTATAAGGAGATAAGAACTGGTTATAGCTCTTATAATCTCAATTTAAATTCAAGAACAGGTAAAATGGCAATTTCTTGATTTAAAATCTTCTGAGGACAAAAAGGGAAAGCGATGGCAATATTTCTGATATGTTGTTTTGCTCAGGATAGGCCCCTTCCTGGACAGCTAGCTCTTCTTTCTTACTCAAATCCTGTTTTTCAGTGTTCCTTTATAAAGTCTTTCTGTCCACTTCAACTCCCAGTTTTCTTTCTCTCACCTTATACAATTAAGTGTATTGATCTTTTTTTTTTTTTGGATAGGAGATTCATTGTATTTCCCCTGTGACATATTTACAATTGAATATAAATTAAAGGCCCCTAGCAACCATCAGTTTTTCCTCTATATCTGAGACTATTTCTCTTTACTTTGCTCATTCATTCAGTTCTTTAGATTCCACATAAATGTATTGACCTTTTGATGCAATCACATTTTGATAAGTATTTCTGTCCAGTTACTCAGATTTATTTTATACTGTGTTTTACCATCCCGATAAAACAATCCTTAAGGGCAATGACCATGTTTTATAATTCTTGGTATATTTCATAGCACCTACACTGCTATAAAGCCTACCTACAGAAGATATGCAGCTGTGCGGTGTACAAATGTCTAACTATTACACTGTTTTTGCACACTTGAAATAATTTTAAAAAACCATGAATTTGATATTCCAATAAAAAGATATTCAGAATAACAGTTAAATCAGAACAAACTTTTAAGAGTTCTGATATGAAAATGAAATAATTCACTTAATTTGATAAAAGAGACTAAATCCATATGATTGACGTAATTTCTTTTAATATACTGACCAAAGTCTAAAAGTTTTTATTTTTATTTATATTTATTATTTTATCCTTAAAAGCTGTATTTCCGGGCCGGCCGAGTGGCGCAGTGGTTAAGCGCTCGGCCCCGGTTCGGTCCCACATATGAGGGCCAGTGACACTGCCCTCAAAAAAAAAGCTGTATTTCCTAGATCTATTCAGCAAATGTTAGTGAAACTACTCTTCTAAAAATTTAGTTGAATAGATTTTTAGGCTGTTAATGCTAGCCAGAAAGTAATTCAGAAATAATCTTTAATCCAACCTCTTCTTTTTTTCTTTTTTTAATTTTATGGGGAATTGGGGGAGGGGAACAGAGTTGGGGAATAGGGAAAGGGGAACAGGCAAGTTGCTGGCTTTTTGTTCTTCAGTCTAGTTGTGGAGGACGTTGTCTCACTGGCCCATGTTGGTATCATCATTGCGCTCTTCCCAGGTGAGGCAGATCGGTCTCTGGCCTCTGGACAGCCGCTCATGGCGGCTATTGGCAGCTCACAGCAGCTGCCTGCCGCTCACGCTGGCTGCAGGCCATTCACTGTAGCCTATGGCAGCCCATTATAGCAGGGGCTGCAACCATGCCGCCGTTGGCAACTCACAGCAACCCAGCTCCAGATGGAGCCATTGTTCACCATCTTAGCTGTAAAGGGCATTGTCACTGGCCCTCATATGTGGGATCCGAACTGGGGCCCTGTTGCTCAGAGCTGGCATCCCAAGCCAGCTCTTAACCAATGCACCACTCGGCCAGCCCAACCTCCTCCTTTTTAATGAAGAAAATAGGTCCAGGGCCGGCCGAGTGGCACGGTGGTTAAGCGCTGGCCTAGGAAGCCAGCGGCCCCGATTCGGTCCCACATATGAGGGCCAGTGACACTGCCCTCAAAAAAAAAAAAAAAAAAAAATAGGTCCAGTGTTTATTAACTGACTCATCTTGTCACGGTTATTGCTAGAATTGATTCTAGAACCCATATTTCTTGAATTCTAGGCCTGGGCTCTTTCTACTAAACCATACTATATTTTTCTGGCAAATCAGGCACTGAGTAAATGATTTTTATAGGTAAATAAATGTAAAAACAATGTAAACATGCTATTTTAATAAAATAATTATCAGAATGAAATTTTATGAATTGTGAAATCAGGTTTTACTTATAGAACACATATCCCAATTTATGCTTAGACATACTGATTACAGAGTGAGGGGAAAAAGAAAACTCAGTGGAAACGTGAATTACATAATGCTAATTTTACAATACAGCAGGTCTTCCAATAATGTCATTTTGTTCAAGGTTGTTTGCTATAATGTTGATGAGATGTCATAGGAAATTAACTCTTATTCATATCAATTAGCCCATGGTAAAGTTGGTTTCATTATATGTTGTTTCACTTAAAGTTGCAGAGCTTATCAACAATGTTAAGTGAGGCCTTACTGTATTTTTACAAACATACAGTATTTTTAAATACACATTTTTTTAAAATTTTATTTAGGGCAGTGTCACTGGCTCTCATATGTGGGACCCGAACCTGGGCCGCTGGCTTCCCAAGACCAGCACTCAATCACCGCGCCACTCAGCCGGCTCTTAAATACACATTTTAAAAGTAAGGTAATAAACAGTGGTCAAATAAAAGTCCTTAAATCCTTAATGGAAAACCACCATATAATTGCAAGAGATTACAAGAAAGCCAGCTGGTATACCGGCTTCTTGTCATGTTAGATTACGGTAGCTAAAGAGCTTAGTTACCACTAGTTTCCTTTCCTGCCAGCACTGAGTGAGGCACACAGACCTTTAAGAAAGGTCTCCTAAAACTTGCATTTAGAAGAACCCTAAAATCACAATGAAAGTTTACAGCCCCATTAAAAGAAATTAAGCCATAAAAATGCTGGCATTTGCTTTAATTGGTTAGAGCAGAAGTAATTCTCCACTGCCATGCTAAATGGTAGTAATATTTTCTTTGAAATGTACTGTTCCTACCTTATACAGGCGTGACCTAGAGATCTGCAAAACTCCTCAATCGCCAATGCTTTTGTACCATTCATGCTAGACATATAGCCAGGGATGAAGATAATTCCTGGATTTTTGCCTTTTAGTGTCTTATAAGCCAGGTTTGGAAGGTCTGGTCGACTAAGGAAAGAAATGGATGTCTTTTGTCTGCAAGCTAAACAAAATACATAAAACATAAACCATAATTTGTAAATACAGTTTTTGGAAAACCATATATATTTTCAGTCTTAACTTTCTTAACTTGTCAAACTAATGTCAAATACTATTTCCATTTAATAGGAAAAACAAAAACAGACTTGAAGTGTTAAAGTCACAAGCCTGTGCCTATTTTTTAAATCATTTCAAAATCACTTATCTTCTTTGAGCAAGGTTTAATCTTGATTCTTCCAAAATACATAATGAGGTGGAAATTTCAAGGCAAGACAGAGACTCATCAAAAATGTTTTCCTGTTGCTGATATATATCATCTCTCCTAAATAATATCAATCAACATTCAGATTTCCTTACACCAATTTTAGCCCTCTTTTGTGATATTTTTGCTTTCTTTTTAATTTTTTTTTTTTTTAATGTTTGAGGAGTTTGGCACCTCTACTTTCTGGTTGGGAGAGGGAGAAACAAGTTTGGTCTGCCTCTGAGAAATTATTTCAAAGGAGGAGGTGCTGTGTCCCTTTTATTACTGACTCATTTCTACCCACCAAATCATGGGCCATGGGAATAGCCAATCATGATTCTGTATCAGCTGAGGTGCATTCAATGAGAAGTTTCTTTACAAAAGTAACCTTGAAAAATATATGACCATATCATTTTTGGAAAAAGATTTCTCATAGAGCTCTGCAATCACTGTGTTTTATTTGTTGGTTTGGCTTTCTGTGGCTGGTACACATAGATCTTAGTGCAATTTAAGTACAACAGCACAACTGGTAAACCTTACAAATTACTCCACTTTATTGCTTTTCAAGTTCTCTCCCTACTATAAAGTCAATACTTGCTCTTAAAAAAAAAAAGTAGAAAGATATTTAAAAACCAAAAAGTCATTTATAATCTCACCTCCGCCAAAGAAATTAGGTTTGTGTATTTCCTTACAGTCTTTTATTGGACCAAAAAGTTTCTTCTTTTATGTTACATGAAATCTTTCTCACTTTATTGCAGCTAATAAAAACCTCTTAGTCACTTCCATAAGATCTGATAAAGTTTTCTTCATTTTGGATTTCTGAAGTTGATTTTTAAAAAAAACATTGAATTGGAGGCCTTAAAGCTACCCTTTTTACAAGTAAGCTTATTTCAAAGTTTCAATGCACAGTGAAATATGCCAAATTTAAAATTTTTAGTGAAAAACAGGGCTAGGAGGAGCCAGTTATGTTGGTTGGCAGGCTGTATCTGCAAAACTGTTCATTATGCATTTCCTTAGCTGAGCACTCAAAACATCCTTTCTTCTTTTCGATATTACTTCCCAACCCAGGACTTGTTCCCTGAGATAATAACAATTTATTTAATCTTAGGCAGCTTAACATTATATCCATAAATGATCTTCGTACAATAAGGATAAACTCAAAGCCTGGTGCATCATGACTGGTTGTTAACTATATGATAGAATATTATACTCTAGGTAATGAAATGACTACACTTTGCTAGAAAAACATATATATAACATCTGTTGGTTGTGCACCATTGCATGTAAGTGAAACTGGTTATATACATTTAAAAATTTTAACTGAAAGCGCATCTGCAATGGCAATTCCCATTCCAAGCAATCACACATCTGACAGCTGTGTGAACACAACAGAACCAAAAACGAAAAAGGCATAATTCAGAAAGACACACGTATATCTGGGAGGTTGGGTGTGGGGATGGGGTGGGGCTGGCAAGAACCAAACACAAGATAAAGAAAATATTCAGGTGCTCTGATTTTTGGTTCAAATTCTAGCGTGAAGCAGTGATTAAGGTTTTTCACTGAGCTGGGGAATCGAGAAGACAAAACTAGAAATTAGGCTTGAGGACAGTGTCTACACCTTTACAAAGAAAATGTTCCAATTGTAAATTCCCTCAAATCAAAAGGTCTAAGCATCTTCACAGAGAGTCACGATCTGCAAACCCCTCAGAACTCGCAGAGAAAAGAAAGAAAAAGCAACAAATCATGCAGCGTATTAAATGCACTTGTTATTTTTTCTCTATTTGGCTCCTAATGCAGGGAAGAAAGGCGGAGAGCAGGATACTAAAGGGCGTAAATGCCAGCCAAGGTCGGGGCTGCCCAGGACACCCCCGGGCCGCCGCAGAGCGCTCTTCACAGCCTTTACTACAATTGTCGAAAACGCCTAGAACTGGAGTACTGAGAATGGAGGAAGAACATCTTTGAATGGGGTGCCAAGAACGCACTGGACAGGCACGGACGACACCAGGGATGTTAGAAAACACGGGCAAGTCCTACTCCCTAGGCCTTTCGGACACTAACCTGAGAGCCACTGTGGCGTCCTCTCGGGCTTCCGTGCAAGTAACGCGCTGAGGCCACGGGGAAAGCCGAAAGCCGTCCAGCTCCATCTCCGACAAGGATGCCAAGCAGCCACAGATGCCAAGCCGAGCGCCGCCATCTTCCCGGCGGCCTCCGCGCCCCGCGCTGACCTACCCAGGAGCGCAAAGCGCGCAGGAACTCAGGCTGCGCATGCGCTGCCGGCTGGAGGACGGGATTGGCTGAAGCGCTCCTGGAAGGCTTTCAACGTCCGCAGGGCGTATCTGCACAAAACGTTCTCGCCCTTGTCGGACTCTTGCTTTGGGGTTTTTGGTTCTCCTGTTGGGGAGGTTTGGCCTGCGACAATTAGGAATGTTTGAGTGGCTTCTCGGTAGACTGCTTATTCAGTGGGCAGGTACATATTCCAGGGCTGGAAGCGCGGAGATGACCCGTATCCTACGTTCCTAGATAGGAAACCATCTCATCACCCGGCGGACATTAGGGCGCGGAGGCATGAAATGCTGGGCTTCCTACATTACAAGCCGCTCTCATTCCCTGAGTTTTAACCTGTCCTGGAAGTCGTCCTAATATCTGACCTTAATCTTGCTCCTGTAAATACCTGGAGTGGAATCGCATGTTCACTGTTCCTTCACCCCATTTTAATTCGTTTTTTGTTCTAGCTCTTCGTTCTTAGCTATTGAATTATTCTAACCCCCTGCCTCATTCTATTTGCAAAAATAAATCCCAGTAGATAAATGATCTCAATGGAAGAATAAAACAGAGGAGTACATATACTTCGGAGAATATAGTCTGGGGATACAAAGGACTTTTAAGATTGGAAACCCCCCAAATCATAAATAAAAGTGTTCAACTGTATATGTATTTAAACGTGTTGAATGGCAAAAAGGCATCTCGAGTCAAATGAGAGTTTAGAAAAATCGATTTTACAGCACAGAAAAACAGAAAATTAATGCTTCTACTCAGCCTGCTCCTAGAAATATGTATAGATATAGATATATATGATATATATATATATCTCCAATAAAATTGGCAAACGTCTGTGAATAGGCAGTTCATATATGTTGTGGACGAAAAAGGGGTCAAATAGTAAGCCTGACAAGCTCAGGGGAGGCCGTCCTGGTGGGCCTTACAAACTCAAGAGACCAAAGGTAACCACACAGGATGGGCTGAACATAAAAATTGCTAACTAAAAACGGGTCATGGTGGGTAGTCATATCCTAGGCCTGCAGATTCCTTGACAAAGTTCAATCTTTACCTTTGAAATTATCAACTGTCTTTATGCATCTAAGATAAAATACCTTTGAAATGTCAGAGTAATCTCCTTTTCCAGACCCTTCAGAGCACACCCACCACACCAGAAAACCACAGAACCCCTTGTTATGTTGTTCCCTGAATATCATCTCTATGTGCTGTAAATGTTAATTATGAACTATCCTATACAAACCAATGTAAAACAAGCTTTTGTCTCTATGTTTTACTTTTTATCCAATCCCAGAGATTTCCCTGTGTTGCTTTTCCCACTGTCTTAATCTACCACCAATGGATTTCATGTAACCCTCTTTACGTCTCCTCCTTTGATTCTAATGTATAAAATAAGCTGCAAAACTGCCATTTTTTGGAGCATTTTTCTCAAGCCATTGAGATTTTGCTTCTTGGCAATTGTCATCAGTTTGGCTTAAATAAACTTGTAAAGGTTCTCTATTAGTTTGGCCGTTTCTTCATCAACAGAGTAAATGTGATGTTCAACCTCACTAATTGAAAACTGTGAACTAAAAATTGCAACATACCATTTTTCCTACTCATCAGATTGGCAAAAATTAGAAAGGGCAACTATTGGCAAGGAGGCTGGGAAACTGGTACTGATATATGGTTGGTGGGAGTGTGAATTGCTAAATTCTTATCAAGTAATCTGACTACATATATTACAGTTTAAAAATATGCATTATTCTCAATGACCTTTGACCCAATGGACCCAGTTCGTGACTACCTTATAGAAAACAATGCTACTTCATAAGGATGAATATTATATACTACAGGACCATTTTTAGGGACAAACAAGAAAAAAAAATGGAATGGCTAATAATAGAAAAATGGTTGAATAAATTGTGGTACAGGATTTCTGGATTCCAGCCTGGATATCTTTCAAAGTAATTTCTGAGAGTCTCAAACATCAATAAGTAAGGCCCTATCTAGTTTTTTTCTACTTAAAAGTTACTGTGGATGGCATACGTTGAGTAAGGCCATTTTACTATCTTGGTCATAAATATTGGAGCAATAATTGGTGCTAGAGTTAAAGCAAAGGTTTGATACAGTGACTCCAGCCTACCTTTGGAGTCTTGAGAACATGTCCTATTGGAACATACCAGAAATACTGAATAAATAAAAACTGAGTGGATCTCTTTCATAAGAGGTGTAAAGCCAGAAACAGATAGCAAGGGCAGCTGCTTGATTTCAGGACATACTCCAAATGTTGCTCAATTGTTTTCCCGGTTCTCTATTAGGCCTGTTGTAGACTCCACAGGGACTAAATCAATATGGTGTTGCCCAGTGCACAACACTTCACTATTCCTTATATCCTAACAATAAACATTTCTCCCCATGGTTTTTGGATAATTGCAAATATTCTCAATAATTCCTGTCCCTATTCTCTCCCTTTATTTTTCCAGGTATTCTTGAATGTTATGTGCAGCAAAATGAAAAAATCTGAATTGTCCTCATAACAGGAAAAGCACTGCACAAAAAAAGGAGGGAAATCCATTGATCATTTCTTCTATCCACCCTTATTGGACTAACAAATCAGAAAAAAAATTGTGGCGTCAAGTGAAGATACTTTTACTGACAATGGTGAGCTTCAAGTAGATAAATTCGTTTTCCTTTACCTACTGTAAATGTTGTCTTCATTAATGGGGTGAAAGGACATATACTCGTATTGTTGAAGATACTTTCTTCTCTGAAATCTGCTGCCTTAGTTCAGGGAGACAAATGAAGTCCCCACAAATCAAAACCCTAGAGCTTTACTTCACACCTGAATGATCTGTTCCTTTTCATCTAGAAGGATAAGAAAACAGTCCTAAGCAATCCGCAGTACTAATTGTATCTGTGCAAAAAGACAATAAGATGTCAGGTTTTTCAGGGGTTATCTAATTTTGTTAGCAACAAGAATGTGACCAGAGATACTGCAAATTACTTCAGTTTATAAACTACAAATCATAGTCTTAGCACACAACATCCTTTATGTAAATTCTATAATTGACTTCGGCTGATTAATCCACCCCACCCTACCCATCATGTTACTAATAGGTAACTTTATGATGAGAGATGAGTTTATTTTCAAATGTGAAATATAGTCAATATTTTAATTCAAACTCCACATATTTTAACACACATTTAAAAGGTTTACTACATCATGCAAAATACAAAGTTGATTAGAATATCTTTACAATCCTATAAGAAGGCAAAGTACAGTACAGAAAAGTTGTATCTTTACATTAACCAAGAAAATTTTAGCAATTTCATTTCACTCTTTTAGATCATTATAGGGTTTAGGGGTGATGTCTGAAAAAAATAGATTATAAAAATGTCTTCTGCAATCGTGATTTTGTCCTTCACCATTCAAGTAAAATCATGTGTCATCCAGTTGCAAAATCTTATTATTGGCAACATGTATACATGTACACAAACCACACTGCAAATGTAAAAAAAAAAGTTGTACCCAGTCAGGCCTGACAGACATTTATAGATACTTCTAATCTAATCATTTCACCTTGTACTAGTAAGTAACGTCATTATTTTCCATTTCTATTCATTTGCCAAGTTTTAAGAAAGAGTACATTCATACTTACAAATACACACAACATGATCAACCAGGATAAATGGCATTTGAAAACTGTTATGAAAGAGACTTGCCTGAAGTCATTTCATTCAACAAAAATTAATTTAACTCTAACAAAGGCTAACTGTGAAGAAATACATAATAAAATATTACATTACAGAGAACATTGTTGAACTTCATTTGCTTTTTTCTAAAACTATACCACTTCTGTAAATATGTATTTTAATTAGTCTGTTCTTTGGTGAAAACAGCTTTGATTTCATAGGTATGTGAGGCTACAATTAACAGGTGTGTTCCACACACGCAAAAAACCCAAACAATCTAAAGCACACTGGCTACTGGTTACTCTTATTCTCAGTACTGGGAATGGAGAAATCTTCAACAAAAGATGCTGCTAACACTAAATATTCTCTTTATTTTAAATTGCCAAATGTGGCAGAATGTCTGTAAAGACTGCTTCTTTTTAAAACACATGGCTTTTTGTTCTTTCTTCTTTTACGAAAAGTGGTTGGCTATATGTCTATGTAACTAACGCTGGTGATGACTCTTCAAAGTCAATTTCCTGGGCACTTGATGGCATCAAAGTACCATTTTAAAACATAGAGTAATACTAAGTGCAGTTTGTCACTTGAAATTACTACTATTAAACAGAAGTCATGTCAAGTCTTTGGTTTTGGTGCAGTACTTAAAAATTAGGGCAAACCTCCTCCTAAAATCTATTCCCCTCCAAGCCCTTATTTGCTTATATTTACAAAACAACCTTCAACAAAATGCTCCTTTAAAAAAAAACGATGGTTAGCAATAATGTCAATCATTTGGAGCTAAAATAATATTTCCAAGTAGGTACATTTTGTAAACTGTTTATTTCACCAGATAAACAATTGATAAAATAGTTTATAAGAAATGTTCCTGTAAGTGATGCTATTTACCAAGTAGTGCTTTCTTTCTCATAGATGCTTGAATTCTTTTGCTATTTATGATCAAGCTTTGAATTAAAACCCCTTCGTTTTCTTTTACAAATGACTTCCTGTTAATATGAAAAGAGTTCTGAGTATACACAGTTAAAGGGATGGGTCTGTGGGGTCTTTCCATCTGCGATTGAATATGGCTTCATTCTTGTAAGAGATTATTGCAGTCTGCCCTGAAGTGGACGGTTGCTCCAGTTCACTACAACAAGAAGTGAGTGTACCCTTCTGCCCCAGTGACGATAACATCCATCCAGATCCGCATGGCTTCCGGTGATGGGGCTACCATATAGTAGATTCTGTCATGTGTCTTGACACTAAAGGTGAGTAATGGATTAGGACTCTAAAAACCCAAAAAAGGAAACAAAATGTAAAACAAACATCTTGAAATTCAAACATTAACATTCTAACATTCATAACACAGATATATGTGAGGGCTTCTTCCTCTTTAAAAGTTCCAGTTCATAAAAATCTATATAGGCATTACTTTTGCTCTAGAAGTGGAATTCTAACCTATACCCCCCATCCCAACACCCTTCTCAAAGCTGGATATTTTTCTTGGTTTTCTGTATAAGAAATCTCACAGAGCACCCACCAATCCTCTTGGCAGCTATTTTATAAAGCTCTAGGAGGGTACCTAGCTGACTGTGGGTCTCAGTAAATAGTATCTGTTATTCTTAGCCCTACTAAGATCCTTCCTTATAACTAGGTAGTAACTCCTTCTTAGAGCCCTAGCAAAGAGTCACTTGGCAGGGTCTCCCAAGCAAATATATTTAGAATACTTCCTCACTTCCCCATGACTTTTTTTCCCCCACAAAACGATCAGTTATAGCTATACTAATTGCTTCTAAGTTTACTTTCCAACAGCATTCTGATCATATCTAACCATTATGCCAGAACAACAAATCTAAATTGCTCAAAGTTAAAAACATATATTTTCCCAACTTAATTACGCATTCAAATTATAGGAATCTGAAAATCAATACTTACCTTATTAGCATTCTTGAGGTGATCATAATACACTTCTTCAATGGCTTGGAAGTATATTACTCCTTTTAATTTAGCTTCATGCTTGTCTACAATGACAGATGAGTATTATCACCAATAAGGGACAGGGCAAATTATAATTCAATATAATTATCATCATTAAAATATCTAGTATTAAAATTATCTAAGGTTAATTCAGATAATCTAGGTTAGTGCATTAGACAGGTTCTATATTGAAAAAAAAGAAATAAAAGATGAAATTATCAGCCCAAACCTAAGGAACTAACTGAGTTTGCCCAAGGCTCTCCAGCAAAGTAGAAGTCAAAACAGAATCCAGAACTGCTGACTGTCAGATTGACACACAAAGTATAAACACCATTGACACTGATATAAATTATTTCTCTGCATTCTCTAAGACATTTGTTGGAATGGAAACATGCAGAGCTGTTGTAATGAAATTTGTAAGAAATGTGTTTTTTGACTTGTAATTTAAAATAATATTCCACTTATATGTATTTCCTATCAATATTTTTATCCAGCATGCTTGATCATTTTTCTTGTTCTCAATAGAGCTTCAAGTCAATAATTTAATGTCCTCAATGTAGTATTTCCCAAACTGTTTCTAAGATTTCATCAGCTTTGCTATAAAAATCACACAAAACATTTAAAAAACTCCAACAACCAAACCACCAACCAACCAAACAGCATCACTCTGTGATCTAGTAAGCTCTTGAACTGTTTTGCGATTTCAATGCAGCAAGGATCATAATGCATGTGAGAATTTCAAAAGCATGGATGAGCGCACAGTGAAAGAGACTCTATCGTCCCCTGTTGGTGGAAATGCAAATAAGAATAAGCTCCCTTTGGAAGGTAATTTGGTAAAACAAACACAATTAAAAATACAAAAAAAATCCTCTTGCTCAGTAATTCCACTTCTAAAACTTCACTGTACAAGAGCTACTCATTCACATGCACATAGATTTGTGTTTGTTATAGCAGAAGGATGTAAAAGATCTGCTTGTACTTTGACAGGGGACTGATTCAATTATAGGCCAGCCACACAATGGAATCTACACAGCCACTGACAAGATGGGGGTGGATCTGCAAGCACTCAGTAGAGAAAAATCTTGAAATACCATTATGTGAAAAAGTTATGAATAGTGAATAATTTGGTCTCAACTGTATAAAAGAAGAAAGAACACATGTACATACTAAAATATATATAAAAATGAATAGAGAAAATCTGAAAGGATATTTCAGGTTTAACAGTGGGAAAAGGTCTGAACTTTTGTGATGAGAAAGAGGCGATTTCACTATGTAGACTTTTGTTGTATTTTTAATTTTTTACTAATGAATGTCCCTTTTTTTATAACAACAACAATATAAAGCTAGTCTGAAAAACAACAGCCCTGAGAAGCTCTGTAGAGAATAGAACTGTTTAATTGCATTTAACCCAGTGTGCCTCTCAGACATTTGACGGAAAGGATTCTGCAATATTCATGGGAATACAATACTACTTTGTTTTAGGGTAACAGATATAAAATAAAATCTGCAGATAAAAGTAAATCTTGTCAGTATTTCAAGCTGGCAAAAAATTGAGGAATGAAACTTGTTTGTAGGGCATTTCATATATGAGAAAAAACTCGTAAAATTATAGGCCTTACAAGGACATTGTGAGCTAAGAGAACAAATAATGTTATTGCAAGTGACAAGCTAATGCAGTTCATTGTTTCAATAGCATAACCCTACTAATTTACACATATATTTTCTGTGCCTTAGCTTTCTTTAGAGAATCTTCCAGGGTTACACAGGAGGGTAAGTACAGAGGTCAGGGGCACGGTCAACAAGAGGTCTGAGACTCCAGCTTTCAGTGATCACGTTTACAGCTCTGTCAGACATACCATGGTCATGTACCTCCCTGACAAGCTGAAGCAGCAATGGCACCTATGGGATTAAGTCTAGCCTGAACTGCAATCTGCGTGACTTCCTGTGGACTGATCTATTCCTGTACTTGGAGGTGTTTGGGGAAGAAGTGAGGGTGGGGGTGAGTGGAGCAGACAAAGCTGACAATAGCTGGAAACAGTGCAAATAGGCAGCGTTCGTCAAACTAAGTCTCACTGGTCAGTTATATAATATATAAATATTAAAGAGTTGAGTAAAATATAGATTTTGTCTGTTTTATATATTAGGATTCTGAGTAATCTTTCATATACAAAAAGGTTTTGGTGACTATAAAAAAATTGAAAAGCACTCACTAAGAAGTTTAAATTTGGAAAAATTCCTTTACAAGGATCAGAAAGAAGAGGAACTGAACCACCCACCTGGCTGACAGATGAAAGAATGATATAAGGCTCCCAGGGAAGAGTAAAGCTGTTTTGTCTGAAGTTATTTTAAGATTTTATTTCTGAAAAATTCTGGGTGAGGTTGTCTGTGAAGACTAACACATGGCACAGTTTTGTTTGTGCATTTTGCAGACACTAAATTGGCATTTCGTATTAAATGGGCATCTTTTCTATTGTACTAACTGAAGAGAATATCTCTGGATTCTTATAAAACCCAAGATCAGAAAGCCCTAGAGAGTTCAAACAGGGGATCTATGACGATTAGGTCATTCACTGCAGACCACTGGCCACCAGAGTAACTGGACCCCCATCCAACTGAAAGACACATACCTAACTGAAAGACACATACCCCTATCCTCTCCTCACCCCAATTCTGGGGCTCCATAGCCAGTGTTTCCTTTATTCCACGTGCTTCTTGGTTTCTCACACCTTTCTTCATAGACATATCCTGACCTCACACTATAGACTAAATGACTGGACTGTTATACAGTCATCCCAAAGTGGAGTGTGTTCATAAACTCTGTTCTTTTTCAGCAGCTGAAAGGAGGGAAGACGTATACTTATGGCAATAATGGATGTGTGGTCAAGAGTAAATAAGAGTCTTCTTGACAAGTACACCAATATTCCTGTATTTATGGAAGATTAGGTCGGGTATGTTTCTCATAATCCATCAGTTAAGCATCCAAAAATATTTCAGTCACTTAATAAATACTTATTCACTAGTTCACTGATAAGCTTTACTATCTGTGCTTAAAAGACCATTCCAGTTTATAAACTATAGTTGAATGACTGGCAACTAAGACTGCTTAATTTTGTGTGACTTAAATAGGGCATATGACCATAAATAAATTAACAGAAATCATTTTTTTCTTGGCCTCATGGTTTAAAAGACAATGTTTTGGTCTAAAAAAATAAATTCCATTTAATATTTATTTGGACCTAAGTTTATTTCAGAACTAGAATAAACAAATTCACTTTTAAAATAACGTATTTATTATTTCCAAGTGGAAATTCCTATCATGTGGACCATATGATCTGAATATAAAATAATATACATTACAAAGTTAATATTGCCATTAATTCTGTTGCTTGCCAATCTACCTATTTATACTGAATTTTACTGTCTTTGATCTTTACCAGAGGGTTCCTGATTTGAATATATCACTTAGATTTTTTTTTTTGTTACCCACCTGCATAATAAGAGAATGTGCGCTTGTTCCGGTCAAAAACAAACCAACGTTTTTTCCAAGTTTTAATTTTTCCACCCATTTTGATAAGGAATCCTCGGCAGGTCTTCTCTGTGATGGATACATGATAACAGGTATCGATATTGTGGCCAGCAGTCTCCACATGGCTCCGCAAATCAAAGTCTTCCTTGCGGACAGGCAGATAGCGTGTCAAAGGTCGAGCCTGGAAAAGCAAGTCCATTGCATCTGTAGCGAATTACTTGTTTCATTTTAGGTAACAAATATTGAGAAGCAGAAATTAACTGAAAAGCCTAAGCATTAAAATGCCAATATGATTATGAGGACTTAAGATAAACACCATCATTTGGAGTCTAAAAAGTAGATAGTATTTTCAGAAGGGTGCTATAATATGGGATGGGGGTTGGGGGAAGTGGATAAACTCAGGCCAATAGATCCTAATCCTTGAAATGGGTAGATGAGAAAATGGAAAAAAGTCATTTATCTTAGCTTTAAAAAAGGTGCTTAGCATTGAAAACCACAAGGAAATGATGCATGAAGTTATCTGGGCTGCTTCCTACAGATGAGGCCTCCTCCATGGTACAGTTTCCAAGAGTTCTCCCCACCACAGCTTCACAATAGTTTTCCTTAAATAATCGCAGACATGATATGATTGATGGACAATTAGTTAGTAAGTACAACTCCGACAAGATCCCACAAAGCAGTATCTGTCGGCTTCCACACGCTCTCTAATAGAAATTGAAGGCAGGGACGTATGTTTTGTAAAGTGAAGCTAAAATAAGGTAAGAAGTAGATTCAAAGTTGTACCCACTGAGCTGTCCAGGACAAGACACCAAAGAGACAGAGACGTCTTTTATTTTACCACAGTTGGAGTAGAGGTTCATCTAATCTAGGAAGCACAGATCACAATGGGTAATATTTCTAAAATGATGTTTTATTTATCCTGTTAAATTACCTCACCCCTTTGCCTTAGGGGAAATGACCTAATCATATTACTTGGAGGCAAAATTTAGGATTACAATAGAATTGTGCTTTTTAGTTTGGCTTCAGATACCAAACAAGTATGGGTGACCCTCACTGTGAATCCAAATTTGGCAGAGGTTTGGCACAATGAAATAAAATGAACAAATTTTCATTTGTAGTTTATCTTCAATATGTTGCCTTTGATTCTGTGGTACTTTGTAGACAGAGGTTAGACTTACTGATACCTCAAAGCCTTACAGATAGTCTCTCACTGCTTGTACTCACTGCCAGCAACTACAAATAATAAGGGAAATGGTATGTCTTACTTTTACGTCTAGTAAACCTTGGTGAAACTGTTTTGAACTTTAACTTACACGATACTTAAGAAAATTATATTTAATCAGAAAACATACATTATGTAAGCAGCTCTAGCGACAAGAACGAAGATTCAAATTCTATGATGGCCAAGATAGGAAGTTAAACAAAGTAGGTGGTTTTCCTGAGCTGTGTTTGAGTTCAGTATTTTATGCACGTATGTGTGGACTGGTAAAGCAAAAGGGACACATGTGACAACACAGTGGTTAGAAAAGTAACCCCCCAAAACTAACACCACCACCAAGAAACTGGGCTGGTAAAATTTTCCTGTTCTGGAGTGTTTGCTAACAAAAGATGGTTTAACAGAACCTCTTCTAGTCCTCAAACAAAGGTTTTGGTTTGGGTGTTGTATTTATTTTCAGTAGCAAATCCAGCTGCATTTTTCAAAGCTGCTCAAAACCCCCCACAAAAACAAACAAACAAACAAAACCAACAAAAAAACCCATTCTTTCAAATATAACCCCCAAAAAATTGGTAGAAGAAAAAGTGCCTTTCCCATCAAAATGTTCCGTGCGTGAGGAGAACAAAGTGTCATTTGGTTAGTAGGTCCCCGAAAAGTTTTGAAATATGCATGTTTTTTTTTTTCTTTTTTGCCCACTAATGCACATCTTTCCCTTAGCCGTTACATATCCAGAGCTAAAGCGGGCACTAGGCGGCAGGAAACTTGACACAGCGTTACCATCCTCTACAGAACAGCCACTAGGGGGCAACATGCTCTTATCTATTCAGATTGACCCACCAACCTGGGCCCTTTGTTTCTCCCTTATTTTTACTTCTTTTTCAATTAATTTCTGCCTTTGGCTAGTTTCTTCCTGCAATCGTTTTTCCAGGAGTTCTCGGCGTCGTTTTTCTTCTTCCAGGGCTCGTTTTTTGGCTTCCATTTCCCGTTCCTAAATATCATTAGGCAGAGCAAATTTAAGACATACTGGTTATACTTGAATGAGTCCAGTAAATATCAAAAAGTAAATTCTCATTAGACAATTTTGGTTTATAACCTAGTCCTTTAACAATATATAACCTAGAGTAAAACACCTGTAATCACCTGTCACATAGCTTTCAAATCCATCCAATGCAGAAATATAACCACTAAATTTAATTAACAGTTGAATTATCAAAGTGGAAATCCAGCTTGTAACTACATCCATTCATTTCATATTGATGCTCACAAGTCTCCCATTTTTAATAAAAAGCCTCACAAATTGTCACTTGACACTGGTCATGAGGTTTTGCTTTTCTTTCAATTGTTGTCTTCTAACTGAAGGTCGTGTGTGGGTCCTTCCAATTCCTGTTGTTGCTGTGCAGCTTCCTGTCCAAGGTCACAGAGGAAGCACATGGGGAAGTGGAAGAGGAAAGGAGGTGCCCTTTAGGGCAGGATGCAAAGGCATTTTGGGGGATTCCTAAGGAAGTTCAGATTCTGGCTTGAAATACAGTCACAATAATGTGGGATTTTTAATGTTACAATAGTATAGTTAATGCAAGCTGGCAAGAAAGCAAGAATACACAAAGACGTGACATTCCTCCTTGTTCCTTGTCAGGTAAAAAAAGTGGCCATGAATGGGAAAATATGATACAAAGCATTCATTTTGGTTTATGTCAACACTATATATATTTTAAATTATGAAAAATTGTAGTGCAGCAAAGAGCCTTAGAAATCATCTAACACCCTTAGTTTCCAGATTAAAAAATGAGGCCAAGAGAGATTGAATGAACAACTCCACGATCACACTGCTTAGTGAGGCCTGAGGACAGCTTCCGGATGTCAAGTGCAAGACATCTTGAACCACCACACTACTGACCTCTGGCACAAAAATATTAAACCTACCCTCGATTCAAGCAGCCGTGTCTTCTCTGCATGAGCCTGCTTCAAAAGTCTCTCCATTTCTTCTATTCTGGCAATATTTGAAGTGCTGGCACTGAATAAAACACAAAAGCCTTTCAAGAATATTGTTTCAGATTGATGTTTCTACACACACAGTTCCATGAAGGTATATGACAAAAATCCAATATGATCTAAAGGATGTTACCTAAGATAGTCACTGGTCTGAAAAGGCAAATCAATTCGACTCCGAAAAATGTAGGAGATACCCACTTATCTCAGTGGAGTAGACAAAACACAGGCAAGCAAAGTAATGCCAAAGTAAAGTGCTTGACTCATAAATAAATAAACCAAAACCAAATTTTACAAAGTGTGTTCTCAAAATACTTCCTGCAAAGTTTGAAAATTATGGCCTGTGGGAGGCCTTCCCATTAGCTTAATTATTCAGAGATGCCAGCCCAAGAAGACTAGCATTCAGGTTCTATGTAGATGACACCTAAGGTTTAAAGTCGCTTGGTTTGGTTTGGAAACATGTGTTACCAACTGCTGTTTTGTTGTGCCTTAATACATATGGATATTTTATTTTTTAAGAGATGATGCTGATTAAAAAGTGATTTCTCTTAGAGGTGCAATGGAAGGGTGATGGCCAGTTTTATCAGTAAGATCCCTCCACCATACCAGTGAGGAAACTATGTAAAGGAATTCAAGAGCTTCAAAAGAAATGCATCTTGGGAAAGACAACATACTAAAAAGTAAAGGAAAAAAAAACAGATGGAATGGAATCTGCAAGAACACTTAGGATAACTAAAAAGAGAAACAGAAGAACTTGGAAATATTTAACTCCAAACAAAATTTCTATTTTTCACTTGCTTACATTTTATTTCACTATTTCGAAAAAGAGGGATCAGGCCTAGGTCAAAAGTTATTTACTCTGATGTTCCAGACATGGAGAATCCAAGTTGTTTCTTATGCATGGATACATCTCTCTTCTTTTCTAGACTCTCTTGAGGAAAGACAGGCTATCATTTCTCTCTCCCCCATAGCATAAAGCCTGGCACACAGTAGGGATTTAAGACATACTGGTTATACTTGAATGAGTCCAGTAAATATCAAAAAAGTATATTCTGATTAGACAATTTTGGTTTATAACTTAGTCCTTTAACAATATATAACCTAGAGTAAAACACCTGTAATCACCTGTTTGTTAGTCATATAAAAATGATAAGATGATTGTTAATATAGTGTTCCAAAATCATATTTTGGATCAACTCAATCCTAGGATGTTTCAAACATATCAAACATAAGGCTAAGGGTTCTTTTTTTTTTTTTTTCATTTTTAACTAAGAGTTCTTTTGAAGAGATAAATAACCACAGTAACACAGAGCATGTGGGTTATCTTAAAATCAGTACTGTGCACACAGATGTTTATAGCTATTTTATTCATATTTGCCGAAACATGGAAGCAACCAGATGTCCTTCAGTAGGTAAATGAATAAATACACCGTGTTACATCCAGACAGTGGAATATTTTTCAGCATTAAAAAGAAATGAGCTATTGAGCCATGAAAAGACATGAAGGAAACAAATGCATATTACTAAGTGAAATAAGACAACTTAAAAAGGCTACATACTGTATGGCTCCAAGTATATAACATTCTGGAAAAGGCAAAATTCTGGAGACAATAAAAAAATCAATGTTTGTCAGTAGTTTGAAGGGTAGGGTGGGGGACGGAGGGAGGGATGGGTGAAAGGACAGAGCACAGAGGATTTTCAGGGCAGAAAATACTCTCTATGGCAGTGTAATGATGGATACGTGTCATTACACATTTGTCCAAACCCATAGAATGTACAACACCAAGAGTGAACCCTACGGTAAGTTATGGACTTTGGGTGATAATGATGTGTCAACGCTGGATCATCAATCACAACAAATGTACCCTCTGGTGAGGGATGCTGATAATGGGGACGGATGTACACATGTGGGGGCAAGGAGGGATGTGGGAAATCTGTACCGTGCTCTCATTTTGCTATGAACCTAAAACTGCTGTCAATTTTTTTTTCAATCTTTTAAAAAAAAAAAATCAGTACTGGCAACTCCATTACAAAATGCATCTATCAAGGAGAGAGACAGTCTTAGAAATGCTGGATTAAGCATTTCTAAGGAGAAGCTTAATCACTAGGCTGTTCTTCATGGGTTTCCTTGGGCCAGTTTTTTAGCCAGGTGTTTTTTTCCTGAGAAAGAGGAGAACATGGCTATTTCTGCCCATGATTTCTTTTCCATGAGCTGTAGGGGCAGGTAAAAAGGGTAAGCTCTGTTCTCTTCAGCCAGCAAGAATTCTGAAACAAATCTTTAATTTTGTGCAGGAATTCGTATTTCTCTTTATTGAGAATGCCCAACTTCATAAATGGAAAAGGGACAAATGTCATCAGCTCAACTGAGAAAGCCTAAGACAGACATGTAGGTCATAAAATAGCACAAAATTATGTTTATATTATAGAGTGCTGTCTGTGGTGTCAGGTATTACATGACTTATGTCTCCAATTCATTTAGAAATAATCTGAGTATCACTAAGCCTTAGGTCTTAAAAACTCACCAATTAAAAAAACAAAACAAAAAATGTCACGTCTAAACCCCTATTTGTCCCTTACAGCTTTCTAACACATCCCTGTTTTCTTTTTTTTTAAAGATTTTATTGGGGAATTGGTGAAGGGGAACAGCATTGGGGAATCGGGGAAGGGGAACAGACAAGTTGCTGTCTTTTTGTTCTTCAGTTTAGTTGCGGAGGATGTTGCTTCACTGTTGGTATCGTCATTGCGCTCTTCCCGGATGAGGCAGATCAGTCGCTGGCCTCTGGATGTCGCTCATCGCGGCTCTTGGCAGCTCACGCTTGGCTGCCAGCCGCTCACGCTGGCTGCGGGCCACTTACTGTAGCCTATGGCAGCCCACTGCAGCAGGGGCTGCAGCCCACACCATCACCGGGGCTCGCACAGCCCAGCTCCAGGTGGAGCTGTTGTTAGCTGTAGAGGGCAGTGTCACTGGCCCTCATGTGGGATCCGAACCGGGGCCACTGGCATCCCGAAATCAGCGCTTAACCAATGCGCCACTTGGCCAGCCCCACATCCCTGTTTTCCATCTAGTTTGTGCTTGAACGTTGTTAATTATAGGAAACTCACTGTGTCTATCCCTTGATTTTTTGGACAGCATTTTTAGAATGTTGATTCTTATTGTTGAATCAAAATCGATCTTCCTACAGCTTTCATTCACTGGCCCAAGTATGACCCTGAAGCCACATGAAACCTATCCAGATAAATTGGTTGCAAATAACTTGGTTAGAAACAAATATTTTCAGTCCATGGTTTTTCATGTATTTGTAATTTGGGCATATCTTAGGAGCAAGTTTTCAAACATTTATCCATCTTTAAATATTTTCTGTTCATTTTTTAGATTTTTCAGGGAGTTTTCTATTTATTTTATAATATCTCTACTCAATCTATTTATTTGGCAGTGTTCCCATAAATATTTTAATTTTGGTCCAAGTGAACTGAGTTTTCTGAAAACACTTGATAGAAAGAATAGGTTAACATGTACCACTTCATGACTTCATGTGTTTAAGCACCTAGAGTCACCTATTTAACTATATGTTATATACTTGAAAAGCTACCTTGATTATTTTGTTAAAAAATTAATCAATATTTATCCATAGATACTTGTTCACTATAGCCACACTTTTGCTATTGTTGATTTTTAATATTTCCTTGACATATACTCTGGTTTCTCTTCAGATCGTATAAATCTTTCACCTTTTTTAATATTTCCTTGACATTTAAGTCACTGTAAGATACTATGGTGCTGTAAGATACTATGCTGCTGCCATTTGATATTTTTTTCTGGGGTCAAAATTGTACTTGCAGTGAAAAGTAAATGCAAATGCAATAGGAATTTAGGGAGAAGTCTAGGCTTATCAATACCATCACATGTGAAAATGTCAACAAAAGAAATGCCATCCTTGGCTTAGCACTTCCCATGCAAAGAGAAAGTCTGAAATTACTGAAGATAAGCTTTTACAATAAATGTATTATCTGCAGCACATGACATGCATCACTGTCTTCTCAAGCCCATCCAGATTATAAGAGGAGTAACACTTCTTTCCAGTGCTCCAATTCCTGACCTTTTTAATGAAAAAAGGCAGGCACAGATTTCTGATCTTGTCAGTGATTGCCATAAGAATGCTGATGATACTGGCTCATTGGGCCAGTGTGGTATAAAGATGGCTAGTTTGCCTGCTTTCTCTACTTAGTAATAATCTGCTATTTTTATCAACTGAAGAATTCTTTTGTATCTGACCAACTTTGGTAAAAACCATATTCATAAAGAAAAACAAAACTTACATCAGAGTAAAGGAATCTAAATAGCAGATTTGAGGTTTTCAAGGCTGAATAATATTATCTTTTAACAAAATTTGAATTTTCGTTTGAATATGTATGTTAGAGGCAAAGAGAAACACAGAAAAAGAAAGGAAAGCAAACAAGAACACTGTCATAGAAGAAATAAGTAAGCAAAAACCAAAACATGGAGCAAAACAAAATTCTCCATAAAGACATAGAATATTTTTCCAGGACTGCCTTCAGTGTACCAATATTATCACTAAATGAAGAGCCAGTGACACAGAATACTTATTTTCAGCTAATCTTCACCAACATTTTTTCAGCCAAAGGAAATTATTGCCCCCTATAAAATGTCTAATATTTCTCTATTTAATAGATCCTTAAATATTAAAAGACCACAACATACATGTCCCCTCTCTTTTCTAACAATTCCTCCTCAATCATTTTCTACATGATCTGACTTATCTGGTCCCTTTGATAGTTGGCTGTCCCCTCTGAAATCATGTAGTTTTTCTGAATCTTTTCTGCGAGTACTCTCTAGAATAAAATGCATACACTGAGTGTTGACTGTTGATAACGGAGAAAATAAAATGGAACAAGAAGTACTAAGAGAATCACCTAAAATAGAGTCAGGAGGCCAATGAGGAAGTTGGGCCTATGCACATCTTCTGCCTCAGTTCTCAGAGCTGTTAAGTTACTAACCTGTTGCTAAACTCAGCTCAAGGCTGAGCCATAAACACCCTGAAATAATTGCTGGATAGACATATATGGACTTTACTTCCTCCTTGTAGTTTTTGACTCTTGATTTGCAGATTGGAGCTAACCAATCCCTGTTAACCTGGCCAGAATCCTTCATTTGCTTGGAGAACCAAAATGGGAATCACACTTGTAAAATTCACCCCTATAAAACCCTGCTGTTCTTTGTTTTCTGTGTAACACAATTTAGTTTGCTGCCTGAATCTGTGCCCCCCTGGTTGTAACCTTTTTTATTCAAATAAATGTTTTTTGCTCTTTTTTACAGCCTGAACTTCTTTGTTTAACACCATCTAGGGTAGAAAGCAGAATATAAACCTAAAATGAAGGGATTAGAAGCATCTGAAATTCTGTTTAAAATACCATTTAAAACCAAGTTTAGCCAAGGATTGCTCTCAACCCCATACCCAGTCTTATTTCCTCCTCCACAGACATGCTGCTGGTATTTGAGCTATCATGAGTGATCAGCTTCCTCAACTTTTTCTCAGAATATGAGCACAAGGTCAGGACTTAGTAAGTTAATAATAACAATAATAATAATAATGTATCATTGTAGGTGGTATTCAGAACACTACAGTCTATCAGCCAATTCAGTAATTCTAAAAGAATAGAGATTTTATGCAGAATTCACTTTGTTAGTGCTTTCTAAGACCCAAGACCTGTTTTCTTAGCTTTATATTTGTTTACAGTGTAAGTACTAATGCTGAAATAGCGAAAACATTGTCTGGCTCAAATAACTTTCTGGTAGACACAAAAATGATGTCTCAACAAAAAGTGAAGGGCAAACATACCCACAACTCTGAGTAATTCTGTAATTTTACAAATGGCTTTTTGTGACATAATAAACCACAAGGCTGAGTTTATGTCACTAGAATTTCGGCATGGAATTACTTCTTTAAATATGTATAATTTCAGGGTATTTTAATACATAATTCTAAAAAATCTTAAAAAGAGAAAATTTGTAGTCCTTTACTTCTCTTTCGACCTAGCTTCACAAAGTTCCCAGTAAGGATGTACTGTTATAATATACATTCCAAACTTTAGATCCTTATTACCCATTTTCCTGATGTTCACTGTATTATTTTCCATTATAATAATGGGGACAAGCTTATCTTAGGGTAGCATGATTTTTAAAAAAAATTTTTTTTTAAAGGTAAGTGGTGGCACAGACGAGAAATGCTGCTTCTTTTCTCTCTTCCTTTCAAACTAGACCATTTACAGGAATATTAGACTTTGGCTTCAAGTTTCTGACATTCAGAAGATCTGACAGCACAATGAAATAAATACGGTTAGTAATTTCTGATTGTGGTGATTAATTATCCACAATTGCTAGCACCACCAGGTCAGTACTGTGTGAAGTAGCCTATGGAAAATGACCATGGCCACACATAACTATCTGCCAGAAATGGTCACTCTGCTATAATGCTGTTTTCTGAATGTGGCATGTTCAGTAGAACCATTCTTTTTCTATCCCTGGAAACCATTCCAAGAAAAAGTGGCTGGGTGAGCAAATAAAAATAAGTTTTTGCTGGTCACTGTACTTAAGTGTTCAAATCTGAACTTCTTTTTTTTTTTTTATAGATATTCTTTTTGTTTGTTTGTTTTATTTTTTTATTTTTTTTTTTAAGATTTTATTGGGGAATTGGCAGAGGGGAACAGCGTTGGGGAATTGGGGAAGGGGAACAGACAAGTTGCTGTCTTTTTGTTCTTCAGTTTAGTTGCGGAGGATGTTGCTTCACTGTTGGTATCGTCATTGCGCTCTTCCCGGATGAGGCAGATTGGTCGCCGGCCTCTGGATGTCGCTCACTGCGGCTATTGGCAGCTTACGCTGGCTACCAGCCGCTCACGCTGGCTGCAGGCCACTCACCGTAGCCTATGTCAACCCACTGCAGCAGGGGCTGCAGCCCACACCATCACCGGGGCTCGCACAGCCCAGCTCCAGGTGGAGCTGTTGTTAGCTGTAGAGGGCAGTGTCACTGGCCCTCATGTGGGATCCGAACCGGGGCCGCTGGCATCCCAAAACCAGCACTTAACCAATGCGCCACTCGGCCGGCCCTCAAATCTGAACTTCTAATGCTTGGTAAATACAATTGAAGTGGTCCCTTTTTAGGTAATTTTCTGTATTTTCTGCTGATTGCTGTTCTTCACTACCATTAAATGTGAGAGATGGGGTATGGGGAGTGATGATTTGGAGGGATGCCTATTTACTTCTGACTTTTGGAGGGGGACAAGAGGTGAGGAGTGGAAAACGGAAGAAGAAAAACACCAAAATAGAAAAACCATTAAGAATGTATTTATTTATTAAAGATGGCTCAAAAATAGAAAGGTAAAAAAAAGTCAAGCTATCAAGAGTTCACCATAGGACTATTGTTATAACATGTTTGCAATTATTAGAGAAGAAGGGAAGTAGTCTGACATTTTCAAAATAACGGCTAAGTAAAAAAGTGCCATAGAAACGTGGGAAGTCCCTTTGAGATTACTCCATTGGCAAACTAAACTGCTGCATTTTATGTTCTCTCTTTTAAAGTTAACTTTTATTCCTCCATCACCATTATTTAACAGTTGCTGAGTTGCTGACTTTTGTTTGTGTCTTGTTATTCAAAAATACCACACTGAGTTAGTCAGTTTACATTGGACAGTAGTCATTTATGAATAATTACTCAAAGCTCTAGGCTTTCTGTCCTGAGCCGGTGAGCTCCTGGCACCCGCTGACATGGCACTGACACCCTCCTCAGAACAGCCGGCATTAGCAGAGTGCATTCAGGGCAAGAGATGGTTCGAAGTCCAACTGTCCCACACACTCAAGTGTCTTCCCAAAATAGTCACATTACATTTTTTTTAAGTGAGATTCTGTATCTTCTAATAGTAAATAAAGTGAAATACTATACTTTCTAACATTAAATAATAATGGCAGCAGAACAATTATTTTTATTCTTTTTTTAAAATTCTTTTTTTTTCTTTATTCTTTATTATTACATAATTCCCTCCAATTTAGGTCATTCCCTTATGACATGCAGTAATATTCTCATGGTTGCTTTCATGGGTTTTTTTTTTTTTGAATGCCTTTCCTTCTCTGATAGGATAAATCCAGTAATATTAATACTTTACCCATTAATGCCCGAATTAAAATACATTGTATTTTATTTGCCACAGAAGATAGCATCTTTCCCTTTTTTCTTTTTCCCCACCCCCCAAATTTCCTGGCTATAATGTCTGGTTACATTTGGGTCTCTCATATTCTTTTCATTTATGAACCACTAGCTAATTCAAAGCTAAGCATACCTTGCTGATATTACTTTCTCTCTGTCACTGCCACTCATTTTTTTAGAGGGGAGAGCATTTTAGGGGTCATTTTCGATTAAAGTATTTTTAAAATCTGTCATCCCCTTGTATTCAAGAAACAATCCTTTCATTTCACAGACTAGAAATCAGAACCAAGGGAATTCTGAGATCTTCTTCAAGTAGCACAATCAGTTGTCAGGTCAAATACGAGGAGCACAAGGAGTCCTGCTCAGCCTGTGGCTTCATTCCAACACAGGGAAGTTTGCTTCCTGGCAATTATCTAACTACACATTTTCACATGAGACACATAAGTGCTCAATTAATATTTATTGAATGTTGGATATTTCTTGGGTTGAAACCATAATGGTACTCAGCCAATTGTAATAGATCAAACACAGAAAAGTATCAAAATTGAAAATATATCCATTTTCCTATATCCTGAGATATTTATTCAGCCAACAGTTATTGAATATCTATTATATGCCAAGATCTCTTTGAGTGCAGAAACCAAAAGATAATTAGACATCCTTTTTGACACTGAGGAATTCACCAACTAGCTATTAAAGACAAAAATTTATACTGCAATGTGATAAGTAATATAATAGAAAAAAGAATCGAGTGCATGGAAAGGCAGAAGAAAAAGGCCCTAATGGGAGAAATTTTCATGAGTTTCCAACCTAAGTTTGAGCTTGAAGGCTGAGGAGAAATTCTCCTAGGCTCAGATGGGAGGAAGATGGGGAAGGAATAAGTATGTTTCAATGCCAGATACTAACAGTGCTTAGTGAGCACAGGTTGAGTAAATAATCAAATGAAAGGATGAATTGACTATAGACAGGGATGCGGGTAAAACCAGCTCTCTGGAGAAAAAAAGAAAAACCCTGATGTGTAGCAAATGTCTATTTATGTGGAACACAATCTCCCACCATGGCCAATTTCCAACTACCAAGATGACATCACTGGTCACAGAGTTAGGAGACAATGTGCACATTTGGCACTAGCCAGCCAGTATGAACCGACTCCAGCCCACTGCTGACTGTACAGCATCCTATAAGTGTTTGTGGGATGAAGGAGCCTATAAATGAATGAATGAACAAACTACACAATTCCTGGGCTAGGGCCAATATGATCAAAGGCACAGAGATCTGAGAATTCATAGCCCTGTCAGTTAATAAGAAGCTCTGTAAGATGTATCAGGAGGAGAGAAAGAACGGGGAGTTGGGCTGGATTTAGAATGCCACGATCTGGAGTCTGACTTAATTCAAAAGGTAGTAGGACATCGTCAAAGCTTTTGAAGAGAAGGAGTACCATGACTAGACCTATGTTTTAGATGTGCCTTTAGCCATAATGCCACAAAACCGCTTTTGCTTGCCTCAAAGTATGAACACAACTGTGAATGGTTAAATCCTTACAAAACTTATAATATGCAGAACAGAGAAAACCCCCCTTTTAATGAAATACAAGGGTGAGAAATCCTTCAAAGGTCTTACTCTATTGTTGGAAATTCTTCATTTCATCAAAAACAGACCTAATGAAGCTTGGTGTCAACCAACAGAAGCAAATCAATTTTGAAGCACAGTAATACAGGTGGACTCAAATGTAAAGAAATAAAGGAAAAAAATGGGTTATGTGATGTCTGGCTGAGTCACACCGGATACAAAGACATGACATTCCAAGAACACCAGGACACCCAACCTTCTTCTATATTAGAGACTCTTTATGTCTTAGAAGTTTGGGCTTGCACATAGATATTCCCCTAAATTGATGCCTTTAGTTTTTGAAATCAGCAGCACTTCTCCAAACCAGAAAACTCACCGACAAACAAATCTTACCTAGAGATATTGTCAGGTGAGCAAGCAGAGATGCTGGTCTCCATGCTATCAGAGCTGTCTAGGCTCAATGTATCAAAGGCCTGCTCCTTGTAGCCGTGCTCTGGGTAGTGGAAACTGTTTAAGTAGACGTTTGATTCAGATGCTGTGCGGTTATAAAATTCAGAAGATTTTTGCCTTTGTCCTTCACTCATCTGTTGGTGATTATACCCTAAGGAAAGAGCCATAAATATGTTAGTATGCCTCATTTTTCAGTCTTAGATCTTATACAACTCAAACAAGCAATCCAAAACATCTGCCTATGAAACTTGGCCCTTGGTCTAATTTGTTTTGAAGCCAAGAAGATCAAAGAAACAGCATCATGCTCAGTGCAAGCAAGTTTCAAAGAAGTGACCATTTTTTGTCAGCGGATTATTTGACACTTTTTTAATGCCATTCCAGTATCTCTGCACAACTGAGGATAATACAATCAGCACACACAGAAACACAAAAAACCCAAAACAGAAACACAATGAAAGGCCCTGAATCCTCTAAAAATAGCCGGGTTCAAGTGACAACAAAACAACTGCTAGTGATAAGCAATGCCAGGATCTTAGGGTGGTCCCCTCTTCAATGATATTCAAATTTAAAGAATACTTGATCTGGTTGTAAATGAGCAGGTAGATATCTAGGTGTAGAATTTAAGAAATTTGTTTCTCACTCATCTTCACTAACACTTCGAATCTGGTTAAAAGCCAACCTGTGCATTTTTCTCATTCTTTTTATTTTTTCAATTTCCCTTGTCTGCTAATTATTATTTAAAACATCCAGAGTTAACAATGTTTTCAATGGTGGTTCTCCTCCTAATTACTATATATGCAGTAAGTCCTCAATGGCATCGACAGGTTTTGAGAACCGTGGCGAAATGATGCATAAGAAAACCAATTTTGCCACAGGTTAATTGATATAAACAAAAGTTAAGTTTTTATGGCATCTCATCAATGTTATAACAAAATGTCACTATTTGAGGACCTACTACATATAGCTCTCTTTATTTTCCACCTTACCCGTCAGCCTTCAGCTAGTTGGTAATGTCAACCATATGACAATGTAAGAGCTTGGTCAGCTGTACAGTAGGTCACTGGCTTTGCTTTGTGTTAGTGCTATGGCTTTTCTTTGGTAGCTAATTTGGGGAATCAAAAAGTGAATTATTCTTTCCTTTCAATTTGCTATGTACCATATACTCAGGAAGCAGGGATCATCCTGATAAACAAATTCCTCAATTCACTAAAAAGATGTTGCTCTAGCCAGTATTGCAGTTCTCAATCTCTTTCTCCCTGAGTAAACTTACTAACAGGCCTCTTGAGAGTTTACAATTAGACTATTTGAATTTTGCCTCTTTTCTTATGCTCTGCCTTACTTTCAATGAGGCTTTTAATTAGTAATGAAATGGCCAAGAGGGTGAGAGGGGGTAAGTGGTGATTCCAAACAGCTCCTTCTGTTGTTTATTAAACATTTCCATTTAAAACAAAAGCTACGTCCATGATGCTTTAACAAAGCATCATACGCCAAAAGTTACTGTAAAGTGACTTTAGTTCTATGAGGAATTTTCATGCCACTAGTATTTGGAGCACTTTTAGATATCTCAGTGAAAATGTATTAGTTCAGATTCAGGTATTTCTGGGAAAACAAGATTCCTTAATATAAACTGTAATTATAAATGATAAATACCAACACACACACATATATATATGTAAAAGCTACATATCATTTAGCTAAGGAAAGATGCAAAATATAAATGCACACTATGAGACTTTTGATAGAACATCATTATATGATTAATATATAATGATTAATATATAAAGCATTACATGAAGCCAGGGCAGGCATAAGCATGGAGTATATGCCTTTTTTTAATATAAAGAGAAGCAAAATAATTCATTACTCAAATATTTACCTTTAATATTTGAACTTTTGGAATTACCAATTGCTCCTTTTAAATGGTTTCCAATGATTCATTATGAAAAGGAGGTGGACAAAAAAAAAATCAGAAATTATTTGAAAAGGTCATACTTGTATCTTTCTTTATACTTTCAAAGAAAGGCTTGTGGGCAAAGAAAACTTCTACATGGACACCAACTCCATGGAAGGCAGTTTCTTGTTTTAGGATGAAAAACAAATCCCTAAAAGACAGGCATGTAATTTAAAACATACAAGAATGATGTCCCTGGCAATGACATGTGCCACAACCTCCCCTGCCCCTTCAGTTTTTCATTGTGAGGAAAAGTCAATCCTCACTGTGCAACTAACACTTTCTTGAAAAAAGCAGAGAAGAGGGTATGTATGGTTCTTTTTAAAACAACTGTATCCCCCACATCTCAGACCTCCCAGGATTTCTTTTTCTCCAAAATATCACAGACTAAGAAAATGAACTTACCACTCTCAGGTGAGGAAGACAGTAAGCTAAAATGACTCAGAATTTTCAGATGCAGGCACAAGGGACAGCTGCATGACAAGGTGTACTGTGCTAAGGACTGTAAACATACATTCCCCAGATCATTCACTATTTTGTTGAGGTTAGGCGCTATGTCTTAGAGAAACTTTCATTACTCTGGTGGTAAAATAGCCTTATAGTTTCATTGCAACCTAAATGAAAAAGCCTGCTGTGAATGAGCATATATTTCCCAGTGCAGGATTTTTGTTTCCTGTGGATCCAGTGTGAGTGGAAATGTTCTACCTCATGGAGCTGCTTATTTCTCCCAACCGGCAATGCTTTACTGATCACGATGAAATCAACTGTCCCCTGTCTCAGCCTCATACCTCCTGTGAAATTCTAATAAAACAAGTCACCCCTGCAATTACAAATAAGGGGATGGAGTCTGGAATTGCACCATGTGATTCCAAAGAGCTGGTTTTGGGATTCAGGATGTGGCCTGGCCATCCAAAGGTATAGGTACTTTTGCTAGAGGGAATGCCAGGGGAGAGAGCAGGAGACCACAGGAGGGTACCCTGGTATGAGGCCCATGGAGAAGTGATGCTGCAATGAAGGAGCACCAAACAGGTGTGCTTTATCAGGGAAAGCACAGGCATGTCCTGGTTATCACAGAATCCTCCTTCATTTAGCATATGGACGTCATGAAATAGACTCACTGAATGAATTCATTTTCTCATCTATAAATTGCAACTAAATTAGTGGCTAAATAAGGAAGTGGAATGTGTTTACTGTTTGGGGTAGAGCGAAGGAAGTGGATGAGGAAAAATGAGACTTTACCAACCCCTGAGACGACTTGTTTTGTTTCTAAGTTATGCAGCAAGAATAACATTCAGCAGTGGACAGCAACTAAAAAGTAAAAAGGGCCTTGTAAATGCTCCAAATCCTTTCGATCCAGACAGAAATAGCTGTTTAAAAGGGGTATTTCATAATGTTTATAAAATGAGACCTGATAATATCTGAGGCTGGTTGCTAGGCAGAGCACATTCAAGGAACCCAAATCAACTCAACTCTCTTCAATGTTCTGGGACAGCCAATACTTTGCATGTGCAAGGCCCATTTACTATTATTATTTTTAATGCCAGTCTCTGTGAATCCTGGCTAATTGGACCTCAAAAGTCCTTTGTGAGTTTACCATTGTGGGATATATAGTCTTGCCAGTATCTTCCAAATGTGTGTTATATATTAAACTTATTATCTAGGCCTCAGTATAGACAATGAGATGACTTAAAATTACAACCTTGGTTTAAGAGGATAAAATCAATCAGCATTTCTGACGACTCAGCTTTCCATAGCTCACCTGCTGAGAAATTCATTCTTCCTAACCACAGTCCACAGCCAGAAGATGAAGGTACAGGGCAGGTCAGGAGGGAAGGAAGAAGAATGACAGAGAAAGGGAAAAAGATACAAAATCAAAGAACGACAAGGGAACAGGAAAAATATACAACACTCCAGCATGCAGTCACTGACACTGTTAGTAACAATCCCAGATTGACAAAGGAAGATGGTCACATTGTTAGACTAAATCTGAGTTTATAGCAAAGTCAAGAAGCTAAAAAACAATAATAAGCCTATGACACATGCATACAGTTAGTCAAAAAAGATTTGTTACTGAAAAAAAATATCTTTCACACATTGGTTCACCAGAAAATGGGGAGAACAAAAACAACATTATATCTATAAAACAGTTCTTTTTTCTGAGAAGACAGTAACAAATCATGTTTAAGAGCTAAGGTTTCTAAAACGCCATTCAATTATTTGAAGCAGCATCCATCAAACTTTAAAACAAGTCAGTCCTCTAACCAGCTAGCTACTTAGTTATTTAAATAAGCATCTTATTTATTCAAGCTAATCATTTAAACTGTTCTTCACTCTCCACTAAGTCTTTCTTTAAAATAGGCTTAAATGGAATTATTAAGTAGGAGCCCCCGCTTAAATCCTTCCATACTCCAACGTAGCCTGCTTTATATCTGACCTTTATAAAGGAGTAACCTCATGTATTACACTTAGCCTACACATCACAAGACCCACTCTTTTATTTATCTAGATCCTGAATCTTCCAAAACAATGCTTCCAAAGCACTCGCGTTTCCTGCATGGTGTGACCTTGTCATAAAGAAGAAAACAAACAAACAAACAAACAAAAACAAAGCGGGTCATGCAGCTGCCTGTGAAAGGACAGCAGCTGCCCTGAGAGCATTGTGTTTCTAGCAAATGTGCAGTCGTTTTTCTCTACTGTGTAAAAGGAATAACCATTAGACTAAAAATCCACCATTGTATAGTTTTAAATCTGATCATTGCTTAAAGATGACTTGACAATGACCTTTCACTATTTGCTGGGAATAAAAACACCACACAAGGAAGTTGTCATACCTTTCCTGGACTTTCCTGCATTAAACAGAAGACAAAACGACAATGATTTCATTCATTCTAAAGCTTACAAAGCAATAGTTCACAAGCTGTACAAAAGCCAATAACCATTCCAACTTTAAGAGCTGAGTTCCTGGGCTCTCCGCTTTCAACTCTACTCTCTCAGATCTTCATTTGCATGATTCACAGGTCAGTTCTATTAAAATGGTCTGGTTGAAGGAAGGTTTATACTTACACCATGGTCCTTGACGTATCCATTATGAATAAGCAGTAAAAAAATAGTTCATTTAAATTAATTGCACAAGTCAAGAAAAACAATAAAATCTATTAAATTGGAGTTAATGAAAATGTGCTACATCCAACTTTTTCAAAACCATGGCAGTTTTACTTGTGTTTGCTATTTTAATGATGTCAACAAGTGCTAGTGAAACAATTCTAAATGAAATTATGATTCATCCCTCCTGGTCATTGTGGGCCACTGGTATGGGCTTAGTAGAAAATCCTGCCAATTTTATGGTCAGCTGTGCCTCTAATAACTACAATCCTTGACCCCTGCTTCTCTGGGTAGGGGAGCCAAAGGAGGCAGGCGGACCTCACAAGACACCTCACATCTGCTTGGATTCACACATGATGGTTCTCTATTTCCTCAGAAGCTGCCTCATCAGCACCACCTAAACTCTTTAAGGAACACCACTTTGGAGCTGCAGTAGGACAAGACTGAAGCTGCAGCCTTCTAGAGTGTACAAAAAACCTGCCAGTGTAGAATCAGAGTAAAAAGATCAAAGACAATACATTTTTTAGAGAGTATGCTCCTAGTGTGGCCTAAAGGAACTGGTTCAGTTTTCCATGAATCCAGCATGGGGATTCCTATTATTTGAGGAGAAAACAGAGATTAGAGAAATAGAGATCCAACATCCCTTCAGTTTCACCATATTCTCACAAGAATCCTCTTCCACAATAATGTGAACAGCTCTTGAGTTTTACAAATCTGTTCATTTTTAGTATAAAGGCCTAGTTTTTCTTACTGTCTATTTTAAGCAAATACTTGCAATTTAAAGTATGGCATTGGGGCCAGTCAAGTTGTGATGTCTTCAGCCAGTGGAAAAAATGCATTTAAAAAGAAGTCTATAAATATTGCAGAAAATTGCTCCGAATGAAAATAGACCTGACCCACAAATGAAAAGTGATAAATGAGAGCCAAAATTTATGTTTATTATTTATAAATCAAAAGAATATTTTAGCTTAAGAAATTATGATAAAGAAAATAGAAGAGAAGTTTAATCAAATGTATTTGATTTAAATGCTAACATTATAAACCTATCACACATGATAAACCTCTTATGACTAACACAGCCTCAGTTAATTCCTAAATCATTTCTAGTAATGATTCAAAACTTCAAGTGATGTACATTTTATATATATACACACAAAAAAAATTTATACACATACATATATATTACATATACATATATATACATACACCAAAATTTTATGTATATATATATATATATATATATATATATATATTTTTTTTTCCCCCTTGTTTTTTTTTCTGACAGAAAACCAATGATTATCCCCTGATATCATTGGCAGAGAGGCTGAGCAGGCAGAATTGAATCCCAGTCTCTTTAGAGGAAAGGGTTTCCCACTAATGCATGAATGCATTTAGGGACCAGAAGCACACCCCTCTGTTAGCATTCACATTTACATCCTGGCAGACCTCCATCACTGCATTTACCACATTATATTGAATCATCTTTTACGTGTCTTTCTCCCTCACTAGACTATAAGCATTTCAAAGGCAAGCGTCGTGCCATTCATTTGTATTCTTGGTCTCTAGCACCAGGTCTGCTAAAAAGTGAGGGCTAATAAGTTGTTGACCTAAATGACTATTAGCACAGCAAATCTTATCTTCTCAATGAGAAGCTCACCCCTGGAACTGCAGTATAGTAATTTCTTCCAGCCCCACAAAGGCTATTTGAGAATCCCATCCTAAATGCATTTTTACAAAGAAATAAAATATACTGAGAATCAAAGTCTATCTGAAACCTAACAACCACATAGAATAAAAGCTCAAACCACAATAAAAGACCTACAAGGATTCTGGGCCACTAGCACTCTATTTACTGCATCAGCTCAATGAGTCTTTAGCACATGGTAGCTCAGCCACACACCAGGTAAGTGGCTTAGTTAAGTGCCCTGGTAACCTCTCTGGATCTCAGCTTTCTCTTTTCTTTCTACCTATCAAATGGAAAAGTTCATAATTCTCTAGAAGCCTTTCTGGTTTGAGAATTCTACTGAATTTATGAAGTACAATGTTTAAAACATACCAGCCATATACACATGTAGGAAAGGTTACCTTGATACAACAATATGTACAGAGGCTGTCAAAAAAATATATACACATTTTAAGAAAGGAAAAAGCTTTATTAATATCACACTGATAGTAACCACTTTGAGCACCTCTTGTAATTGGAGAAACCAAATGTGACTTGTATTCATCTTTTGTTATCGGTATATATTGAGTATGACAATTTTAATACAGTTTTTTCTTTTCTTAAAATGTGTATACACATTTTTTGGCATGCTCTGTATATATCCCTCCTCACAGGGGACACATTAAGAGTAAAATTGAGGACATTGCTTGATCTCCTCTCTAATGATCCTCAACTTTGCTCTCCCTCTGTCTCTCTGAGTAATTGCTTCACAAAAGACATGCCATTTGATTGAAAAGAGCCATACCTCTGAGCATCCGTCGAGATTCTGAGTCTTTGGTCATGGTGGCCAGTGAATGAGGGAGCACACTGCCACAGCTGTTGCTCTGTCCCAAGGGCAGGTGAGCCTGTGAGAACCAGGAGGAAAGACTTCAGGCAAAGTGCAGGCCCAACAGTCCTTCAGGACATGACCACCTCCCTGTTTCTGTAACTACTATCTAAGCTCAGAGACCAGGGAAGTAGGTCTTTGGCCCGGGTGGTGGATACTCCATGGTAAAAGCCAGTTGCCATTCCTCTCAAGGAGCGCTATGGAAGTCTCCCCCTCATCACAATTCCTCAGTGGCAGTAGTTCCAAAAAATGGGGAAAACACTGTCAAAAAGCATCTGAGAGAACAACTCAAAGGTCTTTATGCACAAGGAGCAGAGGGCAGGCGAAGGGAAAGAATACATGCACATCATGCATCAGAACAGAGGAGATCGACTGGGTCCTAAGCAGACCAATTCCATTCTACCCCAGATATCCAGTAGGCTGGCCACTGCGGAAACCTATAAGCTACCCCAGTGGGGTTAGCACTGTCTTCAATAGCAAAATCTTTTATGTAAGGTATACTTGGAACACCAGTTTATACAATAGATTAAAACAAAGTTACTCTAAGAGCAAAGGTAGGGCCCAAATGCCTGTCCCTCTCAGAACCTCCTCACTTGCCTCTCCTCCTCTTCCAACAACTCCTCAGGCATGCGGGCAGAACATGAATAAGGGCCTAAGAGTCAGATCACATGTGTTCAGATTCCAGCTTCACTGCTGATCAGCTGAGGACACTTGGGCTAGTCACTTAGCTTCTTTATATCTCTGTCTATCCATATGTACAATGGATATAATAATTACTGAGTAGTGTTGATGGATTTGAAAATGAGACAATCCACCTAAAGCACTTAGCCCAGGGTCAGGCTCAGAAATGACTCAAAATATTTGTTGCTAGCATTCCTGGAATCCAGCACGTACACTCCAGTTTCCAGATCTGGGATGCAGCCATGGGAGTCTGTCACATAACTGAATGCCAACTATCACTTATGTGGTGGTGGAAAATATCCTGATTCTTTTGGTGCCAGAGAGCACAATTCCAAATGTCCTCTGAGTAAGACAGAAAATGCAATTCAGTTATAATGTCTGTGCAACAAACAAACTTCATCGCTTATTGTTTAGCACTTTCTTTAAGAACCTTTGCACATCAGCCACCATAAGGACTAGAGGACTCCCTGAATGTGAAGCCCGTGGTTTTCCCATTCCTACCTTCGGGGCGGTGCTTCTCCCCATAGTAGCACTGCTGAAATGTGGGGATATGGAAGGTGTGGTTTTCTTTCGAGGCAAAGTGTCACTCAGATAGAGGCCTTCTTTATGTTGTTTTTTCCTTTCTTCCAGACTTCTAAAGTGCTTTAAACGCAAATGTAAAGCAGAATAGCAAAACTTGACTAAGTGAAACAGGTCACAGAAGAATTGAAGAAGTATGCATTTACAAAAAAGTTTGGGAAATTTAACAGAATTAAAAATAATTTAACTTGTGTTCACTAACAGACGTGGGCTAGCATCTGGTAAGATACATAGACACTAGAAGAATTTATTATTGAACCTAGAAACAAAAAATAAAAAGAAGAAGAAAAGCCACCTTTCACTCTCATAGTTAGTGCCTGCTGCCTTGGGGCCTCAGGACACCTTGCAAATTATTATGATGGTCGCCATATGGATGGCGGAACAGTCAGTGGACAAAGCAAGTAAGCAGTTTCTCCCCTTGTCTGTCTGGGCAGTTCTGTGTGGTGGCACAAATCCCAGTGTGAGGAGAACAAGAAAAGGGAGGGAGAAGGAAGAAGATGAGAAGAAAGAACAAGTAAACAGGGAAGTTGTTTTAAGGTTGAAATAATATTTCAATCACATGAACACACTACAAATCCACATCTTTCCATAAGGCATCCTTCTAGGTTACTCTTTCATTTAAAAAAGATCTTGGCCAAGAAGTCCATATATTTAAAAAATCTTCCTGTTGACTATTTCTTCTTTTTATTTTTTCAGATTGCTAAGGAAAAATTTTGCAAACTAGAAATTTATCCAAAATATTCTTGGCCTCGCAAAAACAATGTCTTCAACAGTAAAGTTATTTCCTAATTAAAGGTTCTTGAGGTTTGATCATTTTTATACTAAGCTCAGGCTTTTGAAATAGGGAAAAATTAATGCAAATTTGAGTTACCAAATTGATTATCAACCTTCACATATTCAGTCATGAATAATATCTGCACTTTATAATTATCTACTTATACTAGCTAATATTTATTAACCTAAAGTTGTGGGGGGATACAGTCCTTTAACAAAAGATAATAGATTGTAAAGGCACCTTCGAGAAATGCAAGGGCTGAGCAAGCCACAGTGGGGCTCACATACTTTGGGGATCTAGTGACTATGTCTCCTGGGGCCAAATTCATATAGGAATTTGATTATAGTTGAAAGGAGTCTCAAAACAGGTTTTTTTGAACATCCAAGCATAAATATGTGCTGAATATAGTAAAAGGAGGGCAGCATTAAGAATAATAAATCATTTATTTAAAAAATCTCATCAATAAAAATTGTTCTATGAGCCAAAAAAATGCATTACTTGTGGGATGACCCTGGGCAAGCTATTTACCTACATTGAGGCTCCGTTCCCTACATGTCAATGTGGAGTAAATTCTTATTTCATGGGATTGTTAGAAGGAAGAAATGAGATATTTATTTGTAAAATATTTAGCAAATTTTGACACATAGCACAGGAATGATGTCTACTATTATGGTTTCAATAATGAGCAGAATATTTGTGTTGTCACGGCAATTTTTTTATACCATGGATTTTAGGGAAATAATTATTTTGAAAAATACCTGAGGTAAGTTGCAATATTTTGGTTGAATGCAAACTGAAGTGTGAAGATGTGAAACTAACACAAACAAATCAAAAGCCAGAAGACAATTAAGGTCTCAATCTTTATAACACTCCCAACAACCTCAGAACGTAATAAATGTCCTTAAAAAAATAACTAAAACAAAGAAGAGCAAAGGACTATGCATGTTGTCTTTTTATAAAATACCTTTGGAAAAGTTGAAGAAAAGAGTCCACATAAGTAACTTTGTGGTCAAGGTCAAATTCCCAAACTCTGAACACCAGTTCCTAATTACCTGTTGCTCCTGTTGCTGCTGCCTTCTGTGTTTCTTAGCTGGTAGAGGAGGAGGTGTATCATTTAAAGGGAAAGGATCGACAGATGAAGCCATGACTTCAGGCCAAGGGGCTGATGGAGGTTGAGTGATAGGATGAGGAGAAAGGGTGGAAGGAAACACAAATCCAGAACATACAGGTGATCTTTGCTTTATAGGAGAAAGAAAAAGTATATGTGTGTCCATATGAAGTGAAAGAATAAGGCAAAGCAATGAAATCAATAATCTGATCTTCTCTTCTTATACATGTTAATCAAAAAGTCACAAATGATGGGTAGTATCTTTCCATTTAGCCTCTTGTTAAAAGCCCACCCTGCAGGCAACTCGGATCAGGAGAAGGTATTTTCATTTACTATTACTTGTCCCTTTCCAGATGTTTTTTAAAAAAGGCCTAACGTTTAAAAAAAAATCCATGCTGCAAAACATAATAGAAAACAAAATTAAACTGGAAAGGTGATTCAAACCAACAATTTTAGAAAAGACTTTTAGTTTCTAAGAAAACTAGGTTGGGTTAGAGTGCTTAGATATAGAGGTTTTGTTTTGTTTTGTTAACTTACTTCTCCTGATAGTCCACACTATAGCATGTATTTCATGATTTCTAGTATTGTAATTGGTAGAGCAGTTCCCCTGAATTGGTATGTTTTCCAAATGCAGTATCACTTTGGCCCTCTGGTCAACCAGACATACATTTGTCACACGTGCCCTCATTTTCAGTTACCCATGGGTTAATTTCGGACATGAGGAAAGCAGTGAATGAATGAAATGTCATGCCAACACACCTCTTTATTTTGTGGCTGGCTCGCCAGCACAGCCGTGGTAGGCCCAGTGGCAACAGCATCAGCATCAGCAGGGAACTGAGTGGGAGGGGATAGGTTCGTGGCATTGCCACATGGCTCATTAATGTCACTTACACTCATATAGCCCTAAAAGGAGGAATTCAGAAGTTAAACACAAAGAAAGCAAAAGCTGAGGCATGCGAGAGTATTAATGCTCTGATACAATGGAATTAGCTTAGAGCGGCACAGCCAGATATCTGTGGTATTATCAAATGTTTCATTAGGAAATCGCCAGCAATTAAAATGCATTCACAGTGCTTAATCTTGAAAAATGATATTTCAAACATTAACAATAATTTTTTTTTCTGGTGAAATCAAGATGACCATATTATAAATCACCCAACACCTTCGATTTTAAAATACCTAGAGGTATCAGCATCCATTCTGCTGACTAAACGAGGTTGTCACTACACAAAATTTAAAATAATCACAAAATCTGAGATACGAGATTGACAGTGTAATCACTCACTCTAATTCAAGAGCCTTTTTCGCAAATCTTTATTTTTATATTTTCCCCTCTTCTTCTGTTTCCTGACAAATTGAAGTGTGAGTAAAAGTGGGCTGAGGGTATATCGGTTTTTGCTCTAAGACATTTATAAAACAGTAATTTATTTGCAATGGAATACAGCTTTCAGGCATTTCAACTAAATGAGAATAAAAAGGACACTGTCTCCTCATGAGAATTTCCTAGCAAGATGACAAACGTATGTGTGCGCATGCATACACACACGCGCGCACACACACAGCACACATACACACAGCCTAAGGCGGAGTTGCAACTTGAGGGTGTTTCAATTCAAGGCAGCTTCCCCAGTTTCCAACTCTATCTCCAGGACAGAGAAATCCCAGTTCTTTTAAATTCAATGATTCAGTTGTGGCTTCAGTTTAGAGAAAATACCCAAGAATTAAAATCTATGACGTTCAAAACTTCTGAATTTATATTTGAGGAAGAGGCACTTTTCATGTAACTTTTCATGGAAAATAACTGTACAGATCAATCATGATTTCTATCACAGCAATAAAACAGGATGAAAAAAGAATAAAGAGTATAAAATAGTATCTCTCTTTTAAAAGAAAATAGTGTTGGGCCGGCCCAGTGGAGCGGTGTTAAGTGCTGGCTTGGGAAGCCAGCGGCCCCAGTTCAGGTCCCACATATGAGGGCCGGTGACACTGCCCTCAAAAAAAAAAAAAAAAAAAAGTAAAATAGTGTTAAATTTAATGCTTGAGTTCTTCTACTAGCTTATCAATCCCTTCAAAAAACGGCTTCAGGACATGCAAGATTTTATGCTGGTGAAGCAAAAATTCCAGGCAGGAAAGCAAGGTTTTTATTGAGATCTTATAATTAGGACAAAGTGGAGAAAGCTGGACTTAACTGTTTATAAACTGGAGGTATCAAAATACTACTGAATATAGTCTTATACTTCAGATAGGGGTAATGGATACTATGCAAAGTTTTCTAAGATTAAATTGGAGACAAGAAGTTGACAGCTTCATTTTATCTTTTGTTATATTTTATCTTTGATAATGAATCAGAATTAAGAGTAACAACTGAGTTATTCTTTTGTTCAGTTGATAGTAAAATGTTTCAAAACCAAGGTGATTGCTTATATGAATCATAGACCATATAACCTAAGTAATTGCTTCAAACATGTATCTTGTTTGTCAAAAGTGGGACTTGTTTAAGAGTTAGCTATAAATTAATCACTCCTTAAAAAAAAAAAAAATATATATATATATATATATATATATATAGAGAGAGAGAGAGAGAGAGAGAGAGAGAGAGAGAGAGAGAGAGAGAGAGAGAGAGAGAGAGAGAGAGAGAGAGAGAGAGAGAGAGAGAATCAAACCATCTTGTGAGTCAAGTTGGGAGTTCAGTCATCATGGTCCATGAAAAAAACACATAACTACTCAACAAACATGAGAGTTGCAGACATACAGAAATAGCCAAAAAGCCAAATGGCCTTTTGACATCAGGAAGTCCACAGAGAAAAATAACTCATTAATAGAAAAGGAAATATTTTATTCTTCAACTAAGAGATAGAGATCTTGGAACCCATTTAATTCATTTGGACAACACAAGCCCTTCAAACTCTGTGTGTCCAGAGTCAAACTGCTTATCTTTCCTCATAAATCTATTCTTTCCCCAGTCTTCCCTATCTCAGGAATGAGTATCACTATCCACCTGGTTATTCAAACTGGAATAATGGCATCATTCCTGACACCGCCCCGAATTTTCTTTGTCCCCACATTCAGTCTATCAACAAAAACTGTCAGCTCTGCCTCCAGGATGCCAGATCCAGCTACTTCTCTCTGTCTCTCTATCATTGCCCGACTCCAAGCTACTGGCATCTCTAGCCTTTCCTATCGCCATATTGGTTTCCCAGCATTTCCTCCTACTCCTTATAATCTACAATAGTAGCACAACCCAGAGAGATCTTCAACCAATGAACATCAAATAATGTCATCTCCCAGCTTAAAACCACTCAATAGCCTCCTGTCCACATAAAATAATCTATAAATTGTTTAAACACGACTCACAAGACTTGTCCCCTGACCACCTCACTACCTTTTTCTACTACACTCTATTCACACAACCACCTTTCGTTTACTGAATCTGCCAGTTCCGTGTTCTGAATAATGGAGAAAAACTGTGAAACTGAATGATCTAAAAAAGCTTTTGCAGAAATACTTCACAAAATGCGTCCGAGGTACACATTAGGCATACCCATTATGGGATGATCATTTATTTCATATACCTACACATACACACAAAATACTTTCTATGTAAGAACTCCTAACTTTGATGCCTTCTTAAAAGCAATTTATAAGTAAAGGGTTTTTTTGTTCTTATGCAACTTTTTATGCAGAAGCAAGATTTCTTTCATTTTTTTGAAGAAAAATAAATATAGAGGGTGCCAAAAAAAATGTAGACATATTTTAAGAAAAAAACTATTAAAATTGTAATACTCAATATATACCAACAACAAAAGATGAATATAAGTCATGCTTAATTTCTACAATTACAAGAGGTGCTCAAGGTGGTTACCATTAGCATCCAGACACTTCTAACCACAGTGAACACTGTTTGACAAACTTCTGTGGTGAGCGTGAAGACTATTTCAACACCACAGCAGAAGAGGCAGGACTTGTTGCTGTGTGAGGTCTCCCAGATCTTCCCGTGTGCACATCACACACAGCACCATGCATCTCAAACTTATCACAAATGCGTGCAATTGTTAGGTGTGTTGGAGGTTCTGTTCCGTACTTATGACTCCATGGTTGTTGTACTTCCACAACATTCTTGAATTTCAAATACCACTTCAAAATGGTCTTACACTTCTCGAACTACAACCGTGTTTCCGCCATTTTCTTTGACTGTCCTGCCTGTCATGGGGTGACCCTAGCATTCATTTGATTAATGCCATCTTTTGAGCGAACGTCATACTACACATCGCTACCATAATTCAACTCAACTTTGAAAAGTAATATATAGATAACATCTCTTAAAATGTATATACGTTTTTTTGGCACCCCGGGTATAAAGTAAATTATTTTTTTTCTCAGTCAGGGTTATACTTTTCCAAATTAGAATTGAAATAGTGTCTCATTGTAGCAGTGTAGCTCTATAAAAAGATATTTGGGAAAGAGTGGTGATATGGACTGGGGAAAAAATACCCGATTTGGGATAAAGATTGTGTATAGATAGGATTTTTCCAATTTAGGGGGAAATAGATGCAATAACATTGGGAGAAAAAAAAAGAGAGAAAAAAAAGAAACCAAACTATCCTCTCAAATGTTATGGGGCATTTTTATGTTCTTATAAGACAGAAGAAAGAGGGAGCAAATCTCAACCAGTTGAGATTTTGCTTCCCGGCAATTGTCGTCAGTTTGGCTCAAATAAACTCTTATAAATTTTCAAAAAAAAAAAGAAAGAAAGAAAGACAAGAAAAAGAGAAGTCAAGTAAGAAGGAAGAGGAAGAGAAAGAAAACTGCAGGAAGGAAAGAAGAGAATTTAAGACTAACCTTGGTCTGGATCCTAAGTTTTTTGAAACTCCAAGTAAACCCACAATGTCACTGTCAAGTAAAGTATACACACACACAACACAGACATAGTGCATTTGCATTACAAACAAAGAAAATCCCTGAAACCCTCAACGCATAAATAATGAAAGGGAAGAAAGTCATCAAAGCACTGAGGGCTTTCCTAAGTCATTTAAGTTAATGCTTTTCCTATTGTGTTAATCATATAAAACTAAGCTACATCTCTTGATTTTTAAGGTGAATCAACATGTAAAATCATAGCTTACCTCTTTTAAAGTATTGGGATTGACAGGAAACCCTTTTCCCCCAGAGAGGCTGGAATATTTCTTTTCCAAATTACAAAGATTATCCTTTTCCTGAAGAAACACAAAATCTAGTAAGCTTAGTCAGCCTTGGATTTCCCTGGTGACTAACGATGTGGAGCATTTTTTCATGTGACTTCTTGACTCTTCATAGGTCTTTTGTCAAGTGTTTGTAGTCAAGTCTTTTGTCTGCTTTTTATAAAAAAAAAATTTTACTTGGTGTTTACATATTATTATTGAGTTATAGGAGTTTTAATATATTCTGGTTACAAGTCCTTTGCCATTTTCTCTTTAAGAAATCTTTGCTTACCCCAAGGCTATGAAGGTTCACTAGCACTTCTATAATTTCTTCTGAAAACTTAGTCATTTCAATTTTCATGTTTAGGTCTATGATCTATCTCAAATTAATTTATATGCATGGTGTGAGGATGGGTGGTGTGGAGGTTCCTTTTTTCCACGTCTACCCAGTGGATCCAGCACCGTTTCTTGGAAAGACTTTCCTTTCCTTACTGGGTTGTCTTAGAGGCTTTGTCAAAAATCAATAGACAGTGTACATATGGGTCTATTTCTGATTCTGTTTGTTCCCATTGATCTACATGTCTATTTGCATGCTAGCACCACACACGAGTGATCTGAAACATTACATACAGCTTTATAGTAAAACTTGAAAACAATATAATATAAATCCTCCAATTTTGTTCTTGTTCAAAGTTGTTTTGGCTATACTATACCGTTTGCATTTTCTTATACAGTTAATTCTCATTATTTGCATAGTTAATATTCTAGTACATCATCATGAGCACTGAATTAGTGAATATTGAACCATCGTTCAATAGGGGAATTACAAGGTTGGGTTCCTGTGAGACTATGGTCATAATATTTTCAGCAACTGATCAATACACAACTTTGTTTTATGTGTGTTTCTGTTTAAAAGACACCTTATTTAATACATTGTTGATTCACATTAACATGAAACTCACAGTCAATGGCACTATAATTGAACACGTGCATTTTCTCCATAAGCTACTTCACAGTCTTCTTGTGCTTAGGATACCACATAGTCCTTAAGCACTATGCTTAGGAGCCATTTTAGACAACAAAAAGAACAAAAATGTGAAAACATGGCACTGAATAGACCATAGAACGGACACTGTATAGTATGAGAGCTGAAAAAAGGCAGCGTGTTGCCTTGTTCAACCTCAGCAGGGGACATGAGTGTCAAGTGACTCAAAATTTTCACCGCTCTATGCATGTCCATGAATGACTGCATGACAAGGATTGATTCTGTTACAAGTAAATTTTAGTGAGAAGGCAAATCCACAAATATCGAATCCATGAATAATGAGGATCAACTATACATTTTAACATTAACTGGTGAATTCCTACAAAATGTCTATTGGGATTTTTATGAGGATTGAGATGTATCTATAGATAATTTGGGAAAATAAAAATATCAATACTCATGGATCACAATTTTTACAAGAGAATTATTTTTTATATATTTTTAATAAGGAAATGGTATTTCTGCGTGTGCTTCCTCATTTTAAAAATTCTATCCCTAAGAAACTTTTTCCTTTATTTTTGCTAAAATTTCAGAAACTACATAAATGCTGCACATTACATTATTTAATTTAATACTGTGTGCCAAGGGTAAATGGTCGTGGGGAGACTAATGGCATAGAGTAGAGTTCTTCCCTAGAGCAGGAGATAGGGATGGAGAATACAGCTCCACTCAGAGATTTCTAGGTGCTGAAGACGCAAGAGGAAGGGAGCTGTCAGGCTTGGTGTGGGCTACAGAGGCCCCTCAAGTGAACTCATCATTCTATGTGGATTGAGAGAATTTTCTTCTCTCTCCTCAAACTCAAAATAGGTAAGAGTACTCCAGCTGTATTTCTTCTAGATGAACCATGGTTCAGCCTCACACTTTAATGCATCATTCTGGATGCTGTTTTTTTTTTTTTCCTACACATCATTCTGGGTCCATCTCATATTATTATAGTCTCGAGTGTCATAATGCTAGGGAGTGGTCTGCATGCAGCAAGACTCAGTCAGGAGACTAGCTTCATCAACTTTAACTTTTGGTGCCTTATTCCTGAAAGTAGACTAGGGATCATATTAGGGAATTAGACTGCAGTTTGGGCAAAGGAATCCCTTTCCATGCAGCCATTGCAGGTGCTGGGAAGTAAACATGGTCCATGGTCCGTTTGGTGAGGGTGATCTTGCCACCATTGTGGGAGTGTCTACCTAGCCAATTAAGCTAAACTAAATCCAGTGTGCCATTTGCCAAGACCCACGCACAAATAATTGGAGCTCAAAACACCAGAGCAGCTGAGCCCAAAAGTTTGACAGCTGTAAAAAGAACAGAACGTATTTTATGTATTTGAAGAAAACTGTAATTTTTTTAAAAAAGAAAATCAGAAAACATACAAATTTTTCATAGTTGGATTTTCACACTGTGAAAAAGCATGAAAAAAAATTCTTGCTGGGCCAGCCGAGTGGCACAGTGGTTAAGAGCTGGCTTGGGATGCCAGTGGCCCTGGTTCGGGTTCCACATATGAGGGCCAGTGACACTGCCCTCAAAAACAAAACAAAACAAAAAACAAAAAATAAAAAACAAAAAAATCCTTGCTTATTTTCTAAATTATACTTAGTCATTCCCAGAACATTAGCTTGTTTATGTGGAGGATTAAATAAAAACGTATGTTAAAAAGTCTTTCTTAAATTATAATCCACTATTCGCTATTAAAAGGCACTTGCTTTGAAAGAAGCAACTTTCCCTACGCTGAAACCTGTGTTTTATTGCAACCAGTGCTAACAAGGAAATACTTACTCTTTGCAGCATCATTATTAAATTGTTCTTTTCTTTCACAAAATGGTCTTGTTCTCTCTGAGCCTGCTGGACAATGTGATTGGCTTGCTTTTTCAATGCAGAAATTTTTTCCTGGAGGAAAAAAAGATGATCACAGAAGGAGGCACATTAGACATTCAAAGACTTGCCAGTCTGTCCTGGGAAGGGGAGAAGAAGTGGCTGGAATAACAGGGACCACATTTTCAATGATCGTTGGCAGTGATTATTACCCAGAGACCATGTGGCAGTTTCTTTGACCTGCCAAACTCACAGCTTTTCTTTACCTAAGGCTAATACAGTTCAAGCAATTTAAAGTCTATTTGAGGAACTCAGAAGTTAACAGGGAATCTTATTTTAGACTACAAATGAATTTTTTGACATCACCTTGGGAGACACCTCATGGCAGAAAAACAAGGGAATTTTTTATTTAAACTGAGAGCTTAAGAAGTCACCTTTTCCTCTTCACTTCTCTCAATTTTATGGGTTTAATACAGAGTGCTGTGGTGTGATTTTAAATTCTGTAACAAGAACTGAATCCTGGGCTGGACCTCTCAGTGCTAGGGGTTGGGTGAAGTCAATAATATGCATGGCATTCCACAGGGCTATGGGGCTGTTTCTAATAGTGACAAGCTATCAGTCAGCTTTGAGAACTACTGAGTAATGGACACAGAAAAATTCCCAAACTGACTTTGTTCATGCAGTTATTCTGAATCTAGTTACTATGATTGCAAAAGAAATAATTTAAAACAAATACCTAAATTTCTAATATTCTCTGCCTTGGTTTTCATATAAAAGAAAATATTAGATATTATTCATAAATTCATCTACAGCATTAAGTAACAATGACTGTAACATGTCTCAGTTTATCTAGTTTGGAGCACTATTTGGCATATGGATGGCAGGCTCCATAAACTGGCAAATATGATATGTGATTAAACTACACAAAAATATTCACATATAATGTAAAGATAGGTAGACAGACACATGCTACATGATTATTAATAATGATTATAGGGCTGGCAGAGTGGCTCAGTTGGTTAAGAGCATGAACTCTGAGTAACAGGTTGCTGTTTTGATTCCCACATGGGCCAGTGAGCTGCACCTTAGCTGAGCTGCCGCTGAGCTGCCAACATGTGGCAGGATATCTCAGCTGGTGAGAGCAGGTGCTCCTAACAACAAGGTTTCCAGTTCGACTCCCACATGGGATGGTGAGTTACGGCCACCTACAACTAAGATTGAACATGGCACCTTGAGCTGAGCTGCTCTGAGCTGCCGACGAGCGGCAGGATGGCGACTGGACTTGGAGCTGAGCTAGCTGTGCCCCCAACAACTAAAATTGAAGGACAACAAGTTGGCTGTTCCCATTCCCCAATTCCCCAACACTGTTCCCCTTCCCCAACTCCCCAATAAAAATCTTTAAATAAATAAATAAATAAATAAATAAATAAATAAATAATGATGATCACTGCCACATAGCGAGAAGTATGTTTTGATTTTTGATATTGAATGCCACCTGGCAGAAGTACCTTTCTAGTCACAATGTTCCGTTGGTATTCAGCCACTTCCCGCAGCAGCTGTTGGGTCAGGTTCTCCTTTTCCTCATCCAGACGACTCTCACGTTCAAGCTGCTGGAATTCTAGGTCTTCAAAGTGTTTACTCTCAACATCCAACAGGTCAGCATCCTTTGGAGAAAAGGAAATGAAAACAAGACACACCAGGATGGCTGCAACCTTCTTCATGTAAAGAAGAAAATCATTAAAAGCAAATAGTACATAATATCTTTCCAATGATAACACTGACCTTAATCTATGATAATCCTTCCTTTTGGAATCCACCCATAGAGCAGAGACTGTTACTGGAGTTGAAAGGTGTATGTGTGTGTGTGAGTAGGGGGCACATTCATAATATTTCACCATTGGGTTTAGATTGCTCTGTGGATGTAAAAATTCTTGTTTTAAATCTTCAAGGAGGCTTTAAAATGGATCATGAAGTATAAAAAATATTCAGTAAATAACCTAAACATTATCTACAGATCAAATGTATCTTGAGAAAATTCTTGTTTCCCACAAATTTCCAATGAAATGAGACTTTATTATAGAGATTAAATTCAAATTCCGAAGTTGTTGACTATAAAAAAATTTTCAAAAGTTGGCATACGTGATAGACCAGAAGTTTCTAAGAGGGGTATATGTACCTCAAATACACAATCTACTACGATGTGAACAGAAAATATTAGGCCTTCTTTTTACTTTTAGTTTTTTTTTTCTTTCTTCTTTTTTTTTTTTTTTTTACAATTTCTCAATTAAGTTTCCTTAATGTACATATAGGTAGAGTAATATATGTACATTATTTTGCAAATAAATATTTTTGAGCATGCATAAGTATATATATACTCTATATTTTATATGTTTATATACACACACACACACACACGTATGTTCAAATAATTTTATTGAAGGGAGGTGTAGTAAAAAATATTTGGAGTTTGGGGTTCTTAAACAGGATTCTCATGAGTCCTTTAAAATTGTTTACAAACCTTTGTAAGAATGGAACCACAGCTCTCATCAGGTACAAAGAATGACTCAAAAGATTATGCACTGCTACCCTGCGGATAATCTTGAGGACATTTAAGTTTAAGAAATATCAGAAATCATAAAAATCAGACAGTCTGCACTCTCCTACTTATGTGATCCTGCAGACAGGGATAAATCTGCAGCTGTGCAGAAATTGGTGCATGTTGTATAAATTATTATCCAACCTACTTTGTCTTAAAACACTCACCCCTCCTTAGTTTTGGAGCCGTGACAGAACTATAAGCATAGCATGTATAGATTTTTAAAAATACAGAGAGTGCCAAAAAAAATTATATACATTTTAAGGAAGGAAAATACTGTAATAAAATTGTAATATTCAATATATATCAATAACAAAAGATGAAAACAAGTCATGTATATGCATGTTTCTGGCACCCCCGGTATATAATTTATAAATGAAAGGAAGAGGCAGCTGGACTATGTGGCTCACAGCTCTACACAGGTAAAAGAGCCAGAGCATATTTTTTTTTAATCAAAACATCAAAGAGAGTTGGAAAAATAAATATATGATAAATTATATCTACAGCAGTGTTTAACCCCACCCACTCCTGGTTTTTATGCAAGTGATAAGTTAAGCCTTTTAATTAAATAGAATATATTTCTATTTTATGGAATGAATTTTATCCTGGGGATGATTCATAGAAGAGCTGTCAGCTACCATGTAACCATGTAATTACAACCAACACTGTAGCAACAAGGTTATTATGTCAATACAGAGTGGATTCTCAAAGCTTAGGAGCAGGAAAAACAATTTCAAAACGTATTTATCATTTAAAGCTTCTTTACATTTTCATTGGTCAAACAAAATGTGGGTTTGGTTTCAAGCTAGTGGTTGACATTTCAAATTTATCAGACATTTCATGCTTATAACTTCGAAAGAAATTAATGAATTCAGACCAAATCTAGTTACTGAAGGAATTAAGCAATAACTCAAATAGTATGTCTTGAAACAAAACACCTGTAGTCTTAAAACAATACATTAGCTGATATATTTATTCAAACAGGCATACGAACTCATTTTTAAGGTCCTTTCATTAAGCTTGGTTTGTGTCTAAAAGTTATCGAGATACAAACTTAATAAACCCTTTTTTCAGTTTATAAATAATCTATACTCGAAGTGGATATATGGCTCACCATATAAACACTAGGCTAGTCAATCACTCATTCCACATCTGGTTAATACGCAACATTCTATTTTAACCTAATGAAGGTCACAAAGTCACTGATTTACCTGTAGTAAATATTTAAACCACTGCATGAATATAATAGTACACCAGGAAGGAAAGTTGAAAACTAAAGCTAAACTCACCACTCAGATTCCAAAAGTGTAATCATCTGATCAAGTTATCTAACCATTAAAATGTGTGTATATATTGTACAACTATACTGTGAAAGAAAACCAACTTGGGAGGGGGGAAGAAAACCAAGCTTTTAAAAGGTATTAAGATAAGAATAAGAATTCAGAGGATGGAATGTGGGGGCACAAGAAGTTTAATTGAGTACAGAATAATATATACAGGAAATTCAGTCAAGTGTATGACAAACTGAATGAAAATTTTAATTAAACCTCACTCACTAAAAGAACATTACAAAGCTCTATTGGCTGGCAAGCTCAAGGTCAGGTGTGAAAGGAGCTAAAACAGCTGACTAAAGAAAATTCAATGCAATTCCTTTTTTCTTTCCAATAACTTTTTGAGAATTAGATGGCAGAGTTTACATGCAGATCTTTATAATTGTTTTGCCTAGTTGAGGGACAGAAGGAAGAAAATAGAAATGGTATGGCTCAGAGAGATTAAATTAATCTATGAGAGTTTAAGGTCAAGTCTGAAAGCAAATTTAAATGGAGCTCAGGGTTAGTTAACATTCTTCCATCTTATCTACTATACTCAAACCCTTTAGCTACATAGTTTTGAAATGTGGAAAAAGACAATGGCACAATGGTATATGTAATACCACCTGCTCATTTTATATATGAGGATACAGAGGCCCATTGAGGTTGAATGACTTGTCCAAGATTAAATGATAAACTGATTGTAGGGTCAATGAGCAAAAAAGTTCTTCTAATTGTAGATATCAAAGGAAAAAATTAAAAAAAAAAATCAAGAGACTAAAATCAACCAGTTGGTAAATATCAAAAGCATAATAAAACTGTCCTAGCCAGGTGCATTTAATAGTGGACCCTATTCTGGCAAATGAAAGACTCATTTAACTTCCGTTTTCTTTTCCACACTGCTTGTATCCCAGGGAACAATTGGATTGGTGAGCCCCTATCAACTACATACAACTGCAGGCCATGAAATCAACATCGGATGAAAACTGTATTCTGACCCTAAAGCAATGATTTAGAGGTAAGGAGCCCCATCATAAATCCATCATGTTGTATGCACAAAATCATTCTAAAATTTCAGCTTAAGTATTTGAGACAACATACAGTTTAAGTAACTGATGTTCTTTCAATTCGTCTATTTTTTATTTTGTCTAACTTGCCATCTAATGACATTTGTTGCAATAAAATCAACTTTATTGACTCTAGTTAAAATGTGTTGGGGAGAACTTTGCAATGAAGTGGTTTTCTGAAGTGTTTGAAGTCTGAAGGGAAATGAGTTGTAATAACACAGGAAGTTCCTAGTATGAATGGACTTCTCATGAAATTAGTAAACACTTTACTGATTAAACCAAGGGATTGATGAGGACTTACTCTGGTCATCATTCCTGAAAAATAGAATTAGTAACACCTCTTAATATGGGGTGAACAAAAGCTACCACAGCCCGTTATCTCTCCTAAGGAAAGGGGTTTTGAGATAAGAATTTTACACTCTGGAGAGGAAGAAGCATTTGCCTTCGATTAGTAGGATAGGCTGTCTGCATCATTTCTTTCCTATTTTGTACTCAAAATCATTAGAACATATACAAATTTCTGCTATAGAAGTTACCCTATAAAGTTATCCTATAGAAGCTAGATTGAGAAAGCAGTAATTATTTACATCAACCTGAGTCCAGGATATTACTAGAATCTACCAATTGTTATAAATATTTGTATTCTTTATAAACATTGAAGCAATGTTTATAAAGAATACAAACAATAACTGGATAACCAGAGGAAAGGAAGAACAAAATATATAACTATGCTACTGACTCAAAATAAAGTATTACAACTTTGTAAAAACTTTAGTAATAAGAAAAGTTTAAAAACAGTAAAAAAATATAAAAATCAGTTTCCCAACCTCTTCGGTGAATGGGCATAAACACAGACAAATGATAAACTAAAATAATTTTACAAATACTATTCTTTTCCTACTCATTTTCAATACAAGATCTCCAGAGAACTGTGACTTTGAGGGACAAAAAGTTTTATCTTCTTACAGCAAATTTAGCTTCCATGATAAAATGGGTAAACAGGAAAAAACACTGTTGGAACTTTTTTTGATCCAACATTGTAAGAAATAACAAATATTAAAATTGTTATGCTGCAGTTTAAACAGTGTGCATTTGGTATTCTTTATTAAGGTGCTTTCAACCTCTGCAATAACATTGGAAAGTTTTAACTAAATTTTTGCAACCTAATGATACTCAAGGCATCAACTATTTTTGTAGTAAAAGTCATCCTGAACATTTTCAAAGGTGGGCAATCTTAAGTGATTTTTCAACTTGCTCATTCCCAAAAAGGTACAGACATAATGACACGGATGAAACTAGACTTCTTTTCTAATCACATGGAATCATAAATTATTAGTCACTCAAGACTGATTACTATTCCATGATTCCTTTAGAAGCCCAGGACTCTTAATGACTGCTTTCCCAGGGTCACCGTTTATTTGGGCTATTATTTAGAGAAAACAGCCCAGTTGTCTATGAAGTCGTAAGTGGGCTTGTCAGTGACTGTGAAACTATCTACATAGGAAATCTTGTTTTCAGAACATGCCAGCATCAAGGATGGGAGAATAACCTGATAAAGTTCAACTAAAAGGTCTATGCTGCACAAAGGTTTTAAAAACCATGCAGCTCATATGGGAAGATGTTGAGGACGTTAGTACTGCCCTGCATCTTGGGTCTCGGTGTTTGATTGTGCTAATGAGTTCAATGTCACTAAGAAGCAGAAAGAAAAAGAAAAACAAAATGATAAGTGGTGGTGGGAGAAAATCAGAGAACAGGGTAATTTTTGAACAAGAGTATAAAATCAAGCTAAGAAAACAAACATTGAAGGGTAAACAGTACTCATGCAGCAAAGAATTGAAGGGGAGGACATCAGTGGATTTAAATGTTACAATCTTGGTGATGGTTATATGACAGGAATTGCTCTCTTTGGTTACAAAGAATGACTCCAGAAACGTTTTTGCATTATAAATTAGGTAAAGGATTCTAATGAGGAATTTTTAACTGATTAGCATGAAATAATATACACTGTCAGCATGCATATTTCTATTTAAAAAGTATCTAATGACCAGAACTTATGCAAATTTATAGTATGAGAAGAAGGAAATCAGAGGTAAGTGGAACTTAATAGAGAAAAACAAGAAAAATAAAAATAAAATAAAAAAAGCTGGCACATTCCTGTTTGCTACTGACCCTCTTCAGTTGTTGCTGTAACTGTTCCCTCATGGACTCAGGACAATTGTCCAGCTGGGTCTTCTGCTCGGAGTAAAGCTCCTGAAGCCTCTCTAGTTTTTCCCTTTCAGCATCAAGCTTTACCTTCTCCTGAAGTTCAGAAATCAGAAAATAGAAGAATAGAAATTACCTTCACACCTAAACACGCGTTAGTGAACATTTCCCAAGGATAACACACACAAGTATAAATAAAATCTAGATAAACTATGAATGTGGAAACATATCTTGTTAGTGACCAGGATAAGGGGTATAAGTGGAAGTAAAGACAAGGGACCCCATTTCTGTATTCTCAAAACATAGCCCACTTCAATAGGTATTGGCAGTGACTCCCATCATTCCTTCCTTCCTTCCCTCCTTCCTGCCACCATCTTATGAAAGCAGGGGAAACAGTGGTAATGTTGGTCAATGGTCAACAAAGAACAAAAGAAATACTAACTGAATTCATCAGCTAGCCTTGCCAGGGTCACTTGGCAGAGAACCAGACAAACAAAAGCAGGCATTACCTCAAGTACTGTGGTAGTCCAATTGGCTCTAGCATTTGTTAGGCAAGCTTTGGAAAGGATTGAAATTTTGTTCCCAGATCAGAGGCAGGCTAGGTGGTCTAGTTGGTGCCCCAGTCATCTGAAACAGTTCTAGCTATTTGGCCAACTTCAGAGCTTCAGCAATTAGAAAATCGGATTGCAAGGACAGCATCTAATTCAGAGGCTGAGAGAGCTAGTAAAATGCAAGACTGATGAAGCAGCAAGAGGAAGGTAAATCAGGCAGCTCACAGACACCAAAAGTGTGATGTTCAATGTGGAAATAAGGGCTTCCCTACAGTGACTGACATAAAAAATAACTGAAACATGGACTGTAAAAAAAAAGGAGAGGAGCTGTAAAAAAAAAAAAAAAGGAGAGGAGACCACTCAGGAGTCAGAGAACAGAAAAGAAAGGAAAAGATAACACTAAATCCCTCCTCAGTCACACACTCCAAAGTGACCCTGACACTCTCCAGTGTATAATAGGCAAATATTATACTCAGTGATTACATGGTCTTACAGTGTCACCTCGTAAATTGAGAGACAAAACTTCAATCTGCTTAGTACGGGTCTTTCCAACTTGTATAATACTCTGAATCCTTGAAGTCAGTTTTCCACTTGATCCTCTCTTTGGGTAACACTCTCAGCCTAAAGAAAAGCACTTTATGAAGCACTGCCACAGCCTGACCCTCAATAAGCAAAATAACTGCCACCTGACTTTCCTTAGCTCACTCTTTGTGAATTGCAAGAAATAAAGCTGGCTTCCAAGATATATATTTTTTAAAGGATGAAGCACTGACAGAGTCCTATAAAATTATACTTACTGTAACTTTTTCATCCAAATGGCCATGATTCCCTGTGTAAACATATATTTAGATTCTTTATAAAAGATATTATGGTTTAAGTCTAAATCTATATGATATCAATACCTATACCAGTTCACGTGAGTCTCCATTTTTTGCTTAAATTTGAAAATTTCAAGGGCATTTTAGAAATGTATACTTTGATTTAAAACTGCATTTTTCCCCTCAAAATGATTAAATCTAGAAGTCATAAAACTGAGAATCCCACTTCACATATCAATATAAAAATGATTCCACAACTTAAACTTTAGCAGACTGTAAAGACAGCATCCTCATCTTTAATGGTAAATCAGCTCACTGGCACATTTATTATGCAGGAATTGGAGAAATCAGTGACATTGTTCACAGAAAGAAGGATTCTCAAATGCTAATTCATAGTAAAACTGAATATACTAGTAGTACCAGTTAGATTTAGTCTTTAGTTTCAGAATTAATATTTTTTTTCCCGTAATAAAACCAGCAATACAAAAACACCTGTTGTCTTTTGGCTAAGAAATTGTGTTATTTCCTGTGTGTGCAGATCAAAGTTTGCCCTATTTACAGAGCAAAATAATTTTATCCAAAGAGCTGTATTTCTAGCGTAGATACAGTATCACCATATCCTGCAGCAATTCTAGTTCCAAATAGAAAGTTAAACAAATGAAACTATTCATTCAAATTAAATACCATATATTCAAAGCCCTAAAATTTAAAGTTATATTTGATAGAAAACACTGATACAATATTTGATAACATGAAAGGCACTGGCCTTTTAAAATAAGGTATCGATCCGAAGAAATAATCAAATTATTCCTCTGATGCTCTACTTTTTTACTGATAATAATAAGCACCAAGAAACAACTGATAAAAAATACCTTGTGTTTACATAATGCCCTCCTTCTCAGGTGCTCAAAACGTTTCGCAATTCCATACAAGGGAGCGGTTAGAAGAATGATGCAAGCAGGCACCATCAGAACCTTGCAGCAGCTTCTCTGTGGTTTGTCAGTAAGGCTGTGACCACTACCTGGGTCTCAGAGCAAAAGCTCAGTGGGGCCAAAGTGAAGGCAAAGGAAGTAAAGGGGAAGGATGAAAGAAGGCTTAGTGACAGGTGGGCCTGGCCATAAATCACAGAGGACCAGAGAGGTGACAGCATGCCTGCAGGAGCCAGAAGTATATCAACTCTGAGCCAGAAAGAAATTAATATTCCTCTCTTCTATTTATCACCCAGGAAGTTTTCAAAGGAAAATTAACTCTGGGCAAGCAGCTAATTAGAGCTGAAAGTATCAAAATATAGATGGAACAATTAGATGATGCTCTTGGGTTCAGGGATTCTTGCTTTTGACATGTAAAATATTAAAACTGGGTGTTATTCTCTTCTCCCAGATTTAAATTAGTAAACTCACCTATTCTAACTACTATAGGCACAATGATACTTTCCAAACACCAAACTGGGAAAGAGTATAACTTTTTTTTTTTTTTAAGATTCGTAAATCTATTTTCAGGAAATAAATGAATTAAAATGAATCTTTGGTATTTTAACAAATTTAAACTTTGCTGAAAAACTAAGATTTCAAGGAACTGGGACACTCCAGGGAAATACAGGTGTACCGGGGGACATTTATAAAACCAAGAACATTCAGAATGAGACTTCCCCAGAGACATGGCTGCTTCCATCAGCACTGTTCTTGCGTTGACTTGTCCTCTCTTGATGTACTAGCAAAATCCAGTTAGGTCACAAATTCATTGCCAGGTTCTGCCTATTTTCTATATTTAAGACTGATTTCCTAAAGTGTATATATAGCCGAAGTTAAATTATTCACGGGCAAATGACAGTAAAAATCAGTATATAAAACCAGTCGTATATTTGCTTCCATAGTGAGTTGTTCATTCACTCACTCCATAAATATTTATAAGGGGATTAGACGTAGAGAAAAGAATGAATTCGATTACTGTCCTCATAAAATATAGGCTATTTAGCTTTGTAGTTCCTAGCCCTGATTGTACATTAGAAAAACTCGGAAGAGCTTTTAAATACGCTATTTCTCAGGCCTCCATGTAGTTAGAAAGCCCAGGGAACAAGCATTTTAAAAATCTCTCCAGCTTTTCTCATAGGCAGCCATGTTGAGAACCACTGATTTAGCCACCCAGGATGATTTGAGAAGCAATGACAATTAACTACAATTCTATTTTTCTAATGAAGATATAGGATTCTAATACAGGATCCACCAAAAATTTTCTTAAAACATTTGGTCTTAGCACCTTTACTTCATAATATAAAAGGCCTCTCTTACAAGTATCATTCCAATTATTTGGTCCCAAATTCTTACATTCAGATTAAATGCCTCAAGTAAACGAAATGAAAAATGAACTGTGAGAGATTCCAATATCCAAAATATATTTGGAGAGAAATGATGCATTTCAAGTGCAGAAGCAAAATGATTCTCTTCTAACAAACAAATTTTATAAGTTTATCCTAAATAATTTGAATTTGTATGCAAGAGTGGCCAATAATCTTGAATGAATGTAATAATCCAATACTTGTCATAGGATCACTTATTTTGCTAGATCTGTGGTTAGAAGACAGTAACATAAGTTTTCTCTCTTTCAAGTTGTGTTCTTTTTTTAAAAAAAAATTTTATTGGGGAACAGTGTGTTTTTCCATGACCCATCAGCTCCAAGTCAAGTAATTGTTTCAGTCTAGTTGTTGGGGGCACAACTCAGTGGCCTATGCAGGGATCAAACCAGCAGCCTTGGCATAATAAGCACGCGCTCTAACCACCTGAGCTGACCAGCTGCCCCTAAGTTATATTCTTGAAGGAAGGAACTGGAATTTAACTTGCTGGCTCTATTTAAATCCCAACACTACACAGAAAATTCTTGAATAGCAATAAAAAATATCATTTTACCCTACCTAAGTGTGCAATGCTTGTTAAACAGATGGTTCAAGGTTACCCTGAAAAGATGCTCACTTTATTAGCTTGTATGGCTGCTAGATAAAGCAGAGAATACCCAGTTAAATTTGAATTTCAGATGAACAACAAATTATCTTTTAATGTAAATATGTCCCAAATAATGCATGAGACATAATGACACCAAAAAATTACTCTGTTTATCTGAAGTTCAAATTTAGCTGAGCATTCTGTACACAGACACACACATACACACGCACACACACTCACACACACACACGCACATTTGGCTAAATGTGGCAGCCCTATTAGCTTGATAAGATTTTCTTAAAAATTAAGATCCATCTTTGTAGCTTCCAAACTGTTTGGCACAGAATCCAGCACATACTACGTACTAGCCATACTGCATGAAACACTGGGTCAGGTTTTGAATCAATACAATGATGTGTTAAAATTCATAGTCCCTAAGCCATTATTTTTAAGGACTGTCCATCCAAAATCCTCTCCATACACCCTGAGAATCCTTTTCCTTCCATTTCCTAAAGGCTGTGGGGTTGTTTGCCAGGCAGGCATCCTCCTAGGTTCACAGAGCAGGCAATTGTTTTAGACTCTAAATCACTTATCTGAAATTCTTAAGGCCAGATGTGTTCCATATTTCAAAAATTCTGCATTTTAGAGAAGTAACGCTGTTCAGGCAGCATATATCACATGGCATTTCCAGTGAGGTCTCGGGCGGTGCCCTGTATCTATGCACATTACTACTGCGACAGCTACTTAGGAATATTCACACTGAATGTGTGAATCTTAGTCAAAATCAGGTTTTAGAACCCACTAAATTTTGGTGCCAACCTTACAAAAGGACTTTTTTTCTCCACAAAACTTTTCAGATTTTGGAACTGCATAGGCAAGACATGGACCTGTGTCAACCAATGGTGATAGTTGAGCACCCATCCTCTGCCTGCCTCTAAGGAGGTACAACCTTATGTTGCTTTCTCAGGAATTTCCCACCCCCCACCTTTGGCTTTGACAATTTAATTATACAATTAATGGATATTTAGTGTAGAAAATGTTGAAAAATCATAACACTAAGGATTTATGTACTCAAACAACCACAAGAAAAAAATAACCCTAATCTGGAATCCTATTGATTTAATCTCCAAATCCCATGATATAGTTCCACTTCCTCTAACCAGGGAGCTAACTTTGAAATGTAAGAAAGAGGCATGGGAAGGGTTGGGTCCCTCTGAAGACTGACTATGACTTGGCACATGCTCTGCTCTCAAGAGGCATTAACACTTGGGCGAGGAATTCTGGGCTGGCTCTTTGTCTTCCCCTGGCTCTGATGGAAGAGTGGGAAGGAAGTAACAGGTACTTTGGCAAGACAGTGATGGGGAATAAAATTTAACCATTTAAAATACAGTGATGTATGCTTATGGTAGAAAAATTAGTCAAATAATTTAAGGTTTTATGCAGTAATATGTTGTATGGCATAGAGCAATTTAGCTTCAGTTCACGCCTTTACGTGTGATTAGTTCAGTAGGGCTAAAAAAGTATCATCATCTATCTGTGTGAGGGCAGAGCCTTAAACAAAACACTGGTTTGAGCTTTATGATTACCATGTGGGTAGATGGAAAGATTCTTCAATGAGACTATGGAAGCAGAGCCGTTCCTTAACCATTTTACTTAAGATTCAGTACCACTGACTTTTGATTTTTGGATGCTAAGCTAATCCCAAAACAGAGGAAGTTGAACAACTATTTTTAGTTTTGCTTTATTTATTTATTTTTTTTGAGGGCAGCACCACTGATCCTCATATGTGGGACTGAACCGGGGCCACTGGCTTCCCAAACCAGAGCTTAACCACCACACCACTCGGCTGGCCCTAGTTTTGATTTCTTAATGTACTCAGAAATAGACAAAGACAGGAGGAAAACCTACACAAACGCATACCTCTTCTCAGCACTTACCCCAACTGAGCTTCATGGTTCTCGGGGCTGTCCCACTCTCAGTCACCAAGCCCATTCAACTAAAACAGTTTATTAGAGGGCCGGCCGAGTGGCATGTTGGTTAGGAGTTGGCTTGGGACGCCAGCTCTGGGCAGCAGGGCTCCAGTTCGGATCCCACATGATGGTCAGTGACGCTGTGCCATCTACATTTAAGATGGTGAACAACAGCTCAACCTGGAGCTGGGCTACTGTAAGCTACCGTGGGTGGCTGGCAGCCAGCATGAGTGGCTGGCAGCAGGTGTGAGCTGCCAAGAGCGGCATGAGCGGCTGTCCAGGGGCCGGCACTGATCTGCCTCAGCCGGGAAGAGTGCAATGATGATACCAATGTGGGCCAGTGAAGCAACGTCCTCCACAACTAGACTGAAGAACAAAAGGACAGCAACTTGTCTGTGCTCCTTCCCCGATTCCCCAACACTGTTCCCCTCCCCCAATTCCCCAATAAAATCTTTAAATACATACATACATAAATAAATAAATAAGTGAAACAGTTTACTAGAGTGGAAGTTAACAACCCTCTCTCCTTCCACTTGCTCCAAGAAAACATGATGACCTCTTTGCTTACTTCTTCATCAAATCAACATCCTTTCTGGGATGATGTTCGAGTCAGACACTTATATTTGCTCAGGGTTTATCCATGTTACTAGATACTCTATCTGTGATGTGACTACTGTTGGAGAACACCATAGGCAGGTGGCATTAAGCTCAGAGATACATGGAAACAAGCTTACTGGTGCCCTTGACAGTGGTACCCACCCATAAAAGCAGGAACAGTCAGCTCAGGATGCCGCTGCAAAAATGTTCAATAAATAGAACATTGAATACACTGTCATATTTTATGTTGTATATGTAAATATGTCTATAGTTTATATTTTATATACTAACATATAATAAATAATCATCTACAACATGTCAAACAGAGTGACAATTCCCAAATCAGCTAAAGGAAATAATACCAAAGATGGGTCTTGAGAGCCAAGGAAGTGACATGGATAATTTCACACCAGAATTTGAACTCTGAGGTGCCATTAAACTTGCTTCCTATGTCTCCAGGTCTTACCTCCAAAACACTGAAGCCAGGTTTACAGGATGTGCTACTGACATCTGAATCGGAGCTTGCCCAACAGGGATATTTTTCAGGTTTTGGTTTTCTCATTCCACAGTTTATATCTGATGGCAGCAACAGGTGTATGGAAAAGGAAATGAGATCCAAAAGGGTGAAGGCCACTTCCTCCTTCTGTCTTGTGCTCTGGCTCGACTGGCAGCCTGATTACAAGCCCACTGGCATGTGCACTTGGACAACCATCTCAGCTGTCCTGAAACTTGGCCTCGTGTCACTCTTGGGCAGGTGTTTGGCTCACTGTTGCTGTTAAGGCCCAACCTAGACCCATCGTTAGCAAAAGATCCAAGCACAATATTCCCCAGGAATACTGGGTAGTATTCTGGCACCTACTGCGAGCTGGGTAAACAGTGGATAACACTGCCTTTCTGTTTCACCCACTAGGGAGGGAAATGAATATCTAACAAGCCCAAACAAATATAAATTATAAAAATGTGATTTGTAAAAGGACTAAAAGGAAAGCAAGGAGAACATAATCTGAACTGGAAATGTCTGGAAGGGCTTTTCTGGAAAACATTGAATCTAAACCCTGGAAAGACAGAACCAATAAGGCATAGAATATGGGGAAAGGAATTCCAGACCGGGCAAACAGGTCTGCAAGGGACCTTTTGTGGGGGTGGGGTGGGGAAATGGATCTTTAAACAAACTGAAAGAAGGCCATGGTGAGAATGGTTTGAAGAGGGAGGAGAGTGTTCAGAAAGGCATGTAACGGCTAAGGAATTTAGATTTATATAAAATACAGTGGAACACAAACCAGAGTGATATGATCGAACTTATATTTCATTAAAAGTCACTCTGGCTGCTGTGAAGAGAATGGATTGAAAGGAATCATATGAAAATGGGACTAAAGAACAGATTTTGAGGACTCAGAAGAGAATGCTTTAATGGAGATGCAGCAAAGTCGAAGTAACTGAGAAATATTTTCATAGTTGATTGGATATGGGAGTGATGGAGAAAAAAGTATCAAGATCTACTTCCAGGTTTCTGTTTGAACACCTAGGTGGACAGAGATGCTATTTTCTAGACTGGGAAAACTGAAGGAAGAATAGGATGGGGGGGTGGGGGGGGAATGTGTGGAATGCAAGGGGAAGGATAAGATCAGAGTTTAGTTACAGGATATTCAGTTGGTGATATCTGTGAAATATCTGAGTGGAGATGTCAGGTAGGCCACAGGATATGAGTCAGAAGTTCAGAAAGGGGTTGTGGGCTAAAGACAAACATTTGACAGTCACCAGTACATACAGGTTGTTGGAAACCATGGATATAAAAGAATGTGAGGTACAAGAGAAGAAAGTTCAGATCAGAGACAAATACTCTTAACAATTGGTTCAATAGAGACAGAGGAACAAACAAAGGGAATTGAGATGGAAAAGTCAGAGAGATAAGTACAAGAAGAGAAAGAGAACCAGGAGTGTGTGGTACAGGGAGGCAAAGGGGTGGTGGGGGGCAGGAAGTGCCAAGAAAAGGAGTTGTCCCCTGTCTTGAGTGCTTCTAGGAAATCTGATCATAAGAAGACTGAAAAGCACCCCGTGGGTTGGGCAGCACCTATGTCGGTCTTCAGTCATCTTAACAAGAGCAAATCTGATGGCGTATTAGGAGCCTAAGCCAACCGAGTTGGGAGGAATGGTTACTGGGAAATTGAGGAAGAGGACACACAGGTTGTGCTAGGAAAACTATTTGAAATATTTGGCTATGCTGAAGAGAAGCAAAATAAGGTAGTATTTGGAAGACAGTTATTTTTAAATAATAATTTTTTAAAATAATAATGTTGGCATGCTGACAGTAAGGGTCCAGTAAAGAGGAAGAAGTTGTGGGGAGAGGGATGCAGAAAGACTGAAACCCTCGAGATGGCGGGAAGGCATGAGGCCCAGGGCACATCCAAAGGCACTGGTCTTTGCGGGGAAGAGAGAACCTTCCTTAGTTGTGAAGAGATGGATGTTTCTAATTTCTCTGTGAAGTAGGTGGTGATATCATCTTAGAGCCAGTGGGAGGACAGGGGACCAAAGGTTTGAAGAGAAGGAAGTTATAAAATAGCCATGTCATAAAATGGTAGAATAAGTTCATTTGAGAAACACAGTAATGCTGCCAAGCAGAACTAAGCCTATTTGAGTTTGGTTGTCAGGAATATGTTGTAACACCATCTAGCCCAGTCGTTTTCCACTTCCCTCAACCTCCTCTGGAATTCCCCACCCAGAGCTAGTTTCTGCCATTTTTCACACCATGTGATGACAGACAATAATCCCACCTTCCAAGACCAACTAATCCTCTAACAGCTGCATGAGCTGATCCTATATTTCAGGCTTCCACTGTCCCCTATGCATAGCCTCTATCAAGCCACCAAAACAATAATAGGAAGGATGGAGGTGGCCTCTTTGCTTGTTTCTGCCATGTGCCAGAGTCCCTCCTCTATCTGAGGTCTGGAGAACATAGCACAACTTTCCCTGGGAAGTGAGATTTAGCATTGACTTGACTTGCTTCACTTCTGTGTGGAATCCGATGTTAATGACAGATAGACAAATAGAATTTGTAGGCCATACCATGTGTGGGCTATACACAGATACATAACTACATGGATGGGGAAAGCAGAAAGTTTCACCAGAAACATAAAGTGCCACTCCTATTTCCCAGAATGGCATAAACAGTAAAATACTAATTAGTCCCAAGACAAAGACATCGGATGCCTCCAATGAAAGATTCTAGCTCTCTGGGTGCAGAATCTTTGAAATGCATAATCCTCCCATATTGCAGAACTAGACAATCAATCCTTTGACTTGCTTTTGAGTTTCTAAAGAAAAATGTACCTATTACCCAAATGGGTTCTTTACTATTTCAAAGTCTGGGGCCAGACGGAACATATATAAAATTTAATATGAAAAAGCTGTGCAGTTTAATCTTGACAAGCAGACAATCAAGAAATTGATGTGTAGCTTTTAATCTGACTTCAATTTCTGACAATATCTTTTTGAGCTCATTCTCTGGCACCAAGATCAAATGCCTTTATTTATAGGTCGCTAGCAAAGAGGAGCCTATAAAAAGGAAGCCACATCCAGCAGAAATCCTTTCTACTTATTACCCCTAGAACTTACTCAATTGCCATTTTTTTTTCCTTTTTCTCAGCTTAGTAGAAAACATGGTAAGCAAGCAAGAACATGTTAAAGCTTATTTTGCTTTTTCTTTCCCAAACTGGAACTTTATTTTTTTAGTTTAGGCTTAGTTCAACTGTAACTCACTCAGAATATGAGAGGAGAGTAAGTAAAATATTCTCCAGAAAAAATAAATGAACAAAAAAACACAACTATTCTATCAACCTGGATTCTAAAACTGCAAATAATTTTTCATACTTTCCTTAGTAGATATCAGCTAATATTCAGATTCTGGCCTGAAATGTGTAAGCGAGACCTTTCCCAGATAAGTCTCAACTGCGTTTCACAGACACTTTTCACTTGGCAGTGTGTGAGGAGCCCCGGAACATTGCAATGCATATTTCAAAGAGCAGTGCACTTGCATTGAAGACCATGGCAAGGCAAGACAGGTGAGATAAATGCTTCCAATTTGTCTTTTTAATAAACAGAAAAATGAAAAGAAATCAGACAACCATATTTGAATATGCTTAAGCCACCCCTACAGGAAACCAATGGTGGTAAAAAAGTTCAGTACATTCAAAAAAACTCTTTAAAAACCACAGTGGAATCAGAAGAGCAGGAAGGCCAATGGAAAAAAGCAATTCACTCATCTCAAGAAAGAAAAGCTGCCATGAATATCAGCTTGAAGTTATACAGGTTCTACATTCCCAGCATCACCTGCTCAGTACCTGACAGGTCTCACTTGGTGACAAGTTACCTCGTCTTGAGAGACTTTTCTCTAGTGCCACTGTCTCCAGGATTAGGACACACAAATCCAAAATCACAGTAAACGCACACAACATTTAGATTAAATCAAAGAGGACCACTCTTGTGCCCACAAAAATTGAGTTCAGGTAGAATTTTCTTTTTTACCTTGGTCTTTTCACCAACGATGTTCTTTTCCAGTTCTACTATCTTCCGGTTTAGATGATCCAAAATCTCCTTCTCTTTCATAAGTTCAGTTGTTTCGGATTTCTGCTCTCCATCCAAAAGAGCACATTCCATATCCAACTGAGGAGACAAAACAAAGCTCAGAGGTGTTTCACTTTCAGGGACATTCTCAGCTGTGTACTGAGGAGGTGAACTTTTAACAGCTACAAATTTCAAAAAGTACTACTGTTATCAGCCAAATTGTGGGGCCTATAGAACATTCCAGAGAGCCCATGGAAGACTCAGGATTCCTATATAAGAATGCTGGAGAGGCTGGAATATATTTGCTAAGAAAACTAGCTATCTTATTTGATTTTTCTATGATAACTCCTTTTCTGTTTACTTTTCAAGGATATTTTGCCCATTTGCTTAGATTCAGGCTCCAGCTTGAACCATCTTGGGAGCAGCCACGACTTTGTTTGTCTCTAGAGCATGGGAAATGAAAATTACCCTCAGCCCAGCACACAAGCACCGCATTCCTAGCAATGCCAGCTGGAGGGGTTTCCAGGGTTTGTGTATAAACTGACAGGTGAGCAGTCCCTTCCCACTTATGGGGTTTTCTGCATCATCTGTGAGTACAGATGCACAGATCCGACCTACCCAGAATTACCTGCTCCTTCTCACTCCATGAAGGTGATATAAAAAAAGCCCCTCTTTACAGTTATAGTTATAATTCTATAACTAGAGTTATAGTCTGTGTCTGTCTCCTTGGTTTGCAAACTTCTAGAAAGCTAGGTCTATGTTTGATTCACAAGTAAATTCTCCTCTAGTACCAACATGATATCCAACTCACAAAGCATGCTCAGAAAATGTTTGTTGGATTTGAACTTGAACACCTAGTTCATGGTACCTTAGCTAACGGAACTTGTAACAAATCAGAAAGCATATATAGTAAGTCCTCACTAACATTGCAGATAGGTTCCTGGAACTGCAATGAAACAATATATAATGAAACCAATTTACCAAAAGCTGATTGATACTCGTATAAACAAGAGCTAAGTTCCTATGGCATCTCATCCATGTTAGAATGAAATGACGTTAGAATAGAATGACATTATTCTAGGACCTGATGTAGTGGTTAAGACAAGGTCAGATATACATACATGAAAAAATGGTTTAATAGGTTTATCAATTCTCATTAAAAAAATGGAAAAAAAGAAATGCAAAAAAAGGGCAATTTTACCCTACATATGTACCCACCGAAAAAAAATGTTTGCTATGTATTGTTTCCAGTGCCTGCGCCCAAAACTGGCAGTAATATTTTAAAACTAAAGCAAAGCAATTAAAAAGAGAGAGGGTAAAAAATGAACTTGTGGCATATACCTCTCTGGAGGATTCATCCATCTGGTCATTTATGTCTTTGATTTTTTGTTCAAGTTCCTCCAGGTTGTTCAGAATCGCTATTCGAGTCTCTTCCATGGCAGCCAGCTCCTGAATCCTTTGTTCTTCACTTATGCCCTCTGGGGTCTGTGATTAATCGACATAGAAAAGGGCTATTCACACATCAACTTCAGAATTTCCCAATTGGTACACCAGCCACAGGTCTAATGTTTTAGCCCGTGTGCCTATTTGGATTCTAAAAGCATCCCTGTGATGGTTTATTTGGAATTCCCCATTTTCTCACAGATACTCAGCAGTTAGGTTTTTCGGTTAGCTCATAAAAAGCAACTTAAATTTATAAATTCCAATCTTTTAAAAGCTGAAACAACTAAGAGGTTATGCCGATGAGGCAGCCGTTGCCCTGTGGTGGCTTCTCTAAGTCTATAGAGACAGCTCAGCACAGCAGAGAGCTAGAATCTAGACAAGACTTTGCCATCTTCCTCAGGAATATCTTGGGCATGCTGCTCTACTGTCACCACAAGCTCCATATCTTTCCCGTCTTCAGGTAAGTACCTCTGCAACAGTCTCTGAAACCTGTAGCCATACACTGGGTCCCACTGCTAGGGTTATCTGAAAATGAGCTTTCATGAATATTTCATTTTCAACACAAGGTGGGAAAAAAGCAAGGGCATATCACACTTGGCTGAATTTCACTGAAATAGTCCACAAAATTAACAACCAGAACAGAATAGGCTTAATTACTTTGGTGATGCCCCCGTCCCCCACAATGTTTTAAAACTACATACTTAATATTAAGTTAATTCATGTTTCACTTTTTGTATTAGCACACTACTTACTATCTTTATCCTACAGAGGACCTTCTTCCTATATAATGTTTAAGACACTAACTGGGCCAGTGGCCTTTTGTGACATAGTGAAATAGGACCCTGGCCACCATTCATAAATTTCATGTAAAAACTGAGTTCTTTGGCAAGAAATGAGAAAGTCAAGAAAGAAATTGAGAGAAGGCATACTTACAACCCTGAATCGAGCTATGACAAATGCTCAGGGAAGAAGGGAATACTGATCATACACACAGCCAAAATGTGACTACCCATCATTTTAAGAAGAGAATACAGTGAATGGAAAATAGTCTCTTCATTCAAGAACCACGAGGTGGAGACCCATCTTTTAAGGGATTCCAGTATATTTAAGTTGTATCTCTCTTTGAAAAAGAAGTAATTTCTTTGCATCATTAAGTCAATAATTATACAATTTCACACAACTGCAAATTGGAAACAGCAGCCTAGACAAGTAAAATTATTGAAGATTACTTGCTAATCATTAAAAAGAATATTCAAATTAACAAAAAAAAACACCCCAAACACATTAAAATTTAGTGTATCTTACTAAGTTTATTTAATGTATTTAATAATCCCAAAAATAACATTAAGAAGATAGGTATCATGTCATATTCTTTATTCTTTACCTTACTTTGCTGCCCCTTAAGGAGATTAAATGAGTGAGAAGTATCTCAGGTTGATTAGAACAAAGGTATGCTGGATTTCTAAACTTTGACATTTAGATTCTTGCCACCTAAAATCTGTATCTTATCGACTAATAAAACAACTGCTGACCATTTCATCACAGACAATAGATCTCATTGTCCTAATACTTACGTGCCCATTTTAGGGCCTGAGGAATGCCTGTAACATTGAATAGCATTCCGAAATCACTGCCGAGTAATCCTAGCAGGAAAGCCTCAAGAAGACTGATATCCTGTCGGGTCAACGTTTCATATTAGGTTTCAACTTCCAACATGGTTTAAAAATATCTCTCTCACGGGTGGAAATAAAGCATTAAAGAAAACAAAAACTGAACCATCTGCAAAACTATAAAGATAGGTAATAGTGGCAATTATGAGTATCTGCATAACTCAACGTTTCAAGAAAACCTATCACAATAGTTATATTTAATAATAGACAATAGTTATATTTAATAATAGACAACTTGAGAAGTTGTTTATAGCAATTAATGCTATCTAAGAAATGACTGGGTTTGGTTTTTTTTTTTTGCTGTTATTTATAAAAGGTGAAATCTTCAAAAGGCGTTCTAAATTTCTGATTTGTGATAGAATGGGGTGAAGATAATGTAATCTCATTTATGTCCAAATAAAGAAAAAAACAATAGAGAGCCAAGGGTGTGGTGGCTACTAAATATTAATAGCTTTAGTTTTATGGTGACAAAGAAAGCTTTAATCTTACTCTATCAGATTTATTTTTATTGTAATAATTAGGATTCCCCTGAGAGTAACCTGTTTTAATAAGCCCATTATGCATGTATGTGCATCCCCAATTCTGCCATCTTTGAGGTAACTTGATCCACACAGAGAAAGGGGAGAGAGAAAAGGGACAAGACACTTTCCACCTGCTCTGCGTTTTTTGTAGATTTCTTCTTAGAAATCTCTTGTAGACAGAGGAGGTGGCAAGTGTGAGGGCTTTGCACTGTACACAGAATGGTCAATGGTCACTCAAAAAGAGAAGAGTGAAAAAGTTCTCGTTATAAGGAAAAAACATTTTTTTGTAACTATATGAGGTAATGAATGTTAAGTAAGTTTATTGTGGTCATCATTTTGCAATATATGTAAGTCCCATCATTACGTTGTATACGTTAAACATATGCAGTGCTTATATCAATTATATCTCAATAAAACTGCAAGAAAAAAAGAGAAGAGTGAGCTATTCTCAGCTTTCACCTTAGGTGATGGTAGATAGGTTGACAAAAGCTAATTTTAATTAGCATATTTCCAAGGCCATCTGCATCTTTAAGTGTTAGGTAAAGCAAGTTCCAAAATGGTAAATCTCCGGTTTCTTAAATATTAAAATCTTTGTTTTGTAAATCTGCACAGAGTATTTTATACATTCCTGTCTTCTCCAATGCCCTTTAAAATGATTACTAACAACACTGTACTTTGTTAAGTAAATAATTCAGTGAGCAGATCATTCAAAGAATAAGAGATCTAGAACAAATGGTTAGGGTTTTTTTGTTGTTTATTTATTTATTTATTTTTTTAAGATTCTTTTATCTCCTGTCTCGATGTAATATATGTCTGTCTTCAAAAAAGATTAAATGAAAAGCTTATTCCCTGAAACCCATCACCATCTCACTTGCACTCTGTCTGAGCTGCAGTGTGGTAACCAGAGGTGCCCTTGACAGTTCCTATCTCTCAAGGAGGCACAGTCTTACATCTTGCCACAGGGATGCTGCTCCAAGCTTCAGAGAATTCCTATTCCACCAAAGCAAATTTGAGCAATGAAAAACATCTGTCATGCTCTGCTCACTTACACAACAGCTTTCTTGTCACAGCCCTCTTCAGGAGGAAAACTGTCTCCAAAATAACAGTCCTTAGAGAGGACACATGGCTTACTGTCTTATCAAAATCTAGAGATCTTCATGAAGGGAGGAATGTGAAAGATTGAAGATAAAAAGGTAGGGAAGGATTTCTGAGGAAACCCAACATCTGATAACAACCAGTCAAATTTTCAAATGATGGGTTATTTACTTTGCCTGAGCATCAACAATGCTGGATTCTGCTGCACCTTCCCTCCTCCCCTCCCCGCCCCCACACACCCAGATCCTAGTTTCCAACAGTTGCATCTTTCTGAATGGAAACAGATGTCCCATTCAGAATTACTCTCCATTGGGATTTAGTAAGATAAATGTGGTCATTGGAAGAAGGGATCGAACAGTCCAGACTGCCAATGTATATGATGAGAGAAGTCAACAGGTAGGTAAGGATTTCTGACCAGGAACATTCAACAATGTTCAACAAGAGAAAGCCTTTTTGTAGGCAAACAAACAAAAATAAAAACACACAAACTCCCCTGAATACTACTCCATGTTATAAATTACCTCCAGAATTTAGCACCATGATAAAGTCTTTCTCTTAAAGAACCAGTATGTGTACTTTTCCTATAACAAAAATATAACCAATGTATCTTTTTTATTTTTGGTTCTTTGCCTATGATTGCCAAGAATCTCAGAATTGAACTTAATGGTCAGTTGTTTTAATTAATTAATTGATTAATTAATTAAGTCGCTTTTATCCTAAAATAAACAAATTCTTGTGATCTGCTTTTCCCTGTTATTTACTATCTTGGTGTTCTAATTTTATTATAAGTAAAATTTATATCTTTTATTGTAAGCGCTCTTAAATCTTTTCTAGAAAACGAGTAGGGGAATTTTTTCTTAACTTGTGTGTGAAAAAAAAACAACATAAAAAGATTTCCCTTGAACTCCATTTAAAAAAATTCTCAAATTTGGAAGATATTTTTAAGTCAGCAAACAAGCAGGGGCTGAATGATAATTATGACGACATATAAATCTAAAATTTTTATGTCTAAAAAAATATCATAAAGTCAAAAGTCAAAGGTACCACTCATGATAAGATTAATTTCCTTACCACAAATAGCTCTTATTACTCAATACAAACAAGACATTAAGAAAATGGATGAAGAACATACATAAGTGGGTCAAATTACAAATTAACAACTAAAATATGAAAAGGTGTGCAATTTCATGCATAAAGACAAGTAAATTAAAACACCTATTAACTCGGCAAATTGAAAATTTTTGATAATACACAGCATTGGGAAGTGTATGGAGAATAAGGTGCACTCATAAAATAAACTATTAGTGAAAGTGTAACCTGGAAATACAGTCTTTTGAGAGTGCAATTTGGAAATACTGATTAAAATGAATAATACACAAACTCTTTGACCTAGCAATTCCACTTTTAGTAAGTGATCCTACAGATTACATTTGCATTTGCACAATTGTGCAAAATATATATATATATATATATATATATCCTAGAATATTTGCTTCATATAGATTTATTAGCAAAAAACTGGAAACAAACAACACTAGTCATCCAATAAAATGAATGAGATGAAGCTGTATATACTAATATGCAAAGATGCTCAAAACATTTGGTGAGGGGGAAAGGATGCAGAACACTATGTGTGTGTATATGTGTGTCTACCGCCATATAAGCATGGAAATACTATTAGGAAAGCACATAAAACACTTTAACTGTGTTTATCTATCAGGTGTATCACTGGGAGCGGACAAGATGAAGAGAAACCTTTCTACTTTCTGCACTGCTATATTTTTTACAGTGCAAATTTGTTACTTTATAGTAAATGCTCATTTGCTGCACCTTGCTCATTACCTCTTAAACTGAAGCCTCTCTGAAAACATTTTGGGAAACAAGCATGATAACACCTCTAGCCTCTAGCCATGCAGATGCATAGTCCTAGGCCCCCAATCCCAGTCTCTGTGCTCTGCTGCTTTACCTTTGGTAGGATACTTAGGTAAGTGGATTCGTTGGCAGTTTTCAGAAAGGCGGAGGAGGGCGGTGGGGTGGTCCTGCTGAGGTCCCTGAGCAGCTCCTCATTCCTGACACTCCTGGGGGAAAGGAAGTTGGCGCTACTCTGACTAAGGCTCCCGAAGATGGCCAAGTCTGCATCGTGGATGGAGCCTTTGGGGTGGCACCTGTATCTGACATCAGGGCTCACCAGGGCTTCTTCAAACACAGACTCCTCATCAGAGAGCTGCAGCTTCTCGAGCTCCTTATTGATTTTCTGCACATCTGCCACAGTGGTACCAGGGGACAAGCGGCTGTCGGACTTTGTGTATTCAGCACACAGGGTGAGGATCGTCTCCAGGCGCTGTCTCTCCTAGAACCAGAGGGGAGGGGAAGGTTAGTGGGCTGATGAAAATGGAGACAATTCCAAATAAAAAGACTAAAGAGGTTGGGACCACCGGTGATTGTTGATTCCATCCCACACAGAAACCCACAGGCACTTGGCTGGTGATGATTCTCCATCATCTTTGATGGATGCATTTATGAATCCAGATGACACCCGGGTTAATCTCAGTTCTGGCTGTTCCCTTTATTTGTATTTCCCAGTGCTGATCCTAGAATGTAGCGCACTCAGTAAGCTGTTTTCTTGATTTATCAAGTTTCCAAATACTTCAAAGATTTTTCTTAATCTCTGTTTTTTAAAATCTTCACTCCCCTTCCCTTCACCTATCTACCTTCAAAAATATCTGGATCTTTCATCACTATAGACTTGATATTTGCACATAAAATTGACTCTTTAACTTCATATAGAAATATTATTCTACGGTTAGACACACAAAAAGAAAAATGCTACTTAACTTTTTTTTTTTTTTAGCTGAGCCATCCTGCTACCTATTGGCAGCTCAGCAGCAGCTCAGCTTGGGCTGGACATCGAACTGCTGTTGCTCAGAGCTCAGCTCTCACTCTTGAGCAAGCTCTTAACCAACTGAGCCACTCGGCCGGCCCCTAAAGAATCTTTTAATTTAAAAGGCATAACTGGGCCTTTAATGTTTTTCCTTGAAATGTTTCACAATTTTCAAAATGCTTTTTTTAAGTCTCATTGCCATAAAAGGTATGTTCCACCAATGTCTCACATGAGTTAAATGATCATTAAAATGATGAAAAAAAGTGGGAATGTTAGAAGAAAATGAACATTTCATGTCATGTCCAGGTAGAAAGACATCAATGTATTTCAAATTCTGAGATAATTAAATCTTTGATTCCTTTATCTGGAAAATAAGGTCAATATATAGGCCATTAATGTCTCTAATGGAACCGCTAACTGACATTTCACCAAGTTCCCCATGCAAAACTGGTTGACATATATGATTCTTCACTTTAAATAAATTTATTATTATATTTGTGAACAATGATATATAACTTACAAAATCCTTATCATAAGTCTAGACAGCACTGTTTGGGTTGGGAAATCTCAATATCTTCACCTCTCATCTTAATTTCAATGCCAAAGTGAAAAGAAAAAAGTTAAATAACAAAGAACATTGTGATTACAGCTATCGCACTGAAAAGACAATTCAAAATCCTTCCAGAGAAAAACATTTTCCAAACTGGTTATCAGTAACAAAATAGAAAAAATTGAACCAGTACCGGGCTATTGTTTTCAATTTCTAACGGCAGCAAATTACAAAGACAAAATTCTGAAAGCAGTTCTATCTTTATTCGTCAAAAGAGTGTCAAACAGAAACAGACCAACATAATTCCCTGGTTTTCATTAAATACATTCATTCATTAAATGACAAGATAGAAGTCATTTATGTTATATCTGAATTTTATTTCTCTTCTAAAGTAACCCCCCGCCAAAAAAAAGAAAGCAATAGCTTGACCAAAAGACCAAAAGAACTATTAAACTGGTTCCTATAAGCCCCCACCTCCCTTTCACTGCCTGAACTGGAGTCCAGTTGCAGCTCCGTCCTCATGGCCTCTTCCCAGAGCAGGCACGCATGGCCACACAATCTCATCTTAGGCGCTTCTGCACTGTCCATCCACGAGCCCCAGTGCTTATTTATCTCCGCAGCTGCGACCAGCTGCCAAGCCCTACCCACCTCAGCTTTATGGGGGTTGGGGGGTGGGAGACTGAGCCTTCATTGCTTTACTTTATTTAAAACTTCTTTAATAATCCAGAAAAGTCTACATGGGAATATGCAAAAACAACCTGCAATATGTGAGAAGGGGGACAGGAATGAGATATTACATTTTTTACCCCTTTTCAATAGCATCTGCTTTAGAGGCTAATCCCCAAAGAAAAGTGCTCTGTCTCCCCTCAGGTGAACTAAGTGGAAGTATCTAAACTCGGTCTTTACTAATCATTTTAGATCATAGGTGTATGCATTAGCCTGAACATGATTTACAATACATTCGGGATTATCTGAAAGCCATCAATTTCCAGTTAGTAGGGCTCTAAGGAAGAGTGTGGTGTTCAAAAGCATGAAAGATACTTCTGCCTGGCCTGCAATACAGAGCAAAATTCTTCCCACATCTCCTTCCCAAAATAGTTTCCTTTGCTGCCAGTGCTATTGCTTAATTCCAGAGGGAATAAGTGATCTCTCCCTTATTATGAATGCTATTTCAGAGAGTGAAATGCAGCATTCAAAGACTTGTGCACAGGAAGTTTGGTCTCCTGGTATGAGCTTCTCTCTATTCTTATCACCCCATTCACAGCCAATTTGTCCAGGCTTGAATCTCATTTGTCCAGGCTTGAATCTCTCAGTCTCTCTCTCTCTCTCTCTCTCTCTCTCTCTCTCTCTCTCTCTCTCTCTCTCTCTCTCTCACACACACACACACACACACACACACACAGACACACAGGGAGCACCGCTGCCCACTAGTCCAATAGAAATCCAGGCCACACACTTGCCCTGTAAAAGCGGCAGCAAAGAAATATAAGTTGATGATAAGTGCATCAGAAGAAAGTCTGCAAGGCATTTCAGAAAGCTCTACAAGAAGCCTTTTAAGGAAAAACCTGAACAGAATTTACCCTCAGAAAATAATTCTCCCGTGAGCCCTCTTCACTCCAGAGTCTTGTTCCTTTCCATTCATCACGCCAATAGTCCCTACTCTGTGACCTAAAACCAGGACAACGCTCTCGACCAGGACACTTTGAGAATCAAAGAGGGCACTATTAATAATTATGCTGGAACATAAAGTGCAAACTGGGATCAGCAAACTACCTGAAACTCTATTTTCTTTGGTGCTTCACCTGGTTATCTGCTGAGTTGGGAGGCTACCCTTTTTGAGATTCCCCAATTCCTACCACTTTTCCAAGCCAGCATTACATTGGGCCATCTCCTGAAAAGCTAGCAGTACAGGACCTAAACATCCACATGGTCCAACATATTGCTATAAAGGGTTTAAAGGTTAGGTCACTAGAATCAAATTATTTCAAATACATTTTAGGTTTTTTCTCCCTCTCCATTCTCCCTTTCTTCCATCTCCATATAGCACATACATCAAATAATCTTTGAAGGAGACACAAGATCTTAAGAAATAAATCTGAAGAAAATGGTGTGCAACTCTTATCCTCAGTTTTAGTTTTGTTTTGTTTTCTTTTTTTAAGTTGTGGGCTGAGTGTATGTATTTTTCTAACCTCAGAGCTTACTTTCTTTTTCAGAGGAATGTGTCTGACATTGCCCCACTGCAGTTCACAGCCCTAAATCAGGGACCTCATCCATCTCCTAAAACCATCATATTTCCTTGTAATCAATAGCTAGTCTGGGCCATAACATTGTAAATACAATGCAGAAATAAATTACGCAGAAAACCACTTCCTGATACTTAAGTGTAGGTGAAATCTTTTTAAAAATCCTTCTGTTACAATTAAATATGTTGGGTCATTTATTACATAAAACAGAGGGTTACTCTTTAATGGTTAGAAATAATTTAGTTGAAAGGAGATTTGTTTTTCTTAAGAGACTGTTGTAATTGATAAGATTGTTTTTTCTAAAGAGGATCTGTTGTAACTGATAAGTATGACTTCACTTCTCTCTACTATAATCCTAGAGATTCAATATCTCCATAATCTTCAGTTCAATAACGATCTTTTAAGTTACTCACTGCCCAGTAATGTGCTAGGGATACAAAGATGAAAAAAAAAAGACAGCATTTCTACCCTCAGAACTTTAACAGAAGGCATAAATAGGTAATCAATGAAAGAAAACAGAGATCTGGGGCTGAACTAGTGGCTCAGTTGGTTAAGAGTTAGCTTATGAGACAAGCTCTGAGGAACAGGGCCGCTGGTAGGATTCCCACATGGGCCAGTGACGCTGTGCCCGAGCTGAGCTGCTGCTGAGCTGCCAACAGGTGGCAGGATGGCTCAGCTGGTGAGAGTCCATGCTCCTATCAACAAGACTGCCTGCTGGATGGTGGGCTACGCACACCCGCAACTAAGACTGAACTCGGCACCTTGAGCTGAGCTGCCACCCGGATGACTCAGTGGATAGAGCTTGCGCTCTTAACAAGGCTGCTGGTTTGACGCTTGCATGGGATGGTGGCTATGTCCACCCACAACTAAGATTGAACAAAGCACCTTGAGCATAGAGGCCACGAGATGCCGATGGGAAGCCAGATGGTGACTGGAGCCCTCCACAACGAAGACTGAAGAACAACAATGTGGCTGGTCCCCTTCCCCAAATTCCCCAACACTGCTCCTCTCCCTCAATTCCCCAATTTAAAAAAAAAGAAAACAGAGATCCAACATGGCAGAGAAATGCTGTGCATGCCTCCTTCCATTAACACATTAAAATTACAAGAAATTATAAAATAATCAACCTGAAGAACCATCTGAACTCTAGATGAACAGAAGTTTTATAACTAAGGATATATAGAAGAAGCCACAATGAGACTGATAGGAGGGGCAGAGATGTGAAACAGCTGGCTCCAAGCCTCTTTGTGGTTGTTGGGAATTGGAAGGGATATCTCAGCCACAGAAGTTCCTCTGGAAGAGTGAGAGACCCCAGCCCTACACTGGCCTCCCCAGCCTGGTGTACTGGTGCCAGGTAGAGGAGCCCCCAAATCCGGCTATGAAAAAGTGTTGGGATTCTGACCATCTGGGTGGGACCCAGTCATCCTCTTAAAAGGCCCACACATAGGCTCACTTGCTCTCAGGCACTCACCCTAGGCTCTGGCAGAGGCATAGTGACTCAGCGAACATCAGAGACATATGGGGAGAGACTGAGATGTTTGGCTTTAGGAAGAGGACTGGAGAACAGTCACCATTTTCCCTGTGTGGAGTTTTCTTCCTCTGAAGTCATCAGGTAGGCATCATCTTTCTCATGTTGAGCCCTCCCCCCATGCCCATAGACAAATCTGAATCTGATTGGCCAGCTGAATGGACTCCACTGATCCATTGTGCTGACTGACTGGGAATCTGCCCTACCCAACACCCCAGCGTTGGAGGCACTTTCTTAGTGAGCAGCCAGCCCACATTGCACTCTTTCTTGGAAAACTGTTGGGGTCTGCAGGGCCCAGGTGGGCAGCAGCTGACCTCAGTGTGTTCTGAGACTTTTGCAGTGTAGCTCCAGGATCAACACTAGCATCCAACCAGAATCTACATTAAACTGGTGAACACAACTTGTCCCGCTCAGATGACTCACTGAGATCATGCCTCACCCAACTTGTGTACTGCATGATGGTTTATCAGCAGCTGAACTTTAAGGAAGCTGACAGGTGACCGCAGACCTCGGGGTGTCCGGGCTCTTTGTGGAGCTACACCAGGCCAGGTATTGGTGGCAGTCATCCTCGGTTTGCAGCCATGAATCACTTTGCAGCTCCTATCAGGTAGTCTCTGGCTGGTCACAGGCAGTGGGTGACCTGGGGCTGGACTTGAGCCCCTCAAAGAAGCCCCAGAGCTGACATACTTGGAGGTTGGCTCAGGCCAGAGCAGAGCACTACCCAATTAGTCCCACAAGTGGCACACACAAAGGGTGGGCTCAACAGGCACCAGAGCACATGGGGGTGAATCCCACTCAGTGGTGTAAGCCCCCTGCACAGCCCTAAGCTATGCATGTGGCCAATCTCCCCAGCTAGTCAGTCTGAGGGCCAATCCCACTCTCTGACATGCCAGTAGCAATCAAAGCTAAACTATAATAGGAGGGCACATAAAACCCACAAAAGGGACATTGCTGGAGCTCCCGGCACAGGTGACCAGGGAGACTGTGCTAGGGCCCCACAAGACACCTACTACATACAGCCACCTGGCCAAGACTGGGAGACATAGCAGATATACCTAATACTTAGAAATAAACTCATAGAGGCAGCCAAAATAAGGAAACAAAGAAACATGTCCCATATGAAAGAACAGGAGAAAACTTCAGAAAAAGAACTAAAACAAAATGGAGGCAAGCAACCTACTAGACACAGAGTTCAAAACATGGTTATAAGGATGCTCAAAGAACTCAGTGAGAACTTCAACAAATAGTTAACAACCATAAAAAAAGGCATAGGAACCATTAAAAAAAATGAGTCAGAAGTGAAGAATACAATAACTGAAATGAAGAATGTACTAGAAGGAATCACAAACAAACTAGATTAAGTAGAGGATCAATTAAGTGATTTAGAAGACAGGGTAGAAGAAAACACCCAATCAGAACAGCAAAAAGAAAAAAGAATAGTGAAAAAAAAAAAGCATAGTTTAAGAGATCGCTGGGACAATATCAAACATAACAACAAAGGAGGAGAGCACAAGGGGCTGAGAACCTATTCGAAGAAATAATGACTGAAAACTTTCCTAACCTGGAAAAATAAATAGACATACAAGTCCAGGAAATGCAGTCCCAAACAAGATGAACTCAAAGAGGCCTACACCATAATTAAAATGACAAAGTTTAAAGATTAAGAGAGAATCCTAAAAGCAGCAAGAGAAAGGCAGCTAGTAACTTATAAGGGAGCTCCCATAAGATTGTCAGCTGATTTCTCAACAGAAACTTTGCATACCAGCATGCATTGGCAGGAAATATTCAAAGTGATAAAAAGCAAGGACCTACAGCCAAGACTACTCTACCCAGCAAAGCTATCACTTAAAATTGAAGGACAGATAAAGAAAGAGCTTCCCAGACAAGACAAATAAAAGGAGTTCATCACCACCAAACCAGTATTACAAAGAATGTTAGAAGGACTTCTTTAAGATGGAAAAAAAAAATAAAATAAAAAACATGAATAATAAAATGGCAATAACTACATAGCTATGACAATTCCTTTCAGTATAAGTGGATTAGATGCTTCAATCAAAAGACATAGGAGACCTGTTAGAGAAGAAAACAAAACCCTTACACAGTCTGCCAACAAGGGACTCACTTCAGATTGAAAGACACACACAGACTGAAGGTAAAGAGATGAAAAAAGATATTTCATGAAAATGGAACTGAAAAAAAAAAAGCTGGAATAGCAATACTTATACCCAACAAAATAGACTTTAAAACAATAGCTATAACAAGAAACAAAGAAGGGCCCAGTAATCCCTCTTTGGGGAAATTATCTGAAGAAACCCAAAATGTTACTTTGAGGGGATGTGTGCATCTATATGTGCGTTGCAGCATTTTCTACAGTGGCCAAAATGTGGAGGCTGCCTTGGTGTCCGTGGATGGATGAATGGGTAAAGAGGAGGTGGTACATATATACAATGGAATATTGCTCGGCCATAGAATGGAATGGGTTCTTGCCTTCTGTGGTGGCATGGATGGGCCTGGAGGGTATTGTGGTGAGCAGAGTATGTCAGACAGAGAAAGACAGATACATTATGATGTCACTTATATTTGAAACCTAAAGAACAAAATAAACAAAGAAACAAAACAGATACAAACTCACAGATACAGAGGACATTTTGATGGTTGCCAGATGGGAGGAGGTTGGGGGCAGGGTGAAAAAGATGAAGGGAGTAAGAAGTACAAATTGGTAGAGACAAAATAATCACAGCACAAGGAACATAGCCAATCATATAGTAATAACTATGTTTAGTGCTGGGTGGGTACTAGATTAGTCAGGGTGATCATTTCTTAAATTATAGAAATGTCTAACCACTATGCTGTACACCTGAAATTAATATAAAATAATATTATGTGTCAACTGTAATTGAAAAATTAAAAAATGAAGGGAAAGATAAAGGGGAATAAAGGGTTCGAACTTCTAGGTATAAAACAAATAAGTCATGGGGATGTAACATATAGCATAGGGAATATAGTCAATAATATTGTGATAGTGTGGTGTGATAGTGTCAGATGGTTGGTGGGCTTACCATGGTGGTCACCTCTTTAGGTAAATAAATGTTGAATAACTATGGTGCAAACCTGAAACTAATATAATACTGTACGTTAGCTATATTTTTAGTAAAAATATTTAAAAAATAAAATAACGAAAACAGTTATAACAGAGATTTACAGAAAATGTATGGATTCATATATGAGGAAGAAATACACAAAAATTACAGAAAAACAAATTTTAGTTGAGTATGCAAGAACAAATGAGTTTGTGTGGTTTGTTGGACAGCGGCATTTCTCTTAAGGAGCCATATCAGCAAAAGCATAAAGCCACGAAATATCACAGTATATCACAGAATGCTCAGGGATCAGCAACTACTATGAGACTAGAGAGATGGGGTTCTTTAGAGAAAGAGGGGTGAAGTACATGTGGGGAAACCAGCCAACTTTCTTCCTCTTTATATCAGTACTCAAGAGATCCCAACAGCCCCTAAACAAACTTTTGAAATAAATTCATAGGATGTACCAACAAGAATCACAGACTGAAAGTGGATGACAGAGTAAGAGCCAGGGCTGATAGCAAGTAAGCAGAATTTCCAGGATTCCACAGATTCTGATGTCCTATTAAGTAGGACAATCAGGAGGAAGAACACTAGTAATAACTGAAAGCGTTTTATGTAAGTCTACTTGTTTTTAGAGATAAATCCTTTGGGGTAGTAATTGGGACTTGTGATCCGTTCTTTCTGAACTCAGGGTACTGTTTCTTCTCTTCTAACTGCCAAGTTAGACATGACTGTCAAACTTGCATTGGCCAATGAAATGTGAGAAGCCATGTGTGTCACTTCTGTCTGAATAGCTAGTGCATGATTCATTACACACCTTGCTTTACCAGGGCAGAGTGACACTGCAGATGGTACTGGCTCCATCAGCCTGGTACTGGCTCCATCAGCCTGAACCCTGAGTGAGGATATACAGAGCAGTGACATTATTCAACTCATGCTGACCATGGAGTGTGAAGGAGAAATACAATTATGTTGTTTTAAGTTTCTGCAGTGAACTTGTTTCTTTACTTTTCTTCCCCTGACACCCCCCTCCCCCAGAGAAGTCCATTATAACTCATAAGCGTTGCTTAACTTCAGGCAGGTAACTGGCTCAAAACTTGGGAGATGAAAGATTCCACTAAAGGAAGCTTAGTTACGTGCTGTGTAATAAAGAATCTGGCCTTATGCAAAGAGAGGACTAGCCTTTACTATGGACTTCTGGAAGGTAATCTATATCATACCCAAGAGGAGTGTTTCTGTTTAGGGTAAAGTTGGCTGCACCTGATACTCTTAGGGTGGAAGCTGGCTAGTCCAGAAAGACCAACCATGCGATTTAGTGTAGAGGATTTGGGTCACATGGTATCAATCAACCTGGAGACAGAAATTAACCACGGGCACAATCCATCGATCATGCCTATGTGATGAAGTTCCAATAAAATCTCTGGAAAGCAAAGTTCAGGTAATCGTCCCTGGTTGCAATACTCCACATTGTCACACACCAGTGTGGATGGAGTAACACACCCTGATTCGTAGGCCAAGGAAGGTGGAAGCTTCACATTTGGAGCCTCCTGACTCTGCTCTCTGAGTCTCTTCCTTTGGCTGATCTTTAGCCTTTCTTTTTATAGATCTTTATCTATAGCCTTTCCCTGTAATAAAAGATAATTGTGACTAAGAGCTTTCAGTGGGTTCCGTAAGTCTTTCAAGATAAATATGGCTGGCACCTAAAATGGTGTCTGGAACAAAGCAAACACAATATGTTAGCTCTTATCTAAGGAGGATACCTCAGGCTAATCCCTCAGGCTAATTTTCCTGCACCACTGAACCACTGCCTCTCACTATCCTTGTAGGATATCCCAATGATCCCTTCTCCTACATTCTTATTTTCTCTCTCTTGACCCCTTCCCTCTGTCTTAAAATGTACTTCCCCCCCGAAAGAAATATTTAATTATCCTTATATTACTCTATAATCTACTTTTCTACTACCCCACTTTCCTTCAGGGCTACCCCACCTCCACCCGCACACATTCCCCATCTCAAAGAAGTTGACGATGCCCGACACTCCACTCTGCATCACTCCCAGCCCTTTGCACTCGGGAACAGTGTGTCTTGCCTTTGTGCCTATTGGACACCCTGCAAGACAAGGAGTGCCTCTCCCTCCTCTAGGAAAAATTAGGAGTAAAGTGACCAGGAATAGGAGAAGTGCTTTGAAATACAGATATCAGGACCGTTTACGAAGAAAGCTCAGGGCTGCTCTCTGTAATGTTATGCTGTAATGATTGTAGGGTAAACTAACTTTTGTCTCCCACAGAACCACTGGACATTCAGAGCAGAAATTCCAAGTGTCTAAACTGGATTACATGGAAAAAACAAAGATTTAGATTTGAAGTTCTGGCACTTACCTGACCTATTACACAAACGTTCTCATCATGTTCAATCTTTCAATTACCTGGTCTGTAAAGCAGAGATAATAAGATTGGCACCTACCCTAGGGTTCTTGGGAGAATTCGATAATGAGCGTGTGAGAGAATATTTTTATATACTTTATACCATAAAATCTAAAGTTGGTGCCTGTCACATAGTAGGTGCTCAGTGTTTGTTAACCACAAGTAGAGATGATTTCCATCAAAAATTTGAAGTAAAACAAGGAATTGTCCTGTGGTCCTAGGGAACCATTTCTAATGCAGGTTAACAAGCAAGCCTCAAAACCAAACCCAATTACATTCAGGAAAAGGATAAACAGGAAGAATATGCTATGCAACAAAATGTCTCCCTGAAAAAGGCACACATCTATCTATGGGGTTTCTCTGCCATTCTGGAAGGAGAGAAAAATCCTTCACTGCCCCAAATTCCCTCCCCTTGGTAGATCACGTGCCTGAGCTCCTGGCAAGAGAGCTCTGCCCAGTTGCCATAGCAATCCAGGGAAGAAGGAATCTTTTCAGTCTCAATGGCATTTGGTCCCTCTATCCCCACCAATGCAGGGCAACAAATATTTCCTACAGCAGGGTAACTTCTAGAAAGAGCTACCTTTCAAAAACTCCCATTTTGGGCAGGCTGAGTGGCGCTGTGGTTAAGCGCTGGCTTCGGAAGCCAGCGGCCCCGGTTCGGTCCCACATATGAGGGCCGGTGACACTGCCCTCAAAACAAAACAAAACAAAACAAAAACTCCCATTTTCCTATCCAGTGCACACACTTCACACAAAACCCAGGCTTCTCTTGCACATTACCCCTGGCGTCACCTCAAACTCCAGAGATCATCAGCGGGTGCCTACATCATTCAGGTACCTGAGCATCTGATCATATCCTGTCTCTGCTCATGCGCATACAGAGATATTCAGTTCTTTTCATTGTACTTCATATATCAATTCCTCACACGCCCGATCATTTTTTTAAAAATTACTGTTACTCACTAATGTATCAAAATCTCCCTTAAACCTACTTACCTCTATTATTATTTCTAGCCATGTCCCTATTTAGAAGGAACTTGTACTTTAAAAAAAAATATATATATATATGAATATAAAATAAATATGGCATATAATTAATTCTTAACACATTCACTAAATAGGTTTAATTATTAATATATTTAATAACAATAATGTATAATGTTATACCATAATTATATAGGTTATATAGAATATATGTATGTGCTGGGATAATGTATTTTTACTTTCGAGCATGTATTTTTATATCGAGCATGTCCTTAAATACTATCACTTGATTGTATTAATCCTATTACTTTTTGACTCAAGAATGTTTTCTCAACTTGCTTTTTCCACTTCTAGTTATTATTTGCACTTGTCAAGCAAACAAGTTAAACAATGGCCATCTAACTAGGATCTTCTGTATTTTTGTCTTTTTCCTAATGCCTTTTAGCATTATTATGCCACTTAAAATCAACTGGCAGACATGAGGATTATGAAAGGTTTTACTTTTATAAAATATTAGGGTTGAGGTAAGTTATTATTAAAACATTAAACGATATCATTTGGAAAACAAATGCCCATTATGAATATATTAGTGACTCAACTAAGATAATATAAGTGGGAAAATAATGCACTTCCTTGTAAAACTGAAAACACTGGCTGTAAAGAAAATTCATGTGATCGATATAATCATAATTTCCACATAGCATCTAAAAAAAAATGTTCCAGATATTCTTCTGTTATATCTGGGATATCCTGAGTTTCTTCTGTTAAAGAAATTATGCTGTTGTGCCCCACTTTTAAAGAAAACATGACAAAAGTCCAATAGTACTATCATTTGTTTACATTTTCACCTAGGCTGAACTAAGTTCCAGAGGATCTTTTGTTTATTTCCCCTGAAAGACCCTAATCTATAAAACACAATCCATTAAAATTCTTTTAGAATTTTATGTAACATTTTATTTTGTTCAATAAAACTAATGCACGAGAGGTAACAAGACCTTAAACTAAATCTTCACTTTTGGAAAATCTATCCTAAAAATTATAAGGAACTCTTTTTTATGCATAAAGAAATTGATAAAGTAAAAAAGTAGTAAAGTCTATATATACAAAAAAAGGAGCATGGACTATCACATAACAACTGAAAGTACTGTGATGCAACTATTTATGCGCGATATATCACATGAAATACTATTTGTTAAAATGTAAAAAGAATACTAGAGTTTTACGTATAGAAATACAAAATGAGCAAGACATGTCTTTTTTCTATATTTGAGATGTTAGAAAAGTAATTACATTTTCCTTTCTCCCAGGACAACTTTGTGATGTGATGGAAAAGACAGCTTTTCAAAATTCCAGCTCTGTTATTCTATAATCAAACTGAAAAATAATGTCTGAGAAACTTGTTCCTTTTCATTTTACTTAGCATTTTCTCAAAGTTGTCTTTTCTGAAAATCTAAATCATAATCCCAGAGCTGGGATATAGTTTTAGCAATTTTGAGTTAGAAACATCAATTTTTCCAAGTCCCAGTTCTTCAATAGAACATGCCCCACAGAAAGGTTTCCCCCGTGCAGTCAGTTAGACTTCACCAGAGCAAAATTCTTGGCTGTTGTGGACTGAAATTCTCATCTCACTGACTTCCGCTTCCGGGAGAATGGTGAAGGGACTTTTCCCTAGTCCCCCCAACTAAGTACAACTAAGAACCCTGACCACTTTATAGTATATACGACAAACATAAGAAAACTCTGAAATGTGGAGAAAGAGCAGCAGGTCAGCTAGGAAATAGGACCCAAGGGAAAAATGCAGAAATAGGTTCCCTGGCATTTCCTTTGCAGCATATATCCCAGGCTTGGTGCAGACGGGGCAACAATTTGCAGCAACCTTGCCCAATCTGCAGAGTGATAAAAAAAAAAGTCAAGCAGAGTGAAAAAAAAAAGTCAAACTCAAAAAGGTTAGATAGCATATGATTACATTTATGTAATATTATTGAAATGACAAAATTATAGAAATGGAAAACTGATGAGCGGTTGCCAGGGGTTGAGGAGCAAATGAGGGTAGGAGGAAAGTGGGCGTGGCCATAAAAACACAAGGGGAAAAACCCCTGTGGTGTTAAAACTGTTCTGTATCTACGTCAATATCCTGGTTGACATGTTGCACTATAGTTGGCAAGATGTTACCACTGGAGGGAACTGGAGATAGGGCACACAGGATCTGAATTATCTCTCATAATTGCACGTGAATCTACAATTACCTCAAAATAAAAAGATGGTTAACTTTTTTTTATAAAGTGCTAGACTTCTAATAAGTCTTAACCTCCACATTCAGATGGTTGAACCAAAATTCTTCTGTTGAAAAAGTGATGAATATACTTGTATTATTATTCTTGTTTAGTACTTAAATAAAACAAATCTCAAACTTAGAAAATATTCTTTGTATCAAATATTCCTGTAAACTTTTCTAGAACTGGGAAAGAAAAATTCTCATTGTAAGAATTAGTAAACACCGTCAGAAACCTATTACTTGATGAGAAATTTTTAAAAGGTAGATCATAAATTTTAGAGATTAATTTAGAGACACTAAGTAATGTAACAATAAATATGGGGATCACTTTTCCTATGAAGTATCAATGGTCCTCTCTGGTCACCCCACTCCCAAGTATCGTTGGTATAGATATATTATATTTCTAATTTTCATCTAGTTTGTATGTTTTTCTGTGACTTTTATTTATGAGCTTTATTTCTTATTTAATAATGAGTCTTCATGTCTTAATTGATCATTTTTTAAAAAAAATCACTTTTTTCATAACCAACATGGTGGCATACAGGGCCTCCTTTTAGTCTCGATTACGTTTTATATACCAGCATTTTGCCCAAGAATGCTCAACTATGCTAAGCAAGATTCAAAGCACACATCCCTCCCTCATCCAGAAATCCAGTTCTAAGCATGGATTTTTAAATGTGTGGCACCATCAAGAGGCAATAGCTTGTACTGCCACTCTAACAAGAACCTAGGGTTTGCTTTCAAATATGGAGGAAGCTGCTTTTAATAGTAACTGTCATAGACTATTGTAACACAGGCTACAGATAGGTTCTGTGTTTGCCCAATGTGGAGTCACTAGATTATTACTAAACACTATTTTTTCCTTTCCCATTAGCTTCCTAGCCCTCCATCTGAAGACGAAAAAAAAGATGTGATAACTGTTTTTATTCTCAATTAACTGGGGCGAGTTGACAATCCTAATTTGCTAATCACTAATTGCTTCAATATATGCTGAACATATACACATATGCCAGCCATTTGCTATTTAAAAGATATAGAGAGAAAGTCTTTATTCTCTAGTGACTCAAGACGATCTGACTATAGATAAGCCTTTTTTCTATATTACCCACTAGTTATAGATTTACTCTTATTTTATTAGAAATAAAACAAGTTGGCCTACAGAAGGGATAGCTTATTTAGGCGATAGCGTTGTCAACCTAATGCTGTGCTGTTCCATACATTATAATTTAACATGAGAAAATTTTAAATAATGTGGTTCACACTTATGGCTCATACTATATTTCTGAGCTAAACTGCATAAACCATCCAAATAAGGCATAAAAGTGAAAGAAGACAGAGGATGGCAAAGAACTGACTGGTTGTTTCAAACATTAGGGCTAAGAAAAGCAAGGCTCCACAGAAATAAATGAGGTTTATGCTAAATCTGAAGATTAAATCAATTCATGTAACAATGGACATTCTGACTCAGAATATAGGAAGAGATTCACAAGTCCTTAATGTCCCATTTAAAAGTTTGAGCCACCAAGTGTATTTGATTAGAAAACCAACCTCTCACCCCATTTGCAGTTTAACTGGCTCACTTCCTAATAGTGCAAACACTTAAAAAAAAAAATTAAAACTATAGTCAGGATGTAGCAAGAGGAAGGGTTATATCAGGGAGGAGATGACTTTCAAATCAGACTACAGGACAAAATAGTTTTCAGTACTTAAGCTTGCCTTCACATTCCAAACACATTCTTCTTAGGGAAAAAAAAAGATTAATGTTATGGCTGAACAACAATAAGCACTCGCTTAATATTGTCCATTCTGCACCCAACCAAGAAATGCTGTCAAGTTTACAGTATGAAACGGTTTGAATGCCCCTTTCATTTAGGGTCAGGAGTCACTGAAGTGGAGGCAGCAAGACGCAACAACACACAGCTACAGTCTGAGTAACTTTCACCTGAAAATGTGCACTCTTCTTGGGTTCCCAGACAATTTTTCCTAATTATAAAACTGCAGTATACAACCCATTTACTCTCTGGTCTTTAAAATAGTATCTACATCTTATCACCTTAAGGAGATCAGAGCACATATACATTTCTTTTATAAAATTCCGTAACTTAAATATGCTTAATTATATCTTTACTTCTTTTTAGAAACATTAGCTCTATGGTTGACTCAAAAGTACTCAAGCCTTGCTTTCTTCATGATCCTGGAGAGCACAAATTCTTACAAAAAATGCTAAAAACTTTCCAAATGAAGGAAAACAACTCATTCTTACCTTTTTATTTTTTAATTGAAGTTGGAAGGGAAAAGAATGCATTCATGTTTAGGTATTTGCATTCTTCTGAATAGAATGTGACTGTTACCTACAACTAAATGCATTGACTTACAGTTGAGATGGCTGGGAACTAGGGGTGCAGCCTATACACAGAATAAGGGAAGCCAGAATGTCATGAATGGATATCAACATTCATTTACTCTTCTCAAAGACACGTATGTAATGCTTTCCACAGTCTAGTCTTCTGGCTGGGGGTGTTGCACAGTCGTGAGCAAGATACACATGGTCCCAGCCTCTTGCAACTGGAAATTCTTTAGTTGTAAACTGCTTTCAGAGAAGTTATTGGAACAAGACAGCTTCCTAACAGTGGAGAATTGTTGATCCAGACATTTCACCTATTCAACTAATAACTACCATGGAAGTATTAATAATGTGCCTTGAAAGAAAGCCAACCTTATCTTCAGGGTGGCAGAGCATGAAAGTTAGAAAACCTTATTCCATAGTGCCTGATGAGAGCTGGTATCATATTACAAAATGTTTGAGAAATGAGTCCAAGTGTGGCTCTACATAGTTCTAAATGGCGACAATGCTGTTTATCAAGGCACCACAGATGACTGTCATCAGCCAGAAAGAAAATATTGGATTGCTACAAAGCAATTTGTGGGAGTCCGCTGGCTTCTCCACAATAGCACACAGATGCTTTTTGCAGTGGAACCAAATGAATACTCTTAACGGCAGTAGGGTTTGCTTTCAGATTTTTTTTTCCCCCTTTTCTTTTTAAAATTATTTTAACTGCTTTGGACCATGTGACAAACTAGAAGGCCATCACTATCTCTGTATTTATTGCTGGAAGGAATGCAGGTATCGAGATGATCAGAGGCGATAATTAAAATGATATTCTGTCTACTTTCTAATGACTTCTCTAACCTCATCCTCTTTGTCCAAGGATCGGCATGCCAGCCCACTAGAGAACCCTCATCCATTATCCCTACTTGGAAAACAGGTCAGAACTATGGAGTTTAAATGACCACTGACCAGCCCTAAAGGATGTCACAGGTCTATGAACTGAAGCGCACACACTTTCCTCTCAAGACCTCACACCTAGTAACTCTTGGAATATTTTTAAACAGAGCTTGCTATCTGATTTCTAAAATCATAAAAAGGAAAGAAAAAGGCTGGCATACTGACAAAAGCAAGATTTGGCAGCTGAGAGCAAGAAAGACGGAGGAAAAAGTATTTTAAAAACTTAAGTATCTGAAATAGCACAGCAGTTGGAAGCTATTTAATGTAGACTCGAAGTGGATTTCTATGCCTCATTAATAGGTACTTGGAGGTTCACAATTAGAGTTCAATCTTTAATAATCAATATAATTACCTTGAGTTTTCAAATAAAGATTGAACAAGTATATATATTGGGTTGTCGGAAAAGTCATGATGTATTTTGCTATGTTTTTTGTTGCAAATTTGTGTTGTGACTTTTCTGATAACCCAATATATAGATAAAAGAGATGAAACACTGTCCTAATCACAGCTAAGCTGAAAAATACTACAGAAATGATGCTTCATGAACCAGCTTTATACTGCTTGGTTTTCTCATTAATGAATTCAACAAATCTGCATCTATTTGTGCAAGAGTTGTGCTGATTGTTTTGTAAATTATGCTTTGACAATATGGAGGTCCCAGTGAAATGTCCAAGTGGACTGCATCGCTCACAAAATATATCTCATGGGCTGGAAGCCCAGGCTGAGCTTTTCTTGGCTTCTGGAGTATCTCCCAAATGGCAGGAGAACTTTACCTTCACTGACTCGGTATTCTCTAACGTTTTTGTTTGCTTACTCTGTGCTTTTGTTTCTGATTCTTGGTCAAGTTTGACTGGCGTTTTGGTTGGCACACAGCCAATAGTTATCCTCATTGGTGTCAACAATGAGTAGGAATGTGGTTTTGTGGTCTGACCACTTAAATTTGGTCATGTGTCGGGTAGAAGTGGAATCTAGTTTTGCTTAGGTGAAACATGGCTGAACATTTGTTTGTTGTTTTTCTATTTGTGAGCTCAAATCAGGACAATATTTTATGCCTAATGGAAAAGTGACCAGTCTTTTGAGATCTGGAAGAGTGAGATTTTGTGGTCCAGTGTTTATTTTTGATCTGTAGCTGTGGAACTTATGCTATGAGTTCTTTATCTGTCTGTGTCTCTGTACCTGAGCGGGTGAAAAATCACCATGTGCGGGTGAAATATTTTCCTATCTCCTGAGAATAGTAATAAATTAAAATAAAGGACCTCTGCCTCTGATTAGTTTACAAAGATTAATAAGCATGTAAATAAATCTAACGTTTCCCAAATTCCAAGAAAATAAAATGAAATTCTAATCATTTTAATGTGTTCCCCTTTTAGAAAAAGACTTTTCTCATCAAAACTGCTGAACTCAGAAGCATTTTTCCCTTAGTAAAACAAGTAAACATGATTAAAGTGAATGCTTACACAAGCCAGGTTGATTTGATAAACTGGTTTTAAAAAAACAGATCTATGTCTTTGCTTTTTTTTATCAGTGTACAGTATAATACACGTGATTTCATTTTTAAATACGTTGGATTTGTTTTATCATAGAGTTTAGTTTATCTGAACTTCTTAAATGTCTTATATTAGTTTACTGAAAAGATAAGCTAAGATTACTTCCACATGATGTTTAAGATTAAGAAAAATAGAAAATTTGCGCTCAACTAAATTGAATTATAATTGTGACAACACTTTTTATATCATTAGTAATTATGTTCTGTGATTTGTCATCTTAAACATAATGTCCAATGTCTTTAAGTGAAGTACCTTTGTCTTAAAGTGCGCAGTCGTTCCACAATTTGCAAGAAGACCGTGAGGAATAAAAGCTGATGGAAATTAAAAATTTGTAGTTTTGCAGAAACGGAGCTGTATTTGCCTTGATTTATAACATGTGCAAATAGTTAAGTCTATGAAGATTTAAAAAAAATATTAAAATTTTGGCAAAGTTGGTACAACTTTGATGGGTTTATGTATAAAGTAATTTTAAAAAATGTAATGCATGTACTATTAATGTAAAACGGGTTATCTCTATTGACATGACAGGCTGATCTTGGAGAAATCAGCCTATGCTTACAAAAGGCAGTAAAAGTTTATTTTTCTGTGTAATTTGCCCAGAAAGCAGAGTTTCAGCGTCTTCATGAGTAACTTTGTGTGTCTTATGCTAACTGGGACATATCCTTGCATATATAAAATGACAAAAAAGTTTCTCATTTCTGAATGGTTTAAAATTTCTTGTTTATTATAAAAAAACCAATTGTCACTTAAATATTAGATAACCAAATTACAAATGGGCTTTGTTCTCAGGCATCCACAATCCTATACTATTCAAGTGACAAAATCTCTGATTAATATTGGATTTTGGCTTCCCAAGGTCCAATCCTAAATTCAGAAAAAAATTTTTTTTTTCCTGAAGATATCTGTTATACCTGAACTACCTTTAAAATTTCACAGAGGACTCCTGGGCAATCACAAAGATTTGTTCCTTAACCTCACAAAAAGAAGGCTAGAAATTATTAGGTTTGTTTGCTATTAATATGCATGGCCCTTACTTATTAATAGCTCAACACTATCAAGAATTGTATAGAAAGATGCATAGGAAGACAAATGAGAAGCTCAGCCTTCCTTAAGCTATTTTTGTACAACTAAAATACCATAATATAAATAAGGCTCAGAGATTGCATGCTTTACAGAAAGACCCTGGATATATGTCAATGTCCTCACTCTGTAATACATTCTTACCCTCAGGAGAAACACTGATTAAATAAGACCAACCTCTTATGCCCTAAATGAAGTTCTAACTCTCCTTCTTGCTGATACTGCTTATTAAATTAATCATAGATTAACCATGGCCCCTTACTCCTATCCTCACCAATTAGTCTCTGCTTTTCTCTCACTCTTACCTAAAGCTCTGCTTATGTCACAGGCGAGAATGTGGCTTTAACAGAGAAAGACAGTCTCATAGCCTCATGGACAGAAGTTGACTACGTACTCTTCACTCTTAATATTTCAAAGAATAGATTTATGGGTACAGGCTTCTGAGACAATTATGAGATGGTACTAGGAAGCTAAATCATATTTTCAGGACTTCTTTTAGTCCAGAAATAGATGATTTCATGAAATCAAATTAATGACCCAAGAGGCAGAGGAATAAGAATTACAAATAATTGATCAAACTGATATAGGAAATCTAATTTCTAAATGTGGATATGTGTTTTGGAAAGTTGGTATTATTTTTAAATGCTTTATTTTCTGATGGGGAAAACCCTGTAGCATTCATCTTGATCGCCTACTTCAACTAAACTTCAATTTAGTTGACTCTGATTTTGCAAACTAAATGAAACATTCTTTTAATGATAGCTTATTCTGCTTGGTCCCTCATAATTCAGGAAGAAATATTTTTTCTAAGACAATTTACTTTTTAATGGCAATAACATTACTTGCTCAATAAGAATCTGTACTTCCTTTGGTGGGATGTAATCACACAAATAGACTATGTAACAGAGGCCAAACCTAGAGTGTCATATTTTAAAATAAGCCTCATTTCATCAGAGATGACAAACCCATTATTAAGGAAAAAGTGTTATAACTTCATATTTGAAGCCAATACCCACAAATCTCTCCCAAGAAGTTGAACTAGGACCTGTTGATGGCTTACAGGCAGTAATGAAAGTCATTTCCTGGGTTGCCAGGAACCTTAGCAGATCTGGGGACACTAGAAAAGGAAACATTCACCAACACATATAAGTGCTAAAGAAGAAAGCCAGTGGAGATGAATTTCAAGTTTGGTTTTATATCCTTGGAACAAAAGAGTTAAGAGCATCTGAGAAAAATCCCTGGAGTGATGAAAGCCGCTAGAATGCTCTCCTAGATTCCTTAATAAATTATCATATAAAAGTTAGTTCTCTGGCTTCATTAATAATAGTTGTTCAGCACAGCATAATGCTAGATTGGCTATCCATATACAAGAAGCCTTTTATATGCTAATTAAAACTTCTTCTGAACTTATGCCAATGAATCAAACCCAAATACAATGCCTTTTTGTGACTATGAAAAATCTCTGGAAATTACGATAACAAAGGGAACTGTCAGATTAGAGCATGGTCTAACAGACCTACCCAAGTAATATAGAACTCCCTATGGGTACGCACATTTGTATTAATTCACTGTTACTGATTAGGACATTTGGAAACTCTTTAAGAATAGACATCAACTTATCAAAAACTATGAGTAATACAAATGATTCTTTTTCTAAAATATCAGACAAATTTTGTCCTGTATAGATGCAGATTGTTTCTGTTCATTATAATCCAAAGGTTACAATTGTATTGTCCTATAGGGCATTAGTTTGGTATACGTTTCAGAAATCTTATTCCAGTCTATTTTCTTTTTAGTAACTAAAATACTTTTGATACTCCTATACTTTTATAAACCAGCTTTACCACCCTACAACTCCCCTCATTAAGGAAATACTTATCTCATCATTAATGAATCAAAATAATCTCTGACACCTATTTATCCTAAAAACAAAACAAAATAAAACCCTATGCTTAACAGAAAAGAGAATAGAAAAATGCAGTAGTTTGTTCTCTTCACTAATGGGACTCTCTAGGGATGCTTGTTACTTTCTCATTATTTTCAATAATTTTCCACAACAATCATAAATCCATTTTAAACAGGAAAACACAACTCAAAAAAAAATTGAGTATGTGTGTTGGGAGTCGCTGTATATACTAAGAGACATGGCTGAAGGGGTATACAGTGCGGCTGAGCACCATTTAGGCAACCTTCCAGACAACTTGCTATACAGAAAATTTTACTGCCTAATTCCCAATGCATTGTGGTTTCACTGATTATTTCTATCATACTATGCACAAGAAAATTTGATGATTATAAATAATACAAATTGGTGTTTCCTCCTTGTCTTAAAGAAAAGGTTTGTGAGACTTATAAGAAATTCAGTAAAATTTACAACTACCTTTGTTAAGTTCATCAATAATTTATACCTGTGAGAACTCTGCAGAGCAACGTAACATAACATTAGGCACGTGGGGGCCTTCAAAATACCCACAGGTGACAATTAACCATTATCTGGGAAGAGGAAGGACAGCAGGAGAAATTCTAGGCAGGGGCAGCAGTGGATGGGGTGCATGGAAATTCTATATGCCCACATAAATCCTTGGAGCTTGTCTCCAAGAAGCCGTTCAATGAAACAGAGAAGTCAAGTCAGATGAAGAAGATTACCAATCGCTCCATCTCCTGCTCCCTGAGTCTCTCCTCCCTCTGCCGCCGGTGATAATCCATCAGGTCATCACGTCCTGAGATGGAACTGATGCTGCTTTTCCGTTCCCGAAGGACAGGCTGGGGGGTTCCTGAGGCCTGTCTTAGGCTGTCCAAATCTGCATCATCCAACTCAACAGATCCACAAGAGAAGTTCCTCCTGGCCACAAACATTCGGTCTGGCTCGCCGAGAGGACATGACTGACCAGAGCTAGTTCCCGAGTAGGAAGCCCTGTCAAGGTCATCAGAGGTACAGGAGGAGGTGGAGGCCAGAAGCATCTTCCGAGCCACTCGAGGACTTCCAGGGACACTGAGGGTGGAACTTACATAAGGATTGCCCTCAGACACAGAGGTTTTATAGGGTAAAGCCCCTGAGCTCAAAGAAGAAAAATTCAGGTAATTGTCATTGTCTATGATGCTATGAGGTAGATCCTTTTCCCCCAGTTTCATTCGTTTGGAATTCCCCAGAGAGTTTCTTGGAGGCAAACTGAGAGGTGTCAGCTGGTTCTCTGTGGCCCTGTGCAACCTGGGGAGTGATCGGCTATAGGCTCCCATGTGACTCAGGCTGCTGCCTGAATACTTCCTAGTTCTTAAACTGATGCTTTCAGATGCTGGCTCCTTGTGTCTGGTCCCCCTTGACTGAAGTGTCAGATTGTCCTGGATACTCATCTTCCTGACTTGCTTTGGGCTTGAAGGCATGCTTGCTGCCCCTGATCTGCTGATGGGGGAGGTGCCAGTGTCACTCAGGGAACTTCCATTCCACATGGCTAGGAGCGAGCCAGACGCCTTCCGGCCTTCCAGCCCTCCAAGAAAGTAGACATTGTCATGGGATTTATTCCTTGAGCTATATTTGGAATAGGGAGGCTTCTCTGAGAGCCTCAAGGACCTTTCACTGTCCCTGCCAGTATAATGATCCAAGTCTGCTCTCCCAAGTGGATATCCGTACCCACTGAGGGAGGGTGAAGTGCTACGTAAAGGCGTGGGAGGTTTCATGGAAATATTTTTGTCAGCTCCATCACAAGAGAAGTGCTTGCTCCCCTGGGTTTTGGTCAAGGAGGGGCTACTTCTGACACTGGTTCCCAAAGGAGAAGGGCTTCTCTTCGCAGGTACAGGTTGGGAGAGAGTTAAATAGGAGCCAGAATAGTCTCCATTGGCTTTAAATCTCAGGCTGGAAGAATATTTCCTGGGGCTCAGGCTCTCCATCGCGTTTTGGGAATCGTTCTTGAGGGAATTCGCCGAAAAGTTTGCCTCGAAGCTACCGTTCTGTAAATCCAGCAGCTGTTGCATGTGGCTATGGTCTGCCATAGTGTTGCTGGAATCTGTAAAGGCAAAGAGAGAGAGAGAGAGAGAGAGAGAGAGAGAGAGAGAGAGAGAGAGAGAGAGAAAGTTTTACTTAACAAAGAAGATTTTAAAAGATCAAGCACTTGTCAGTCCACATTTGAACAAATAGCCTTGCAGTCTGACCTAATGTAATTAATAAACACTATCTCTATTTTAGTACTAAACCTAGCAAAACTGTACTGCAAACCAAAGAATAAAGACCACTGATTTGGGATGTCTTTTGTTCTAAAGAAAAAACAACTCAAGAGGAAATCAATGACATGTGAGAGGAACAAATCCCTAACCAAGTATGGGGCAGGATTAGGCCGGGACATAAAAAAGACAATTTCCCTTTAGTGCTCTAGTCCTAGGCAGACCACCTGTTGCTTCCTGAGTACCTAGCAAACACCCAGAGGAATAATGCAGTGGGCCTGCCTTTAGATGTCTCTGCTAGAATCATTAGCTGCTCAGAAGTAAAGTCCTGAGGAAACAAAACTCACATTCTGGCAGAGACAGAACATTCTGTGTTAGACACTGACAGGTAACATCAGAGTTAGAAGACGGTTCTTTCAGTGAGATCTGTGAGAGGTCCTGTCTCAACAAAAAGACTTACTACAGCTCCTGGAACCATCAAAAAAAAGGGACAGGTAATAGAGGAAAGAGTGTTACCCAAATTACTGCCATATCAAGGTCAAGGTGGATGGAGTATTTAAAAAGAGGTTTCTCAGGCCGGACACGTGGCGCGGTGGTTAAGCACTGGCTTGGAAAGCCAGCGGCCCCGGTTCGGATCCCACATATGAGGGCCAGTGACACTGCCCTCAAAAAAAAAAAAAGTGATTTCTCCTTCATTTTCCCGGGTACCCCAAATGTACCATGCTCATCCTTGATCTCAAACTCTCTCCCCTCTCAGAAACACATTTCTTTTGCACCTGTTTGAACCTACCCATTCTTCAAGGCTCAGATTAGGATTCTGTCTTCCACGATTACAATTTTTGAAAATATATATGTGCCTATAAAAATATTTTTGGACTCTAGTTTGAACAACATTGAAGTTTTAGTCCATGAAAATGTCTTAATTACAAACTATCACTGCAAATGAGAAGTGATAGAATGATAAAAAGATTTTCTTTAGATAATCATGGAAGTGAAAACACAGACATTCTCATTGAAGCCATGCACTGCTAGGATGGTCATCCAACTCCTCAGGCACCTCAGACACTAGTTATCACATCTCTGGTCTCTACAGAAATTGTGTAGCTTCTGGTTAGTGATTAATTTCATAATGTGCTTTTTTCTGTAACTAGGCCACAAGTTTAAGGAAGAGGTTTATGTCTGGTATTTCTATCTTATCCCGATGCTCTCCTGACTTCCATTGTTCCACAGGTGAGACATTCAATGAACATAAGTTTTCGATTTCAATCACAGCCTTCCCCACTCCCTCCCAGCCACAAATTGAGGAACTTCATCTTGCCTGCTCGGCCTCACAGTCTTTCTAGGCAAATCTAGGCAGCCAGATAGGGAACTGCTTTTAATCTACAGAGTGGGCCAAGAAAGAGTCTGGCTGCTTAAACCCTAGTCATGGGTTCAGTATCCATCACCCCATAAAGCTGCAGTTTCTCCCAGCAAGCTCTGTCTTGGGTTCCCTACCTTCCAACCCAAATGAATAAAAGCATGGCTATCTTTTGAAATGGACCTCAAAAACAAAAATTGAGGTTCTCTTTTAGAATTGCCTCTGAGCTGGGATCTGGCCCTGCCATCTGGTTCTTGCCAGCTCTTTCCTTCCTAAGGGACAGTGCCATCTCTGCCCCCAAGACAAATGTCCTTCTCAGCAATTGCCTACTACCAGCAGTTCTGACCTTGAAAGCAACACCAGCCTGGTTTGAGACATATCTCAACTTCAACATTTTTTTGAACTCTTCTAAATAACTCAGGAAAAAAATGTTAATTATACAAATTTATCCATCCCAAACTTAATGCATTTGAAAAACTACAAAATCAAACATACTGCCTTCATTAACATGATTAAGTGCACAGAATAGTTACAAAAAAAGTATCCAGATGTTTGCTGAACATCTGACAACAATATTAGTTATCTTCATTTTTTAAAAATGTAGTTACTAGGATATTTCATGATTGGAAGTGGTTCTTCTTATTGTATAGAAAAAAATTAAAATCTCAACAGATAGTTTTATTGGGTTGTCAGAAAAGTCATGACGCATTTTTGCAATGAGAAACAGAAAAGATACATCATGACCTTTCCGGCAACCCAATAGTTACTTCAGTCATTAAGTAGGTATTAAGTGGCTACCACATACTGGACAATCAGATATTGGTTTAGCAAGCTAAGATGAGTTGCTCACTAATATCCCTGTCCTCCTCCTTGCAGAAACATAGCGGCATTGCTCTTCCTTGTCCCCATGACATTAGGTGTGGCTATGTACCTTGCTTTGATCAATGAAATCTGAGAGAAAGTGACATGTCAGTTCCAAGCAGAAACCTCAAGAACCACAGCATAATGGATCATTTCCATCCTCCTGCTAAGATCATGCTTCCAAGTTTGTGGACGTTTTATTAGCTTGTACTCCTCAAGGAGGATACCATGGAACAGGATCCTTGCCAACCCTAGATTGTCTTAAGCCATTGAGATTTGTGAGTTGTTTGTTACTAGGAAGGTGTTAATCTTCATTAAGTGCCTACCATAAATGAGGCTTTGACCTAGGCACTGGGAAGTATGTTGTTAGGCACCATTTCCTGCCTTTACGCAGCTTACAGTTCAAACGGGGAGATGCACATAAGAACAAATGCTGTAACAGTATGATACATGCCTTAATACAGGATTGATTGACAGACTGGTAAAGGGGCATGATGTGCAGCTAACCCAGTGAGAGTGGTAGTCTGGGGAAGTTATGGTAGAAAGAAATGACAATGAAGTTAAGACCTAGTAAAGGAAAGGGAACCTGATGATATTATCCAATGGTAACTAAAAATAAAACTACTTCCACACCTAAAATGTTATGATAGTAAGGTTATAAACAAAATCCCAAACCCATTTGAGGCCAGTCTACAGTATATCCAGCAAATGTCCTACCTCTGACAGAACAAAAATTGTGTAGGAAAAAGCACCAGTTACTTTCTATATCATGATCCTTAATATTCTAGGATGTAACTCTGCTGGGATGAACTGTATTTAACAATCAAGTATTTGTCTCTCATAGTTAATCCTTTCCCATTACCACCACCATGTAAGATATACCCTCTGGGGACCCACAAGCCATATACCTACCTTAAGAATGGTTTAAATAGGACAGTATCCTCCAACCATTTCGGATATTTTAGACAAAGATACAAAAGGAAATCCAGAAGGCATTAAAATAGACATTTCAGAAAATTATTAAAGCCAGTTAGTGGGGATGGTTTTCATTTTAAGTAATGTGTACAAAATGGGAAACAGACTAAGTTACATAGAAAAGGTATTCCCAAAATGTGCAGAGACAGCAGTCTAGACAGCAAGGCAGGGCAGATGTTTTAAACAGAAGTCAAAAGTAAGCACAGAGCCCAAACTCTGCATTTTAAATATTTGCTCTAACAGTACAGAATTCAAGGGCTTAATACTTTATGTCAAAATGGATACTTAAAAGTTTAATTTTTGACTCAGCAGTGTAAGGTATTGATGTCATTTTAGATGTTAAAAATGTGTTAATATATTGCAGTCTGTTTGCAGCTGCAAATGCTACTTAATCACCCAAATGAAATATTACAAAACTCTGCTCCATCTTTATTTGGGCCAATAAAACTATGGTATAAAACTACTACAGGTTTCTTACTACCCTACAGGGTGGCAACATTTGGTCCCTGTCTCCTCCTCACATACATATTTTTAAAAAAATCAAAAACTGTAATTACTGAAGCAGTTTGGTTGGCCAAACAAAATACAATACCAAAAGATTCCAAAGTAGTATTGGCTGAAAGAAGATCATCTTTGCAGTCTCCAGGGAAGAGACAAGCAGGACATTTGCAAATAATAAAGCACATCTGAGAGACAGCTATGCAATATTTCTCCACTATACATATTTGTAGAAGAAAGTTACAGATGATTTGGATGTAAGGACATTCCAGAGAATATTTAAAGGGATATTCACATTTGATACTCCAGTTTTTCAATTACCTTATGGCTCTATTAAGGATGTGTAAAAAGTTGTATGTTTAAGAATTTATCATCAAGTACAAATACGGAATTCACTCATTTTCCTGAAGCACTTTACCTTCCATAGCTGAGTGCACATGTATACTTGTCTCAACTTGATACCTTAACCCTACAAATCAAATCAACTCAAAAGGTGGAGAATCAGCCACATAGGTGGCCTTTCTGGCCCCAGGAGTGTCAATGAAGGCTGTTGATACCTCTCTCCTTCCAAATTTCCTGAGTATTCTTTTCACTGCAGGCGAGATCAGATTGAGTGGAGTTCAAGAAATGGGAAAAGCATAGGAAAATGTAGAACAGCATGGACAAAAAAGGGTTCTGTGCCGAGTAACCTCACAGAGTAATCTGATCATAAATTCCTAGCTAGGCAGGTCATGGTGGGTAGTTATGCCCCAAGCATCCCAAGCATATTATTTCTTCAGTAAAACATTTATCTTTGCCTTAAACAAGCCCTGTCCATTGTTTCTGTGCATCTAGTTTAACATACCTTTGAAATGCCTCTTTTCAGACCCCTCAGAAGAGAAACTACTCTTAAGAGACCACATAATCCTGGTAATTATCCGGTAATCCAATCCCCTGCCTTGTTTTCTCCCACCTTCATGTAATCTTCCTTATATAAGTTCTCTCATTAATTCTAAATGCATAAAAGAAGCTGCAAACTGACATTCTGGGAAGCACTTCTGCATCCTCTGTTCAGCTCAAATAAATTTTTATAAAAATCTCTACAGGTTTGGACGTTCTTATGTCAACAGCAGTAACCAGTAATGTGCCTTGAATGAAGATGAGGGTAGGGGCAAGGAGAGCAGAGGCAAGAGTGTAGAGAATACAGTGGAAGAGACTGGGTATAACTAACTCCTCAGCAGTGAGGGAGAGTGGGATGTGATGGAGCACTGCATGTAGGATGCATCAGAGTCTGCGAGGATGGTGGGAGGTGAGAGAGCACTGCAAGAGGTGGTGCCCAAGTGACAAACAAGAGAAAGGTCTGTGTTAGCATTCATAGAGAGGAGAAAGGAAGACTCCAAGGTTTCTACACTAGTGTGTTTATTTTGGGTTTCCTGTACATTTTATGTAAACAAAAAAGAAGTCTCAGGGAAATTATAAAAGCCCTGCATTAAGTCACTATGGAAGCATGGGCTTTAATGGCTTATATTGCAGGCATAGCCACAGAATGGATCTAGAGAAGGCATCTGGTGCCCACCTGAGAGAAAAGACAATACCGGGAAGTCTAAACAGGAAAGAAGTTGAAGTGCTGAAATGTTTGGCCTTACTTTCCAATCCATAAACTTAATATTCCAGAGTTCTTGTTATTTTTCACCTGAAATGTGCATCATCTCCTTGTCAATTAGAAAATGCCAGGAGTCAGGAAGCGATCTCGGGAAATACCATAGAAAGACCCAGTACTTTTTTCCTATAGAAGAAAAATTGTTCGATTTCTAATTTCAAGGATCGTGTTTAAAAGTTTCTTGGTAGATTCTCTTCTCTTTGGCACAATTTGGGCATTTGTTGTAAAATATGTAATTCTCCAGCTTCCTGTATACCAAATAACAATACTGTGAAGCTGATCTCCAACAGTGGATTTACAGCACTGTGAGTGCTACAGCTGCAGTGATCTTGGTTTCAAGGTAATGAAAACACACCCAGGAAGTAAAGTTTTAAGAAACAAACAAATTAAAATGAAGTGTTTGCTGTGTTGTGTTGTGTTGGTTGCATTGTGTTGGAGGAGATGCTTATATAAAGGCACTTTTCCAGGTAATTTATAACAAGAGTTTGGAGAGTCCTGAATCGTACAACACGTTACTTGTCACTTTACGTTGCCATGCACAGACACTTCTTAGATCACTCAATAGAGCAGACTTAATCAAAGGGAGACTACAAGAGCAAATGATAGAAAAATAGAAATCATTTTATATTGCTGGGGAAAGCCAGGGATGCAGATTACAGAAGCAAGTTCCTGGAAAATAATCTTAAAAAACAAAGAAAAAAGAAAAATCGCGACGCTGTAGGTTAAAATTTCCACTTTAAAATAAAAGTTTGATTCTCTACCTGTGTCCTGTGAGGGCCCTTGGAGCCGAGGAACTGGCTCTGAGAGCGTATTTTGTTGCAGGCAGTGATTGTGGCCTGGTGTTCAAAGCTCTCCCAGAACACTGGTGGTCCCCAAGCTGGTCTCCTTTAGCACTGATGTTTACAGTACAGCAATGTTATAAATAAAGCATGGACTGATGACATGTAATTGAATTCAGACACCAGCTTAGAACAGACCCTCAGAAGCAGCGCCATTCTTTACATAAATGCTGGGGGGTATTTCTGTGAAGACCAATTGCAGCAGATGGGGCCTGAGAGGAAGCTTTTAGAGGACTAAAGGGGAAAATTGACAAATCTAGTTCAGCCCCAAACTCCAAGTTTAAGTTTGGAGAACAATGGATGCAAACAGGTCCTTCTTTTTCTACTAATCCCAACAAGAAAACATGATAGGGGTTGGGGGGGGGGGAAGGGGCTCATCAGAAGCTTTAGGAACAACCACTTCCTTCTCTAGTAATGTCCTCATTTCAGAAACCCCCAAGCAGCCTATTTTCCCCATCCTCCCTTATCCAAACACCATTCTTAGTCAAACCCTCAATCCTCTCAACTCTCCCTTTGCAAACACAACTCTCCTTTTCCACAAATATTTCCTTTCACCACTAAATCCACCTCAGCATCCTCCATTTCCGCAAACAAGCCTCACCTCTCCACACAGCCCCACACACGTTGTCAAATACCTCCTCACCAACTGATCCTCCTCACTGGCTGATCCTCGCTCATTCAAACATCACCTCCCACATTTTCTGCAAGCATCCCTCAACCTGGACTCTCCCGCTGTCTGAGCGTCCACCTCCACAGAACTTCCTCATCTCTTACTCATCCCAACTTCCTAAACTCTGTTCTTAAAAAAAAATTTTTTTTGAGGGCAGTGTCACTGGCCATCACATGTGGGACCCAAACCGGGGCCACTGGCTTCCCAAGCCAGCGCTTAACCACCGTGCCATTTGGCCAGCCCTCTAAACCCTGTTCTTTTAAATGCTTCTTTCACATTCAAGATTTTATATCCCAGTGCAGAGAAGAAACAAACTCTGCTAGTAGACATAGTACCCTATTGTTCTTTTGGCAAATAAACAGAGCAGCAAATGGATTCCACTCCTCTTCCCTTACACCACATTCTTTGTCATTTAAAGATCTGCCCATTTGAACAAAACAATGATTATCCACTAGCTCTATGTAGGTGCGTTAATAATGTCCAACGAGGATATTTTCATTACTCAAAAAAGATCCTAAGGAAGCAGTTCCACAGGAATAAATGTATTTTCATGGTAGAATAAGGAGGCTGTTTTATTCTTGCAGATTGAGCCTATTACAACAGGTGGCTATAAATCTTGCTGTGCATAGACACGCGCACACACACTCACAGACAGACACACTGATAGATACAGATACATGCTGACCACATGCTCACAGCAGTCTCCAATGCACAAAGTCTCTGTGTAGAGGAGGATGGCTCTTCCAGGCCTCGGCAACTTGGGGCATCTCAGAATTAGCCAGGTGTGTTAGGGTGATGCAGGGCAGTGCTCACGAGAAAGGTGAGGACCGCTGGAATGCTGGCATGATGTCTCAGGACGGATTACCCACGTTTCCTTGGTTTCTTTGTGTTTTTGCTTCTGCACTTTTACTTTATTACATTCTGAAAACATCTAAAAGAAGAGGTAAGGGAAGCCATTAAGGAAAGAACAAACGTATCAGATGCGACAGGAAGGAAAGGAGCAGAGAAGGGAGTGGTGAGTGATGGGGGACAATGAGAACATTCAATCCAGATGGAAGAAGTGAGGACACAAAGTAAAACAAAAAAAGTTTCAGCTTGTTCTTATCACAATAAAGGAGCCTAACCCCCCACTGCCATTCCCTTCTGTCATCTCTAGCTGTATTGAAGTCTAAGCTTTGTTAAAAAAAAAAAAAAAAAGCACTCCAGATGGTATTCAAAGGTCCCTAAAAGTAATCACAAGCAACAGCAAGAAACATACTTCGAATGAAGCTCTTTATCTTCAGTGATCAGAGGATACTTTAAAATAAGTCTAGATTGTTTTATATTAGGAATTCTTAAGAATCTTAGAAGACTCGCAGTGAAGAGGGTAAAACATCAATTACAGGGATTTTTTTTTAAATTTCATGCTAGGTCCTCGAATACAACTTATGTGTATGAACTTTAAAGTATTCTTTAGACTATCCAAGAAATTTGGCTGCATGTTTTCCGTGATTAACTCTCTTCAGCCAGTGAGGAAGGCAGGGGAGGAAGGGCAGAGAGCAAAAACAACCTCAGAGAACATTTGGGTCATTCAAATTCCCTTTCCGCTTGCAAAATTCCTGACCTTTACCTAAATAATCAAGATGCGACTTTTATCAATTGGACTCATGTTCGTGTTTAAACCAGTATTAAGGCAGTTTTAGCAATATTTAGGGGAGATACAATATTAATTCAGTAAGTATTTACATATATATTATAAATTAAGTTCAACACAATTCTGTGGTAGGAAAGTTCTCGAATTAAAAGCATGCTATCTCTAGGGCTGGCCGGTGGCACGGTGGTTAAGCGCTGGCTTGGGAAGCCAGCGGCCCCGGTTCGGTCCCACATATGAGAGCCAGTGATGCTGCCCTCAAAAAACAATATAAAAACCCCACAGAACAAAATAAAAACGAAAAACAAAAAAAACAAAACAAAAAGCATGCTGTCTCTGATTACAGAAAATACAAGCAACAGAGGCATATATCAAACAACACCACAAAGATGCTATCACCTAAATTTAGAATATGGGAAAGACTACAGAAAAAGAAAACCAAAACCCAATGTCTTCAACTAGCAAACGGCAAGAAAGAAAGAAAGAAAGAAACAAACAAACAAACAAACAAACAAGAGGGGAAACTGTTCTAGATTAAAAGAGACTCAGGAGACATCCAATTAAACACAATGTGTAGACCTTGTTTGGATCAATCCAACTATTAAAAAAAATTATGAGACAATTAGAGATTCTTAACTCCAACTAGAAAATAGATTTTTTGTTTTTAGCTGAGCCATCCTGCCACCTGTTGGCAGCTCAGTGGCTGCTCAGCTCCGGCCGGGAATCCAACCGGCAACCCTGTTGCTCAGAGCTCGCAATCTTGAGTGAGCTCTTAACCAACTGAGCCACTCAGCCGGCCCGGAAAATAGTTGTTTTTTGTTTTTTTTTTGAGGGCAGTGTTACTGGCCCTCACATGTGGGACCGAACCAGGGCTGCTGGCTTCCCAAGCCAGCGCTTAACCACCACGCCACTCGGCCGATCCTAGATATTTTAATTACTGTTTTTTTAGGTGTCATAATGATATAGTTATATATATATTAAAATTTTAATCTATTAGGGTTATACTGTATATTATCTATGAATGAAATATCACAGTGTTTGGCATTTGTTTTATAACAATCCAATTTTGGGGGGGCAGTAAAATCTACAGATGAAACAAAATTAGCATATGTATTGTAGATCATTAAAACTGAATGACGGGTACAATGGGATTTCTTTGTATTATTCTTATAACTTTTGTGTATGTTGAAAATCTTCCATAATAAAATATTTAAAAAGCATAAGATATGTGCATTCTAAAAATTAAAATGAATAAAAATATATGAATATTTACTGACTTAAAAATTATAGTGGCTCACTTTACAAAGGATAGGGTCATATCAGTAGCTCCTAGCTAATTTTTTTAAAGTATGAAATACTAACCCCTATCATATTGAATTAAGCTGCTGAAAACTGATTTTTTTTTTAAGTACTTGGGAGAAATTTGAAAGGAAATGCACTGTCCATATTGCAAGTATCAGGCCATTATATTTAGGATACTTGCAAGATACTGCTAGGTGGGGTTACTAAATTTCAACACTGTGTGCCCAAGTAAAATCTATCTCTTCAGGAAGTTAACATGTAAAAGTATTCACAAAAAAATGTCCAACCCACCATATCTTGAAGAATTTCAGCCTCAAAAAACACTTAAACACACACACACACACACACACACACACACCTCTCTTACATATTTATGTTAATAGACTGACATACTTCGTTGATTGTAGATTCTTAAATTATGTTACTGTGTCTCTGAATGTGGGAGAGTTCTTTAGGTAGGAAATTTTAGACTCATATTTCCAGCGTTCTTTATAGAATCCCAAAACAGTTTTAGTTCAAGATAAAGATTTCTAAAATGTCCCCAAATAAATGAAATGTTTCCAGATGTTTCTTATCCCTGATCATTAGTATAACTCATCCCTGGGTTTAGGTGATTCTGACTGTGGACCTGGAAGAATCCTTCTGTATTATGTTGTCACCATAGTGAAATACATAGAGAAGCGGAGAGTCCTGGAATAGCTACATCAGAGGTCTTGAATACCTGTGTGCACCTGCACTGCAGATTCACTTCTTGAAGCAGAGGAATATTCCAGGTAAAAGCACCCTTCCGGCTCAAAGCCAATTTCAAGCAAGAAAAATATTGACCCTGGGTTCACATGGGGATAAAGATGCTCTCTACTGACCCTGAAACCATTACCATAAGCTTGAATTGGAAGCTGAGAGCCTATGAGAAGTAACATTCCTCAAACCCAAACATGCTACATTTCCCATTCTGTTACCCAATATTTGTAAACTGGAAATTGTCAGGGCATAAGTAGACTCAGGAAAGATGGAACAAATATAATTTGGCCACCTGGTCCATGGTCATTTTTCCCTTTAACTCAAAAGTTGAGTGGATGGATTTCAAAAGTACTATAAAGTGAAAACAAAACAATAATGATACTATCTCATCATTATTTAATTTTCCCCTTTCCTGTTACCTACCTTTTTGTTTTGTTTGTTTTTTTTGAGGGCAGGGTCAGTGGGCTTCATATGTGGGACCCGAACGGGGGCCGCTGGTTTCTCAAGCCAGCGCTTAACCACCGCGCCACTCGACCGGCCCCTGTTACCTACCTTACAACTGATTAAATTAAATCCATGCTGTTTGTTTTTATATCTGGCCAAAAGACCTAATATAGGAAGTGGTTACATTAGGATGTTATTTATTTATTTATTTATCTATCTATTTATTTATTTTTAAATTGGGGAACAGTGTGTTTTTCCAGGACCCATCAGCTCCAAGCCAAGTCATTGTTTCAATCTAGCTGTGGAGGGCACAGCTTCAGTGACCCATGTGGGGCATCAAACCGGCAACCTTGATGTTATGAGCACTGTGTTCTAACTAACTGAGCCAACCAGCCATCCCTAGGATGTTATTTTTAGCGTAATGGACAACCTAGTACAAAGAACATGGGACAGACTGCCAGGAACATGAGTCAGGTGACCCATCCTAGTCCTGGTTCTGCCAAAATAACCAGCAGAGGGGGAAAAGCTAGAGCAAGTCACTTCACCTGTCTCCACCTGGTTTTAGAAAAGGTTTCCCCATATTTAAAAAGTTGAGAGTGAATGACACGTTCTTTCTGTTGTGACTTTCCAGACTCCCGTAGGTACTGGTTAAATTAACAAGAAGTGCCAGTTATACAATGCAGGAAATGGAAATGACCACAGCACAGAAACATGTTTTAGTGATAAGGTGGCAGCTACCTAATTGGGAAAAGATTTCACCAGCGCTGTTGCCCATGACATTCCAAGGGCATGGCAAATTGTTTCAGCCTAACATAGTGGGAAAAAGGCCCGCTCAGAGTTATGACAACGCAATGTATAACATGGGCATTTGATTCAGCAGAATGTGTAAGAAATATTTTGTCTGCAACCCCATAGCTTGCAGTTTCCTTAATAAATCTTTTGCTGTTTATGAAACCTATGTATGCAATGACGTAAGCAGTGTAGCAGCCAGACATCACTTCCCAGTCCTCTCTGAATATCTGCTGGCGATGAAGCATTGTTCAGACTGGGTTTGAACTGGTCCAAAGAATGCAGGAGCTGGCTTTCCTCTGCTTTTATTTGACCTTGATTTAGCAATAGAGTAGTCAAGAAAGAAATGTAAGAAAATGTTTGTAACTTTTAGCTTTTTTTGCTATTCAGATGCTAATTACACAAACATACGGTCATCTGGAGAAGTCACATACAATGTGCCAACAAAATATTGTATGATCAACACTGACTTCCACTGAACTCTAGATTTAGCACCAAGTCTTAGAAAAAGCTGACCCTGCTTCAGATAACAATATTAAATATTGGCATGAGCAAACTTTTTCTTCCCCTTAATTTTCAAAGTAAGGAAAGGCAATTCATTCTGATGAATAAACCTACATGTAAGTAAAACAAATCTCTCTTTTCAAAACTTCTGAAAAACTTCTCCATATCCCTTAACCTGTTATTCTATAATTTATTTATCTGTTTTTTTTTTGTATAGTAAACTTCTCCATCCCCTATCTTTTCCACTTCACCTCAATAAAATGATTTTTATACTTAGGTTTCTCTTATTGGCCACCAGCTGCTATAAACAGTAATCTTGCCTTTAAAGTCAACACAGCACAAAGTTGTTTTTCAACATCTAAGAAACATCCCTAAATATTATGAAAACAAATTAATATCATATGCAAATTATCAGGTTCAAATTAACCCCTAGAAGATTTGAATTGCTGGGTGACAGACAAGTTCTGCCTTAATAAACATTTATTTTGAAGAGATCTGAAAATCTAAATTACCCTTTTTTGGTTTTATTCACTTCAAAAGATAAGAGTCACATTATTCAAATGCCAATAAATATTTCCAGCCAACAGTTATTTAAAAAAAAATCAACTCATATCTTCTTTACTTATCATCTTAAAAAAAAGGTAACAAGAATGACTAGACAAAAGGTGATTATGAAAAGGCTGCTACACCTCTTTATTGCAGCACCCTCAGGGACCAGATACCTTTAAGGAGTTATCACTTTCGAATCATTTCTAAATATACTATGTACTTGGCTTTGAGGTACACCCATTGGCTAGTTGTCAAAATGATAAAAACCAACCTTGGCACAGTTCAGAGCTCTGACCTCTCCCAAGAAAGGCATACTAAAAAATTCTCCTATATTGCCAGAACCTCCCAGATTTGAGGATTGTTAACTATTTTGGCAGTACCACTTAGCACACAGGACTAGAATTCATAATCACAGGCCTAGTGGTTAATCATAGTAATGTAAATGTGAGAATACATATGTTCCTAAGTGATCAGGCCATATGTGCACAGCTTTTCCGATAATCAAAAACTCATTGAGATAACTTCTTTCTATAAACAGAGCCACGCACAGATACCATGCTTTTTATACTCTCCTAGGAAATTAACAAAGATTTTATATTACTATCATTTTCTTCCCCATGAGGCAAACAGATGGAATGGTGGAGACCGTGGGGTGGAAGAGAAAGTGCAATGGAACAGCAGTTAGAAGCTTGCAGATTCTCACAATCCAGCCAAGTGAGTGGATTGTGGGCAAAGGGTTCAGATAAGAGGGTTTCTGAGGTTCCTTTTGCCCCCAGAATTATTTTCTCCTACACACCCAAAGAATCGCCAAGCTTGAATTGTCTTCAGATACTTGACTCAAGCTCCAAGCAATCACATATATCTTAGATATCCACTTATAAGCTTATGAATTCCCCCTACAATTGCCCAATACATGTTGATTTTCTTATATGCCAGGTGTCTTTTTAAACTCTGCACTCAGGAGGCGTCTCATTCTCCCTTCTGTCCAAGACAACCCTATCCATTCATGCACTCTACTCTTAACCCATAAGACAGGAAGAACAGAAAACCTCAAATGTTCTGTTTTGTACCTGGATTCAAAAGCAGCATCTGCTATGTCTGTGGAACCATCTGTTGCCCACTTTGCCATGGGAAGGACAGCACAGGCACCAAATGTGGAGTGTCATAGGTCACACAATGGAATTATCCCCTTTTGGGGGCTAACACCCCCAGGCATATGCTCCACAGTCACTATGGCTAATGCTACTCTTTCCCCATCACAGAGTTTATTTATTTCATTATGGAGAATGGTACCTCTAAACTCTCACAAAGGCTCAGGTCCAGTTAAAAACAAAACAAAAACAAAACAAAAAATAACAACAAAAAAAACTGCACTTGCCTGAATATCAGATTCTAAATTCTCTAATCCTGGGCTGTACCTAGAACTGTCTGTCAGTAATTCACGTGAGACCTTACAAGGCATTCATCTCCGAGCATGTTATTACATCTATAAAATGAAAGGATGGTGACCTCTGACGCTCTCTTGCACTCTAACACTCCAAAATTCAGAGATTTTTAAGCCAATTTAAAGTCCTCAGTGAACACAAGTTCCTTCAAATATATGGTATATTAAGACTCTTAATGTCACGGGCTGCAGACAAAAAGGCTTCTATGATATCGTCTCTTTGTGTTGAATAAGAACACAATTGGTTTCTTGAGGATCGAAATTAAATTAAGATCCCTAATCTTGTTAACAAATGTCCATGAGGTAATAATGTAGTGGAGAGTTTGGGGCTGGATAATTCTTTGTGTGTCCTGTGCATTGTACGAAATTACACAGCCTCTGAGGCCTCATCCCACTAGATGCCAACCCCAGTGGGCAGTTGGGATTGTCCCATACCCCCAGTTGGGATAACCAAAAATGTCTCCAGACATTGGCCAATATTCCTGGAGGCAAAATTCCTCCCCCTCCCCACTGAGAACCATTGCTGTAACATTTTTAAAACCAGGACTTTAAAAAAATGTGCATCACTTTCACTTGACAGTTGTTTTTGTATCAAATGGGTGACATTTACACAGCTACAAAGTAAAGTCCCTCAAGACCTAACAGACAGTCATCAGATTTATAAAGCATGTGTATTCCACTTGGAAATTGTACAAGGCCATGGTTTTCCCAGATCACTCAGAGCACCACCTCGCTGGATAGGATTGGGAATTAGCATACAAATTTATAATATCAACTACTACTAAAAGTATTTAAAAGGAATCACAATTTTCACAGTAACTTCCCCAGTGTGCCACAGAATCAACCCTTGCTTACAGACCTCAAAATAGGGTTTTAGAATCCATGGTTGGTTTAATCACTGGGCTTTTTTCCTTTTCTCTTGTGCAAAAGCTGATAAGTAAAATGTTTCTGAAAAGGCTGCTGAAGAGTTCCAGGTTTGGTCCAGGCTCTTTAAGATAGAAGATAGCCAGCTTTTAGCCAAACTTCTGGAGTATCTTTTCCTCTCCCACTTCAGACAGGGACCCAAAAGCCACCCCCTATAGTCTGCCCACAACGCCAAAAAGAGCAGCAGTTGCCAGCTGCATGAAACAAATTGAAGCCTGCAAATTGACTGAAATGATGACTACTCTTAACCAAACATCTCATTTTTCCATTTGTGAGAAAGTCTGGGACTTGCAGACCTCTGGGTCTCAGGAGATGAAGGCTACACTGGTCAACTAAGAGCAAAAATTCAACTCCCCCTTGCTTTTAAAAGAAACGCTACTTATAAATATTTTTGACTTTACAGTTTCTTAAGTATGCATGTTTAAATTTCCACATTAAATATGTAAGGCAAAAACACCCACAAAAAAACCCCCACAAAAACGCTTTTAAATAACTAAGTCCAGGATATGAAAATGGAATCATGAATAGACACAACTGTTACTTTTCAAAGAACCTTAGCTCTTTATTCGAACAAATATTTACACAATTGAGGGTGATGGTACCAGGGATGCAGCCATTCTGTTAAAATAGCTGGGGGGACACGAAAGGTTTATTTATCCCAAATCCAACTACTCTGTTGCCATCCTACCAGGAACCAAGAATTCAAGTGCTCTCAGGGCAAAAGTTTAACTCTCTGAAACTGTGAACTTCATTTAGACCTCCCCCAGCTGAATCCAGATAATGTTAGCATCTCAGAGACATATCTCAAACACTTAAATTAAGCCAGATTAGGAAGCTTAAAGTTTCAAGTCCAATACTTGAAAATAAATATCTGTAACTTACACATTCATAGAATGAGGGGAAATGTGGTTAGTAAATATTTATACTAAAAGGGCTCCACATTATTCCGCCTCCTTTCCTAGTTCCACTCCTAACTGTGTCTGGCTGCAACTAGCTGTGCATTTATAGAACTCTCGAGAACTGCTTCGGAGCTGCAGAGGAAAGACTTCTAGGGATGAGGGCAGGGCCAGCCTAGAGGATTTCCAGCCTGGGGCACGTCTACCAACATAAAAGGCTGCGGGCGCTGTTCTCTCTTCACATTCGAAAGGTAGATGGGTAGGCGCTGAAATTAAGTTCAACTTCCGAAACTCTTCCAGACAGGAAACCCCAACCCTGCAAGGGACAGCTTGTCAGCCTTTTAATTTCCTGGCGGTGGCGGGAGTTAGCCAGGTCCTTGGCGCTTTAATAAGTGATCACTGCTAGAGCTAAGTTATTAAATGTGCCAACCAGCCTTTTCAGCAGCGCCTCCGCGGTGCTGGGCGCGGGTTAAACAGGGGTTCAAAACATCTCCCATCCCTTCCAGCCGCTATCTTTAGGGGTGCAAAGACCTCCATACAATACTTTTGAGGGATTCAAGGCCAAATCGGAATCCGAGGCTCTGGGCGATTTCAACTCGAGAGCCCCACTTTTGAAAACAAAGTGGAACCAAAAGCGCAACTAGCCATATATTTGGGGGAGGGGGGGTGTCTTCTTTGAATCCCGCGCCCCACACCATCCAGCGGCGGACCTTCTCTTTCCCCCGCCCTCAGCGACAAAGCAGTTCTAGCCCCAAGATCCCGATCCCTCTCTCCCTGGGTACCCCAGAGTTCTCGGCAAAAGTTGCCTCGGGTCCCCAACAAATCCCGCCTGTTCCCTACAATCGCTGTGTGTGAGCGTCTCCTCTTCCCCAGGATCCTTGCAACCCGAGGTCCACCCGTCCCGCGGGGTTCAAGGCCCCCCAAAACTGAGCAGCCCGGGCTTTTGTCCCTACAGCCCGTAAGAGAGGCAAAGAAACTCTGCGTTCCCGGAGTCCACTCACCGCCTCATCTTTCCTCCAAGCCGCCGCTCTCCACGGGCCCCGCCGCCCTCTCGCCTGGCCCTGGCCCCAACCCGCCCGCCCGCCCTGCCTCCCTCCCTCCCTCCCAACCCCGGCCCAGCCGCAGCTCCAGCCGCAGCGGTCGGGCCACTACGGACTCGCGGTGCGCAGTCAGCGCGCCCCTCCGCGGCCCAACCGGCCACTGCCTCCTCTCCGCCCCCAGCCCTGGGCCGCGCAACCGGCACCTACCAACTCCCCGGCGGGGGAAGCAACGCCCCAGAGCAGCGACCGGGACCCGAGGAGCCGGCGCTGTCCCCCTTCTCCCGGGCGGCCGCCGCGCCCTCCTCACCTGGCGCGTCTGAGCTGCTGGGTGCCGGCGGCAAGGGAGGAAAGGTGCGCTCCTTGCGCACAGCCACTCTGTGCGGTCCCCCTCGGGCCGCGGTGGTGGGCTCCGCGCGGTTCGGTCCAGTGCCCTCGGCCCCTTCCTATCCACCGCGGCGGGCACCCAGGGACTTCGAGCAATGAAGTTGGTGACCTACCCAACTCACAGTTTGCAGTTGAGGCTTTACTGCTGCTGGAGGGGTCTGGTTGTGCACCCCATTATCAGGCTTCGCAAAGCTGTGTTTACAGCCGCGCAGTAGAGACTTTTGTGGCAGGCCTTTTTTTTTTTTTTTTTTTAATAATGAGCTGGAAGAAGGGCGGAGGGTACATGTCCTTGGGTGATGATTTCCTCACCCGACGGTGAAGTATCTACTGGGAAAACTCCAGGTGGCCGCACCTTCTCCCGACAGTTCGCCCTTGGGCGGGTACCTGATGCGTCAGAAAAGCAGCTTCGTCAAATCATCTGTGGTCTGAGGATTTTAAAATAATTTTATGCTAATTTCCTTTCAGTTATTTCTCTGGAAGGTTTCTATATTTTGCAACATTTTTCTTGAGTTGCTGTAATTAATGAAAACAACGTTGATGAAAACGTCCTCCAACGGGTGCTTCCGTAGAAGGCAACCAAAGGGACCCAGGGTGGCCAGCGACTGGTATTAGGGAATGTGAACCTCTGCCAAGTTCTGAGCGAGCCTCTGGGGTTTCAAAGATAAAGGCCATTAGCCCTCCCTCCAGGAACTCACAATAGCAAGAAAGAGCACAATGAAGTGCACATTCACTTATGGTCAGTAAAGCTTTGGGCAAGTTGTTTTAGCTCTCACGACAATTTCTTCACTTATAGTGTAGTAATAATGATCCCGAAGCTGCAGCCTGGTTAAGAAACTTCCGGATAATATATGCAGAGTACCTGACACCATTAAGTGGCACTCAGGCACTCAACAAATAGCTTATTTAATGCACTTTTCATTTCTGCAAGTAAAAGTCTATGAATTGTAATTTGGGGAAGAGGCTCACCTATGGACAACTTGGTGTTTTATAGAACTTTCTTCCCCTTGTGGGTTTCCTCCCCTTTCTCCTGCTCTTTGCCCCACAGAAACATACAGGGATCCATCCAACACCTACGTGCTCCTACAGTTCTCTCTTCTCTCCCACATCATCAGGTTCCCCATTGATTGGGTCATCCACATCTTCATGAAATCATGTCATTTCTTCCATATTAAAAACAAAAAACTGGGCCGGCCGAGTGGCGCGGTGGTTAAGCGCTGGCCTCGGAAGCCAGCGGCCCCGGTTCAGTCCCACATGTGAGGGCCAGGGACACTGCCCAAAAAAAAAAACAAAAAAAAAAACCCAAAAAACTCCACTCTACTTCCCACTCCAGCTACTTGCCCCCTTTTCCTGCTCATCCACAGCAAAACTCCTTTAAAGAGTTGATAAGAAAAGCTGACTCCAAGTTCTCTTTCTGTTTACTCCAATCAAGTTTTTGCTTCTCCCACATCCCTAGAATTCTTATCCAGATCAAATTAGTAAATCGGAAGATATCTCAGTCCTGTCTCACTTGAACTATCAGTAGCAATAAGCAGTTAATGGCTTTCTCCTCCTGACAACGATTTTATTTGACTTCTGTGAAAGGATATGTTCATGGTTTTCTTCCTACCCTCCTGGTTGCTTCTCTCAATCTCCTTTGCTGGTCCCTTCTCTTCCAGCCTCTGAGCAGTGGGATGCCCAGAGCTCACTTTGAGCCTCTGTCTTATCTATCTTGGTGATCTCATCCCGTCTCATGGCACTAAATACCATCTATGTGGTGCTGATGCTCAAATTTTACCTCAGGCCTGATCATCTCCCCTTTACAGCAGGCTCCAGGCAACAGCCCACTTGGATGCTGGGCTTCTCCCACTTAACATTTTCAACACTGATACCCTGAAAGTCCTCCCTCTATCCCCCAACCACCCTGTATAACTGAAGTCTTCCTCTTAGCAGGCCTGAACCCTTGGTGTCATTCTTGACTTTTCTGTTTCTCTCACTTTTCAAATCAAATCCATCAGAAAATCCTTTTGGCTCAATTTTCAACATACTGTAAATCCAAAATTCAACTACTTACTGCCTCCATTCCTCTCACCAACCATGTCTAATCTACCACCACATCTGGACTTTGATTACCCTTTTCCTGTTTTGCCCCCACGTGGGCTGTTCTTAACACAGCAGCCAGAGCAACCCTTTTAAAACATTAAGGCAACTCATATCACTCCTCCGTGATCCTGCAATGGTCCTTATCACAATCAGAGCAAAAGCCAAAATCCATAGAATGGCCAGAAGGCCATTGATCTGTCATTCGCTGACCTCAGCTCCTACCCCTCACTCTTCCCTCACTTAGCTTCTGCCACAGTGGCCTCTCCTGGACTAGATTCCCAGACAAGTATGCTTCCATCTCAGGGTTGTGGTGCTAGCTGTCCTCTCTGCTTGAGTATTCCTCCACCCCCAAGTATCTATATGGCTTGCTCCCTTACTCCTTTCCAGACACTGCTCAGATGTCACCAAGTTCCTCATACCTACCCTGACCGCTCTATTTACAATTAAAAATGCATTCTCCAGTAAGCTTTCTTTAATTTTATCAACAGAATTATGTTATATTACGAAATGTACTTTTAAAATCATGTTTCTTGTCTGACTCTTTTCACTGGAATGTAAGTTCTATGCAGACAGGGGTTTTTGTTGCCTCTCTCCTGTGATATATCTCAAGTGCTCCTAGAAAGATATCTGGAATGTATAACTGGTGCACAAAAATGAATGATGGCTTTGACCCAAAGCACGATGGTTGTAAATATTTCCTTGCCCAGAGCAATACCAGCAATACATTTGACTAGACAGACATCTTAAGGACAGTTGTTCTCTCTAAAAGGGCCTGAGGAAGTATGGCTACTAACACAACACACCTAGAATGGTCATAATTAAGTTGACAATATTCACATGTAAGGAAAAAAATAGCTAACATTTATTGAGAGCAACAATTATGGTATGTGCCAGGCACTTTCCCAAATATGCTCCAGTATTAATTAGTTTAATCCTTATAACAACACTACGAGGTAAACACTATCACTACCTTATAGGTGAACAAGTGAGGCACAGAGGAGTTAGTGGTTACACAGCTAATAAATTGGTAGAGGCAGAATTTGAACACAGGCATCCCAGTTCTATAATAGAATCCACACCCTTAAATGCTCCCCTCTACCTCTTTTTTAAGTAGGAATGATATCAGGGGAAATTTCTGTAAAATAAATAATTCCTAATCACTACACAAAAAATGATCCCCATTCGCCTCCTCTCACTGCCTTGCTGTATCTGTTGATATCTCCACCTCTTTTAGTAAAGCCAAGCTCCTTGAAAGTTAGAGTGATCATTTTATTCATATTTGTGTAAACCATACTCTAACACCTGATAGATACACATAAGGGGAGCAAAGAGTATTGATTTTATATGATTTTCTAAAGTGACTAAACCCAGGAAAGCATCTCACTCCTAATGAGTTAGTATGGTCTTCAGTAGATTCAACCATAAAGACCTGAAGATAGAATAGATCAATAAAGGCCTGCAAGGGCTAAATTAAATGTGAAGTGCCCACCCCAACATCTTAAAATGCATAGAAGGCACTCAAAATTTAACACCTGTTATTATTGTAATAATCATTATTATCAGACTTTTAGTTATGATGATATTTTTAAAAATAGAAAGAAAATGAAATAAGTGCTTTCCTTCCACTTTTTCCATTTCCTGGGTACTTTAAAACAAAGTCCTCATTTAATTACAGACCAGAGGCACACCTCCCTCTCTCTGCCATTCTTTCTTGTTCACTGGAGATACTGTGTTGTAAACTACACAGCAAAAATTCCTTCCCTGTTCCCCTCTATAGGATCTGTAATGATTACAGTACCTGATCTTACTTTTCTGTATTCTTCACCCTCTCAAGTGGGGGGAAAGGTGAAGTGTTACACATAGTGATATATGAATTATTTATGGATTATTTCATTTGGAATTAATTTTGCTATTGTACCCTTTCAGTAGCAAAGACTGGTTGGACCTGATTAAGTCTTATGTCTTGAATCTGTACATCTTTTCCTGTCTCTGAGGTGATAGCTTATCAAAGAATCAAGAACTGTTTATTTGCAGAGTGCAGTGGAGAGATCATTGATTTTGGAGTCAGGCAGATCTGTTTAAACCCGTTAAACCCAGTCAGTTTAAACCCTGACTCAGCCCCTTTACTAGGCAAGTAACTTGAATTTATTTACCTTCACTGAGTGTTATTTGTCTTCACTGAAAAATAAACTTATAATCTGAAAAATGGGACTGATAACACCAAACTCATATTTTTATGAATTAATGTGATAATAGAGCACCATGCTTTGCACAAGGACTAGAAAACATACTGGGCACACTCAACATGTAGTTTCTTTTTTTTTAAATTAAAAAGTAAAAATGGCATTTATTTAAGGTGCAAAACATGATGATTTGATGGACATGCAGATAGTGAAATGATTACTACAGTCCAGCTAATTAACATATCTTCTCATATCATTACCTTTTTTGTATCTGTGTGATGAGAACACCTGAAATTCACTCTCTTATCTAATTTCCAATATTTAATACAGGATTAACTGTAGTTATCATGCTGTACATTAGATATCTAGACTTATTTATCCTACTTAATTGTAACTCTCTACCTTTGACCAACATCTCCCCGTTTCTTCCACCTCCCCACCCCTTGGAACTGCCATTCTACTCTGCTTCCATGCACTTGATTCTTTTGGATTCCACATGTAAGTAAGATCATGCTTTTTTCTCCCCGCTGTGTTTGGCTTATTTCACTTATAGGTGAGCATTAAGCATTATGTCCTCATCAAAATAATGGTTTCCAACACTCTTGCCCTTCTCCTATGGAACTGTTGTTAATGACATCAACCATTGTGTTGTACTGCCCTATCTAAGTTGAGTTCCTCATCATAAACTATTTTTAGAATTTAGTACTAGGATACAGTTTCTCTCTTAAATAAAAAACAATGTACTTTCATTTCTCAGAAAAGTTATTGTCATCTATTTTCACACTAGATTTCCAATCATTGTTGAGGAGAACTATGTCAACCAATGTTTCCTTTTGTATCTTGGTTGCCAGGAAACTCAACATCAAATTTACTGTTAAGAGGCTTTCTTTTCTCCATTGTATGTTTTTGGCTCCTTTGTCAAAAATTATCTGCCTGTATACATGTGAGTTTATTTCTGGGTTATCAATTCTATTCCATTGGTCTATGTGTTTGTTTTTCTGCCAATACCATGCTGTTTTGATTATTGTCGTTTTGTAGTATAAGCTGATGTCAAGGAGGGTGATATCTCCGGCCTTGTTCTTTTTTCTTAGGATTGCTTTGGCTGTTTGCGGTCTTTTGTGATTCCATACAAAATTGATGATTTTTTGTTCTATTTCTTTAAAAACTGCCATTGGGATTTTGGTGGGGATTGCACTAAATCTGTATATTGTTTTGAGTAGTATAGCCACTTTAACTATGTTGATTCTTCCAGTCCATGAACATGAAATATCTTTCCATTTCTTTGTGTCTTCTTACATTACTTTTGATGTGGTATAGTTTTCAGTGTATAGGTCCTTTACATCCTCTGTTAAGTTTATTCCTAGGTATTTATTTTTTTGTTTTGTTTTGTAATCGCAAAGAGAATTGTTTTGTTCATTTCTTTTTCTGAAATTTCACTGTTAGTATATAGGAATGCAATGGATTTTTTGTACATTGATTTGTATCCTGCACATTCAGTGTTACTAATTACTGTATTTGTTTATTGTTTTTAATAGTTTTTTTGGTGGTGTCTTTCGGGTTTTTTTTATATAAAGAATCATGTCATCTGCAAAAAGCAACAATTAAATTTCTTCACTCCCAATTTTGATTCCTTTTATTTCTTTCTCTTGCCTGATTGCTCTGGCTAGGACTTCCAACACTATGTTGAAGAACAGTGATGATAGGGACATACCTGTGTTGTTCCTGATCTTAGAGGAAAAGCTTTCAGTTTTTCACTATTAAGAATGATATTAGCTGAGAATTTGTCATACATGGCCTTTATTATGTTGATGTACTTTCCTTCTCTACCCCCATTTTATTAAGCATTTTAATTATAAATGGATGTTGTATCTTCTCATATGCTTTTTCTGTATCTACTGGTGTGATCATATGATTTTTACCCTTTATCTTCTTTATGTGGTGTATCCATTGATCAATTTTCATTTGATGAACCATCCTTCTGCTCCTGGAATGAACCCCACTTGATCGTGACACATAATTTTTTTAATGTATTGTTGTATTTGATTTGCTAGAATTTTGTTTAGGATTTTTATATCTGTTTTGATTAGAAACATTTGTCTGCAGTTTTCTTTTTTTGTGTTATCCTTACCAGGTTTTGGTATCAGGGTAATGTTGGCCTCATAAAATGAGGTAGGAAATATTGCCTCTTTTTCAATTTGTTTGGAAGAGTTTGAGGAGGATAGGTATTTAATCATCTTTGAATATTTGGTAGAATTCCCTAGTGAAGCCACCTGGTCCTGAACTTTTGCTTTTGGGGAGATTTTGGATGACTGATCCAATTTCCTTACTGTTTATCGGTCTATTTAGATTTCCCAGTTCTTCATGATTCAGTCTAGGGAGGTTATATATTTCTAAGAACTTGTCCATTTCTTATAGGTTATTGAATTTGGTGGGATATAGTCCTTTATATGGTATTCTGGAAAACCATATGCAAAAGTATGAAACTAAGTTGCTATCTGTCACCATATACCAAAATTAACTCAAAATGGATCAAAGACCTAAACATAAAACTTGAAACAATAAATTGCATAGATGAAAGCACAGGTACTAAACTTTTGGACCTTGGGTTCAGAGAGGATTTTATGAATTTGACCTGAAAGGCAAGGAAAGAAAAAGCAAAAATAAATGAATGGACTCTATCAAACAAAAAAGCATCTGCACAGCCAAAGAAACCAACAATAAAACAAGGAAGCAAACAACCAAATGTGAGAAGATATTTGCAAGTAATGCCTCCCTTAAGGAGCTTATATCCAAAGTAATAAAGAACTCATACAATTCAACACCAACAAAACAAATAATCCAATTAAAAAATGGGCAGAGGACCTGAACAGACACTTCTCCCAAGAAGACATACAAATGGCCAATGGATATATAACAAAATGTTCAACTTCAATAACTATTAGGGAAATGCAAATCAAAATCACAGTGTGATATCATCTCATACCTGTTAGAATGGCTATCATCAACAAGACAAATAATAACTAGTGTGGAGAAAAAGGAAGTTTCATACACTGTTGGTGGGAAAGTAGATTGGTGCAGTCACTACAGAAAACAGTATGGAGGTTCCTCAAAAAATTAAGAATAGAATTACCATATGACCCAGCAATCTCTCTTATGGGTATCTACTCCCCAAATCTGAAAATACTTATATGTAAAAATATATGTAACCCAATGTTCATTGCAGCATTAGTCACGGGGGCTAAGACATGGAAACAACCAACGTGTCCCTCATTAGATGATTGGGTAGAGAAGATGTGGTACATATATTCAATGGAATATTACTCAGCCATAAGAAAAGATAAAATACTGCCATTTGTGACTACATGGATGGATCTTGAGATTAGCATGCTAAGTGAAATAAGTCAGGCAGAAAATGTCAAGAACCATATGATTTCACTCATATGTGGGATATAAAACTGAAAGCAACAAAGGAACAAGACAAAGAAATAAAAAAAAACTCATAAGACACAGACAACAGTTTAGTGGTTACCAGAGGGTAAGGGGGTGGGGTTGGGGTGATAGAAGAGGGAAAAGGGGGTCAAATATATGATGATGGAAGGAGAACTGACTCCGGGTGCTGACAATATATGGATGATATATTATAGAAATGTACATTTTAAACCTATATAATTTTACTAAGCAATGTGACCCCAATAAATTTAATTTTAAAAATTACTGTTAAATATAGTAATATGGTAATAAAGATTTTACTTACTACTCCTTTTTGTTTGTTTTTTAATGTCTTTTTTGTATGTTTTCTCCAATAACATTATTGGATATTTGGATTGCACTCTGTTTTCAAAAATATATTTAAATATATGAAGTATAAATAAAACCTTAGCTTGTCAAAGTAACACCAGAAAATTAACCAAAATTTAGAGTAGAAATTTATCACCATCTGCTGCTTTATGTTCAAACCCTGCTTTACAGAGATTGGTTCTGTAATTATGAGAATAATCTAAATACATTTGGAACAACTGATTAATTTTTGCATCAGAATGTTTCCTTCTGCCCTACTCCCAATATTTGGTGTTAGATTTTATTGGAATCAGGCAAGAAAAGGATGCACTGTGTGTATGTGTGTGGGTGTGTGTGTCTTCTTTAAATTAATTAACCTATCCCAGCTCTGTTTATCTGGCCCACTTTTCTAATCATTTGAGGACCCTGAATTGGTCTACTTTTCCTGCATGGCAGACTTAAAACAAGGAGTTTTCTTTGTACCTTATCTGCTGATCACTGAAAAAACAGTACTCTGTCAGTAGTACTCATTGATACTGCAGGAAACTCAGCTTCTCTTCTCTGTTACTTTTCTTTATTTTTTCCTTTCATCTGACTTTCCTCATCCTTCCAGTTATCTTATACCTTGATTTCAAATTCCCCTTTTATATAATATGTATATATTTTTTGAGCCACATTGGGCAGAGATAAGATTCTTAGCAAAGAATCAAGAACTTTATATTTGCAAAGTGCAGTGTAGAGATCAGTGATTTTGGAGTCAGGCAGATCTGGGTTTAAACCCTGACTCAGCCCCTTTACTAGCCAAGTATGATAACTGATGTGTCAGGTATAAACAGACCCCACTGCACTAGAGACTTCTGACAACTCAGAGCAGGGTCCAGAATTTAGAACATGAGGAATGTTAAACACAAAGTTAATAAGCATCTACTCTGTTTCACGCAGTGTGCTTAGATATGTGAGAGGTGAAACTAAAATAAGACATTTTTATGTGTCTCTATATGAGGAATTTACTGCCTAGCATATAACTGTAATGTGATAATGTAATAGAAAACACACTGTAAAAAATGTATTTCTGCCCAATGAGTCTATCTGGAAAATGCATGTGACCTTCATGTTGAAAGCCAGGTCTTCAAGGCAGAGGAGATAACATGAATAAGGCAGGGGCACAGTAAAGCCCAGGCAGGTTAGGGAAGTGGTGACTAATGCAGCCCGCCTGAGTCCACAGTGCATGGAGGGGGGCATGGGAGACAAGATCCAAGAAGTCAGGCCAGATTGTGGGGGAAGGGAGAGGTGGGGCTCTGCATTTTAGATGTTATGTCTAATATCATTTTAATTATGTCATTTCCTTGCTCTAAACTTGTATTGGTTCTTTCTTGCCTGACAACAGGAAGAGCCAGTGGCTGCATAGGAAGTGAAAACTGATTACATAGGGCTAGGATGAAAGAGAAAGATGAGCTCCCACCACAGATTTTAAATAGTCCAATAAATCAGCACTGATTCTGTTTCTTCATATGTTAAATAAAGGTATCAATAGAAGTCAAGGATGCTGAATTGAATATTCATAAGAGCCCAGCTAAGATACTGAATCTCTCTGCCTACTCTTGACTACCATCTTTTTTTTTTTTTCATCTTATGATGATCCCATACTCATAGATCCTAACATTCTTACAGGAATAAGTATGAAACAGGTAAGTTTTGGTTGTTGGGTCAAGTGTTGGACTGCCGATTCAGTGACTTAAAATTCTAATGTACTGGCTGTGTCACCAGAGGCTTGGGGCTACTTGCTTGACCTTTTTAAATGTTTCACATTATGGGGATAATTGCATTATTTCTCTCAGGGGAGTTGTTAAGAGAGCTAATAAAAACATAATAATACAGCACCCAGCTCTGACTAGAGATTTAGTGTCAGTGCTCCGAAGTTCTAAATGGTGTTGAGAAGCATTTATTTCTGAGATACAGATAGTGATGCTTATGACTAGTACAGTTCTTTTAGACTCATTGGAATTTCTGGCTATTCTCAGGAACCAGGAGAGTTTCTGTGAGTTACAGCTATGCCTAAAGATGATCGAAATTCATTTACCATGTTTCTCCAAAAGGAATAAAAAGAAAGTCTATGTAAAAGGTCCCCCCTCTCTTGTTCATTTCAAGAAGTCACTTCCCAAGGCATTAGCATTATATTTATAAGCTTGACATAATTTCCAGAACTTTAACATGGGTAGATGGCTATACTGTACCTTTAATGTTAATATTAAAATTAACTTTACAAAAGGCTTAGCAACCCAACAACGCACAAGAGGTAAGTTAGATATATTGAATGAATTTGCTAGTCAAGAAGGCAGATATGGGTATAGTTCAAGGGTGTGTTTCACTCTCCCTCCCCCAAGCCTGCTTGCAGAGCTCTCTGTGGCTCTCCCTGTGATTCCTCTCCAGAAAAGCCTAGATAAGGTCTGAGGACCCTCAACAACTGGCGTGCTGGTGGGGGAAGTCACCTCAGTGCTTTCATTCCTCCAGTTCGTTGAGCATTGGTAGGCAATGCGCAAGCTAGTTTTGTCCCTTATCCTATCTGGCTCCTGAAGTTAACCAAAGTAACCATCCAGGTGGGAAATTCCTTACACAGGCAGTTTTGAAGGATCTGCATAGGTGAAGGGCAACATTACTCCTGATGAATAATTCACTGGTAATTAATCCTTAAAAGAAAGTTTTTTCTCTCATGGCCTGTTAGCATTTCATGTTAAGTTCTCTATGACTGTAAATAGTTGAATGTGCCTTGACCGTATTGGATATATCAATCCCTTGTTTTTCATTCCATTGCCACAATCCTTAATACAAGAAAGAAGAAGGGTGAGGGGTACACATGGGGGAAGGTGGTAATTATATATTGTGCACCTTCACAGGGATGTCTCCTGGGCACAGCAGACCAAAAGTTTAAATCATTGTCACCTTCCCCCACTGGCTTCCCTTAACCCTTCTTCTTTGTTATACAGGATAGCTAAAAGTCATCCCCCAATTTGGAAAATGTCTTCATTCTCTTAGTTTTTCTCAACCCCTATTACCAATCCATTGCCAAACCACATCATTTTTACCTCTTAAATATCTGACAATCGTACTCTTCTCTCCATCCCCTTTGTCTTTACCTCTTGCCTGATATTCTAAACTCTCATTCCTAGAAAGGTCCAGGAACAAGCCCAGGGGTCAGGGGGCGATGAAGTTTCACTCAGGCTGGGGTTGGAGGGTCACTAGATTTGTGGTAGGCAAGGCTCAGCCAAAGCAATGGAGGATGGAAGGGCTTCCCTAAAGGGAATGCTAAGATCCACACTTTGGAGCATCAGGAGGTATTAAGTCCAAGACCCTGTGTAGTTCACTGGAGAGGGGATGGGATATAGAGGCAATTGGTGAATAATTACTCTGTGTTTGAAATTGGCACCTGTGACAGGGATGTGATTGCTGAGTAGGACAGCATTAGGCAGACACTGGAATTATAAAGCTTCTAAATCTGTTGTCAATAGCACTATTAAAATTTGTAATTGCTTGGTCTTTTTTTTTTTTTTTGTCTTTTTTCCACATTAAATTCTAAGCCTCGTGAGATCAGGGAGCTCTTATGTTCTTCATCGTATATCATCAGTGTCTCCCATCATACTTCATACATGACAGACACTATAAAATATTTGTTGAATGATTATATGAATTGGTCTTGAATACCGAAAATCTAATCTCATCATTTCAATCTTAAGAATTCTTCAGCAACTCCTCCAAACCTTTAGGATTAAATAAATCAAGAACCCTCAGTTAGCATTAAACAAATAAAGAAAAAAAAAGAAATGATTTGGTTTCTCCAGGTTATGTTTTCACCTAGTGGAAACATAACCTCTCCTTCCCTTCTCTCCCCACAAGGATGGGAAGTTTCAATCATAATACACTTCTTGCAGTTATTCCCATGTATCATGTTCATTCACCTCTTCCCTAACAACTAGCAAGAGTCAGTTCAGGAATCATGCTCTCCAGAAAGCTTTTCCCAACTCCACCCCCAGTCTTGGTAAGGTGCCAATGTTCATATGACTGGATTGCAAGTTTTTCTGTTTTATCTTCCATCTCTGCTCAAGACATAAACTCCCTAAGATAAGAGGGCTCTGGTGGTCAATTTTGTGTCAATTTGGCTAGGCTATGGTGCTCAGTTGTTTGGTTAAACACCAGTCTAGATGTTGCTGTGAAGATATTTTTTAGATGCGATTAACATTTAAATCAGTAGATTTTGAGTGAAGCAAATTACCCTCTATCATGTGAGTGGCCCTCATCCAATAGTTCTGGCCTTAAGAGCAGAAACTGAGGTTTCTCAAAGAAGAAGGAATTCTCCTCAAGACTACAACATAGAAATGCTGCCTGAATTTCTAGCCTATTACCCCACGGAATCCAGATTCAAGACTGCAGCATCAACTCTTACCTGAATTGCCAGCCTGAAGCCTACCCTACACATTTCATGTTTGCCAGTCCCCACAACCACATGAGACAGTTCCTTAGACTAAATCTATCTCTTAGATGTATCTGTCCTTGATTCTGTTTCTCTGAAGAACTTTCATTAATACTAATCCAGGAGTTTTATATTTCAACTTCTGTGTATAGAACTTAACACAATAAATAAATGAAAAATTAGATCTAGCTTGAAGTCACTCTTCCTTAAGAAAGAGGACTTTGCTGTTCAGGATCATCAGCTGGTTTCAAGGAAATATTAATGAGGTTAATTGATACCAGGTCCCAGCATGTTCCCTAGTGCACCTCTTTCCCGTTTACTAGACCATCTGAGGCTTAATAAAAAATAATGAGGAAGTAGACATTTTATGAGTCCATGTATTCTGTTTTGAATGCTGGGGAACACATGACAAAGGTTCAACCAGCACCATAACCCTGTGAATTGGATGTAGTTGGGTTGAAGCCTTATATTCTGCAACTCCTTGAATCAGCTGCTCTTCTATAGAGCCTAAAATGTGATGCCTTTCTCTATGTGTCTCATCCCCTTTTTGAGTGGGCTTTAATTTTTGAATGACTGATGAGTCACTGGAAAAGATCTTGTCATGCCAACTGCTTTGACCTGCCTGTCATTTAGCATCTGGTCTAAACAAAATCTCAACATGCCTTCAGTGAGGTAAATAAGCACGTGACCAAATATCTAGGCAAGGATTGCCAGCCTTAGGCTATCTTCCTACTGCTTGCTGGACTCATGGGTTTATGTTGAACAGTGCTCAGTCATTCCATATTTATAGAAGAGAGTAGGTAGTCATAAGTATTTACTGAAAATCTCTGAGAATGAAGTGCATACCCAGAGTTCTCACCTAAAAGTTGCATGTCATTAACTCCATCCTCCTGGGGCTTTTCTCTCTGGGTATCATCCTCCTCCATCAGGATCTTCTGCTGAATCTCAAAGGTGAAACTGTGATCGATGCCACCCTGTACACAGCAAGAAAAAAGAAGTACCATGCATGACTGGGACGCTGAAAGCTGAGGTGTCCTCTGAAAAATGAATGTCAACAGAGCTAACATCTGGGGAATACTAACTGTTGTTGAATTTGAAAAACAGACATCCTGGATCATCCTGTAATCCCACTGCTGACTATTTTTTAGAATGACAAAACTTAAACACCACCACCAACAACCACACCAAGGAAGGCACACTTTCAAATAGAATAATTACAGATTTAAAAAACAGATGCCAGCAAATAAGCAATGGGCAATACTTAGAAGAATGATCAGTTCCTTGGCATAGCTATTTCTGCTTGGGGTTTGTTGTTGCTTATTTTCTATTTTTCATCCCATACTTATTATTTGCCAGTCATCCTATAAGGTACTTTGTCTTTATAATTTCTTATAATTTTTACAATATCTCATATTATAGAAAAGGAAACCAATGTCCTTGTTCTTAGGAGCATTCCAAGGAGCTCCTGAATTTAAGTCAAGCTTTTCACAGCTCTCATGTGTACAGTGTTTTTTTTGTTTGTTTGTTTGTTTTTATTTCTGCAGACTAAGAGTAGACTAGGAGATGATGTGGTCTCACCATCATGTAGGGACTCTGATATTGTGCACTTACTATACCAAATATTTCTCATTTGGTTTTCACAATCACTCTAAGTCTAAGGGTTATCATTCCCATTTTATAGATGAGAAACCTGAGGCTCAAGAAAAATAAAAGAGCTATCAAAATTCACATAACCGATAATGTACACTACCTTGTAAGGTAACAACCCCAATTTAATTTTGTCAAAATTGTTCCTGATGTATTTAGGAGGATGGATTTTTTTTTTTTGAGGGCAGTGTCACTGGCCCTCACATGTGGGACCGAACCAGGGCCGCTGGCTTCCCAAGCCAGCGCTTAACCACCGCGCCACTCGGCTGGCCCAGGATGGATTTTAATGGGGGCAAAACTGAGGCAGAAAGACTAGTTAGGAGTCTATATAATATTTCAGGGGAGAGATGCTAACAAATTAATCTAGGACATTTGTTTAAGATAACAAGGTTCAAACTATGATACATATGGGATTTAAAATTTACTAGGCCAACATGATTTATGATATGAAAGGTAGGTGCAGGGCGCAACCTGATGTGAATTTAGATAAGTGATGAATGATGTGCTATTATCTAAGAATGGAAATACAGACTGGAGGAGATGTGGAATGAGGAGGGGAATTCAACTTTGGACATACCAAGTTGTAATATACCTATAGAACATCCAAGTGAAGTGCAGCCTGGAAATAGTGGCTAGAAAAGTATATGTGAAGGATGTAGATATTGAGAAGTTTTACTTTTCTTCAAAATGGGAGGGAGTGAGCTAAGCTTGTTCATAGGCTGAAGGAAGAGAGAAAGGGATGTGGTAAAGATCTAGGAGAAAAGGGGAGTCAGTGATGGAGGAACATCCTGGGAAAAGAAAGAGAGGATACATTCACTAACCCAGTTGAGAGGTTTCTGGTCAAGATGGCAGAGTAGGTAAACTCTGTGCTTACCTTCTCTCAGGATCACATCAATTACAACTAAATCACAGAGCAACCATGACTGAGAATCGCCTAAAACTAGCTGAACCCATTCCATACAACCACGGACATACAAAATAAGCTACCTTGAGACTGGTAGGAAGGGCAGAGATATGCAACAAGCTGGTCCCACATTTATATGTGACCATTAAAAATTAGGATTGATATCTCAGCTGCAGAGGTCCCCCCATGAGGAGTGAGGGGTCCCAGCCCCTCCCCAGTCCAGGGTTTCAGAGCCAGGGAGAAAAGTCCCCATAACTTCTGGCTGTGAAAACCAGCAGAAATTGTGGCTGGGTGAGACTAAAAGTGGCTTCAGTTCCAGATGCTCCTTTTAAAGGGACCAAGCATGGACTTACTCGATGACAGACTCACTTGCTCTGAGCTCCAGTGCTGGGGCAGCAGCTTGAAAGGTACCAGGAACATACAGGGAGGAACTGAATTGTCTAGCTTCAGGGTGAGGACTGGAGAGGCAGTTTTCTCCCAGTGGAAGGAACTGGCAGAAGCCATTGTTTCTTTGTTGAGCCCTCCCCTTTGCTGCATGCAGATGCCCATGCAAATGCCATATCTGAGTCTCCATCAAATTGACGATGACCTTTTGTCTGCTTTGCCTTAATGATTCCCTGAGACAACACTCTACCCAACTTTCCGGCAAACCAAAGACACTTCCAGTGGCTTTTCTGTATAAACAGCCTGCCTTTGCTCATGCTACAGACTTTCCTAAAATCTCTCAAAGGTATACAAAACCCAAATAAGCAGCATCTGGCTTCAGTATGGCTCGTGCATTTGGCTAAACAGCCTAAACCCAGCACTAATGACAGCTGGCCTTGGTTTGAGCCTTGGCCTCTCAAGGCACCTCCAAGTACAGCATGGGAAGTGGCAAAGTCTGGATTGCTTTGTGGCTTATACCAGGTGGCCCTGGGCAGGGCACAGACTGCTGCTGAACTTAGCCTGCAGCAGGTCCTCTAATAGTAGGTAGGCCCTGGAGCTGGCATTCCCAGTGGCCAAATTCTGACTGGGCCAGAGCATCACCAGCTACCTCCAAAGACATCATACCCAAAGAAAGATTGGGCAGGCATCAGAGCCCTGCAAAAGCAAACCTTGCCCTTAGGGTCAGCCCCTGCACAACAGCTCCTCCACTGTAGTCACAGCCAGTCCTCACAACAAATCAGCCTAAGGGCCAATCCTTCCAATTGATGTACAAATAACAAAAAAGTCTCAAGCACAACAGGAGAGCACACAGAATTCACACAGGGAACACACCTGGAGCACACAGCTCTGGTGACCAGGGAGACTGCACCACTGGATCCCATAGGATATTGGCTACATAAGGCCACACTACTGAGACTAGATGACATAGCAGCTCTACATAGAAACAAACACAGGGAGGCAGCCAAAAATTATATAAAGCAAAGAATCAAAACAGTGATTTAGAAGATAAGATAGCAGAAAACACCCAAACAGAACAACAAAAAGAAAAAAAAAATCCAAAAAAAAAAAGTGAGGATAGTTTAAGGGGACTCTGAGACAACATTCAGCATACCAACATTTGCATCATAGGAGTACCAGAAGGAGAAGAGAGAGAGAGCGCAAGGATTTGAAAACTTATTTGAAGAAATAATGTCTGAAAACTTCCCTAACCTGGTGAAAGAAATAGACATACAAGCCCAGGAAGCATAGAGAGTCCCAAACAAGATGAACCCAGAGAGGCCTACACCAAGACACATCACAATTAAAATACCAAAGGTTAAATATCAAGATAGAATCCTAAAAGCAGCAAGAGAAAAACAGTTAGTTACCTACAAGGGATTTCCCCTAAAGCTGTCAGCTGATTTCTCAACAGAAACTTTGCAGGCCGTAAGAGATTGGCATGAAATATTTAAAGTGATGAAAAGCAAGGATGTATAACCAAGATTACTCAGCAAAGCTATCATTTAGAGTTGAAGGAGAGATAAAGACTTTTCCAGACAAGAAAAACCTAAAGGAGTTTATTACCACCAAACCAGTATTACAGGGAATTTTAGAGGGACTGCTTTAGGATAAAATAAAAAAATTCTAAAATATGAATAATAAAATGTCAATAAGCACATATCTATCAGCAATTACTTTCAATGTAAATGGATTAAATGCGCCAATCAAAAGATAGGGTGGTTGAATGGATAATAAAACAAGACCCTTAGATATGCTGTCTACAAGAGACTCACTTCAGATCAAAAGACAGACACAGACTGAAAGTAAAGGGATGGGGAAAAGATATTTCATGAAAATGGAAACAAACAAACAAAAAAGCTGGGGTAACAATACTTATACTGGACAAAATCGACTTTAAAATAAAGGCTATAACAAGAGACAAAGAAGAACCCCATAATCCCACTTGTGGGTATTTATCTGAAGAAACCCAAAACATTACTTTGAGGGGACGTGTGCATCCATATGTTCATTATAACACTGTTTAAAATGGCCCAGATGTGCAGGTAGCCAGGGTGTCCATTGGTGGATGAATGGAGAAAGCGTAGTATATATGCATGTGTGTGTATATATATACTGGAATATTGCTTGGCCATGGAAGGGAATGGGGTCTCACCATCTGTGGCAGCATGGATGGACCTGGAGGTTATTGTGCTGAGTGAAGTGTTAGACAGTGAAATGGAGATACAATGTGAATTCACTTGTATGTGGAATCTGAAGAACAAAATAAACAAACAAAACAGAAACAAACTCATAGATACAGAGAACATTTTGATGATTGCTAGATGAGAGAAGGTTTGGAAATGGGTGAAAAAGGAGGAAGAATTAAGAAGTATAAATTGGTAGTTACAAAGTAGTCATGGGGATGGAGGATATAACATAAGGAGTATAGTCAATAATATGGCAATAACTATGTATAGTGCCAGGTGGGTACTAGACTGGTCAGTGGGATCACTTCTTAAATTATATAAATGTCTAACTACTATGCTGCACACCTGAAATTAATATAAAATAATATTGCCTATCAACCGTAATTGAAAATTTTTAAAAAGGAGGGGGATGGGAAGAGGAATAAGAGGTTCAAATTTCCAGGTGTAAAACAAATAAATTAGGGGATGTAATATACAGCATAGGGAATATAGTCAATAATATGTGATACTATAGTATGGTGTCTGATGGTTGCTGGACTTATGGTGATCACTTCTTTAGGTAAATATTGAATACCTATTCGTGTACCCCTGGAACTAATATAATATTGTATGTTAGCTTTATTTTAACAAAAATATTTTTAAAAATCTCTGCTTGGATGTCTAACAGACATCTAAAATTCATCACGTTCAAAAACAAACTCCTAATTTTCCCCTAAAATCTGTTATTCTGAAGCTTTTTCTATTTCAATAAATGACAATTACATTCTACAATTAAAAACACAAAATAACGCAGTTTGAAGGTTGGCCTACTAGACTTAGTGTTCCTCATTTCAAGAGAATAAATGGAGGAAAGGAGATGAGAGTAGATGTCCATGAAGATCAATAATTGTGCATTAGGAAAGGTTAGGAGTAGAGGAATTTACCTACTGAGGGCCTCACTTTTGTCAGTGAAGTACAAGGCCAACTCTTCCATTGAAAGTCTACCCACCTTTATTATTATTGTAGGAGACAAATGCTGAAATACAGACTTCTATTGTTATGTTAAAAAGTAGCTTGATATACTTCAGTGCTGCAAACAGTACCATCAAGAAAGTGAAAAAAAAAGACAACCCATAGAATGGAAGAAAATATTTATGAATCATATATCCAATGAGAGATTTGTATCTAGAAAATAAAAAGAACTCTTACAACTGAAAATGGTCATAGGATCTGAATAGACATTTCTCCAAAGAAGATATACAAATGGCTAATAAGTACATGAAGATGCCATTAGCCATTAGGGAAAACCGCATCAATACTACAATGCGATACCACTTTATACCCACTAGAATGATTATAATTAAAAAGACAGGTGAGAACGGAGAGGATACTCATATGATGCTAGTGGGAATGTAAAATGACACTTTGAAAGACCATCTGGCAGTTTCTCAAAAGGTTCAACATAGAGCTGTCATGAAACCCAGCAATTCCACTAGTAGGTATCTACGCAAAGGTAATGAAAACATATATCCACACATAACTTGGTTATAAATATTCTTATTATTATTATTCATAATAGCCAAATAGTGGAAACAACTTAGATATCCTTGAACAGGTTAAAAGATGAATAACATGTGGTATATCCATGCAATGGAATATTATTTGACCATAAAAAGGAAGGAAATACTGACACATTTTCAAACCTAGACGAACCTTAAAATCATTGTGCTCGGTTAAAGCAGCCAGTCACAGAAATTCACATATTGTGTGATTCCATTTATGTGAAATATCCAGAATAGGCCAGTATGTAGAGACAGAAAGTAGTTTGGTGGTTGCCTAGAGCTGGTTGTGGGGGAATGGAGGATGAGGTGTACAGGGTGACAGCTAAATGGGTATGCGGTTTCTTTTGGGTGCTTATGAAAATGTTCTAAAATTAGACTGCAGATAACTGTGAATATATTTAAAAAAATGAGCTTTATGCTTTAAATGGATAAATTATATGGTATGAGAATTGTATCTCAGTAAGCTGTTTTAGTAAAGTAGCTTGAGGTCTGAGGTAAAGATTATTGACAGAGGCAAGAACTGAAGAACACCACTGAAGACCAGACAATAATAATGGTTATCTTTGAGGATTCACATGCCAAGTACTGTGTTACATGGTTTTCCTACATTTTCTTTTATAATCTTCAACATAAACCCATATATATTAGGTACTTTTCCCTCATTTTACAGACAATACAACCAAAGCTCAGAAAAGCATAAAGAACTTGTCCAAGGTGAATAGCAAGAAAAAGACAGAGGCAAATTGTAAACCTAGGTCTGTGTCATTCTGGAGCCTGTTTCTTAATGCATACACAAGTTTGTGCATGTTTCCAACAAGTTTAGCTTTTCTATTTAGTTCCAACTATTTTAGGTTCAGCACAAATGCCAACACCTTTAGGCCAATCTCTTTTTGCCAGTGCCCCAACATCGTGTGTCTACCAGTGTTGGAATGGTAAATGGCATTTTCATCTCTGCAGTCCTAATAAGAGTTGTAGAATAAATGTGTCAAAACAAAGAGTTATAGAATAAATTCATCAATAAATGAGCACTCTCCTTATGTTCTCCACACTCAAGAGTCCTAGAAGCATGACTACTGCCCTGTATAAAGTGACTTCTCAAAATTCAAACGCTAAGAGAGAAAGTAGCCAAGAGTTCAAGCCAGAGTCAATTCATCTCTCCATTCTCCTCTATTTGAAGAATTTATGGGTGAGAATAAAAGAATAAAAGCTAAGCTCAACTCGTACATAGAGAGACAATGCTCATCCCTACACCCCTCTCAAGATAGTTATCTCTGGTTTTCAGATCTTGATGTTACCTTGCAGCTTTCCTCATCTATTAACTGCAGATACACCTAAATTAGTTCCTGGATTGTCACAGGGGTTCAAGAAATTTTATCTTCCTTTTCCATTCCTTTCACAGTCCCCCCTCCTCTTCCCATCGCACCCACTAAGAGTTTACTCTGTATTAAAAACTCTAGTCTAGGGGTGACCAGTTAGCTCTGTTGGTTAGAGTGTTGTGCTGATAACACCAAAGTTGCTGGTTCAATCCCCACATGGGCCACTGTGAGCTGCGCCCTCCTTAAAAAAAGTCAACTATGCCATTGTAGCATGGAAGCAATGTGCAACCAATAACCATGGCTGTTCCCCAATAAAGTTTTTTTTTTCAAAAAAACACAAAACAAAACAAAAAGCAACCAACCAAGCAAAAAACCCCTCTAGTCTAAAATGGGGTAACTGTAAAACAAGAGACAGAATACAAATCTGGCTCACTAAATAGGTCTGCTTAGTCTCCTTTGTGCTCAGTAATCATAGCAAAATGTTGGGGATCATTTAAACTGAGACAGGAAGTGCTTACTGAGGAAACTACATCTGTTCACATATATCCTAACACTTTTTTTTATAGTGTGAAAAGCAGCAGAAGAAAAATACTTCTTTATAATAAAATATCCCGATGTTTATGTGGGCTTACATGGTGCCAGACATTGTACTGAAGTCTTTACAGAAATCTTATCATTTAATTCTTACAACCTATTGTGGTAGATTCCCCTATCTGGCAGGTGATAAAATAGAGGTAGAAGAGGAGGAATAATTTCACCCGGGTCACCCAATCAGTCAGAGAGGGGCCAGAACCTTCCCCAAGGTCTATGTGACTCTAAAGTCTGGTCTCTCCATCTCACCATTACACAGCTTCCCACCTCCTTTCTGTTATCACTGCGTTCCCTTCATGGACATTATTCCTCTAACAACAGTATAGGGGAACGTGATTCTAAAATGTTAATATATCACAAGAAGTCATCCAATATCAATGCAAAAATACTAGATTAAATATTAAAATACAGAACCTAACATCATATTAAGAAAATATACCATGACCAACTGGGATTCATTTCTGGAATGCAAGGATGATTGAGTACTAGGAAATCTATTAATATCAACACTGTATTAGTAGATGTAAGAAAAATAATCATATGACTGTCCCCTAAATGCAAAAACAATAGACAAAAAAAAAGCTTTTGATAAAAGTGTCCTGATAAAAACACTCAAGAAAATAAAAATTAATGCATGTTTTCTAAACAGAATAACTGAGTCCCAAAGCCAGCTTTGTACTTAATTGGACAATACTAGAAGCATTTCTACTAAGATTAGGAAAGAGTCAAAAATGCTCACTATGTCTGCCACTAGTAAGCATTATTCTGGAGATATTAGCCAGTACTATTAAAAAGAGAAAACAATAAGAGGCACAGGAATTGGAAAAGAAGAAGCAAAACTATTTTCAGGCGATATGATAGTTTACTTAGAGAACTTGAGAAAATTAACACTAAACTAAGATAAGCAATAAAATCAATGCATTTTTTTAAATGCTAAAGATAATAATTTTCAAAGAATTTCAAAAAAAAAAGCTGCAAGAATAGCACAAAGAACATATTTTTCTTTTTCTGGAATCATTTGAGAGGAAGTTTTGAACATGTTGCCCAGCACCCCTGAATAGTTTTTAGTATATAACCCTTCAAACAAGGACATTCTCTAGATAACCACAATATAAGGACCAAAGTCAGGAAATTATCATTGACACTTACTAACACTGAAGTCACCATTTCCATTCAAGTTTAATCAATTGTCCCAATAACATTCTTTATAGGATCTAAGCCAGGATCATATGTTGCGGTTAGTTGTCACGTCTCGTTGGTCTTTTTTTGTCTGGAGGAGTGCAGCATGGGTGGTGTCTGAAAGACTAATTTATCTTCACTCCCACCCCCTCTACACCAGGGATGATAGGAAAGGCAGGGATTGACTTCAGTCAAAATCCATCCTGCCAGACATATAAAATGAATAATTGCTTGAGTGTGTAGGGAGATGCCTAAAAATGATGTCATGCTTTTATCTCCTTTTATTTTTACCATAAAAATTTTAAAGCAGGTTGTAAAAATAGAAATATGTTAAACCATTTTCTTTTTGCTGAATGCTTCCTACATAGAATGTACACACACACACACACACACACATGCACACACAAACACACAAATTGTCTTGTGTCCAAAATGGCTCTAAGACACTCTCTCCTAGTTTAGATTTAACAGTACATATCATAGATTAGTATATTATCAGACCTGATAGGTCTCCAAGTAAATCTCAGTTAAGGAGCTTGTTCTTAGTTTAAATTTTAAACAGGCACACAGAGCACAAGTATCCCCATTGAGTTAGATATAAGTTCTAAATAAGTTTTTTAAAAATTCTCATCTTACTTTACCTTAAAGTTCTGTTGGGAATACTTGAAAATCTGTCAGATTACCACTAATTCCATGGGATGGTAGTTCAAATGTTTTTACATGTACTGCCTACAACTACCTTTCCCAAATTATATTTTTTATGGTAATCCAATCATTAGCTTTCACCCATGTTGACTGTCTGAAGGGTTTTGAAAGCATAACAGGTACATAGGTACTGTCATGCTGTGCTTATTGGGTAATAAATATTTGTCCTCCTTGTTTTTTGAATAACCTATCCAGATACATTATTGAATATTCCTGTGTCTTGAGTCCATACAATTTTCTTGAACCACTGTAAATGATTATGCTGAGACTTCTCCATTTTTTTAACAGCAAATTCTAGATTTCCTTGAGTGCCTGGAATTCATGCCTCTTGAAGCCAACTCAGTGGAAAAGCATTAATGAATGCTGACATTCTATTTTCTAATCATGTCCTTGGTGGCAGAGTAACTTCCCCTACCCTCTTTTCTTTTTCTTACCTTTCTTTGTGGGAGCTATTTTTCTCAGAACAGGTTGAAAAGAAAGAAAGAGGGAAAATGGGAGAGGTCAAAGATTCTCTTTTGGGTTGCCTGGTGGCTAGGTGACACAAGGGAGCTCTTTAAAAATACAGATTTCTTAACCCTACTCTAGACTTTCGGTCAGAATTTGTGGAAGTGGATTCAGTGCTGTGTATTTTTAAGAAGAGACTCTTCCTGGACTAACATTGAGAAGTTGTGTTCTACTCATATGGTTAGCAGAATGATTGCTAAAACAACTTAAAAGTATTTGGGAAATGATGCTATCTCCCCCTCTTTGCAAGCTGTGTGGCTTGTATTAGCATACATTTTTAACAAAACATCTATTTAATTGTTTAATTCAGCCTTTCCCAAATTTATCTGAGTATAGAGCATACTTTTTTTTTGTTTGAAACACATATTACTAATGCACTCCCAAAAGCACAGACTTTGTGAAGTATTGGTATAGAAAATAGGACTCACTGTGTCACCCTTTCTTTATTAATAGTTAGCACCTCTTTGATGTTTGCCAACTCAGTAATAAATGTAACCACAGCTATTCATCAGGACTATTACACAAGGTTTGATAAAGCCTTCATGCCCAGTATTATTCTGTGGCTCTTCCTCTGTTCATTCCTAAACTTCAGATGTTAAAAAAATTTGACAGTAGTTATGATAATTAGTATGCACTGACTGCTTACTGTGGTGTCAGGCTCTGTGCTAAGCATTAACTAGAAAAATCTAAGTACTAACTAGAAAAATCTAACACACAGTTAGTAAGTGGTGAAGCAGGTATTACAGACATCAAATCCAGGTGTTCAGCTGCAGAGCCTACAGTATTAACCACTCATTATTTTGTTTGAGCTTTAGTCACTGGTTTTCCTATTCCATGCTCTTCCTTAGCCATCTTATCAAGCCAGAGCCTCACCTTGTCCATGGCTTCCTAAGTCCTTTCACATGCTTGGTCTCTCTTCTGAGCCACAGGTCCACCTCACTAACTACTTGCTGGACATCTCAATGAGGATCCATAACTGGAAGCTCAAATTGAATGTATTTCTAATCAAATCTCATCTTTCCCCCTCCAAAGTTACCCCTCCTTTTTACCCCTCCTTTTTTTCTCCTTCTTTCCAGTCGTTATTGTGTTTCTTCGTGTGACATGTATAAAAACGTATAGGGTCAGCCGAGTGGCTCAGTTGGTTAAGAGCTGGCTTAGAGCTCGAACTCTGAGCAACAGGGCTGCCGGTTCGATTCCCACATGGGCCAGTGATGCTGTGCCTGAGCTGGGCTGTTGCTGAGCTGCCAACAGGTGGCAGGATAGCTCAGCTGGTGTAACAATAAGACTGCCTGTTTGACGGTGGGCTATACCCCACTTCAACTAAGACTGAACTCGGCACCTTGAGCTGAGCGCTGTCTGAATGGCTCAGTGGATAGGGCGTGCGCTCTTAACAACAAGGTTGCTGGTTGGACTCTCGCATGGGATGTTGGCTACGCCCACCAGGAACTAGGATTGAGCACAGCACCTTGAGTTTAGAGGCTACGAGCTGCTGATGGGAAGCCAGATGGTGACTGGCGCCCTCCACAATGAAGACTGAAGAACAACAACTTGTCTGGTCCCCTTCCCCAATTCCCCAATAAAATCTTAAAAAAAAACTTATAATGTATTTGGCACTGTGTTGTTGGGAATATAGTCATCATGAAAGACGACTTCTAGAGCTGCTTCAGAAAGTGGCAAGAACGATGGCATAGTGTGTTCAAAGCAAGAGGAAGTATTTTGAGGGGGATTAATGGCAATGTACCTTTTACTGTAATGAGGTTTTTTTATTTAAACATCCTCTGTATTGTTTGATCATACTTCGTATAAAAGTGAACAGAACTTGGGTTCTTACTCCTAGTTTCTACTGTCTCATAACTTCAGGGAACACATGCTTCATCATGCCTTCCTCCGCTTTCTCCATTCTGTCCTTTCATATTAATCCCCAGAAGGTATTTTATTCTCTACATTGTTTTTTTTTTTTTTAAAGATTTTATTGGGGAAGTGGGGGAGGGGAACAACGTTGGGGAATTAGGGAAGGGGAACAGAGAAATTGCTGTCTTTTTGTCCTTCATTCTAGTTGCAGAGGACATTGCTTCATTGGCCCATGTTGGTATCGTCATTGCGCTCTTCCCGGATGAGGCAGATTGGTCGCTGGCCTCTGGATGGTCACTCACCGGGACTATTGGCAGCTCATGCTGGCTGCCAGCCGCTCACACTGGCTGCCAGCCACTCACTGTAGCCTATGGCAGCCCACTGCAGCAGGAGCTGCAGCCTACACCGTCGCCTGGGCTCGCACAGCCCAGCTCCAGGTGGAGCTGTTGTTAGCTGTAGAGGGCAGTGTCACTGGCCCTCATATGTGGGATCCAAACCAGGGCCGCTGGCATCCCAAAACCAGCTCTTAACCAATGCACCACTTGGCCGGCCCTCTACATTGTTCTTAAATTAAATTTACTTGAAAGGGAATTTGATTGTCCTGGATTATCTTCCTATGACAGATCACTGGCACATCTATAGGTGCTGTGGTAGATTGCATTCTAAGGGTGACTGCACCACCCCATTTGATATTCTTGAAATATGACATTGACAGTCCTTCATCATGTGGTGGGGTCTCCATTTCCTCCCCTTGGATCTGGATGGGCCTGTAACTGAAGTGGAGGTGATACTGTGTGTTTTCCAAGGCCAAGTCCTACCAGGCAAAACAGCTTCTGCCTGGCCTTTTGGGAATGCCAAGCCCCAAGCCATGAGGAAAGGGAAAAGCTACATGGAAGGTATTCCAGGTGACACTTACCACTGAGGACCCAGCTGACAGCCAGCACCAAACTAGAAAATAATGAGTGAGTAAGATTTCAGATGATTCCCAGTCCTGCCCTTCAAGCCACCCTGGTTGGTAGATGCTGAAGGGAATAAAGACAAGGTGCCCCCTCTGAACCTTACCTAAATTGCAGACTTGTGAGCAACATATGTCATTGCAAACATATTGTCATTGTTTTAAGTCACTGAGTTTTGCTCTGACTTGTTAAGTAGCAATAAATAACCAGAATGGGTGCCTACCTTTGTTTTAACCAGCTATACCCAGAGGCTAGGGCACATAGCACAAAGCAGACTCCCTGGAAAGAATTGCTGCCAAAAAGACAGGCGCCATGATTAAAGGTCAATTATGTGCATTCTTTTAAAATTTTTAATCCTCTATAGCATATAATAAAGCATTTTGCATGAAGTAAATGTCAAATAAATCTTTATGAATTGAATCAAAATGTGGTGTAATGGTAAGTACATACATTTTTCCGTCAGATATACTGAATTTCAAACCACAACTCTACATAGTACAGCTCTGTGGTAAAGAGTAAAATTTCCTCCCCAATCCATCAGTTTCCTCTCTTTTGAAGCTGATGTGAGAGTTGGAAGTATTTACGGCATGTGAAAGTGCCTAAGAGTGTGTGGCTTATGATAGATCTCTTGCTACCCTCACTCTCTCAAATTTTTAAATAGGAGAAATAAGGATAAAATGAGAAAGACTGAACCCTGATTGCAAAAGATCTTGAATGCATGGTTAAGGTTTATTTTTTTGGCAAAGGGAGCTCATGGAAGATTATAAAGATGTGATATGTGTAAGAAAATTTTTAAGAAGATTAATATGGCTGTAATATGTAGAATGAGAGATGAGATATACAAAAACCATTAGGAAGCTGAAGTCAGTGTCCAAATGTATTAGGGTCTAATAGTATCTTAAACATGTAGCCAGGATGATGTGAGGTCAGGATTAAATGGCAGGATGACATCACAAAGGAAATTTTCACAGATTTTGCTATGGTCTACAAAGGAGAAAGTTAATAAAAGTGAAAGAGAAGTCCCAAATTGGTCCCAATAATTTGACAGCATTTATTAAAAATTGTTGACATAGGCTACCCTATGATCTAGCAATCTCATTTCTAAAACTCGATATCGGGGGTGGGGAAGGGGGGAGTCACTTTGTAAGGGGTGAAAAAGATAACTATTGCATTGTTTTGTACATCTGTAAATAATAATAATAATAATAATAATAATAATAAAAAGTTTTAAAAAAAAGAACTGATAGCAAAAGTACTTTAAGTTATACATGCAAAGATTTTCACTGTAGCCTTGCTTGTGATAACACAATAACCATCAATAAGGTAATGGTTAAGTAAACTGGTATATCTACGCAGTACAATATGAGAATAAGGTAAATCTAAATAAACTGACCTAAATTTTAAGTGAAAGCACAATTTGTAAATCAATATATACATGTCATCTCATTTTTGTTAAAAGCAAAAGAAAAGCTTAAGTGTCAGAAAGGAAAGACACTAAAATTAATGCTGTTTCCCTCTGATGACTGGGAATGGAAGGGGCTGGGGGAGGAGTGGTCTTAAAATATTTACTTTGAATAATTTGTATAATTTTACCTTTTGGTGTTCTTCTTTTTTTTAAAAAAAAATCATTTTAAGTTCACAACTTCCATACCATCACAAGCAAATAGTACTATTAACAGAAAGAGTAAAGTCTAAAGTGATTGTTGAGTTTAGGAAAAAGATGATGCTTCCATGTAGATTCATGTGTATTTGGTATAAAGGGCTGAATTGTATTTGGCATTGTGGCAGCCATTGGTAGCAGTGAGGTTGTGCCTGGCTGGGCAGGCCTTTTTGGTAGGTCCTGGTAGGGCTCAGACAAGGGATATGGTCCACCTAGGTAGAGCTTGCAGCTAGACTGCAGGGTCAAAAGCAAGACTCCCTGAGCCAGCATCCCGGGAACCAGCACCAGAGATCTTTCCTACTTCTGCCTAGGTCCCAGGATTGGAGGGAATAACTCCTTCTGGCATAGCTTGTTTACCCTAATGAATAGCTTATGTCATTTTTGTGGTTCCCTAATAATTAACTCTGAGTCCTATAACCCATATGGATGTTGGTAGGTAGAACAATATCCTACTGGTGAAATTAACCTTCATAGATTTATCTATCCTCACCTTGAACTTACTTATATTTTAAAATCTGGGATATACCTATATCCATATCTATAGTTATATCTATATTCATAGCATCTGTGTCATCTATATGTTTATCTAGATAGCTGGACATAGATAGATATCCCTTTTTGCATATTATCATATGAAACAATCAGTCTTTATTCACATTTAGCCTTGAACAATACCGGATATTGGGACATATTAAATATAGGGTAAACATACGATAAAAATGAATCCCACATGGGGTATTACAGTGGTTATGTCATAGAGCCAGGCTTTTATTACAGAGTTACTGATTGCTCTTCCAGATGGATTTAAATTTATGGCTCTAAGAAAATTTTTGCAGAAGGGCCCCTTCTAGCTTGTTGACCCTAGTGCTTATCACAGCTCCTTTTCCCTTTATGACTTCAAAATGCTTTGGGCAAAAGCAACACTGTGTATTTTATTAAGTGAATATTATTTCCAAGCCCAGTAATGAATTTTTTAATACATGAAAAGTCTCTTTTAAAATATGTTTAATACACATTGCATCAGACAAGTATTAAATAATACATTTAAAAATTTTAAAAATGCGTATGCAATGTGATTCGCAGAAGCCTCCACAATATTTGTAATTTTACTATTGTCAGTTTCTTTTATTTATCCTATCTCATGTAGATTCTGAACAGATATAGAAATAATAAAAAACATGTCATGAGGCCTTTTTTTTTTCCTTTTCCTTTTTTCTTCATGAATCTGGAAAAATGGCGTGGAATTTAGTTTCTGAAGATCCCACAGCCCTTCATGCTAACAATAATATTCTTAGATTCTGGAATGTGTTGCCTCTTTTTTCTGTTTTTCTTACACATGATATTTAGAAATAAAAGATTTATACATACCCAAGAAGTTACATATATTCTTTTTTTTTTAATTTCTGCAATGTGTCCATATGTTATCTCATAAGTTAATAAAAATGTTACATTTCAAGTAAAGAATTTTAGATTGCTTTAACTTTGTCTATCTCTTTTTTACAAAAGAAATACCAGTCCTGGTTTACCGGTTTGTCCTCATGGAGTATATGCTTCTAAGCTATTCAAAAATGAAAATAATTATACTTCATGTTCCTGTTATTAATCTAATAGGAGTATGGAAGTGAGAGGAAGAAGAGAAGCTGCTTTTCCGACAATCAGAAACAATGTTGAGAACATGTAGGCCTTCTCCAAATTTTAGTAACTGGTACCTTATTTATTCCATGGTTCAGTGTAGCTGAGGGAAACAAAATTACAAATTTCTCTATAATGGTTTTGTTAAAAAGCTGAAGTTGGGAGTAGGCTCTGAATCTGAATCTTTTCGGAATTAAAATCATACCTAATCCCTGTTTCTTTTGAGTAGTACTGTCAGTTTGATGATAAGATGGAAGGCAAAATGAGGTAGAAACAAAACAAAACAAAAAAATTATTGTGCGTTTAAAATCTAGTGAAGCAATGTGGGTAGTTTTCCAGAATCGAGTTAAATAAAAAACAAATAGAGTTCTTATAAATATGAGGTCAAGATTTTTTTTTTTCCCTCACAGAAGAATGATGGAAGATCCCAGGATCCAGGGTAGGAAAGAAGCAAGCATGATGCTTTCATAGAGGGAGATGAAACAACCCATCTGCTAGTTTGAGTTGCTTTTCAGTGTAGCGATGGATTTGAACAATTTATCCAAATCCTTTCACCCAGTTTCCTCTCTTTACCAATTATAAGCATTTGTGAGATAAAGCAATATGGGCAAGATGAGAAAGATAAACGGTTCTCCAGTGGTTTCCATGACTTTTTTTTTTTTTTTTTTGAGGGCAGTGTCACTGGCCCTCATATGTGGGACCGAACCGGGGCCGCTGGCTTCTGAAGCCAGCACTTAACCACCGCGCCACTCAGCCAGCCCTTCCATGACCTTTATCATTAGAATCTTGGCTCTTATTAATGCTGATGATAGAGAAAGAGAAATGTTTTTAAATTGGGTGCACAATCATTTAACTATTCAGAAAAACATTTGGTAATTGGAAAAAAAAACTGTAAATATTTGTCTGTTCTTTTTGATCTCACAAGTGACCTTGTTCCCTTTGCTGTACCTAGGAGAAAAAATCTGGGAGATGAAGCTGACTGGGTTGCAAGCTCCAGAAGATTGCTATCATACTCTATGGTGTTTGCCACTTGGCAAGGTTTCAATAAATATTTGCTAGGTTTCATTGAATTCATTGAGTAAAAAGAAAGATGCAGTCTTTTAGAAGCCAAAACAATTTTAAAATCTTGATACATTTTTCTAAGTACATCATTCAGTCTGTGTTCATGGATCAACGGGGAAAGGAAGAATTAGAGAAGGGAAGTCAAAATATAATCTTTGGATGAATACATATACAATAATTTCAGAGTATCTTTGTGATCTACTTTTCCTGTCACTTGTGGGAAATATCACCAGCATCAAAATCAAGCAGTGCACATGAGGATATTGGGGAAGGGAGCAACTTCCCTTGGCTGCATGCTTACAAGTCCAAGTTGAATCAGTTACTGTAACCCTCTTGGCATCTCTCCCCCACTTGAGTCACTCTGCCCCAAAGGAGTAAGGGCAACTCTCCCATTGGTGTATTTGAGAAATAGACTGGCTCTGGGTAGTTGGAAGCCAGCTGACCTCAGGAACTACACATTCTGGTCTGCTCCTCCATACTGTAAGTTGTACAGAGGCAAGTTCCCTTGTGGGAAGCTGTGGAGTGACTGGTAGGTAAGTCTACCTAATGCTGAAGCGTGGGTTTAGGAAGTCTGCTGTTTTCATGCACTAAGCCATGTCCTCCTTTATCAGTTTTATAAGTAATGAGGATGGCATTCTTTTTTTTTTTTTTGAGGGCAGTGTCATTGGCCCTCATATATGGGATCCGAACCGGGGCCGCTGGCATCCCAAGCCAGCACTTAACCACCAGGCCACTCGGCTGGCCCAAGGATGGCAGTTTTTTTATCTCTTGCTGCCACACTTCCGTGTCTATCTTTTCATTGTTTACAAACTTGATGGAAAAAAAAAAATTTTTAGTCTTCCTCAAGCCCTATATGGTACTGGGCTTCAGCAACTCTATATAGTTGCACCTGATAATCTTAGCATTCATTTATTCATTTAGCCACTCATTTGGAAATAGTTATTGAGATCCTGAAAGATGCCACACACTACGGGAAGCCCTGGGAACCTACCCACAAGAAGTTCACCATGTAGTATGTTTTTAAAGCAATTTCAGGGCCGGCCGAGTGGCGCAGTGGTTAAGCACTGGTTTGGAAAGCCAGCGGCCCCGGTTCGGGTCCCACATATGAGGGCCAGTAACACTGCCCTCAAAAAAAGAAAGAAAAAAAAAAGCAATTTCACAAGTGGGTGAGCACACAGCTTCCCAGGAGGTAAGACAGGCTGAGCTGAGCTGTTTAGTTTTTTGGTGTTTTCTTAACAAAGTCATGACCTGTTAGAATTTGGCCAGGAGGTAGCCAGATCTACATGACCTACCTGATCCTATCTGGCCTATCTAATCAGAGCTGAGGCTGAAGGGGCAGGCAGAGGCTTAATTCTGAAAGACCCCATGTAAAAGCCAGACTAACAGGCTCTGCCAAGTAGGTAACAGGCAACTGCTTAAGAGATTGGACGAGTGATATGGTCAGGTTTCTGTCTTAAGTAGGTCACTTGGATAGCTTGGAAGACTGATCTGAGGAGGACAAGCCTCAGGAGACCAATTTGCAGATTGTTCCAGATGAGAGATATAAAAATGTGATGTAGCAGCATCTTTGATTATTTTTGTTTTCCTTTTTTTTTTTTCCCTCTTGGTAATCCTGACTTTTTGGATGGACAGTAAGGGAGAAATGACCACCTGTGGTGATGATGATAATGATGAAGAAAAAGAAAATGAGAGGACTACAATTTATTGAGTTCTTGCTCTGAACTGTCAGTAGGCTAAAATGTTTTTGTTCACTAGCTCACTTCGTAGCCACTAAAAATGCATGAGGTAGACAGTATTATTTTTCTTTCCATTTTATAGATGAGAAAACAAAGGCTTGCTGGAGAAAAGTAACTTGCCCCAGGGTGTAGAACCAGCAAGCAGCAGACCTAGGACTTAAACCCCAGCCTGTCTGACTTCAGCTTCCATTCTGATAACTCTGTGCTTTATAAAAAGCTTCATAGCACTTTACAGAGCACTTTCTTCCACAGTGTCTCACTACAACTTTAACGGGTGCCTTCGGTTAACATTAAATTCACTTCAAACAGAGGTGCTTATTCTTATTTAATAGAATCACCCTCTCATTAAAATAGTTTGTGACGTATTTTGAAATCACAAAATATATTGCTCATTATTTGTGCATAAATTATCAGTCTAGTGCCTTCTTAGCCAAACTTTAATAGTCTAATATCTTTACCTTGCCATCAAACAGATACATACAGAATGAATTATAATGTTAACTTTAAATACATAAGTAAATACTATATAAAATATAATTAAAATATAATAAGAGAAGTGATTTATACTTTTTCTTTTGCTATGGATTATTTATTCATCATTCAACAAATACTGACTAAGCACCTAATGTGTGTTATGCACTGTTACTTTTAAGAGTATGTAAGATAATAACCAATAACTTGTTTAGCTTTGCTGCATCATGAAGACCTTAGCTCAGTTCCGTCACACGGAAGTCCTCATATCTGCTCTTGGAACAAATAACTCCAAGGAAAGAAAGCAAAGGAAGTACATTGTACAGGCCCAAGCATCAAATTAATTAAATTAATTAAGTTAAATCATTGTGCTACATTAAATTTCCTAGTTTTATTCTTTGGAAATCATTCAGATTAGGTTCTTTTGTTCTCATCCACATTAATAAGGGAAAGGTGATCTGTTGCTTTACATTCACTTAGCATTAGCCTTAGGTAAATGAGATAGTTATCTATCCAGGATGGCGAGCTCGTCAAGATTTTTGTTAGCATTATTTATTCCATGCCTCCCGGTTTTGAATAGAAACCCCAAAGTGCCATAATGAACAATTTTTCATTCTAGGTGCATAAACTTGTGCTTGTTGAGAGTACGTACAGGAATTAATGATACAGGGTGATTCCAAAGCACACAGCTAATCCTGGCTGGAATCAGGGCTACAAAGAAAAATTACAGATATGTAGCTTTGCTTTACCTTCAGAGATAGGCTGTCTCTCCCAGAGGCTTCTGAGTCATCTGATCTTCACTCCGTGCCACATTCCCACTCTGTCACTAAATAACCACACCTCCCTGGGCAAAAGTGCCAAGGAATGTGGGATGGCAGTGTTCCTGCGTTCCTCCCTTGGCTAAGGAGCAACATTATGGCATTGTTGTTGGGCTTTCAGGATTCCCCTTTTGTTTGACTGTTATGCTTTCTTGTGTCCTGACTCTGCCTATTTGAGAGAAAATGTAGGGTCCAATTCCTGTTTTAGCTGACAAGATTTTGCCGTGCTTAGGCAAAGGAAGAAAAAAATGGCATAAGTGTTTAATTATTACCTGCATGCTTCAGAAAACTACACTTTCCAGACATGAATAAATATTAATAGCATGCGGGTAAACTTATCCCCAATGTGTTAAATTTTTTTTTGAATAATTGGGTAATTATAGCAGGAAGTATATTGAAAGAGTTTTACCTGTCTGGTACATTTTTGAGGCCTTATTTAAATGATTATTTGATAAGACAACCAAATATTTAGTTTCATATTGCATTAATATTAATAATAAACATACTAAGGGGAGATGACAAAGATGAATTTAAAGAGAACTCAGATTTTATTCCAGAAAACTCTTTCCTAAATTAAGCTTCTTAACCAAAGGGAAGCTAATTGATTGTATTTCAATCTTCCTTTCCTTTTCCAGCTCTCTCTCAGACTATTGATTTAAATGAGGCAAAAATTAAGAATAAAATCTTCAAGCAAAAAACCTTCATATTAATGTAGCACTTATGGGATTATTTAAAAGGAAGTGTGGTTTGTGTGCCCCTCAATGGAAAATGCCTATTTACCTTGTGCTATTCTAACCATTTACCAATACAATTGCCTTCATTAAGTGTTCAAAAAGATGAGAACCTTTTGCAACTAATATCTTAACATATCTCTACAGATCTTTCCTTTTGATGGTGTAAGAATCTTCATATATCACCAAAGTAGAAATGTACTGAGTTAAGAATCTGGATCTTGCTTATCAGATAAAATCTCAGTGTTTTGTGTGTTTGTTCTGTACTGAACTGATTTGTGTTTGTGACAATTAACTAGATATATGGAAATCTTTGGGCTTAAGCAAGTCTTTTCAGTATTTCTATTTTCTCACCTATGCATTATTGATAATACTAAAAACTAACTGAAGAACTTCTCTGGACTATACCACAGAATAGTCATTCTTTGAATTTATAGATTAAATACATTTGCAATGTTCTTAGCATGAGCACAAGAGGCTATCATGAGACAATACAGAAAGGTAAAGAGTCTTCAAGTAGAAATACAAGGAATAAATCTTCCATGATTTCCAGAACACTCAGATATAATGAACTCTTTATGCATCTATGACTAAAAAAGCTAAACAGATCTGTGGCATTTTTTCAACATTGTACATACTCTAAAATATCCACTAAAGTTTATATCTGTTAGGATACTGTCAATCACAAGTCCATCAATTGAGTTTAACTGTATGGGACGTCATTGACTCATATAATGTATACCATGGATTCACTTGGCCTCAGTCAATGAACATAGATGTGTTCCCTCTCTGAGATTTTCTGAATAGTCTTTTTACTAAGGGTAGTTTTCCCCATAATTGCAAGAAAACTGCCAGCTGCTCTCAGAGTTACATGCTTTTTTCTTCCACTTCCAGTGTGAAGGAGACTTGTTTCTTGAAGAATCCCCTAAGGACAAGGAAGCCTTTTTTCCTGGAAATCTCTAGCAGAAGCTCATTGAGCCCCATCAGTTTGATTTGGGTCACATGTCCACTCCAGAACCAATCACGGGAAAAAGTTATGGGATAACCATTTGACCTATCAGGCCATTGAGGGGCATGAGGTGTTTCAGAAAAGGGTATACTAAACAGTATAGCAGTTCTGTTGGAAAGAAAGAACAGACAATGAATTCTGTAGGCCACCAGTAATGTCCACTCCAGACTTCCTAGGAGGAACATGGCTATACTGTAAGCACAAACATGATCGTGACCATCAACACACAGAAACACAGTGCAGTGGAAGCTACCAAATGAGTCAGATAAAAGATCTATTTATAAGGGAAAGTGCTGACCCTGATTCCTGAGACCCCATGGCAGACAGTGTGCCTGTCAGGCTGTTTCTGGTCCAGGCTGCCAGAAGGAAATTCTCAGACTAACAAATGGGTTGGAGGATGAGAGGCTACAGCTAAGGATTTCTTCACTTCTCAAGGAGAGGAGACAGCATGGTTACTCGTTGTCTGCAAATGGGGAAGTAACAGAGCAATGATTCTGTGATTGATGGCTGTGCTCTCAAGAATCCTTTGCATCTGAGCTTTCTGCATCACAGCTAGATCCTTCTTCCATGTGCATGAGACTAAGAACTGTCAAGCCAATGAGATTGTTAATAGCCAGCTTCTGGCATCCCAAATGGGATATTTGAGTCCACAACAAAGCAAGAAGCTCAAAACCCAGATTTTATTTTATTTTTTTAAAGATAAAAGCGTTTCTAAATTTCTTTCTTTTTTTGTTTCCTTTAATATACCAAGATGTAAGGCCTGGTGGATTTGATCATAGTTTTAGAAAAGTGGTGTTGGAGTCAGATAGAAAAAGGAAGCTAGGAAAACTTGATCTTTTGACTCCTGCTGGATTGCTGGGAGAAAAGGAAGACTAATGTATGGAAAGCAGGCAGTCAGCCTTGTGCCCTGACTTCTGGGACTGCAGGGGATGGAGCAGGGCACTGTTAAACTAAGAAGAACCTCCAGGGTCTGCCCTGCTTCTTGCTTGGGATGCTGAAAGGAGATCCCCTCACAGGATCTGGGCTGGTGTATCTGTTTCCTATCTGTTTCTGGGGCTAGTATACCAAAGTACTGTAAACTGAGTGGCTTGAAACCACAGAAACTTATTGTATCACAGTTCTGGAAGCCAGAATTCCAAAGTCAAGGTAGCAGCAGGGCCTCTGAGCTCTGCCTCTCGCAGCATCTGGTGGCCTGCTTGCCATCCTTGGCATTCTCTGTCCTGCAGCTGCAGCACTTCAGTCTCTGCCTGAGTTGTCACATGGCATTCTCCCCTCATGCATCTGTGTGTCTGTATCTCTTCTCATGATACCAGTCACATTGGATTAAGGGCCCCCTTTATCCCTGTATGACCTCATCTTACTGTAACTAATTACATCTGCAGCAACCCTATTTCCAAACAATGTCACATTCTGAGGTACTGGTTATTGGAACTTCAAATACCTTTCAGGAGACATAATTCATCCCTTAGCAGGTGGTCACACGAAAGTAAAAACTGTGTGGATTAGATGGAGACAGGCCTGGAATTTAACTTTGTTCCCAAGCTGTACAGACAGACTCAATCATTCCTACTTGCCCCAGGTGAGGTGGCAAAATAAAAGTTTGCTGCAGGTCACCAAGTAAGGGCCAAGTAGCTCTGGGGCTAGAGGTTGCAGAGGCAAACATGAGAACCATTAGGGATGAACAGTCAGATCTCAGGTAGATGCATAGCACCACCAAGGACTAAGGAAGGATTGAATTATCAGGAGAAATTCCTGGTCCCAGATGAGCTGAGAGAAGAGACCATAAATTATGAATTACACAAGCTGTAGCCTTCAACTGCAGATGCCAACAGAATCGTCGGTCCAGGTAGCAGCTGAGATCAGCCACTGCACATAAGAGACCAGTAGAGATCCTGGCAGCATGGTATAGACCCCAGAACCGTGCCTCCTCTCAACTACACATCTATACTCCGATACCATCATGGAGATTAATAGGGGGAGAAATGGGGGCTCTAAAAGTAACCCCAGCTGAGATCAAGTCACCTGAAGAAACAGATAAGACTACTGAGTTGAACTGATTCCCCACCCCCACTTACCTCCCCCCATGTACATACGTGTACACACCACACACAAACACACACACACACACACACACACACACACACACACACACACCACACCACACCTACTATACTTTTCCCTGCTCTGATGCAAAGTAAAAAAGAAATAGAGGAAGACACCATAAGAGAAACTAATACCTAACTTTACTACCTAAGGTTCTGGCTTCAAGAAGTGGACTGGAAAGTTAATCAGCATAGTTACAAGTAACCTGGATTACTTTTATTTATGGGGCTTGATGGATCATCCCAACTTGCTAAATATAGGATTTCCTGACAACTGAGATTGAAACGCTTCTTAACATGCTTAGTAAAGCTATATGATTTTTCAGTCCTGACATTTTTGCCTGCCAGCAGTCTGTAATGGTAATAAAACCTGGTGTTTTTAACTATTACACAGCCTACTGCCCCCAGGTTACTGATGTTTTCCTAGGAAGATTAGCAAGAGGGACATGTTCAAGTACAACTTTAAAAAATGTGATAGCACTTGGCAAACAGGTCTTATTTTTAGTGTTATTATTTCTGTTGTGCTTAAGTACAGATTCATTGTCATTGAGTCTGTGGTGGTTAATTTTGGGTCAACTTTAGGCCCCAATATCCAGATATTTGGTCAAACAGTAGTCTGGATATTGATGTGAAGATATTTTTTAGAAGAGAATAACGTTTAAATGTCTACTCAGAGTGGACTCTGAGTAAAGCAGCTTACTCTTCCTAATGTGAATGGGCCTCCTACAATCAGTAGGAGGCCTTCAGAGAAGAAAGCAGACCGCCCCCAAAGAAGAGGAAATTCTGCCAGCAGACTGCCTTTGAACTTGAACAGCAACATCAATTCTTTTCTGGGCTTCCAGCCGCTGGCCTACCCTGCAGATTCTCTTAGCTAATTCTTTAAAGTAAATCACATACGTTTATTTACTTAGTGATAAAATAAATCACATATATTCATGTTGAGTCCCTTCTCAAGGACCCACCAGCCAGCTCTGAGCTGGAGGCCTGACCACGGCTCCTTTGAAGCCAGTGGCTGCTCCTTCATGGTACTTGACACACCTGGCTGGTGATGTGGCCATTTGTCACACAGGTGCTCAACTCTACCTCCTGGCTGCAGCAGGGACCCTCTCTGGCTCTGTGACACCATTCACTCTGTGACTCTTCATGGTGCATGTTCCCCAAGAGGGTCCTGTAGTGGGTGCTTCTGAGGGCAGCCACATGCCTGCTGTACTGGGAGGCAAGGTGGATACAGGGATATGGCATATAAACCAGGGGTGCCAAAGAAATGTATACATATGACTTGTATTCATCTTTTGTTATTGGTATATATTGAGTATTACAATTGTAATACAGTTTTTTCCTTTCTTAAAATGTGTATACGTTTTCTTGGCACCCTCTGTATATAATCTCCAAATTTTCTATTTCTCTGGAGAACCCAAAGAAGAACCTTTACACATTCTCCCTTTGGAATCATGAAAGAACTAATCTCTTGGGTTCCCTGGCCCAGTGTCTTGGTTCTTAGAAGAACTGAGTCTGGTCTGGCCCAGAAGAAGCATGCAAAACCCATCAAGGTGATAAAACACCCAATTCTTTCGATCCTATCATGGGAGAGTTTCTGAAGGCAGACCTGGTTAATCTCAGACTCACACTGGAAGCTCAGAATCATTTGGGATCCTAAAAAGCGACCCATGTAAGACCTGAAATGAGACTTTCCCTGAAGTCTTCAAGGAAGGAGAACTTCAGAGATTATCTTGGAACTAAATCTGGTACTGGAATTGCATTCTCCCAACTAACACATTTTGTCAGCTGAAGCCTGAAGATAGAATCTTGCCTGACCCTGGAATTTGTCCTAATGTTATGCTGCTATCTTAATTATAAAGTGAGTTAATATTCTTGAAAACTTATGTTGCTGGTGAACTATAGTACCATCCTTTTACTTGAGCATATAGGGATCCCTCTCTTGGATCCCATACTTTAGAGAGTCCCATTCTGGTCATGCCTCTCTAGCCTTCCCTTTTGAATTTACTCTTCTTCCTCCTTTGCCTTTGTGACATAAAAGTAGGTACTCCAGATCTGGGAATTCCATGCCCAAATTTTTTGTTCATGGCCTGTGAATATCTGTTCTCTCAAAGATACAACATCCATGTCTGAGAGTGGCCATGGGGCAACTGTTTGGGGGTAATGTGGATTAATTTATATGTGCTGGCTAATGTGGGGTGCAACACAGTGTTAAGTGGACCTGGGATTGAAAAAAGAAGGGGCTAGGATTAGCTTTCCCTGCAATGCTATGTTCTAAAATGGAAATCTTAGAGATCTGATAATTCTAAATTAAGCCTTGTTTTACAGGTAGTTATGAAGTTATTTTAATTCGATATTTTCATCAAAGTTGGAAGACAGAACATATTTACTTAACCATTTTTTAGCTTTGTTTGTAACTTTTAAATATTTAGACATAGGGTATTCATTTTTACTCTTGACGGTCTGTGTTAATCATCACAATATTGAAGGAATTTATGGCTTGAATAAAGGTTTAGACTAGCTGACTGCTGAGTCCCCTGACAATTCTATGATTCCACATGTAGTAGCTAGAGGCAGAAGGATATGGTCAGACTCTCTGTACAGTTCAAGGAAAACAAAGAGGAACAACCTCAAGCCACTAGGGCAAGGATGGTTTGACCTTAGTCCAAGTTTCCTTTTGGTTAGACTTTCTACTTGGACTTGAGTTTTCTTCAAAGCTTCATGACCACTAAAGCCTGAGAGACATTTCATTCCATGCCAGATGTGGTTGCCTGACAACCTTCACCAACCTTGTGGGGTTTCCAGCTCAATGATTTATTTGATAAATGTGGATGCATCTTGAGAAATAAATTTTCAGACCCCACTGAGGTTTGTTTATCTTTGGGGTACACAGATAAAAGAAAAACAGAATAAGCCATGGTATAATATCTATCTACTAAAGGATAAACAGCATCAGGGTTGAGAAAATAGCGGGTTTGTTTCCTGAGAGGAAGTATAGTATATCCATAGAGAATGTACTAATTATATTTTAGGACACCCACTTTGGTTTTTAGAATATTTTAGGCAGCGTCTCAAAATTCCCTATTATATAAATTCTTTAAAAAGAAAATAAATAAATAAAAACAAACTAGAATTTGAAATGAAGCTTTTCTATACCCACTGTTCCCCCAAGGTGGGAAGCAGTCACTGTAGTGGGATATCTCTGACTACGCTATGCATTAAAGATACAGACATGCCTTCCATTTCAGATTATTAGACATGAATGAGACTAAGTGGCATTGAATTCAGATTGATTATCTACCCTGTTTTTGTTTGTTTGTTTTTTACAGGTTCTCATGCAGAAAAATTGGTTAGAATTCTACATCTCTAAAGTTAAGAAGATTTAGCATTGTGAACTAGGATAGATTTGAACATTGGAAGGTACATGGGAAGGGAAAAACAACAAGATCTGTGAAATAAAACTAACTTTGAGAAAAGAAGCATCAGGTGTAATGACAGAGTTCAAGGAATGATTGTGGCTGATGCCAGAATTTGCTCAGGATTCACCTAGTCTGGGCTGGTGTCAGCCCTGTGGAAAATGATATAAGAGAGCTACAACTTTGGAGCTTAATGTTGGGTACCACTGCGGCACTAGCAAGGTCCAGCTAGCAAGGGCATGTCAGAGAGATGTCAGACTTGGAGGACCCATCTTCAATAGTAAAAGTATGTGATGTGGACAACACATGGCAATTGTGGTCCAATCAGTCTCTTACCTTAGTGGAAGCAGGACTAGTCCACTTGAGATAATATCAATCCCTAGAGTTATTGGATAATAGGGTTAAGTAGGAGACTTGAGATTAGATCCCAATGGGAGAAACTGGGCTGAATACTAATAGTACATGCTGGGGGAGAGGGCAAAGTGAGTAACAACAACAACAACAATAAAAACATATGTGACCATATTTTGTAAGCGTACTAGGTCTGACAATTAAGTTCACGAACTTGTTGCAATGATGTTGCTAACCTTTTTTTATTTTTATTTATTTATTTTTATTTATTTATTTATTTATTTTTAGCTGAGCCATCCTGCCACCTGTTGGCAGCTCAACGGCAACTCAGCTTGGGCTGGCCTCGAACCGCTGTTGCTCAGAGCTCAGCTTGCACTCTTGAGCGAGCTCTTAACCAACTGAGCCATTCGGCCGGCCCTCTAACCTTTTTTTTTATATCAGAGGGATTATTCATTATGAATTTGTACCAACTGAACAAGCAGTTAACAAAGTTTATTATTTGGAAGTGCTGAAAACATTGTGTGAAAAAGTTCCACTACTTAAACTTTTTGCCAACAATTCATGGCTCTTCCATCATGACAATGCACCAGCTCACACAGCATTGTCTGTGAGGGAGTTTTTAGCCAGTAAACAGATAAGTAAGTGTATTGGAACACCCTCCCTACTCACCTGATCTGGTCTGCAATGACTTCTTTCTTTGCCCAAAGGTAAAGGAAATATTGAAAGGAAGACATTTTGATGACATTCAGGACATCAAGGGTAATATGATGACAGCTCTGATGGCCATTCCAGAAAAAGAGTTCAAAAATTGTTTTGAAGGTTGGGACTAGACTCTGGAGTCGGTGCATAGCTTCCCAAGGGGAGTACTTGGAATGTGACCATAGTATATTCAGCAATGAGGTATGTAGCACATTTTCTAGGAAAGTTCTTGACCTTAATTGTCTGACCTTCATATTTGAACTGAGTTTAGGAAGTAGACTGTATCATACATTCAGCATACTTCCTCCAAGAGAATCTCACTCTCTGGTCTCAGACAAGGGCCACAGTATTTTAATTTGCAAGGCCACTACATTTCCCTCTGATATTTTACTAAATAGAAACACAAACACACGGAGTAATTTTTTTATTTCTTTTCAAGTGAGATTGGCACTCAGAACCCATTTCTATGAGTCAGTTTTCTATCAAAGGGTTTCACACAAGGGATCAACCTCAGGAATGAAGAGTATGGTATTAAAAAAATGAGAAAAACATTACCAAATAAAAATAAGGCACAATAGTTTACCAAATAAATAAATAAATAAAAGCTCGATGGTCCATAAAATGTAGTTTGTATTGTATTTATTAAGTGAAATAATCTATGACCAGCCTATCTTGTCCCCTAAGAGACATATTACTAGTAAAGTAGACAAAATTCATTATCCTTTCTACTCATTTGAATGAATTCTTATAACTTGGTCAGTTAAACAGTGTTATTAGTATCTATAAAATCTGAGAGGCCATTGTCTCTAGCAATCCAGATATTCTGAGTCAATTGTCATATACTGATCTACCTCCACCTGGGGAACCATGGTCCTAAATATAATTGGCTATGAGGTAAGAATTTGAAAAGACACAATACAAATGCTAGAGAATATGGGAAAACAAATTTTATCAAGGGATCCAAGTAGTCCTTGAGTCTAATATGAAGAGTACGGAATTAAAAGATGGGAGATATAAAGTGTTTAAATGTGGTATCCTCAGAGAGCGGCCTTTCTAATGAGTCACTTCTAATATTAAAAAATGATAAAAGCAGCAACTGTGCTAATTTTAAACAACGGAATAATAAGCCTGTATTAAGCCATTTCTATGTGTTTGGCACTGTGTTCAGTTTACAAACATATGTATATATTTATGAATGTACATATGTATTTATGTATTATATCTATAATGTCCCAAACAAATAAGCAGTAAAACTAGTCCATGCCCTTAACCAATAAACAACTCTTGGGGTTTTCCAATTTGCATATGCTCCATAGGAAGAGAAAGAGGTTGTTTTTTTTTTTTTTTTTGCCTCTCCCGCCCTTATACCTATAAGACAACAAGTATGAAACCTTATTTATATTTTGTATCCAAGAAATTTTAAATGAACTTCTTCTCTTGTGCATAAAATTACATAAGATATCAATGTACAAAACTTGGGGTACAATTTTATCATGTAGTACAATACAAAATCTATTTTCTAACCTTATTTTGAAGACTGTTCTAATAGGCTCATAGTTCTTTATCTACTAGACAGTTTTCCCAAAACTTTAGACATTTATTTTCACCCTTCATGATTTTTGCGATACCATATATTACCTGGGCCATTTATTTTTCTTTAAATCATCTCACTGTTTAATATTTAAATTAATAAAAGTAAATTTTATGTTATTACTATAAAATAAATAGGAGACTATTAATTTACTATTTATTTAAAAATAAATACACAGAAAATCATACAATTTATTCCATTCTAGTTAAATATTGTTGCTTGAGAAAGTTGTAGCCTGAAGCCTACTCTCTCTCTCTTAAAAAAGGCAGATTGGGATTTCTGGTCAAGATGGCAGAGTAGGTAAATGCTGTGCTTACCTCTTTTCATGACCACATCAAAATTACAACTAAACTATGAAACAGCAATTATAGAGAATCACCTGAAGTCTAGCTGCACTAAAGCCCTACAATTAAGGACATACAGAAGAAGCCCTCTTGAGATTGGTAAAAGGAGCAGAGATGTGGAATGGGCTGGTCCCACACCCAAGTGTGGCTATTAAAAACCAGGAGGGATATCTCCACTACAGAGGTACTCCCAGAGGAGTGAGGGGTCCCAACCCCACACCAGGTTCCCCAGCCTGGGGTTCTACTGCCCAGGAAAGAAGCCCCATAACTTCTGGCTGTGAAAAACAGCAAAGATTGTGGCTGAGATGAGGGCAGCCAAAGTCCCAGTCCTTCCTCTTAAAGGGTCCATGCACAGACTTACTCACAGAGAGTCTTAATTGCTTTGAGTTTCAGCACTGGGGCAGCAGTTGGAAAGGGACCAGAGACATATGGGGAGCAACTGAGTTGTCTGGCTCGAGAGAGAAAGTTAGAGGGGCAGCTTTCTCCCAGACCGAGGAGCTGGCAGAATCCATTCCTTCTTCATTGAGCCCTGCCCTCTCCCAGTGTGCAGATGCAGACAAACACCATACTTGAGTCTCCGTCATCCTGGCTAATACTGTTTATTTGTTGTACCCTGGTGATTCCCACCTAACTTTTGGGCACACTCAAACTGCTTCTGGTGGCTTTTCCATATAAACAGCCTGTCTTGGCTCATGCTGCAGACTTCCCTAAAATCTCTCAAAGGTTCACAAAACTCAAACAAATATCATCTGGCTCCAGAGTGTTCCATACATCTTGCTGAGCAGCCCTAAGCTGGCACTAGTGACAGCTGGAATTGGTTCATGGTTTGACCCCCCCCCCTTTTTTTTTTTTAAGATTTTTATTGGGGAACTGGGGGAGGGGGAGAGATAAATTTCTGTCCTTCTGTTCTTCAGTCTAGCTGTGGAGGATGCCGCCTCACTGGCCCCTGTTGGTGTTATCATTGTGCTCTTCCCAGATGAGACAGATGGGCCACCGGTCTCGGGAAGATCATTCACAGTGGCTCTTGGCAGCTCACTCCAGTTGCCGGCCACTCACGGCAGCCCAGTGCAGCAGAGGCTGCAGCCTACACCATCCCTGGGACTCTCTCAGCCCCGCTCCAGGTTGAGCTACTGTTCAATATCTCAGCTGCAGAAGGCAGCATCACTGGCCCTCACATGTGGGATCAGAACCAAGGCCGCTGGCATCCCAAGCTCCCAACCAACGCGCCACTCTGCTGGCCCCATGGTTTGGCCTCTTGATGCACCTCCAAATCCATTGCAGGTGACAGCCATGTGTGGGTTATTTTGTGGCTCATGCTGGTGACCCTGGAACTGGCAAGCCCTGTGGCCAGCTTTGAACTGAGCTGGAGCACTACTCGGCCACCTCCAAGGACAATACACCCAAAGGGCAGGCTGAGCAGACACTAGAGCCTTTCTAAAGCAAATTCTGCTCTGTAGTATCAACCCCTACACAGCAGCTCCTCCACTATAATCATGACCGGTCCTCACAACCAATTAGACTGAGTCAATCCTTCCCATTGAAGTGTAGCCAAGGCTCAACTACAGCAGATAGGCACATACAACTCACATAAGGGACACACTGGGAGACTGCACACTGGGCCCCGCCAGACACCTACTACAAAAGGCCACTGTACTAATACCAGGAGGTATAGCAGCTGTAGCTAATACATAGAAACAAACACAGGGAGGCCAAAATGGGCAAAGAAACATGTCCCAAATAACAGAACAAAACAAAACACCAGAAAAAGAACTAAAAAATCTAGAGACAGGCAACCCACCAGATGCAGAGTTCAAAACACTGGTTATAAGGATGCTCAATGATCTCAGTGAAAATATCAACAAAGAGATAGGAAACAAAAATGGAAATAGAAAACATAAAAAAGAACCAGTCAGAAATGAAGAATACAATAATGGAAATGACGAATACATTAGGGGGACTCAACAGTATATTAGATGATGCAGAGGACCAAATCAGCAATTTAGAAAAGGTAGCAGAAAACCCCCAATTAGAACAGCAAAAAGCCAAAAGAATTCCCCTAAATGAGGATAATTTAAGGGCTTTTGGGACAACATTCATATCATAGGGGTACCAAAAGGAGAAGAGAGCAAGGAATTAAAAACCTATTTGAAGAAATAATGACGGAAAATTTCCCTGAATTGGTGAAGGAAATAGACACACAAGCCCAGAAAGCACAGAGAGTCCCAAACAAGATGAACTGAAAGAGGCCCACACCAAGACAATCATAATTAAAATGCCAAGGTTAAAGACAAAGACAGAATCTTAAAAGCAGCAAGAGAAAAGCTGTTAGTTACCTACAAGGGAGCTCCCATAGGACTGCCCACTAATTTCTCAGGAGAATCTTTGCAGGTTAAAAGGATATGCAAAGTGCTGAAAAGCAAGACAGTACAACCAAGATTACTCTACCCAGCAAAGCTATTGTTTAGAATCAAAAGACAGGTGAAGAGCTTCCCAGACAAGAAAAAGCTAAAGGAATTCATCACCGTTAAACCAGTATTACAGGGAATCTTAGAGGAACTTCTTTAGAAAGAAAAAAAAAGTTTAAAAATATGAATAATAAAATGGCAATAGCTACATGTCTATCAACACTTACTTTCAATGTAAATATATTAAATGCTCCAATCAAAAGATAGGGTGGCTGAATGGATAAGTAAACAAGATCTTATATATGCTGCCTATAAGAGTCTCACTTCAGATCGAAAGACACACAGACTGAAAGTAAAGGGATGAAAAAAGATATTTCATGAAAATAGAAATGAAAAAAAAAATTGGGGTTAGCAATACTTATACCAGACAAAATAGACTTTAAAACAAAGGCTATTAACAAGAGACAAAGAAGGACCCAGTAATCCCACTTTTGGGTATTTATCTAAAACAACCCAAAATGCTAATTCAAGGGGATGTGTGCATCCATATGTTCATTGAGCATTGTTTACAATGACTAAGATATAAAGTCAGCCTTGGTGTCTGTCAATGGATGGATGGATAAAGAGTAGGTGGTATATACATACAATGGAATATTGCTCGTCCATGGAAGGGAATGGATTCTTGCCTTCTGTGGTGGTATGGATGGACCTGTAGGGTATTGTGGTGAGTGCAGTATGTCAGACAAAGAAAGATAGATGCAATGTGATTTTACTTATATGTAGAATCTAAAGAACAAAACAAACAAACAAAACAGCAACAAACTCATAGATACAGAGAACATTTTGATGGTTGCCAGAGGGGAGGGGTTTGGAAGGCAGGGTGAAAATGATGAAGTAATTAATAAATACAAATTGGTAGTTACAAAATAGTCATGGGGATATAAAATAAAGCATAGGAAATATGGTCAATAATATGGTAATAACTATGTATAGTGCCAGGTGGATACTAGACCAGTCAGAGGGATCATTTCTTTAATTATACAATTGTCTAACCACTATGCTGTACATATGAAATTAATATAAACTAATAATGAATGTCAACTGTAATTTAAAAATTAAAAAGGGAGAAAAATATGAAGGTAAATAAGAGGTTCAAATTTCCAGGTACAAAACAAATAAGTCATGGGATGTAATGTACAGCATAAGGAATATAGTCGATAATATCGTGATAGCATTGTACAGTGTCAGATCATTGCTGGCCTTATCATGGTGATCACTTCTTTAGATATATAAATGTTGAATAACTATGGTATACACCTGAAATTGACATAATCTTGTATGTTAGCTATATTTTAATAAAAATCTTTTAAAAAGATTAAGAGTATTTTACAACAAACAAACAAAAAGCAGATTGGCAAGTGTTAGTGAGGTGATAGAAAACACATGGTACCACTCTGAGACTTACTCATTGATGTAATCAGGAGAATTAAAAAGGTCCTCACTTTGTGATTCATTGTTATTTCATGCCACATGAGAGTGCCATCTGAAATCATCTCTCCCATGGTAAACAGTGAGTATCTTACCTTTTGGTAATCATTGATGTGAGTCTACCTATTAACTTGGAGTATTAGTTATTTAAGCCGTAACCTCATCACAAATTTCTACAATTACATTTGGCTAGTTACCAATTTCTGTACTAGGTTTTTCAAAGGCTAAAGTCTGTTTAAAGCTGATCTTTGGGGTATTTTTCAGACATTGGGCAAGAGGCACATACACTTTAATAGGCCTTGAAGGTGGTGAAAGCAGAGGTCTGCTCTAAAAGCCCCAGGTACTTTTCTCTGCCCACAGAAATGCTGCCCCTGGTTTAGGGCCAGGGTTCTCAAGCTTTGTGTGCCAAAAAATCATCTAAGGAACTTCTTAACATGTGAATTCCCGTCTTTGGAAGGCCTAGTCTGAGGCATCTGATGATTCTGATGTAAAAGGTAAAATAATGACTCACTGAAAAACCCAGAGAAGGGAAAAGTAGGTTCCAATTTGGGAAGTGGTAGAGGAGGGAGTCAGATGGAGGGGATGGAGCTGGTCCTCTGAGTGTAGGTCAATAGGAGACTCAGGGGAAGAAAGAAAGAGGAACTGAGAGGTGGAATCCTCCATAAATACAGCCTTGCCTTTTAAGAGGACTTCACAAGCTTTCTCTCATTCAAGTGAAAAGAAATAAAGCTAAAAAAAAGTGTCCCGGGGATTTATGTACCAACGTATAGCAATCTGTAAGGCTTCTACAGCTCAAAAAATGTTCAGGTTATATTCTACTGAGATCTGAAGGGAAATACAGCTTAAATTGATGTTTGGGATAAAAGATTGTTTAGTTAGAGAGTTATCACCTTATCCTGATATATTTATATTTCCTTAAAATTTATCCTAAATTACTGTAAATAATTGCAACCTTTGTGTTCAGTACTTTATGTATGTGAGCCTCACATCCTTCCTGAAAGGTAAGTACTGCAATTACAGTTTTACAAATAAGGAAACAGATTCAGAGAGGTTAAGTAACTTGTCTATAGTTGTGTGGCTGCCTCTCTTTAGGGTTATCTTAAAAAAAATGTCTTCCTGGTGATTAATTTATATTTAGGTAGCTGTTTGAATAAATAGTTCTATTGTTAATAGTAGAAGCATAATTGGGCAGGGAAAGCAGGTTTGGCTTAGCTTTCTCCTATCTTAGGGGGATGTGGTTCAACAATTCCCTCCAGGAGATAGATATTCAAATAGGAGGCAATCAAAAAGCACATATGTTGATGAGATAATTTTTATAAACAAAATGAGCAGACATCTGAGTGCTGTAATGTTCTGTTCAGCAACAATGTCTCCAAACTTTAAACTAGTCTCACCCACTTCCTAAGCCAGTTATGACTAAGCACAACCCATATTAGGAGCATTTTGGACAGTTGAACTGACCTTTACCTCCTTCTCCCACATGTGTTCTCTCAGGGGCTCAACTCTCTTGTGCTTTTCTCCTGGTTTGAATCACAGGTGGTTTGACATTCTCCTCATGCTCATCAGTTCTTACCTCTGTTCCCACCCTGTCTAAAGCCCAGGTCAGTGTGCTTCTTGTCATTCCCTCATTCACTTATTCATTTCCTGACTGCTGTCTATGTACCAGAATAGACCAGATGATGAGGATATTGCAATGAACCCTATTCCTACCCTTAGGAAGTTTAAAGTCTAACAGAGAATATCAAGTTGGTGCTATGGTAGCTATGAAAGCCTAAGGCATGAGAACATACACCAAGGGCACTCACAGGTGGAGATGGAGAGTAGTTTAAGCTGAGATCTGAACAATAAATAGTAAAAGTTAGTTGACCAGGAGAATGTTTGTAGAAGGAGAATTAATCCTTGCAGACAACAAACATGTCTGTGGGAGATGCATACAGTGTAATTTTATCCACTGTTGTGTTCTTAATCACCACCAATATGCTGAAAACACACTTCTAAAAACCGATTCCTAGCTCATATGTCTTTCATCACATTTAAATGTTGAAAGATTCTATAGTGTGAAGGAGGAAGAAACTTTTCTCTACCCTTTAAGGTTCTCTCAACTGGTCTAATAATTAAATCTACATGACACAGATTTACAAGAGAAAATAACCAAATTTAATTACATATGTACACATGGGAACTCCACATCCATGAGTGAGTCAGACACCTCACATGCATGAGAGGTTTAGAGAGAGCAGAAAGGGAAAATGAGGTATATATGACATTCTGAGCTAAGGATTTGGTAAAGCAACTTGGGGCTTCAGAGGAGAGAAAGGTCATTCACAGGACATTAAAAAGGGTGGACATTCAGTAATTAGAAGTTTGCTCTGACTTATAAATAGGTCATAAAAAGTTATTTCTGAAGATAACTCTTATTATGGGTCAGGCCCCTAATTTAATTCTTTAAGGGAGAGGTAAAAGTTTCCCATGAGCCTGAAGGGTCTTGATTACCTTCAGTTCAAAATAAGTCACATGTCAAAGTGGCACCTTAGGGAGGCCTGTTCTGAATTCCTTCAATAGGAAGTCTTGCTTATACATTAATCTTTCTCTAAAACAGGAGTAAGGATAGGATACTAGGTGATTGTAGTGAGTTGGATGGGGAACATCTGAATGGAAAGGTAAGTGGCAAAGACTTTTATCCCATTTTGTCCCAGTCATCTTTGTTGAATGGGATTTCATAGCAGGTGTGCCATGGCAGATTTCATTTCCTGAGTCATCCATTTTTATCCCGTAACACCTCCTTCTGTCATGTTATTTATTTCTGATCATTGGCTATGAAATACTTCATCTGTTAATATTCTTTCCTTCTCCTTCTGCTTCATATATGAGGTGTGCTGTTTAAATTTTTTAAAAAGTGTTTAAATAAAAAAGCAATTATTACATTAAAAGACACATTGTCATTAATTTCCCTCAAAATACTCCCCCTCACTTCAAACATACTTATACGATCATTCTTGCCAGTTTCTGAAGCAGTTCTGGAAGTCCTCTTTTTTGAGTGTCTTTAGCTGTGCTGTCGTGACTGCCTTGATGTCCTGAATCAATTCAAAACGTTTACCTTTCATGGCCATTTTGACTTTAGGGAAGAGCCAGAAGTCACATTGTGCCAGATTCGGTGAATAAGGTGGATGAGGGCACACTGTAATATTTTTTTTTGACAGAAATTGCTGTCCTAGAAGCAATGTGTGATATGGAGCATTGTCATGATGGAGTAAAGACACTCACAAAAGAGGACTTCCAGAACTGCTTCAGAAAGTGGAAAGAACAATGGGGTAAGTGTGTTTGAAGTAAAGAGGAGTATTTTGAGGGGGATTAATGGTAATGTGACTTTTACCTAATATATATTTTTTAAATTTAAGCACTCACAGTATCTTTTCATCACACCTCTTATAGTCTAACCATATATGGCTAAACAAAGCAGGTCAGACTCCCTTGGTTTCTAACCTCTGCTTACTGTTGGCCAAGTTTTCTTCTGTCTCCTTGTCTTGGTGTATTTTGACAACCTTCCCTACTTTAGCAAGTTCTCAGGCTCTTCCCTCTTCATTTAGGGATCATAAAACTATCTCTTCCTAACTTATGTTTGAGACTCTCAGGAGAAAACCTATATATGCCTTGTACCACCTTGGCTTCCCAGAATCCTTGGATCAGGAATGAGCATGTGTTGGGGCAGAACTATCGATTCTTTTATCACTTTGGCTAGGGCATCTGTCCTGAAGATTTTTTAAAAAGATTTATTCTGCTCATCCCAACATATCACTTCTAATATTATTTCATTGGTTCTTGGTTATATTTAAATTTATCTATAAATAAAATAACACTATTATTAAGTATCTTTTGCAGTACATAAATCATCTAAAAATAAATACAATGAAAACAAAGTAATTCTATTAATTTCTGCTTCTATTAATTACAAACTGACTCTGTGCTAGAGGTCTGTTGTTATGTGTTATATAATACAATAAGAGATTAATAACTGTTAGAGGGGTGATAAAGATAATTCGGCATCTAAATCTGACCTTCCCCTTGCTGTGATGAGATATTTTGTGCAGCATCTTTTGTCCTTTGTGAGCCCAAATCAACCCGATCTGGGCCATGAACTCACAGCTGGGCTGCCAGGAAGTGTTTGAAGCGAACTTATGATCGTGTCAGACTGACACATTGTGGGAGTCTAATTAAGATCTCTCTTTGAGAAAAATATGGAACTTTTGAACAAAATATACAGAATGAAAAGAATTACCTTAAGTGGGTGGAGAGTGGAGTAGGCATATGTGTTGGGTTGTCTGAGACATGCCTGGTTTATTGCCCTCTTTCACTTGCAACAGTGCCTCTATTTGGATGATAAATTATATATTCACCCTAATTAAGTGACTTAAATATCACATTTTCATAATGAATCTTAGACTTCAGAATACATTACTTCTTTATTCAGTTCAGAAGCTGACAGCAAAGAAGAGGAAGTCTAAACCAGTTTGGGACCTCAAATACGTTTTATAGTTTTTCAGATTGGTTTACAGTTATTAGTAATTTCTGGCACTCTTCCACCTTTCTTTCTTTTAGCTGTTCTTTCCATATCTTTGTATAATTTACAATTTTGTTTTCCATACTATGTTTTGGACTGTCAATCAAAACACATTCTGGTAGAAGGAAAAAAAGTCATAAAAACATACAGCCGAATAGGTTGCTTGAGTCTTAAACCATAAATTTTTTTCCCCTTTCACTCAATTATTTTACGTTTGTTATAGATTAACTAAAGACCAAAAGGAGAGGAAACCCAAATATACCAAATATGCCACTTCCTTTCCCCCTTTCCAAAAATTTCTGAGACACTAAAATACCACACTTTCTTATATTTGAATGGAAAGTTTCCATTCAGCAAGTGTTCTTTCACTCAAATCTGCTACAAACAACTATTGTATGCTAAAGCATTTTGCTAGATTTAAGATCATTGAAGACTTGGCCTGTCCTTTAGAGAAGCTTCCAGCCTAATGAGTGATAGTTATGTAAATAAGAGTCACAAAGCAGTGTTAATACTGTTGGAGAATCATCCTGCCAGTCTTAGAAATGTCTGCACCCCAAATCTCCTTTTTAGGGCCACATTACTTCCTTCCTGGACTATAGTTGTAAAGACTGCCCAACTGTTCTCCCTCTCTCTAAGCTTTTGGAACAAGATTTAAAAAAAAAACAAAAAAAGTAAAAAATTAATTTGTCTGACTTCAAGCTATGTTCATTAACTTTTTCTCCAGAATGTCAAAGGCAAGTGATATTTGAGCCCCAACCTGAGTCCCTCCTTCAGGGGCCTATCCCCAGGAAGTTGCATGGAGCAGTGGGGTGAAACCAGGCAGCAAGTGACTGTTTGAGGATGACCAATAGTAAGTGAATTTCTACCCTAAGCCTGAAGGTGACCTCATAGAATTCAAAAGGCCAACTGAGAACATCCTAATGAGGTCATTATTCTTCCCTCCTTTATTGATTCCTTCCCAAGCTGAGCAGCTACATCATTAGACCATGGATTATGAAACAGAAATCTGTTCCATGGTCCTTCACCTGGATCACTGAATAAATTTGAATTTCATTAAGAAACTCAGACCTCATGTATTTATGCTGTCCTCCCAAATCCCCCTTCCAGAGTATTGTTCTTATAAAGTATGAGCTTCTGTGTTCACTGTAACGTTTCATAAAGACACAATCCATGTACAGCATCCCCCGCCCCGCTTCTTAAACTATCTTAAGTTCCATTCATATCAAGTGAAAACAAATAGTGAGCCCAGAAAGATGGCCTGGACATACAGATGAGGTTCTAAATGACTGGGGACATCCTCAATGAGAATACAGTGTTTAAAAAATCTGTCTGGCTTGAAACACATTAGTGACTTTGGAAATGGACTTGGATATAATAGATAGCAAGGGAGGCCCTCTTTCTTATCTGAGTCCTGGAATTCAGGTACTGGGACCTTACATGGACATGGCTGGTAGCAGGGTGAGAAGGAAGACAGCAAAAGTGCTAAAGGAATATTCCAAGTCTCATTTGGAATATGGAAACTGGAAAAGGAAAACCACCAGGCTACACAAGATAAAGGTCACAAAAATGAATGCTATTGGGGCATCCTTATTTCCTCTCTCTCCTGGACTTTGTCACAGTGGCATGGTCCAACATGCTGACAATGAGCAAAAGATGTTTGTTTTTAATAATTCTGCTGTAGATCGAAGGTGGAGAATGTAGGCCTAATATCACACTACTTGGATGAATCTGAGAAACATAGAATTGTAAAACCTGAAAGGTAGAAGGACTTTAAAGATCACCAGTGTTTATTAAAGCGTGTGGGTGTGTTTGTGTGCGTGCATGTACAGGAATCTATTGACCATCTGTATCCCATCAACAGGCTGCCAGTAAATAAAGAAATTCCTAAATCCTGTCACAGAACAACTTAATCAGAATTTTGGGGGTGCCACAGGTCAGAAAACCCATATTTTAAACTGCCCAGCTAATTCTTTTCTTTTTGTTTGTTTGTTTGTTTGTTTGTTTTTCTAGCTAATTCTTATGTACATTAAAGTTTGTGACTCACTGGCCTAATCCACCCTTTCATTTGCTGATGAAAACTGGACCACATCTCTAACAAGGCTAATTGGTGGCAAAATATGAATGAAACCAGAGTTGTCCTGACCCTAATCCAGTACATTTGCTTTATGATTTCATGAAGAGCCTTGTACTCTTCTATAGCGATGATTAAATCTTATTTGAAAAGCTTCCAGTTTTCCAGATATTTTGATTTTATCAGTGACATGCTAAAGGGTGTACATTCTTTCAAGCTACTTTAACTTGCAAGACCAGTTGCTCAAATACCCCTGAGAAATACCCTGATGACTCAGGATGAGACATCCTCTGGTTGAGTCTCTTCATGCAGACAATGTCATGTTTGGCTTCACTTTGTTCCATGGCAACCAGGAGGTACAGCTGCTCTTAGGAACTCTCCTGTGTGATAGCAATGATGTTTCCTCTGAAGGTGTCACGGAGCACATACCTGAGTCATTTGCCTAGGGTGACAGACAGCTCCTTGAAATCTGCTGTTTTCTCGTAGAGCTGGTTGGATTCAGGAGCAACTGTCCACTCCTACACAATTAGAACACTTTTTTCCAGCCTCATCCCAGTTTATTTATTTATTTAGTCTCTCATTTGTTTCTGTACTATATACTAGATTTCTTTGTAAAATTTATTTTGGACAGAGGGTTCTGTTGTCAAAAACAAAGCATTTGTAAAATGTTGTTTAAAAGAGTAAAACTGACTCCTGCATTTGGGGATTTTCTGTGTGGGTTGCTGGGTCATTGTTATGGACTGAACTGTGTCCCCCCCGCCCAAATCCATATGCTGAAGCTTTATCCTCCTGTGACTGTATTTGAAGATAGGACCTTCAGGAATTAATGAAGGTTAAATGAGGTCATATTGGTAGAGTCTTAATATGATAAGATTGGTGGTCTTATAAGAAGAGAAAGAAAGTGAACACGTGTGATAGCTCTTCCTCTCTCCCTCCAGCTCCCCACCCCTACCCTGCACACACACACTGAGGAAAAGCAATATAAGCACACAGACAGAGCAGCCTGAAAGGCAGGAAGAGAGCTCTCACCAGAAAGTAGCCATATTGACACCCTGATATCAAACTCCTCAGCCTCCAGAACTATAAGAAATGAATTTCTGTTGTGTAAGCCTCGCAGTCTGTGGTGGTTTGTTATGGCATTTACAGCAGCCCAAACAGACCAAGGAAGTTATGAAGAGAAGGCCTGGTTTCAGAAATGCACGTGAAAACACACAGCAGCCTGGCCACAGATCTGCTCCTTCCTGGAACACTTATTTCCTATCTTGGTTACTCTTTTTGTTTGTTTGTTTAAGATTTTATTGGGGAATTGGGGGAGGGGAACAGCGTTGAGGAATTGGGGAAGGGGAACAGACAAGTTGCTGTCCTTTTGTTCTTCAGTCTAGTTGCGGAGGGTGTTGCTTCACTGGCCCATGTTGGTATCTTCATTGCGTTCTTCCCGGATGAGGCAGATCGGTCGCCGGCCTCTGGGTGTCGCTCACCAAGGCTATTGGCAGTTCATGCTGGCTGCCCGCCTCTCACATTGTCTGCCAGCCACTTTCTGTAGCCTATGGCAGCCCACTGCAGCAGGGGCTACAGCCTACACCATCGCCCCGGGTCTGGCACAGCCCACCTCCAGGTGGAGCTGTTGTTAGCTGTAGAGGGCAGCGTTACTGGCCCTCATATGTGGGATCTGAACCTGGGCCGCTGGCATCCCAAAGCCAGCTCTCAACCAATGCGCCACTCAGCCAGCCCTCTCGGTTACTCTTTTTGGTTAGTGTATATGACCTCTGTTTGAGGAATCTTTCATTTGGCCTGTGAGTCTTCAGCTGCTCTCTGACAATTCCAAGTGACATGGACACTCCACTAGGCTTTCCTCGGAACTGTCAGCAATGACATCATGCTGTGAATCCTGCCTTATTATACTTTGATTTTAAAAACCTTTCTTCCAAACTTAGCATTATCAGAAAGCAGAGTTTCTATATAACTGGTAGACCTGCCAAGCTATGCCTTAGAAATGAGAAAGGGGAACTTTATTAACGATATGTCAGGGCCAAAGACCTGATGCATAGTTATAACTTAACATTAAAGAAGGAGAATCCTATCTTAAGAAATGAGGGAGTTGGTGAGTTTTTGTGAAAAACTATAGGTTTTTGTGAAAAAAGAAGGAGGGAATCAGGTTTGTGTGAGTAGAAAGTGGCCCACTGCCACACTAGGGACAGGCTCTCAGGAATTACTGACATGCCACAAAACCACAGGCTTGGAGATGGCATTCTCATAAGGGAAGAGGTTAAGTATAAGGTCACCCAAAGGCAGAGGAAAATATTTATTTTACTATTTAGAGTTGTTTTCCTTTCTTTAAACAAACTCTCCTTCAATTCCATAGCAGGAGCTTTCTTCTGGCAATTCTGGTTTCTGTGGATTTATTAGGGATTTTCCCAAGAAGCCAGGAGCAATCACACAAAGACCATTTCACCAGGTAGTGATTAATGTCATGTCACGGCTTTGCAATACTATAGTCAACCAATTAGTAAATCAATTAAGGTTCTGTCATTGCCTTATCTGTAAAGGATTATAATTTATTAATGTAGTTTTTCCTCGATGACAGCTATCAGTTCCTTTTGGAAATTATAGACTGAGCATTGCCTTTCTTGGGAAATTTAATTTAAATATACTATTCAAAGATCAAATATATCATTTATGTGTTTGTGGTAATGGTTTTAACAGAGATCTCAACCCTCATTTTTGCAGTTGTTGAGTACTAGTAATAGGGCTGTAAATGGGACCATAAATAAAGAATTTGCTCATTATTGTATTGGTCATGAGAATTACAACCATTGAATCATTGTAATTGGAAAATACCTTAGAGTTCATAAAATGAACTCCATTGATTTTACAAATTAAACCTTTGATGACCAGAGAGGGAGAAGACTTGTTTGGGCCCTGGGTCTTTAAGAGCTTTTGTATTACAGTAATAGTCCATGCAGATTTTATGTATCTCCTTGAAATTGTTACTCAGGTGAAATCCATGGATTACTTAAGAATATGTGTTTAGACACCCAATTCTGATTGAGGATTGAAAAGAAAAGTGGCAGCATAGGATGTGGAAGTGGAGGACAGCCTGCTCTTTCCCAGCAGAAATAGCTAATGTCACTCATACAAAGTCCCCACGGTTTATTGCATAAACATCCAACACTGTTAAGAAAAATAAGAAAGGATAATCTGTGGATAAAACATCCGGGTGGAGACAGGTGGGCTCTGTGGTTTGCCTCTTCCTAAAGTGTCAGAAGCGGTACACTCTAAAGACAATTTAATCCACAATTTGAACCCATTCCCTAAAACCCAGGAAATGAATCAAGTTCTTAGCTTGGCTACATTTTTCACAATGGCTATACATTAACATTGCCAGGGGAGCCTTTAAAAACCCCAGTGCCCAGACAGCTGCTCAAGCCAATGAAATCCGAATTTTTGGACTAGGGCCCAGGTATTGGTAATTTTTACCACTCCCCAGGTGACACTAATGTGCAGCCAAGACTAAGAACTACTGAGTTAGGCATAAAATCAGGCAAAAAAAAAAAAAAGAAAATTTTTCATAAAATTTTCTTGCTACCAACGAAATAAAGCAATGGTTCAATCACTACATTTAGCAAATAATTCCCAGTTTTGCTGGCACTGCCTTTGGGATTTTTAAACTTTAAATAAGTCAGTGTTTAAATCCTAATCTTCCTTACCAACATGTATTACCCTCCCTATGTCCTTTGTCTCAAAACAGAATGTGCTTTAACTGCTTTTCCAGTCAACAATAACTGTCTTTTTTTTTTTTTAAAGGCAGCATCACTGGCCCTCATATGTGGGACCAAACAGGGGCTGCTGGCTTCCCAAGCCAGTGCTTAACCACTGTGCCACTCAGCCGGTCCAATAACTGTCTTTTAAGTTCCTAATATTTGCCTATCCCTGTCATATGTGTTTTGTACACTTAGTTTATTCCTCACAAGAGCTATGAATTAACTATTGTTACCCTCATTTTACATAGGGGAAAATTTAGCCCAAGAGAAGTTGATTTAGTTGCCTGGATTACACAACTAGAGATAGCAGCAGATCTGATGCCCTGAACTATGTTGGTTTTTTTTTTTTTTTTTTTTTTGTGCTCTGGCACACCACAGGCTTCCGACAGCGTGGTGGTGTGGAAAAGTCCTGGACTGAGCATCAGTTCTTGTGTTCTTGTCCTGGATCTGCCACTAACATGTGATCTCAGACAAGTCCCACCCCAACTGGACTTAAATTGCTTCATCTTTTTTTTTTTTTTTTTTTTTTTTTAAGAGGGCAGTGTCACTGGCCGTCATATGTGGGATCCGAACCGGGGCCGCTGGCATCCCAAGCCAGCTCTTAACCACTGCGCTACTTGGCCAGCCCCAAATTGCTTCATCTTAAAAAAAAAAAAAAAAGGAGAGAGAGAGAAAAAAAAGAAAGAACATGAAAAGAAAGGAAGTCAGTCACAGAAGGCAGCATTTTATATTATATAAAATCCTATTTACATGAAATTTCTGGAAAAGGAAAAGTACAGAGACAGAGAGTTTGGTGGTTGTCTAAGGCTGAGGGTGGTAGAGGGGATTGACAGGGCAAGATGCACGAGGGAACTTTCTGGGGTGATGGGAGTGTTCTTAACTGAATTGTGGTGATAGTTGTATAAATGTGTACACTTACCAAAAGCCATCTAACATTATATACTTATAATGGGAGAAGTTTATGGTATGTAAATTATATCTCAATAAAGCTATAAAAAATGATATAAATATTTGTATAAATATAAATACCTGTGGGCTTATATTTTCATTTCTCTGGGGCAAATATCTATTCCTAAGAGTAGATTTGCTAGATAATATGATAAGTCTATATTTAACTTGTTAAGAAAATGCCAAGCTGTTTTCTAAAGTGGTTGCATCATTTCGATTTCCACCAGCAGTGTCTAAGAGTTTCAGTTGCTCCACACCTCCCCAACACTTAGTATTTTACTTAGTGTTATTCTATTATTGCTATCTTTTATGTTATTATCTTTAATCTGACCCAAAGTAAATATTGGTCTATTATTTATATCGACAACTTTTTTTCTCAATGAAATTTGTTACTACACAATTTTGAGGTTTTCTCAAAATAATAAGAAAGATGGCCTACATTTTAGAATCTCAGTATGCAAGTGAAGTCCTAATGATTGTTATCAGAATTATTGCAGTTTAGGAAATTCACCCATCAATATTTTAATTATATGCATTAAGATAAAAGAGGCACTAGCTATAATTTTAAGTGAGAAATAAAAGATTAATTGGGCAAAATCTGGACATCTTCAGAGATTGGGGTAGAAACTAATTAGTCAATTGATGTGGGACAAGTTTTTGGAGGTTTAACCCCATTATTTATGTATTGTTGCTGTAGTTGATATGTCATAGTATCCTCTGAGTTGGGGAAGACACATCAGAGGACTGGGGCCAACCACCATTTAATTTCTTACATTCCAAGCTTCTTCCTATATTTCTGACATGTTGACCTGGACCTTGATGGCTAATCATAGGAAGTAAAAAAATAGTTATAACTTGGCTTATTCTCTTCTACCTCTAATAGTAATGAGATGATGATGATAGAAAGAAAGTTTTGAAATAGAAGCCAATAAAGACTTCCTACAGGCTTTAAAAAATATCTCCTCATAAATTCTTCTAACACTTTTACAGAAAAGACCATGCATCCTCAATGGAGGCAAGATCACCCCCAAGGGGGTGAAAATTGCTTCTTGGGGGGTTATAAAAAATGTTTGCTCTTTTTATATATAAAGCAAAGATAAACACATACAGTGTATAATCAGATTTAGTAGTATATCTGTGGAGTTACATTTCATGGGGGAGAGAGCAATTAGAAAACAAAATCTGTAAACGTTCATTAGGGGTGTGATAATGAATGAAAGGTTTAGAAATACTGGAATAGACAGAGGACAAGAAAGGCCATGTAAAGAGTTTCAGGAGACAAATTAAGTCAGCTGTCTTCTAATAACTACATGCATTTGACCTGGGATTGATCACTCAGAATCTCCTCACTCTCAAGATATTGCTTGGTTTGAAGTCATTACCTTCGAAAAGGAAGGAAGAAATTTAAGATTTGTTAAGAAATACTTGCACATTAAAAATTTTCATTCTTTATCTCATTTTCTTTCTTTTTTTTTTAAATTGGGGAGTTCGGGGAGGGGAACACCGTTGAGAAATCGGGGAAGGGGAACAGACAAGTTGCTATCTTTTTGTTCTTCAGTCTAGTTGCGGAGGACGTTGCTTCACTGGCCCATGTTGGTATCATCATTGCGCTCTTCCCAGATGAGGCAGATCGGTCGCCGGCCTCTGGATGGTGGCTCACTGCAGTACTGGCAGCCCACTCACACTGGCTGCGGGCCACTCACTGTAGCCTATGGCAGCCCACTGCAGCAGGGGCTGCAGCCTATACCGTCGCCAGGACTCGCAGAGCCCAGCTCCAGGTGGAGCTGTTGTTAGCTGTAAAGGGCAGTGTCACTGGCCCTCATATGTGGGATCCGAACTGGGGCCGCTGGCATCCCAAAACCAGCTCTTAACCAATGCGCCACTTGCCCGGCCCCTTTATCTCATTTTCTTTTTTCTTTTCTTTTCTTTTTTTTTTTTTTTTGAGGGCAGTGTCACTGGCCCTCATATGTGGGACCCGAACCGGGGCTGCTGGCTTCCCAAGCCAGAGCTCAACCACTGCGCCACTCAGCCGGCCCTATCTCATTTTCTTTTAAAACAACACATGCCAAGAATGATACTGACATCTCCATTTTTTATGAATGAGGAAACAAAGGCTCAAAGGGACGAATACTTTCAAGTTCTATTCCAAAGAATACAAGGCAGAGTTGAGATAAGATTCTGGATTTGTTTGATTTCAAAGCCCATGATTTCCTATACCCCATATGATAGCTACTGGTTGCTGGGATGGTGTGTCCCATTCAATTACCCTGAGTTCACTGACAATTGATTCAAGTGCCTGAGTCAGGAATGAATAAATGTTTTCACAGATCGAATTCCAGAATGACTAGCTGGTAGGGGTGGAGCTGTCACTGAGATAACCCCGGAGTTCTGGGGGCTAAGGGGTGGTGCAGTGGGTTTAGGGAGCTCCTCAGGGAGGCTCAACAGATTGGAGCTAACAGGAAACTAAGAGGTTTGGCAAGAACAGAACCAATTCAGGATTGCAGAGAACCCATTAGTCACACAACCTTACATTCCATTCCATATTGGTCAGCGAGGGAGAGGCACTCTGATCCAGACCAAAAGTTGAAGAACCACAGTTTTGGTTAATTGCCTATTCACTCTGCATCAAGGCAAAAGGTGAACTTTTGTTCTCTGTGGTCTCCTGTATTCCACTCCCAAGGAACACACGCATCAACAAATGGCTGCTGATTTCAAAATTAGAGAACAACGATGAACATATAGACATTTCTGCTTTTCCTTTTGTGCCTAAAGATTAGTGTAAAACTTTTTGTATAAAATCTCTTACACACATTTAGAGTTAAATCTTTAATCTTCTTCGTGCTAATTGATATTACAAATCTGCTTTATTTTATATTTCTGCCTTGTCTTTCCTTTTCCAGTGACAGGCTGCTATTTTAACTGTGATTGATTATCAGTCTTTAGGAGCAGGACCTTAACCTTTAACTTTTCCTTAGAGGACAAAAACCACATGTCCCCATCACCTACTTCCCTTATACTTCATCCCAACCTCTGGGTCAAAACAACAACAACAACAACAACAAATAAGTGCCAAAAAGACTGCTTGATTCCCTTGATAGAGAAGAAGAAAGGGTAACAAATATGGAGTTAGAAGATGGAGGTTTTAGTGCTATGTTCGTTTTTTCTAAAGAGCAATAATGTTTGCCTCACTCTGCTGTAAAAAAATGAATGCATGTACAAAGTGAAAGAAGCCTTAGGAAACATTCACATATCACTCATTAGCAGGGACAAGCTGTGATTGCTGTTATTTTATTATTAGCCAAATATAATAGGCCTAACATCTGCCCTGAAGGACAAATACCAAGCATTTCACAAGAGGTTATGGGTCATCTTGCTCTATGTTAGCCTGGAAATGAATTAGATATAAGAAAACAGGAAATAAATATTCTAAGCGACCATGAAATACAAAAGAGGAATAATGGGGATACTGCTAGTTATTTTGGATTCTCAAGCAAAACCTGAGGTACAAAGGCCACTTAGGTGGCTAGGACAATGGAGAGAAAGCGAGGAACCTCATGGAAGGTGCTCTTTCCTCTGCTTTACACCACAGTATTCACAGGCCACAGCCTCAGGAGTCAGAATACAGTAACTGTCGGGTTAACACTTTGGTCCAGGTGGTTTCCTGTCTGTGAGTACAGAGCTCTATAGAGCCTTAGGGAGAGCTGGTAGTGCTCTGCAAATTTGTGGGCAGTAGCTTGAGAGACTGGGAAAAGTCCTAGCTAGGACCCCAAAGTCTTGGTGTTCGTTTCAGGATTCCACTTGCTAGATATTTGACCTTTAGGAAGTTAGTCAGATCTCTCAAACTTGGTTTATTTATTTTAGACAGGTTTTACATTGAGATATAATTCACATACTGCAATACCTTTCCTTTTAAAAGTATACATACACTTCAGGGGCCGGCCGAGTGGTGTGGTGGTTAAGCGCTGGCTTGGGAAGCCAGCGGCCCCGGTTCGGGTTCCACATATGAGGGCCAGTGACACTGCCCTCAAAAAATAAAATAAAATGGAAAAATAAATAAATAAAAGTATACACTTCAGTGTTTTTTAGTATATTCACAAGCTGCACAACCATCAACACTTTTTAATTCTAGAACCTTTTAAATCATCCTGAAAAAACAAAACTGCTCATACCCACTAGCAGTCACTCCCAATTGCTGCCTCTTACCAGCCCCTCGTAACCACTAATCTACTTTCTGCCTCTGTGGACTTGCCTATTCTGGACATTTCATATAAATGGAATCATAGAACACGTGGCCTTTTTTTTCTGGCTTCTTTCACTTAACACATGTTTTCAAGGTACACCCATTTTGTAATATATAGCAAAATTTCATTCCTTTTAATGACCAAATAATAGTTTATTGTTGTTCCACATTAATTAATTAATTAATTAATTAATTCTTCCATCCATCCATCCATCCATCCATCATCACTCATTTTTCATTGAATACCTATTATGAACCAGTCTTGTTCCAGGCTCTTGGGACACACTGATTCATATTTATTACATGGATAAATGAAGGCACACATTTATTAATTAAATAGAAGAACTTTCTGTCTCCTTAGCTAAAAAGATGAGGTTAATGGATTATTTATGACTTTTTTAATATTGAGAAGTCTTTGTCCATACACATAAAAGAGAAGCTGTGTATATCACCAACCTTATTTATTAGAAGCATGCTTTTCTATATTCTGTAGGGCTTTTTCTTATTGTAATCATTTTTTTAAAAATGGCATTGTAAATTCATCTGTTTTTCATAATATGCAAAAATGATAAACAGAAAGGCAGAATTCATGACCTACTCTATTCTTTAAAGGCCTGGGTTATTTAGCAACTGGCACACTGTGATTTTGTATATGTTTCTTTACACAATTGTACAATTGTGTGCAGGAAAAATTTAAAAACGTTAGCTTCTATACATGGTTTTGGCATTGCCTATTATCACTGGTTTTTGGTTCTCAATCTGAATAGCACAGTAATGAAGCAGGGTCTGAGGAGACCTGGGTTCTTGTTTAGATTCTGTCTCTAGGGACCCCTAGGAGCTTAGGTAAGGGGGGCAGAGGCCTGCTCCTGGTCTTGAGAACTGTGGTAGTTGCACAGGGCCCCATCCTTAGAAGGGCCCATGCTTGGTTTAATGCTTTGTTGTAGATTCCTTGAAATTCTTAATAGTTTTTGAATGAGGGGCCTTGTAAAGTATGTAGCTGGTCCTGGAGGGAACAAACATTTATTAAGTTTCTACTCTGTACCGGCCATTTAATTTGACCCTATAGACTTTGTGTTTTAAAAAGTAATATTTCTTTATTTTGGGTTAGATTTCATATTCCTTAAGGTCACTTATAAGTCTAAAATTCTCTAATTCTAGGTCATGTAATATGTTCTTGTGAAGACAGGACAGTTGTACCAATTACTTCTTCAAAATTCATCTCAATTGTTCTGCTTTCCTGGAAACCTTCCTTCCTTGATCCTGCCTAACTTAGTAAACTTTCTTCTGTGTCTCCATGTCCTCTTTGTGTTATAAGAGCTTTTTATTTATTTATTTTTCTAAGTTGGGTTATATAGAGTAAAACTAGTTTCTGTCTCTCCTTCTGCATTTTATGCTCCTTAAAATCAGGTACTTTGTAACTTACAAAATTCTACATACTCAGTGCCATGTTCCATTAAGGTAGGTTAAATGAATGATTAATTGAAAGACTAAGGATCCCATAAAATTTTTAGTTTTGAAATTTAAGTTAGCAGTAATTTAAAAATGCACCATTTTAACAGATTTCTGTGAAGAAACTAGAAAGTGCTTCTTAAAATTAGCAGGATTAAGAAGTTCAGTAAAAGAAATAAAAATTCAGAATTGCCAGTGTATGATGTTAATATTTTGGGTTGTCAGAAAAGTCATGACATATTTTTTCCATGTTTTTCGTCGCAAAAATGCGTCATGACTTTTCCGACAACCCAATAGATGGGAAAAGCTATGGCAAATGCATAGCCCACAACGGAAGTCACTGGGATATAGAAACTGAAAACATACAATGAGAAAATAAGTTAGGACATATTCCTAAGTAACTTCACTTTAAAAGCACTATGGCTTTAAAATAATAATAATAATAATAATAATAATAATAACAAGAATAACAATGTATAAACATATTAAATAATGTAAAAAATTAAAATGTATAATAGTATAGGAATCTAATAAAGAGCAACACCTATCCATGATAAAAAAATAATCAAAAGGGACAGAAGAGTATAAAATTAAAAAGTAAAAGTTCTTTTCATCCCAAGCCACCCTCTAGTTTCCCAAAGATATATTTCAATAAGAATGTCTTGAGTATTCTTCCGGAAACGCTTTCTTTATGAATAGCATATTTATTAGTCTTGTTTTGTGCACAAATGGAATTCTGTTTATACATAGTTTGTTCTTTGCCTTTTCATTCAGTAATATTTGTTAGACCTTTCATATTTGTACCTGTAGATCCTCCCTTATTCTTTCTCAGGAATGTGCAGTATTCTAGGTACAGGTGAAACACTTAATCTCTTTGATGAACATTTATGCTGTTTTCATTTGGGGAAGTTACATAAAAGCACAGTGAAGATCTTCATATAGGAATGTATCCCAGCAGGAAAACTGCTTGAAGTCTCCATGATTTGTTTGATAGGAAGAAAAAACTAATTCAGTACTGACTTAGAGACACCTTCATATATACTTGTTTTTTTCTTGTTCTCCAACTGCTTTTAGAAATATTTTCCAATTGGTGTAACATTATTTTTCAAAGTAATTGCTAGCTTCAATTGGTGTAACATTATTTTTCAAAGTAATTGCTAGCTGGTAAAAACTAATTTCTGAACAATGAGTTTATACTTTCAAAGACCAACTGAAACTTTTGGATTCACCAATGTGAAAAATTGAAGTAGGATTACTATTCTTTTCTAACACTTTTGTTTCCAAAGATAAATTCAGACTACTATTACTCACATTTATGCAAGCCCTCTTTCAAATTGTGCTGACACCATAGTTGATTTGGGGGTAAGTTTCTGCTATGTGGGTTGTCTCCTGCCATAACAGAGTGTGAGTGTCTTCAGGCTTGACTCCACTCTAGCTCACCTTCCTGGTCCTCATGGGGCCCAGTGAACTCTCTTTTGCATAATAGGAATTCAGTAAATTTTTCTAATTGATCCTTATGTTGGGACCATCAAAAATGTCAGATTCTAGAATTGTTCAGATTAAAGAGAAGGTAATATTTTCAATGAATGTTTTAATAATTTCAATGCAGAGTTGGGGTCCAGATAATTTTCATTTAATCTTACTTGATTACAGAAAGCATTACAAAAAGCAAATACAAACAAGCCTAGGGCATGTGAAGCTTTCCCTCCACAGAATGATTTGATTTTTAAATATTTTTAGGTCTCATTTTCTTGGTTTCTTTAGCTTGATTGTAACAATTAACTTTTAAAAAGTCCTTTGAAAAATCAGAACACTCTCAGATTAGGATGTTTCTTGCTTCTATTTTTAAAATAGAAAATTTGGAAGCCATTTATTGAGACCATGCTTTTAAAGGCTCACCTTGTTACCTTGTTTTCCGTTCCTCTATAATTGTATAATCATAGTTGAGTGGCGTTGGGCAAATCATCTTGCTGTGCTTTGATTCTGTCGTATGTGAAGCTAAGAGAAACTTGAATGTCCATTTCAGTTCTAAAATGACTGCAAGGTGTTGGGGTTTGTTTTGAGGTTGTAGGGGAGACATGGTGAAAGGGGAAAAATTGTAGGATGTGCCTCTTAAAGTTGATTTTTCTTAAAGTTGATTAAATGCAAGAACAAATATTTCCCAGTTTGTGCTTGGAAGTAAAGACATATTTATTTTTGACATATCTTCCTATTATTTCAGCTTGTAAATGTATTTGGCATATTTATAGAAGTCTCCTAGGCATTAAAAAATGCCACATATTTGATGGATATAAAAAGGTACAAATTGTAGCAAATATAGAACCAAGACATTTTTACCTTTGTCTCAAGACAGCCTGCCTCGTGGAATCCTTACACATGGAATGAATTGTTTCAAGTATGGCTGTCAGCAATAAGAGGAAACAGAAATGCTGTGGCAATGGCTGCACCTCTAGTTACCCAATGTCTGAGCAGAGAATTCGGAAAGTGTGGGGCTATACAATAATCCATAATGACTACCTGTGTGTGTGTGTGTGTGTGTGTGTGTGTGTGTGTGTGTGTGTGTGTATCTGCCTCAATACAATTTAAGCCATTCTAGATTCTGTATCTTTCTCTTCTTTCTCTTTCACTCATTAATTTCTTGAGTGTCTACCATTTGTTGGGCATTGGTGATATGTGGCCAATAAAGGCAACATATATTGAATAAATAATCCCAACATATAGATAATGATGAATTGTGATAATGCTAAGAAGGACACTAAAGGGTATAATGAGAAACTAAAACAAGGACACTCATTTAGATTATGCAACCAATGAAAGACATCTCTGAGGAAGTGGCATTTAGCTAAGACATGAGGCGTGAGCAGGAGATAGTCAGGAAAAGATTCCAGGCAGAGGAATGGACTAAGCCTGAGATAGAGAAGAGCTATGGAGATTTTAAAAAGAAACATAGAAACAAAATTGGTTGTGTGAGCATCAGAAAATAAGGCTGGGAGATTTATGAGCCTTGTGGACCTTGATAAGGATTTTAAATTTGATTATATTATTATTTTCCTGGTTTATATCTTAATAATTAGAACATCACCCTATTAGATTTGTGTTTTTAAATTTTCCCACTTGCTGTTCTGTGGAGAATTCATAAGAAGTGAACAATTGTGGGTTCAGGGATATTTGTTTATATTTGCTATAATAGTCCACATGAGGATGATGGTAACTTGAATTAGGTGACAGCAAAGGAGCTGGAAAGAAGTGGATATATTTTTAACATATTTCAGGGGTAGAATCACCAGAACCATGTCTTAACACCTCTTAAACTTTTTAAAAGACATTAGTTTACTTTGTCTTCACTACTCCAGAAGACTCTGGAAAGATGGAGTGGTATTTTTTCATTTCCCCTCGAGAAACAAGGACTTCATTTATGAAAGCTTGGCAAACTGAGGCACTATAAAGGATTATCCAAGACGAGGAGGAGTCCAAGTGTTGGAGGTGGCAGTGTGGGTGGGAAAGAGTGGGATTTCCCAAGACTTGAAGGTGTGTGGTTTTATTTATTAAATGCATATTTACCTCCAAATAAATACAGTGAGGGCCTGGTTCTGCTCCCATGTGGCTCACTAGAGATGGAGGCCATTGTGGAGGCCAGAGTGGAGAGCCTTAAAGAATGGAAAGGTCCCCCGCTCCAGCTTTCCACAGAGAGAAGAATAAAGGCAACTTCATTGAAATGGACATAGGACTTGGACAATGTGCACTTTGGTGACAAACTAAGTTTCCTGGTTCAGATACTGTCCTCTTCTCAGCAATTTCTATTGTCGTATCATCTTTGTGAGGGAGAGGGGCTCTTAAACATGCTGAGATGCAATTTCCCATGACTGGAGGATGGAGGCCTATGTATATTTATCTGATTTCAATCAATCCATCCATCCATCCATCCATCAATCAATCAATTAATACAAGTATATCTGAGGGAAGAGGAACTATTTTTATTTATATATCTGACCTGTATGGCACCTTAAACAAAACCCAGACATTAGTTGTTATTGTTGATGATAATGGTAGATAGTAGGCAGTTTTTAGAATCGTGTTGGCAAATAAATTTAGAGCAAATGTTACTGAAAAGAGGGCTGTTGCTGGAGTAAACATAAAAACAGCTGGGGAGCATGTGGTTCTCTTCACATCTGGGAACCATGGAAAGCAATGTTAATAGAGGCATTCCACATGGTTTTACCCTTTAACCAAATGATATGTAGCCCACACTTCACATCCTATCTTGCAACAGCAGACCAAAATAGGCAGGTCTTCAGCAAAGATGACAATGGCCTTGCCATTCATGAATCAGGAACAGAGATTCCTGTTTCATTCTGTTTATCATGGCCCAGGTAGAGCCAATCCAATCATTTTAGCTTTACAGAATAATTCTGGGTGCAGTGAAATAAGCACTCATATAAATTGCTCAATCTTTCTTGAGGGCAGAGCTGGTAATATCTATAAATAAGCTAAAACTGTGTATTTCCTTGCCTCTCCTCATTGGAAATGAATTAATCATAATTTATACACATGGTCTTCTTTATTTGATTACTTGCTTGCTCATTTATTTTTGATAATTCTTTACAATGCACCACCTAAAATCAATGCTCAGATTTTGATGATAACTGACATCTAACCATAGTTCTCTGAATTTCATCCTTCTGCTTTCCTTCTATCTGAGACAAGCATAATTTCATCATATTCATCATCCCATGCTTTCTCTTTTATATATTTTTGGTAGCATTTGTATTTCTAAAATTTTATTTTCTTATATGTGTATACATCTGTCTAATATCTTGATATATATATATACACACACACATACACACATGCCTGGGTGTGTGTATTAAACTGTATGGACTTACTTCTTCATTTAATAATAGATTGCTAAGATATCCATAGTGTTTCATTCTACTTCAGTTCACTCATTTTGGCTGCTGAATAATATTACCTTTTATATAGCATGGCTCATTCATACCCTCTCCTTTCAATAGACATTCAGGGTGTTCAGTTTTGAGTGGCTTAACCAAAACATCCCACTAGAAAACAAATCAAAATGTATGAACAGGCATTTCAAAGAAAAGGAAATATATATGGCTAACAAAAATATGAAATCATATGTAACATCAGCAGGGATCAGGAAATGTTAATCATGATCAGAGTAAAATAGCCTTTTATAACCATTTGATTGATAAACATGAAAAAGTCTGACAACACCAGGTGTTAAAGAAGCTGTACATCCACAGCATCACTTACACGGTATTGGGGTAGTTTGAGTTGCAGCAGAAACTTCATTATCTCTTAATGTAGAGTATTCACCTACCCTATGACTAGGACGACTACACCTTGCCTAAACCAAGATATTTTTCAGAATAAAAGGCAGCACCAACAGGGTGAGTTTCTGGATCAGCAGGAATTACTGGGACTGACTTGGGAAAACTGAGTTATAGGGTCAGTTGTAGGGTCATTTAACTCAGAAAAGTCCACTCCCAGGACATAAACCATTGCATCTGCTCAATAGGAGTTTTGTACAGGAATGTTCGGACCAGCCTTCTTCACGTGGACATAATCCTGCTTATAGTCTTTCACTCAACAAATGCAATATCTAGGAGTTTATTATAAGGAAATGATAATGGCTGAGAACAGACATTTATCTACAGTGGTATTCATCAAAGTGTTTTTATAATGCTGAAAATCTCAAAACTATCTAAATATTGACAGTTCGGGCTTGGTTATATGATTGTGGTACATTCATGAAATGGATCATTAGTCAGTCAGTTAAGATACTTTTACAGGGCCGGCCGACTGGCTCATTGGTTAAGAGTTGGTTTTGGGATGCCAGTGGCCATAGTTCGGATCCCACATATGAGGGCCAGTGACACTGCCCTCTATAGCTAACAACAGCTCCACCTGGAGTTGGGCTGTGCGAGCCCTGGAGATGGTGTAGGCTGCAGCCCCTGCTGCAGTGGGCTGCCATAGACTATAGTGAATGGCCGGCAGCCAGCGTGAGCTGCCAATAGCCCTGGTGAGCGACCATCCAGAGGCCGGCGACCGATCTGCCTCATCCGGGAAGAGTGCAATGATTATACCAACATGGGCCAGTGAAGCAACGTCCTCCGCAACTAGACTGAAGAACAAAAAGACAGCAATTTGTCTGTTCCCCTTCCCCAATTCCCCGGCGCTGTTCCCCTTCCCCAATTAAAAAAAAAAAGATACTTTTACAGAGGAATATTTAAGGAAAATATTCATAATATATTGAGGGGAAAGCAGATTTTAAATCAGTATGCTCACTATGACACTGTTTAAAAAAATAAACATGTATGTTAAAAAAGATACTAGGAGGATGCATTTTATAGCATTATTAGTAGATATTGGTGGATTTCTAGGGAACGTTTAAAATTCTAATTTGCTTCTCTATATTTGTATGCTTCCCTACATTAATTATACATTTTATTTACAAGTGAAAAGAAACAAACCCAAGGAAAAACAAATCCTATTATACCAGAGCACTGTTTGTACTACAGGCCTTTCTGTTATTGTTATCCTCATTCTAATATCATTTTATGTTCAGAGTGCCTTGGATTGGCAGCTTCACTTACACTATGCTTACCTCACCAAACAAAATTTCTACTGTATCCATGAAAGGTTATCTCCCTTTGTCAAAACATTGCGTAGGGGGCCACACACATAACTTAGCTCACTGTCATAGTCTGGTTTCTTAATTGCAAGCACTCAGCAACTGACTGAGAGTCCTCAAGCCTTAAGTGCTGTGAAGAGAGTGTGAAGAGACTGCTAATTATGTGGATTAAAAACTTCTGGAAGGTAAATACTAAACTTTGGGTCTCTGGAGCTTGGTTTCTTATCAGAGGAGAGATATTTACCTGAGGAATTTGAGTAAATCTGCATTACTGGTCAGAAAGGAGTCATTTGGCGCCTCCATAGGGTCAAAGAGCAACAGGGTGAGTCCCCACGTTGCTACATTAGACTCCTGTCTCTCTCTTGACAAATCTCTAAATGAAGAATGGCCTTCATTTCTGATAAGAAAAACTGAGTATTCAGGGCTATGCTATGAGGTCTTCAGAATTATGAAAACCCAGCATCTGGCCTATTTCTGAGAAGGAACAAACACTAGGAGGCTAGGCTTCCACTTCCTGGTAGCTGACTGAGCTAAAACACCTCTGAGGTGATGGTAAGATCCAGAGCAGTTTGAAGCCTCTTGCCCCCCCACCCCCCAACTCCTCAAACTCCTGGAGACACTATAAACAGCTAATCTGGTAATGGAACTCCATTCCTAATTTCTGAGGTGGCTTTGTCTGGATAGACTCGGATTGACCAGATCATGGACCTCACAATATGGTGGTGATAAGAATCAAAGAGGTCATTGTTTCAAAATTTTTTAGGAATTTACTCTTGCATTGTTTAATTGGCTAAAAATAAGGATCAACAAAAACTGCTCAAGGCTCATAGCCCCAGTCATGGTAGCTTGGCCAATCCTGGCACAATGAGTAGTCATCACCACTATATTAACCACTGCTTATTGCTCCATTCCCTATAGGTTCAGACACTGTATGAACTAAATATATAAAATGTAATTTTTATAACCATACAAGGTAAGCTATTATCATTACCATTTTACAGATGAGAAAACTACTACTCAGAAAAGTTAAATAACTCGCCCAAGTCTACAAGCCTAACAAAGAAATTGGAACTCAGGACCATCTGAACTCAAAGATGTACTCTCGTTCACTATAGTACATGGCTTCCCTTGTGCTATTTAATTCTTCCTCTTTTTTTTTTTAATGGAGCATATACTTATAGCAAAACAATTTTGTTTCTACAGCCTATAAATTATCCAGACAGGAAGATATGTGCTAATTGTGTAAACAAATATGAATGGTGTTTAATTGTTGGTTGATCAAATGACTACATAGTTCCCACAGGAAGTATATTATTACACATTCTAAGAAAGATGGCTAATAAGAAGTTCTATGGAAGACAACAACCTTTTCTTCAAAGGAACTTCTAATCCGATGCCAGGAATCTGATAGAACCTTGAACTACAGGTATAATTTTTCCTTAGCAGAACGCTTTGGTTGTGAAGAGGATTGCTGTCCAGCACTTTGTTTCAAAACCTGCAATGATGATTGGGAAGAATAAAGCTCAGTTGTCACATTATAGCCTGCCTGTCTGCCCCCATGCACCTCTCCATAAAGATAGATCACAACTTCAATATTATGCTTACTGTATATATCCCTGTTTGGCACCAAAGGATGGCCGGTTAGTCAGTGACGGGTAAGATCCCACGAGAGGGGCAACCCAAGCCAGACATGGTCACGTGGGTGCCTGTGGGTGCCCATGGATGCCAGTGGGTACCAACCGGAGGAATCATGAGTTGACAGAAATAGGGCGTAAACCACTTGCTTCAGAGTCTGGCAGCCAGCCTGTGAAATGACCTATTGATATGATAATGTCTGTCCTCCTTGCATTCTTATCAGTAAGCCTTGGCAGAAAGAGTTCTGTCTCCTAAGAGGTGCATGACAATAACCTTATGGTACCTCCGGTAATGGCAGCTTGCAGGTGTGGATGATTTGGCCTTGAGGTATGTTTTTGGGTGTGAGATACACAGACCTCTGAAGCTACATTGACCCTACATTGACCCTTGCTTATGTGTAAGATAATAAAAGGATCAGTCAGGCCCAATTCGGGGCTCCAGTCCATGAGGCTGGGGTCCCCTGGCCCCAAACTGTTTTCTCTCCTATTTTGTGTCTCTCTCTCTCTTTTCCTTAACATTTTGCTGTCCCTTCTCTATACCCACCTAGCCCAGTCATGCGGACTCGACACTCAGTCAGAAAAAGAGTTGCAAAGGGATTTAATGTGTGAAACTTGGTGTTTATTTCGCACCAATTTGACTCCAACATGGGGAAGAGCCTAATGTAGTTCCAGTAATGACAATTCTGTGCTCACAATCTTGCAATGCTTTCCCTCTGCCAACAAGGTAAGAAGAAGGAGTTATTCCTTTATTGAGCATCCACTATGTGTCTGCTGTGTACTTGCCTATAAATTACCCTTTTAATCTTTAAGGCACCCTTATGTAGTAGATTTATCCATTCCAATTTTACCACCTTACCTCAGTCTCTTTTCAAAGAGAAAGAATAAAAGGTTGATAGATTAGAGAAGCAGATGAAAAAAAGTGTCAAAGAATGTTCCAGAGGGGACTTTTCTTTTAGGGAATGAATGTCTTTTAAACTAACATTGGCATATCCTTTCTCTTCCTGTATATTTCTACCTTTAGAGGATGAAAGCCTTGACATTAAATAGCAGGTCTGATGCCTATGAATTCCAAGTTCCACGTCTGACCTGGACTGAGTCCATCACTATGTCACTCTTAGATTTCTACCAGAGGAGGGTGACTACCTAGATCTAACCCCTAGCATGCATAAGACACAAATTAACACCTACCAAAATTACCACCCTAAAACGACATTTTCAAAAAAAGCATAATGTTTCTTTTCAACTGTGAGTTATTTTCTCTTGTTTTTCAACCATGTTTAAGGCTACTAACTCTCTTCCTTAGAACCCAGTGAGTCAGAATGGATGAGGTGATCATATTGATTAAAGTGAAAAGCCTATTTGTGACCAGGACTCTTGGCCCATTTCCTATTCATGTTCCCATTTCAGTCTTTGCCAGATTAAAGGATTCCTTCCATCTATTTCTAAATATATTTATTAAAAAAACTTGCTGGTTTATTCTCAGTGGTTTATTTTGGGGAGACTACAAAGTCTATGTTTGTTTAAAAACTGTAGAAAATAAAGTATTTGTTGTGTCTTCAACTTGATGTTTTATTTTAGAGAAATACGTAATAAGGTTGGATCAACCCCAGAATAGCCTGGGTGGGCTGCCAGGGGCTCTACCCTGGGGTGGTCCTCTTCTTGGCAGTGGCTATGGAATGTCTCTCCTTTCTCCTATGGGGGCCCATGTCTTCTTTAATGTGAGAGAAATGGCAGGGTCAGCAGCAGAGCCCAGAGAACAAGGGAGAGAAAACCCAGGGTCAGCCTGGGACACCAGCCATGGCCTTGGAAAAGGACAGAAGCAGATTGAGTACTACAATTCCTGCTTGAAAGGGCTCTAATCTATAGCAGGTGCTCGGCCACAGTCATACACCAGGAAAAGTCAGACAAAGAGTCTATGGCTGAGACACTGAAGAGAACCCTCACTTCTAGCCTTTGAAACCCAAGTGTAGAAAAATATCCAGAGGAAGAAGGATCTTTCACTTATGAGGACCATTTATGGACCATTATGAGATGTTAAATTAATTTCTCTCTAAAGAAATTCTGATATATCACCCTAGAGAGAATACAATAAATACCCCCAAGTGGTGAATCATTGAACTGTTTAAATAGAGAACACATTCACGTTGAGTAACTTGAAGTCATGAGAATAAGAATTGTAAGTGGGGGTTTTTCAGGTTCTATATGGAGCATCTAAAGGCCAAGTAGCTCTGATCCAGTAGACATCATAAATGCCAAGGAAACAGGAAAACTCTTCATGAATGGGAGAAACCGCCATAGTCTAAAGTACGACACCCTGATAGATGGTGTCCTTGTCTTTCCAATGCTGAGTCACATCAGGTCATCAGTTCCACCGTTGTGGATGTTATTAGTTACACCATACATCACAGGTCACTGTTCTATTCATTTCATTTCTTCTGTCTCTAAGAGAACTCTTAGCAATATTTATTTTCATTCCTGAAAGAACTCTCTAGGAAGACGTTAAATAGATATAGAAGTCTGGCTTAGCTTGTGAAGTTTTTTAAAATAGGGAAGTATTTGTCAAATAAGAGATAACTGTTATCTGGGGCGGTGGTTCTCAAAGTTTGGTCCCTATACCAGTAGCAACAGCATCATCTAAGAACTTGCTAGAAAGATAAATTCTTAGGTACCACCCCAGATATACATGGGTCAGAAACTCAGGGTTTTGGGTCAGGACGCCATGTTTAAACAAGCCCTCCATATGATTCTGAAACCATTATTCTAAGGACATATTTTTCTCCCTTGGGCTGCTGCATACATAGTGATGTGTTTTTATTTGAAATCCAGTAGTAGGAGAAAAAAAACACATGTCAGGGTCCTGTTGAAATGTTCTGTTTTGTCAGCTAATGTATTTTATTTTCCCCTGTTCTTGATCTGGTACTACCAGGTTATTCCTAATAAAACAAAAGCTGGAGTTTCATAATGTGAGAATCTGAGGGCTTCTGCTATTCAAAATATAATGTGAGAGCCTGCCCCAATAGTTTACAGGCTTTAAGAGGCAGATCACACATCTCTGCAAAGATCAGCTTTAAGTGTTCGTAGAATCACTTCCCAGCCATCACTTGAATTGCTGCACTTTGCCATTATAATCACACACTGAAACATGGTCACTTGTTAGTGGTACAGATGTGTCATTGGGTCCATCCCTAAAACAAAATGTGCCTTTATTAAGCAGGTTACTAAAGCAAAGGAAGTCTGTCGCCTTGGGTTTGATTTATGCCATATATAATACTAGGATATCTTAGGTGAGCCAGCACAATTACCACAGAAGATAATTGTCAGGAGGGATTTATGGAGGTTCTTTGTGGTTTGCTTCATCAAGATTCCAGAGGCGCCTTTAACTTTAAACAGGCAGTTGTGACTGACTCTCTGACTTGAGCCTTGGGGACATTGCTCAGCATTTGTCTTTACACAACTACTGGTTAGCCCTGGTGAAGTGGGTATAATGGGCAAGTCTTCTATTTAGAAGCATGTATAAGATGTAGAGCTGGAAGACTCGAGATATTATCGGACTTACTGCTTAGAGACTTGGATAGTAGATGCATGTTTCTGAACCTACAGCAGGTAAAGACACTCAATTGTCACGTTGTATTCTAATTGTTAGTCTACTAGACTGTTATCATTACTAAACTGTTAGATCTTTGACAGTGCAGACTTCATTTTAACCACCTTGGAATCTCTGGTACCTAGCATAGTACCAGTAGCCTGGTACAAAACAGGTTCTTAAGTTATCTTTGATGAATAATGATTGTACTCATATAAACTTGGATTTAACCTCTGGATTTGCTTCTAGACGCTTCAATAAGAAAAGGCACTAAAATGATCAGGGTTTATTAGAACCGGCATATGGGTTTCTATTAGGAAACCAGATTATGTAGTTTATTTTATCCATTTATTAAGCATAGAATTATAGTATCTTAGACTTTGGTCGGACCCTAGATGATCTAGTAACGATATTTTAGTTCTCTCATTTTAGAATGACAAGCTGCAGCCCAGGCAAGGTAAGTGATTTGCCTATGATTCTAATGCTTGTTAGTAGTGGTAGGGCCTGGGTTAGTGCACCAAGTCCCTAAGTTAGCACTCCTGCCTCTCTATTGATGCTCTGTCTTATCCTTCAGTTGAAGACATTTTCAGAACTCAAGACTTAAATTTTTGAAAGGAACAAGGGTTTTTTTATTAGCCCCTTTTCTTCAGGCAAGTCAAACGTAGCCCAGAATCACGAAATCTCAGATTTTGGAAGGGGTCTTAGAGATCATTGGCCCAACATCCCAATCTAGGCAAGGATCTCCTCTACAAACTTCCTGACAGAATGACATTTAGTCATTATTTGAACTTCTTTAATAATGGGAATGCCAATATCTTATTTGTGAACAGATCTAATTAACCGACACCCAATTCTTCCTTTTATTTAAGTACAATAAGCATTGCTATACATTTTAATGCACTCTATGCTGACATCTAGAACTACACAGAATGAATCTAATATTTCATGGCAGTTGTTCCTAAAACTGAATACAATTTTCATCACTAATGTTAATCTTTTCTCAAAGCAAAACATTCCTTGAATTTTTCTTCAGAAACTAGGGTTTCCAGGACCACCGCCATTCTGGTTGCTTTTCGCTGACTATCATTCAGTTTGTTAATATCCCAATTTAGATGTAAAGACAAAACCAAATATTTTAGATGTGGTATAATGGATAGAGAATGCAAGAATTTACTTCCTTTTTGGTGTGTCTTAGATTTTTGTTAATAAAGTTTAAAATTGTAGTCAATATTCATAAATAAATTCCAGGTGAATTAAAAATGTACAGGTAAAAATTAATGAATACTAGAGGAAAATATTGTTATTTTAACTGGAGATCTGAGAGGATATTCTAAGCATGGCTTCCAAAAACGTAAGTCATGGGGCCGGTCAAGTGGTGCATTGGTTAAGAGTTGGCTTGGGATGCCAGCTTTGAGCAGCAGGGCCCTGGTTCAAATCCCACATTAGGGCCAGTGATGTTGTGGCCTCTACAGCTAAGATGGTGAACAACAGCTCAACCTGGAGCTTGGCTGCCTTAAATCGCTAGCAATGGTGTAGGCTGCAGCTTCTGCTGCAGTGGGCTGCCATGTGCTACTGTGAGTGGTTGGCAGCCAGCGTGAGCAGCTGGCAGCCAGTGTGAACTCCCAAGAGCCACTGTGGGTAGCTGTCCAGTGGCCGGTGACCAATATGTGTCACCCGGGAAGAGCTCAATGATCACAATACCAACATGGGCCAGTGAAGCAACATCCTCCGCAACTAAGCTGAAGAAAAGGACACCAACTTGTCTGTTCCCCTTCCCGGATTCCCCAATGCTGTTCCCCTCCCCCAATTACCCAATAAAATCTTTAAAAAAAAAAAAAAGAAAGAAAAGGAAATACTCATTTTATCTGTCCAAATAGGAAAGTTTTGCTGCAATAACAAATAATCTCCAAATCTCAGTGACTTACTACAACAAAAGACTAGTTCTTGTTCATACTTACTATCTCAAGAGCCCTTGTAAATCAACTAAAATACACAAAAGGAAAAAATCATTAACAATTGAATAACAAAGAAAGAAATAAAATGGCCCATAAACATGTGATGAAATGTTCAAACAAGCTAGCCTACCAACATGTTAGCAAAATTAGATTTGTAAAAATGAAAGTAGATAATATCCCATTTAGAAAAGTATCTGGCAAAACAGGTGGGGCTATATATATTTCTATTACTTATTTTAGGATAAATTGGAAATATATGACAAAAGCCCAATGAAGCAATACTTTTTTCTATGATACCACTTTTCTAAATTTATTCTAAGTAAAATACTAAAGATGTGTGCAAAAATTGTTATCCTAGCATTAATTATAATATGATAGGAAAAATAAAGTTCTAACAATAGGGAATTGGTTGAGTAATAAAGGCAATGACCTAATGATGGAGTATTATTATTATACAGTTATAAAACTGATGTTGTAAAAATATATTTACCTCACAATAAGGTCAGACAATTAAGTTCACGAACTCATTCTAGAAAAAGTGTTACATATCTCATTTCTGAATATCACTACAATCAACTTCGAAGTGCTCCCCTTGGGAAGCTATGCATCAACGCCAGCACCTAGTCCACCCTTCAAAGCAATTTTGGAACTCCTTTTCTGAATGGCCATCAGAGCTGTCTTCGTATTACCTGTGATGTCCTGAATGTCATCAAAATGTCTTCCTTTCAATATTTCCTTTATCTTTGGGTAAAGAAAGAAGTCATTGGGGCTAGATTAGGTGAATAGGGAGAGTGTTCCAATACAGTTATTTGTTTACTGGCTAAAAACTCCCTTACAGTCAGTGCCGTGTGAGCTGGTACATTGTCATGAGCCATGAATTTTTGGCGAAAAGCTCAGGTTATCTAACTTTTTCATGAAGTCTTTTCAGCGCTTCCAAATAGTAAACTTGGTTATATCTGTCCAGTTGGTACAAATTCATAACAAATAATCTCTCTGATATCAAAAAGTCTATTGACATCATTGCAACAAGTTCACGCGAACTTAATTGTCCACATAATGGAGTGAACCAATATGTTACAAAATAAAGTGGTGGCATTTTACCATTTAGGTGCATATATGATACATATGTACAAAATTACACAACACAAACACAGTTCTTCCTATGCCTGTGTTCAGAAATACTAATTTTGGGCCAGCTATGTGGCTGGTTGGTTAAGAGTTGGCTTGAGAGCGCGAGCTCTGAGCAGCAGCACTGCTGGTTCAGATCTCACATGAGCCAGTGATACTTCCTCCTCTACAGCTAAGATGGTGAACAACAGCTTGACCTGGAGCTGGGCTGCCATGAGTCGCCGGTGATGGTGTAGGCTGCAGCGGGGCTGCAGTGAGCTACTGTGAGTGGCCGGCAGCCAGTGTGAGCCACGTGAGCAGCCTTCCAATGGCCGACGACCTATCTGCCTCACCCGGAAAGAGCACAATATAATAATACCGACATGGGCCAGTGAAGCGACGTCTTCCACAACTAGACTGAAGAACAAAAAGAGAGCAACTTGTCTGTTCCCCTTTCCCAATTCCCCAAAGCTGTTCTCTCCTCCAATTACCCAATAAAATCTTAAAAGAAAGAAAAGAAAAGGAAATACTCATTTTATCTGTCCAAATAGGGAAGTTTTGCTGCAAAACAAATAATCTCCAAATCTCAGTGACTTACTACAACAAAAGACTAGTTCTTGCTCATACTACATACCAACACAGGCTGTGAAAGAGGGGGCCTACTCATCACAGTCACTCAGAGACACAGGCAGACTGAGGCTCCAGAAAATTTCATCATCACTGAGGCAGGGATAAAGGATGGAATAGCTTGTACACACTGCATGACACTTCTGCTCTTTTGTATTAAAAGAAAATCATAAGGCCATGTCTCACTTTAAAGGGGGTAATAAAGTGCAATCTTACAATGAGCATGGAAGGAGAACTGCTATTTTTGTGGACAGTTCTAATGATTACCACATTGCCTTTTTTCCTCCTATTAGCTTGCTTGCAATTTCTGGCTTTTCTAAGTCAGTATATATGCTTGATTAATAAAAATTGTTGTTTCAACATGTGTCCTTAATAATAAGTTTGTGGAATTTGGGCTATTATATTTATTGCCTGTTGAAATATTTCTCAATCTTGACCTTGACTTGATTAAGAAACATATTTTTCCTCCCACTTTGGTGATTTTGGCGATTTTGAAAATGTCACATAAATCATCATCAACATGATACCAGGCAGAGCGAAACCTATGACATGCCAGAGATATTAGTCCTCCCATAGGACACTGATCCAGTAAACAACTCCCTTTGATATGTTTGTTTAACTGACTCTAAATCCACCCGTTGTTTTCATAGAGTCCTCAGTTTACTATCTGGTTCTCAATGTCATAATACTGAACTTTGTCAAGAGCCTTACTAAAATCGAAATTGAATTCCTTTTTGGTATTCATCTGATGCAGTGTTTTAAATTTGACAAAACTTGATTTTAAAGCTATGTAGGTACAAAGGCAAGGTATTCTGACCCAACTGCCCACAAATTGAATATTTAATGTTCAGTTCTAGAATCTTAATAAGGATCAACAGCAAGCTTATTAATCTCTAAACCAGAAGGACACTCTTCTGTCTCCAAAGCACAGGTACTTTAGAGTTACACATGTTTCAGACATGTTCCTCTCCCCAGATGTTCCCTGATTAACCTGGATAACCTGCACCTGGAGACTTCAACACACTGAAGGGAGACATTTTGTATTATCTCCTAACCTTGCTCATGCTTCAGCTTCTTCTTAGCAATGCTTATTCTATTCATTTAAGGAACTTGTCACCACTAAGAAAAAATAGATGTAAATTCCAAAGTAAAGTGGACATTTAGAGTAATTGCCTGTTGAGGAGACCCAGTTCAGAGAGAAGTATTCTAAGTAAAGGGAATCAAAAGGTGGCTCTTCTACTGTTACCCAGTGAAGGGTGTACACATATTCACTGGAGTACTCCAGAAAGCTCTTTCTGAACAGTAAGGATTTTCCCATGACCTTGATGCCAAAGCCACAGACCTCAGAACTCCCGCAAACACAGTTTCTAGAAATAAACATGTAAAGCAAGAATTCTCAAAATGCTGAAGCACTGAAGCACTGAGAGCTTTGGAATTTTAGAAAGTGCTGTCCTGGAATCGCTACAATGGACAGAGGTAGGGAAAGCATTTAGGAACTTAGGAGAAAAACCAAACAAAACTGGAAGTAAGGCAAAATTATATGTGACCTAAGGTTAGCATGTAAGGACTAATTCAAACTATGTGATATTATGCAAATACATTTACAGTCATGTACCATGTAATGACTGGGATGTGTTCTGAGAAGCACATCGTTAGGTGATTTTGTCATTGTGCAAACATCATAGAATGCACTTACAAAAACCTACATGGTATAGCCTACTACACCTATGGTTTAGCCTAGTGCTCTTAAGCTACAAGCCTATACAGCAGGTTACTGCACAAAACAACACAAGATTAAATCAAGCACAAGAGATAATAATGCAATCAAGAGACATGATAAACATGAGATATACGTGGCTGCTGCTGGCATAACACAATACTGTTTTATAGCAAAACCTTTTTTTCATAAGAGAAAGAATAAATTCTAAAATAATGCTAAAAAGCATAGTATAGTAAATACGCAAATCAGTAACACAGCTGTTTATTATCATCATCAAGTATTATGTACTGTACATAATTTATGTGCTATGCTTTTTATATGGCTGGCAGTATAATAGGTTTGTTTATACCAGAATCACCACAAACCCATGAGTAATGCTATAATGTTATGGCAGCTACAACATCGCTAGGTGATAGGAAATTTTCAGCTTCATTATAATCTTATGAGACCACCATCGCATATGTGGTCCATCATTGGAACATGACTGTATCGACAACTCTAAAAAAGAGGACACTATGCATAGAAATATTACAAAATTTCTACTTTCTGAATAGGCTGAGAACAAAAACAAAGCTCTACATATCACTTCATATGTGCTGAGCACTTCAAAATGCAGAAAATAGAGAGGGTCATTGACCTCATAGAATTTACCATCGGCCAGAAAGACAATCACTAAGCAGGAACCGAAGTGTGATATATAGTCTACTAGGGTCAGTAGTTGGTGCTATAGAAGCTCTAGCAGGAATCTACCTAGTTTAAAGGGGAATAGAGGGGTCAGGGAAAGCTGTCTGGCATAAATGATGTTTAAACTGAAACCAAAATGATAACCCAGGATTTACCATGGTGCTGAGCATTCCAGATTGAAAAGTAAATAATAAGAACAAAAACTTAAAATCAATTACCTATAAAAACTTGAACTTGGGGCAGCCAGTTAGCTCAGTTGGTTAGAGCACATTGTTCATAACACCAAGGTTGCTGGTTCAATCCCCACATGGGCCACTGAGATGCGCCCTCCACAACTACAATAGATTGAAACAACTACTTGACTTGGAACTGATGGATCCTGGAAAAACACACTGTTCCCCAATAAACAAACACACAAACAAAGCTTGAACTTGAGCTCTTGAACTGAAAGAATGGTCAACATTTCTGGGAGTTCATCAGACACAGAGCATCTCTTCTTTTTCCCACTCTCATGTTGTAGTTTTCAACTGAGGAACATGAGCTATGAGACTCACTCAAAATTTCACATAGTTGTTGGGAACCCAGCATCTTTTTCAAGACTGACCATTTTACTTGGAATAGAAGGTTCCATATTTACCTAAGGTCATTTTCAGCAGAAATTTGGGCATGTGCCATCAATGTAAGGACAGTCATTGCCTATATCCACACTCTGTTATTGTTGTCACTTGGATGCAAATAGTTGACATTTGGCTTTATAGTTTCTTTCTCTCCTTTAAATCCTTTCACCATACCTTGGCTCTTGCCTTGGATCTTGTTCCACTTTTGAGATACTATAATTTATGAGTAAACAGAGGTTTTGCCTGAGGGAAATAGAACTAAGTCATTTCCTTGTATGATAAGTTCAAAATAGGCAGGTTGCACCATGGTCCTTTGGCTGGGACAGATTGGTGCTAGGGCAATATTGTCTCTGTCTATAGCTACCACCTCACACTTCAAATACAAGGGCAGTATTGCATCTACTAAAAGGAGCATTTGAACCACTTGAGAAAAGCTTGCAAAGTTCTCTGGATTCTTTGCTAGATAAAAACAAAACAGTAAACAAAAAATTGTGTTTTAAGAATTTGAGAGTTCAGAGTGTGGAGAGAATGGAATGCATCTTCATAGCAGAAAGCTGAAGAAAAGTCTTGCTTTTAAATTGAATCACACTTGGAAAGCTAATGATCATTTCTGCCATCCATATGAGCCTAATCTTTTTGTGAATGTGTACCATGGAGAGATTCGATTGTGACTTGATAAAAATACTTAGGAAGTAGAAGCAAAGAATTCTAGAAGAATGGGCTCTTGGGATGAGGCCACTGTTGTCAGGGAAATCTTGATAAAACCCCCAAATTAAGTTCAGTACTGGGGTACAACATGAGTATTCCAAACTATCCTGGCAACCTGCCTTAGGAGGGCCTTGATACAGAATTTGCTATAAGATTTGGAGGAAGGGGAGAAGAATAGACAAGGATGAGAGCCAGATAGATGGGTTAGAGCCATGGGAAAGGAGATTTCTTGAAGTACTAAATAGGTTTGGGTCTGAGGAAAGCAGGTGGAAAGAGAAAAAATATTCTGAAGAAGTGATCTTCATGGTCAATAGATCCCCTCTCATAGTTCTTCAGAAATAAGTAAAGAGGCTATATTTTGAATTTTTTTGGTATCAATTAGACTTTAATTGTGATATCACTCTGTTATTGGGCCACAAGGATGTCAACTTGAATCATGAAAGCTGAAAAACAACTTCAGAGATAATTCCATACATATGACCTTGATTGAGATAACACCAATGGAAAGATTTTAAGTAACTACACAAATATAATGGATGATGCCCATTCATTCATTGATCAAATACTTACTAAGCATCTACTATGTGTATAGTTCTAGGCTTGGCCCAGTGGGGGAACCAAGATTCAGTATGTTGTAGAGAAACAGACAATCTACTTGTGAAGACACATCAATAATCCTTGATTAACACTCAATCAATATGCCCACATAAAGAAACACCTATCAATATATCTTATAGATTTTGTCTCATTTCTAATGTTATTGCTGCAATTAAGTCCATCTCCTTGCCATCAAAGCTTCAAGCCTGCAATGACTCATCATGATTTTTTTAATTAATTTATTTATTTTTAAGTAGTTTCAGGTGTACAACACAGTACAATAGTTATACTTTTTACCTCTCAAAGTGACAAACCCCTCCCCCATTTAGCCAACCCACTCCTCCCCCCCCATATCATATATATCTATTACACTTCCTCTGACTCATATGTCTTGTTAGGGAGACCATTTCATGGATGGAGTAGAGGCTTGATCACTGCACTGTACACCTGAAGCTGAGGTTGTATAATATTGTAGACCCACCATGATTTTACCTGAAGAATCCTTATGAGATGAAAGCTCTGGGTAACCTGAGTTAGGACTACGAACGTACTTTCCCCACATCATGACACTCTTCAACATGATTCTAAGATGTTATATATTTTTAATAATGTGTAGTATGAAGCCAACATTTGAGAATTCACTGTGACAAATATCTGACTTATAAATAAAGTTTGGTCTGCATTTTGTAAACTAGACACATGTCAGAGTTCTTGACTCATAGCTCTACCTATTAAATCTACAGAAGGCATGGGGTGCTAAGTAGCTAACTGTGGGATCACATAACCGAGTCTTTCATTGGTCACAACTAAGTTCCAATATACAGGATGGTCAGGGGTGCCCTTTTAAGAATATAGATTTGGGGAGGCTGAAAGGTTGTAGGTAAGTAATCAGTGAAAACTGAAGCAGAAATGTCATATTATATAACAGTAGTTCTCAAAGTGTAGTCTCCATACAAGCAGCATCAGCATCACCTAGAAATGTGTTACTACTTCCCAGACCTACTGAATTAAAAACTCTGGGAGTAGGACTCAGCAATCTGAGTGTTATAAGTCTTTTAGGTGATTCTGATGCTGCTAGTGTTTGAGAACCAGTCTTATAAAAATAGCCAGAGAAGCTGCATGAGTGGCCTAATTGACAACACAGAGCCTAAGGTGAGTCACTAAGGAACTCTGTGTGAGCAAAAGAAAATTGTAGGTATAAGAGAATGGATCAGATGACAGAGGAGAACTGGGGAGAAAGCATGATCTCCATAGATTCCTCAATTCCAGTTTTTGCCTAGGTTATGTCTACACAACAATTGCTATGCTTTCTTTAAGGATTCAGAATGGATCTTGGTTTCTTAGGACCAAATTGGTTTGTCTTGAGCCCTAGGTATTAAGTAGAGATGCTACGTACAAGGTACTCTAAGGCCATAGACACCATGATGACAGCTGACGCACATTTCACATGACAGCATGAGTTGTCTTCCAGTTTTACTAAAGCTGTGCTCAAGTGCAGAGCTCTAAGTAGAGCAGTTTCACCCCTGAAGCGGGGCTGGACACTTTATATATTTTCTGTAATCTTTAATACATGCCAGTGAGGAGGATCTATAATAGTATCTGTAGTTTACGAGGGCTCCCATAACAAAGTAGCACAAAATGGGTGGCTTAAAAAACAGAAATCTATTTTCTCTCAGTTCTGGAGGCTATTAGTCTGAAATCAAAGTGTTGGAAAAGTTGGTTTCTTCTTAGGGCTGTCCCATCTTTCTCTTGTTGACTTCTAGATGGCGATGTTTATGTCCATATGTGTTTTCTCTGTATGTGAGTCTGTGTCTAAATCTTCCAACTCCATAAAGACATCAGTTATATTGACTTAGGCAGACCCTAATGATCTCATTTTAACTTGATTACCTTTGTGAAGACACTATCTCCAAATAAGGTCTCATTTGGAGGTATTGGGAGTTAAGACTTCAATGTATGAATTTTTGAAGGAAACATAATTCAACCTGTAACAGTATACCTATTTTCAAAATGAGGGGTTATATGACTCTCTCAAGGAAGTAGATTGGTTGTGTGATGGCCCACAAATCCAGAGCTCCCCGCAAGATTCTGCTGACTCCATGCTTATAAAATATCCTTTTCTAGTGTTGTCAAGTGGTCTAGATTTTCCAGTCCATTTACCAGGAAAAAGGGAGGACAACGATGTAGAAGAACATGTAACATCTATACTGGGGTAAAACACGTGTTTCTCATCTGAAACTAGTTGAAGGATTTCGCACCTATGATTTTTGCCCAGGAGAATAGTGCCATATATGTCTTTGGAGGGGGATCAGATGAATTCAGCTGATGTGATTAGACTCCTAATTATTTTCTTTTGTGTTACACAGATGGCATCAAACAACAAGTTGAGAATATGATGCATACGAGGGTTACTACAAGCCAGCATCCTTTTGAAGAAAAAAAAATGTGGCACATAATGAAGAAAATCACATAAAGATGAACAGAGAATGAAAGAGCTGTTTCCAGTAATCTGGAAACAAAGTGCCTTTGGCCTTTTTGTTCTTTTAAATATTCTCATTTGAGAGAAAACTGGTCTGATTTGCAATACCGTACTAAATGCCCTTTTGTTAGAAAACAAGAGAAAAGAAATACCATAAATTCTGAGCCTAAATTTTAGAACTGGGTATTAATTTTAAATTAATTTTGCAGAGAGAGAGAGAGAGAGAGAGAGAGAGAGAGAGAGAGAAAGGAAGGAGGAAAGAGAGACAGAAAGGGAAGAAAGCATAAATCTTTATTTAGGAGTCATAATTGTTCAATTTTAATAATTAATTCCTTATTACTGTTGTACTGTTGAAAGATACCTTTCACATACAAGGACCACTATTTTCACAGAGGACTCATTTTCTGAGAACTTCCTGTGGCAAATGATACTGCTTTCCCATCAAAGCCCTTCTGTTTGGCTTCCTGTATCACTACACGTGACTGCCTCTTGGATACCATCCTGTCTTCTCTTTTTTATGCTGTTTGGTGGCTTTTCATCCTTTGGCTCCTAAACTGTACACACTTTCCAAATTTTCATAGCTTGACCATAAGCTCTTAAGAGTAAGTAAGAACCTATCTTTTATTTCCTTAGCAGTATACTTGAATGTCTTCAGCCTAAACATCTTTGGATAGAATGTATTTCTATCTTCTCTACCTGAAAAAGATTAAAAAAGAGCAAGCATAATAATTACCATTGGTTCCAGAGCCAATTGTCAAATTTCAAGGAATATTGGTAAACTTCCCATGACTAAGGGAAGGTAAAGGTTACATGTAATATGAAGCAGAAACTCTGGCTACTTTGTATTCTTATGCTGGCCTAGATTTTTGAGTTCTATATCCAGCTATATGACTCAGTACAAATCCCTTTCTTCATTCCCCAGTTTTCTGTGATAGAGTGTAGCTGATTCAGTATTTTGGCAGGGAAACATTTGCCCTCAGGAAGCTGTACTTTCCAGGATGCTGATGGGAGATCCCAGCTAGATCAACTTGAAAAGTGAGGCATAATTGTAGGAATGTGCACTCAGATAGTAAATTAGCATTTGGTTCATCAAATGGATATCAAAGCCCATAAATCATAAATACTTTGGAAATATGTTATAAGAGTAGAAAGGGACTTTCCATAAATTGAAATGTTGCCCTATGTACCATACTAAAGAAAGATTTGCAAGTCCCACTTAATGGACAAAGGGGAACTTAGAACAAAACTCAGGAAAGTTTATATAATAAATGGGATTCTTGCCTAGATCCATGTATACTCCAACTATATAGATAATTCCCCAGTCTACATTTAAATAAGGCCTATTCTTCAAGAACTTCTCAAATAGCAGTTAGTTATCAGTGTTTCTGATTCTAGTTATTCCTAAGCATCAGCTCACCAGCTTGTCTGTGCTCTTACACTATGCTTAAGGAACTCTTGCCTCTGACATTGCTGTGGGAAAGCTTAATATATCTGAAAAAGAGCAAAATATGTTCCAAAGCTTGCACTGTCAGCTTTGAGGCTTTTTTTAGGGCTAATTTTATAGCAAAAGCCATGAGGCATATTTAAACACCTAATTTGAGAAATGAGTGCCCATTTCTATAAGCAATGGGCACTTCTCAACGCGAATTCTGGTCTCTCATTAATTTATCAGTAAGATATAAATGGCTTCCTAAACATGCAGTTGTAGAAAAATATAAGAATTCTGCTAATTTATTCACTAGAAAAAAACATATCTAAAATAGTTATTCTCTGGGTCAAATTCCAGGCCAAAATTATATCCAGTTTTATGATTACATTTCTTGATCATTTTACTCTGCTTCCCTTTTTATTTTAACCTTAAAAATAAACTGGAGTCCATAAACATGAATTGCACAACATTAAAAATATGTACAAGTAGGGGCCGACCGAGTGGCGCGGTGGTTGAGCACTGGTTTGGGAGGCCAGCAGCCCCGGTTTGGGTGCCACATATGGGGGCCAGTGACACTGCCCTCAAAAAAAAGAAACACAACAAAACAAAAAATGTACAAGTAGCAGATAGTCTGGAAGATGCTGCCAATAATCTGGATTCACTACCATTTTAGAGCAAGTCCCCTTAAAATACCTCGTCTGCTATCAGTGCTTTGGTCTATATCAAATTTAGATGACAGCCTTCTCACTCATACTCTGCATTTTCCCATTCTTACTTCCTGACTCACAAGTCTTTATAAACCATCATCTACATGCCCTTCCATGTGATTTTTTTCCCCTGGTTACTCACTTGTTTAATCTATGGGGGAAATCATCTCAGCTGAATAGATTAGACCTGGATTCTTGAGGTTTGTTTTCCAAGGGTGTGGACTCACCATGCATCTGGCAAAATGATAGGCCAAGTCAACTCCCTTTGATATATCTGCTCCTCTGTTTCATTTATAAACAATGATGGTGATGATAATAATAGTATCTATTCATTTGGTTGTTGGGAAGATGATATACATATAAAGCCACTGGAGTAGGATTCTGCCACCAAGTCAGTGTTCAATAATTGATAGCCATGATTATTATCATAATTATTAGGAATTATTATGATAAAGCCTTCATGTTTTCTTCATATCACATATAACACTATTAAATATACGTTTTAATTTGTTTCCCCTATGAGTTTCTGCACTCATTTCCTGTACCGTGTCTCTCCTATCAGATGTAGGTAGAAGCCAATCTATCGAGAACATTTTCATGGTCATGGTGTTTGGTTTTTCAGCAGCACAGAGGGATGCTGAGCTGGGGAGGGAACCACACCCAAGCTGTGGAGTTGATAAAAGAGCTGGATAATAAAAATATTTCTCTTTGAGCTAAGTTTGCAAAACCCTCTGTTAAAATGAAAAACACCATGAAGTTGGGGCTTAGTAAATTGACATTGTTCTTTGAAATAGAAAGAAGTCAACATGACAAAGAATGTGCCAGAGTGAGAATATGACTGAAATTATTCAAGTCAGCTTTATTTAAGCCTTTTTTTTTTAAAAAAAAAAGATGAAAACAGAAAAAAGAAAACAAAAAACCAACCATGAAAACCACGCTAAGCCCGGGCCGCGGTGCCCTTTCCCAGGACCCTGTATTTCTTCTCACATATCTTGTCCTGGCACTTCTTCAGTCAGTACATCTCAAACCAGATGTGCCAAACCACTCAGCGCTTTCATCCCTAGCATTTTCCTGTCTGACCTCCATCAATTTCCTGAAGATAGAATATTTATAGGCACTAGGATTTATGATCAAGTTGGTTTGTTTCTTTCTGATTTTATTAATTTCCTAAACCACTAACCCATCCCTGAAGGGTCACTAGTCAGAGGGTGACTCTGCAGCCTAAGAGCAAGTGTGGAGAAACACTGGCTGTGAAATGCATTCCTGCAGCATGCCATCCAGAAGCCTCTCATAGCCCCTCACAGCCCTAACCTGAGAGAGTGAAGAGGACTAACCAGGAAGGGCAGCCAGCAAGGAAGCAACCTAGGTGTCCCTCCAAAGATGATTGGATAAAGACAATGTGGTACATACTCGTATACACAATGGAATATTCTCAGCCATAAGAAAGAATGAAATCCTGCCATTTGTGACAACATGGATGGCCCTAGACTGTATTATGCTAAGTGACATAAGTCAGACTGAGAAGGACACATATCATATGATTTCACTTATATATGGAATCTAAAAACAAAAGCAAATAAATGAATGATCAAATAAAACAAAACAGAAAGAAACCCATAGATGCAAAAAACAAACTGATGGTTGCCAGATGGTAGGGGGAGATGGGTAAAAAAAGGTGAAGGGGATTAAGAAGCACAACTTCTAGTTATAAAATCATTCACAGGGTAATGCACAGCATAGGGAGTACAGTCAATAATGTTGTAATAACTATGTATGGTGCCAGATAATTACTATACTTATCATGGTGATTCCTTCGTAAGGCATATAAATGTCTAATCACTATGTTTTACACCTGAAACTGATATAATATTGAATGTATGTCAACTATAATCAAAATAACAACACAAAAAGAAAAAAACAACAACAAAAAAACCAACAATGAAGATACTCTCCCAGGCCCTGGTTTTCCCTTCTCTGCCAAGTTTGCAGTTCCTGTGCACAAGAAACAGCAATATGCAAAGGGCTGAACCCTCACCTTGTCACTGGTGGGTGTACTGAGACTTTGGCTAAATGGACAGGTCACTTTAGGGCTGAATATGTATTAACTGAACACCATTTGCAACCTTCTCTCTAATTACGCCAGTTTGCCCCCTTCTTGCTATCTGCTGTCAGCATAGGTTTTCCAGTGAGGAGTGATGAGAGGGAGCATAAACAAGTTTCTAACTCAAGAGATGATGTGGCGGCATTTGTGATGCAACTCTCCTGCTTGGGGATGATAGGTATAAAGGTAAAGCGCCAATCAGACTTGGCCTCATCTTGAACCTGTGTCATGATAAGTTTTAGCAGTTAACTGAGAACAAGCACAAACTGCTAATTTCCTGATGGGTAAACCTGCTGTTTATTTATTTAAATCAGCAAAGGTTTATTAAGCAGGCATTCTGCCAGGCAGGGGACATATAAAGACATAAAGATAATGAGCCATTGGCTCGGCCCAAAAGAAAAATTCAGGTAAATCTATCACAAGAATCCAATGGTCTGGATGATGTGGGAAGTGCTGGCCAGAGCACCAGGGTGTAGAAACACACTTCTCAGAGGTATATCAGGAGTCAAGTGAGACCCTATGTAAGATCCAACTTTCTCTAAAGCAGGTGGGACAGATCACTGACTTTATCTGTCCTCAGGGACCCCCCAAGTACATCTTGGGATCCATAGCCCATAACCCTTGGCTGTCCTCATATACATTTGGGTCATGCAGTGGCTCTCATACCTTAATGGGCATTGAAATCATCTGGGGAACTATAAAAATGAGATTCGTGAGTCCCTGCTCCAAGAATTTCTGATGATGTTGATTTGGAGTAGAGCCTGGGAAACCTTGTTAATTTTTGTTAACAAGCTTGCACAGGTGATTCTGCTAAAAGTGGTTCTCAGGCTACACTTTGAGAGCACTGAATTTTCTGCTTGTCTCCTTCGCCAAGACTCCTCTCAGACCATTATAAATTCAATCCTTCTAGCAAAAAAAAAAATTTAAAAAAAAAGTAGCTACCCATCTACAGAGGGTGCCGAAAAATATATACACATTTTAAGAAAGGAAAAAAAAACTGTATTAAAATTGTAATACTCAATATATATATATATACTGATAACAAAAGATGAATAAAGTCATGTGTATACATTTTTTTGACACCCCCACTATTTACTGGGGTTGTTTGCTTCTCCGCTTATACCCAGGAAAGGTATGCTGGGAATCAGGCTGATTTACACATGAATGGGAGTGGATAGAGGAGGGGTTCTTGACCTCATCTAAGAGTTCTCATTTCTCTGTGGAGAAAATCCAAACTGCATTCCTCAGTTACCCCAGCCTCCTTTCAGAGGTGCAGGTCTGTGGGGCCTCTGAAGAAAGCATGCAGGGAGGTGCTCAGCGAGGTGTTTCCTTTAACGAAATCCTGTTTTCCCTGAGGCATAGGGATATACAAGGCAAACAGATAAGCTCTGGGGGCTGGGGGGGGATGTGAAAATCCTTTGATGAAAAAAGTTACTTTTGGATGTTCTCTTGTGGTTATTTTTACCTGTGAATTTGAATGGACAAAAAATGCTAAGGCAAATCAAAAAGAGTTTAGACTTGGCTGGGTCCCTGGCACAACTGCTTTGTAAGAAGCTTGTCATTCCCAGTGTTTAGCTAGGACAGGATGCATCTAGGCATTTCTGAGCCCGGAGACCAGACAGACCTTTACAAAGCTCTCCCCAGCTTTGGGGTGAACCTGCTATCATAGAAATCTGTCGCCTTAATCATTTATACTCTATACTCTTTCATGGATTTACTCTTTCCTTTTTTCTTCCTTCTTCTTACTCCATCCCTCTTACCTATTAGTGATGCTTTTTAAATCTTTCTCTTACTATAAGAAATATAAAAATAATTTATTTTAAAAAATAAATCAGAAATATAAAATTAAATCCTTTTGAAAATACAACTTTTCCAGAAAAGTTGAACTTTTCCAGTATCACTTTGGAAAATACTTACCTCTGGACAGGGTATTCTTTTGAATAATCATAATAAAATATAATAAATTTTGAGCCAAGTCAACTATATTCCTTTTTCTTGGTAAAGTGAATGGATGGAAGTTCGTAGTTCAAGTAAGAGAGAAGTAATAAATCTCATACTGATGGTAAACTATTTTAGTAGAGCATTTACCTTCTTGGGGGTGGGGGTATTTATATGAAATTCTAAGGGTCTTTTGTCAAAATGCAGAAATTAATAAAAGCCAAATGGGAAAAACTGATCTTTATTTAAAGAAACAGTTAATCATTATGTTCGAGGTAGGTGACATCAAAATAGGTTCGTCAAAGACGACTGTTTTCAGATTAGCAGATGCTTTTCAAGAAGAAACAATTTCTTTACTGCTGTAGGTTGAATTGTATCCCCACAAAGATGTAAGTCCTAACCCCAGGTACCTATGAATATAACCTTATTTGGAAATAGGTTTTTGCAGATGATGAAGTTAAGATGAGGTCCTTAGGGTGGGCCCTAATCCAATATGACTGGTGTCCTTATTAGAAGGGGAAATTCGGACACAGAGACATGTTCACCCAGGGAGAACATGTGTGAAGATAAGGGCCGAGATTGGCATGATGTACTACATGCCAAGGAATGCCAGCGATTACTAGCAAACTCCCAGAAGCCAAAGAGAGAGGCACTGGAAAGATTCTCCCTCAGCTCTCAGGAGAAGCCAACCTGCCTATGCCTTGATCTTAAAATTCTAGCCTCCAGAACTGTGATAAAATAAATTTCTGTTCTTTAAGACACCTAGTTTGCAGTATTTTGTTACAGCAGCCTTAGGAAACTAGTACATTTATTTAGACACAGCATCTCCTTTCTCAAGGCCCATGATTGCTGAGATGCCAATCTGAATGGGTTGAGTTGAATCAGAACTGCCATCAAAAAAAGGGACCACTGCACACTGACATGTGAGGAGCCACTGGGGGCCATGAGGCCATTGGGTTCCATTTCTTCGCTCACCTCCACTAAAGCCACCTCACCAGTCTTTGCCCTGGCTTCCTGGATTTGCACCAATTACTGCTTTGTTCTGGGTCCACCCTTCTCTGTAGGTGATCAGGTTTTTCACTAGACCACTGGGACTAGGATTTTTATCACTACCTCCCTTTGCTCACCTTCCAAGCAGAGCAATAAAACATATACTGACAAGTTCCTGGGTTGAGAAATCATATTTTTACTTTTGGTTTCTAATTCCATATTTTTTTGTGATTTAAGAAAATGTAATATTGGCAAATCACTTCATATCTCTCAATAAATTTTTCCATTTGTGAAATGGATATGGTAATATGAGCTCTGTCATAGTATTCTTGTAATAATATAGCTAAAGTATTTTATACACTGTACAGAATTTTCCCAAATGTGTTTCTGTACTCTCATACCCTGGTATATTTGTGTGTGTGTGTGTGTGTGTGTGTGTGTGTGTGTATGTGTGTGTGTGTGTGTGTATGTGCGTGAGCCAAGAGAATTGTTTCTAGAATAAAAAAAATAGCATGAATGTCACAGATCCTCAGAAAACAGCCACTTAACATTTGCATTAAAAATAGTAACAAAGATGGCTGGCTGAGTGGGGCGGTGGTTAAGCGCTGGCTTGGGAAGCCAGCGGCACCGGTTCAGGTCCCACATATGAGGGCCAGTGACACTGCCCTCAAAAAAAAAAAAAAAAAGTAACAAAGAAATTAAATGTCAAACTAAATTCACAAAGTCTTACCAATTTGTAATCTCCAAAGAAAAAGGTACATATATATATATATATATATATATATATATATACACAAACCGGGAAAATATACACACACTGGGAAAACAGGAGAAAAAGTAATGAGCAAACAAAGGTCCAAATACTTGTTTAAAATGATAACTGTTTCCCCAGGCTGAATTTCTACATCCCAAGGGAGACTTGTATCTGGAAAAAATACACTGATGATGTAATGAGAATCTTTCCCAGAGGAAGCACCTTCTACTGAGGAAAACAGGCCTCTGGATGCAGCCAATGATTTTCAGCTGTGTGGCTCTGGCCTGTCTTCCTCATTACCTCAGTTTTCCATTTATGAATTGATGAGTTTGCTCCTTTCTCTAACATAATAGATAGTAATATCAGAAAGTGAAATAAACTTTTGTGAAATTATACAGGAAGCAAAAATAAATAAGTAAAATAAATAAACAAATAAATAAATAAAGTAATTGAAATTCAACAATAGATTCTAGGGGTTACTTTACCTCTATTTTCTAAACTGCTAAGATGCTTGTGGCAATAACCAGTCAAATGCACCCAACCCAGGAGGGTTCTCAATCTCTATCTAAAACATATGTGTTTCATCAATTTGCATCCATCTGCCCAAACACTCACTGAACAGAGTGGTTAAAAATCATACAGTTTGGAGATGAAACATGTAACATACAAGGAGTTGACAGAAAAACTGTCTAAAGCAACAAATTGTCAACAGTATTGCACATCTAGAAAGCTAGGAGTGTATCTACAAGGCTTTTTTTTTCAAGATTTTCTATTTCTTCTTTTTTATTATTAATTTCAGGTGTATAAAACAACATAATTACACATTGACACATATCACAAAGTGATAACCCCAACAAGTTTACTATCCATCTGACACCGTACATAGCTATTACAATACCACTGACTATATTCCCAATGCTGTACTTTATATCCTGTGACTATATCTTTATATTTTTAATTATAGTTGACATTTAATATTATGTTATATTAGTTTCAGGTGTACAGCGAAGTAGTTAGGCATTCATATAATTTAAGAAGTGATTCCCCTCCCCATAAGTCCAGTACCCATCTGACACCATACATAGTATTTACAACATTATTGACTATATTCCCGATACTGTATTTCACATCCTGGGGGAACTTTTGACACTGAGTTGTCCCTCCCAATGTTCAACCACTTTCTGTGAGTTTGGGGTCAGCCTATTTTATGTCTCCACCCCTGCTACCAGTCTTGGTGGCCTCTTCTTTATATTCTTAGTTATAGGTGTTCTGTTTAGCTAGTCTTCAAATGATTCTTGAGGTTGATTGTTCTATAATTTATTTGTAATTTTGGTGTGATCCTCGGAGGCAGTAGGCACAGTGTTTACCTAATTTGCCTTCTTGGACCTTCCTTCTCTCTACAATTTTTTAAAAGTTTCAGCCTGGGAAACCGTGGAGGTGAGGAAACCCAATTCTCTAACAGCCCCCTCCCCTGAGGTTGAATATGTTTAAGCATGCCACCAGCACCTTAGTCCTATGATCCATTATTTGGGAATATATTGATAAGACTCTAACAAAAACTTGATCCAGAGCCAAAAAAATGTTTAGACTGGGGAAAAGGAGATGATGAATATTTGCTTGTCAGAGGCTTTGGAGATAAAAGAGCTTATCTTTAGAATTTGGATGTTGAAATATGAGAGAGGATGGTGTCTGACAGTGCTGAGCAGGGGTTTGGACCTAAGTGAAATCTTTATTTGGGCATTGGGCTCCCTTCTGGACCATTAGGCCCTAATACTTTCTCTGGCTTACCCATCCTCCTTTCAGCCTGTGTGACTGATTTCTGGTAAAGGAACCTGGAGAGGACACATTTTTCTTTCTTCAATAGACCATGCCTCATCAAAACACATAGGGTTTCACACACAAGCTTGACGTCATTTATGTATGTATTAAATACAACTCAAGCCCACAGAATAACTGATGAGTGCTGCTTTTAGGTCATAAATAAAAGTCCTGTTAAATGTAGATATTCACTAACAATTTCCATCTGGCAACACTCACAGCCACGTGCCTGACAATGGGTCAGAGGTGAAAATGAGGGAGCAGTTCACTAAAGGCACTGTTTTCATTGGCTCATAATTTGCTTATTGGTGACCAGAGGTCTCCTTGGGCATTTGTGAATCTCTTCCTTAGGCAACAATGAGAGTGGGAGTTGGTTCAATGGTATGTCAAAGCATTCCAGACATGAATTTAACTATTGTTTCTGAAGACCTCTGCACATACTCCCAATTAGACAATGCAAAATAATCTGACAAGGCAGAGCAAACTCTAGGAACATAGATGATTTTGGTTGATGTGTATGCAGGAAGACATTTAAATCCCTGGCAATAGTATGAACCTTTATTTAGCATGGGTCCATTAACATTGTGGTGGCAGTGATTCATGTATTTGTGGCCAGATCAGAGGGTGTGGGTGTGGGGCTGATTGGCTAGATGATGAGTGGACATACAGCTGTCCAGAGCTCCCTAAAAGTCCCCTGAATTATTATGGCTGACGGCTTTCTTTTTTTTTTCATTCATGGGTTAGGGCTTGGTCTAAGAGAGAAAAGGGACCTTTTTTGGACATGTTTTTAGCACCATAGCTCTCACCAACTGTCCTCTTACATTTTTTTTCCCTGCCACAAATGCATCATAACCCTAGTCTGCTATTTACAGAAAATAATCTCACTTCAATGTGAAACACATTTGTTATAAACTGTATATATGCAGGTAACTCAGCCATTGAATCCAGGTTGACTCAACAGGATTTCATATTAAATTCTCTTGGTTTTACTGGACATATGTCACCACTTCCTAATTCTGCTCCATATAGAGATTCTATTTTATTTCTGCAATCCAGTTTCCAGTCAAAATCCTAAAACTAAATGAGATAATTTGCCTGGACAATACTCAGATTATTAACATAATTTATTCCCCTAGTAAGGGAAAGTGTACTCATTTGCTGCTTTCTACTCTTGCCTTTTCCTAATTTTCTCTTGGGCACTCCCAGTCAGGATCAATCATTTCTCTTTTTGATTCTTCTCTATTTTATCTTCTAAGCCTAACCTGTTAGCATATCCCACCACCTCTCCCCAAACTTCATCTGCTTCCCCTATACAACCCAATTCATATAACACTTAACTGGAGCTTAGAAAATCAGCTCTAAGTCATTACAAAAATTAACATTCCTACAGACATATTTAATGGCCATGTTTTTTAATGATATTTTGGAGAATAGCAGCTACAAAAAGCAAAACAAAACAAAAATGCATTTCCCATTGCTGGTAAAATCAGTGGGTCACTGACAATAGCTAAGGATATAGCTGTTCAGAATGGGGTCAATGATAATCATAATCGTTACCATTTGTTGAGCTTTCACTAAGTGCCAGGCATAGTTCTGAGCTTTTTACATAAAATATCTCATTTAATCTCACAACTAAATGCAGAAGTCATGATTATTGTCCTCCTTTTCAGATAAGGAAAATATGTTTTGTTGTTGTTGTTGTTGTTGTTTTATAATGTTTTCTCAAACTTGAAAGTGGTAGAGACATTTAAACCCTGGATTGCAGGAATAAAAAGAAACAAACAAAAAAACCACAAAATCTCTGCTCAGAATGAAAATGATTAATTCCAATTCTGAGTATGTCACCAGAAATATTTGATTCCATAGTTTAGCAGCAACACTATTCAATTCTTAGTGGAATGTGGATGAATGACAGATGTTTACAAATGCTCTTTCACTGGCATGAGGAGTTCTTACCAGGAGACCCCAGGCCTGTGAGGAGTGTGCTTAACCCAAAGCTGAACACAGATTTCCTCTCCTTGTCTGCACCCATATCCTTCAGTGCATCAGGTCCTGGGGGAAAGAACAGTTTCATAGACCTGGAAAAAGTCCCCTGACCTTTTTGTACACATTCCCTGTGTCAAATCAGAGGTGACTAGAGAAACCAGATAGGGGCTTTGAGGCCAGGTGCCGTAGTGAGGTGATTCTATCTTCTTAGTTGATAGAATCCATGTGAAGGGGTCCCTTTACTTTAATACTCCAAGGATATATGTGCCCCTTGGAGGATAGCTAATCTGAGGACACCAGGCTCCTACTACCTAGTAAGGGCCTAGTAAAGGCTAATCAAGTAAATTAATGCCTCATTGTATTTTATTTCAAGTTGGGGAAATTCTGCATTTGTTCAGGCTGGAATATTACACATTTGGTAAGCATTTTTACAACAGGTGTTAAATTGAGTTCTTCAGAGGGTCTATGAAACCTAAAATTAGGTGCAAATCTTGGTATCTACATGTGAAGAATTTGAGGAGGATCTTTAGCATTCATCAAATTCTTAAGAATTTGAAGGATCTTGAGCCAAATTATTTAAAAAGCACTGCTTTGTTACACTTCACCATTTTGTTTGAACTATACAACAATACTGTGTGAAAAACATTATAATGATTCCTAATTTACAGAGGAACATGTAAAATTGAGAAAGATGACACAGTTATTAAATTAAAAAGCTTGGTGATCAAAATTCGAACTAATAATACAACCACCACCCTTGAGAACCACCTGAGGACCAACTGAACAGAACTCTTATAACTAAGGATACAAAGAAGAAACCACATTGAGATTCGTTAAGTGCGGGGAGGCCCAAAACTGTCTGGTTCCACACTCACATGCAGCAGTTAAGAAATAGGAGGGGTATCTTGGCTGTGGAGAGTCCCCCTGAGGAGGGAGGAGTCCCAGCCCCACATTGGGCTCACCAACCCTGACCAACAGTGCCAGGAAGAGGAGTCCCCACAACATCTGGCTGTGAAAATCACCAGAGATTCTGTTCTGGTTTGAAAGAGGGCTACTGGAGCCCCAAGGCATTCCTCTTAAAGGGCCCACACACAGACTTACTCACTGAGGGATGCACTTGCTCTGGGCTCCAGCATTGGACCACAGCTTATAAAGCACTATGGACATACAGGGAGGAACTGAAATGTCTGGCTTCAGGATGAGGACAGGAAGGGCAGCCCATCCCACCATTTTGTTAATTTGTTGAGCCCTCCTGCCAGAGAGCCTACAGGCACAGGTGAGCTGCATATCTGAGTCTCCATTAACCTGGCTCACACCTGTCTTTCCCCACTCTGGTGGCTCTCTGAGACCCTGCACCACCCAAATTATGAGCCAGGCCAAAACTCGTTCAGAGGCTAACCCATACAAAGAACCAGCCTGAGCCCATGCCTGAGCCCATGCTGTGGACTTTCCTAAAAATCTCTCAAAGGTCCACAAACCCCAAACAAGCAGCATCTGCCATCAGTATACCCTGTACCTCTTGCTAAGTAGCCCCCAGTCTGACACTAGCAGCAGCTGAGTTTGGTTTGCAGCATACCCTCTCCCAGGTGCTTCCAAGCCCAACACAGGCAACTACCAACTGCTGATCACTTTATTATTCCTATCAGGTGGCCCTGGAATGGGCACATACAGCAGCTGACCTGGGCCTGCATCAGATCCCCTCTTGAGGAGTAACAGAACCAATACATCTGGTAGTCATCTTCAGACCACACCAGAGCACCACCCAACTAGTGCCACACACAACAAACCTAAAGAGTGGACTCAGCAGGCACCCGAACCCCACTACAGTGAATCCCACTCTGTGGAGGCAGCTCACACATAACAGCTCATCCACTGTAACACAGTCAGTCTTCATAGCTAGTCATGCTGAAGATCACGTCCATCCACCAACATGCTGACAGCAATCAAGGCCCAACTACAACAGGAGGGCAAACGCAGCCCACACAAGGGATACTCCTGGAGCACCCAACTTAGGTGACCAGGGAGACTGCGTCACTGAGCCCCAGAGGACCCTACTATTGGGTTGTTGGAAAAGTCATGACATATTTTGTCTATGTTTTTCAAAGGGCATTGATTTATATAAAGAACCAAGATCAATGATATATTGCCCATTCTGTTTGATAACCTTTGCCATGTTTCAGTGAGCTTCATAATTCTTAGTTCATAGAAGGACCTGTCTTTATTTTTTATTATTTTTTTATTTTTTGAGGGCAGTGTCACTGGCTCTCATATGTGGGACCCAAACCGGGGCCGCTGGCATCCCAAGCCAGCTCTTAAACCCTGTGCTACTTGGGCGGCCCAGGACCTGTCTTTATTGGCGAAAAACTGAACAAGGTGCTGATTTACAGCTCATCTTAATTGAACGTTATACCATGCAAGGAGTTTTGAAGAGAGCGAAATAAGTGGAAGTCTGACAGCTCAAGGTCAGAGGAGTATTGGGTGTGGCAACACATCCCATCCAAACCCCAATAATTTTTTTTTTTTGAGGGCAGTGTCATGGGCCCTAATATGTGGGACCCAAACCGGGGCCGCTGGCTTCCCAAGCCAACGCTTAACCACCGTGCCACTCGGCCGGCCCCAAGCCCCAATAATTTTTGACAGGTGGTCAAACTTGTGTGTGGTCTCACATTGTCATGATGGAACACTGTTACAATTAACGAGCTCTGGACATTTCTGGATGACGGATTCATTCAACTGTCCAATTCCCGAGAGTACACATTCAAGTTGCTTGTTTGGTTCCTTGGTAGAAGCTCAAAGAACACGACACCTTTAAAATCCCACCACACTGAGCATAACCTTCCTCTGAAGAATGTCTGCTTTTGATGTTGTTTGAGGCACAACGTTGGGACCAAGACCGTTTGTGCACCACATTGTTGTAAATAATCCACTTCTCATCACCAGTTATCAGTCACTTCAAAAAAAGATTGTTTTCCTCACATTTAATGAGCATATTGCAGATGTTTATATGTGTTGTCAAATGAACTTGTTTGAGTTCATACAAAACCCAAATATTGAGCTTGCTTATGTATCCCAGCTTCTTCAGGTGGTCGTGATTGCTTGAATGATGGATGTTCAATGTTTTTGCAGTCTCTCATGTCGTGTAACATTGGTTTGACTTGATCAATGCCTTTATTTTGTAGTCATCAACCTCGATGGGCCTCCCTGACCGAGGGACATCATTGAGATCAAAATCACCAGCACGGAATTTCGTGCACCATCCTTGACACTGACATTCTTGTAGAGAATCGTCACCGTAAACTTTATGCAACTTTTCACAAGCTTGACGGGCATTCTTCCCTTTACAGAAGTAGAACAGTAAAATATGGTGAAAATGCACAGTTTGGTCTTCCATCTTCAACTTGTAAAATCTCCAAACTCAACCAAATTGCTCAATTTTTTTTTAGAATGAAGCTAGAACTGTCAGCTCTCAAATTACATAACAATAACATAGATGCTAGTGACTCTGGTACTTCCAAAAATGAACTGGCGCCATCTGTTGCAAAAATGCATCATGACTTTTCTGACAACCCAATATTATTATTAATACATAAGACCATCCTGCCAAGACTGGGAGATGCAGAAAATCTACCTAACACATAGAAACAAACAGAGGGAGGCAGCCAACACAAGGAGCCAAAGAAACATGTCCCAAGTGAAAGAACAAGACAAAACTCCAGAAACAAAAACAAAATGGAGGCAAACAATCTACTAGATACAGAGTTCACTACACTGGTTATAAGGATGCTCAATAAACTTAGAGGAAGAACAGATGAACTCAGTGCAGACTTCAACAAAGAGATAGGAAAATAGAAATGGAGATAGAAAACATAAAGAACCAGTCAGCAATGAAGAATACAATAACTGAAATGAAGACTACATTAGAAGGAATCAACAGTAGATTAGATGAAGCAGAAGACTGAATTAGCAATATGGAAAACAAGATAGGGAAAACAGAACAGCAGAAAAAAAAAAAAGGACAGTTTAAGGAGCCTCTGGGATAACATCAAGTGTAACATAGGAGTACCAGTGGGATTTGTTCCTGGGATGCAAGTTTGGTTCAATATCTGTGAATCAATTAATGTGATACACCAGATAAACAAAAATGAAAGATAAACTTTATAGGATCATATCAATAGATGCAGAAAAAAGCATTTGACAACATCCTGCATTCATTCATTTAAAAAACTCTCAACAAAGTAGAAATAGAGGAAACATACCTCAACATAATGAAGGTCATGCATGAAAACTCACAGCTAATATCATAATCAATAGGGAAGCTAAAAGTGTTCTCCTTAAGATCAGGAAAAAGACAGGATGTCCACTTTCACCACTTTTATTTAACATCACACTGGAATTCTTAGCCACAGCATTCAGACAAGAACAGAAATAAAAGGCATCCAAATTGGAAACTAAGAAGTAAAACTGTCATTATTTGCAAATCACCTAACATTATATACAAAGAACCCCAAAGATTCTACCAAAAAACCATTAGAACTGATAAATGAATTCAGTAAGTAGCAGGATACAAAATTAATATTCAGAAATTTATTGCATTTTTATACACCAATAATGAAGTATCAGAGAGAGAAATTAAGAATGCAACCCCATTTGCAATTACATCAAAAAAATACCTAGGAATACATTTCACCAAGGAAGTAAAAGACCTGTACTTGGAAAATTCTAAGACGTTGAAGAGAGAAATTTGAGAAGATACAAATAAATGGAAGCATATAATATCATCATGGATAGGAAGAATTAACATTGTTAAAATGTCCATACTACCCAGAGCAATCTATAGATTCAATACAGTCCTTATCAAAATCCTTATCAAAATGGCATTTTTACAAAACTATAACAAATAATCTTAAAATCTATGTTGAACAATAAAAGACCCCAAATAGCCAAAGCAACTTTGAGAAAGAAGAACAAAGCTATAATGCTACCTGATATAAAACTACACTACAAGACTATAATAATCAAGACAGCGTGGTACTGACTTAAAAACAGACAAATAGATCAATGGAACAAAATAGAGAGCTTAAAAATAAACCCATGCTTACATGGTCAATTAATCTATGACAAAGGAAGTAAGCATAAATAGTGGGGTAAAGACTGTCCCCTCAATAAATGGTGCTGGGAAAACCAAACAGATACATGCAAAAAAATGAAACTAGACCATTTTCTTACACCATATATAAGAATAAACTCAAAATGGATTAAAGACTTAAACATAAGACTTGAAACCATAGAACACTTTGAAGAAAACATAAGCAGTAAACTCGCTGACACTGACCTTAGTAAAAATTTTTTGGATCTATCTCCTTAGGCAAGAGCAACAAAACAAAAAATAAACAATCGGGACTACATTAAACTAAAAATTATTTGCACAGCAAAGGAAACCATCAATAAAACTAAAAGACAACCTATTGGATGGGAGAAGATAGTTACCAATGATACATCTAATAAGGAGCTAATATCCAAATTATATCAAGAACACACTCAACTTAACACCAAAAAGGCAATCTGATTAAAAAATGGGCAGAGGACTTGAACAGACATTTCTCCAAAGAGGATATTCATATAACCAATAGACATGAAAAGATGCTCAATCTCACTAATCATCAGAGAAATGCAAATTCTAACCACAATGAAATATCATCTAAAATCTGTCAGAATGGCTATCATAAAAAAATCAACAAATAACAAGTATTAGTGAGGATGTGAAGAAAGAGAACCCTGTTGTACTGTTGGTGGGACTGAAAATTGGTGCAGCCACCATAGAAAACAGTATGGAAGTTCCTCAAAAAATTAAAAATAGAACTAATTATGACCCAGCAATTCCATACTTGGGTATTTGTCTAAAGAAATCCCAGACAGTATTTTGAAAAGATATATACATCCTTACGTTCATTGCAGCATTATTTACAATAGCCAAACTATGAAAGTAACCTGTGTCCATCGATAGACAATTGGATAAAGAAGAGGTGGTACATATATACAATGGAATATTATTTGGCCATAAAAAGGATGAAATCTTACCATTTACAACAATATGGATGGACCTAGAGGATATTATATTAAGTGAAATAAGTCAGACACTGATAAATACCATATGATTTAACTCGTATGTGGCAACTAAAAATAAAAATAAATTAACAACAAATCAGAAACAAATCATAGATAAAGAGAACTGACCATTGCCAGATGAGAGTGGAGTTGGGGGGCTGGGTAAAAAGGTGAAGGGATTAAGAAGTACAAATAGGCAGTTACAAAATAGTCACGGGTATATAAATTACAGCATAGGAAACATAGTCAATAATATTGTAACAACTATTTATGGTGTCAGAGGGATACTAAACTTATCAGGGGGATCACTTCCTAAGTTTTATAAATATCTAACCACTATGCTGTACACCTGAAACTAGTACAATATTGAATGACAATTGTAATTAAAATAAAGAAAAGAAAAAAGCCTGCTCTCTTGATTCCAGACTTTTGTTCTTCCCATTTTCAGTGTGTGTGTGTGTGTGTATGTGTGTTTGCAGAGGAGGAAGTGACAACAATGAAATGTTAAAGTGCATTCTATATAACTGATTGTTGACTGGCTTTTTACCCACTTCAAGATTCAAAGAATGGGGCCATACCTTCCCATCCACCTATCAGCTTCTATGCTCAGGGAGCTGCTTGATATAAGTTGGCTCTGGTCTTCAGTTCAAATCCTGATTCCTTTGTAGGTTGTCCCACCCAGCAGAGCAGTTTAAAAACCAGGAATACGATGCATCACCATTTACTTCTGAGCCTTATCTTATATATATATATATATATATATATATATATATATATATATATACACATATATATAAAATAGAATTAAAAGTATCACTTACTCTGACCTGCATACATTTGTCTCTACTTTTAAAATCAGCTGAAAGCGTAAATGATACGGAATCAATTGTATTTCCTGGGTGCTTGGTACTGCCTGACACATGGGACCCATTCCCTCATCTGAAAACGGAGGGCCTTAGGACAAGATAATTTTGTGGAAGGCTGTTAGCTCTGAAGTGCTCTTTCTATTGTTGTAGAACAGAGTGGGGAGGTGGGAGGCGGGGGAGCAAGGGAAAACACAAAAGCGAAAGAACAGCCTCTGTTAGGGTTGCTGGAGTCATTTCTTTATCTCCCTCCACCGGTGTTCAGGTTTATCTACTTTTTCTCACTACACCTTGAGTGCCAACATCATTCCTTTTTTCCCCACCTCATCAGGAAACCCATTAGTTACACTAAGATGCTTGGAACACAGGTGCTGGCGGAGGGAGCCACGAGTAAAGGGTGCTTCCTGTCTACCTGTTTTCCCCACCCTCCATCCTGAGAAGTACAGATTAGTGAACTCTAACACTTCTTTGGAAACCATTGCCCAAGGTATTTTTTTCTATTGACAAAAACTAAATTGGAACTGCACTGACATGTTCCCATAGGGCGCTGGAGAGGGTTAGCCCGATGACCTGGGTAGGTCTTTCAACTCTCAGAATCGGTGACTGCAATTCCTCTTCATGAGTATGTCATGGAGGGATTAGCACTTTCTCACTCAGCAAGTATAAATTAAGGCTTGGAAGACATATTGAGTCATGAAAAGGAAGAGGGGTTAGAGTCCAAGTCTGAAGAGTGGGCTGTGTTTCCTGGATTGGGGCAATTGTGTTCCACAGCTCCAAGAATTGCCCATTCTATTGTATTCCCTGTTCAAAGCACCATTTGGAACACAGTTTTTTAATACAATAGATTAGAAACAGTGCCCCCTGAAATGGAGAGGTGCAGCTTCCCTGTTTGCAATGTCTCAAGTACCTTCATCACACAAAATTTCATTTCATCTAGAGGTTGAAATCTGAAGGTCTAGGGAGTACTTTTGTCATAGTTCTCATTATGAAACCTGGCAAAACTCCATATCAACATGAATATGCTGGAACAAAAATGTGATTAATAAAGGAGGGAGGCCAGATTGGGGGTGGGGGTGATGAGTACTTTATCAATCCAGACAGCAATCATAGTCAAACACAAAAGACAGAAAAATGTACAAAAGACTATGCTGTTTTACCCTGCACTCTTTGAAAATACGTGTGTGAGTGTGTGTGTGTGTGTGTGTGTGTGTGTGTGTGCATTTAAGTACTTTTAGGAGCTAATAGGTTTCTTAGTTCAAGTGAGCAGTATACCATATAATAACTGCCACTCTCTGGCTGCCACCAAGAGCTAAGAGTTTCCCAATCATTTCATTGGATATTCCCAGTAACCCTATGAGGTAGGTGTTATCACCTCTATTTTATGAATAGAAAACTTGATTCCAAAAAAGTTCATGACTTGCCCAAGTTCACACCAATTAAGTATCCATATCAAGGGTCAAACTCTTATCTGTCTGACTCCAAAGGTGTGCCTTATCAGAATACGAAACCACTTCCTTTCTATTACAACATTATATTTTCTTGAACAAACATAGCCGTAACAGCTCCTTTACTTGCAGTAAGGTAGAAGTCATAATAATGATAATAGCAACATGGAGTTATTATGTGCCAGGAACTGTCCTAAACACGTTATAAAGGATTAAATACCTTATTCCTTATAAAATCTTACAGCATAGGGTCCAGTCCTATTTCTGGATGAGAAAAATGAAGACATGGGGTGGTTGAGAAACTGGCCCAAGGTCACCTAGCTAGCTAGAAAGGGGTGGACCTGGGAATCAACTCCACAGAGTTGGGCTCCAAAGCCTGTGGAGGCCACCGAGAGACGAGAGTAGGTTGTAAAAGAGATAAGTCCCTCAAGGAAAACCCACTGTACTGTTCAGGCTGGGCCAGGCCCACATTAGACACAGTGTGTGAAGTGTGCACACTCTAGGAAAGAAGAATGCTGTAGAGTCAATGAGTCAAACCTCTAAGTCCTCGGTTTCCATTGCCTGAGTGGCCAACACACCGAGTTGTTGGCAGAGGCGTGATGCCAAGGGCAACTGTGCTTTCTTGTCTTTCCCTGGTGGTACCTGTGGGAGCACTGAGAATCACATAGTTTGGGGGGAGGGGCTCAGGGGGAGAAGTGGACATGGATAGCCTGGTAGGTAGTTTCAATTTTTTTCATTTCTCTTCCATTTATTAGTTGTTGCTCTCCTTTTTCAGACAAGCAGAATTAATTATTTGGAATTCTTAGGAACTATAGTTTTGAATCTCAACTGTTTATGAATTTGCTGAGAACACTGGGAAATGAGGCTTCATTTTGCACATGAAGTCATATTTTAACCCAAACCAAAAAAGAAGAGAGAGAGAGAGAGAGAGAGAGAGAGAGAGAGAGAGAGAGAGAGAGAGAGAGAGACTTGAGAGCCTGTGGGGACCAGAGCTAGGTATTGTGTTACAGAAATTTTCCATTTCAGACACAAGCTACATACAGCAGTATGTGAGCCAAAAAACGGCTGAGAGAGACTCCAGGAGGGCCTGAAGAAATAATACCTCCTCCCTTAATCCTGAGGAGTGCAGCCAGGTTCCTGGGAAGGGCTGTCCAGAGTCTGGATCGGATCACTCAGACGTCTGGGATTAGAATGATGATGATAGCAGTATCACGGGGCAAAACTTCAAAGAGCACCAGAAGATGTCTTTTGGCAAGGAAGTTAAGTTCTTAGTCCCTCAGTTTCCAATATCTGACGATGAGACAAACACCTTAAAATTTGTTGAGAGTAATAAAAATATTATACATATTGGCTTTGTAAAATGGTATGATAATGCTAGTTATATTATTAAACAATACTTATAGCTAGCGTTTATTAAAGCTTTACTATGAATGACCCACTGTGTTAAAGCTTTCAAAACATTACCTCATTTAATCCTCACAATATCTTGATGAGATCAGTGGTATTCTTTTTCTGATTTTATATGTGAGGAAACTGCAGTTTAGAAAAGCTAAATGACTGGTTCAAGCTCATAACCTTAAGTGGAAGACTCAGGTCTCAAATTTAAGTCTAGTCTGGCAGCAAGAACTGATACCTTACCTTGCCTCCCCAAGGATGGACCGACCTTGCCCTTCACTGCTTTGGTCCTGGGCTGAACCTGATGAGTGGGATAGGAGACATCATTTGTTTGACAATGCGTTTCTTTGGCCCCTCATCCTATCTTTTAATAGTGCCCCTTTCAGGTTAACATGGAAACACCTATTTTAAAGAAATCTTGAGCTGTTTTTTCAGGCATATAAACTGGTCTTGGTCCCTCAGGCTCAATTCTGAGACAGGTATTACCTAGAGCAGTAGTTTCTACAGTATGGTATCCCCAACCAGCAGTACTAGCCTCACCAGGGACTTTGAGAGAAATTTGAATTCTCTTGCCCCTTCTAGATCCACTGAATCAGAAACCCTGAGTTTGGAGGAAAGGTGGCACTCAGCCATCGGTATTTTAACCAGCCCTGCAGCTGATTCTGAGACAACTAAAGTTTGAGAACCACAGGCCTCTGGGGTAGATAAAGGAGAAAGTTAAATCAGGAATCAAGGCCTATGATTCTTAACAGCTGCTAGTGACTCATTCCCCCCAGTATTTCCCTTCTGGGTTCCTGTCCTTTTTAGGATGAAGGATTTGCCCGAGTCCCATCTCGTGTGATAAATTTCATTAACAGCATCATTCCTTTCTGAATCTATGTGCATAAGGAGACTTGGAGCTTTATCCACTCTCGTATGTACGCAGAGCTCACTTCTGTTTTTGGAACCACAGGCTCATTTTGCACTCTGGATGACGAGCTTCAAGTTACCCTTCATTCCAGAAGAGAAAAATAAGATTTAATAAAACTGGTTCTAGGTTGAATTGAACAATTGCAGAGTTGGAGTTAGCTCTCCAAATGGGCTGTTTCAAAGGTTCTGAGCAGAGCTATGCATGAGCCAAGAGGCACCTTCCCCCTTCCCACACCTAAAACTCATGACAGAGTGAAGCAACTAAAGCTGACAATGGGGAAAATCACCTCTTCAGTTTTTTTTAAGGTAAGCTCTGACGTAAGCTTTGCTTCTTAGGCTTACTGGTTCCACTTGTCTCTTAGCGGAAAAACTGAAACCAAACATACATTTTCTTCCCTCTAGTTCCTTTTCCAGAGACTAGTGTATAATGGTTGCCTTGTCCAACACGAATCTGCCTTTTAATAACTGTGTAAACATAAGTTTCAATAAAATTTACTCCAAGTTTACTAGTTTGTTACAAAAGCCTTTCTTGTTTTCAGAGATACTGCTTTTCCTAATTAAAAAATAGTGGGACATTTCTTTTGATGTTGCCAGAAAATGGAAACCATGGTTATTGATGTGAGCCATATTGTGCGTCTTTGGGGTAAAAGGACATTTTCTTTTATCTCAGAAAAAAATTCACTAACATAAAGTTCTGGTTTGAGGGGCCTCTGGAGTGCATCTTAACATCTCCAAATAAGGTAAAATAAGAATTTCAAAAACGTAAACGTGGTTTCTGTTGCTGGAAACTGTTTTGGAGTTGCAAAAGAGTTTTGCTCAGCACTTTATGTTGTTATCTGGTCTTATTTTAATTCACTGCAGACATACTGAAAGAATATCAGTGATGAGCATGGGTGAGTAACATGAAAATGAAGGCAAGATGTGCTATGGTTTATTAAACGCTGACCTAGTCAAGGGGGAGACTCTGCCTAGCAGTCTTTCCTGAGATTCTTTCCCAGAAGTGTTGTGGCTACAGCTTAAATCCAATAAGGGAGAATGAGGAAACTGGGACTTCACATAGCCTTCCCTATTCAGATATACCAAGTTCTCTGCCCTCAAAGACCCTTGCCTTACAAATTGCATGTTGTTACTATTAGGATCCAACAAGAAATATTCAATGTCGACATAAAATTTTGAATAAAAATTTTGGGGAGAGACAAACCTGAGTCCAAAATTTAACTTTATATCTTACTACAATAGCTGTGTACCTTTGGACAAGTTAAATTCTCTGAGACTTCTTTCCTTACCTGTAAGTTGGGGATAAAAATGATCAACTCATAGGGTTGCTGTGAAGACTGATTTGGATAATGTCCAATGCTATAATGTAGTAGCTGTTATTACTGTATATTTTTGCCATCTTAAACTCAATTGGTGCAAATGGTAAATTTATATGGTAAAACAAATATTTGCTGTTGCCTATATATATGCATACATATATGTGCACAGATGTGGCAGATATTTATGTAAAATTGAGAAACATATATATGTAAAATTACATTTTTACTCTAATCAGCTCTGAAAAATAGTTTTTTTTTCCTTTCCTTAAATTTCACAATGAACTCCACAGATTTATTGTTGTCATCCTGAGTGATACTCCCAGGCTGAAGATGACCTGGGCACCACATTAATAGGACTCACTAGCAAAATACAGCTTATCACATCTGTCTGTCCCATGTCCAATAGATTATCAGACCAATCTCATGATTTCGTCATGGTTGTTGTTCTCCCCTCCCATACATTCAATCCTATGAAAAATGTCAAGCCATGAATTCTTCAAACAATACCCACAGGAAAAAAAAATGCATTTGGAGTATTTTGTGAGAAAATAATTTAATGTACAACTTGATGTTTCTTGTAAACTCTGATTCTGGTATTAAAAATAGATATACTCAAAAAGTCAAGAATAAACTATTGCTGTCAAAATGTTATGGTTTCTATCTGTTTTGTAAGTCAAATTCTTATTAAGGTACTTCACAAATTCAATATTTAAAAAGTGGGGAGTCTGAGTAAAGAGGATGGTAGGATTTTAGAATGTATTGGGATGCAAGTACAGGCATTTCTTTCATTTAAAATACACACACACATACACACACACACACACACACACACACACACACACACACACAATTTCGAAACTCCCACTGACTGGAGGAATGCAGAGAGAACCAGTGCGTGAACGGTGGGGGCTGGTGCAGGAACACATGAGGTCATGGGCTCCACCCTGCCACAGTGAGATTATGCCCCATATGGTAGTTTATGTTTCTGTGGTTTGCTGAGGGCTTGGGCTAGTTTTAAGTAATTTTCTTCAAGGTCCATTAAGCCAGTTTAAAATTATTTGTGGAGCTATTTATTGTATCACATTCTTTAGCAAAATCTACCACAATCTAATAAGCATCTGGATATGTTCTCTGAGAGGCAGCTTAGAGTCTTCTTTTCTTAAATTTCAACTTCCTTCCTCATTGCAGCAAAATCTCTTTATCTCCTTGGTGTTTAAAGTTTTCCCAGGCAATGGGTGTTTTGACTCAGTATTGCTACACAATCCACAAGAGAGACCTTAAGATTCATGGTCTGTGTCTCTAACTAGAGATTTTACACAATGAATTGAACATAAGGTGGTAATAAGTAGGTCATCAAATACTTGAGGGTTATAGCTTGTTTTTGTCTTTGCTTCATTTATAATTCAGTCAGCATAAGGTATTTCTTGAAGGACCGTTATGTGAAGGACACTGGGCCATAGCTCTTTGGCCCTGGACCTTGCACAAGTTTTCTCTTCCTGCTGTACCCCCAGGTGGTTACCACGTATCTCACACACACACACACACACACACACACACTCACATACACATTTTTGTCTCCATCTGCTTTGTTTCTTCCTTTTTTTTCCTTACATTTGGTACTTGTTTAATATTTTATTTTCTAAGATCACACAGTTGACTTAGAACAGTTTTCCCCAACAACGTTAGCACATTACACTTCAGACCATCCTGGTGACTCTTCTCATAGGTCTTAATTGACAAATTACACCAACTTTTCTCTAACCTCTGGCCCTGAGGTGTTCTTATTTCCTGAACTTCAATAGTAGCTATCTGTCTTATTTAGTAATTACTCATGTACTATTTTGCAGAAGTTCTTCAATGTTTCAGACTTTTATTTAAATCTTTAATTTTATTTAATGTTTTGAAAATTTTTATGATGCTTCCTGAAACTATGGTAGGCTCCTTGAGAGGACAGACAATATTTTATAGATTTCTTTTTATTCTTCATTTGGGTTCACACAGTGCTTTTCACTCAAATGAGATTTTTCTTTCTAATTTCATTTCTCCTTTAAATATTAATGTCTTGCTGCCTGAGTAGAGAATATATCATTTCATTCCGTATACCAAGAGGCATAAAATTTGGGAACCCTAGCTTTATCCTCGCTAGTGCAGCTGTTAGGTACTCAAATAACCCCCTAATCCTTTATAAAAACTTAATCAGACAGCTGCCTTGATAATATGAAATTTCAATAACAGCCTCTGTTGAAGAAAATAATAACCCATTGTAATAAGTCTCACAGATTGGTGATATTTCTCTGCAAAGAAATGTCTAATGGACAGGAGATCCCAAAACTGGGAATCAAGCTACACACTGAAAAAAATCACCTTTAATTTTTTCCATGAGATGGAAGTGTATTCTTTGGATTTAGCAACTGTTGGAATCTTTGCTATATTCATGGTTTAATTAGACTATTTGAATGTAGAACAGCGCTTTAAAGCACTTTTAACAAGGATACTATTGTTAAAGGAAAACAGCTCTTTCATTTGAGCCATTAAAATTATGAAGGGAGGTTTGAAAAAATACCCCTGACAGCATATTTTTTAATTCAGCTGTGACTTCTCCAGCCTAATCGCCAAAAAGCCTATGCAAGGCAGTTCTTGTTTACACAGCAGTTTGATCTGGATTCCTGTAAAATTAAGCGTAGGTTGACAAATTAAATTTAACACCACCACCCTCTAGGATGTTGTAAATGTAAAGGAGACTAAAAAAAAACATAGGAAATGTTATTGTAATAGGGCAATGTAAAGTCAGATCCAATAAAACATAATAACCTTGCTTACGAATATAATTTAGTGCAAAGAGTATCAACCAAGCGTTGATATTAATATTTTTATATGTACCTACATCATCCTTCATACATCATTAAAACAGATGTCTTTGTTCCTTCCCCACAGATTTATTTTTTCCACCTGAATTTACCAGAGACATCTATCTGCTGCTTGAGTTAAGCAGTTCAGTGGTTTTGCACTATCACAGTTTAAAATCTCTTTCAAAATTTCATGCAATAAGCATCTTACATTGTTGGTGGTTAATTACATTAGAACATTCAGTCTCTTTGAACTTATCCTCAAAATGGATATATTTTTTTTAAATGAAAGAGGTTCACAGGTAATCTGAAACTTATGTCTCAAAAGAATTTAACAGGAAAGACTCCTTAGCCTTATCCAAGTTTATTTAGAAGGATCAATAAAAAGACTAAAATTTTAAATGAGAAACTCATGTTTAAAGTCTGACTTTGAAAGAAATAGGAAATAAACATTATGTAAATGTAATTAATTAACACAAATATTCTGATTTGCAAACTGCTCAATTTAACAAAAAAAATGAGGTGACTATAAAGAAGGATATGACTTGGCCTCTCTGGTAGGGCCTCACAAAGTCACCAAGTGAAATATACTGTCATCATTTTTGCTAGCCTGGCCTTCCTAAGTCAGGGAGTCTCAATAAGGAGATCTGAGCCCAAAGTGCCAGATGTTTCCTTTCTCAGTTCCCAGACAGCTCAGATCACCAGCTACATTTGCCAGAGACTTTGAGTCTTTACTGAGGAATACAAATGTCCAGGGGGCCTTTAGAGATTATGGTTGGTACCTCTGATGGCGGTTAGAGTCCAGGTGTGACTGACCGGTGAAACTATAGCTGGTATTTGTGGTGAACATATTGAACAAGCTGTTATAGGGTTTTATCTTGGCTCTGTTTTGACCCCTGTGCTTTCTTCCTGTGCTTCTCTCCAGCCCTCTCAGCCATTCTGTGAGCTATCTGACATCCTTCCAAATTCCTTTTCTGCTAAAAGCTTCAGAGTTAGCGTCTGTTCATGGTACCAACAACACTGACTACAACGCCAAGTTTAATTCCAGCTCTTTAGGACTACAACCTCCAGCGTGTCCATGTGCCCACAGGTGATCAGGCTCTGAGGCTGTGCACTTCACAAGAAACTGAAGCTAGTATCACTAATGTTATTTAGATAAATTCCTCCTCATTCCAAATAAAATTATAAAATTTAAGGTCACACAGACGCAATCCAACAAGAGGAAAAAAATAATAGAGGAACATAGAAGGAAGTGAAAATAAAGGTATTGGTGCATGAATCAGATTTCTACATGTATTACTTTATAATGAGAAATGGAACTTGTAGGCAAATGAGAACACTCAGTTCAACGGTCCTCACATTCTCTTCCCTGCAGAAGAGCTTCCTGGGAAGCCAAAACAATCAGAGGTTTCTGTGGTGGCAATGATGAATATGGAGCCTAAGCAAATGGAAACACTATCCTCAGGGATGAGTCACCAAATAATAGTTACTGGGCTCCTCTGTTCTGACATTGCTGCAGCTGATGAATTTCTGCTTTTGGCTTTGCAGTGTTCTTTATCTCACATTTTTTTTTTTTTTTGAGGACATTGTTACTGGCCCTCATATATGGGACTGAACCGGGGCCACTGGCTTCCCAAGCTAGCGCTTAACCACCACACCACTCGGCTGGCCCCCTGCAGTGTTCTTTAAATCTCTTCTTTTGAAACGTAAATATATTTGAAAGGGATAATATAGTAAATCACTTCAGCAAAGTGTTTCTCAAACTTCAGTCATTCATGTGCTATCTTCACAATCTTGCCATATTCTCACACTTAATTTTCTATTTATTTTTTATCCCTAAATACCTCCAATACTTTTGTTCTAAGTAATATACATGTATATGAAAGCTTGCTATGCCACATATTTTTTAATACTCATGGAAATGAAACCCATAGTATTAGAACAATTACATAGGCTCATTTTGCAGCCTGCAGAAAGTTTATCAAGTAAACTGTGATTTTGTCCTTGTTTAAAAACAGCATAGAAGTTAAAATTTTGGAGTCCTTACCTACCAGAAAACACTGTAACCCTTAATTTATAGTTTGGCTGGGTATAGAATTCCACGTTGAAAGTCATGTCCCCTCAAATCTTTGAAGGCATTCCCTAACAATTTCTAACATCATATAAAGATGTTGATGAGAAGTCAGAAGCCAGTTTAATATATACATTCTTTAGATTACTTTTTTTCTTCTTTGAAAGTTCTTATGTTCTTTTAATCTTCAGCATTCTAAAATATCATAAGATTACCTAGTTGTTTGTTTTTCTTTGTAATTTAATTGGCTAGACATGAGCCCTTTAATCTAAATAAACATTGTGACTTTTGAGTGCTAAGATTCTTTTTCTTAATTTCTTTCCCTCAATTTTCTGTGCTGTTGCTAAGATACCTATTAGTAATATATGGGACTTCCTGGATTGGGTCTCAGTGTTTGGAGCCTATGTCAGTCAGGGTTTGGTCAGTAAAATAAAAGCCCTTCTGTGTTTTCCCAGTAGGCAATGTTTTAATACACGGAATAAACACTGGAAGGGTCAGAGGAGTGAAAGGTTCTTGAACTGTCACTGACTAGCTCAGTCTACCATCCCAATGTGCATGAGTCTCTACATGCTCACCTTGAAGCTGCTTCAGGCCTCACAAGCACCTCTGCCTGTGCATCTGCTTGCAACTGTCTCTATTATTCTGTAGAATAATGGCTCCTTCGCTTCTACTTTCCAAATCACAGATGCCACTCCAAGCTCTAACCTGAAATCATGTGGGACTGTGGCACTCTCGGAAACATTATTCCTGCTTTTTCATGTAGCACTGAAGTCCTTAGCTGGTGTGGCAAAGATGCCAAGGTGGCAGAGATAATTCAGCACAGAGCCATCCTGGCTGTGTGCACATCCTTAATCTACTACATACTAGCCATGTGGCTTGGGGCAAATTTCTTAACACCTTAATCTCTCCAACTATAAAGAAGGAATAATATTACCTCATAGGTTTGCTGGGAAGACTGATTGAAAGTAAATCAGCATCTAGCACATATTCCAGTGCTTTGTGGCATATGTTGGCTCTTCTAATTATTATTATTATTATTATTTAATTATATATTTTATTACATTTCTACCAATATCATTTTGCTTTAAATTTTTAAAAGCTTCAACGTTATTTTCTAGTCTTTCCACCTTTTTAAAAAAAATAACAATAAAAACTTCAATGAAGGGAAATTTCTTATTCAGACTTTTTTATATAGTATCTTCTTCTCTCTTACAAGTTCATTCTTTTAAAAAAATATTTTTATTTCAATAGGGTCTTGGAAGATCAAGAGGCAAAATCTTGGGTCTAGTTCACCGTTTTGCACAGAAGCTAACAGTATTGAATCAAGAGGCTTGGTTACAATTATAACTGAACAACAATTCAGTTATTCTGCCCTTATTGTCAGGCAGTATGTTTAGAGCTTTACTTCCATACTCTCAATCAATTCACCTCAGTCTTAAGACATAGGCACTAGTATTATCTCCATTTGTAAAGATAACTGAGGCTTAGAGAGGTCAAGTGACTTGCATAAGGTCACATAGCTAGTAACGGGTAGAGCTAAAACTTAAACACATATCTATTGGTGACAGTGTCCAAGCTCTGAACCACTACTGCAGGATCTCATCATTTTAAATGGCTGCACAACAGTATCTTCATGTGCGTGTGTGCGTGTGTGTATTCAATCCCTCTCAGATGAATACTTACACTGTTTTTAAAATCTGCTGCTATATCAAATCAAATCAAATCAAATTTGCTGCTATAAACAAAGCTTACATAAACATCTGTGTACTATGGGAATCCACTCTTCTAATTGTCTGAAGAAAGCCCTAGAAGTGGATTTGCTAAGTCAAAAGTTACCTACATTAAAACATTTTTATATGGTTTGACAAACTGCCCTTAAAAAAGAGGTTTCAGCAATTCATGCTTCCATCACCGCAGTGCTTGACAGTGCCGGCACCTCACATGCTCACCAGTACCTGATGTTACCCAATGTTTACCAATATCATAAAAACGAAATGCTATCTCAGTGTTTAAGTCTGCTTTGAGTTTATTTCTAGTGTGGCTAAACAGCTCTTCATATGATTACAGGTCATTTACTTCTCTTCTTTTGTGAATTGTCAGTTTATTTTCTGCCCAACTTTCTCCTTGGGTATAGTCTCTGGCTGGTAATGAATTTGTAAATACTCTTTAGGGATAGTAACATTTTGCCCGTTACTCGTGTTGCATTTTCCAGGGTCACTCTTTCTATTTTTACCTTTGCTTATAGTATTTGTAAAAGAAGTTTTAAATATTTATATAGTCAAATCTATCCTAATTAACTTTTACATACATTTTTTTCTTTCAGTGGATGAAAGAATGAAACCAACATGAAAGTTGGTCCATTAGGAGTTCAACAATTTAATGGCCCAACTTTAGGGAATAGGCTTAAGATGGTAAAAGTTTTTACTTACACACTAAATATTTACCTAAGCCAATTTAAGGAGGATTTCCAACCACCCTATGTTGAAAGCTCCTAAGCTTGCCCTTCCAGCTTGTATCCTGCTTAAAATGTGTGGCATTAAAGTTGAGTTGGAGCCGGCCGAGTGGCGTGGTGGTTAATCGCTGGCCTGGAAAGCCAGCGGCCCCGGTTCGGTCCCATATATAAGGGCCAGTGACACTGCCCTCAAAAAAAAAAAAAAAGTCGAGTTGGATTTGGATATGAGTGGAGGCTGTTGGGATGGGTGCTGGGTAGGATAGCCCTATTCTTTAACCCTGAGCTCCCTAATTCATGCCAGCTACTGACATCAGAAAACCTCACTGCCATTTGCCCCTGTTTGGTACTTTGTTCTTCGTGTCTGTTTAAAAAACTCACGGAATAAATAAAATTCAAATCATAACTGAGAAGAGATGAGATTTGTAACAAGACTGTTCACCAGGGAAAAGTAACCAGGGGTTGGCAGGGCCTGTGAGACATGCGCTTCAGAGAATGGTTCTAAATTAAGGCTTCAGGTTCAAGGGCTGTGAATCAGGCACAGGCTCCGATACAGGGTTAAGTTTCACTTCTTTCTGTTCCTACCTTTTGATTACAAGGATCTCTCTGGATCCTTCTGTTAGTTGCTTCTCTAGACAATCAACACTTCCTCAGCTATGCCTACCACATCTGCCTCTACCCTGGTACTTTCTCCTCCTTTGGATATTTAGACACATTCCTAAAATGAAGGAGCTTTCTCTTCAAAGTCTGAATTCTTAAAAAAAAAGAAAAGATGCAAATCCTAATTTCCTTTTTTCAAAGAATACCACGGTGGACCTCAGTTTCTTTGAGAGTCTTCCTGAGAATCTCATCCATCTAGAACTTTTCTGTGTTGTGCACGGTCCCCATCACCCTTATAGCCTCACACAATGCTACCTTGGCTCCATTATTAGTCCATCTGCTCTACAAGACGCTGGTTTTCCTCTGGGCAGAACTGTGAGCTACTCATCTCTGTATCTGTAGCACTTAGCACAGTGCCAAGCATATATTAGACACTCCATAAATGTCTTTTTATTGGATCTATGTTAGAACAATGGAAAATATTTTATTCCAACATGCTGTTATGACCTTGGCTCAGGGCAAGAGAGAATTAATAGCTTCTATTATAATATAAATGCAAGTGAAAAATAGTAGTGCTCCATTGGGAGGCATATCACATAGTGGTTCAAAGACAACAATGGTGACTCTCAGTAATCCCCTTAGTAGAACAGCCAAAGATTAAGCATAACCATACATGGTCAGAGAGGGCGTCTGCAGTTTAGGAGAAAAGGTATGTTTGGAGAGTGGGTTAAACTCGCAATGTTACCAACTAATACTCAGGCCACTCTATTTATGGATCAGTTCACTGGAATTTCATTGGTTAATCTTACACATAAGATCATGTAAAATAAGATGATAATGGGATATACAATTTAGCATGCCAAGAGTTACTTGAAGATTTCTGAAGTTCAATATAATTACTGACCTTGAGATTTATTTTAGACATGTCAAAATAATTTTTTACATGCCAAAGGTTCTTGTAGTTTGCCTTCTCTAATAATGATAAAAATGTCTTGTAGCAATTTTAGAGAAAAGGGTACACTATCAATTTAAGTCTTTAAGGGCCATGATTTGGACAGATATTTACTAAATTAATTCTGAGTATGTAACCCGCACTCAGAAATAGTCCAAATAAAAGATTTCTTTTTACAAAGTTGATCTAATCTTCTACTCATATTCAAATTCTTTCCATGCATTACACACACACACACACACACACACACACACACACACACACACACAACTTATAAGTTATTTTAGTTCCACTACAACAAAATACTTGGTGCCCCCAAATTCTGAAGATTTATCGCATGAAAGCTCCTCTGTTTAAAATGCTGCCTATCTTTCTTTAGGCTTGGTGGGCAGTGAAAAATGGGATTCTCAGGAACAGTCCTACATCTTCTAGAATGCCTCTTCTGGATATGCCTCTACTTACCTTCACTGTCTGGCAGACTCTTGGGCACAGATGGGATGCCTATGGACTTCAACTCCCTGACTATCAGTGGGCAGAGAGAAGACTATGAGTAGGTGGATATGTGGCCAGGTGGCTTTCTGAAAGTAGAAAAATGGAGTTCCATATTGCCTCATGCTCCAAAATGCTTTTTTTCCTACCAGAAAATAATGGTAGGCTAGAGAATCCAGTCCAATATTAGAAATTCAGTTTAATTCAAGAAGTGATGGTATGGTCTCTGGGCCTGTAGAAAAAGATATGAAGGTGTCAACTGTGGTTAGTCATTTGGTCATTAGCATTAGAGTATGTATGAGAGTGTGCTGTGTTTCAGCACCTTACCTATTTTTGTTTTTTAAACTTGCTGGGAGTACACTGAAGTCTGTATTTGAATTAAGTTTGACATTGATAATTAATGTTGGAATCATTGTTGAAATGGGCCATTTAGGTTCTCTGGATTCATTAAGGGGTATTACGTGGTAGAATCATAAGCCTATCCTCTTCTTATCCTGCCTCAACTGAATATATACGGTAGGCAACCCAAGGGTGACTTTTAGTGGTTGTTTGTTTTGTGGCTTCTAGAAAGTGAATGTGACCAATATGGTTGTGGACATTATCAATTAAGCATTATTTATTGGGTTGCCCATCCCTCTCCCCAAGAAACTACCTAAGAAGAAATTGATTAGATATTAGGAATACAGTCAAAACTGAGGAGTGAGAAAACTCAGTAAGATTTTTGTTGAGTACAATAGAAAGTTACTTGAGGACCCTGCCAGGAAACCAGCCTATTCTTACTGAATTCATGACATCTCCCTGTTACCTGGAAAATTACCAGATATCCCTTGGTGATAATAATCAATATTGTCTTTTTCTCTCTTCTTTAAAAAATTACAAAAATGGGCGATAACGTGATGCAGCCTCTGAATCCTACTGAGATGAGAATTAAGACCATTGATGACCAATTTCTTTCAGTGCTTTTCTTGTTGGACCAGAGATTCTTTGCAGTTACCTGAGAGTGGTTTTTCAGGGCCTTACAGATCCTTGGGCATGGGTCTAAAGTTATAAAGTAAACTAGTGTGGGCTATGATGCTATACATTCTTTACATGAACTTCAAGTCATGCCTTGGTGCTTGTTGCAATTAGTAGTTTGCTTTGAACTGCATTGCTCTGGGCTGCTTTCTTTCATACACAGTGAGCAAGCATTATTCTTTCTTTTTTATGGGAGAAGTAGAGCAGAGAGGAGGAAAATAACCCAGAGGTGAAAAATAAAAAAAAATCAGTGCTTGGAATGGAACGTCACAATTCTGTCAGTCACCCTGATGACCATTCATTTCTGCAGACTATGAGAGGGAAATCAGGGGAATCAAAGACAATTGCTCTTTCAGTTCAGAGCCTCAGGGAAGATCCTTGGTGCATTCTTGTTCCATGTTGTGCCTTCTGTTCATTACAAATAGCCTTTCATGAAGCTTACAAGAAGGGACATGAGAACAGGCACTCAATTAGCAACAACGTGGGTGAGTAACCCTGGGCAGGGCACCTGAGGGGGCTTAGGGAGGGGCAGAAAGATGGAGATCCTCTTAGGATACAAAGCTCACTTAACTCTCCTGCAGCCATTGACCACTGTTTTGTGAACTTCAGAGGAAGTGCACTGTCTGTCCCTCATTCTTGTGCTTTTTGCTTATGTCACTGCCCCCACCCCCAACACCATCACACACAGTCTCATCTGCCCCACTGCCATGTTTCTGTAACCTTGGGCAAGTTACATCACCTCTAAGTGAGGATAATAGTCATGATTGCCTGCTGGCTGGAGCTCGCATTAGCGACAGGTGAGGCAAAGCTGAGAGTCCTGCCAGAGTTGCAGCTGGACAAGAGAACTCTGATGTGGTTCCCTGCACTTTTCCAGCAGTCGGACCATTCTCTAGAAGATTGATCCCCAGAAACTCCAGTTTATAACAACCTCAAAGTTACAGTCCTGAGATCTTTAGCAATTTCTTGTTCCTCCTAGTTCATTTACCTAAGAGATAGAGATGATGGCTCCAGAGAGATAGAAACCATTTCTGTGTTTAATTTTTAAAAGAACTTTCTGATCTTAACTTTTCTAGTTTTTCACAGAAAACAGAGTATTAAAACTAGAGGGTACCTAAAACCAACAAAACCACCCCTGTGGCCATTTTGAAAGAGGAAATTGAGACCAAAGAAGCTGAAGTGACTTGCTCAGTGTTATGTGATTAGCATGTAGTAGTAGCAGAATTAAACAAAACCAAGATTTTCTATCTGCTGTGCCATTCTGTTACCAATGGCAGAAGAATAAGTAACACTGAATGTACCATTCCCTCTGAACCACAGTTTAGGAGTTTTTCTTTAGTCACCTCTGGCAATTTTTAAAATCACTTTTTATACTAAATTTACCGTCAATTACCAACTTGTTACCGCCCATAAACATTTACTGAAAACTTGTGATCTTTGGATTATTTTATAATTAAAAATATAAACACACACACACACACACACACACACACACACACACACACACACACACTGGGGATTCTAAGGACAGTGTGGTTTAGTTCACTTGGTAGCCTTCATATCTTCAAGATTATCTAGCCCTGTTTCAAAAACAGTATCTATTATAACATGTTTCTGGGAAAGAGTAGGTTACTACTGCAGAACTGAGGATGACCCATCAATAAGTGTTTATGGTTATTCACAATGAGGATGCATTCTTCCTTGAAACTGACTCACCACCAATAATTTTAAAAATTGGCACCAACTCACAGACCCAGACAATGATGGAGTCAGGACTAGGATGCCTATTCTGTGCTATGCTCTATGTTCTATTTGTTGGACTGCAAGTTACCGAAACAACTATGTTCTATAACAATACCTCTTGTCAGGCCCATTTCCATTTTGGAAAGATAAACAAAATGAGATGCATTTTGGTAGAGAACAGTCAGGTTTTAAGAAGTCTAGCCATTGGTTCTTGCTTTTATTCAGGATTCCTATCTAAGCAGATCTAAATTTTGCAAATTACACATATTTGAACTTGAAGGTACATCTCCTCAGAATTGGTAGCATCAGATTGAGGTACTGGTTTTCCTTGAGTCATAAAAAGCCTGCTACCTGTTCATTCATTGCAACATCTCTGGGTTTTTTTTTGTTTTTTTTTCCTCATGCAACCTGCTCACATACTAACTGCAAATTTTCAGCTCTTTACCTTGTGAAATCTAATGAGATCACCAAAAAGCAGGCCTGTGGATGAAAGCCATCATTACACAGAAATATACAAGAGCTCCAGCTATATGCACCATATAAGGCTTATTATAAGAAATGAATCCTTGAAAACACCAGCCCAGTGACAACAAAAAAGAATTCTGCCCAGGGCTGGCCGAGTGGTGTGGTGGTTGGGAGCTGGCTTGGGCTGCCAGTGGGCCCGGGTTCGGATCCCACATGTGAGGGCCAGTAACACTGCCCTTGGGGGGGAAAAAAAAAATTCTGCCTAGTTAGAATTCTCTGCAGGAAGTATTTTTTATATATTTTGGCTTTATAAAAAAAAAAATTACTAGGCTTTGTGGGGGTTACCTAAGTGCACAGTGAAACTGCAAATTCAAACTGTTTGAATACTGTCCTCCAGATACAGAGGTCTTATGTGAAACAATCTCATTTTCATTTTGCTTTCTGGGAACCCCTCCAAGGCAAGGTGAATTGCCAGCTTTTTGTGACCTTCAGTTCCTTAACTACTCCCAGGAGAAACTTGACCTTGGAACCGTAGAGAGCAGGGGAACAGTTTTCAAGTTGGTGTGGGGAAGGGGCAGAAGTTTCTTTTTCTGTTTGCTCATTGCCCAAAGCTTATGGGCTCTTCTATACCAAGATCCTTGGCATCTATGAGATTACAGAAATGGAAAGAAAAGGTGTGATAAAAGTGCATATTAACCCCAAAGCAAGGACAGCAAGAATATCACATAGGATGGAGATTCAGGCAGCCAATCAGGAGCAATTCCCAGTGAACCATGAGGAATAGGAAAACACTTAAGTCCCCTCCAGATACACAGCTGATGCAGAACTCCCTGAGTCCTCAGAGCATTCTAGGACTGAAATGGAATTCTTTCATAGGGCTCGAGAATTCCTCCTATAACTCTAGTTGGTTTCTACAGGGGTTGGGCCTACACCCATGATGGATTCTCAACCTGTAGGAAGGTTTCCTTAGGTTTCTTACCATTTGGCAACTTCTTGACTCATGAGACATCCATCTGGGTGTAGAGTTAATCAAGAGAGGATTTGTGTCTATCAAGGGACACCACGAGGCTCTGTAACCCCAACCCATGTCTCCTGTCCCATTGGCATGCAACAGATTATAGGACAGAGGTTTCTTACCTTTCTCCCAGCAAGAATTCCTTTGATATATTAGTTAGCTCATGGGCACATGGTTTGAAAGATTTTTGCCTTTAAGCAGATTTTATTAAGTAACAACTCATGCCTTCATTTTCATTCCTCAGTATAAAACCTAGTTAGAGTAACAACATTACCACGCTGACCTGAAAGAGTCTCAACCAAAAGCAAAACTGTCAATGTTTGAGTGGGTTTCTGTAGCCAGACAACAGACTGGGGAGTCATTTGGCATTTTTAATTCCTAAAAATAGCTAGAGTGACCCATTCCTACCAAGTGCAAGCCTTAGGGACCCAGAGAATTGCTAGAAAAAAAGAGCAAAGAATTTGGAACAAGATTTATGGGACTTGTTCACTGAGTGATGTTGAGAAGGGCACTCACCTGTGAGTCTCAGGTTTTTTACCTGAAAAGATACCATCTGAAAATGACACTCCCCTTATAGGGTGTTATGAAGATTAATTAAAACCCTATGGGAAAGTTTTGGCATATTTAGCTTTCTCAGAGACACAAATTTGATGGCAAAATGAACTTAAAAAAAAATCCTGATGTATTTCCAGTCAAAATGGCAGAGTAGGTAAACACTGTTCTCACCTCCTCTCAGGACCACATCAATTACAACCAAACCACAGAGCAACCATTATTGAGAATTGCTTGAAGTCTAGCTGAACCAAAGCCCTAAAACTATGAACATACAGAAGCCACCTGGAGACTGGTAGAAGGGGCAGAAACTCGAAACTGTCTGATCCCATACTCGTGTGTGACCATTAAAAATTAGGAAGGATATCTCGGCTGCAGAGGTGAGGGGTGAGGGGTCCCAGCCTCTCCCCAGCTCAGGGTTTCAGGGCTAAGGAGAGAAGCCCCTATAATTTCTGGTTGTGAGAACCAGCAGAGATTGTGGCTGCACTCTCAGACACTCTTCTTAAAGAGACCCTGCATGGACTTACTTGCTCATGGGCTCACTTGCTCTGAGCTCCAGCGCTGGGGCAGCAGCTCAAAAAGTGACAGAGAGGAACTGAGTTTTGTCTACCTTCAGGGTAAAAGCTGGAGGGGCAGCTTTCTTTTGGACAGAGGAGCTGAAGAAGCCATTGTTTTTTTTTTTGTTTGTTCAGCCCTCCCCCTTGCTGTGCAGACACCATATCTGAGTTTCCATCAAATTGGCTCTTACCTTTTGTCTGCCCCATCCTACAGATTGCCTGAGGTCATATCCCACCCAGCTTTCAGGCACACCTAAGCCACTTCCAATGGCTTTTCCATATAAACTGCCTGCCTTGCCTCATGCTGTGAATTTTCCTAAAATCTCTCAAAGGTTCACAAAACCCAAACAAGCAGCATCTGGCTTTGGTGTGTTCCCTACCTCAGCTGAGCAACCCTAAATCTGACACTATCCACAACCGGCCTTGATTTGCAGCTTGGGCTCTCAAGGCATCTCCAAGCACGTCATGGGTAGTGCCATATCTGGATTGTTTTGTGCCTCATGGCAGGAGCCCCCAGGCAGGGCACTAACTGCTGCTGAACTTGGCCTGCAGTTAGTCCCCTTCTAGGAGGCCCCAAAGCTTGCAGGCCCAGTAGCTAGCTTTGAACTGGTCCAGAGCATCACCCAGCCCCTCCTAGGATGACACACCCAAAGGACACACTGGGCAGGCACCAGAGCCCTGCTAAAGCAAACTGGAGACATAGCAGCCCTACATAGAAACAAACAGGGTGGCAGCCAAAATGGGGAGACAAAGAAACATTTTCCACACAAATAACAGAACAAAGATCCAGAAAAAGAACTAAACAAAATGGAGACAAACAATCTACCAGACACAGAGTTCCAAACATTGGTTATATGGGTGCTCAATGATCCCAGAGAGAACTTCAACAGAGATAGAAAACATAAAAAGGAACCAATCACAAATAAAGACTACAATAATTGAAATGAAGAATACATTAGAAGGAATCAACAGTAGATTAGATGAAGCATAGAACTGAATCAGTGATTTAGAAGATAAGATAGCAGAAAACACCCAATAAGAACAGCAAAAAGAAAAGAGAATCCAAAAAAATGAGGATAATTTAAGGGGCCTCTGGGACAAGATCAAGCATAGCACAATTCACATCATTGGTGTACCAGAAAGAGAAGAAAGAGAGCAAGGAATTGAAAACCTATTTGAAAAAATGATTGAAAACTTCCCTAACCTGGCGAAGGGAATAGGCACATAAGCCCAGGAAGTGCAGAGAGTCCCGAACAAGATGAACCAAAAGAGGCCCACACCAAGACACATCATAATTAAAATACTAAAGGTTAAAGACAAAGAATCTTAAAAAGCAGCAAGAGACAAGCAGTCAGTTTCCTACAGCGGAGCTCCCATAAAACTGTCAGCTGATTTCTCAACAGAAAATTTGCAGGCCAGAAGGCATTGGCAGAAAATATTCAAAGTGATGAAAAGTAAGGACCTACAACCAAGATTACTCTACCCAGCAAAACTATCATTTAGAATCAAAGGACAGTTAAAGAGCTTCCCAAACAAGGAAAAGCTAAAGGAGTTCCTCACCACCAAATCAGTGTTACAAGGAATGTTACAGGGACTTCTTTAAGACAAATAAATAAATAAATAGCAATAACTACATATCTATCAACAATTACTTTCTATGTAAATGGATTAAATGCTCCAATCAAATGACATGTTACTTTGAGGGGCATGTGCGTCTATATGTTCATTGCAGCATTGTTTACAATGGCTAAGATGTGGAGGCAGTCTGGGTGATTGTTCATCAGATGGAAGAATGGATAAAGAGGAAGTGGTACATATACAATGGAATATTGCTTGGCCATTGAAGGGAATGGTTTCTTGCCTTCTGTGGTGGCATGGATGGGCCTGGAGGGCATTGTGCTGAATGGAGTTATGTCAGACAGAGAAAGACAGATGCAATGTGATTTCATTTATATGCAGAATCTAAAGAATAAAAAAAACAAACAGAAACAAACTCATAAATAAGAGAACATTTTGATGGTTGCTGGGGGAGGGGTTGGGAACGGGTGAAAACAGGGAAGTGATTAAGAAGTACAGGTTTGTTGTTAAAAAGTAGTCATGGGGATGTAGGGTATAGCATAAGGAATATAGTCAATAATATTGTAATAACTATGTATAATGTCAGATGGGTATTAGATTTATAGGGCTGATAGATGGGATGGGGTTTGGGGACAAGGTGAAAAGATGAAAGCATTAAGAAGTGCAAATTGATAGTTACAAAATAGTCATGGGGATGTAAATAAAGCATAGGGAATATAGTCAATAATATGGTAATAACTATATATAGTGCTTGGTGGTTACTACGCTAGTCAGGGGATCACTGTGTAAATTATCTAAATGTCTAACCACTATGCTGTATACCTGAAATTAATGTAAAATAATGTTGAATGTCAACTTTAATGAAAAATTAAAAAAGAGGGGAAAGGTGAAGAGGAATAATAGGTTCAAATTTCCAGGTATAAAACAAATTGTCATGGGGATGTAATGTACGGCATGGGGGATATAGTCAATAATATTGTGATAGCATGGTACAATGTCAGATGATTGCTGGACTTACAATAATCATTTATTTAGTGTATAAATGTTGAATAAATGTGTACACCTGAAACTAATATGGTATGTTAGCTATATTTTATTAAAAATCCTTAACAAATATTCTGGTATAATATATAAAAAATTTGTTTATACGTTACATTAAAATCAAATAAACAAACACAACAATGTTTTTGAACCCGGAGATAAGAACAATTTTCTCTTGCAGCTTCAGAAAGGAATCAAAATGCTAACCTGAGGTTAATTGTTATTGTGTGTGTGTGTGTATGTGTGTGTGCATGCGTGTGTACGTGTGTGTGTGTGTGTGTGTGTGTGTACATATATGAATATGTGTTTTATGGCTGCTTTCCTGGAGGAGATGAAAGTCACTGTGATACTGACTTTTATGCCTGTACAGGATCAAGAATACCAGGGAGGGGGTAATAAATATATATTCTGAGGATCCAAGCAAATAATTTAGAAAGGAGCTCTTCCTTTTTTATACTTAGAATGCAAACAGTATAGATACTGTTGGTTGGTCATTTTTCCCAGAAGAAAGTGTTAAAGAACATGGGCTTTGGAGTCCTACATATCCCAACTCAAATTTCATCTCATTTTACTAGCTCTGTGATTTGGAAAAGTTGCATAAATTTGTTCTAGGAATTAAAGGGGGAAAAATGTAGATAAAAAGGCAGTAGCTCATTTCTTGGTCACCTTTATCCAGGTGAAATGTTGTTATGAATCCTTATATTTCAGTTGTTTTTTTTTTCTTTTCTGTTTATCCTAATGTTTTAGGCAACAAAAAGGATAGCATGGTTCAGGCAGGGTCAGCTGTATTAGAAAAGGGACCTCAGTGGACTTGGTGATGTAATCCCTATTTGTGATGCCTTTGCTATCATACTCTTAGGTATGTATGAGGCGGGTCGGTGAAAAAGAGAAACTCTTTGTTCAAAGATGTTTAGCCAACCACATTTCATGATGGCATTTCTTTATCTTGATTTTGTAAATGCTCAGGAATTGTGGCTGCTTTGAAATTTCGGCCAGGCAGCTAATGGAATTTTTAGGTTTCATCTGAACAAAAATGAAACTGGGGGAGGGGAGTCAGAAGAAGGCTTGCTTCTGTACATTACTTATTCACCTCTTAAATAACACCATCAAGACTTTGGAACTCAAAGCTAACATGGGCCTGTTTGGGTTGCAGGTGCTAGAAACCTTGATATATAGAATGTTGATGGTTCCTTTTGCTTTAAGCCTCCTCCTGCATGAATCCCTTGGATTTAGGTGAGTGGATATTAGCTGAGGTGAAATGAGATTGTAATTAAACTCTTGAATTTCCAGATAAAGGTTGGGATGGTGTCATTTTTCCCCCCCGCTGGAAATAGTTCTTATGCTGTGCTGTACTGTAGTTGGGTCTCAAGGATTTGAGTCTCTGGAATACAAAGAGGCAGAGATCTAGCCTGAGAATTGCCTGGGTTTACTTAGGAAATAGTCCCAATTACTTAGAAAGACTCCAGAGACTGCCACTACTATGAATGCTTCCCTGTGTTTCCTATCTCTTCTTCCCTTCACCTCCTCTCAAAGAAAATCAAGTCTAGTCCAATGCTGGCTTTTTCGTTATAGCGGCACCCAATTAGCCTGGGTACGGCACATCCAAGGACCAGTCTTCTTAGTCAGCCTTGCTTTCCTCTATGATACTCCCTGCATCCTCATTTTATGCTCCTGCATGTGCTTACTCCATGACTGCATGGTAAAAGCAGTGCATTGGGAGTGAGGCAGAGCAGAGTAGAATCTTGGCTCAGCCTCTAACTGTGCGAACTTGGGCAAATTAATTTACTTCTGGGTTCTAACTTCCTAGCATGTAAAAAATAATCATGTCTATCTAGTCTAGTCAATCTCAAGAGTAACCTTTTCCCTGCCTCCCATTTAATATCCAATTTGCATGAAATGGGAAGAAAAACTGGATATACTCTCAGGGGCCACCCGAGGTTTGGCCTTGAACCAGATGCTATACAGAAAGAACAGGTCAGACTTGAGTGTCTGCCCCTAAGGCAGCCTACAATATTGTGGGAAAATCTGGCCAATACATTTGAATACTTTGATACATTTCCCCCTCTTCAAACTCTCCTCCATCATGTGCATTATGTACAAACATTCTCTGGAAACTGGTCAGACAGGGCTTACTATCTTCACAGAAATCTATCAGTTTTCCATAATTCTCCACTGCATTCCTGGGTATTAGCCACAGGCATGCCACAAAATTCACAATGCATTTGTGCCTGAGCCACACTCTGCCATGGCCTCAACTCTGCATCTAGTTAACTGCCTGAAGCAGCTAAAAATTCCAGCCACAAACTTTACTGAAGGGGATTCACTTGAGCTCCATAAATGATTGACAAAAACGGTGTCAAACATTACCTAGTTTAATACATGGCCACTCCCTAAAGGGAGTTCAGAAAAATAGGGCCTCCTTATCATCAGGCTTCTAATAATTACAAGAGCCAGGAACCATTGCACAGACCTGACAAGTACATGTGGTGACAATATGACAACATTTCTAAAGGAGTTTATTTTCAGACCTAGAGAAGAGTAGATAGTGTTCATTAAAAATAACATTCTAGAATGTGTAGACTTTAAGGGGAAAGAGCTATGTCTTTTGATGAACAGTTAATAATCTTATTCCTTCTCAAAAAATCACTTAAGAACTTGTTCTATAGTTAGTCTATTTCTTCCCTATAGGTCTCTAGCAGTAGAGGAAGCTTTCTGAAAGCCACAAGCTCTATGCTTGAGGTGATATCAGGTATTGGTTTGTGCATGATCTTGTTCATGTGTGTTTATTATGACACTGGGAAGGACCCTGCAGCATTTTCTATTCCAGGTAAGATAAAAACTACTCTGGTCAGAAGAGTATATGGGCTATAGCTTCAGAGATGGGTTATCTTCGACATTACCTTGTGTCTGTTCTATAGAGAAACTCAGTTATGCAAGGGTTTTAGTGGTCCTCCATCAAAGGTAGGAAACAGCCCTGTCAGTAAATGATTGACCTGGCCTCCTGGGGTGATAAGCTTAGGTAAACAGGCTTGATTCTGCTCCAGTAATTTCAAGAATTTTAACTCCCTAGGTCCCAAAGCCAAAAAATGCACATGGCTTCCTGGGAGATCCTGTCATTTGAGGTTGACAGCCATCTGCAGGGACAGAGTGTTCCTCAGAATTATATGTAAACTGTCCTCTCTGGTATATCTAGGAAAGTGGAAAGAATTCTCACAAGCAAAATTCTGGAACAAAGCCATGTTTGCAGAACCATGGTGGATGGAAGAATGTCAATAAATCACAAATATGATTTTTTTTTTATAATGAGTGATGAGAAACTTTCCAAACTTTTGAAATATGTAGAACAACTACATTTTTTCAAAGGAGAGAGAAGATGGAGGAAAAATACAGCCTGCTTTCAGAATATGTTGGTGGACAAATATTGAATTCTCCCAACACACACCCACGTCTACCATGTCTCCTTCAGTAAACCATCATCAGACACTCTGGCTACACAGCTGGGCAACACACTTGTCCTGTAATGTTGAGAGAAGGGCCTGTGACCAGGCAGATCACCTACCTTGATTGCTGAATTCAATTTAGAATCCTTCCTCAGCTTCCTTCCTGACTCAGCAGTGATAGCCCATGACTGTTCCAATCCTTATTGAAGGGTTTGAGATGTTGGGAAGAAGTGTCCACACAGGTTTTACATTTTTCCCAAGCAGGCAGTTGAGGTGTTCCCCTTCGTTTCCTGTCCTGCTCTCTCTCTGGCCCTGGCAGATAGTGGTCACGGGCAGTAACTTGCTTGCAGCCAGGTATGTTGACAGATGTGAAGGAGGGAGCCTGTGCTGGTCTCAGCTGCCTGGTCTGGCCAATCATTACACGCCAGGCAGGCTCTTAGTCCTGCTCAAGCCTGACCAGAGATCTTGGTGACAAAAATAGACAGCAGTACTGTAGGGGGCCAAAAAGCAGGGTCTGTTAGCTACTGACAATCCAGAAAAGCAATTACCTTGCAATTGGATCTGTGAAGTAGACAAGAGGAAAATCCCTTTCATTTCACTCCTTTTTATTTTAGCAATCTCAGAACGGAACTTGGAGGTCACTTGATCCAATATCTCTTTTAATAATGGAATTTCTTCTGTTGAGTTCTTGTCTGGTAAGAATCATCTGGAAGTTCTTTGAACAAATATGGTTGCCACTGATTGAGAGTGCACCATATATGTTAGGCACTTTATATATATTACCACAAATCATCATAATAACCTTGAGATTTTATGCCCATTTTGTGGGTGAAGGAACAGAGGCTCAAAGGTATAATGGTCATGCAACGAGTAGGTGCAGAAGTCTGGGTTTGAACTCAAGTCTGCTCTAAAACCAGTACCAGTGTCAATGCACTTTCCATAATTCATGCTGTGGTAGGCTATATAAAAGCCCCCAAGGTCCTAATCCCCAGAATCTGTGACCTTACATGCTAAAAGGGACTTGCAGATATGATCAAGTTTAAGGATTTTTTTTTTTTTTTTTTTTTTTTTTGAGGACAGTGTCACTGGCCCTCATATGTGGGACCGAACTGGGGCTGCTGGCTTTCCAAGCCAGCACTTAACCACCGTGCCACTCAGCCAGCCCCAAGTTTAAGGATTTTGAGATGGGAGATTATCCTGGATTATCCAGGTCGGCCCAGTGTATCCTAAGGGTCCTCTAAAGAGATCAGAATCAAAATAGGAAATGTGATGACCGAGCCAGAGGTGCCATGTTGCTGGTTTTGAAGATGGAGGAAGGGGCCATAATCCAAGGAAGGTGGCTTCTAGAAGCCAAGAAGACAAGGAAATGTATTTTCCTCTGGAGACTCCAGAAGGAACACAGCCCAGCTGGCCCAGTTTGGATTTCTGACTCCAGACTTGAAAGGTAATTCCACATAGGAGTGCTCTTAACTTAGCCAAGCTCTCCCTTCCTGAAATGGCAACTCGTGGGTCCTCACTCTTCCCTGCACAGAAGGCAGTCAGGGAGGCACTTGGAAATTATGGGAAAGGACACTGAGAAAGGACTCAGAGTCCAGATTCTAGTCCCAGCTCTGCCTTAGGCTGTCAGTCTGACTATCAGTTTTCTCTCATATGACATTAGTACATGCACAAATGTTCTTTGGTCCCTTCCATATCCAAAATCATAAGATTCTAAAATCTCAGTCATGTAACAATTTGAAAATATCTGAAGATACTCCTGTCATTTTTCTCTCAGTCTTTTCCAATCACAACATTCCTAGTTTCTCACATGACAGAACTTTTTGGCCCTTCACTCTCCTGATTGTCCTTTCCTGGGAAGGCTCTAATGTACCCATTTCCCTCTAAAATGTGTGCTCACATCTGTGCAGAGGGCTCAGCCATCCCTCTGTGTCTATCAGTGTTGCCTGGTTTCTCTGGCTTTCCCACCACCCTCTCTCTAAAACCCATCTATCTATCTCTGAGGATCCTTTGGATTGGTTTATTCTGTTTCTTTTTATCTTGTTCTAGCCAACCTTGACTCTTAAAAGAGAACATCTATAGTCAATAAATTCACATGAGTCTTTTTGTTTTTTGAGGGCAGTGTCACTGGCCCTCATATGTGGGATCCGAACCAGGGCCGCTGGCTTCCCAAGCCAGCACTTAACCACCACGCCACTTGGCCGGCCCAAATTCACATGAGTCTTAATTTACTATTACTTTCTTTTTTTTTTTTTTTAACAGGAAGGAACAAAGCTTTCTAGCGCTAGCTTAAATCCACCACCTTTGCTCACTTACCATCGTTTCATTGATCATTCGTTTTCACAGGCATTTGAAAGGCAGTGGTTTACAACTTTTTAGGATCATAGGAATCAGATTTAGGAATCTGATGAAAGCTGTAGATTCCCTACCAGAAAAAGGTTCACATACATCTAAAATTTTGTGTGCCATTTCAGGGTGTCTGGTTCCACTGAGGTTGTCCACCGACTCCTCTGATGTGTGACGAATTAGTTCTGTGCCCAAAATGTTGTTGGTGGGATAAACCTTTGCAAAAGACAATCCATCATCTTCTTCCAGATCTCCTTATCCTTTCCAGAGGCCTAGAAATGTGACTCCCTGAGCCTGGATTGGGCAAACACCCAGTGAGGATCAGGGCAGGAAAGGCTTTCGGCCAAAAAGCAGAGAAGTACTCAGGTTAAACAAAGAACAACTTTCAGTGGCCTCCTTTTGCAACAAGAGCTCTGTTCCTTAGAGCCTTTCTCCACTGAATGAATCTTATTCTTTAGACACCAAGCTCCTTAGATTGAAGCCATCTGCTTGCCTAAGGCTTCTTTCAATTGCATGATGCTACTGGACAGAGGCTGACACTTCTGTCCCCATTCCCTACCCCTGCTATCCAAAAACACTCCCCAGCTGTGCAAACACCCTGGTCTAACTAGTACTTTTGTTTTACTGGCCCATGTCCAGGCCATCCTGGGTGAGGTTTGAGGAACATGGGCTTTGGCCACTGTCCCACCCTTGTAACCTCCGACCCTCTCTGAGGAGGAAAGGTTTCAAGTCTTAAAAATAATAACACTCCTCTGGTCATAGAGAGCAGATTTGCAGAGGGGTAAACAAAGAAACGTACTTCTGAGCAAGAAGAATTCCTTTGGACACACACACACACACACACACACACACACACACACACACCAAAAATCCAGGACATTCATGGGCCAGCTGAGTGGTGCGTTGGTTAAGAGCTGGCTTAGGATGCCAGTTCTGAGCAGCAGGGCCCTGGTTCGGATCCCGCATATGAGGGCCAGTGACGCGGCGCCCTCTACAGCTAAGATGGTGAACAACAGCTCCACCTGGAGCTGGGCTGCTGTGAGTCGCTGGTGACGGCGTAGGCTGCAGCCCCTGCTGCAGTAGGCTGCCATAAGCTGGTGTGAGCTGCCAAGAGCTGCCATGAGTGGCTGTCCAGAGGCCAGCGACAGATCTGCCTCATCCGGGAAGAGCACAATGATGATACCAATATGGGCCAGTGAAGTAATGTCCTCTGCAACTAAAGTGAAGAACAAAAGGACAGCAACTTGTCTGTTCCCCTTCCCCAATTCCCCAATGCTGTTCCCCTCCCCCAATTCCCCAATAAAATCTTAAAAAAAAAATCTTTAAAAAGGAAAAATGAAATAGCATTAAAAAAAAAATTGGGCTGGCTGAGTGGCTCAGTTGGTTAAGAGCTCGCTCAAGAGTGCGAGCTGAGCTCTGAGCAACGGCGATTCAATGCCAGCCTGAGTTGAGTTGCTGTTGAGCTGCCAACAAGTGGCAGGATGGCTCAGCTAAAAAAAAAAAAAAAAAAAAAATCCAGGACTTTCAGGCATCATAGTCTCAGGGATTCACAGAAAATGAATCATTTTCCAAGCAGACGAAATGGGGTTTGCTCTCTGCATTCCATATGCCCAGTGGTCTATGGGACTGAGTGACTCCAACACCGTCCTCCCCCTCGTTTCTACTGCAGCACAGGACAACATGGAGAGAGCATGATCTGTGTGTGGACATCTACAGGAAATATGAAGAAAGCTCCTTTATGGAAAAAAGAGGTGATTTTCTATCTCATATAGCAGTTTGTTTATATATTTACTCAGTTAAGGATGTTCAAAGAGCACAGCCAAATGCAATTCCTTAGCAAATGTGTGTGATGGACTTAACTGTATTTTTTTTAAAAAAAAAAACCTGGAAAGGATCATAAACTTAGGTCCCTAGCATAGCTTCTTCACAGTGGACTCTTTAAAACCCTTAAATATTTCAAAAGAAAATTTAATGTCACTGTTGACAATCCCTGGATCACTTCAACAAAGAGAAGGTAACCACAAAATAAATACGATACAAACAAAACGATAAATGTTAGCTGGATACTATCGCCTTTTTTTGTCTTTGCTAGATAAACAAGGGTTAGAGAAGTTTCATCACTGAGCTAATCAGAATGATTTAGTGATTAATGATATCAATGCTATTCAAGGATGTGGCTCTCTTCCATCTATGTCATCTTGCATACCACCAGTGGCATGAATCCGACTCTCTGAGCAATGCATACTTGGTTTAGTGATTATGCAACTTTCTCTCCCACTGTCTGAATTTGTCTGCTTTATCTCTCATTTCTGTAATTAGCTCCTGCCAAATCATCCATCAATAAATACAATGATTAGCAATCCATCATGTGGAAGGGATTATGTTGGGCGCTAGTTGGAGGGTGTAGGTACAAAGTTCCCACCCCTACTACTAAGACTGATACTCTTGAGTATTAATATGTGCTAGGCTCTGTGCTAAATGTTTCCCATATGTTATCTTATTTGGATTTCTCAATAACCCCTCAGAGTGGGGACTGTTAGTCCTATATTTAGAGATGTTAGTTTGCCTAAGGTCACACAGCCAGGGCATGAGAGAGTTGGGATACAAATCCAGGTCAGTGCATCTCTGAAATGCCTGTTCTTAGCTACTGTGCTAAATAGGATGTTTATAATCCAGTTGTAATATGGTTAATTCAATCGTGATTAGATATTTAAAAGAGTTCATACATAATGTAACAGATCCATTGTCATCGAGGCAATGTCTCAACCTAAGGGTATGTTCAGAAATTGAGGGAGATAGTAGTATCTTGGCAATTACACCATGCAGGCTATACCTACTTTGCTTATGTTTGGACCCAGTACTATCTGCACCATGTTATGTTTTATTAAAACCAAATGGGAATGACTGAAATTGGTGTTTATTGAAGCCAAGCAGGGGATAGTATGGTGGACTTACTAAACAATAACTACAAGTACAAGCCGAAAATTCTGACTATGACTGTTCTTCAATTGCCATGGTAACTTGAACAGAAATATAACTATCTCCAATTACCAGTTCTATATGAAATGAATGAGTACTTAGAATTAATTTGACCTCGGTTAAATTCATACATAAATTCATACATACTTTCACCTCAGCCCACTACTTTTGTTGGAGCTAGAACACAAAAGAGACATTCGCTGAAATTAAATGACCTCAGGTATTCTATTATGAAGAATTAGGAATGAGGAAAATATTGGACTTTTTTTTGCCAACAGAAACTGAGGACCCACTCTTATTTGTCCTTTATACACACAAACATATAATCTCTGTAGTGTTCTGTGTCTGGGCATTTGGCAGCCACTCAGAGTAATGTGGGCTGGAGATAGCAGTCAGGTGAGAAGATGGAGGTCGATAGGACCTGACCTGAGCTAGCAGCAGCAGATGAAGTGCTGAGGATGACGTTTATACAAGCACGGGTGACAAGGCTGTGTGTACCCTTCATGCACAGCTCATTTGGGGATTGCAGGCATGTGCAGCTAATTCTAACACATACTTGACATGGCTGACAGGGTATCCATTCAATATAGTATAATAAGGTGTTTTACGGATGCTGAATGTATAATTTGCAACACAAAACTAGAAGTGAACAAATAATCTAATAATCTTACAAACAAAGGAGAAGTGCTTGCTAGTTTTGTATTTATTATAATACTAGGTTTAAGCTTATTTAGGTAGTTCAAACCAAATACAAGAAGAGACAACAATCATATCTATTGAACTTTTTTCACAGTCAAAATGAGGTAATCTGGCTTTACAATGTTTTAGTTTGAATGAAGCAGTATAATCCAGATAACAAGAAAGGAGATGTTTTTGAACAATGATTTCCTAGAGGGCAAAATGACAAGTGAAATGTGTATGATTAAGATAACTATGCCACAAAATACACTTCAAAGTATCAAGCAGCATATATGCAAAATTTTAATTCTAACCTTAAAATTGATATAATTTATTATTTACTTACTTTAGCAAACAGCATGCACTGTAATATAAAACAAGCATAGAGGATAAAATATAATGTCTGATAGAGCATTTTCAGATTCACATATCAACTGAATTCACCAAGACTTATTTTCACTATAACAATATCTCTACAGTTGTCCTCCCTTTTCCAAGGTTTCACTTTTTGTGGTTTCAATTACCCGTGGTCAACCGCAGTCCAAAAATATTAAATGTAAAACCCAGAAATAATCAACTCATGTTTTAAACTGTGCATCATTCTGAGAAGCGTGATGAAATCTCTGCGGTCCTGCCCAGGATGTGCCCTTTGCCCGGAGTCTCCATGCTGCATTTGCTCCCAGCCCATTGGTCACTTAGTAGCATCTAGGTTATCAGGTTGACTGCTGTGGGATTGCAGTGCTTGTGTTCAAGTAACTCTTATTTTCCTTAATAATGGACTCAAAGCACAAGAGTAGGGATGCTGGCAATTCAGATATGCCAAAGTGAAGCCATAAAGTGCTTCCTTTAAGTGAAAATGTGTTCAGTTATAAGAAAAACACAGTGTATATATGGTTTGGTACTATCTGCAGCTTCAGGCATCCCCTATGGGTAAGGGAGAACTACTGTATTTTCTAATTGCTGATCAGTGAGGTTAAGTATTACAGTTGGCATACCCACAATACATATATGCATATATAATACAATAATGCATACACAATCAGTATGTAATACTTATTAATTGGGGTTTAAATTAGTAAATATAATAGCAGCAAGGTACGACTCTGTCTAGAATATGTACTAAGATTTACCATATTGATATTATAGATTCGTGACTGAAGCGTTACTAGTGGAATAAACTAATAACAACTGTAAAACTGCAAATGTACAAAGCAATCAAAGGCCTATTTGACCTTTCAAAGTGCTGTGCTTCTCACTGGGCTCAAAGCTTGTGAGCAAGCCCCTGCTATCTGAATGACGTGCTGGCCCCAAGTTCTGGGCTCCAATCAGGTATAGTTCTAGTGACTGGATGGGGGGCGGGCAGAATAATGCATTTGAGAAGAGTAAGGAGCAAAAACCACTGTGATAAGAATGTATTTGTACATCATCGAATGTATGTGCTTTTTATTGTAAGTTCTGCCAGCATCCTGTGATTAACAGTAATCAGCAGATGATAAAGCATGGCCAGCAGACAAGAGGAGAAACTGGTATCCTGTGAAGGAGAAGACAAGGAATGAGATGGAAAATGCCTCTAGACTATTATTGATGGGTTGCCTCAATAGACTATGGGATTGAATTCCCATTGAAGAGGAGAAAAAACATTTCATCCAAACTATGTGGCTTAGAATGGATTTGAAAAGTGCTAAGAACAAGTTTTGCTGGAGAAAAGACTAGAATCCATTAGACTAGAAAAGACTAGAATCCATTGCAGAATAGAGAGAGTTGCCTTAGAGTATTTTCACAATACCTAAGATGATGCTATTTCAACAATATCAATAGCATTGTGTATTGTGTTCACTGGGTAACGACCAATTCGGTGATATAGTGACATTAGTGTCACTATTTCTAGTAGAAAGTTGGAGAAGCCAGAGGATAAGGAGATAGTGGATCCCTTGGGGCAGTAAAGAGCTGTTCAGTATCATTTGGAATTAAGGGTAAAGTTTCCAGCCAAATCACTTATCACCCAAGCAGTTCACTCCTGTGTGATCCAAGGCAACATTTGTGAGTGACAAGCCATGGTGGCAAATACCAGGAAGCAGTCTGAGGCAGAGGGCCACAGTATACTGGAAAGTTAGTGAATTTAGAGGGACAACCATGTTCTGTGCTGTACAAAACAAATTTCTTGTCAGTTTGGAGTTGGATGTTATCAATTTCTCTTCGTTTCCTCTGGTCATAACATGACTATTTGGCATGTATTTGGGAAAGCCCACCTCTCAGGGGCTCACATATATGTCAGCAGGTTTCTTTGAGCCCTGCTCATCTCATTATATGCCTCACTAAAGGCACCACTGTTGGACAAATTCTGAGATCCTGCACCACGCCTTTGAGAAATGAACCCGAGTAGCATTTCTGCACACATGCCACACAGGGAAGAATTACCACAACTGTAAACTCCCTTAATCTAAGGCATTTAACCTCATCCTTAGGGGCCTGATATTTTGGGAGCTAGTCAACCAAGGTTTGCAAAATAGCACTAAAGCGGCAGATGGCATCTTTATTCCAGATGAAAGAACCAAGGCAGATTTAGCACAGGGTCACTTCCTTGCTCAGCCATAGGAGGGGGAGGGTGGGGGTGGGGTTCTTGGGGCTGTGCCCTGCTCATTCGCCTATTCTGTTTCCCAGAACCTAACAGTAAAAATCTGCAGTTAGCCTACGGAGAACATTACAAAATGTCACTTGTGGCACATAATAATTCTGTCAGATGATCTGGGATTGCGTAGCCCTTTTGCTTCCCAGGAAAACAGGTGGTTTCATTTCAATCCTCTCTTCTGTCTCTCTACCTTCAGCTTTGCGCTAAACCTGGCTGGGGTGTAATATCTCAATGGGGAGCACTTTCTTATGGTCAGATTCAGAAAAACAGAAATAGAAAATCCTGTCACACCACAAAATTGCATTTAATTCCAGAATACTCCACGACATTACCTTCTTCAATAGAAGTGTAAACTTTGTGATGTGAATATAAGGTCATGAAAGAACTAGGATGGATTCTTACCTGGGCTCAGCTCTGTGCTTTTCTTTGAGTTTATATAAAATTCTGGTTTTGGACTGTGATTTAACTTCTCTCAAGAATTCAGGGGTCTGGACTCAGCACTACGGAAGATAACTAAATTTAAATACTAGACAGGCTAATACAACAAATATATATATATATTTTAAGAGGGCAGTGTCACTGGCCCTCATATGTGGATCCAAACCAGGGTCGCTGGCGTCCCAAGCCAGCTCTTAACCACTGTGCTACTCGGCCGGCCCAACAACTATATTTTTGACATGACCCTTTTAGATCTGTCAATAATGTAAAATTTAATCCTCAAGAATTTATCATTCCATCAATTCTACCTTGACCTCTGTCTCCAATCCTAAGTGTACCTTCTAAGTGTACCCATGAAACCACAGGGGTAACTCTAATAGACTTCAAATTCAAGCCTTTAAACACTGCTCTAATCTTTAGTTGAAACCTGTGATGGTCCCCTTTGCCACAATGCCATGAAAATGTGGCCAGGTGGCAAATGGTCCAAGGAGCTCATGAAAAACTCAGTCTATTTTTCAGAATAACTATGGTCCCGAATCCTAAACTCCTTTATAGCTCAATGAAGTAGTTTTTTCAGCTGATCTTGAAGTAATTTTGAGAGAATACGATAGTCTTATTTGATCTGAAAGGTTCCCGGAACTGTGAGAACATGTGATATGGTTGGGTCACCATTTTCATTGTTGGCAGTTACAGAATGATTCATAGAACTAAAGTCTATTTTGCCTCCGTCCTATCATTGCATCTCTTGCTTGGCAGAATGCACACATCTCTTACAATATGTTGAGTATCTCTTGAGGCAGAGATTCTGCCAGTTCAAGGGTGTTCATCAAGGGTGAATTGTAAATAATCTTCCTTCTACCTCCCAGAGCTCCAGCACAGATTGTAAGCCAGATTGGTGACCCAAAGCATCATGATGGAGTGAGCAGGGGCACTCGCCACGCAGAGCAGGACTCCATGCATCTGACCTTGGTACCGGTTTTCTGTGCTTTTTGTGTTATGCTCTATGACTTTTCCCTTATCATGCAAACACTGAGGTGCACTTACATGGTACAGCCCAAGCACAATTACATATTTTAAAACTAAATGAGAAAATCAAGTAAACATTTCACTGAACAGTCAGCAGCCATTGGGTGTCACTGGCATCCTGTGTGGGTACCTGTCACACACGTGGCCTCATAGCACCAAGCACCTGGTCAAAGCTGAGGCTCCAATAAAACAGAGAAGAAGAATTCTCCTCTTGCCTCCTTATCTCTTTGCCAAGTAACAAAGGGTTAAAGAAGGGACCCAACCTAGTCCCTAGCAATTAACCAAGAATTAAAAATAAGACCAAACTGAAACAATAACAACAAATAAAACCCTGAGGGTAGGCCAGGGGTTTCAAAGCTTGTCACTGGAGTTTAGTATTAGAATTGAAGGAAAATTGAGAAAGTGAGGCCACTCACTTTCTTAGTCTTTTCCAGAGAAGGCCCTAAAGAATTTGACAATAAAATCCCAAAAGCCTCTTGGGAGAGGGGTTCAAATATAAAGAAAATGAATAGTCAAACCAGATTTTCCCAGAGTCATTTGTGTTGTAACCTCCTCGAGCTGCGTAAGCAAAAGGTCAGGGCTTAAGTCACTTTACAGAGAGTAAAGGTTGGAAGACCAAGAGTTGGAGAGGGGGTGGAGTGCATGTGCTTTTATTAGCTCCCCTAGGATAACGCCCATTGCAGGCAACATGCAAATCCAGCTATGAACATTGAAGAACAGAAATGGGAAGCTACTGGGAGGTGGTCCAACAATTGTTATCCATGCAACATCCATCCAGGATTCCATGTTTATCTTTCCTCCTTAAGAACCCAGAAGCTGACACTTACTTAGGGATTTTCAGACAGTTCTGAAGAGCATCGATCATAGTGTACATATTCCTGTGTCCAGTTTTCTTTCTAGTGCCTTCGTTTCAACCGTCTTGTGGAGGGTCTTCCTCAAGAATTGAGAGTTCTTCATGGCTCATTTCATCTTCTGCCCCAGTGTGTGGCTCCTCAGATCGGGACAACACCCCACATGAAAATTGCTCCCCATGTGACTGGAGAGCCAGAGCGTTTACAGCAAAGTCAGAGGTCACTCACAGTCCTGAGATGCATGGTCCTGCTGAGGGAGAGGACCATGGCAGCATCTGGCCTGGGTGTGGAAAGTTCAGGAAGCTCCTTTGTGAGTGCTCTTGAGGTAAGAAGCACTGAAGATGCTTAATCTATAAATAAATAAATTAATAAATAAATAAAAACACAAGAGCGCTCTTTATAGATAAGCACCTCTTATCAATTAAAAAAAAAATCCCCTCTTGAGTTTCAAAGCCCTCATGCAATGGTGGTTAGTAGGCTCTAAAGAATCTGCAGAAAGTAGAACAATCAAGACACAAACTGGAAATGTTCCCACACTGCATATTTTTCACTTGATGACACACAAGTCATCCTAAATGTCTCCGAGGTAGTCTTGTTTTCAAGGAGTTACAGAATGGCTCCAAACCCACTTGGGGCATCCTCCTAAAATCCATTGCACTTTCCCAGGCATCCTGTGACTGCCTCCACACTGTCACCGACGAGGTACCTTCCATTAGTGTTGTGGCCCATAGCATGGACCCGAGCTCTGGGCAGACAACAATGAAATGCAATTCCAAGATCTGGCTTGATGATCCCATTCCAAAGAGGACTTTGACAAAATGATGCAGGTGCTTACCTGACAGCCATTTTGGGAAAAATTACAGAACTAAATAAATAATAATAAAAAAATCCAGCATGCAACAAACATGCATATCTATTTCTTGTTGGGCTCCACACCGTAAAGATCTCCCATCACTGTTCCTTTCACTTTTAAGAAGGGGACCAAATAAATAAAAAGAAATCAATGCTTTAAAACTGGGAAACACATTTCTGACATCAAGGGGAGTATGCACCCTTTATCTAAAGAATGAAGTCGACCAGTGTACCCACTACAAGCTATGTAAGAACAGCTTGTAGCTGAAATACCTTGGTGATAAATGTCTTACTCTCCCAGGGAAGAAGTGTTGACATTCAACATGTCTAGAGAGAACTGGTGTTTGACCCTTTCTCCCCTCAAGGCTCTAGGTTGATGTCAGAGCCACCTCATAGGGCAGTCTACACCTGCAATGAGCCATTCTTTTGATCAGCAATGCCTTTCTGGTTCAGTCTTCTCACTGACTCAAACACAACATCCTGGAAGACAACAGGGAACTAGGCCAATTAGGGGGACACTCAGTACCCCAATGGAAGTTGGAGACCCCAATTCCATCTTACATTCAACACTGTAAGCCATTGGAGAGATCCTAACCTTCACCACATGAAACACACTTTCTTCCCTTGGACTTAAATTTTTCAAAAGTCTCATTTGGGAAAAATGCAATTAAAAGCTCTGTGGTTTTATCCAAATGGCTCTGTAAGGAGGGGAAAAAAAATGCCCTCCTCTTCTTACTTCACTATCACTGCCCAAGTGCCATCCTAACAGAAAACCCTTCAGAACAGTAGCCTGGATCAACAAATTCAACATTCAGTTAAATAAAAAAATTAAGTCAGCATTTAGCCAAAGCTCTATCTTCCTGTAGAAGGTCATTCAATTCAATGACAGTTGTGGCAAAGTCCACCAGGTCCACGAAGTCAGATGTGATGATGTTGACACCCATGGCTCCAGGCTTCTGAGTTTTTACCCAGTCCAGGATGGCAGGAAGATTCCTACACAGAGGAAAATTTGGGGAGAAGAGAAAACAGCAGAGTTTAGAAAGACTCCTCCAGACATGGAAATAAAACATTTCCGTTAATGTAACAAAAGTATCTCAATAAAAGCACCAGGGCTCAGAAGTTTGTCCATTTAAGATTCATATCTCTTTCAGGGATGAAGTGATATCTATCCTACCAGAGAATTATACTTTCAGGGTTTTTGTGCTGGAAGAGATTATTGGACCCAAGCACCAAAGAGATCCATGTCAACAGGATCTTGAAAAACTAATATGAAGAACCTACTTATTAATTGGTTCTTTAATTTTCTATCACAAATGCTTTTATCACGAAAATTTTCAAACATATTGCAACATGAAAGAAATTCACAGTAAGTATCTCCACCATCTAGATTCTACCACTAACATTTTGCTGTACTTGCTTATCACATATCTATCCATCAATCCATCCTGATTTCTATCCTTCCATCAATACATCTTATATTTTTGACAAATTCCAACTGCAAATATCTACATACATCTCCTAAATACCTCAGAATGCATATTCATTAACAAGGGTTCCATATTTGTTTCAATTTTTCTTTTGACATAAAGTTTACACCCATTAAAGTACACAAATCTTAAGTGTACACTAGTTGAGTTTTGACAAATGTATACACATAACTCATACCTATATGAAGGTATAGAAAATTATCAGGACCCCAGAAAGTTCCTCTTCACATAGGCAACAATTATATTGGTTGTTTTTTTTCTTTTTGTACTACAGATTAAATTTGCCTGGTCTAGAACTTCATATAAGTCATGCAATATATATTCTTGTGTGTTAGGTTCTTTCATTCAGCATTATGGTTTTGAAATTCACCCATGTTGTTGCAGGCATCAGTGCTTTGTTCTTTATTTTAAATCACTAATAATATCCCATTGTAGGAATATGCTGAAGTTCGTTTATCCATTTTCCTATTGATGGATAAACAGGCTATTTCCAGTTTTTGGATATTATGAATAAAACTGTTAGGGACGTTCTTATAAATGTCTTTTAATGGACATTTATTTTCATTCCTCATGGATAAATACCAAGGAGTAAAACTGTTTTATTATGTGGTTGGTTTACATTTAGTTTTATAAGAAACTTTCAGATCTTTTCCCAAAGAAGTCATTCTATTGCATATTCCCATCAACAGAGTATGAGAGTTCTGGCTGCTTCACATCCTCTCCAGAAATGCTATCATTTTTTTTTTTTTTTGAGGGCAGTGTCACTGGTCCTCACATGTGGGACCCGAACCGGGGCCGCTGGCTTCCCAAGCCAGCTCTTAACCACCGCGCCACTCGGCCGGCTCAGTTTTTTTAATTTTAGCCTTTCTAAAGGGTGTGTAAAGAGATCTCATAATGTTTTAATTTGCATTTTTTTCTGATGACTAATGACGTTGAGCAATCTGTCACGTACTTATTGGACATTTGTGTATCTTCTCTGGGAAGTATCTGCTTGATTTTTTTTTTAACCCATTCTTTCCCTTTTAATTGTTGAGTTGTAGAAGTTGTTTATATATTCTGGATACTAGTCTTTTGTCAGATATAGTTTTTGATATTATATCCCCACCTGAGCTTGCCTATTAATTTTTCACTGGCATAGTTTAGTGAGTTGAATTTCTTAATTTTGATGGAGTCTACATCAATTTTTTTCTTTCATAGTTTCTGTAAAAGAAATTTTTGTCTACTCCCAAATCACAAGATATTTTCTTCTAAAAGTTTTATTTTAACTTTTATGTTTAGATCTAAGATCCATCTCAAGCTAACTTTTATATATGGTGTGAAGTAGGGGTTAAAGCCCACCTTTCCACATGGATAAACAGCCATTCCAGCAGTGTATGTGGCTCCTTAATAATCCAATGCTTACTCAGTTGTCCCACAAATACAGTGTCTGTTTCATTTTATAATTTGAGGGCTTTTCTATGTGATAGCTATAAAGTTTTGTGCATAGAAGCTCACAATTTAGTGAGGATAAACAATGATGATGATGCTGTGATACCTTCTACATTAGTAGTAAGGGTAAAATATCACAGTGGGTGGTACAGAGAGGAGGGAGGTATGAAGTGTCCTCATAGTTTTGCATTATGGTAAAAATAGCTCACTAAATACTCGATACGTTGAAACTGTTTTAAGGAAGCCACAAACTAGGGCTTACGTGTTGGAGATTTTTTAAGGAAAAAACCTACTCTAGGCCAAACTTGAAAATAAGCGAAGTTTATTATCTTAATAGGCTCCTTTCTCTTTCCGTTGGTAGACTCTCTTGGGTTGTCATCTTGTTTCCTTTTCTTCTTCAAAGCTGCCCTCCTTTCTTCGAATATACATCCTGACATCTCAGTCTTCTAGACAACCTTATCAAGGCCTTGGTAGAATTTTTTCCTCTCCTCTTTCTTTTTCTCTTAACATGACAATTAGAATCAGTCCTAGGTCTCTTACCTCACAATATAATTGGCATCTCATAAATCAATTTGCATTTTTATGTCATAGCTGATTATCACTTAATAGACTACCATCACAGAGATATTTCCATTTTCAACCGGGACTCTTGAAAACATAATAACCTCAATTTGACCTTATTCAACTTATTCAATTTCTCTCAGCCTCAGTCTCTCCCCCTGGAAAATGGGAATAATAATATCTACTTCATACAGATTTTGGGGGGAATTAAATAAATTCATGTAAAGTGCTTAGAACCATGTTGGGGATCCAGTAAGCACTATGTAAGAGTTTGGCACAAGAGAAGGAATCATAAATGGTAGAGTATGAGGTACAGCAATTTGGGGGATGAGGTAAGAAACTTTCCTAAAGTAGGCAATCACATCCTGTGGCCTAGGTGGCAAAATGTTGTGGTCTGAGAATGAAGGGCTACAAATACAGTCTTGTCCTGGAGAGAGAGACCTGGAATGCACAGTGCTTCACACAAAGGCCACAGCAGTACTTGACCCATTCAAGACTTTTAAAAAGTGCGTCAATGTTTAAGTATGAAATGAAGGCGCCATCTCCTGGTCACCACGGGGAAATGAGAATTAAAGGCTTGGTGGCAACTCCAGGGGACTCCAGCCAGAGCCAAACCCCTGGGGATCCCTGGAGCCTGAGCAGAGACATGTGGGAAAGGCATGGACTGCAGTCTCAGGTGACAAAGAGCTCTGTATCAGCTTCGGGTTGCATGTGTCAACTTTCCTCAAGGCAAGGATCAAATAACCAGGATTACGTACAAAGAAAGGGAAATGTAGAACCCACTGTGAGGAGGAGCCACTTATTTTCTTCACGCCTGGCATTTACAAAGATGAGAGATCAGTGAAGAGGGCTGGGCCAGATACTGCTGACAGGCCAAGAGGCACCAAATCCCAAGGCCTGCAGAGTAGGCTAGGAGCTTCCCTCTGAGGCTCACTCTACTGTTTCTGATAGGGATGCCATGCCCTATTTTGTGCCAGGTTCTGTGGCAGGCTTTTTCTTGTTAAGACTCTGTATCTTATGTGGTGTTAGTAACCCCATTTCACTGGTGAGAAAATTTGTTAAAGGCCACTCTGTTCTGAGGGGACTGCACTAATGTGCCAGGGTTGCCATAGGAAAATGCCAGCCTAGGTGGCTTAAACAATTTTAAGGAATTTATTATCTCACAGTTCTGGAATCTAGAAGTCCAAGATCAAGGTGTTGGCAGGTTTGGTTTCTTGTGAGGCCTGTCTCCTTGGCTTGCTGATGGCACCTTCCCATTGTGTCCTTACATGGTCTTTCCTCTGTGCACACCCATCCCTAGTGTCTCTTTGTGTATCCAAATTTCCTCTTCTTATAAGGACACCAGTCAGATTAGATTAGGGTCCATTCTAAATGCCTCATTTTAACTTAATTACCTCTGTATCGGCCCTATGTCCAAATATAGTTGCATTCTAGGTACTGGGGGTTACGGCTTTAACATATGAATTTTCAGAGAACACAATTCGTTCCTTACAAGGACCAAGTTAGGCTTCAATTTCATGCCTCTGATTTCAGTCTGTGTCCCCTTCTACAGTTCCATGGCTGCTCTGTCCTCAAGCTGAGGCAAACTACTTCATTTGATTTTGGTGGGAGTGCAAGGGTTCTAAAAATCTGGGGAAAACTCATAGAAATTCAGTCAGAATGTCTATTCATGGCTTCCTTTTAGGGTGATGAACCAAGCAAGATAAGATCTCAGGTATGAAATGCACTTGAGTTGGGGGTGGGGTGGGGTGGTGGTTAACTCTCTACTGAGAAAACCACCTCTCCATTTGTAGGAAACTATACCTTTTTTTTCCTCTTGATTAAACTGATAACCAGTGCCCAGTAGCAGTTTGACAGTGCCCCTGTATGTCTTAGTTAGGACAGACCTTCTGGGTACTGGCAGTCAGGGGAAGGCCCTGTGACAACTACTTCTTTCCTATGCTTGTTCAATAGCTCACAGGAAATGACAGCCAAATGCTGTGCTGGTATTAGGGAACAAATTCTTTTTTTTTTTAATTAATTTTTCTTTTTTGCTGAGCCATCCTGCCATCTGTTGGCAGCTTAGCGGCAGCTCAGCTTGGGCTGGGCATCGAACTGCTGTTGCTCAGAGCTCAGCTGGCACTCTTGAGCGAGCTCTTAACCAACTGAGCCACTTGGCTGGCCCAGGGAAAAAACTCTTAACCAAAGCTGAAATTCTCCCTTCAGTTGATATGGAGGCCTGGAAATGCAGGCTGCATCCTTGTAATATTCTTGTGACCAGTGGGAGTCGAGAAGCCTGTGTGTCTTCCCAGTCTTCGAGACATCTGCTTGCTACCAGTGGCACAGAAAGAAACAGGGCTCTGAAATGCGCTATATCAAGTCAGTGCTGAGCATTGAAAGGGGTAATAGTCCAACAATCAGATGTCCAGAGCTGAGGCTTTCACCAGCTCTGTGGGTCACTGAACCTTACTGAGCCTCATCTGAATCAGGGATGATAATGGGCTCCTGATAGTATGCCCTTCTAGAGGCTGGCTTAATTTCAGAATCAAATGAAATCATCTGCAGGAGGGTCCTGCATATTCAGAATACAGTATACAGCTATAGCTTATCCTTATTTTTAAATAATGCCCTCTTCCTTATTAGTATAGTCCTTTTATAATAGTGATTTTTCACGTTTGTTTTTTTTTAGAAATTTATGTTTTTATTTTTCCTGATAGATTGTAAGCTCCATGAGGGCAGAGACTACATTATTTATCCGGTATCTTTGCACTTAGCTCCTCCTAAGTACTCAATCTTTGCTAAATAAATAAATAAAGAATGTTAATCTACCAATTTACCACAGGCATGAGGGAAACAGTATGGATACATGAACATGTATTACAAAAAAAGAAACTTCGTAATTCTGGGTCTTTCAGATATATCACTGGTTTATGAAATGCTCTGTTCCAGGTTCCGCACAAGTAATTCAGGGAAGACTTAGTACAGCCACACAAAAAGGTGTTTCTGGTTTTGTTCATGGCAACATCACCAGGAGCTCTCCCTGGGAAAGAGAAGTTCAGGTTTGCTCTCTAAACTCCTGCCCAGTGATCTCCTGTTATCTGAAGCCATGCTATCCAATTTTAGAGCCAAATGGACAGGGACACGCTTTTGGATGAACCCTTTACTATTTGAACTCTGGTGCTCACCACCTGGAATTCAGGAACCAAAATGATTCTTGTAAATATTCCCTGTTACCCAAGCATATTAGCTTCCTCAGCATGGATTGCAAGGGATGTTCTATCATCCAACTGTAGTTAAAACAGTCCCTTTATACATAGACATACACATACATATGTACATGTATACAAAGGCATGCACACATGCATATATATATATATATATATATATCATTCTTTTTCTTGACGACACCGATCATCTACTAGTGTCCAGGATAACGGACATTTTCTAATACACAATTTCTGATGCTTCTCCTACTTGACTGTACAGCCCGGATTGACTTTGCTCTGAGAAAGTATTTGAAGCTATGGCATGGTGGGTGGCATCCTAAGCTGCTTCTTAGGACTCGCTGTGACTATGGGAGGGAGAAGGACACCTCAAATTCTTGCAGGGCCACCTCTGAATTTCTACAACCTTGCACAGTAGTCTCCCTTGATGCTTCTTAGGTGAGTACTGGGGCCAGCTGCAAGGGCAAGGGTAAGAACCCAATGGGACCACGTGCAGGAAATAAGTAGGCTGGTGTTGGTGTAAAGTGCTTTGCTTCAGTGTCAAAATTTAGAGCATATTTATGGTATAATATAATACATACATTTTAACAAAGTATTTTTGAGAGATTCTTTGGACATGGTTAATGCAAGTCACCTCAAATGCAGTTTTTTTAAAAAAATATAAGGTATTTTGTTTTGCTATTATTTTAAATCTTCAAACTATATGGTTTTACTGCTGCTTGTTCAGAAGAGAGCTGAGATAAATGCTTTTTTTTTGTCATTGTTGTTGTTGTTGTTTTTAAAAAAAACCTTCCTTGTGGGATGAAAGAAAATTCTTACCTGTGAACCAGAGTGTTCTTGAGGCCGCCAACCAGCCCTCGGGCAATGGTCTTCACTCTAGGGGTGAGAATCGCTTGGGAGACGTGGAAGGCACCACGTGGGGTTCGCTCACTCAGAGTTGTCTCCAAGAAGAGGATTAGCTTGCGCACACTTGTGGTATTGGCCCAGGGCGCTGGGATCTTCTTTCCTGGCCACAGGAAGGGGTATTGCTTGTAGAAGGGACAGTGATAGAAAATGAGGACCTGAAACATTCCAAACAGAAAAGGGAGAACCGTTCATGAAGGAGCTGAATGTTAACTCGTTGGCTTTATGCTGATTGAGAGGATGAAAGGCAAACAAATATAAACATGTGGAAACTCAAGAATAGTTATATATACTTTTAAAAAATCAATAAGCAAAGATTTAAGTACTTGTATATGTTTGGCTTGAAGATTCTTTATTTTTATTTTTATTTTTTTGAAGATTTTATTGGGGAATTGGCGGAGGGGAACAGCGTTGGGGAATCGGGGAAGGGGAACAGACAAGTTGCTGTCTTTTTGTTCTTCAGTCTAGTTGCGGAGGATGTTGCTTCACTGCCCATGTTGGTATCGTCACTGCGCTCTTCCCGGATGAGGCAGATTGGTCGCTGGCCTCTGGATGTCGCTCACCGTGGCTATTGGCAGCTCACGCTTGGCTGCCAGCCGCTCACGCTGGCTGCCGGCCACTCACTGTAGCCTATGGCAGCCCACTGCAGCAGGGGCTGCAGCCCACACCATCACTGGGGCTCGCACAGCCCAGCTCCAGGGGGAGCTGTTGTTAGCTGTAGAGGGCAGTGTCACTGGCCCTCATGTGGGATCCGAACCAGGGCCGCTGGCATCCCAAAACCAGCGCTTAACCAATGCGCCACTCGGCCGGCCCCAAGATACTTTATTTTTGTCATGAACACCTTTGGAAGTATGGCAAAATCCTAAATCCCTTCTCAGATTATGATTTATTTATTTATTTAGGTATTTTTTAAATTATTATTATTAGTTACAGATGTACAAAACAACGCAATAGTTATCTTTTTCACCCCATACAAAGTGACTACTCCCTCCCCCGTACTTTGCCTCCGAACCCCCAATATCATACATATCTATTACAATTCCATTGACTCCATCCCCACACTATATTCCACATCCCATGACATATATGTGTTAAATTATAGTTGACATCTAATATTATTCAGCGGCAGCTTCAGATGTACAGTGCAGTAGTCAGGCCACTACACCGTCCATGAAGTAGTCTCCCTGACAAGACATGATGAGTCTTTCTGATCCCCTAAAAAATATATATTTACAACATTATTGATTATATTCCCTAAACTGTCTCTTCTGTCTCTGCAGTAGTATTGTAGTTATCAGTTTATGTTGCCTCGTCCCATCCCCTTCTCCCTCATGCCTGCCCCCATCCCATCTAGCCCTCATCAGTTTTTCCTTTGTGTCTCTAAGACTATTTCTGTTTACATTGCTCGTTTATTCAGTTCTTTAGATTCCACATATACGTGAGATCATATGGTATTTGTCTTTCTCTGACTGACTTATCTCACTTAGCATAATGTTCTCTAGGTCCATTCATATCGTTCCAAATGGTACGATTTCTTTCATCTTTACAACTGCATAATACTCCATTGTGTAAATGTACCACAGTTTCTTAATCTAGTCATCTAGCAATGGGCATTTTGATTGTTTCCAAGTCTAATTGTAAATAGTGCTACAATGAACATAGGGGTGCATATATTTTTTTCGAATTAGTGTCTTGGGTTTTTCAGGATAAATACCTAGGAGAGGAATTGCTGGGTCAAAAGGTGGTTCCATTTCCAGTTTTTTGAGATACCTCCTAACTGACTTCCATAGTGTCTGTACCAGTCTGCAATCCCACCAACAGTGCAGCAGGGTCCCCTTTTCCCCACAGCTCCGCCAGCACTTGTTGTTTGTTGATTTATTGATGATAGCCATTCTGACCAGAGTGAGGTGGTATCGCATTGTGGTTTTTATTTGCATTTCTGTGATGATTATGAGGTTTAACATTTTTTCATATGCTTGTTGGCCATCTGTATGCCCTCTTTAGAGAAATGCCTCTTCATATCCTCTGCCCATTTTTTAATTGGGTTGTTTGTTTTTTAGTGTTGAGTTGCATGAGTGTTTTATAAATTTTGGATATTAACCCCTTATCAGATATATCATTGACAAATATCTTCTCCCATTCAGTAGGCTTCCTTTTTGTTTTATTGATGGTTTCCTATGTTGTGAAAAAATTTTTAAGTTTGATATAATCCTAGAAGTTCATTTTTTCTTTTACTTCCCTTATCTGTGGGGATATATCAGCAAAAATATTGCTCAGGGTAATGTCTGCAAATTTACTCGCTATATTTTCTTTTAGGAGTTTTATGGTTTCAGTTCTCACATTTAAGTTTTTAATCCATTTTGAATTTGTTCTTGTATATGGCATAAGCAGGTGGTCCAGTTTCATTCTTTTGCATGTGTCAGTCCAATTTTCCCAGCACCATTTATTAAATAGACCATCTTTAACCCAGTGTAAATTCTTGTTTCCATTGTCATAGATTAACTGTCTGTATATGCGTGGATTTATTTCTGAGCTCTCTGTTCTGTTCCACTGATCTATGTGCCTGTTTTTATGCCAGTACCATACTGTTTTGATTACTGTAGCCTTGCAGTATGTTTTGATGTATGGTAGCATGATACCCCCGACTTTGTTCTTACTTCTCAGGATTGCCGAGGCTATTTGGGGTCTTTTATGGTTCATATGAATTTTAGGATTATATTTCCTATTTCTGCGAAAAATGTCCTTGGTAGTTTGATAGGAATTGCATTGAATCTATATATTGCTTTGGGCAGTATGGACCTTTTAACCATATTAATTCTTCCTATCCATGAGCATGGTAGGTGTTTCCATTTATTTGTATCTTCTTTTATTTTTTTCTTCAGTGTCTTATAATTTTCTTAGTACAGATCTTTTACTTCTTTGGTTAAATTTATTCCTAGGTATTTTATAGTTGTTGAAGCAATTGTAAATGGGACAGTTTTCTTAACTTCTCCTTCTGTTAGTTTATTATTGGTATATGCAAATGCAACTGATTTCTGAACATTGATTTTTATCCTGCTACTTTACTGAATTCTTCTATCAGTTCCAACAGTTTTTTGATGGAGTCTTTGGGGTTCTCTCTATATAGTATCATGTCATCTGCATATAATGACAATTTTACTTCTTCCTTGCCAATTTCAATATCTTTTGTTTCTTTCTCTTGTCCGATTGCTGTGGCTAGAACTTCCAGAACTATGTTGAATAAAAGAGGAGAAAGTGGACAGCCTTGTCTTGTTCCTGATCTTAAGGGGAATGGTTTTAGCTTTTCCCCATTGAATATGATGTTAGCTGTAGGTTTATCATATATGGCCTTTATTATGTTGAGATATGACCCCTGTATTCCCACTTTGCTAAGGGTTTTTAACACAAATGGCTGTTGGATTTTGTTAAATGCTTTTTCTGCATCTATTGATATGACCATGTGATTTTTATTCTTCATTTTGTTTATGTGGTGTATCACATTAACTGATTTACAGATGTTGAACCAGCCTTGCATACTATGGATGAAACCCACTTGATCATGATGTATGATCTTCCTAATATATTGCTGAATTCTGTTTCTTAATATTTTATTGAGAATTTTTGCATCTATATTCATCAGGGATATTGGCCTGTAGTTTTCCTTTTTTGTGCTGTCTTTATCTGATTTTAGAATCAGGGTGATAGTGGCTTCATAGAAAGAATTTGGGAGCCTTCCCTCCTTCTGGATTTTTTCGAATACTTTGAGAAGAATAGGTGATAGTTCTTTTTTGAATGTTTGATCAAATTCACTTGTGAAGCCGTCTGGTCCAGGGCTTTTGTTGTTGGGAGCTTGTCAATTACTGATTCAATTTCCTTGGTAGTAATCAGACTATTTAGATTTTCCGTTTCTTCTTGAGTTAGCTTTGGAAGGTTGTATGCTTCTAGAAAATTATCCATTTCTTTCAGATTGTCAAATTTGTTGGCATATAGTTGCTCATAGTAATTTCTTAAATTTTTTTGTATTTCTGTGATGTCTGTAGTCATTGCACCTCTTTCATTCCTGATTTTACTAATTGGAGTCCTCTCTTTTTCTTTTTTTATGAGCCTGGCTAGAGGTTTGTCAATTTTGTTTATCTCTCAAAAAAACCAGCTCTTGGTTTCATTGATCTTTTGTATTCTTTTTCTGTTCTCTGTATCGTTTATTTACGCTCTGTTCTTTATTACCTCCTTCCTTATACTCCCCTTTGGCTTCTTTTGCTGTTCTTTTTCCAGTTCCCTGAGGGGTAAGGATAACCTGTTGATTTGAGATTTTTCTTCCTTCTTTAGGTAGGTCTGCACTGCTATGAACTTCCCTCTAAGGACTGCTTTCACTGCATCCCAGAGATTTTGGGTCGTGGTGTTTTCATTTTCGTTTGTCTCGAAGTATCTTTTGATTTCCTCCTTGATCTCATTTGTGACCCACTCACTATTTAGTAGCATGTTATTTAGCCTCCATGTATTTGTCAGCTTTCCGGATCTCTTCTTATAATTGATTTCTAGTTTCATAGCATTGTGGTCAGAGAAGACACTTGAAATGTTTTCAATCTTCTTAAATTTACTGAGTCTTGTTTTGTGGCCTAACATGTGGTCTATCTTGGAAAATGTTTCATGTGCACTTGAGAAGAATGTAAATTCTGTGGCTTTGGGGTCAAATGCTCTGAAAATATCAGTTAAATCCAACTGTTCTAATGTGTCATTTAAGGTTGTTGTTTCTGCATTGATTTTCTGTCTGGAGGATCTGTCCACTGGTGACAGTGGGGTGTTGAAGTCCCCTACTATGATAGTGTTACTGCTGATCTCCATCTTTTGTCTGACAATGTCTGTTTTATATATTTAGGAGCTCCTATGTTAGGTGCATAGATGTTTACTAGGGTTATGTCCTCTTGTTGGATTGATCCCTTTATTATTATGAAGTGTCCTTCTTTGTCCTTTATTATATTCTTCAATTTAAAGTCCATTTTATCTGATATAAGTATCGCTACTCCAGCTTTTTTCTCAGTTCCATTTGCATGAAATATTTTACTCCATCCCTTTACTTTCAGCCTGTATGTGTCTTTTGATCTGAGGTGAGTCTCTTGTATACAGCATATGCAGGGGTCTTGCTTTCTTATTCATTCAGCCACCCTATGTCTTTTGATTGGAGCATTTAATCCATTTACATTTAATGTGATTATTGATAGGTGCCTATTTATTGCCATTTTGTTATTTGTGTTCCTAGTCTTCCTTAGTTAGGTTGTTTTTCTCTTCTGCTTAAAGAAGTCCTTTTAACATTTCCTGCCAAGCTGGCTTGATGGTAATGAATTCCCTTAGCTTATTCTTTTCTGGGAAGCTCTTTATTTCTCCTTCAATTTTAAATAACCTTGCTGGATACAGCAATCTCAGTTGTAGGCCTTTATTTTTCATCACTTTGAAAACCTCCTGTCACTCCCTTCTGGCCTGCAAAGTTTCTGTAGAAAAGTTGGCTGGTAATCTTATGGGGGTGCCCTTGTAAGTAACTTGATGCCTTTCTCTTGCTCTCAGACTATGATTTAAATGAATGCATAAAATAAAATAGATGGGATTACATCGGAAATCAATGAGATGGAAATAGAGCTATTAACATATTAACTGAATTTGCAATAAATTAATGTCTGTGCTCATGAGTACATTAAATAAAAATATTTTGTGTTAAATCTAATAAGTTCCATAATTTTGAATTAATGATAGGTATAAAAATGACATTTTAAGATATCTGCAGTAACTGAAATGTGATATGGAAATATCTGTGATTTCTATAGGGACCAAGTTTCAGGTAGGGCCAGTACTGCTCAGTGTGCCTGCCTGCACTCATAATCCATGGGCATGCTAATTTTCAGTTAAAGCCTAGTGAGAATAAATGTGCAGTTTTTTTCCCATCCAAATTCACAGAACCTCTTAAATTCTTTGGACCCCAAGTGGAGAACCCCTGCAGCTACAAGTTATGGCTCAGATGCTCACAAAATTGACACTTAGCTCTTGGAGTTGAGATCAACACATTGATCTAATTTGGGAGTACATAGATTTTCGATTGTGCATGCTGACTCTGAATGAAATAACCTTTCGCAGAAGCGAGCCAGGAGCACACTACTTAAGGCAGGGGAGACTTCCAGGATGTGAAGGATCTCCACAGGGACCTCTCAGAATGGTAATGATTTTGAAAATAATTAGCAAGCCACATCTACAGCATTAATTAGTTTCTGGAAAGCATCTGAGGGATGGGGAACTGCTATTTTGATTGTCCCAATTCAGAACTCTGCTGCTTAGGTTTCCAGAAGTCATATATTTCCCCGCCTCCAGGCATCAGTGATCTCTATCTGGAGGAATGTCCAGCGGGCATGCTTGCACTCCTGGGACTGCAAGCCTCAAATAGCTTGCCCAGAGCTAATCCTCCAGGCACCCGAGAAGGAGGGCTCCGCATGTGTGTCTAGTTTCCAGGGTGCTTTTAGCTTTTAATTAAGGTGCCTGACCAACTGCTCCGGGAGGGCTAGAAGTAGGAAGCGCCAGGCTTGAAGCACTGAACAGGCTAATAGTTGTTCTTGTTTTTAATGGTTTGGAGTACTCTCTGACTGCTAATGATGTCTGTGGTAAACACATGTGTTAATGAGGTTAATGACAGGCTCACTCTAAGCAGATTGTCTGGGAGATTGGGGAGGATTTCCTGCTGGTGGTGTAATTGGCTGGTTTGGAAGGCTGGGGTTTCTAGCACACAGAAGTGAGGAAAGCTGGCCTGTGGAATGGACGGGGGGGGGGGGGGGGGGCGGGGGGGGGTAAAAGGGGAGACAGGGTATGTGTGATCTTCCAACAGGGCCCATCTGACCATTTCCTGAGCTGCCTGGCCCCTGGGCAGCGTGTGAAGAGGGAGAGGATGGTGCTGTTCTTTTTACTCTGTCTTGGAAAAGATTCAACAAGTACAAATTATACAAAAGGGGTTTTATGGCTTTCCTCAAGAGCTTTCTTGAGCAATCTGATCCTAAAGGTTACATGGAGAATTTACAGTAGGAAGTTGGCCTAGCAAACCAACTCTTATTCTACTGAATTTCAGGGGCAGAAACTCTTGTCCAGGGCCTGTGTTTTCTATCTGCTGCCCCACCTCACTCTGTTGCATTTTTCTCTGAAATACTCTCCCCTCCAGCTCAGCAATTTATGTTCATTCAGTTTTTCTCTTGAGACTCAGATTTAAAATCTCATTTCCTTTGAGAATTATTTCTGCATTGACCTCCTCTTATTTTGATCAGTCCTTTCCGGGAGGCCCCTGGGATATAGATTTATACTATGTACTATTTTTTAATTGATTGATTACAAAACCCCTTTCATCATCATATAGTACATTTGAGGCAGTTTTATCTTGCAATTGTATATCGGTTGTTTTGTATTTTACTAGTGTTATATATTCTTACCTTCTCAGTAAGATTCTAAATACTGCCAATCTGTAGATTAAACTTTCTAATTCACTGTACTCTGAAAACCCATAACTACTAATGTACAAATATATACCTGTGACCTGTGATGTAATTGCATGTTAAGTAAATGAAATGTGGCTGAGTGGTGGCATACTTCTTCCTATTAAATTGTAGTAATAAAATACTCAGGGGTTACATGCAAGGCAGCTCATTACATAATGAATATTTAAAGTTTAACCACCAGTATGGTACTGCCCCAGCAGTGGGGAGGTGACTGATAGCTCTGTTTGAGATCTCTCCTGTTCTACTTTTAAGAAGAGACTTGATATGAAAAACTTTGGGAAAGGAAAGGGAGAGAGGAGATCCTAGAATTCACACTGATGACACTCTCTCTTTATCTGATATGTCATCACATTCTCTTTCCTTATAATTTTAAGAGTATTTGTAGTTGCATGGTTTTGTTGTTACTATTACTATTTAACATTGTAAGAGAGACTCCACTGGGGGAAAAAAAAAATCTCTCCAAATGAGACCTGTGAGTCTGAATGGATATAAATTCAGGTTTAGAGGGAGAGGTGTGATAAATATTTGGCAAAATTTCATTTACAAATGTTTTAGTGAGGAAAAATAGCTTAGGTAAATTTTCACAGATACTAAGAGTTAACTCATTAGCCTCTGAAGTCAAAGGCCTTAACCTGGTGTTTGCAGTTACTCAGGCCAAACCGGGGAGTCATCCTCGAAACCTCACTTTCTTTCCCACCCTGAATCCCATCCATTATGAAACCCTGTTGGCTCTCCTGATAGATTCAAAATCTGACCACTTCCCAGTAACAGTCTCCTCCCTGGTTTCCCTAATTCCCCACTCACCCTACCCTAGGTCTCTTAGTAGTAACCAGAGAAATACCATTTAAGACCTGTCAGGTCCCAGCACCCTGCGCTCAGAGCCCTCTTCACTCAGTGTAAAAGCCAAGTCCTTATGTCTCAGGGCTCAGAGAATCACCCATTCTCTCTGCATCCTCCGTTACTCTGCTCCCCAGCCCCGAGGCCCCTTGTTTTTCCCCCAAGATGTCAGGCTCACTCCTGCTATGGACTCTGCATTGGCTTATTCTTCTGCTGGCCAAGCTCTTTTGCCAATATCCATGCAATTACCTCCCTCGAACGTCATCTTTTTTTTTTTTTTTTTTTTTTTGAGGGCAGTGTCTTTGGCCCTCATATGTGGGACTGAACCGGGGCCGCTGGCTTCTCAAGGCAGCGCTTAACCACCGTGCCACTCAGCCGGCCCTCAAACGTCATCTTTCAATGAGGCCTACCCAGATCAATCTATTTAAAATGGTGACCAACCCCCCAACCCAGAGAATCCTGGTTCCCCCTTACCATACTTGACTTCCTTTTTCCATGTCTCTTATCACTTTCTGGCATTATATATAATGTACTTGGTATGTTTATTTTCCATGCTCTGTCTCCCTCCATTAGGGCAAGGGCCTTTGTTTTATATACTAATTTATCCCAAGGACTTAGAATGGTGCTTAGCACATACTTAGTATTCAATAAATATTTGCAAGTGAATAATTTTTTTATTTTTAATCAAAATCTCTTCTCTAAGTTCAAAAATAACTGCCTCTTTAAGGTGCTTTAGTTAATACATCTATGAATAAGAGAGCAACTAAGAATGAAAGGTACTTGCTTGTTTTTCATTTTCAGAGTCTAAATTGGAGGCTGACCTTTCCTGGAACTCTCCTCTCCCACTATCTATCATCCTTTGGCATCACAGCAGAATATATCTGATGTTCAAATTCCTTTCCTTGAGTATGTCCCCATGGGTCTAAGTTCGGGGATTCTTCTCAGCAAAAGCAACCCCGGGAATAGTCTCCCAGCCTGGACCCCTCCCATGGGCTCTTCCTTCCTTAACTCTCTCTCCCGCTGTGACCCACATTCTGTGAAGATGGCTTTTTAAAATGTTAACACACCCAAGATGGTCACTTCAGATGCCTTTAATTAGCTAGCTGTTTCACTCAGCAATCAATATTTTGGCAAAAGTTATCTGACATTGAGTTGAAGGTTGGATGGAATGGACTATACCTGAGGGGAGCTAGGAGGATGAAAACTGGAGGACTCTCTGGGAGACAGAAAAATGGTATGACCAACTTGTCCAATTTTACCACTTTGCCACAGGCTGGTTCTGGCTAGGCCATTCAAAGTCAATTTAGATACCAAACAGGTTCCCAAACAAGTTTTGAATATTTGGTAGGAGTTAATCCCAGTTCAAGGGCACCCAGGGGAGTGCCTGAAGCTACTCTAAAGCCTAGGAACCTGTGTATGTTTACTATTCCAAACAATCTCTGCCTTCTAGCCTAGGAGCCCTGGAGCGAGCTGTCTTCCAGCTGGAGATATAGAAAAGGCAGAAACAGTCCTTTCCTTGTCCTTGGAAGCTCATCCCAGTTTCTCCTACCTGGCACTTCTTCTCCCACAGAATCTGCAGCGTCAGGCTCTCCACATTGCAGGCTGAGCATAGCTTGTTTCCAAAAGCCTCTTGCATCTGGAGAGCCAGGCGATTGTGATGGGCCTCATCCATGGCATAGAAGTGGTTGAAATCCAGGAAGACAATCTCTCGGGGGTGCTGTGCGAGAAAGGACTCAATCTCCATCAGCCCATCCCAGACCTTGATGCCAAAAAGCCCATGAATGAAGTAGATTTCCTGGTCAGCATCCCCTGGCTTGGAGGACACACGCAGGTCGAAGTAGCGGATCCCAGCTTCTAGCTGCTCTCGGAATGTCAGGTTCTGAGTCACAGACCATTTCTTCATTAGCTTCTTCACCAAGGAGATTCTGGCGAGGCGTTTGATAGCTGGCGTTTGGTCCGGCCCCACGGGGGACTTTTCATCTACCCAGTAGCTGAATGAATCATGGGAGCCTGTAGAAAGCAATAAAGGTGAGGAAAGAGGTTGAGACTGGGGCTAGAAAAAAAATAACCTCATTGATAAGAAAACAAACAAAATTTAAGAGCCAAATATACACACAAAAACATGTAAATGAGTATGGTACTTGCACAAATATTTCAGCTTGCTAGGAATAAAAGAAGCACAAATAAAAGTAATGTAGTCTTACTAGCAGCTTGTTAAGCCTGGAGTAAAACTATAACACTCGTATATTCATAGTGTAAGGTAAATTAATATAATACCCTTTGGAAAGCTATTTAGAAATATGTTTGGAAAGAGAAGCTTCAATATAGTCAATACCATTTGATCTATAATTTCATTTCAGGAAAGCTATTCTGAGGAAATAAGCTAATTTTGAAACAACAAAGATGCTTGCTGAAGAATATTCATAATAGAGGCAAACTAGAGGTTGCTTGAGTGTCCCTCACAGAAGAATGCTTAATGGTGGCATATTCACTTTATTCATGCAGTCATTGAAACAAAGGGTATGGAAACTCTTTCACCTCAATAGTGCTGGGATAGGCATCTAAATTCTAGGAAAGGCAGAATTAACAAAAAAACAAAACAAAACCTGACTTCTTTTTATGCTTTTGTAAATACCATTTTACTATTGTAAAAATGAGTTAGTAGGAATGATTACTTGATGGATCAGATAAACATTTTGAAGAGCTCAACCCAGATCAGTTATATAGCCTCTTTTTCACTAGTCTCTTAATGAGCTGAATCTGCTATTAAATGATCAAATGCATGTTCCCTTCCTCTGCCTCAAAGAACAGGAGGGTTGGTATCCTTCTAGACAGAAATGATCTATTGTTAGAAAGTATAAGTGACCATGATAGGCACATTTATAAATATAGTGAAAAAGCATTTCTAAGGTGAAAATTATCTTTAACAAATAACTTTTATTTTGCCATTGGTTTCTATTTAGTGTCAGTCATTAGTTGGTCAGCTCTGTGACTGGCTATGACACTGGGGACTTTGGACAGGTGGCTGTGGCTCTCAAGGAAAATCAAGAAGGAAAACATTCTTGTTCTTAACCACTACCACCTATCTTAGAATTAAATGTCTTAATTTTTACTAGGTGATTGTCACCAGTTATCCATTTTACTAAATCTTAGAGTAGGCATTTTATACATAATATGAAACTTAACAAAAGTCTACTGTTTTATGTTTTATTATGTCCATTTTCTTGAAAATAAATCATTCTGAGACGGCTTTACTATCCTATCTTCTCAGAAATAAAGTGAAAAAGGGGAAAACAAGATGACAAGTAATGCCTTATTTTTATGTTGTCTCTAGAACATAGAGAATATTCAGTAACTGTTAAGAAAAATATATTTACTAATCATTAGGCAAAGTCAATTTTGTAAGTGAGAAAATTACTAGCATATTTCAGGTTAAAAAAAATGCTATTACTCCTAGAAATGTGGAGCAAGTCCCCCTGGATTTTCCATATTGGTTGTCTCTGTTAATGAGACTCATTGGATACTTGCCTAACGCTCTGCTTCCTTTGGCTGCATGGAAACAGGAACTCCTTACACCTCCTCACTGAGAGATTTATTATGAATGCATTATAGATAGATGGTGGACAGCCAGGTCTCTCTTCTCTTTAAATTATATTAGCAGCCCAGCTGTTCAGGATTGAGTGTGGAATAAATACAGTGCAAGGTAAACATTGAACTTCCTTCTTCCCTGGGTCTCAGGGAACAGCAATTATCCAAGCATGGAGGAGAGATGAATCCCCTGTGGAATTCTCCTGTTGCTGCTGAACCCAATTTTGTCTCCAGAGGGAGATGCGTGAACAACCTCCAATGCTTTTCTCTGTGTCTGAGGGCTGTGCAGCAATGCAACAGCGATGGGGCCCCAGGGACCATTTCTGAATACACATGGTACCCAGCCCATCCCATATATGAGGGAGGGTGTGCACACTCCCTGGGAACAGTCTCTCTTTATCTCTTTGCTCCATTTTCCATTTCCCCCTTTCCTTTCTGACATCCTGTATCCAGTGCCGCCCCCCTCCTTCCCCTTAACAGGAAAGGACTGGACAATGGAGCAGATTGTTTGATGAATGTTTCATAGCAGTTGCCCTACTTAGGCCTGCAGCAGTCAAAAACAGCCATGGCTTTTTAACCACTATTAATATTTTTGCCTTTCTACTTATATTCCCTCCTCCCCACAGGAAGCTTTTGCCTCATATAGAGGGAGTAAAATAACATTGGTACTTAACTGTATTTATGTCTTTTTTGAAAAAAACAGGATAAAAATGCTCTCCCCTCTCCTGCACATAGAATATTTACAAGTTATACAATCTGTAAATAATATTTATAGAAAGAAACTCCTACTATTAAAATTTCATACCCCAAATTCATTATCAAAGTTTCCTCTTCTCCCTACACCTGATGGAAGTTATTTTACTCCTTAAAGAATGTCTATAGTGAGGGTTCTTTTTTCCCTGCCATGGGATATATGGATTAAATTCATGCATTGCCCAGAAGAGGAAAGAACCCCGGCTCCATTGGTCCTTCCTGTATTTTCTGAGAGAAAGGCTGCTGGGAGCTGTTAGGGACAGCAGCCCATGATTTCTGGTTTGTTTTATGATACGGTTAGAAATCAGTTCAGGGCCTCTTCCTGCTGTAATTTCTGCCATGGAAAGTGTTTTTATTGCTACTGCCTGGCAGTACCTTCTCACCTTCTCCCCTCCCTCTCTATGACTCCTTTATCTCTGTCTAAAATAGATTTAAGTGGTACCCTTTAAGAACAAAACAAAGCACTTTACTTTACATGTCTTACCCTTTCAAGTGATTGCCTTCTCTTTCTTCCTTGCTGTCAAATTTTGAAAGCATAGGCCAGTCCTGCTGCCTGACCTCCTGGACATACCCCATCCTCCCCATCCGAGGCCACCCCCTATCCTTCTATTGCTGCCCTTGATCCTTATAACCTTCAAACCAACAACTCAAAATGGCTTTACTCTTCCTGGCTTCTCTGAGGGCTTGCTAAGTTGGCTTTTTTCTGGAACCTTCCATTCCTTTGTGTTCTGTGACGCCCACTTTGAGGTATTCCTACCTTTCTGTTACCATTCTCCTCAGTCTCCTTTGCTGGCTCCTCTTCCTCTTTATTATCCCAAAAGTGAGATGTCTAAGGATCTCCATTCTCTGCCTTTTCCTACCATCAGAGGTTTCATCCACGCCCCCAAGTTTACCACAGCCCCATTACGCAGACAACACCAAAAGCTTCATCACTAGCCCAGACTGTACTAAGTTCCAAGTTTGTTTCCAACTTCCTGCTGTGGTCGTCCATCTGATGGCGTCCTCACATGACAAATGACACATTTTGAAAGTCCGGCTACTCTCATGCTGTCCCTATCGCCTCCACTAAGTGACTTTCCTGGGTTTCCACCAATAGTTCACTCAGTCACTTGGATTGAAACCTTGTATTCAATTTAAATTCTTCTCTCTCCTTCACCCCCATATCCAGCCAGTTACCAACACTTTACATTTGACTTATGCAACACGTATCAAACTTGTCTTTTCATTTAACTTTCAACTGCCACCCTCTTCATTCAGACATTCATTACCTGTCATATAATCAAGCTCCAAAGAGCCCTGACTTTTGTCCTGTCATGACAGCCTCTCTCTAATTTTTTCATATCCAAAAGTTAATCACATCAAAATCGTTCTGATTATGTCATTTTCCTCCTCCCTCCCAAACCAGGTTTGAACTCTGAACACTGGTGTTTAGGACTCTCTTCAATATGGCTCCAGTGCATTATTTCAGACTCATTTCTCCCCAGGCTCCTGTTGCTAGGCAATATACATTGATAGGCAGGCCTCTTCCTGGATTCCGTTTACTTTCTTTTGTTGATACCGTCTATAAAATATTCTGTAACCCCAACTCTATCTATATCTTCTCCTCAGCACTTATAACCCATATCAGACAAGTTGCTTATCCCATGTCTCAGTTTTCCCATCTGCAAAGTGGGCACAATAGTGCTTACTATCATAAGAATTGTTGTAAATACTACAAATGTAGGCAAAGTGTTTGGAACAATGCTGACACACAGTAAGTGCTGAACTATTGTTATTGTTATTATTAGTCATCTCTGTTAGTTAGAAATTAAAGGGAGGAAAGGTGATTAGTTGAATCTCCTTATCTTAAGGAAACACTTAGGATCTGGAAGATTTTCTTTCTTGAACCTGAAGTACTCTTTCTCTCCATCTTATTGGTTGACATGACATGGAGATGACAGTTTAGCCTCTTCTTTGTTGACAGTAGCCACTCACTCTCTTGATCACGGCCTAAGCTTTATCACCCACTTCTAAAATCTTAAATTCAGCATCCTATTATCTGCTATTACTTTTCTTCTGCCTCATTGTGAATTCCATTTCCCCCTGATCTGAAAGCCCAGGGTTGGCTGTACTTTATCCTTCAGCAATAACCAAGGTTATTACTTGCCACTTTACCTACAGAATTATTAATTATAACTATATGAAAGCTATTAGGATCACTGTTAGAGGCCCGTTGTCTGTCTGCACATGTAGACATGTGCACAGTCCCAAAATGCACATGGAAAATATTCAACATATTTTCTAACAGACTTTTTGAATAACAACAAATGTCTGCACCTCTTCTCCAATATTTCTCATTCATAGAGTAGACTCGTAAGGTTTTAGGAAATAATAGGCACCAAATATTAGATGATTGTTTTCACACTTCTCTGGGTAGGGAATTTTGTTATCATCTCAAGAATATTTCCCATAGAGCAGGAAATATGGACACTCAACCTCCTCCTTACTGTTCTACACTCCATGGATTGATATCCCTAATTTTAGCCCTACGAAGGTCAGGATTTTTCCCTTCAATTTTTGGCAACTTATTTTTCTGTAATCCTTTCATTTTCACAATTACTCCTGTCTCTTCCTATTTCCTTGAACAATTAACAGGCATTAACAATGTTTCCCCTTTCCCTCTTTTTAGGTATACAAAACTCTGGATAATGTATGTGAGAGCACTTTGTAGTCTAAAGCAGTAATTCTTAACTTTGGACACATATCAGAATACTTTGGGGGAGCTTCTAAAAACCACCAGCACCCAAAACCCCACCCCAGACCCACTAAGTCGGAATCTCTCTGGGGTAGGAGCTGAGAATGGAAAGCTTGGAAAGCTCCCAAGTGATTCAGGCATCCAGACTTGACACCTGCTGCCACAAATGTAAGAGTATCCTTTCTCAACATGTTCTCTGACTCCTGGGGATCACCTTTTCTGGTTGGTCTTCTAGAACTTTCAAATCTTCAAATAATAGTCTGGTGGATTGTCTTTCCCATATCTTGGTAGATATTTTCTTCACCATTCCTTTTGTTCCAGGAATGCCTCCCACCTTTTGACCAGTTAAATAACCATTGCTTGTAAATACAGAAAAAAAAAAAAAAAATATATATATATATATATATATATATATATTGGGAGGCCCTGCTATCCTTATCATGCCTCCTAGTAAGTGATCACGAGAGGTTATTTAGGTTACTTAGGGTCTTTGATACATGCGCTGGGTTACAAAGTACAAAGTAAAGTATCTGTGGCAACAAAATCGCGAGGAAAGAGACCTGAACGGGAAAAGGTTAGCAAGATGTTTGTTCAGTGTTATAGTTATTTCCTCCTAGACAGCCTAAATGACAAGAAAATCTAAGTGACCAGCTAGAAGAACATGAGTTGGTCTTGTGAGGACCAGGGACAACCAGTTTGCTATTTATCTGGAACAGCAATTGCTACTTGGTTCTTTCTAAAGTTTGCTATTTGAGAATAAGGAGATCTCAAGTGAGCACATAACAGTTATTAGCTAAAGCATTACCCATTGCTTGAAAACTGGAGTAGTAAACACTTTTCTGAACTCATTTAATTAAAAAGAATTTAAAGCAAGCTTCTTGGGAAACTGGTCTCTAAATAAAACAAAAAGAATTAAAACCACACACATTTCATTACATCACAATAGCATTTCAGATGACATGAGACAAGAATTAAGTGAAGAATATGAGAAAGAGAGAGAAGCTTCTTTATCACATCTCTGAGTGGCATCTAGGGAGGTTGGGATTGTGACCTCAGGTCAAAGAACCCCTGACCTCACATATTTAAGAAAATCTCTTTTCCCCCACCTCCGTGAGGTACTATCCTGCCTTTGGGGAACACTTGTGACTTTGAAGCCCATTAGCCCCCTCCAAGTCCTTTCACCCTAACTCTATCAGTTTTGTAAAACACTTAAACACCAACATAAAGACCCCAAAGAAACTTTCCATAATATAAACTATTTTAAACATGGAAAATCCAGAATCAACAATACTTTCAGAAGTTTTTCTGTATTTTCTCACACATTTAACATATTAATGCACAGTTCTTAGGGACATAAACATGGCTGAGTTTATGTTAGCTCGCCTCTCTCAACGTACTTTATCACTTCCCATTTTTCTTCACATGTATGAGTTTTTCAGGCCTCTTACGTTCACCTATCTTATTTACAGGCTTCTCACATTTTTTTTAGAAGACATTTCCACTGAATACTTGGTAAACTGAGAGTGCTAATGCACGACTCAAGCCTATCGGGAGATGGATGTGACGCATTCTCCACCTTCTTGCTTCGCTGTACTGTCAGCCCACCATGTGAATTTGCTATAATGAGATTTTTGATTCAGGTCGTGAATCCCAGGTAGAATGAATCATATTAGTTTTGTTTAAATAGCAAGACTTCAAAGTAGGGATATCTGTAGAGGTGTGTGGATCTAAGGTCTCTCAGTAACCAGAACATTTATGTGCATGTCTTATGTGTATGCCCTGACACTAAAACTGACTCATTTGAAATGAAACCCAGATAAAACCCTTAAGAAGGAAAACAAAACAAAACTATTTATTTGAAAATGTATGTTTAAATGAATTTTAAAAATCCACTATTTGACAGAAGTATATCAAAGACATTTTTTTGTTTGTTTTTGAGGGCAGTGTCACTGGCCCTCACATGCGGGACCCAAACAGGGGCCGCCGGCTTCCCAAGCCAGCGCTTAACCACTGCGCCACTCGGCCGGCCCTTGACAGAAGTATATCAATAAAGAGCTTCTAATAGATACAATAACCATTCTTCAAAAATATTTTTAAAGACAATCATTATTTGAGCCATCTAAACTCCATGTAAAGCCCAGAGTTTTATCAGGACTTCATCATATGACTCCTAGCAAAATTAAGATGATCTGGTTCACACAGACAACAGTTTAGTGGTTACCAGAGGGTAAGGGGGAGGGTGGTAAAGGAGGGTAAAGGGGCGAGTGGTCAAGTATATGGTGATGGAAGGAGAACTGACTCTGGGTGGTGAACACACAATGTGATATATAGATGATGTATTACAAAATTAAACTTGAAACCTATGTAATTTTACTAACCAATGTCACCCGAATAAATTTAATTAAAAAAATAAAGATGGCCTGGTTTATTGCAAGCTTCGTCTTAAAACATAAACAGAATGTGCATGCATTTTCTATTAGAAATAGTCAGAATTTTCAATTAGGGCTTGTCTATTTTATCTCAGTTTGAACTTTAGGTCATATGATTTGTAAGTGACATATTCTTTTCTCACTTATTAGCCTAAACCCTGTCAATGCCACAGCTTACAAGAAAACAGGTGCAGCCACCTCGCCAGTTACCCACTGGAGTTCGTGCTACATAAAATAGCATTGAATATCAAATTTATTTTTCAAAATCAATGTAAAATACACATACCAAAAAATGTCCTGGGCAAATTTAAGAGGATCACAGGTGCAAAGACCCCATCCAAAATCAACAACAAAAAGATATTACAAGTGCCCAAACACAAAAGACCAAAAACCTTGCTTACACTCTCTCTTAATAAAGCTAGGTCACTCAGATGATACTAGCTACCAGAAGGTGTTTGGGCAGAATAAAAGCTCAATGAGGTCAAAAGTCCATTACTGCAAACAGCATAAGGAAGAGCAATAATCACACTTTATAAAGAGAGAGAGAGAAAAAAAAAACACGTGAGTGTTTAGGCCAAAGAAAGAAAGTAATTATCTCCCATCTCCTAAGGAGAAAAAGGAGAGAGACAGATCCCAGATGGAATTGGGATCAGAAATTGAGACGCCCAGATGAACAATAGCTCCTAGGATACTGTCTCATCTTTGAGAGTTTCAGAGGTGACAGCCTGCTGACTTGTTAAGCCAGTTGTTTTTTTTAAAGATTTTATTGGGGAATTTGGGGAGGGGAACAGCGTTGGGGAATCGGGGAGGGGGAACGGACAAGTTGCTGTTCTTTTGTTCTTCAGTCTAGTTGCGGAGGACATTGCTTCACTGGCCCATGTTGGCATCGTCATTGCGTTCTTCCCGGATGAGGCAGATCAGTCATCTCTGGATGGTCGCTCACCGCGGCTATTGTCGCCGGGGCTTGCACAGCCCAGCTCCAGGTGGAGCTGCCGTTAGCTGTAGAGGGCAGTGTCACTGTCCCTCACACGTGGGATCCGAACCGGGGCCGCCGGCATCCCAAAACCAGCTCCTAACCAATGCGCCATTCGGCCAGCCCTGAAGCCAGTTTTAAAGGGTGGGATTTTTCTGAGAAAATGAGAAAATTTTATGCTTTGGTTTACATAGAGCTCAGAAGACTCTGTCTCCATAGAATTTCTATTAAGAAAGTTTTTCAAATATTTCTTAGAAAATGAGGTACAAAATGAGATTTAGGCCCTCAATCTCATTACCTCCTTAAAAAGTACTTGCATTTTAATGGACATGTGATTTTTCAAGAAATAAAAAAAAGTATTTCAAACATACTAAAACTAAGGCAGTGGAAAACATTCCGACTCATTTGATTAAAAAAGTGTCGACATTTTTCTAAGCTTTGAAGAGACCACTACTTAATTTTAGAAAAGACTAAAAACATATGTCTAAGTATGCATATGGAGCTTATTAGAATGGCCAGCTTTCTGGAAGAGCCATTTAGGAACTGCTCACTCCTTCAGCCCCGGTGTCTACTCTGACTCTGACAGTGACAAGGAACATTCAGGGACACCTTCCTGGCCTTCAGAGAGCAATGGTCCTGCTGCCTGGCTCTGGTTTCCCATGGAGCCTCGGCCATCACCAGCTCATCTCTCTCTCTGACTTCCTGACAGCCCGCTCTGGCAGGACTCTGGGTTCCCAGGGATAGCCATGTTGAGGGGCACACCCGCAGAAAAATGGCTAATGGGACCAGTTTCCCGGGATGCTAAACCATTGCTGGGACTAAACTGCCAATTTGGTGCCAGAAGATGCAGGCTTTCACCAGTGATTCCTATAAAATGGGAAGGTTAGGAAAAAAAAAAAAAAAAAGAAAAGAAAAAGCTCTCCTTAACACAAATAGTAAACTCTTCATCTTGAATATGAACAGCAAAAAAAGTCATTTTTAGTCCACGCTACCTTCTAAGTAGAGTGAATCCTGGTAACTGTGGTATCTTTTGTTTGCTAAGTACAACTGAAATATTCAGTTTTGGAATTAATGGCATTTGACATACTTGAAGCAGTGAAGCTTGGAAAGGCCTAAGCTACTCTGCTGAGGAGACGGAGAGGTGGAGGGGCCAGGAAAAGGCTGAGCATCCGGAGGGTAAAGAACGGGAATCGCAGGGGCTGCAGGGCTGAGGGGAGACCTGGGAGAGGACACACACTGAACGGGGAGTTTTCAAAGGCGTGGTGCAATTTCACTTCTACAATTCTTTCTAAATCAGAAATCAATATTTTTAAAGTAACAGTTTGAAGAGAAGCCATAATAGTAACCAGTTGGAAGCAAACATGTGTCTGGGTCCAGCCCTGTTTTCAGGCTCCATCACCCCAGGGGCTCACTCTCCTGGGCTGGACTCCTTTCCTTGCCTAGCCTCACGCAGTGCCCGTACCAGGGTTTCCAGGCAGAGGCAGACCTAGCTGGGAGTGGGGTGGTGGGAGAGGGGGGCTGCCACATAAAGGAGGAGTAGGTGGAAGAGTACAAGAGAAGGCTTTTCTCGGATTGAGATGGACTTAAAAAAAACCTTTATCTTGGTATGCTGGAATTTAAACTCTACCACAAGTGCTAGCAATAAAAGCATCAACAAGCAAGATATACAGATACTTAGGGAGCATTCTAAGGAGAAAAATGATGTATGAAGGAACAAAAGCATAAAGTAGAAAACGACATGCATGTGTTCAACAGGGATAGAACGTTTCACAAACCGTACAGAGGTAACTCCTGCAGCCAGAAAATGTGTTGTCCAGTTAAGCTGCACAAATAAGAGGCTTCAAATTAAGAGGCAGAGAATATCTTCACTCGTTGACTAGAGATTAATGGCCACAAAGAGTCCAGGCTTAGTGCCACCTTGCCCAGAACAGCACTGCCATGGTGTGGAATGCAGCATCCTAGGCTGGGCTGTCACTGCTGCCCGCGCTGCAGGGTGGGGCCCCGCAGAGGCTCAGAGGCAGCGACTCTGTTCCTCCACAACCATAGATGATGGGAATAGAACTTGCCATAAATAATAAATGCATGGGCCTTATGTGTTGCATTTGCCTTATTTAAAGGTAATAGATTCCCAGAAAGGAGGAGCAATGGACCCCAGGGACAAGGCTTGGGAACTGAGCAGCTTTTTCTCTGCTCTTGTCATGTGATAATCTACATAAACCTCCCAGTGATTGCAGCATCTAGACTAAGTTTTTGGATAACAGAGCCCAGCCCAATCTCTCCTTTCCTTTTCCCGGTTGAGGTGCTCCTTCACCCCTCCCCCTTCCTCACTTACACACTATTGGACTATTTCCCTCAATTCTCCAGGAAGCTAGTGGAAGGTACAGACAGAATCGCCCAATGCTACACTTCCACTGACATTTAAAGGTCAAGTCCCCTTGCATTGTATATAATGATATCTCCCCCCACACAGATGAAAAGGATGGCTGTGAGAGAATTACTGAAAGGAGGAGAGAACCTTTGAAAGTTCACTGGGGCAAAAGGACTTGATTCACTGCAATCCTGCTGAACACTGAAGCTGAGAGAGCTTGTTTCATAAAGAGTTAAAGAAAATTAAAATCAAAGGATGAACTCATCCAGCTATTGTGTTGCATCTCTGTTCTTTATTGATTTTGTTATGACTACCTTCTCAATAAATAAAGACTTCAAAAATAACTGGATTAATGCCGTAAATAGGATCCAGTTTTCAAACATTTCCAGTCATAGTAGGGGCTTTTTCCTTGACTGCTGGGCCCTCAGTGTCAGAGACCAGACATTACCTCCAAAAGAGATTCTGTTGGTGGGAAATGGAGCTCTAGCTCCATTTAAATTTCTCCATCTGAAGGAACAATTTATTTTGGAGGAATCACATATCCAGTACACATTTCTTTAAAATTCTTCCTCATTCCCTCTGCCCCCAGAGCTCATGGAAACCTCCTCATCCGAGTTTACCTCCCCAGCATTTGCGCCCCAGCCCCTTCATCAGGGACTCACTGGTGATCCCTGGTGGGGGCCCACGTCTGAAAATAACTAACAACAATTCAATTTATTGAGTGTTTGTTATGTACCAAAATGCAAGTCTGGGCACTTTACTTACATGATCTCATTTGATCTTTGCCACAGTCCTACAAGACAGTGACTACCTGCATTTTACAGGTGAGGAAACTGAGGTTCAGACTGGTTTTGTGACTAGTTCAAGGTTATAAAGATTCTAAGTGGCCACCTGGTACACAAAAACCCAGGCTTGTCAGACCCTAATCTACACAAAGCTGTTCTAAGGAATATTACTACTTCCATATCCTTACTGATTAAACAAGTCAAGTGCATTGCACATTTATTTCAAATAACATGTTGATCACAGGGGTTGTTTCTAGAGCTAAATGCCTGACCCTCACCCCAATGTCAGAAAACCGATGGACAGGTTAAAGTGATTTTAAATTTTGTAAAGGCATGAAGAATTTCTATGTAGCGACACATGAGGGCACTCTAACCTTCTCTTAGTTGAAGAAACATTTTCTTTTGCACTTCACAGCCCAGAGTCTTGAATCCCAGTGTGGCTTCTGCTCTGATTACTTGTATGAGCTTATAAATTCATACTGGAGCCCAGTTTCTCCATTTGCAAATTTAGAAAGGTGTGTGAAATGAGCCTTTGGATCTCTTCCATCTTAAGAATTGATGATTTCAACTCCTTAACAGCTAGTTAAAGGAATTTATGACCCTATTTTAACAAGGATTATTAATCACTACAAAGAAATAAGATGTTTCTTTCATACTTACTATACTTAAGCAGAAACTATGCTTATAAATGTAAGTCATCATATTTGCCAAATGCAAATCATCCCCTGGCCTGAGGGTGGTGTTTATTTATTTTGGGTTCATCTGAGAATTGTGTCAAATGCTGGAAACATGCTTTCCCCTCATGCAGACAGGTTCTCCCTTTCGTAAGGACCACCTTCCTGTTGGCGAACGCTGGAGATGCACACTGATTGAATGAATGGGCCAGGAGCTCACTTCTTGTTCACTGTTTCTGTCACAGTTCCCTTCACTCCAAAGGCTAGTGTTTCAGTGCTTTGTGAGATGTTTTTATGAAATTGATTGTGGAGATTTTGAAAAAACAACAACAACAACAACAACAACAACAAAACTACCTTCATAGTCACCAACTACCCTATTTTTCACAGGGTAGGATTATTTTAAGATTCATTTGACCAACTGCAGAATAGCAGAGATCCAGGGGAGTACCTCAGCTAGATTCCTTCAAGGACAAGAAGGGTTTTTCCTCCTTTCTGCCAATGAAGGGCTGAGCCAGGTGCTCCAACAGAGGATAGGGAAAAAAGAGGATGGAAAACCGAACAAGGCGCAATCTAAATTACACAAAATGATGGACTGAAAGGAAATTTGTACATTACACACAACAGGGAGGTGAATGAAAACACACCCCGCCCTGGGAGATGAGTGTTCTGACAAGCTTACACACCTGCTAGAAGCTTCTGTTGTTCTTTCCCTTTACAGGCAGAAAGATTTTTTTCTGTTGGAGTCTTGCTGGGTGATTACTACACAGACCACTTAAACCACTGGGCTGCTTCTGTTCTGAGTCAATAAAAAGCCTCCTAGATGGCTGGCCTTGAAAAAAAAAGTGACTTGTTCAGTCAGAACAGGTTAGCAGGCAGTCCTTCAAACACAGCCATCTTTGTGGGTGCTCAACATTAGAATCCTGGCATGGAAACAAATGCCTCGGATGAAAAGAAAACTACTCTTTATTACAACCAACAAAAGGAATTGAAGTTACAGCCCAATACCGGATTAATCTTCAATTCTATAAATGTCTTTTATTTAAATGCAATTAAGTGAATTTGGCAAGACCTAGTGTTTACAATTCTAGTATTCTTATCAGGATTTTTGTTGCAATATGCTTAACTTCTCTGTACCTCAATTTTTTCATCAATAAAAAGGAGATAATAATACTCACATTACTGAGTTGTAAGGATTAACTGGGTTTCAATTAAAAAATGGGCAGAGGAAATTAAGAGACATTTCTCTAAAGAGGACATACAGATGGCCAACAGGCATATGAAAAAATGTTCAACCTCACTGATCATTAGGGAAATGCAAATAAAAACCACAATGAGCTACACCTCACTTCGGTCAGAATGGCTATCATCAATAAATCAACAAACAACAAGTTCTGGCAGAGCTGTGGGGAAAAAGGAACCCTGCTGCAGTGTTGGTGGGATTGTAGATTGGTGCAGGCACTGTGGGAGTCAGTATGGAGGTATCTCAAAAAACTGGGAATGGAGCTACCTTTTGACCTAGCAATTCCACTCCTAGGTATTTATCCTGAAAAACCTAAGACACTAATTCAAAGAATATATGCACCCCTATGTTCACTGCAGCGCTATTTACAATAGCCAAGACTTGGAAACAATCGAAATGCCCATTGGGGGCCTGCTGATTGGCACATTGGTTAAGAGCTAGCTTGGGACACCAGCGGCCCCAGTTCGGATCCCACATATGAGGGCCAGTGACACTGCCCTCTACAGCTAACAACAGCTCCACCTGGAACTGGGCTGTGTGAGCTCCGGCGACGGTGTAGGCTGCAGCCTCTGCTGCAGTGGGCTGCCATAGGCTACAGTGAGTGGCCGGGAGCCAGCGTGAGCTGCCAATAACCGCTGTGAGCGGCTGTCCAGAGGACAGAGACTGATTTGCCTCATCTGGGAAGAGCGCTATGACGATACCAACATGGGCCAGAGAAGCAACGTCCTCCGCAACAAGACTGAAGAACAAAAGGACAGCAACTTGTCTGTTCCCCTTCTCTCATTCTCCAACGCTGTTCCCCTCCCCCAATAAAATCTTTAAAAAAAAAAAAGAAATGCCCATCAGTAGACGACTGGATTAAGAAACTGTTACATTTACACAATGGAGTATTACACAGCTATAAAGAAGAAATCGTACCATTTGCAATGATATGGATGGACCTAGAGAACATTATGTTAAGTGAAATAAGTCAGTCAGAGAAAGACAAATACCATATGATCTCACTTATATGTGAAATCTAGAGAACTGAATAAACAAGCAATGTAAACAGAAATAGTCTTAAGAGACACAGAGGAAAAACTGATGATTGCTAGATGGGACTGGGGTGGGCATGAGGGAGAAGGGGAAGGGACGAGGCAACACAAACTGATAACTACAATACTACTGCAGAGACAGAAGAGACAGTTTTGGGAATATAATCAATAAGGTTGTAAATAGTTTTCTTAGGGAATCAGAAGGACTCACGTCTTGTCAGGGAGACCACATCATGGATGGTGTAGTGGCCTGACCACTGCACTGTACATTTGAAGCTGCCACTGAACAATATTATATGTCAACTATAATTTAACACATATATAGTCATGGGATGTGGAATATAGTGTGGGGATGGAGTCAATGGAATTGTAATAGATATGTATGATATCGGGAGTGGGAGGTAGTGCAGGGGGGAGGGGTAGTCACTTTGTAAGGGGTGAAAAAGATAACTATTGCATGGTTTTGTACATCTGTAACTAAGATAATAATAATAATAATAAAAAGTTTTAAAAAAAGAATTCATGGAAAATTTAGAGTAAAAAAAAAAGATTAACTGGGTTTATATAAATCAAAAAGAGCAATATCAAGGCACCTAGTAAGTGCTTTATAAGTGTTATATAAGTATGCTCTTCTTCTTCTGCTATTACTATTATTATTATTATTATTATTATTATTATTATTTTAAAGCCTTGGGACACCTTGAGAAGACTTTGTAACGCAGTTGTAAGATTCTGTCTCATCCTGGGCACTATTGCTTTCTCCCTGTGCATCTAGTTTCTCCTTAAATTAACTAGAAATATCAGCTCTTTATGCTTACATTTTTGTAGATATTTCAAGATTCTATGTTTCTCTTTTGCTCCCTCTCTTTTTCCCACGAGGTACTTATTCTGAACCAGCATACAAGCACCGAGTATAGAGATGACTGGTGCAGTTGTGCATAGCGCAAAGACAGGTGAACAGTCCAAAAGGTACATAATGTGTCCCATAATGGAGGTGTGCACAGAAGCACTCGGTTGTCAGAAAAGTCGTGATGCATTTTTGCAACGAAAAACAGAATACGTCATGACTTTTCCGACAACTCAATAGTATTTGAGCTCTGTCGTGCATGAATTGTCATTGGCCAAATAAAGTGTAGGGGATTGGGAGGGAGGGTAGAGGAGAGAGCATGTTCAAAGCCTGAAAGAGTCATGAAAAGAGACAACACATTTTCTCTCAGGGTTCTCTTTGGGCTCAAATTGTCACTGGCTCCCTATAGCCTGCCAGACAAAGCATGGGGTTCGGCACCACATCGGAAAACTCTCTCAATCTGGCTGAAGTCTGTCTTTCCAGTCCTTTTCCATTTCTGTTTCCTGGCACTTCATAGAGCCATAACAAGCCCTGTTGTGTTCCCTGAAGGCGCCCTGGCTTTCCCATCTCTAATTTACTCATTTGGTTCCCTCTGTCTGAAATTCCCTTCCTCCCCAAATGGAAACCTTACACAGCCCTCAAAGTCCTGCTCCTGGCTGCCCTCCCAGTGCAGCTGGTCCTTAACCCCCATCTAGAAGTAACCTCTCCCTTTTCCAGGTCTCTAGCACAGTTTGCTTGCTTCTTTTCTGAGACATTCACCACATTCTACTTTTACTGGCTTTATTTGAACCTCAGTATTTCTCCTACAAGATTATAAACTACACCTTATTAATTTTTTTTTTAAAGATTTTATTGGGGAATTGGGGGAAGAGAACAGCACTGGGGAACTGGGGAAGGGGAACAGACAAGTTGCTGTCCTTTTGTTTTTCAGTCTAGTTGTGGAGGACATTGCTTCACTGGCCCATGTTGGTATCATCATTGCACTCTTCTTGGGTGAGGCAGATTGGTCGCCAGCCTCTGGACGGCCACTCACAGCGGCTCTTGGCAGCTCACACCGGCTGCCAGCCACTCACACTGGCTGCTGGCCACTCAATGTAGCCTATGGCAGCCCACTGCAGCAGGGGCTGCAAATATGATGTTCCAGGGGATTCACAGCAGCCCAGCTCCAGGTGGAGCTGTTGTTCACTATCTTAGCTGTAGAGGGCAGTGTCACTGGCCCTCATATGTGGGATCTGAACCCGGGCCGCTGGCATCCCAAGCTAGCTCTTTACCAAGGCACCACTTGGCCAGCCCTATACCTTATTAATTTTTAAAGATTTCCTACAGTATCTAGTGTGATGCTAGGCACATATTAGGCAATCAAAAAGAATGGTTAATAATAATAGCTATAAATCCAAAATGTATGCTTGTTTAGTGCTAGGCAATATCCTAAGCATATTAAATGTATTATCTCATTTTATTCTTAAACAACTTTACTGCATAGTGAAGAATTTAACCTTGTGCCCCAAAAGGTCAGATCTTTCTCCTTGACCCCTGAAGGGAGATAGTCTCTTAAGCCTTGGAATATACTGTCTGATAAGAGAATTTTTGTTTACCTGAAGGGTTTTAGGACCATGTCAAAAAGTCTAAGGATGTGATTTGTGGTGTTGGCTTTGAGTCACGTGGGTATAGGCTTGACCTCCGGAAGGGCTGGATGCTGAGTCAGCCATGTGGGGCCTCAATAAAGACTCTGGACCCTGAGGCCCGGGTGGCTCCCCTGGTGAGGATACTTTGTACGTATTATTATACATCAACACCAGGAAGGTAGCTCCGTCCATGACACCAGAGGAGAGGACAACTGAAAGCTCCATGTTTGGAACTTTGCTGGACACTGCCCCATATACCTCTTCACTTGGCTGCTTTTAATCTGTAGCCTTTAGCTGTAATAAACAGCAACTGTGTGTATAACAGTTTTCAGTCAGTTCCGTCAGTCCTTCTAGCAAATTATTGAAGGTAAGGGTGATCCTGAGGTCCCCAAACTGGCAATTGGTGTCAAGGTAAGGGTGGTCTTGTGGACTGTGCTCCTCTAACTTTGTACTTGTGAAGTAGGTACTATAATTATCTCCATTTTACAGATGGGAAAACTAAGGGGGCAGGAGGTTCAATTTTTATTCAAGGTCACACAATTTGTAACTAGGATTTGATCACAGGTACGCTAAAACAGAGCTCACATGTTAAACCACTTTTCTATACTGTCTCCACTGTGAATAAAATTAAAGATAGATATAACAAATATTAAAAACAGACATAGAAATGAGCATGTGTCCTTAAATGCTGAAGATATTTAAGGCAGCATTTGTAGAACAACATTCTGTATTACAAGTCAGATATTTAATCTCTACGAGTATCGCAATAAATTTGGTATGAACAGATTGTAATTTTGCATGTTAAAATATTTCTGTGGTCAGAGCTAAGAACACACTCATTTGCAAAGTTATGTATGAGAAGCAGGCCTTATGGTTATTGAACAGAACAAAATATTTGTTTAAGAAATATCTCTTAGAGTCTTTGGAAACAATCTCACTGTCCCCTGCCTTCCCATTTATATTACTTGTATATGACCCAGGTCACAGCCATTGGTCACTGAGTTCATATGACTCCACCAAGCAGATTTAACTGCTCTTTGCCCTGTGCTTCCACGGCATTTTGTTCACACTTGATGAAATTAGGACACTGTGAGAAAATTATCTCCGTATCTGTTGCTGATACCCGACTCTGAGTTTTTGAGGGTGGGATCATGTCTAATTCATGCACATATGTCTACACTTCATAAGTTTCAGACTTATGGTAGATACTGAATATATGTATGTAGAATAAATGCAAGCATGATTACTTGAATGAATAGCTGTTTAGACCATAGCCTACAACCAGTTAGCCTAGGTCTCCTGATCTTTTCCCAAACATCTCTTTGGTCCACCCCTCTTCTTTAAAAAGTCGAGTTTCCTCTGCACCTCTTCATCCCTAGCAACTGTATACCCCCAGCTCCATTTATCTCTATTTGACCTTCTAGCTTGAGTTATCTGGGTCAAAGAAGAAGAAAAATAAACTAGAAAGGATGACTAAAGGAGCAGCTATAATAAAATGTACAATAGCATTCAACAATTTAAAAGGAAAAGTCCCAGAGAGTAGATTTCTTATAACTTATGCCTGTGCAAGTTATCTTCTAATAACATTTCCTTGGGGCTTCCCATCTCACACACCTGCATTAGGTCCTTGGGAAAATGCAGCATTTGTGGAGAGCTGGGCTCCATATTGACAAGTGCTGGCATCTTTAGGAAACACAAAATAGAGCCAACGTGAGTCCAAAGTTCAAGATCAGGTGACCATTTAGTAGTTTCCCAAATCAAAGAATAACACATTTAAACCTTACCAACTCAAAGGGATAAACGTCACCTATCAGACTTGATTATTTTCCATGGGGCACATGGGAGAGTGCTAATAATAACCATCAAACAGTCAGCAAAATCTGAGAGGGCCATGTGGCCAATTTAATTTTTAATTGGGTGCATGCTGAATTCATAATTATTCAAAATGCAACAAAGCAACTGTGTAAGGCAGAACTCTTGGAAGCAGAGGATATTGACCAAGTTATTTTTTTATGTTCTGAGAAGCCAAGGGGCATCCCACTGTCTGAGGATAGATATCAGCCTGGGAGACCAGAAAACCAATCCTAGTCTACCCGCATTGGGTAGGTGAGCTAGACAGTTGGAGTAAATCAGAGGTTTACAGGGAACTTTCAGACCTGGAGTATTGTCAAATTAAGTATTTATATGTAAAAATAAATACAAGTAGAGCTTCTCTGGTTAAAGGCCTGCCCCAACAGTTGCTGCTCCTGACCTTGATGTGTCCTTTCTAGGACTCTGCAGGGCATCATGTGAATTCCATTGCCCTAGATATTCTCCAAATCAGCCCAACCTCCTATGATTTATGTGAGTCAAAGGGTTTTCAATTTCATGTATGAGAGGCACTTTAAAGGTAAAGTAATGCTTTGCAAAGGGCACTTGGTCATCCCCTGAGGAGGCTTCTCAATTCTGAGATAATCATATTTTCTTTAACAGCCTTTCAGTTTTTGAAGCATAAAAAAGGATAATATGAAGGTTTAGGGGAAAAGAGGAAAATGTTTAGGGTAGATAGGAGAAAAACGTTATATTAAATGTTCTACTACAAAATTCTCCTGGATATCAAGTGTGTGAAATAGATGGTGTTTGATGAGGTGGTGAAGTAACTAAAAGTTTCCGTTTCACATATGGGTGAGTGCACACGGCTAACTCCACCCCTCCCCAAGTTGCCAGTGTGGAAGGGGACGTAGTTAGATAAGAAATGACAAAATGCATGCAGAACAGGCAGAACACTAGGTGAGCTTGGGATGGTGGCTTATCTGGGACTAAAAGTTCAGTTCAGATTTCCTGAAAGAAATAAAATTTTAGTTAAAATCTAAAAAAAAACACACCCCAAAACAGAAAATAAAGACACTAATTTTACGCTTAAATATCTTACGTTGGATAGAATAGTAGCTGTGGGTGAGGGTAGGGGGTCAATAAATTGTAAAATGTCAGATTTAGCTCTGAAATCATTTCTACTGGGTGTTATCTATGCCCTTCTCCTAATTCTGAAATGTCCCACTGAGACCTCAAACTCAGCATTCCCCAAACTAAGCATATCTGCTTCCACTCCTAAACCTAATCCTTCTCCTGTATCCCTGTTTCTGGGAATGCCATCACCCTCCTCCCAGGTACCCAAGACAATTAGTCGTGCCTCCCCTTTTACCCTCCATTTAATCACCAAGTCCTGTTGATACTTCTTCCTTTCTATCTTCTGTGTCTGTCCCTTTTCTTTCACCCACACTGTCACTTTTCCTGGGGTCAGCATCATTTCCCACTTGGATGACCTCATCAGCAATCTAAGTGGTTTCTCTGGTGGCAGTACTTCCCGATTCCAGTACATTTTGTGGACTGTGTAGCCAGAGTGATTTTTCCAAAACACAAAGCTGACCTTGTCATTCATTTGCCTAATACCCTTCCCACATCTGTTAAGGTAAGGTTAAATCACTTTGATATGGCTTATCAGACCTCAGTGTCCTGGCACTTTTTTCCTTAAAACCTACAGTGTACTACAATAAACTATTTTCAGTTTGTTACATGGGCCTTTTTCTCTCGTCAAAAGTCTTCACCCAAATTGTATCCTCTCCTAGGACATTCTTACCCTTGTTCCTCTTATCCTGGAGCTAATTCCTATGTATCCCTTCAGACTGCAGTTTATTCAACACTTCCTCCAGGCCTCCCAGGCTTTCCAAGTCTTGTTGAGATGCCCCTGCTATATGCTTCTTCCAGCAGTAATCTCTGCCTCCCCAATCATCCCACAAAGCATACTGTGTTATAATTGCTTGATTAAATGCCCATTTTTCCAACTAGACTGGAGGCTCTTTGAAGGCGGAAACCATGCTATATTGATCATCACTGAATTACCAGTGCCTAGGAGAGGGCCTGGCATATGGAGAATAATCAACACATATGTATTGAATAGAATGAAAGGAGTAATGAATTTCTTATATTGCCCCTCAACATCCCTAATGACTGATAAGTCATTTTGTTTCTCTTCAGTCTTAGGCAGTTATTTTAGGGCTTTTCTCCATTTCCGAACAAGTCTTTCAATGGCTGCTTTTTGCCTTTGGGATAATGTTTAACATTTAACCTTGGCATGGCACATAAGGCTCATTGGCCTACTTTTCCAACCTCATCTCCTTTCTCTAAAGGAAATCTATGTTTTGGTTTCCTCAAGGTCACTCTAACCTCTTACTCCTTGGTACCTCTGCATTATGACACTCTGCCTTCTACCTGTAACACCTAGATATTTACTAGGTACTCAACCCAAGGGTCATCTCCTATGGGAAGCCCAATCTACCAAGCTTCCCTCCTCCTCTCAGTAATGGGATTGGGTCTTGGTTTTCTGAGTGTTATTGTCCTCTAGGCATTCTTCCCCATAGTGTTTGAATTTTGGCTTTTTTCTCTTATAAGATCATAACTTTGTGAAGAGAAGGAAGAAGAATCTTATTCATCTCCATATTCATCTCCTCTGACATAGTACTTGGCACAAAGGGCACTGAATAAACATCCTTTGAATAGATGATTTTCCTTTAAATGAATACATTTTAAAAATATCGACGAGAACCAAAAGAAGCGAAAGGAATAAGCAAGCACCAATAATGTTTTTTAGCTAAATTGACACCATGTGCTCATATAATTCTTATGGTCATGCATATGGGCACCTCCTGCTGGGACATGACCTAAACTCAAACCCAGGGAGGAGGAAGCCAGGCTGTCTTCATCTTTATCTGTTTGGCATATTTTTTTTTTCCATCTGGTTTCAATTGTACTTTAAGAACATTGCTTTCAGTATATAAGCCTTCAAATCATACATGTTCATAAAATATTCATCTCATTCTGACAGTCTAGAAATTGTTAGTTCCACCATTACTGCAGACTGCTGTTGCAGGGCAAGACATTTGCATGACAGGCTACAAATGCTTCCTATTGTTTTCTTTTGTTTGATTTTGTCAGGTATGTACAGAGGAAAAAATACTGATAGAATATTCTCTTAGATAACACTTAGAGCCAATAGTTCTACAATAATTAGAAATCAAAAAAAAAACACACCTTATTATTCTCTAGAAAATGTCAACTTCTTAGTGGACAAGGAATCTAAGAAAGACTGCCAATGTTTCATAGGTTACACAACTAGACACCTCCCTTAGAGCCTCTGTGGCCAAACTTGTTTTATCTGGGAGCTACTTAAGAGTAGTATCTTGAGATCTACTAATGGAATCCTCCCAGGTACTGGTTGATTCTCACTGGTGTTCGGCCATATAGTCCAATCCTGCATACGTAAGAAAGAGGGATCCTGCTCAATCAAGAGAGTAAATACTCAAACAGATTTAGTCATAGTTCTCCTCCACCTATATTTGGTCCTTGGCGTGTGTTCACACACACAAACACACCCACCTATTACGATGTCTATAAACAATCCCTCCTCTGCAGCATGGTTTGAAACTCTAATTAGGCAAAGTTACAGGACAGGATGCTAAAGCATTTCCCTAACATTACCTCCAGTGTGCCTGTATGTATAAAGTCTTAGAGGCTGGGGGAGATGTGGAGCCAACCTGTCCCATGGAGTGGGGTTCAGGTCAGATTGCATGTTAGAAACCAAAACCTTAGTTTTGGAAGCATGTCTGAAACAAGCACGTAGATGAGAGCAGTGGGCTCCTAGGACCTGAAATGTCAGGGGGCATGTTTTGCAGCATCTTTATAAAGGGTAAACAATAACAGTCACTAGAACTTGGGTTCTCGTGAGGGTGAGGCTAATGTCATGGCTCAGTGAGCATGCATGGGTACTTGTTGGGTCATGGATAGTACATGGGTTTGTGTGTGGGTGGGTGATGCATGTTAGAGGGACATGAAGCTATTTCAATGCCTGGGGAAGGAGTTATAAAATCTGTGTAAAGATTTGTTCAAAGGAGAGCATTTTGTCATGCTTCTACTCTTGAGACAGTAACAAAATGACTGGGTTAGGAGGGCAAATAATGGGGAAATGAGGACAGCAAGAGCAAAGTTAACAATATGAGCCTGTCACAGACAGTTGCATTTTTCCCAAAGGCTTTGGATGGTTGGAGATGACAAAGTTTGAAAACTGAACTTAGAATGGGAGGACAAAATAAGCAGCTAAAAAGGATTTTCTGGCTCTCTTGATCAGCTGCCTTCATATTGCATTTAAGACTCCTGGGTACTCATATCCTGGGCAACCCTCCACGTATCCTTTCCTTAACTCTAAGTCCCCTTGAGGGGATGACATTCAAGCTGTTCTGATCTGATCAGACAGAGAACACTCAGCCACAGGGTTTAATTGGAAGGTCAGCTCCTTAACTCAACTATAGATTATCTGAGGGTACAGACTACATCTTACACCTCTTTTTCGTTGTCCATTCCAGGTGCAGCCTTTTGATAAATGAATGTCATGATTAATGTAAAAAAGACATTATAATAACAAATATTATTATAGAGTGCTCATTTTATGACAAACTGTTCTAAGTGTGCTATATGAATTTACTTAATTTTCATATTGACCAAATTATGCAGTGCCATTATTATCTCTCATTTATAGAGAACACTGGGACACAGAGAGGTTAAGTAACTTGCCCAAGGTCACAGAGTTGTGAAGGGTAGAGTCAGCAGTCAAACCCAGACAGTGTGGCTCTGACATTAATACTTTTAACCAATCCATGATTCTGCTTCTTACAGACATGTGTGACTCCTGAATTCCTTGTGGCCTTTGTGTGATTGGGGGTGGGCATGGGGGAATCTAGGAAAATGAGAGCCTTTCTGGAAGAGAAATCTACTAATGGGAACACCCAAGTCAGAGCCTCTTTTTATTCCTCACCATGACCAAATGAAAAACAACAGAAAACCCTATTCCCACTTAAGAGGCCATTTTGGTCCCTGTGACTTTTTTTTTTTTTCCTTGATTGGGTTAGCCCTGGGAGATTGAGCATGGCCCTTGGTTTTCCACAGCCTCAAATCCTATATGAGAGTGGGTCTATTCTATGGCCAACTCATGGCTCATGCTATCTTCAAAGCGAAGCCAACCTACATGTATTCCATGAGGTATTTTACATCCTTTTAAGTCCCTCTATCTCTTTTAGATGCACCAGACCTGAGCCAACTTCCAGAAGCAGGATTTGAGTAATGATTCCTTTGTCCTACCCAGGTAGTGATTTTTGTCTCCCTGTCAAGTGAGTGTGGGACCACAGGAAAACAGCTATAGAAATCACCAGTGGCCAAAGGCATAGGGAACAGATAGCACCCCAGAAAGGGAAGAATTGATCATCAGCAAGATGAGAACAGAGAAGCGTCTGGGAATCGGAGAGCAGTGAGAGTGTCTGAGCAAGGGCTGACACTGGAAAGGGAGAGACTGGTATACAGGCCAGATCAGTAGAAGGAAGGTGAAGAGAGGGACAAGAAATGAGAGCAGACGGAGGCTGCAGACAGACAGGAAACACAAGAAGCTCAAATTTGAGAAGGGAAGAAGGAAGGCAGAAAGGATGAAGAGCGAAGGAACTGTTCCTAAGGACAAAAGGTACACTAGAGTTCTACTTCTGACTCTTCTTTCCATTTCACTCTGCCTCAGAATTTTCATTTCTAATGGGGCTCAGTGATGAATCTTATCTAGAGCTAGAGGAACATTATACAAAATAACAAGACAGAGATTGGAAAATGTTCAGATTGCTTCATATGGCCATTTACCCAAGGCGAACCTAACCAATCTATTCAGTTTAGCCTTGAGCACAATTGAAAATGATGGTGGCTGCAAACTACTTTTCTGACTTTCTTATTCTCCAGTTCCATGCATTAAATTACTCACTCAACACTCACCAATGACTAAACTACTACCCTGTACTAGGAGTGAGGATTATAAAAGGAAATAAATCATATTTTCTGTGTGCAAGTTGTTCATAGACAATGTGGAAGACAAATACCTAAAAATAATGATGAGTTGAGAATTGCTATGATAAAGATATTAACAAAGCATTACTGAGGGGCAGGAGGGTGAGTCCTCTAGCCATTTCCAGGATATACCCCCATCCTTAGCTTAATTAGTGTATTTCACCTGGCAAGCCCCCTTCCCGACCCTGACCCCTAAGCCACATCCCTTGAAATTTTCGACACTCTTTAAATACCAGGTCAAATGCCATTTTTTCAACAAAGTAGTTCCTAATCTCAAAATTTGGAATTAATCTTCCCATTCTGTGTGCTTCTATAACACTTTGTTTATATCTCTATTTACCCTAATTAGTTTTTTTAAAAAATATGTATGGTGAAGGTATACATAGAAATGTCTCTATCTCTAGACTGTAAGCTCCTTTGACAGCAGGCTTGATGCCTGATTCATCTTTGGGTCTCTCACAGGCCTGAGCCTGGAAGCTTCTTAAAATGTACCCAGGGTCTACTCATTTAGAACAACTAATCTACAGTCCCTTTAAGGATGCTAAAGTGAGAGGACCCTGCTTCATTCTGGCAATTGAGTCCTTGTTTGCATATGCCAAAAATAATTGCTTGTTTTGAAGAGGCATAAAAGAAATGGCCTTTCGACCTAAAATAACGAATCATTCTTCCCATCTCTTTCTACGTTTGGACAAAGAACAGCCAAAAAACCAAAGAACAAACCAACAACCCTCAAATTAATCAAAGAAGTTTTAATTTGGGAAGGACTCTATATTTCATTTCATCCACCATCTTAACTGCAAATGAGGAAACTAGGTCCCAAGAGATTCAGGTACTTCTTTGACATCACACAGACAGAATCATCAATATCAAGTTTTGGGACCCTTAAGTTTCTCAAGTTTAAGGCTCTTTGTAATAGAGTGAATAGTTTATCTTTAATTAAAGAAGGGGGAAAGCATGGTTTAAAGCGGGGGGAGAGGGAGGAAGGGAGGGAGGGAGAGAGAGAGAGAGAGAGAGAGAGAGAGAGAGAGAGAGAGAGAGAGAGAGAAATCAATAGCACTACAATATACAAAGAAAGGAATTAATTGAAAAGCTGTATACATTATAGAAAAAAAATTCCTATCAGTCCATTTGTCTATAAAGACTACATGCTTTCACTAACATCAGCAAAAATGTTTGTAGAGCTTAAAGCTTTAATTTAAAATTCTGATTTTTACAATTTCCAGATCCTTTACTCTTAGGTCCCTAATCATTCTATACAGTTGGCAATGAGAACTGTTCTGAGGTCCTTCTCCAAGATATTTTAATATGTTTGGGTGACACTGGTCATTAACAGGTGTTCTTAACAGTTGTGGAAGTAAAATAATACATCAAGGCTTTGTGGAGAGGTGCACATTCACACATGTTCTCTCCCAGGATGACTTAGGCAAATGCAGCAGATGCACTGAGATCTGACATAGTTTACTCCATCCTGGGTTTGCTATTACTGCCAGAACCCCTGCCTTCCCCTAACCGTTCCCCATGTCACTGCTGACCCAGCCCCACCCTGACAGATGTGACCCAATCTTACAGCCGCCCTAGGTCAACACATGTCAGCACACACTCATGTGCACACATGCATGTGTGCATGCAGACACGGACACACACACACACACACACACACACACTAGGTCTAAGCACTAAATTTAAATTTAAAATTTAAATTCAAATTTCTAGAATTGAAATTTAGAATTGCAATTCTAAAGTTCAATTTACAATTCCAATTGTAAACAGGGAAATATATAGGTATACATATTACTCATATAATATGTACTCATACATATATGTGTGGCTATCTATCAACTACCATTTTTTCATAGTGATACATAATCAGTCAGATAAAAACCATCTAGTTTTAAAAATTCTTTCATTTGCCGCAGAGGATGGTCTGTGAAAAACTGGTTTTCAATTAGAGACTACCCCCCACCACACACATACCACTGCTCTGCACTTCCCAAGGTCCCCTTAAGGGCAGAAGAACAGTGCAGAGGTTTTGAATGCAGCTACCATCGAAGCTTAAGTATTAGCTTTGCTACTTACTATTTGTGTGATCATGAGAAAATTACCTAACCTCATAGGACAATAATTTCTTTATTTACAAAATGAGGATATTGATACTAAATCTTGGAGGTGTACGGATTTGAGATAATGTATGCCAGTGGGTGCGGCTCTGTAAATAATAGCTATTATGATAAAGGTGATGATGAAGGGGAAGAGGAAGACAGGAAGAGGTAGAAAGACGGGGGGCCTCCACTTCCTGAATGTCTTTTGTATTTCCTAGCTTGGCAGAACTTGACTGCCAGCCTTTAGCTGGGGAATATTAAGCTTGAAGTTGGGCAAAGAGAACAAGTGGTGGAGCAGGGGTATTGCAGGATGGGGGGGGAGTATGAGGGGAGGGGGTGGTGGCTAGCACTTACTATGTGATTTTCCTGTCTTGAGCTTATATATACATACACTCATGTACCTTCCACTGCTGGAAAAAGGACATTCACAATGTGAATTCAGCATCTTTTGAGAAGTCAAGGCCTTTATTTTATTTTATTTATTTATTTTTTTCTTTTGAGGGCAGTGTCACTGGCCATCATATGTGGGACCTGAACCAGGGCCGCTGACTTCCCAAGCCAGACGCTTAACCACCACGCCACTCGGCTGGCCCAAGGCCATTTTTTTTTTTTTTTTTTACAAGTACCAGACTTCACAAAGCAGGGTGCACAAATTCCTGTGTCCTCCATGGTGGCTAATCATAGATTTTCCAGTTACAGCAGCAGGCACTGGCCGTTTGCAAACCCTGGCAACTGTAGTCACTGTGATACCCTACAGATTGCAGAAAAAATGCCCCGCTCCTTTCCGAGTCATGAGGTCAGAGTGCACTGTGAAACCATGGGCGGAGCTGCTGCTATGGTTTGAACCTTCCAAAGTACAACAGGAAGGAGGAAGCCCCAACTTACTCTGGACATGCCCTGAATGATAAGAGCCATTTATGACCTGCCTAAGATGCCTTTCTGTTTGCAAACACACAGTGCTTGCCATACCACTTGACAAAACAATTCATCAGAAAGTCTGATGACAAATGACTAATGTTAAAAGAGGCATGTGCATCATTCCAGTGATGACTCCACAGGCCTCCATTAAACATGGAAAAGACCTGTTCTGAAGCATGACCATCTTGCATGTCCCAAGGAGCTATAGTCAATGGTTGATCATATCTAGACAGAGATTTAGCAGCCCTCTCCTTGCTCAAAAGCAACAAGAGCCCATGAGGACAATGAACCTGGAAGACCTCCAAAAGTAGAGGCGAGTAAGGAAAAGGCTACATCTGCAGCCAGCACTGCTCTCCCTCATGCATAGAAAGCAAAGATCTGGGATTGCATAATGTCAACTTTTAGCCACCAAAAAGGCAGACCGTCTCCAGGAATGCTTGGGAGTTTGTCTGAGAGTCTAGGAGTGAAGTCAATTGCTATGTCTCCAGGTGAGGGATAAGATTGGCAGGAGTCCATCCCCTGCTCTTAGGGATGCTTTCCAAGTACCAGCATCTAGGACGTTGCCCAGCACACTAGGCCAAGATCATTGTGATCCAAAAGTCCTTCCCTAGAAACCATGCTTTCACTAGCTTTTGAGTGGAAGAAAGAGGACCCATTTAACAAAACTAATGAGAGTGAGGTCAAGGTATAAAACCCCTGGAGAGTGACAGTAGCTGGAGCAGAAGTGCTTTTCAAGGCTGTGGTTCTACATCAGTCATGCAGACACCTCTATGTATATATAGACAAAGCTTCAACCACCACCACCTCCTCACACCTAATGACTACCTGTGACAAGCGCTTGCGTTCTATATTTCTGACTTTTCCAACAACAAAAATACTCAGTCCTGGTTCTGAACCTATTCTTCAATACTAATCTGTTTGTCATTTCTTTCTCCAATATACAAGGTCAGATTAGTGAGAAATGAAACACTTTTCAGTTTTAATTTTGACCCAGATCTAAAATTGCTAATGACTTTTTAATCCATTACCCTTGATCTCTCCTTTTTTTTTTCGGTAAATGATTCAAGTAAATGCACCCCTCACATACCCAGGCCCCAACATTAAGAAGGTAATATTCTTAGAATAAGGCTATCAAGTAAAAACAAAACAAAAAGACACAAACAGGAAACAATGCTTCCATTCTCCTGAGTCCCTTTTGCCCAGGATGCAGTGTATTTAAACCTATTTACAGCAGCTGCTTCAGTATTAAGTTTTTGGTTTGGTAGTAAAAAGAGGTTTAGTTAAGGTCACTGACAATTGCCTTCTCAGCGCTATAGAAAATCAACCCAACCCATTAGCAACACTAAAATGGCAGAAGCAAACACAGTGGGAGCAAGTAGGAAAAGAATACCTGGGATTGCCAGACTGGAAAGGGGGACGTTGTGGAGGTGAGGGGGCAGCGAGGCCATCCAGTCGGCATTGCAGACCTCCGATGATGTCTTTGTCCCGCTGGGGTTGGGGGAACAGATGGTCCCCATCCCGAATTTCCTCCTAACCTTCCTAACTGCTAGCATCTCTCTCTGTCAATCAACAAATTGCCCAGGCTCAGTCGAGTGCCACTCACTCACTCAGTGGTCATCATCGCCAAGGCTCTCTAGGCATTTCAGGGCCACCTTTGTCACATCAGTCCTTCCCAAAGGCCTTTCTGCCTGGGAAATGGGGCAAATAGGTGGTTCCCTACCTCACCAGCACCCCACCCTCTCAGGCCCTGCCGCTGTTAATCTGCTCAGTCCGTGCTCCGTTAAACTTCTTATGCTCCCCTCTGGAGCTCGGGCAAGGTAGGCCCCTAGAGATAAATCTTACAGGAACTGAACATCCGAGGAGCAGCCACGCCCGGAGCCACTCACAGGACAGGTGCCCACACAGCATATAGACAAGCCGGTGGGTCTATACACACGTGTGCGCCGGAACGCACCATCATCAGCCTGAGTTAGGCTTCTATGTATGTCACTGGGCTGGCACAGAAGCTGGGCCTGCCTGCTATCCCTCCTCCTGCTTCTCAGCACACACTCCCCCTTGCCCTGTGCTTCCAGAAGGCGCTCAGAAGTGCAACCAGCGGCACCCAGACTCTTGGCAGCCCCGCCCCGCACTGCCGGGCAGATTTGCCGGGCTAGGCGGCCCGTGATTGGCCGCCGGCGGAGCGTGCTCTGATTGGCCCGCGTCCTGCCCCCCGAGTGGCTCCCACCCCTCCGCGGCCCCAGTCTCCTCCCTCCATTACTCTAGCCTTCCTGTAGGCAGACAGATGCCCTGCAGGGACTGTAGGCAGGGAAACTTGCTGGCTGGGATCGGACGGACCTCAGGTCATTTCCTTGTGCCTTCCGCGCAGCCAGCACTCAGATGTTAAATGCGACCATAAATGTTTCTTTCCTTCCTTCTTTTCCTTCAACCTGCGCACGCGCGCGCGCGCACACACACACACACACACACACACACACACGCTATGACAGTTACACAGAAACTATTACATTTTCAATAAACCATAGTGGCAGCAGAAAAAAGAAGGAAAGAGGCTGAGAAAGGTTCAGCATCTCGTATTCGGATGACAACATCAAGAATGGTTTGTGTTTCAACTATTACATAATTAAGATTCACATGCACACAGCTTATTCCCATTTTACAGAGGAATAATGATACTTGACATTTGATTGCCCTGTGATTTGAAACTTTCTTCCAAATTCTTTGTCCCATTTGCTCTTCAAACTACCCCCTTAATCGGGAGGAGGGCAGGGAGAGTTGCTGGTAGGATCCCCTTTTCACAGGTGAAATGGAAATTTGGGGGCATTCATAGGAGCAGTTCATAGTGGTGGCACTATTTGGAAATCCCATTTCGGAATGAGGTTTGTAGGCACACAAACTAATTTCTCTGCTTTCTGCAATGTTCCCTACTCTTCAAATAGTACTTTTTCATGGTGGTATACTGTAGGGTCTCTAATGATATGAGAACTTTGCATTGATAATCATAGGAACATCTTGGCAAACTGGCAAATCAAGAAAAACACCTTGGCTTTGATGGTGGGGCTCTGGAGGGCTTCAGGCCAGGCTGCTCCTCAGTGACTCAGGAGGGGCTTGTGGGAAAAGGGAACAGCAGCCTTTGCTATGAGAAGGCTGACGGCTCATATAAAGATCTGTAGGTCAGCTGACATTTAATCACCAAGTGACCCGATGTCATCTCCCAGGTAACTCCACCGCACCAGTGCCTGCACCCCAGCCACCTTTCAATGCTCATAACTACTGCTAAAATTTCCTCTTCCAGGCTATTCTTAACATTCATGTAAGCCTGCTTTTCAGTCCTTTGAGCTGCATGATATTACCAAAAGTTTTTTGTTTTGTTTTTCCTTTTCTGGAGGACCCTTTGGTTAATGAAAAGTATACACTAGTCATCATGTATTTTCTGATGATTAAAGAGCACTTCTATAGAGTGCTCTTTTTTCAAGTACATCATAGAGTATCCAGAACATGTCAGCTAGCTGTTTAAGTCAACAAAAATATTTTCCCCTTGAAAAATCACTCCAAAGGAATAGCCCAAAATTTACTTTTGAAATATCACCTTTCTGGGCTTCCCCTGAACTTCATTTTTTTTTTTTTAAGTTCCCAAACACAAAATTTTATGGAAGCTACCTAAGACAAATAAAATGTTTTCTTTAAGCTCTACTGTGGAATGTTAATTTCAATGCCTCCCCCACCCCCTGCCTTATTTTTCAGCTCTTAGTGGAAAGAGTGAGCATAATAATAATAATAAAAAAAAGTGTTAAACTTTAGTCTGAGAAGATATCGCCAAGTGAGAACTTGAAAACAAGAGAAGTGGAACCATTTCAGAATGAGATGTTTTGTACCTCTAGCAGCTTTTTCAATCAAAACTACTTCATTTGCCCTAGAAAATGGTTCAAAAGAAGATAATACTCTCTCCATATATTCTTGAGTCAGTCTTGGAAGAAAGCTTGCATGGAAACACAGCATGTAGTACAGTCCTTAGCATATAACTGGTGCTCAATAAATATTTGTTAGAATGAGGGAGATGCTTGGTAAACATGCTTTGCTGTGTTCTAGGTAGTACCTTAGAGCAGTGCCTTTCTTTCAAACTGAAAGTACAAAGCAGTCATACATATTCTGATTGAGTTGCTCTGAGATGGGCATGAGATTCTACCTTTCTAACAAGCTTCTAGCCTTGCTAGATGTGGTTCCTGCTGGTTCAGATCATACTCTGAGTAGCAAGGCCTTAGAAAGCAGGCTCATGTTTGGTAGGTGAGACTATGTATTGCTTTTTCTCTCTCTTTTCCAAGGTTTCATAATATTTTATATCACCTTTTGAAATTAAAAAAATTGCATTAAAAACCCTAAGAATCTCTAAGTATGAAATAATAATTTTTCTGTCATAAAATATACTAAAAACCAAATTATCAGTGAGGTTTTTATACTATGCCACAGATGTTCAGGGAAAAATTATTTTAAAGTAAAAATTAATATTTAGAATTTGGATAGTTACTATTTTCTTATAAATTGTATTATGAAATTTATCAAAGGGAGAGGACACTAAATTAATAGGAGAACTGAAATTTTAATGCAAGTCAATTTCCATAAATAATTATAATGAAATGGAGTGCTTATTATTTACAAATCATTCCAACAGGTTCTAGGAATGGAAGGAAAGTTAAATAAAAGTTGGTATCTGATGAACCTTAGGTAATATGTAATACAGAAGACAAAAAGAGTCCATTATGTGAATTCCAAATAATAATGTGAGACTGAATGAAGGGATAATAGAGGTACATGTGAAGGACAATAAAGACATATTGATGGGGGAAAGGCCAAGAGATGCATTATTTGAGGAGGTGTCATTCAAGTCAGGTCTGGAATTCTGACAAGTGGAAAATGGGTACAGGGTCCTGGGGTAGGGAAGGGAGGTGTAGCTGAGAAAACATAAGCAAAGCTATGACAATGAATGAGAGATGTGAAAAACAGAAAATACTCTAGAGTGGCAGCACATGGAGTAAGTAGGAAATACAACTCATGACTCTCACAAGCACCCAGTGAATTAGGTACTATTTCTATCCCTGTTTTACACGGAACACTGAAGCTTAGGGGCTGTATAACTCTGCTCAAGATTTCACAGCTAGTTAGTGGCAGAGCTGTGACTCCAAGTGTCTTCATCACAGTGCCAGTGGCTTCCCATTATATGTTCCCTAGTATTATTATTGTAAGCCTGGGAAAGCTGTTTATGACTGTAGCATATAAAAAAATGTTTGGACAGGTTTTTTCCCTATAGACAAAAGGGGCCATTATAGGTTTTTCAGAAGGGGAGTAAAATGATTCACATTGTACTTTGAGAAGATACAGCTGATGTACTGAGGAATGGCAAGAGATACAGTCTTTCAGATAAATCATTGAAATCAGTTATTTAAGGAACAGAAAAGTGAGAAAGCATGAAGGTTTGACACACAGAGACTAAATTCATGGCCCTTCTTAACTGTGGTGCATGCCTCCCCATTTACACTTCTCGTCTCCAAGAACCTATAAATCTAGGGCCCAAGTAGACAGCCTGACTACCTCTGAAATTATTTTTTCATCACTTGAAAATCTTGTCAAATTGCTCATCCATTTTTGTTATATACATACAACCAAGCCTGTTTCTATGAATACATCTACGGATTTTGTTTTCTTTTCTGGAAATTTTGTCTACATTACCTGATCAAGGGCTCTCACCGAATTGTTGAAGAGATGATTACAGGCTTTGCCCTCTCTTGGAGGCTACCTTATATTTTGAAAGTGTCTAGGATGGCTCATTTTCTTTGGAATCAAGCCACAAATGAATAGTGAGGGTCCCAGAGTAAGCACCTGAACAATTTGTCATTTGGGCATGTCTGGTTGGCAGGGCAAGGTGTCCTGGATTTTAGTTGATTGAAGGAAACCTAAGAGCCTCAGAGGAAACATATTGACCTAATGATACTGTGGCTGGGGCCGTCTCTGGCTCCCACATCTAAGACCCTGTGCTGCCTTATCTCCAGTCTGTGTTTAGACGTGAAAGGAACAGGCCTCAAGGAGAATCAGAATCCAGGCACGTGTTTGGTCCAGGGACATTGCCTAGAGGTGAGTGAGGTTATATGAGGCTTGGAACTCTACAGTGATGTCTCATGCACAAAATTTTTTCCTGGCTGGAGGGTATCGGGAGGGTAAGGGGCTGAAATGAGACCCAGGTAAATAAAAGATGGGATAGAATACAAGGCTGCTTTGTTTCATGCCTCCTATCAGTAGTTTATTTGTCCCTAGTTATCCCCAATCTTCTTTCTCCAATGCAAGTTAAAAACAAAAACAAAACAAAACAAAAAGAATAAATAAAAAACTGTGATTAGGATCAGAATAAAGAAATATCACCAACATGGCAGGTGCCAGGGATGTGATGACAGACAGCAACAGCAATTATCTCCAGGAAGTGACATCATTGCAGCAACTTAGGACACAAAGGAGCCTCCAAGAAAAGGGAAGTAAGGAAGCACACTGACTCATGCACTCCTATGATACACCTCAGGCATTTCTGACATAAAAGACAGAGCGAGGAGTTGAGGATCCAGTTATTTTGTTGATTAGGGCTACAGCCAAGGACCGTGTTATTGTGACCCATTCCATGATTAAACCCAGATGAAGTATCTTCAAGAAGCTGAGTAGGAGAGCAGCAGCAACTTAAGTAGGAAGTCATCATTTGTGGCATCATCTCATGCCCACATAGTCTTTCTAGCCCACAACTCATATTCTGTGATGAGACAAGAGTGAATGAATAGCAGCAGTGACTGGCCGTAAGACTGTTTCTTCAAGATTTAAAGCTTGATGTTAGGAAAATCCCGAGAGCCTCCCTGCCATTTGTATCTATTGAACATCAAGTTTTTCTGGTACACTTCAAAGAAAATTTCTAACAACCACATAGTGTTACTATAATAGTTTTGAGAGGAGTTAATAACAAATGATTGTAAACTTAGTTTAATGTCCATTTACTGTCATGTGCCACTGAACCACGGGGATAGATTCTGAGAGATGCATCATTAGGCAATTTTGTCATTGTGTGAGCATTACAGAAGGCACTTACACAAACCTAGATGGTTTGGCTTACTACACACCTAGGCTATATGGTAAAGCCTATTGCTCTCAGGCTAGAAATCTATCGAGCATGTTTCTGTATTGAATACTATAGGCAATTGTAAGACAATGTAAGTGTTAATATTTGTATATCTGAACATAGAAAAGGTACAGAAAAAAAAAGATTTAAAAAATGGTCCACAAAATAGGGCACTTACCATGAATGGAGCCTGCAGGCCAGGAAGTTACTCTTGGTGAGTCAGTGAATAAGTGGCGAGTGAATATGGAGGTCTAGGACATTACTGTACATTACTGTAGATGTATAAACACTTTACATTTAGGCTGCACTAAATTGATAAAACACACGATTAAATCAAGCACAAGAGAAAATGATGTAATCAAGACCCAATAAACAAGGCTGCTGCTGGCATAACATGGCATACTGTGTCATAGCAAACATTTTTTTTAAAGAGTACATTCTAAAATAATGATAAAAAGTATAGTACAGTGAATATATTAGTCAATGACAGTCATTTAGTATCATTATTAGATATTATGTACTGTACATGAGGGTGTGTGCTGTACTTTAATACGACTGGCAGCACAGTAGGTTTGTTTACACCAGCATCACCATAAACACATGAGTAATATGTGGCACTGGGACATTATGATTGCTATGATGTCACTAAGTCATAGGAACTTTTCAGGGACCACCTTCCTCTCATATATATGGTCCGTCATTGACCCAAATGTCGTTATGCAACACACGACTATATTATTCCTTTTACCACACAACATTCCTGCACCCTCTTCCACTCCCCCTGTCCACCCCACCCCATTCCCAAATTAAGTAATTAAGAGAAAAATAAAGGCTCTGAGGACTTTATTTTTCCAGGCAGTTAGCTAGTTAGTTGCCAAGTGCCCTATTTAATATGTTATGGAGCCACCTTCTGGCATTAAAGGCATACTTCAGGCACACAGTAAATTTCCTTTCAGTTTCAATTAACCTAAAAAACGTCTTCACAGCACCAGCATCAGTAGGAACAACTGGGAGCTTATGCAAAAATACAGACCCCTGGGTCACACGCCAACCCTACTCAGAGCCTCTGAGGGTGACATCCTCTTTCCTTTCTTTTAAATAAATGCCCTGGAGGATTTTTATATCCCAAATGGTTTAGATCAAGACCTTGAAATGCCAAACAATTTCTCTTTAAAAAATAAGTTAGAGGAGATAGAATGTCAGAGTAAGCAATTTTTTTCCATGTTGTGTATAAATTTATCAATTCAGAGAAGAATATTTTGGCTTAACTGGCAGGAAAACCAACTGTTCTCCCTACTTATCCCACCCCAAGATTCCTGGAATTATGAAAATGACATCAGCTATTAAGGGACCTTCTGGATACTAATGTATATATTAATAATCACTTGACCTTCAGTCACAATTACAATCTGCACACTTGCTATTCATCTAGCAAATTTAATCTTGAAAAGGAATGCATTCTTTTTTAATGACCTGACATTGCATTGTGGGTTGCTCATATCAGTTGGAAGCAGCACGATGCTACATCATCTATGGAGTAATTGAGAGCAGCTTTATCATTCTTTCCCAAGTTTATTATTAAAATGGCAAGTTGTGTAAACAACTTTAACTAAGAAAGATAATTGTTTTTTAAAAAACAAATAAAATTCAATGTAAACAAAAATAATGAATCGTTAGTGTTTTTCCCTAATCAACTCGTTAGGAATGTTAGGCTATAGTTAAAAGCCTTTAGTATGTTTCTTGGCCTTTTGATGATTTACTTCCAAAGGATTCTGATCTGCTTAAGTCTCTGCAGTCAACCCCCTAGCTCAGCCACATGTCTTGCTCCACGCTTCCCAAACTGCTGAAACTGATCGTGGAGGAAATTGTAGGTTGTCTTAACAATTACTGTGCCCACAACTTCCACTTCCTTTTAGTAGCAGAGGTAAAAGAGAAAGGAAAGTTTATCCCATGTATCTTTCTGTTCAGCCAATTGTAAAGCAGGATGTTCTAGAAGTCAGAGTTAGGCAATATAATGAAGTAGGGAAAAAAGTATATCCTTGTGACATCCAAGCCAAGCTTGGCAACAATAAGACAGTAGTAACACACAGAGAGGATTGAATCATTTGATGGAAGATTGAACTAGATGGACTTTGGGATCTCTCCAAACATACTCTGGTTCTCCCTCCTTCCGCCGTATGCGTAGAACTGTATCTTTACACCGTTAAGCCTTGACTTCCTTTTTTGTTTTGTTTTTTCTTTTCTTTTTTAAAAAGATTTTATTGGGGAATTGAGGGAGGGAACAGCGTTAGGGAAACAGCACTGGGGAAACAGTGAAGGGGAACAGACAAGTTGCTGTCCTTTTGTTCTTCAGCCTAGTTGTGGAGGACATTGCTTCACTGGCCCACGTTGGTATTATCATTGCGCTCTTCCCTGGTGAGGCAGATCAGTCACCTGCCCTTGGACAGTGGCTCATGGAGGCTCACAGCAGCTCACCCCAGCTGCCGGCCACTCACAGTAGCTTATGGCAGCCCACTGCAGCAGTTGTTCACCATCTTAGCTGTAGAGGGCGCAGCGTCACTGGCCCATGTGGTATCTGAACAGGCAGCCCTGCTGCTCAGAGCTCCTGCTCCCAAGCCAACTCTTAACCAATGTGCCACTTGGCAGGCCCGACTTCCTTTTTCCTTTATTACCTTTCTGTATGCAAATCTTTGACTCCCTTTGCTGGAAATGGGAATACTGGGACACTATGTATAAAAATGGATCTGATATTCTAAAATCATACTGCTATCTGCAAAAGCTTGAGATTGTGGTGTGGGGACTAGTTTTTAATAAAGCCTTTACATTGGTCACACAATCTAGCCTCTGGAGCAGCTCAAATTTTACTCTATCCCCTGCCCCATTTCAGCACCCTGGATGAGATGCTCTGACCTCAGGATACCAGCTAGTAAAAGTTGTCACAGTGATGAGTATGAATAGCCTGCATGGAAGTCACCTGTTTTGTGCTTTCAATGTCTTCACAGTGGTAGGCCTGGTGTATATGAATATGCAGCCTTAGGACAGAACTTCTCAACTCTTTCACCTGACATGCCCTAATGATGGAGAAGAGTAAATGCACAATCCCCAGAGCCCCCTGTGGCAAGCACTGATCACGGTATTTCTTTTCAAAATGCATGGCTTGTTTTTTCAAATTCACCCAAATTATATATGTGTGTATATACCACAAAATTTATATATGAAACAAAATTTGAATGATTATATGTATATATATATTACATATATAGTATATATAAAACAAAACTTGAATGAATTTGTAAAAACATATATGTATATATTATTTCACTTGAATTAAAATAATGTTCTAGATGTGCTATGTTTATCCTGCAGCTTTGGGTCCCTCTTGGAGCACACAGTATCCCTGAGTATTTATGATCCCTAATATGGAAGTTTGAGGGAAGGGTCCCAAGAATCCAGTTATACACAGTGAAGTTGTCTTGGTTCACTAATGCTCTGACCCAGTTCAGCAAGGAAGAAGGCTGAAGTTGGGTTTGAAGTCAAAGCTCGAACTAGTGTCCGTTTCTCCAAGCCTTAGGAAACATGGGGCAATAGTAGGTTGAGAGTCAAGGATATGGACCAGCTTTTTCTGGCCTTCAGGGACATGACTACGTTCTTCAAGAGAGTAGAGGACCAAAGACTTCCTACCTAAGACTTAACTCTCTGCTCTTGACTTGATCAGGAAAACCTTCACCTGTAGGGCCCTGCCTGTTTTTCCACTGAGTGTAAAATAGCAAAGCCTAATCAGTTTTTACAAAGGAGGCAGAAGACAGAGGGCTATGTCCCAGGTCTAGAACTCTCATGGTAACTCTTTGACCTGTGGAGGCTTGTTCTTGCTCTCCGTTTCAGACTATAGTTCCTCACCTGACTAACTGGTGTTATTTTTTTTTTCTCTCCAGCTTTATTGTGATATAATTGACATATAACATTGTCTAAGTTTAAGGTGTACAATGTGATGATTTGATGCACATACATATTGGAAAATGTGTATCACAATAAGGTTAATTAACATATCTTCCACTTCACATTACCACCATTTTGTTGTTGTTGTTATGGTGAGAACATTTAAGATCTATTCTTTCAGCAACTTTCAAGTATAAAATACAGTATTATTAACTATAGTCATTATGTTGTACATTAGATCCCCAGAACTTATTCCTTTTATAACTAGAAGCTTGTACCCTTTCACCAGCATCTCCCCATTCCCCTACCCCTCATCATGTTTATGCTGACTTATTTTACTCTTCACTGATTCCCTGGATCTGCCCTTTTATCTACAGCAGTAGATACCTGCCTGATTCTACCATTCTGAGCCTTTGAAACTGAGCCAGAGGTTTGCTCCATCTAAAGCATCTATCAAACCACCCAAATTTAGGTCCCCATCTCTCTTAGCCTGACTGACTTACCACAATAAGTACATTTGGAAGAACATAGCTATCAAGTAGACGTATTGGCCTATGACATGGAAGGAGTCAAAGAAAATCTCAGCTCACCACACTGAGTGAGAAACCAGTCACCCGATAAGAAAGCAAGACCCCAGTATATGATGTATACAAGAGACTCACCTCAGATCCAAAGACTCATTCAGGCTGAAAGTAAAGGGATGGAGTAAAATATTTCATGCAAATGGTACTGAGAAAAAAGCTGGAGTAGCAATACTTATATCAGATAAAATGGACTTTAAATTGAAGAATATAACAAAGGACAAAGAAGGACACTTCATAGTAATGAAGGGATCGATCCAACAAGAGGACATAACTCTAGTAAACATCTATGCACCTAACATAGGAGCCCCTAAATATATAAAACAGATATTGTCAGACATAAAGATAGAGATCAACAGTAACACTATCATAGTAGGGGACTTCAACACCCCGCTGTCACTAATGGACAGATCCTCCAGACAGAAAATCAATGTGGAAACAGCGACCTTAGATGACACATTAGACCAGCTGGATTTAACAGACATTTTCAGAGCATTTCATCCCAAAGCTACAGAATATACGTTCTTTTCAAGTGCACATGGAACATTTTCTAAGATAGACCACATGTTAGGCCACAAAACAAGTCTCAATAAATTTAAGAAGATTGAAATCATTTCAACTGTATTCTCTGACCACAATACTATGAAACTAGAAATCAATTATAAGAAGAAATCCGGGAGGCTGACAAATAAATGGAGGCTAAACAATATGCTATTAAATAGTGAGTGGGTCACAAATGAGATCAAGGAGGAAATCAAAAGATACCTCGAGACAAACGATAATGAAAACACCACGACCCCAAATCTCTGGGACGCTGCAAAAGCAGTCCTAAGAGGGAAGTTTATAGCAGTGCAAGCCTACCTAAAGAAGGAAAAAAAATCTCAAATCAACAGGTTATCCTTACACCTAAGGGAACTGGAAAAAGAACAGCAAAAGAGTCCCAAGGGGAGTACAAGAAAGGTGATAATAAATACCAGAGCAGAAATAAACAATATAGAGAACAGAAAAACAATTCAAAAGATCATTGAAACCAAGAGCTGGTTTCTTGAGAAGATAAACAAAATTGACAAACCTCTAGCCAGGCTCATCAAAAAAAAAAGAGAGAGGACTCAAATTAGCAAAATCAGGAATGAAAGAGGGGAAATGACTACAGACATCACAGAAATACAAAAAATTCTAAGAAATTACTATGAGCAACTATATGCCAACAAATTTGACAATCTGGAAGAAATGGATAATTTCCTAGAAGCATACAACCTTCCAAAGCTAACACAAGAAGAAACAGAAAATCTAAATACCCTGATTACTACCAAGGAAATTGAATCAGTAATTGACAAGCTCCCAAAAAACAAAAGCCCTGGACCAGATGGCTTCACAAGTGAATTTTATCAAACATTCAAAAAAGAACTATCACCTATTCTTCTCAAACTATTCCAAAAAATCCAGAAGGCGGGAAGGCTCCCAAACTCTTTTTATGAAGCCACTATCACCCTGATTCCAAAACCAGATAAAGACATCACAAAAAAGGAAAACTACAGGCCAATCTCCCTGATGAATATAGATGCAAAAATTCTCAATAAAATATTAGCAAACAGAATTCAGCAATATATTAAGAAGATCATACATCATGATCAAGTGGGATTCATCCCTAGTGCTCAAGGCTGGTTCAACATCCGTAAATCAATTAATGTGATACACCACATCAATAAAATGAAGGATAAAAATCACATGGTCATTTCAATAGATGCAGAAAAAGCATTTGACAAAATCCAACAGCCATTTATGTTAAAAACCCTTAGCAAAGTGGGAATACAGGGATCATATCTCAACATAATAAAAGCCATATATGATAAACCTACAGCTAACATCGTACTCAATGGGGAAAAGCTAAAACCATTCCCCTTAAGATCAGGAACAAGACAAGGCTGTCCACTTTCTCCTCTTTTATTCAACATAGTGCTGGAAGTTCTCGCCACAGCAATCAGACAACAAAAAGAAATAAAAGGCATCCAAATTGGCAAGGAAGAAGTAAAATTGTCATTATATGCAGATGACATGATACTGTATATAGAGAACCCCAAAGACTCCATCAAAAAACTATTGGAACTGATAGATGAATTCAGTAAAGTAGCAGGATATAAAATCAATGTTCAGAAATCAGTGGCATTTGCATATACCAATAATAAACTAATGGAAAGAGAAATTAAGAAAACTGTCCCATTTACAATTGCGTCAAGAACTATAAAATACCTAGGAATAAATTTAACCAAAGAAGTGAAAGATCTATACTCAGAAAATTATAAGACACTGAAGAAAGAAATCATAGAAGATTCAAATAAATGGAAACACCTACCATGCTCATGGATAGGAAGAATTAATATAGTTAAAATGTCCATACTGCCTAAAGCAATATATAGATTCAATGCAATTCCTATCAAACTACCAAAGGCATTCTTCACAGAAATAGAAAACATAATCCTAAAATTTATATGGAATTATAAAAGACCCAGAATAGCCTCGGCAATTCTGAGAAATAAAAACAAAGTCGGGGGGATCACGCTACCAGACATCAAAACCTACTACAAGGCCACAGTAATCAAGACAGTTTGGTATTGGCATAAAAACAGGCACATCGATCAGTGGAACAGAACAGAAAGCCCAGAAATAAATCCAAGCATTTATGGACAGTTAATCTATGACAAGGGAAGCAAGAATTTACACTGGAGTAAAGATAGTCTATTCAATAAATGGTGCTGGGAAAATTGGACTGACACATGCAAAAATATGAAACTGGATCATCTCCTTATGCCTTATACAAGAACAAATTGAAAATGGATTAAAGACTTAAATGTAAGACCTGAAACCATAAAAATCCTAAAAGAAAATATAGGGAGTACATTTGCAGACATTACCCGGAGCAATATTTTTACTGATACATCCCTACGGGCAAGGGAAGTAAAAGAAAAAATGAACATATGGGATTATATCAGACTTAAAAGTTTTTTCACAACAAAGGAAACCATTAATAAAACAAAAAGGAAGCCTACTGAATGGGAGAATATATTTGCCAACGATATATCTGATAAGGGGTTAATATCCAAAATTTATAAAACACTCATGAAACTCAACACCAAAAAAACAAACAACCCAATTAAAAAATGGGCAGAAGATATGAGAGACATTTCTCTAAAGAGGACATACAGATGGCCAACAGGCATATGAAAAAAAGTTCAACCTCACTGGTCATTAGGGAAATGCAAATAAAAACCACCATGAGATACCACCTCACCCCAGTCAGAATGGCTATCATCAACAAATCAACAAACAACAAGTGCTGGCGGGGCTGTGGGGAAAAGGGGACCCTGCTGCACTGTTGGTGGGACTGCAGATTGGTACAGCCACTATGGAAGTCAGTATGGAGGTATCTCAAAGAATTGGAAATAGAGCTACCGTTTGACCCAGCAATTCCACTCCTAGGTATTTATCCTGAAAAAAACAAGACACTTATTCAAAAAAAGTTATGCACCCCTATGTTCATAGCAGCACAATTTACAATAGCTAAGACTTGGAAACAACCAAAATGCCCATCAGTAGATGACTGGATTAAGAAAATGTGGTATATTTATACAATGGAGTATTACTCCGCTATAAGGAAGAATGAAATCGTGCCATTTGCAATGATATGGATGGACCTAGAGACTATAATGTTGAGTGAAATAAGTCAGTCAGAGAAGGACAAATACCATATGATCTCACTCATATGTGGAATCTGAAAAACTGTATGAATGAGCAAAGTAAACAGAAACTGTCTCATAGATATAGAGGAAAAATCAGGGTTGCTAATTGGGAGAGGAATGGGGATGAGGGAGAAGGGGAAGGGATTAGACAGCAAAAATAGGCAACTACAATATTGCTACTGGGATAGGAAAAACAGTTTGGGGAATATAATTAATAATGTTGTAAATATTCTGTGGAATGTCAGATGACCATAGGTCTTGTTAGGGAGACCATTTCATGGATGGAGTAGAGGTTTGATCACTGCACTATATTACTAAAGTGGAGGTGGTATACCTACTGTAATTGAATATATATAGATAGTCACGGGATGTGGATTATACTGTGGAAGAGAGTCAGAGGAAGAGTAATAGATATATATGATATGGGGGGAAGTGGGGTGGTGTATTGGGGGTGGGGCTTGTCACTTTGAGGGGTAAAATGTATAACTATTGCACTGTGTTGTACACCTGAAACTAATTAAATAAATAAATAAATAAATAAATAAATAAATAAATAAATAAATAAATTAAAAAAAAAAAAGAAAAAGAAACCAGTCACCCATTTTTAGCTAAATTCTTTGTTCCACAAGGCATTTTTCTTTCTCCTATTCACTCATTTGCCCTCACCTGTCATTCACTCACCCAACACTTATTAAGTGCTAACTTGTCCCAGGAATCGCCCTCACTCTGGGAGTGCTGAGATGTGCAAAACAATCTTAGAATCTTGAGGGCATTTGAGTCCAACAGAGGAGTTCGCGGCCTGCTTTTCCTTCATTGGCAGTGACATTGCAAGTTTTGATTCAGACATTACACCACAGCAAGAAGAGCAAACTAAAAAATTTGGTCTCAGTAAAATAGTGTGTCTTCAAATTAACTTGTTGAGCAAATACACATTGGTCAAGCTATTTACCAAAAAATTGGTGTGATGGATAAAGTTCTCTAGGAGAACGGGCGGTGATTGCTTAGCCTTCTGGCCCCCATTTGGGGAGACCCCAGTAGGAATGCTGAGAGGGAGGGGCCTCCACTACTGCCCTGTGTGTGGGATCTTGCTGCAGAGACTGCTGTTAAACTGGAACTGTTTCCATAGTCTCCACTAAGGTGTAGAACAAAAAACGCTGCCCAAGGGTGTCAGGAGGAAGTTTCTCTCTTGGGTGAAATTGAGAGACACAGCTTAGTGTCCTTTGATATGAAATAGTTTAATAGTGGAGGAGAAGCTTGCCCTGGAGTCCTGGGAAAAATCAAAGAACTCTATTCATTTACTTAAGAAAGAAAAATTGATTGATGTTTTGGTAGATCCTAGTCAGTACCTAAGGCAGAACAAGACCTAGAAATGAAACAAAAACGGAGAACTGGCATGGTGAATCCTCATTTATTTTCTTCTGAATTTTCAGATTAAATAACACTCAGACATTAGAGAAAGAAAGTTCCCTGAAATAAACAGATCTTTGCATTTTGTCATACTGTTTAATGGATGCAATGTTGGGAAAAACAGGCTGGTTTTGAGTCAAATTCATTATTATTTATTAGGGTCTAACTTAAATACTTTTTAAAACATTGTATTTGGAAATAATTTCGAACATTAAAAAAGGTTGCAAAAATAAAAATGTTAAAAAAAAAAAGATAAACCCCACACATTCCTTTTACCTACCTAGATTTATCTTTCAGTAACATCTGCATCTCTCTCTCTGTATGTATGTACATATGCACGCATGTACATATGCATGTTTGAATGTGCATTAAATATACATGCACACATACCCATTTGAGAGTAAGTTATATACATCATGTCCATTTACCCCTAAATACTTCAGTGTATTTTCCTAAGAATAAGAATATTCTTGTACACTACCACAGCAGAGTTACTGATACTTTTATCTAGTCTTCTGCTCATATTTTGACAACTGATCTAACAAATGTCAGATCTGATTTATCTGATTTCCTTCATAGCATTTTTTTCCCTCCAATAAAAGATCCAGTTTAGAATTAGATATTACAATTAACTGTTATGTCTTTTTAGCTTCCTTTAAATCTGGAATATTTTTAGAGCCTTTTTTTTTGTCTTTTAGACATTTCTTATTTGTGTTTATTTGATGTTACTTTGTGACTGGATTCAATTTATTTATTCTTTGCCTTAATACGCATAGGTGATTTTGTGTCCTTACCAGGGTGTCACATTTGGAGGAGCATGATGTCCATTTGTCCCTCACTGGTGATGCTAATAATTTTGATCACTCGGCTAATTTCTCCACTGCATAATTACTGTTTCTTTTTTGTCTCTTATAACTGATAGTCATACTTCAAGAGGACCCTTAAAAACTATGCATATATCCTGATTGTTATCAAAATTTCCTCCTTAATTTGGTATCTGTTGATGAATCTAGGCTGATTCATTCTTTATTGTGATAATTACAAAATAATAACTTTCCAACTCAAGCACTTCTTCCATATTTACCAGTTGGCTCTTGGCATTCTACTGTAGGCAAGAGACTTTTCCTTCTTTCCTTCCTTCCTTCCTTCCTTCCTTCCTTCCTTCCTTCCTTCCTTCCTTCCTTCCTTCCTTCCTTCCTTCCTCTGCTTCTGTCCCCCACTCACATTTTCTTCCTACCTATATATCTATCATATATTATGGATGAGGACTCATAAATTCCTACTTTTGTTCAATGGTTTCTAATTAATTAGTATACTTAAATTATACTGGTGCTCAAACTGTCCTAGATTTAGCCAGGAGGAGTCCGTTCAAGACTTCTCCTTAATCCTTCTAACACACCTCCAGCATTTTTTGGAATGTGTTCCAATTTTCTGACATAATAAGATACTCCAATCTCCTATTATATCTACTTTGCCCTTAATCAAACATTTCTCTGAAAAGTACTCATTCCTTTCACCAGGAAATTATATTTATGACCAAGATTTGAGTGCCAGTGTTGCTCATTTCTAATAGAATATCTTTGCTTCTTGGTCCTTTCAAAAGACACATCTGGGAAAGACAGGATGATATGCTTACCACACACACACACACACACACACACACACACACACACACACAAAAATTAACATTACCAGTGAGAGATGAACACCATGGCCCTCAGATGTGCTACTCTGGGAAGGGTACTATAATTTATGCAAATACACATGCATAAACACATATGTTGAGGCAATCATGAGTTCACATTGAAATCCTCAACTTGAATCCATTACCATGTCCAAAGGGTTTTTTCTATCCTATTCCATATTTATATGTTCCTTCTCCCACAATGAGGATATGGGTTCTCTCAAACACCACATTTACACACTTACTCAGTCTTTTTTTTTTTTAAAGATTTTATTGGGGAATTGGGGGAGGAGAACAGTATTGGGGAATTGGGGGAGGGGAACAATATTGGGGAATTGGGGAAGGGGAACAGACAAGCTGTGGTCCTTGTTTGTTCTTCAGTCTAGTTGTGGAGGATGCCACCCCACCGGCCCATGTTGGTATCATCATTGTGCTCTTCTGGGGTGAGGCAGATCAGTCACTGGCTCCTGGACGGCCACTCACAGTGGCTCCCAGCAGCTCACACCAGCTGCCAGCCACTCACGCTGGCTGCCGGACACTCACCATAGCCTATGGCAGCCCACTGCAGCAGAGGCTGCAGCCCACACTGTTACCAGCCATCTTAGCTATAGAGGCAACCAGATGGAGCTGTTGTTCACTACCCTAGCTATAGAGGGCAGTGTCACCAGCCCTTATATGTGGGATCTGAATCAGGGCCCCACTGCCCAGAGCTGGAGCCCCAAGCCAGCTCCCAACCAACGCACCACTCAGCTGGCCCTTACTCAGTCTTATAATGGATATAAAACAGGTTCAGAATTGCTTTATTCATATCATTACAATGAAAAAACAAAGAAGCAAACAATCAAACAAAAAAAACCCTACTACCTGAGATCCAAGAAGGCAAAGTAGATAAACACTGTGATTTCCTAATCTCATGAACACATCAAAATTATAACTAACTTATAGAACAATCAACTTGGAGAACCATTTGAAATCTAGCTGAACAGAAGTTTTATAAGTAAGGATATAAGGAAGAAAGCCATGTTGAAACTGGTAGGAGAGGCAGAAACGTGAAACGGACTGGTCCCACACGCAGGTGTGGTGGTTGAAAATCAGGAAAGATATCTTGGCCATAAAGGGGTGAGGGACCCAAGTCCTCCACACCAAGCTCCCCAGCCAGGAGTACTGGTGCCAGAAAGAGAAGCTCCCACAATTTCTGGCTGTGAAAAACAGTAGGATAGAACGCTGTGTGAAACCCAGACATCCTCTTAAAGGGCCCACACAGGCACTCATCTTGTGTTCCAGCAGAGAGTGGATGACTCTGGGGGCATCAGACAGTCCCCATTTTCCTGTGTGGGATCCTCCTCCAGTGCAGCCAGCAGGTGGACACCATCTTCCCTCTGTTGAGCCCACCCCCACAGGCCAATCTAAATCTAATTGGCCTGATGAGCTCTGCTGCTCCATCCTGCTAATTCACCGAGACCCTGCCTCATCCAAGTTGTATACCACAGGAGACTTTATCAGTGGCTGAACCTTATGGGAGACAGCAGGTAGCAGCAGACCACAGGGTATCCTGGCTTTTTGCAGAGCTACTCAAGACCCAATAATGGTGACAGCCATCCTTGGTTCACAGTCTGGCCTCTCCTACGCACTTCTAGCACAGGTTGTAATCTACCTTGGATCACTTTGTAGCTCCTACCAGGTTCTCCTTGGCCGGTCGCAGGCAATGGCTGACCTGTGCACTGGAGCCTCTCCTAAGAGACCCGAAAATCAACATACTTGAAGCCTGGCTTCAGATCACAGCAAAGCACCACCCAATGAGCCTCACAAATGGCACACACAAAGGGCAGTCTTGACAGGCGCCAGAGTCTACTGGGGCAAATCTTGTTCCATGGGGTAAGCCCATAAGCTGTGTATGTGGCCAAACCCATAGTCAGGCAGCCTGATGGTCAATACCACCCACTGACATGCTAACAGAAATCAAGGCCCAACAATAACAGGATGACATACACAACCCATACAAGGGGCACTCCTGGAGAACTTGGCTCAGGTGACTAGGGGGAATGTGCCACTGGGCCTATGGGACTCCTACTACATAAGGCCACCCAGCAGGACTGGGAGACATAGCAGATCGACTTAATACATAGACACAAACACAGAGAGGCAGCCAAAATCAGGAAACAAAGAAATACATCCCAAATGAAAGAATAAGAGAAAACTGTAGAAAAAGAACTAAACAAAACAGAGAAAAGCAACCTACTAGAGACAGAGTTTAAAACAATGGTTATAAGGATGCTCAAGGAACTTAGTGAGAATTTCAACGAAGTGTTAACAAGCATAAAAAGGGACATAGAAACCATAAAAAAATAACCAGTCAGAAGTTAAGAATACAATAATTGAAATGAAGAATACATTAGAAGGAATCACTAGCAGACTAGATGAAGCAGAGAATCAAATCAGCAATTTGGAAGACAAAGTAGCTGAAAACACCCAATCAGAACAGCAAAAAGCAAAAAGAATCCAAAGGGGGGAAAAATGAGGATAGCGTTACAGATCTCTGGGACAACATTAAGCTTAACAACATTTGCATCCTGGGGTACCAGAAAGAAAAGAGAAAAAGCAAGGGATTGAGAATCTTTTTGAAAAAAAAAAAAAAAAAAAAAAGACTGAAAACTATCCTAACCTGGTGAAGGAAACAGACATACAAGTCCAGAAAGTACAGAGTCCTGAAAAAGATAAATCCAAAAAAGTCCACATCAAGACACATTATAACTAAAATGTCAAAGGTTGGGGCCGGCCGAGCGGCTCAGTTGGTTAAGAGCTCACTCAAGAGTGCGAGCTGAGCTCTGAGCAACGGTGGTTCAATGCCAGCCCGAGCTGAGTTGCCGTTGAGCTGCCAACAGGTGGCAGGATGGCTCAGCTAAAAAAAAAGAAAAAGAAAAATAGTAGTTAGTTTTGGGCCGGCCAAGTGGTGCGGTGGTTAAGTGCTGGGTTAGGAAGCCAGCGGCCCCAGTTCGGGCCCCACATAAAAACAAACAAAAAGCTGCTCTAAAAATGTCAAAGGTTAAAGACAAAGACAGAATCCTAAAAGTAGCAAGATAAAGGCAACTAGTAATTTTTAAGGGAGCTTCCATAAGATTGTCAACTGCTTTCTCAACAGAAACTTTGCAGGTGAGAAGGAATTGGCACAAAACATTCAAGTGATAAAAAGCAAGAACCTACAACCAAAATTACTCTACCCAGCAAAGCTATCATTTAGAATGGAAGGACAGATGAGTTTCCCAGTCAAGAAAAAGCTAAAAGAGTTCTTCAACACCAAACCAGTATTACAAGAAGTAGTAGAGGGACTTCTTCAAGACAGAAAAAAAAAAATCAAAATTATGAATAATAAAATGATAATAGTTACATATCTGTCAACAATTACTTTCAATGTAAATGGATTAAATGCTCCAATCAAAAGACATAGTAGGGCTGAATAGATAAAAAAACAAGACCCTTACATATGCTGCCTACAAAACACTTTAGATCTAAAGAGACACACAGACAGAAAACAAAGGGATAGAAAAAGTTATTTCATGAAGATGGAAATGAAAAAAACAAAAGAAGCTGAGGCAACAATATATCAGACAAAACAGACCTTACAACAAAGGCTATAACAAGAGACAAAGAAGGACTCAGTAATGCCACTTCCTGGTATTTATCCAAAGAAACCCAAAAAGCTACTTTGAGGGGACATGTGCATCCATATGTTCATTACAGCATTGTTTACTATGGCTAAGATGTGGAGGCAGCCTGGGTGTTTGTCGATAGAAAAATGGATAAAGAGTAGGTGGTACATATATACAGTGAAATATTGCTCGGCCAGCGAATGGGTCTCGCCATCTGCAGTGGCCTGGATGGACCTGGAGAGTATTGTGCTGAATGGAGTATTTTAGACAGTGAAAGACAGATGCAATGTGATTTTGCTTATATGTGGAATCTAAAGAGCAAAATAAACAAACAAAACAGAAATAGACTCACAGATACAGAGAACATTTTGATGGTTACCAGATGTGAGGAAGGTTGGGGTAGTGAATAAAAAAGAGGAAGGAATTAAGAGTACAAATTGGTTGCTACAAAGTGGTCGTGGGGATGTGGGGCATAACATAAGGATTATAGTCAATAATATTGTAATAACTACGTATGGTGTCAGATATGTACTAGATTTATCGAGGTGATATATGGGAGGGGTTGGGTAGCAGGATGAAAAAGGTGAAGGCATTAAGAAGTACAAATTGGTAGTAACAAAATAATCATGGGGATATAAAGTAAAGCATAGAGAATATAGTCAATAATATGGTAATAACTGTATAGTTACAGGTGCATATTAGACTAGTCAGGGGGATCACTTCTTAAATTATATAAATGTCTAACTACTATGCTGTACACCTCAAACTAATATAAAATAATATTAAATGTCAACTGTAACTGATACATTAAAAAAGAAGAAAAAGGTGAAGGTCAATAAGTGGTCCCAATTTCCAGGTATAAAACAAGTAAATCATAGGGATATAATGTACAGCATGGGGAGTATATCAATAATATAGTGATCGCATGTCAGATGGTTGCTGAATTTATCATGATAACCACTTCTTTAGGTGTACAAATGTTGAACAACTATTGTGTACACTTGAAACTTATATAATATTGTATGCTAACTTCATTTTTAATAAAAATATTTTTAAAATAAACCCTAATACAAGCCTTCCAGATTCTCTCTCTCCCCACCTCAGCCCCATAAGACTAGGAGTATATAGCCAAACATTGTGTTCGTAGCTACTTGGATGAGTATTTTCTTTCTTTTTTATGTTTCTATGTGATTTAAGGTATTTATTTAAAAGACAACTGAGTTCACCTATTTCAGTTTGCTTTTAGTTTTAGGATTTTTTTCTTCCTATTCTCATTTAACTAATTTTATTTTTTAATATGTAGAACATTAACATACTTTCTTCAGTCAAAATTATAGAAAAAATATACTCAGAGAATTGTCACTCCCTCCTATATCCATCCCATTCATCCTTGTAGCCAACCAACTCCACTGTTTCTTGGTTTATCTTTCCTGTTTCTTTTGTAAAGATAGGTATATATATATATTCCCCTTATTTTTCCTTCTGTCTTACACTAAAGTAGCATATTATTTACTCTTTGCTTTGCTTTTTTCACTTAATAATATATTCTGGAAACCACTCCATATCAGTCAATAGAGATATTTTTCATTCTTATGATTATAGCTATACTGTACTCCGTTTTGTGCATTTACCATAGTTTATTCAACCAATCTCCTATGTTTGGACATTTAGATCATTTTCAATATTTGGGAACTACAGATAACACTTCCAAGAATAATCTTGTGCATATATAGTTTAATGTTGTTAGAGGTAGGGCTTCCGGGCAAATTCTTGAAGAGAAATTGCTAAGTCAAAAGCCACATTAATGTGTAGTTTTGTTCAATATTGTCAAATTCCACTCCATAGTGGTTGTGCCATTTTACTTTCCCTTCAGCAATGTATGAGGCTGCCTGTTTTCCCCCATCCTTAACAGAGCACATGGTCAAACTTTGGAATTTCTTGTCAAGTGAATGGGGAAGAAATGGTGTCTCAGTTAAGTTTTAATTTGCATTTGTTAAGATGGATGAATTTTAAAATTTTTCCAGTTTTTAGAAGTTATTCTTATATCTTTTTTGTAAATCATTGGTTTGTATCTTTGCCCCATTCTTTTCACAGGAGTTTTTAGCCTTTTTATCTCAGTGTTTATCATCTCTTTATCACCTTTTTTCCTGTGATACATGTTGTGATGATTTTCACGTAGTTTATCATTTGCCTTTTGACTTTGTTGTTTTTCATATAAATTATTTTTATTTTTAGTAGTCAATCTTATCCATCTATCTTTTCATTGCACCTGGAGATATCTATATCTATATCTATATCTAGTCATAATAACAGCTATAATATGTATATACCATTTACAGAAGGGGCCAAAAATGTATACACATTTTAAGAAAGGACAAAATTGAATTAAAATTATGCTGATAGTAACCACTTTGAGCATCTCTTATAATTGCAGAAGTCAAACATGGCTTGTATTTATCCTTTGTTATCAATATATATTGAGTATAACAATTTTGATACAGTTTTTTTTCTTTCTTAAACTCCGTGTGCTTTTTTTGGCACCCTCTGTACATATTATATGTATGTATGTATATACTATAAGCATAGTGTAGTATATATTCTAGCATATGTATGTGTATATATAACTATATAGGTATAATATTTATACACTATAACAATAGTGTATGTATATAGATATAGCTATAGATACAGATATGTAAACAGCTATAGATACAGATACAAATATGTTCCATTTTCTTAAGAGTTTTTAACTAGGAATGGGCATTGAATTTTGCCAAAGTTTTTAAAATCATCTATGGAGATTACTCTTATGGTTTTCCTTCTAAGCCTCATTAATATGGTGAATTATATGAAGAAGTTTTCTGTTATTGAGCCCTCCTTGCATTCCTGGCATAATTCTCAGGTAAGGTTTTCAAGTGCCATATCTGTGTCTCAGATACCAGTTCAGGTTCTCTATTGCAGTGCCTTTGCCTCTCTTCATGGCCTCCTTTTTGAACCCTTTAAAAAATATTTATCATACTCTATCCTTAAAATGATACCCTCTTCTTTATTCTTTTCTATTCTTTGTACATACTTTTATTTCATATGTATCACATTGTACTGTATTTATTTGTTTAAATGTCTGCCTCTCACATTAAAGTGTATACTCACTGAAGGCCTGGAGTGATCCTTAGATGTTTTTTATATCAGTTTCTTGAGTGTGAAATGTAAAAGCCCCACACTGGCAATCCAAAAGAGGTACCCAGGGGCAGTACTTGTCACACATTTCTGTTAATGAGCCACAGAAATTAAAATCACTTTCTATTTATAATTATGTCAGATTCAAATTTTTGAATCAGTGCAACAGCTTTATGTATAAGAAAAATCCAATGTAACCCAATTATCTATAAGAGCAGAATTATGCTGAACCCAAACTGGTGGTCCTACCATAGACAGAACTCTCAAATCTCCACTCCTCTTCCCATTTAGCATTAACAGATAATTTTGTCTTTAAGAGAGAAAGCGCAGAATAGAGAGATTAACTATCATATATGGTTCTCAGGTCCACTATCAAATTTCTCTTCACAGTTCATCTAACTTTTGTTCCATCCCTCCACCTTGTCTTCCCAGCAGTTTTGAGTATTTGCTGGTGATAGTGAAATAACATAATACTGTAATCAGTTTCATATGGTGGTCTGACTTCTTTGGACAGTAAATGGGGAACTATCTGACACAATTAAGGGCAAATGTGCACAAGTTCCTGATATTTATCAAGGGATGTGATCCCATCATGTTCTTTTCTTTATGTTATGATCCTGGGTTTGTTACTCTTCCCCTTCATTCTCTTCAGTGTCCCTCCCTATAAATCATAATCTCACAGAGCCTTTGAGCAAACATGAGGAATCTGAGCAAGCTGACCAGGCAAAGAATGTTAAAGAGGTTAGAAGGGTACAAAGATGCTGGTTGGGGAGAAAAACATAAGATTCTATTGTTCTCATTCCTACATTAATCTGCAGTTATCTAAGGTCCAGACCCATCACAGAAGTAATAGACAAGGTTTAAGAGTAATTTCAAGTGTTCCCTGGCTCTGATCTTGCTTAAGGCTGTATTTTCCTGCTCCCTGGTCATCTTCCTGGCTGCACCACGGAACCTTGGTAGTAATCACAAAATCCAGGAAAAAGGTCCTTTGCAGGAGCTGGGAACTAAAATGCCCTGTTGACACCATCACCATGTGTTTCTGGATGGAACATCACCCCATTTCTGCCAGTTAATGTCTTTTTCTCCAACAGTGGTAACTTTCACTCTCCACTTCAGCTCTCTCTGTTAGACACGTAAGCTTCAGCTGGTTGACACAGCCATGACTGCTATTGTCAAAATGCGAGCAATGTTCGCATATGTCAGCCCTCACAGAACGAAGTCTCTTTTCAGAAATTCAACCTCCAGGTTCAAGTCAAAGCCACTCTCCCAAATCAGAGTGCCAAGAGGACTGCCTTCCAGAACCTCTTCCCCTGCTCAGAGCCTTTGAGACAATGTCCTTTTCATTATCTGGGCCTTGGTCAGTTTCTTTAAACATTCTTTCTGGCTTCTGATCTTGATTACTTTCTGTTCATTTTTCATTTCCTAGTCATTTTTCTTCATACTTTCTTGGCCCTCCCACCCCCAGGGCTCAATTATTTCTACTTTTGTTTTCTGTCAATAATTTTTGAAATATACAACCTGGGTATTAAAAAAATCAGTATTTACTTCAATGCACACAAAAGAGCTCTCATCTATAGTAAAAAGAGATAGAAAAGTAATTAAATATCAGGACATAATGGAGAGTCATCACACTCTAGAATGGAACTCAGAGAAATGGGCCATCATTTTGGTTCTATTATTTGTAATTATATGACCTTGGGCAAGACAATTTTGCAGGGCTTCTAACTCCTTATTTGTAACATGACCTCTAATGCATATCTTGGTCAAATATTTTAAGATTTTAAAGATCTATACTGCAAAGTTAATTTGGTCAACCCAACCATATGTTCTTCAGTTAAAACAAAACATGCTGAATCAAAGGAAAAACTATTTTTGACTGAGGCACACATTTTATCTATCACCCTAGGCACCTGAATATGAGCAAAAATATGCCTACCTCTGTATTTACAAATATAGGGTAATGATTGCTACAATAACGCTGTGTAACAATCACACAATTTCAGTGGCACACAACAATATTTCATTTATGTACCTCGTGGTAGACTAGAGGTTGGTTGACCTAAATTGGGCATGGCTTGGGTGGTCCTCCTCTCTCCATGAGTCTCTCATTTTCTTCTTGGAGCTAGTAGGCTAGTCTGAAAATGCTCTTCTTATGGTAACGACAGAGAAAAAGAGAGTGAGTCTAATCATATGTGCACCTTTCATGCCTTGGGTGAGTCATGTCTATGATATTCCATTGCTTAAAGCAAATCACATGGCCAAGCCCCAAATCAAGGAGTGCTCACAACGCAGGTGGATAAACAAATGAATAGTTTTGAACAACAATCTAACACACTGCTCTTTGGAAATGAGTAATGAAAATGCTTATGTATGGCTTCTTTTCAGTGAAAATAAAGGCAGTGATGAAGACATGCGGAGAGCTTAGGGATTAGAGTCTAGTGTGCTACTTTTCCTCCTATGAGACATAACTGAGCGCACTTTGAGAGAGACATGTTGCTGGTTTGAGACAGCCTTCATGAATTTACTTGCACACAATTTTAAGGTACAGGTAAAACTTATTTTAGTCAAATGAGGGAGGTCAAGATGGCAGCACTGCCTGAAAAGGATCTAGAGCCTCTCTATTTTGCAGATTTGTGAAAAATTCCTCTGAACCACTGACCAAGTGTCCCTCCTTGGGTAAGAACCTGCTCATTCTATTCAAGTTGGTGATGATTTTGCAAATGCTACCAGGACTTATTTATAAAACCAAAAGAGAGTGCTTCAAGAGGAGCTAATACTAAAACATTGTGAGATACCTGTTATATGATTGAAAAATCCCATGATGTATGTTGTATTTATGTATGTAAACTGTTTAAAACAATCTAAACACACTCAAACTCTTCCACTTTTTAGCCCAATACCTCTACTTGTATTCATGTCTTCTAATGCAATGTAAAGTAAAACCACAATGACCTTTACACAATTTGCTGATGATTAAGTTGTATTAATTAAAAATAACTGTACATGAAACAATAGCCATATATATGAAGTTAGTTTTATTTCTTTCATGAGAGCTAATGAGGAATTGAGGGTCATTAGGGCAGAGAAACATTAGTTTGTTTTCCATTTATTGGGCTGTATTACTTATCTATTACAGTGTAATGTATTATACCTACACTTAGTGATGTTAAATAATAAGTATTTATTACCTCACACAGTGTCCGTGGGTCAGGAATTCATAGAAGGCTTAGTTGGGTGGTTCTGGCATTTATAAGGTGCCCGTCAAAAGATCAACTGAGGCTACAGTTATCTGAAGACTTGAGTGGGGGCTGAAGGTGATGTTTCCACGATGGCTTACTCATGGCTGGCTGGTTGATTCTTGCTGATAGGATGAGGCCTCATTTCCTTGACAGGTGGACTTCTCAATAGGGTTGCTTGAATGTCCTCACAGCATGGCAACTGGCTTCTTCCAAAGTGAGTGATCAAAGACAGATCAAGGCAGAAGCTACAATATATTTTATTTCCAAAGAGCAGTGTGTTAGATTGTTGTTCAAAACTATTCATTTGTTTATCCACCTGCATTGTGAGCACTCCTTAATTTGGGGCTTGGCCGTGTGATTTGCTTTAGACTTGGAAGTCACACTCTGGTCATTTCTGCAGTATTTTATTGGTTATACTAGGCCTGCGACTGGTATTACAAGATTCTGTAAGTGGATGACCCTGAATGTGAATACCTACTTATATTTTACACACTTTGTGTCTTGCTTGCCTTACTCTAGTCCTGACCAGCTATACAAGTCATCAGTATTCAGCATCAGAAGGGACTATATAAGAGGCAAGAATCCTGGGGGACATCTTGGAGGCTGGCAATGACAAGAGTTAAGGACTTCACCAGGATTCTGACTGAGAAGGGACTTCCAATGGTTCAGCAGTTCTCAGCTTTGGCTGAACACTTGAATCATCTGGGAGTGCTGATGACTTGACCTCCCTCCACAGAGATTCTAATTTAATTGATCTGGAGGGACAGCCAGGATATTAAAAAAAATTCTCCAAGTTATTCTCATATGCAGTCAGGGATAAGTACACTGCAATGAACTAAAGGTTCTTTTTCAGACTAAAGCCCATGCAGAATTTGCTCTTGTATATATCAGTATCATCTGTTCTTCCCTCCTGGGACAGGGGTGTGTGGCGAGGTTTAGAAGGACAAGGGGCATCAGTAATTTATTCAATCACAAACTGTTGCTGAATACAGAGTGGGTCAGGCTGACTAGGCTTTTTTTCTCTATCACCTATATGTTCTTTTTGAATTGTTTTATAAAGATTGGGATAAGCGAGGTTAATTCATCAATGCTAGTCTGATTTATTTGTTTCAAGATATATCAAAACAGGCAGATTGGGTGAACGTGAAAGACCCTGGATGAAAAAGAGAATAGTGGGAATTAAATGAGTTAGACTGGGGTTAGAGTATCTTATATACTTATATAACAGTTTGCCAGTGGTTTGATAGCCACACATGCACTTGCATATGCGAGCGTGGGCACACATATGTAAAGCTGAGAATGAGGTCACTCTTAGCTCATGTCGATTCTTCTTTATCCAATGGAGCAGGATCCTAGGCTGACCATGATGAGAGGAATGGTGAACAAGGATTGGAGCTGGGTTCTTATGCAAGATATTCTGTTTTTCTCCCGTAAAAATAAACAACAGAATTTCAGTATGAAGACTAACTGTACTTTCTCATTATTTGGAACTCTTGCTAGAACTTCCACATTTTCTTCTTGTAATTTTCCTTGGAAATGCAGCAAGCCTCAGAGATGATCATGATTTGACAAGTAGTTTAGAATGTTGGCAGAAGCCCAGAGAAGAGAATCTGGTACTGACGTATGCTTGAAACTATTGTCATCACCTCAATCAGACAATTAAAATGAAAAATAAAAACACTGCAAGCATTTTTTAATGACAGCAGCCTAATTTGCACTTCTTACATAAGCAAGAACATTCCTACAGATTGCATTGGGTGTCAGTACAACACCCTCTCATTCTTGTTTAAAAGGCAAATGCAGATAAAAGGGGGTGAGTTGCTGGGAAAACAGGTCATTCTTTTCTGATGTTCATTTCAGCTGCAGTCGAGGCTTGGCTAGAAGGCGAATATTGAATAATGCAAAAATATCTACACTTTCAGAGCAGTCCGAGTGGTGCGGTGGTTAAGCGCTGGCTTGGGAAGCAAGCGGCCCGGTTCAGGCCCCACATATGAGGGCCAGTGACACTGCCCTCAAAAAAAAAAAAAAAAAAAAAATCTACCCTTTCAATAGGATTCTAGCAGAATTTTGTTGCATGGCAAATCTCAAAGGACTAGAGTGTCTCCATCTCATGAAAAGGCAGATCATTTCCCATGGACTCTTGAATGCAAGTGTACTTGATGGGAGGTGGAGGTGGCTTGAAAGATGGGGGTCTTTCCATGCTACAAATAAAACATTGCTTTTTCAATGCTAAGAATGTGAGGGGGTGATTGAAGGACATATACAAATGTGTGTGTGTGTATATATATATATATATATATATATATATATATATATATATATATATATATTTTACTCTAAAGTAGGAAACAGAGAAAGAGAGACATGTCCCACGTCCCATTAGTTCTCTCAGAATTTTCCTGGCATAACTTTCTGCTTATTAGTCTTATCATGATAATATCACTAATTAATATTTAATGCTATTATAGTTTGCAAAGCACTTTTATTACAACATTATTTAACTTGCACCAATAAATTGGATATTAGTGTTACCATTTCTTAGATAAAAATGAGGCTCAGGGGTTTTAAGCAACTTGCTCAAGAGAACCAGACCAGCAATGAGTCTTTTAACTAGAACCTATACTCTCCATGGCAACTGCTTCCTAACAGAAGTGTGTCTCTTATGTGGATTAAAACATCCCTCCAGAAACAAAATTTTAAAATTCTGGGACCAAAGACTGAAGCTTTCCAAATAGCCCCTTTGCCAACCGTACTCCCAGTTCACTCATCGTGTACTGTGAGGATACCATTAAGGTGGGAGGTACAGTTCTTCTGAATCCATGAGATGGTTGGTGCTGGATGGATCTTTTAGTCAGTGGACATTTTTTTTTTTTTAGCTGAGCCATCCTGCCACCTTTTGGCAGCTCAGTGGCAGCTCAGCTCGGGCTGGGCATCGAACTGCTGTTGCTCAGAGCTCAACTCATACTCTTGAGCAAGCTCTTAACCAACTGAGCCAATCAGCCGGCCCCAAATATTTTTAATGTCATCTTTCTATACAGTACTCTTCTCTATTAGCACAACTCATCTCTTGTCTGAAATGCATCAAGCATACAGGTGAGTGTGTTGTTTAGCTATACAAATGCTCCAGCCTTCTTGATATTAAGAAACAGAAATATATCTGTGAGCAAATTTATGACTGTGATTCAAACATTTCCACCCTTATCTGTCAATTTATAGCAACTAAACTTCTCCAGATCGATATCTATCTATCTATCTATCTATCTATCTATCTATCTATCTATCTTATCTCTTATTTCTATATAACACAGGCATTTGAATACAGAACAAAAAAAAATCAACTCAGATTTTCAGACTCCCATTTTCTCATTTTAATATAAAAATCCCTAATGCCTATTACCTGGCTTTCTGATGTTTTGTGGAGACAATGTATACCAAAGGTAGATAAAATTCTAAAAAATTTGAACTTGCATTTTTTTTTCAGGGAAATTATAAATTTCTCAAGGTCATGTGGTGGCCAGAGTGTAGCATTGCACAAGAAACCAGAATTTCTGATCACTGATTTAGTGTTTTATACACCATGAAACACTCCCTGCACATGTTATAGAGTCTTCATGGATACCCTGAGAAAAGTAGAAGAAGGTATTGTGCAGTGGTCAATGTTATATTAGATAGTAGTCATAAGATACATGGAAGATCAGCTCTGTGTATTATGAGAGTCTCCTCTAATCATTGCCTAATCGGGAATGATCCAAAAATAGCCAAGTCAGAGAAGTGAAGCTTGACCTTACATGTCATTTCAGACTATTGAGTGGAGCGAGAAAAGTTCTGGAAAATATTTTAGTAAAACAAAAAAGGGGTAACCAACTGCTTACTTTTTTTTCCCTTGGGGAAAAAGGAAAAGGGTAGTAAAAGCTCATTTTGCTGAAAAGCAGCTGGAAATTTCTTAAAGTTACCTTTCTCACTCAATTTCACACTTGAGCATCTGGGCCTGCATAGGCCCAGGCAGTTCAGAGATGCATGAAAATGAAAAAAAATAATGAAGATTAAGAGAAAAATTATTTTCAGTGCTGAGGTGAGGTGAGACTCTGTTTTTATTTCATGCCCACTGACTTGTTCCACCTGATGAGAGTTATAGCCTAGGCAGGCAGAGGGGATACCAAGTCAGAAGTTGTGGTTCTAATCCCAACTACGTGGTGCTAAGAAAGCTACACAGCCTCACTGAGCTTCTCTGGACAGTATTTCCTCAGTGAAATAGAAGAGGGACTCCATATATGAATGATATTTAAAGTGCTGAGTGAATATTGTGTACTGAAAAAGGAACTGCTTTTGCATATGTTAGTATTACACTCACATTTCCTTTTGGTATTGACACCATCTTCTCACTCCAAGACCAAACAATGCCAGGCAGAAAAAGAGCAAAGCTGCGACAATAACTGGCCAGGACATTCCATCTTTGGGTTTGTTAACCACAACACCTGAAAAGGGCATGAAGAGAGAGGAAGTTTAACACCAGACTTTGGCAACTGGAAACCAGGATTAATTGAGCTATTTCACCTACCTGACACATGTTTTCTTCAAGGGCCATGAGGTGTTCACTGACCACAATCATGCTCTGGGGTCATGTCTATGCCTTGTTCTCATTTGTGGCTTGGCATTTATACAATTACTTTTTTACATGAATGTCTTTCTTGTTAGAAAGCTCTACAACTGATCTTTCCTTTCATTTTCCCAAGGCCCACGATAATTCCTGTTAGATGGTACCCAATGAAATGTTATTTGTAAGAATAAATAAATAAATAATAATAATCTGTAAATTTCTATTCCAAATTTACTCCAGTAAAGAAAACTTCATGTGTGAAGCACCTGGTCTAGTTTTGGATTGTCTTGTATTTGAATGAGTCATTAAGTGCTTTATGGACTATTAGTGTGTTAGGAAGGGGAAGGAAGAGTAAAAAGCATTATAACTTTCCAAAGATCTGTGAGGTTGTAGTGCTGAAAGGACTGTCATCCAAGGCTTCTCAGTTGACTGTCACTCAAGAAATCATATCCAGGGTAGAGGTTTTCTAATCCTTTTCTATTGCTTTCCTTCTTTTTTTTTTCTTTCTTCCCCTAGCCATTTCAGCAATAGAAAGGGGAGAAAGGACAAAAGGGGTAGAACTGAAATCAGCCAGTTTTGCTGTTTCTATGGTCTGAAAAAGGAGGAAGTTGAAATTGGCTAAAATTATATTGGTGAGTAATCAATGGACTGATTTTTCTTATCCATGCTGATTATACCCATACTCAGCTCATTCATTAAATATCTAACATTTGCACACCAAGTCAAGCTGCATGAATCAAAGACTTTCAAATATTGTGGATTCTAGACCAGAAGCGATATAATATCACATTCTAATGGTTTTACTTTTTCTCTAACAGGAAGAAAGAATTAAGAAAATTAACTCTCTTAAGAAATAAGATTCTCTGGTTCTACCTGGCAGAAAACAAAAGGGGCTATTTATAATTATATAGTTACTTAATTTTTTCCTTTTCAAATATATTTTATGATCACATTAAAAATTCAAAGAGCATAGAAATATAAAACTACCATGAAAAGGAAGTTTCCTTACTACTTCAGCTGCTAGTTGTCAGGTGCCAGAGACAGTATGTCTCCTACCAGAAATTTTCTATGCACGCATAAGCATATATATGTAGCATGAATATATAGCCCTTTTACTACAAATGGGGGTACCCTATACATACCGGTCTGTCCCCTGCCTTCTTTCTCTTAAAAAAAAAAAATTCTTTGAATACATTCCAAAAAAATATATAGGTATTTACCTCATTTGATGAAAAGACTGGCTAATTTCCTGATGTATGTATCTACCATAGTTTATTTAATTGGTCTCTTAGTGTTAGGTGGTTAAATTGTTTCCAGGCTTTTGCTATTTCTAACCATATTCCAGTGAAATTCCTTATACATTACACATAGATCTTTATTTAGCTCTATAGATTACATAGATCATTTGGGTAAAAGGTGTATTTTTATATCAAAATTATCTGGATTGAGTTTCTTTTGTTGCTTTAACTAGATTAAAAACTAAGGTTTTTAATTTCTTTTGTTGCCTAGATTTATCATACTATTACTCATACAGCAAAATCTAAAAAAAAAAAAAAAAAGAGACAGGCTAAAAAACTGGATTTAAAATATTAGTTACCAAATCTTTCCTATGTTTTACATGGCTTGGACTGCAGCTACATGATGGTGTCATGTGAACACTGGTCATCAGTGTGGAAGACTTTTCCTTTTCCATACACATCCAGGGATTTGAGGTCTTCCTGACTTGCCCTACTTCAGCCCTGTCATAGCAGACACTGACAGTACCCTTGAAGCTCATGTAGTCCCATAATATTGTATATAACCACCTGATGCTGTGTATGTACAGGTGGCTAGAGAGGTTACAGTAATTCAAATCACCAGAGTATCATGATCACAAAAGAAATAATTGTACAGACGGCCAACTCAGGACTACACAAAGTTCTGTTATAGTCAAGTTAAAATTTACTAGGCTGTGCACTAGTAATATGGTGGGATATAACATTTTGCTCCCAAAATTTTAGGGAAATGAAAGGACAGAAGGGTGTTGTATCAATGTTCACAAATTTTCTCCCAACCAAATGTAGAAAATATGACCACTGGCTTTAAGAATGTCTCAGTACAGAAGCAGAGCTCCCATTTTGTCCCCTCTCTAAAGTAGGAAGTTCTCGAAGGCACCAATGTCTTAAAGAGATATTGGTAGGACATCAGTTTAGAGCTCTGTTGCAGTGTTATGTGCAGGATGTTGCTTTAATGATCTGAGGACTGTACGACCTTTAATATGAAATAAGCTGCGAACCCAGGTGAAGAGGTCATTAGTCAAGTGAACACACCTTGAAGTAAAAGAGTTGATTATGCCTCTGAATTTAGAATCAAGACCAACACTAGGAGGGTCCTAACTTTATTGAATCCCATGCTCTCTTACAATATAAAACAAGGGATTATACTTAACATTGACAAAATTTTATTAGTTGAATTACAGCAATACTCTGTTCCAATGATCTCTTTCTTGCCTCAGATTATACTTGCATAAGATTTAAATGTTTCTCACTATTTTTCACCTGGCTAATTCTTACTCATTTTTCAGATTTTAATTTAAATGTATTCTCAGAAAGTCCTTTCCTGTTCCCCAATTAAAATCAGATCTTTCTGTTAGACTCTAACAACACCTTGTATTATATCATAGAATTTATCACAAATTTAATTGTATGGTTACTCATTTACTATATATCATCTCTAATAGATCACAATCTTCAGGAAGCCTGTGCTTTTACTGTCTACAAATAATTGGCACAGTGCCTAACAAATGGTAGACAATCATTTGTTGAGTGAATAAAACATAAAATCCAAAAATAAATGACAAATGACTCACCAGTGATATGGATGTAATTATTTTTAGTAGATCCATTGGTAGTTGTGGGAACTTCTAATACTTTGGTCATGCTGGTGAAGACATCACCTAGGGATACACAGAGGATATCTGAACTGATTGTAATAGTTATCTCAACCTGATCAAATGGTGGAAAATCATGATTGAATTTCACTTGTTATTAGGATGAGCTCAATTGGAATGGCTCAAATGCTCTTAAAATATTGTGTGTAAAGTTTACTAAGGACCAATGTACAGCAAGGTTAGGATCCAAGGGTCTAACAGCTACCAAAGGGGTGAAATTTCCTATTAGTTTATCAAAAAAGAGAAGCTATTCAGCACACACAACAAAATGATATCCACTAAAGAATCTCCATAAGAAATTTAAGTGGTTATGGTAAAATGTTTTAAGTGAGGATCATGGAAAGATGAGGCCTATCCCTATTCTACATACTGTATTTGATAACAAGGTATCAGAGGTTCGGTTAATCAAAATACTGATTCTCCTCACTCTAGTGTGTTTGAAATACCAAAAAATAACATTTCTTTGCAATATTCAAGTAGACAAATCCATGCTGACAAATCATTCCATTTTCCAATGAAAAAATAAAACTTAAAATGCATTTTAATGGATTTAATTGGCAAAAAAAAGCTACCATATAAATTTCATTTTTAAAATGAAGAAGAGAAAAATCTAAAACTTGGTCTCTATCATCTTTGAGTGACTGGGAAGGATTTTAGTTTCATTCATTGTTATTTTCATCATCACTGTCATTTTCATCATCAAGAAGCACTTTTGAACGCTTATCTAAGATTGGCTTCTTATCAGTCCTGGTTTTTCCATTTTCTCAGATAAAGCATACCACTACCTTCCTTGATGCTATGTCTTTCCCAAGTACTCACCAAAAAGTGTCGAGCCTGCACTTGAGGGAGATGAACTGTACGTTTCACTGGGCATCGACGAAGCTGATAAAGGAAGAACATATTGGAAGAATTGCTCTGTGTAAGGCTAGTTATTTTTCTCTTCTTGACCTTTAATTGAATTTAATAATTATGAAAAAGGGATATTAATGAACATTTAAAGCAAGATCATTGAACTATGAATGCATAGAATGTCTGAAAATAAAGTGGGAGTTGAGGGCATGCTTGTGTCTAGATGTCTCTGATAGGGAAGGTTTTGATCATAGCCACTTAGAAGGAAGAAGGAATGGAGGGAAAACACTAGGAGAGGTTCTTACAACTACAAGGGATGTGTTGTGACTGTTCTCATGTCCATCCCATAAATGAGCTAAAAGAATAGGAAAGAATGAAAGCCCAGGTGTGTTATGGTGGACTTGGATCACGAAAAAGTGAAAATAGGACTTTGAAGACTTTGATAGAACATGACAAGAGCACAAAATAGTTTGTATTTGTGAGTAAGCTGACACTCTTGTTTAACTGTGAAAACTGAACTGTGTTAATAGTGAATTAATAGTGGTCACAGGCCTGTTAGCTGCTGAGTGAGTCCTTTCTGATGTATTCAGAGGTAAACCTTCCCTTTAAGTGGATGGCAGCAAATTCAGGCAGCACATATGGCTTTTGAAATAGATCTATCAACTCGTTTTGTTTAGTTCCCCATCTCTGGCAAGAAAAATCCACTTCTTGGCAAACTCTACATATCTGTATTTGATAACAGGCCTATAATGTGATGTCAAGTAAAATAACTATAGTAATACATTAGTAGTATGCTCATTTATTTAATACATTAGCATACATGATTTTCCAAGTCAATTGCTTTCTTGTGTGCCCAAACCAAAACAAACAAAATCAAAACCAAAATAAAATAAAACAAACACATAAAACCCCTTAGCCCTCCCCTTTCTTGGTTTCTCACTGAATGCCAATGGCAGTTGTGGTTGCAGACAAAGGTATGTTATCAGATCCTTCAAATGAAGTATACTTCAGTGCTTTCCAGGGATTGCTCACAGGACAATCTGTCATAGCTACTCCTACTTGGAGTCACCCCACAGGTAAGACTGGCTTTGTACATAGCTATTTTGAATTTGACAAGGCCAGGGTGATGTTTTGGCCTCCAACATAATTCTTTGACCCTGCCCCTGTGATCTTGACTATTTTTTAGTTCTAGACAGAATACCAAGGTCTATAGTTGATGATGGACTGAGAATTTTTAATGCTGGTTTTTAATGGTTAATCCATTAAGCCAGGAATTTGACAAAGAGCAACAACTATAAAAATGAATTGGGACCAGGCCTAGAATTAGGTAAAATTATGAAGGCAGTTTGTTCTGGATAACCTTATCGGTTTGTTTTTTATGCTCAGTATCATATCCCCCTTACTTCCTATCTTTAGGGCTTGATGGCTTTATATCTTATCCTTCACATTCTGTTTGTAAGGAAGAATGTGATAAATTAATTTATGCTAAGATATAAATGGTTGAACAAGTGCTATCCTTCTGAGCAAAATGGGTATTCGAAAAAAAAAAAAGATTTTCAATTTATGTTTATCAGCAGGTCAGTAGACACCATTTTGTAATGACCAGTTACATGTGGACACCAATAGTTTTGTTTGTTTGTTTGCCAAATACAGAATACCAATCTTTTCTGGTCAACATGGATTTTCTCCAAATGAAATAATGAAGCATAACACAATTTCAAGAGGTGGTGATATCATTAGCATGATCCATTCTAATTATAAAAATGGCAATACTTAAATCATGAAAATGATTTGACCATTTCATAAAAGTTCTTTTGAGACTATTAGGAACTTTTTAAGTGTTAAAAAACACCTCAAAAAATGCATGATAGACTTAAACTACAAAATCTACTTTGGAAAAGTAGGGAGTTCCAATTTTGGCTTTAAGATTTTTTTTTTCACCTTTGTTTAAAAAATAGTCGAGAGTATATTGAGAGCAGTTAAGAAAAAGAAGCTTCCAGTTGACAGATTCAACATGTCTGAAAATAAGTAGTATAAAGGAAAAACTTTAGGAGCATGAATGTATTATAAATAAGAGTCAGCAAGACAAAGAGATGAACAATTCTTGCATCAATTGCTCCATAGGAGAGAGATCTTCATGAAGAATGCTTGTTTATAGAATCCTCAATAAGACAGAGCTGGCTACCTCCAATGATTCATCATTCACCAATATAATTTTTTTTCTAAAAGCTCCTACACGCTATCAGTTAGATACCCAATTTTTAGAATGTACTCCACATTGATGACTCCATCCACCATTTTTAATCTTCTTAGAGTATTCAACAGAATTGTGTTGCTGTTATCTTTAATTGATTGAAATATTCTGCATCCTTCATGGCACCATAAAGTTTGTTAAATACAAGAGTTAAACCTCCTTTAAATCTTTTGAGCACTCATTTTCATCAAAATCCATGAAAGAACATGACTTTGACATTTGGGTGATAAATATCAGCTTGATAGATAATCTCTCTTCTAGTTCATCATCACCATTATCAACTGAAAATATGAATACAGGGATACTGTGTTGCTGGAGCTTCTCAAATAAATTTTTGTATCCTCTCTTGAGCATAACCTTGGTTTCTTCCACAATTTCTTTAAATTTAACTTCTGGTAAAGCTTGTTCAACAAGGAAACTATGTGACTTAGCATACCATTCTACCATAAAAGGGTATTTCTCTTATGGTAAAAACAGGATCAACTTCAATAACATAGTGTTTTTCATTTAGCCGCAATAACTTTTTAAGACATCCATCTGTAATCAGTTTACAGTTGTCAATAATATTATGACATGTTAGGCATCTTTTCCCTTTGTTGGAAAATCTACTGAGTGTCATATCAAAGTTTGTGATTATTTGAAATTCGACAGCACCTTTTTTTTTTTTTTTTGAGGGCAGTGTCACTGGCCCTTATATGTGGGACCCAAACTGAGGCCACTGGCTTCCCAAGCCAGCGTTTAACCACTGCGCCACTTGGCCAGCCCGACAGCACCTCTTTTTGATGAAACCACAGATAATTTATTACTATCATAGGGTCGTTGTTGCAAATTGAACTTCCCTGGAATTGTGGCATTGATTTTACATGTCCAGACTTTTTCTTGGTTTTCCAATGTTTCTTGAGATACTCTGAATTCTTCTGTTCATGACTTTGTCCTAGTATGGCAGCATAGGTGGCACATAAGATGCAGGGCTTGGATACAGAGATCTCAATGACTTTGGTCTTCTTCTTAATTTTCCTCTTCAGGGTGAATATGTAATGTGCCAGCACCACCACTCCCACCAGGACATACACGCTGGCACTAGCTACAGTGTCCACTCTTGCCATGATCACCTAGTTCATAAATGGGACCCTTACGCTCTTCCCAACCATAAAAAGAAGAAGACATTCATGAGCTTTTGAAGTCTGAGGCTTGTGTGTTAGCTGTGGAGAAGCTCCCAGAAATTGGTGTTTTAACAAAACATAGAATGTGAATTCAGGGAAATCTTTAATTTGAGACTGACCAAATCAGGAACTAGGTGACAGAATGGGAGGAGAACAACATTTTAGAGAAGGGGAAAATGGAATGAGATGTGATCTGAGACATATAAGATTTTAGAATTTGAGGAAAAGAGAGGTGACTTTAGAGAATCAGCATCCTAGTCAACAGAGAATAGAGGGACTGAAGATGATCAGGCAGACTCAATAGAAGCTTAGGTTCTTTCATTGCTATGTCTCTGCCATTGACCCTCAACTCAAACCCTCAACTCCAGCCTCTCCATTACCCTCTCCTTATGGAAAGTAGAAAGGGATGTTATGAAATTATTAGGTACAGCCACCAAAAGAACCAGACAGGACCAGGGACAAGATAAGCAATGCATCTTTAAGATTGAAGAAGAATACATAAATTTTGAAGGATAAGGAATGAATGGTAAAAGAACAGAATAAACACCCCATGAGAGGTCAAAAGGAGGTACTCTGAGGCCTGTGTGTGTGTGGTGCATGCTTGTTGATTTTGGTAATGGGGCAGGTTGGAGGTATATTATTTTTCTACTTGTCCAACTTAGACTGACTAATTTAAGTGTGGCTTTAGGCTCCAGTGGACCAAATGAATGACAGGAAAAACTAGAAAGAGAAAAGTAATTAAGCTTCAATTTTCTGCTATATGCCCTTATCACCTGAGTGCCAGGATGAAAATGTATCCCAGGATGTTATCAACCCCATAAATTTTGAGCATTTATGTGGACAATTTTTGCATCCCCATTTCATAAGTGGTTAAAGTAAAATAAACATTTCTGTTCTAGATTGTAGAAAACTTAAAAGCTGAAATAGGATTAGATCCCAATATTCTTGAATTCCAGCCTATCTTTAAACAGATAAAAACAAAATTACAAAAAAAACACATTAAAACATATACTTATAAATTTAGTGTAAATGTAATGCACTCAGAATCTTCTAGTGCCATCCCATGTATGCAAACTACATACAAAATATTATATATGTATAAGCAAATATCTCATAGAATATGTTCACAAATAGTAAGGGCCTTAGAAACACTGCTAGTGGGCCTTTTCGCCAGAAATTTACCCATTGTCATTCTTTGCCTGCCTCTGAACATTTCATAAATCTACTGAAATAAACATAATGGAAGGAAAAAAATCCCATTACTGATGCCTGTCATGAGTCTTGCCAAATGTATCATCTAATACTGGATGTCACATTACAGTCCAATCCAACTCGTAGAAACATGTTTCAAAAACAAGTTGGGAGTGAGCAATCAATATTCACTTGTTGGAGCTTAATGTGTTTTTGTCAATGATTATAAATAGAACAACTTCCTGCAAGAAATTTTTCTCTAAGTTTACAGACAAAAAAAGGCAATTAGTTAACAAGATATTATTCTTGCATAAGTAAGAATGTGGGTTTTCACTGCCAGGAAAAATTGTTTGTTAGGTTTTGAAGTCCCTTTCTAGATTTCACAGTTTTTAAGGCTATTTTTATGGTAAGAATGATACAAAGATGTGTGAGGATAAATGAAGTTTTCAACTGGGGAGAGATAGAAAATGTGAAACACTGCAGTAGTTCATTTCATTATGACATACATTAAAAAAACCAAGAATAGGCTTGTGTAAATTATAAAGCACTTTCAACAAGACCCTTCTAGTTTCTGAGACAAAAAGTACCTTGGATGGCTTGTATGCCTCATATTGATGTGATGCATGTGATGAAAAAAATTTCTGTTTTATTCTTGGTACACATAGTATTGTAATAACAACTTAAATAAAGCAAACAAATAAAAAATTCAAAAATTCTAGTTAAGCAGATGACTTCTTTTCACTGTGTGTATGTTTTCTATCTTGTGCTTGCCCATATGTGCATGTCCTTTCAATTATTCAAGAAATATTTGCTGAGCACGTACTGTGTACCTGCCATTGCTACAGACAGATTATTATAGTGAACAAGACAAAAAAATGTTTAGGACCCTGTTTTTGTGTATCTTACATTCTAGTATAATTTTAATAGACAATCAAATAAAGAAAATAAAGAAAAACATCAGACAACAAGTGTTATGCTGAAAATTAAAATATAGGTATATATATATATATATTATATATATAAAAATATATATTATATATATTAAAATATAGGAATATACACACACACACACACACGTGCAAACACATATAGATACACACATTCACATATATATATATAATTTAAGTTGGAGTTTTTACCTACAACATTGTCCAATAAACTTTTATCCCCAGTGCTACATAATTTCCCCTGTATAACCAACAAGTATTATTTCATTTATCTGTTTAACTATATTTGTTAAGTACTAACTATTATATATGCCAGGCATTATCTTAGGCACTGGGGATAAAGGTAAGCAAGCAAACAAACAAACAAACAAACAAACAAATTTCATCGAACTTATTTGCATGTAGTATCAATAATAAAGGATGACAAATTAGTGTAGGTAGAGTTTGAGCGTAGTTAATTGCAAACAACACAATTTTATGTTAACACCATATAGGATAAATGTTAATCTATTAAGTACAGATTTTCATCCTAAGTCTAATACTTATATTCTCAATTTATATCTGATTGGCAAAAATTTTGCAGCTCATATCCTTGTCTATATAATAAGATATACTGGCTAGTTTAGTACATTATGGCTATTGTTTTAATTGGCTTCATAATATTCATTGAGTTAGTATCTCATCTTATTCCACAATATCTTATTATTGGACATAGTCTTCCTAAACACCCCCTCACCCTCACTTATACACAGATTTGTTTGGTTATTATTTTGTCTGTATCTCCTGGATACACATACTAATATTTTTGTGTGCATGAGCTGGGTATATATATCTGGGAGTAGAATTGTTGTATTGCTGGGTATGAAAATGTGCAGCTTTAAAACATAATGCCAAAGTGATGGAAAGCGATGGTACCAATGTATACTCTCACCAGCAACATATAAAAACTTAAATTGCTTTGCATTCCATATAACACTTGGCAATTCCAGACTTCTTAATTTTTACCAGTCGATTAGGTGCAAAATGATTATCTGATTCTTGTCTTCATTTGCATTCTCTGATTACTAGAGAGGCTGGGCATCTCTTGAGATGTTTTCTAGCCACTTGTTTCATGATTTGTAATATGCCTGCTTGCTCATTTTCTATTGCTTTTTGTCTTTATTTTATTGATTTGTAGGCATTCTTTCTATACTTTTGGTATAAAGTTTGATCCTTTGTCAATTATATATTCCTGATCCTTTTCCAGTTATCTATGTGGCAAATATCTTCTCCCAGATTATAGCCTTCTTCTTTTGCTTTCTATCAGGTGTATTTTGATGAAAAATATTTTTCTTAATTTTATTTTATTCTATTTTTTTCAACCATTTTTATGGTTTGTGGTTTATGTCTCTTCTTTGAGCCCTCTCTACCCCAAAGCCAGGAACATTCACATTTATTTTATTACATATTTTAATGTTTTGCTTTTGACATAAAGAATTTAAAATATATAGAATTTACTTTTGTGTAATGTGCATGGTAGGGGTACTTTTTCATGTTTTATTTCTTGTAAATAATCTATGTTTCTAGTTCTATTTGCTGAACAGTTTCTTCTTTTCACAGTCATCTGCCATGCCATCTTTGACATATCTAAGTTTCACTTATTTATGGATCTCTGTGTGTTCTTTCTTCTGATACTGCCCCGTTAGTCTTGTATTTAGACACTGAGTTCACAGGTGTCTATTACTGCTGACACGGGGGTTAGGAGTACTGAATCTCCATGCAGTTGAAAATCCACATATAACTTTTAACTCCTCAAAAAGAACTACTAATAGCCTATAACTGACCAGAAGACTTACTGATAACAAATAGTTAACACATATTTTGTATGTTATATGTATTATTATATATTATATCCTTGTAATAAAGTAAGCTAGAGAGAAGAAAATGTTATTAAGAAAATCATAAGGAAGAGAAATGCATTTATAGTACAGTACATATTTATTGAAAAAAAAAATCCACATATAAGTAGGCCCGCACAGTTCAAACCTGTGTTGATCAAGGGTCAACTTTATTAAAAGAAATGCCACATTCACTTATAGAGGGTCATGCACAGACTAATGATGAAAGTGTGTCATGAGTTAAAGGTTATGATTAACCCAAATCTGAGAACATGATGTCCATAAAAGAAATGAAATAAATAATGCCACAATAAGCAACTTTATACATATTCCTTGCCTCTTTTTTATTTGTTTCCTAAGTGAGATGACTTAGGTTTCCAGCAGTGAGATGACTAAGCCAGTTGGTACAAAAGATTTGAGAGGTTTTAAATGTATCACTTAAATGCTTTCCAAAAGAAAACATATACATTTAATTTATCATGGCAAAGGGCCAAGTAGTTAAATTCAGAGCTTTGCCCCCATGGCACCCAGGGTCTTCACTTCTCTTTACTTCAGTCACATCGCTTGTTATGACACCACAACATTGATCTTTGTCTTAACACCACTGAGCATATTTCCTCTTCAGCCCCTGTCAGTACGTACTAAAGTGGCAGCAGATGCTGCTGCTAGTAGTTGGCAGGATTAAAAGTAATAGATCATATCTGTCTCACATTGGGTTCCTTCTTTCATTTTATTCGGGATATGTATATTCTGCTAGGTTGCTCTTTCCCCAGATATACTCAAAGCATGCTCTTTCACCTCCATTAGTTATATCTGTACTAAAATGTCATCTTCCTCAATAAGGATTTTGAAGACTATTCTATTTAAAATGGCAACACACCCTCACCATTAATTCTCACTGTCTGTCTTCACTGCTTTATTTTTTCCATCTCACTTATCACCATTTGTCTGTCTTTCTTTCACCAGAACTTGGAACTTAGATATGTTTATTCATAGGCGTATGCCCAGCTTCAACATCAATGCTTTAAACATGGTAGATGCTTTGTAAACATTTGTTAATATTATTATGAACATAACACAAAGGAGTTATTCAATAGATGTGATGGATGAATGAATGATGCCCAGAGGACTCTAAGGGACTCATAGTTATTCTTACAGTTTTTGGTGTCTTCCCCACTGGAGGTCCAGGAGTAGTTGAAGCCTCCGGTAGTCACATTAGAATTGCTGGCTGTAAGACAAAATTTCCAGAATCCAACCTTTTAATAAAGCTATAATTTAACTTTGCTTTGATGTGCTGAAATTTTAATCTATGGGACTTTGGGGAAATCTGAAATTGAAAATGTGCTTCCCTATGCAGGAACACTCGCTGGCATATTAAGCAAAATCTCTGTAGTGTCTGCTTAATGCCAACTTGTCACTGATTTGCTTTCGTTTTCTGTTCTTGTCACCAACTCAGATCACTGAGAGTATTGTCATGATTGCTTAAATATTACCTTAAAATCCCATGATAAGAGCTGGCCGAGTGGCGCGGTGGTTAAGCGCTGGCTTGGGAAGCCAGCGGCCCTGGTTTGGTCCCACATATGAGGGCCAGTGACACTGCCCTCAAAAAAAAAATAAAAAAAAATCCCATGATAAGTGAAAGTTATAGCATAATAACAAATCACCAACCCTTATTTTTGAGAATATAGCGATTGTCATATCAATATATAGTAACCAGATTACAAGTACAACAGAGTAACTCAAAAACCAAAACATCAACATGAAATGAAAAAGTATAGCCTTTTGCCCAAACCGCAATATGACTGTGGCTGTTGTAAAACTTGTGAGTGTATCTGCTCTTTTGAATCATATGTGGAAAGTCTTGCTATACTCACTTTGAGGGGTGGCGTTTGGAATCGATGTACTCGTATCCACAATGGTTATTGAAGATGTAGCTGGATATCCTATTTTGGAAACAAAATTTGCAAATTGTTATAGGTGTTAACGTTCACATGTTTAACTCTGCCACCACAATTAAAGGGTGGCATGTGGAGCATGGGATTTTAGAGTTGGAAAGAATCTTAGTGAATACATAATCTAATAGCTTCATTTTTATAAATTATGAAACTGAATGCAAAATATATATGCTTGTGGTTCCATATCCAATGTTCAGCATCATTTATTTGCTATTAACCCAGCTGTCCTAATGCAAAGTGTGTTACATTCACACTTTCAATATATATTCAGTGTCTACTGTGTGCCCAGCTCTATGCTACATACAAAGAACAATAAAGACAAGGTTCTCACCCTCATGGAGCTCACCTTGTAGTGAGTTTTCACAACCGTATGTAATATTTTCACATAATATTTGTATTTAGTCAATCCCTGGCTTTTGGAGTCATCTCCATCTTTTTAATCCATCATTTCACTTTCCTCCTTTCTCTTTCTCCCACAATGGAAGCCTATTTCATAATCATTTAAAAATATCTCTGGGGATGAAGCAAGGTAGATTGAAGGAGAAAAATACCTAGCTGGACTCCACTGAACACATGCTGATGTCTCTTGGGCAGGCAAATTTTCAATATATTTTATTTGTGTATATTGCTCCTTTGTTCTAAAACATATTTAAGGAGGCTTACATAAATATGCAATGCAAGAAGATAAAAGAAGTGGATTAAAAGGAAAACTATGGGCAAAAATATAGTTAGAAAAAGTATGTTGGTTTCTTTGAAACCTGAGTGGGGATAGTATAAGAAATGTATTTCTTGATGTCATGTACTATTACTGTATGTGTGCTGCACATTTGGTCAGAACTTTCTAGTAATAATGTTAAGAAATTAAGAGAATGTGTTGCAATTTATGAACATCATAAGATAAAAAACAGCCAATTTTCAAGAGAAACACAGCTATTACTTTTATTGTGATTAAAAAAAAATTTCTGCCATCTTTTAAGAGAATACTATATAATATATACAATATTCTCAACAAATATCCTTACATTATGACAGCCAGCATGCTCATTCACCCTCAAGCTTTAAACAGTGATAAATGGCATCCCAGCTTGATTCTGGGTACCTTGATTCTGGGAAAGGGCATTCCTTAAATAGAATACATGGGTAATCAAATTTCTGGAAAAATACGTAGAATAAATAAATAAATTGGTGCTCTGGCTTATGCATCTATAAGGAGTTCACATGTAGAGATGATTAATAACAATTGTTTGCAACACAGCCTATCAATGAATACCAAATATATACTATACCCCAGCTCCATGAATACAGTCAGATATAGAGAGATGTATTAGAATCTTCCTCAGATGATGCTGTGAGTAAGTAAAATGGGAAGCCAGCATCAGGACAGGCAGAAGAAATGTTTTAAGGATTGGATATGAATAGCTGCATTTATCTAGCAAATGCTTATTGAGTACCCAGTGTATACTAGAATAGGAATGAAGTGAAGACAAAGAGAGATTTTGCCCCTGCCCTCAAGAACTACACAATTTAGTGAGAATAAAGGTCAGTGTGGCAGACTATCAGCTGATCACCAAAGCAGTTCCTTTTCTTTCTGGCACAGATGGAGTGAAGTAGATTTCCTAGTTTCCTGTGTGTTGTGTACTGAGTCCACATTTTAAATCTGTGCCCATCTCTTCATCCCCACAGCCTTCACTATATAGTGTATAGTCCAGACCACCACAGACCTACGCTGGGGTTAAAGCATCTTAGAAGGACTCACGTGAATGTCATTTCCTCCATGGGGTCTCTGGGATAGAGTTCCTTCTTCCTTCTTTATCCTCATCCCTTTACTTTGCACACAGTGCCTCCAACATTTTGAACTGACTCCAAAGGAATGAGAGTGGCAGTGATGGTTGTCTTTTCAAGGGCCAGACTATAAAATCTCCCATGTATGATCTTCCATGATCTTTCCTCATGTACTATCTAGATATTATGATGCAGGGAGACTTAGAAGTCACAAGTTAAAGGTGACAGAGCTGCTGGCAGCCTGGGTTCTTGAGTGACTATGGAATACAGCATCCAGTCACTGGCTTGGCCAGTCATGGGCTCTTTCTTTAAGGGTAAATGGGCTTATACTACATCAAGTATAAATGAACAAAATAAAATTTTGGAATTTGTTGTTACTGTAGTTTGTTTCCCTTCCTTTGCAAAGAGTAAATACACAATTGCAGTTCAGACTTTGGGGAAATCTGAAATTGAAAATGTACTTCCCTATGCAGGGACACTCGCTGGCATATTAAGCAAAAACTCTGTAGTGTATGTTTAATGCCAACTTGTCACTGATTTGCTTTCGTTTTCTGTTCTTGTCACCAACTCAGATCACTGAGAATATTGTCACGATTGCTTAAATATTACCTTAAAACCCCATGATAAATGAAAGTTATAGTGTAATAACAACCAACCCTTATTTCTAAGAATATAGCAATTGTCATATCAATATATAGTAACCAGATTACAAGTACAACAGAGTAACTCAAAAACCAAAACATCAACATGAAATGAAAAAATATAGCCTTTTGCCCAAACCTCAACATGACTGTGGCTGTCGTAAAACTTGTGAGTGTATCTGCTTTTTTGAATCATATGTGGAAAGTCTTGCTATAATCACTTTGAGGGGTGGTGTTTGGAGTCGATGTACTTATATCCACAATGGTTATTGAAGATGTAGCTGGATATCCTATTTTGAAAACAAAATTCGCAAATTGTTATAGGTGTTAACGTTCACATGTTTAACTCTGTCACCACAATTAAAGGGTGGCATGTGGAGCATGGGATTTTAGAGTTGGAAAGAATCTTAGTGAATACATAATCTAATGGCTTCATTTTTATAAATTATGAAACTGAGTGCAAAATATATATGCTTGTGGTTCCATATCCAATGTTCAACATCATTTATTTGCTATTAACCCAGCTGTCCTAATGCAAAGTGTGTTACATTCCCATTTTCAATATATATTCAGTGTCTACTGTGTGCCCAGCTCTATGCTACATACAAAGAACAATAAAGACAAGGTTCTCACCCTCATGGAGCTCATCTTGTAGTGAATTTTCACAATTGTACGTAATATTTTCACATAATAAATATGGTTTTGTATTTATGTCAATCCCTGGCTTTTGGAGTCATCTCCATCTTTATAATCCATCATTTGCACTTTCCTCCTTCTTCTTTCTCCCACAATGGAAGCCTATTTCATAATCATTTAAAAATATCTTTGGGGATGAAGCAAGGTATATTGAAGGAGAAAAATACTCAACCGCACTCCACTGAACACATGCTGATGTCTCTTGGGCAGGCAAATTTTCAATATATTTTATTTGTGTATATTGCCCCTTTGTTCTAAAACATATTTAAGGAGGCTTACATAAATATGCAATGCAAGAAGATAAAAGAAGTGGATTAAAAGGAAAACTATGGGCAACAATATAGTTAGAAAATATGTTGATTCCCATTGAAACCTGAGTGAGGATAGCATAAGAAATGCAGTTCTTGATGTCATGTACTTTAATATATGTGTGCTGCACATTTGGTTAGAACTTTCTAGTAATAACGCTAAGAAATTAAGAGTATATGTTGCAATTTATGAATCACATTTGGAAAGTCTTGCTATACTCACTTTGAGGGGTAGAGTTTGGAGTCAATGTACTGGTATCCACAATGGTTATTGAAGATGTAGCTGGATATCCTATTTTGAAAACAGAATTCACTAATTGTTATAGGTGCTAACATTCCCATGTTTAACTCTGCCACCACAATTAAAAGGTTGGCATGTAGAAATGGGATTTTAGAGTTGTAGAGGCTGTGGGGATGAAGAGATATGCACATATTTAAAATGTGGACTCAAAAGGGTTTGATGAATGATTGGATATAGGAAGTGAGGAAGAGAGGGAAAGTCAAAATAATTCCCAGTTTTCTGGTTTAGGCAGCTTTTTTTTTTTTTTTTAGGTCATAGTATTATTAATGGAGGAAATAAACAGGAAAAAGCAATGTTGGAGGTGGCCAGAGGAACAAAGATGAATTACATTTTGGAAAGATTGATTTTGAGTGCAAATGAGTCATTGAATTCCAGCAGAGAGTTGACTATGTGAATTTGACTCTTAGTTACTCCTAAGTAACTAACTGGGATGCAAATAGCATATATTTGTGAGACATCAGCATGTAGACAATAACTGGAGTAGCTGAAATTATCAACGATGGTGGATCTGGGGAGAAGAGAAGTGAGCCTGGGAAGCAACAATAAAGAATGCTTTCGGGCCAGCTGAGTGGCTCAGTTGGTTAAGAGCTCACTCAAGAGTGCGAGCTGAGCTCTGAACAACGGTGTGGTTCGATGCCAGCCCGAGCTGAGTTGCTGTTGAGCTGCCAACAGGTGGCAGGATGGCTCAGCTAAAAAATAAAAAAAATAAAAATAAAAAAAAAGAATGCTTTCATAAGTACTGACTGGCAGGGGAAAAGAAGATTGAAAAGGAGTAGCTAGAGAAAGCATATGGTATTAGAGGAGCCAAAGTGACTGGGGTTTTCAGAAGCAAGGCAAGTCTGTCCTATTTAGCAAATATTTGTTGGTGAACACTGCGTGCCAGTGGTATCAAATGCTGCCAGAAAGACATATTTCCATATAGAACTTGACTGCTACGAAGCCATTGCATTATACCCATCAACCTGTATACAGAGTCAAGGAGACAGATTTACAAAGTACTTGAAGATTTGCAAAAGCATTGTAGATTAGCTATTAAAAGCTTGAGTTCCAGGGCTGGTCGAGTGGCGTGGCGGTTAAGCGCTGGCTTGGGAAGCCAGCGGCCCCGGTTCGGGTCCCACTTATGAGGGCCAGTGACACTGCCCTCAAAAAAAAAAAAAAAAAAAAAGAAATCAAAAGAAAAAAAAAAAAAAAGCTTGAGTTCCAGAGCCTGGGTTAGGTCTAAATTGGATATATGATCATGAGAGAGTCTACTGACTTTTCTCTCTCCCTCAAATTCCTCACTTGTAAAATGTTATAGTACTTTTCTAGTAGGACAATAGCAGAGGTTTAGTGTCATACCTATCAATTACTTAGAAGAGTGCCCGGCATGAGATAAATATTAAAAACTAATTTTAGAAGGTTTAAAAGAAAACATCTGCAGTTCAGGTGTTGAAAACACTATAAGAATATCCTAGCAACAGGCGACTAGAATCTCCTGATGGGTTTCACAATGGCCCCGTTTCCCTTAGTCTTTCTAGCTAACCAATCTCTCCCTCCTCAGGCTCACCCAAGTCAAGAGCTACTTTCCAAAGGCTGTACCAGAAAAGGCTAATTGTTAGGGGTGAAAGAGAGTGGCAACTTTCTGTGGCATTAACTTTATGATGGGGAAGTAATTTCTACTGGCCATGTCACCTACATCTCCTTCTCTTTCATTTCACTGAGTAGTAACTGTAACTTCTAACTCACTGCTTCCCAGCACTCATTTAAGAAGAGCCCGGGCAGTCTCTGTCTCAAGAGCAGCTATGCTTCTCTTTGGCAACTGGCTGGTTATAATTTTATGAACCTATGGATCACAGAGGCAATTTGAATTTTATTTTTTTCATTGAAATGGCTTTGTCTTTGTCACTTCTGCATCAATTTCTTCAGTTACCTATTTTTAAAGTTTTGCATTGTTATGTATTTTTTAAGTTACCTTATATCCTTTTTGGAACAAGGCAAGGTCAAAAAAATGCATAGAAGAAAGGAAAGTAATCATTGGATACTGAGATACTGAGAGATAAAATGTGCTCCTGCTAATTAATAGAGGAAGAAAAGGTGAGAGGAAGGAGAGAGGAGGGGAAAAAGAAAGACTCTATTCACGTTTTTAAATGATTCTCAGGATACAAACGATGATCCTTTTACTTTGGGACCCTGTTCCTCATGTGAGGCTTTCACTGTCAGTCTGCAGCCTCTTATCTTCCCTCCCATGAACCAGTATCTATGTATCTATTCATTCACTCATTCATTCATTCATTCATTCATTCATTCTTCCTCCCTCACTCTTGCTCTGAGAACTGATCTCCACAGAATTCACTGACTAACTTGGTAAGGGAAAACAGAAAGGAATTACTTTAACAGTGGTGATACAATAACAATGGTGATAATAATGATAAAGAACTAGGAAGCAATCATCAGAGAACTTTGAATTTATTTGTAAGCTACATTACTATTACTTAGAAATCTCAGTCTACTCAGCAATTGCCAGCCTCCTTTAAAAACATCTCTTGCTTAAAAACATTTCCCTAACCAGTCTGACTGCCCATACTGGATGGCACTGATTGGCTCCCTGTGATTTAATTCCGGCAGTGTAGCTGGAACACTGATGTAGTATAATCACTTGCTGGGAATGTCATTTGTATTAAAATGACTGATTAAATATTCTTTTCTGGAGGTCAGAAAATAATGTGTAAAGAATCCTTGCTTACTGCAAAGGAAGGAGAATTCATTCCATTCCATCTAAAGTGTATTGTTTGCAGACCATGTGAGAGGAATGACATGTGCATGCTGCCTTGATCTTTGTGTTACTGTGTCTCTTGCCTGGTTGCTCTATGCTTCCTCTCACAGGCCTGTGAAGTTTGCTGAGGGCTGCATATGTGCCAATAAGGTTCTGGGAACAAAAGTATCAATGACACCCTGTTACTATCCTGAGAGAGCCAAAGGTCACTTCAGTCTCATGGTCTCCAGCTGAATTTTGTTTCAATCTTGTCCTGAGGGTCTGTATCAGGTTGCACAGGTTCCTGAAGATCCCTTTACTATGGGACCTTTTTTATCATGTAGAAGTCAGAGCTGAAGCCATTTAGAAACTATCCTGGGAGCTAGATAAATTAAATCCCACTCACTATTCTTGGCTTTACACCGTGGTTCAAGGTTGATGCCCCATGAGCTGACCTTTAACAGTCTCCACATTGTTCCTCATGCTACTCCCTGCATACATTCTTTCATTCATTCACCCAGCATTTGGGAGCCTCTATCTTCTGAGCATTGTGTTTGGCACTGGGGGTACAATAATACTCCCCTGGAGTTCAAGTTCATGGAGGATATGGACATCAAGCAGAGAATCACATAAACCAATCCAAATATGAGAGCACATGGAAGAGGGAAGGCTAGCCAGAGTCCCGGGAAAGCTTCCACAAACAATGAAGCAGAACTGGAGCAGGAAAGGGGGAGGGGACGGTGAGAGCTTGCAGGCAGTGAGCACAGCAAGTCACAGGCCCTGCTGGTGGTTTAGTAATAACAACGTATGGTACTCACACACATGGTTTAGTAATAGCAATGTGTGGTACTCCCATGCATGGTTTATTAATAGCAACGTGTGGTACTCACACACATGGTTTAGTAATAGGAACGTGTGGTACTCACACACATGGCTTAGTAATAGCAATGTGTGGTACTCATATGTGTGATTTAGTAATAGCAATGTGTAGTGCTCACGCATAGCTTAGTAATAGCAATACCTCTCTTTTCCAGGCTGGGACTTTACAAACCCTCAAGGAGTGTTTGCTTTGTGTGTTGAACTGACTAGCATGAGACTGTGGGTGTTACCTGTCTCAGTGTACACCCACAGTCTCAGCAGCAGCAGTAAAGTGATCTAACTGCAGTATGCTGGTGACAGCAAAATCACTTATTCCTCAGAGTATTTTTTGTTTTTTTTTTGTTTTTAAAAGAAATCCTTTCTTAGAACCTGATTTGGAGTTTCTATAAGTATAAGAGGACATATCTGTTTCTTACATCAAGTAGTGCATTTTAAAAGAATTATATTTGTGTTTCTTCTAGCCAAGTCTTTAAAAGACTCATATTGATTAAGATGAAAAGAGATAATGAAAGATGGAGAACAAAGATATAATTAAAAAGTGCAACCAAAGAAGAATTTCAGAAGCAAAATCTGAAGACATAAGAGAGGAAAACAGTGATGGCTTACCAATTTATATAAATTAAAAATGTTAACGATTTTATACAAAGAAAGTAGTTATTTGTATGCAAAGACAACACAATAACGTTCTAATATGAACAAGAACTCAAAATATAATTTTGTTGAAAAAATTAATTAAATACTCCAATCAAAATAAAACCCTCAGGAATGGAATGATCATAAAGAGATCAACAATAAATATTGAAATAGGTTAAAAAAATCATACTGATTGCATATTTCATTAGGTGAATAAGACAGCTTGCTTTTTGTTTTTTCTGTGTCAAGGTTAAGTGTATTTTTCATAACACAGCAAAGCCTCTTCAATGTTCAATAGTTGATTCTGGAGTATGACATATTATGTAGGCAAGTTATGTGCTGAACCCAGTGATAGAGCACTGTTTGCTTTGTTTGCTGGTTGTTTTTTTTCTTCTTCAGTTTGAATGTTTGCTGTTATTAAGTCTTGAGAGTGTCCAGAGATACATTACAATGAGTTGTTTCCAGGAAATAAGGAGTTTAGGAAAAACACTACTTCATACAAAATGTCATTTATATTAATTCAAAAACTATCATGAGGTCAGAAGAGAAGGATTAAAACCTCTCTAGCCCATTACTATTTCAATTCCTAAAACATTTCTCAACTAAAATGAAGAATTACACCTTTATATTATCGCTAGAAATTCAATTAAGTCAGAAGACAGCTCTAGTCAGTTCTGAGTTGAATGGAGAAGATAGAAACATGTATAAGAGCTAATTGTAATTCTCCTCATGACATTATGAAGCAGACCTGAATCCCCTAACCCAGGCTCCTTCCATTTTCCCAGTGCCTGTTCCTTTCACTGCTGGAGAAGGGAAAGGCAGTAAAATACATGGTGGTTTACTTTGGGGAAATATTGAAATATATTCAAACAATTTAAAATTTAAGGATCATTTAATATGGACCTACTATGTGCCAAACAGAAGAAACAAGTGAGCAGCTGGAGGATAAAGAATAAACTAGTAATGAAAAAAGGAAACACTGATGTAGTCAGTTTTCTCCTGTAAGGAATTAAAAAATACAAATTAAGGTCTTGATTTATTTTGAAATACATTTTGTTTGCTGGACTCTTCTTTTGATCACCACATGCCTTCTCAGAGGACTATGTGGGTCTTAGCTTTATAGTTGTTCTTTATGCATTTTCACATTTGATGCTCATAATAACTATATAAACTAGATAATGTTACTTCTGTTTTTTAAGATAAGGAACAGTATTGGAAAGGTAAGGTGGCTTGCCGTAGGTTAGAGAACCAGTAGGTGGTGGAGACAAGAGCTGATCCCAAGCCTGTCTGACATCAAAGACTATATTCATTCCACTCTAATAGCCTTATAGAGCTTTTCTACATCATGTATCATCAGAACCAGGGCTTATCCACAAAGAGCTCAGTCATGGTCAATAGCACACAACCCTTATTTCTTTCTCTTGTCTTCCCGATTTCCTTCAAGCATCCTCACCTTTGTTTCAGCTCCTTTTTTTTTTAATTTTAATTTTTCAAGTACAGTTGTCATTCAATATCATATTAGTTTCAGGTATACTGCATAGTGGTTAGACACTTACGTAATTTATGAAGTGATACCCTGCTAAGTCTAGTATCCCCTAGAATCATACATAGTATTACAACATTATTGACTATATCCCCTACACTGTACTTCACATCTCTGTGATTATTTTGTAACTACTAATTTGTAGTTCTTAATCTCTTCAGTTTTTCAAGCACCCCTCCCTTTCCACCAATCCTCCTCCCATTTGGCAACCATCAGTTTGTTCTCTGCTTCTGTGAGTTCTGTTTCTGTTCTGTTTTCATTTATCTGTTCTTTAGATTCCACATATAAGTGAGATCATATGGTATTTGTCTTTCTCTGTCTGACTTATTTCACTTAGCATAACATCCTCTAGGTCCATCCATGTTGCAAATGGTAAGATTTCATTCTTTTTGATGGCAGAGTAATACTCCATTATATAAATGTACCTCATTATTCTTTATCCAATCGTCTATTGATGGGCACTTAGGCTGCATCCATATGTTGGCTATTGTAAATAGTGCTGCAGTGAACAAAGGGGTGCATATATCTTTTCAAACTAGTGTTTTGGATTTCCTTGAATAAATACCCAGAAGTAGAATTGCTGTGTTATATGGTAGTTCTATTTAATTTTTTGAGGAACCTTCATACTGTTTTCCAAAGTGGATGCACCAATTTGCAATCCCACCAACAGTGCATGAGGGTTCTCTTTTTTCCACATCCTCACCAACACTTGTTTGATTTTTTTTTATTTTTATGACAGGTGTAAGGTGACATCTCACTGTGACTTTAATTTGCATTTCTCTGATGATAAGCAATGTTGAGCATCTTTTCTTATTTATTGGCTATGTATATGCCCTCTTTGGAGAAATGTTTATTCAAGTTTTCTGCCCATTTTTTAATGGGATTGTTTGGGGGTTTTTTGGGTGTTAAATTGCATGAATTCTTCATAAATTTTGGATATTTAACCATTATTACATGTATCATTGGCAAGTAGGTTTTTTTGTTTGTTGATGGCTTCCTTCGCTGTGCAAAACTTTGTAGTTTGAAGTAGTCCCATTTGTCTGTTTGTTTATTTATTTATTTATTTATTTATTTATTTATGCATTGTTTCCCTTGTCCAAGGAGATATGTTCAAAAAAATATTACTAAGAGCAATGTCAAAAAGTTTACTGCCTATGTCTTCTTCTAGGAGTTTTATCATTTCAAGTCTTACATTTAAGTCTTTAAGGCATTTTGAGTTTATTCCTGTATATGGCATAAGAAAGTGGTCTAGTTTCATTTTTTTTTTTTTTTATGTATCTTACCAGTTTTCCTAACACCATTTATTGAAGAGAGTGTCTTTACTCCATTGTATATTTTTGCCTCCAATGTCATGGATAATTTGACCATATAGATATTTCTGGACTGCCTATTCTGTTCCATTGATTTATATGTCTGCTTTTATGCCAGTGTCATGCTGTTTTGATTACTTTAATCTTGTAGTATAGTTTGATATTAGGTAGCGTGATAACTCCAACTTTGTACTTTCTCAAGAATGCTATGGCTATTTAGGGTCATTTGTTGTTCCATATAACTTTTAGGATTATTTGTTCTAGTTCTGTGAAAAATGCCATTGTATTTTGATACGGATAGCACTGAATCTATAGATTGCTTTGGGTAGTATGGACTTTTATTTAAAGATTTTATTGGGGAATTGGGGGAGGGGAACAGTGTTGGGGAACCGGGGAAGGGGAACAGACAAGTTGCTGTCCTTTTGTTCTTCAGTCTAGTTGTGGAGGACATTGCTTCACTGGCCCATGTTGGTATCATCATTATGTTCTTCCTGGGTGAGGCAGATCGGTTGCCGGCCTCTGGACAGCCGCTCATGGCGGCTCTTGGCAGCTCACACCGGCTGCCAGCCATTCACGCCAGCTGCCGCCCACTCAGTGAAGCCTATGGCAGCCCACTGCAGCAGGGGCTGCAGCTATGCTGTCCTGGGGACTCACAGCAGCCCAGCTCCAGGTGGAGCTGTTGTTCACCATCTTAGCTGTAGAGGGCAGCATCACTGGCCCTCATATGTGGGATTCGAACCAGGGCCACTGGCGTCCCAAGCAAGCTCTTAACCAACTCACCACTGGGCCGGCCCTGGACATTTTAATGATGTTGATTCTTCCTATCCATAGGCATGGTATATACTTCCATTTATTTGTATCTTCTTCAGTTTATTTCTTCAATGTCTTATAATTTTCCAAGTATAGGTCTTTTACCTTCTTGGTTAATCTTATTCCTAGGTATTTTATTTTTTTGGATGAAATCATAAATGGGATTTTTTTTTTAATTTTTCTTTCTGATACCTTGTTACTGATGTATAAAAATACAATTGACTTCTGAATATTAATTTTTTATCCTGATACTTGACTGAATTCCTTTATCAGTTCTAGTAGTTTTTTGGATGGAGTCTTTAGTGATCTCTATGTGTATTATCATATTATCTGCAAATAGTGACAAATTTACTTCTTTCATTTCAACTTAGATGCCTGTTATTTCCTTTTCTTTTCTGATTGCTTTGGCTAGGATTTCCAATATTATGTTGAATAAAAGTGGTGAAAGTGGACATCCTTGTCTTATTCCTGATGTTCAGGAAATGCTTTTAGCTTTTCTCTGTTAAGTATTAGTGTCAGTTTGTCATATATACCTTTGATTATGTTGAGGTATATTTCCTCTATTCCCACTTTGCTGAGAGTTCTTTTTTTATCATGAATGGATCAAGTGTCCTCACCTTTAGCCATGCTTTTAGAACTCTGTGTATGATTTGCCAATCCATCACACTGCTGCCAAGAAATTTAGCTTTTTGTGAATACTCAGTGGGTAAACCATCAACTCATCATGTTTATTTCATTTTCTCTGAATTTACTAACTTTTATTTTAAAATAAGGTTGTATATATTTAGGTGTACAACATGATTTTACTAATTAATGTATCATTTCTCCTCACCTAATTACCATTTGTTTTTGTGATGAGAGCACCTAAAATCTACTTTCTTAGCAAATTTCCAATATTCCAGTACAATATTGTTAACTACATTTATGCTGTTTATTTGATATCTAGACTTATTGAACCTACTTATTAACTCCAACTTTGTACCCTTTGACCAACATCTCCCCACTTCTCTCACCTCCCTATCCCTGGTGACTACCACTCTACTCTGCTTCCATGCATTTGACTTTTTTTAGATTCAACATAGAAGTAAGATTATGTACTTTTTTCCTTTCTTTGTCTGGCCTATTCATTTGCATAATGTCCTCCAGGTTCATCCATATTGTTGCAAATAGAGAATCTCCTTCTTTTATATGGGTGAACAACACACACACACACACACACACACACACACACACACACACACACAATTTCTTTATCTATTCATCCATCAATGGAATTGTGTCCATAACTTGGCCATTGTGAATAATGCTGCAATGAACATCAGAACACAACTATCTCTTAGAGGTCATTAATTTTATTTCCTTTGGGTATATACTCAGAAGAGAGATGACTGGATCTGTGATAATTTTATTTTTAGTTTTCTGAGAAACCTCAAAAACTGTTTCCATTGTGTTTTTCATACTGTTTTCCATCATGGCTGTACCAATTTACATTTCCACCAACAGTTTACAAGGATTCCTTTTTCCCCACATCCTCACCAACACTCACCTTTTTGATGATAGTCATCTTAACAGGTATGAGGTGATATCTTATTGTGGTTTTAATTTGAATTAAATTTGAATTTGAATGAGTTCCTTATATATTTTGGACATTAACCCCTTATCAGGTATATGACTTGCAAATGTTTTCTGCCAATCTACAGATTGCATTTACATTTTGTTGATAGTTTTCTTTGTTGTGAAGAAGTTTTTTAGTTTGACATAGTATACTTGATTATTTTTATTTTTGTTGTCTGAGCTTTTGGTGTTATATCTAAAAAAAAAAAAAAACACATTGTCAAGCCCAATGTCAGGGAGCTTTTTAACTATGCTTCTTCTAGTAGTTTTATAGTTTCTGATCTCATGTTTAAGTCTTTAATCTATTTTGTGGTGTGTGTGTGTGGGAGGCGGGGTATAAGATAAGAGTCCATTTCATTCTTTTGGATGCGAATAACCAGTTTTTCAATCACCATTTATTGAAAAACAATCCTTTCCCATTGTGTACTCTTGGTACTGTTGTTGAAAATTAGTTGATTATAAATGCTAGCATTTATTTCTGGTCTCTCAGTTCCATTCTGTTGGTCTATGTATCTGCTTTTACACCAGCACCACACTGTTTAGATTACTATCATTTGGTAGTATAGAGAGAAATCAGGAAACGTGATGCCTCCAACACTGTTCTTCTCAGAGCTTTTGCCCTGTATGTCCTGGAGGTTGGGATAAAGGGGACCAATACCTGACTCGAGCTAAAGAAGCTATACTGGGAGCCCATGTTTCACTGGCAGTGCTAAATGGGCATAAGAAAGAGAGAGATGACCATACTGGAGAAAAGGAGCACTTTCCCTAAATAGGAGGCCAAAGTGCATATTTTCCCAAACAAAACAAGGGTCTTGGAAAGAATTCTCACCCAGGAAGAATACCTAAAGAACAAAGAAGCCCCCAAGTGGAATAGACCTCCAGAAGCTTAAGGTCCACAGGAAGGGAAGTAGAAAATTGGAGGACAAGCATGATCTGCACCAAAGGGACAACAGCCACAGGCCAGTCACAGATTTCTGAGAAATCTGCCAAAGTGTCCCATGAGGTTAAGATGACAATTTTTATTCTCTCCATCCAGAGGGCACCTAAAATCAGATTAAAGCCAGCCTGACGAGGAAGCTCTTTCTTCACCTTCCCTTCCCTTTTTTTCCCTACTTTGTGATCCCCAAAGAGAGGTCCAAGCTAATAACTAGGAGTGGAGGAGAGAAAGAAGGCAGGAAATCACAAAGACAGCTCCCACATCTCGGTTCCAGCCCCCATAGACATACAGCACACAGTCTCACATCCCAGGCGTCCACAGCTGATGCAGACTCACACTTGGGAGGGAAGGAGGGAGAGAAGTCTGAGACTGAATTAACTTTTGTGAGTTTTGACATTACACTGACAAGACTTTTTAATTATTGATACAGGTCTGGTCTTGCGGCTGAAAAGGACCAGACAACATTTATTATATGAAAATCACTCAAAAAAAGCCAAGGAATCTGCCTGAAATTTCTTTTAGAGACCAGGAAGAAATTCTTCAACAGAGCTCATTTGGACAGGAAATGATGGGAAAAAGGAAAGATTATTTTTTGTTAACCTATCCAGTCCAGCTACTTATTAACTAACAACATAGATAAAAGTTATTTGTAATTTCAGGCTGACACTGCTGATACTGAGTGATCTGGTTAGTCAAACACAATTATCCAAGACTTTGCACTATTCCTATGTAAAATTGAACCTGAAAATATAACTTATTTTCTCAAATAGTAATATTTTTACTTGGCCTTCTACTCTATTAACATATTATCTATCAGCATAGCCACCTAGTCTCCTTGACAAATGTGTAATTGTATTCCATCAATTCACCTGCAGCACAAAGAGTCTTTAAACCCATAGCAACATTAACGGGAGAATTGCACTGAAAAAAATATGGGCCATCAATTATATCTAAACATATCTGAGTAGCCTCATCAACCCCCAATGTCAGGATAAGATGGACATTGATCTTCAGGGCAGCATAAAGGAGATATGTGGTATGAAATCCTAATCTCTGCACAAGACCCTGTTATCATGTGGGAGGCAAATCGTTTGAGGGAGCATGGGCTTACTGAATGGCTCAAGGCACTGTGCATGACTGGATTATATGAGTCTAGGAGGGTTTTCAGGGCTCTCTTGAGGAAGTTGATAGTAAGTAGGACAGAGTTCATCACACATCATGTATTGCATTTATAGACATTCAATAATTATGAAATGAATTGAAGAATAGGTTGTTAGATAGCTTCTCCCTAGAGGCACCTTACCCCAAATGGGGCAACTGAATAAGCAAATACCAAAGTAAATTAGTCATCAGGAAGACTATCCTTAACTGATGGTTGACAGGTATGGACAAAAAGAAGTTCTCTAACAACCTATAACACATGCCCAGGTGATATTTGGTGAGAAAATTGCAATGACCAGAACTTTCTAAGATTAAAGAGAAAGCAATGGAGATTTGTATGGATTCTGTATATCTCTCTGGGCAATAAGAATTATATTATAATAATGTCAGGAGGGGGAGGGGTAGCAAATGGAGGAGGCTCTTTTTCTCTGATTTATTTCCAACTGAGGAAGTGAGTCCCTCTCCTGGAGGCTGCATTTCTCAGAAAACACTGGTCCAGAGAAGGGAGAGATTAATAGAGGCACAGCTGTCATGTCGACAGTGTCACATTAGAAGGGATTTATTCAGTGCCTAAAGATATTTACTGAGCACCCATCATGTACTCTCTGAGGCACTAGAACTCAGTCTCTAAAGTCTGGCTGTCTAGGCCTGGCTTTCCCATTTTCTGCATGACTTTGGGTAAGTTATTTAATCTCTGTGCTTCAGTATCTTCATCTGTAAAATGCTGATAATAACAGTACTTATATTAGTATTGTTGGGAGGATTAAATGAGTAATGCATTTGTTAGTTTAGAATGGTGCCAGGAACTCAAATATTAATAAATATTGTTAATATTATTGCTTAATAGCATTAATACATCCATGGCAGTTGCTAAAACTTTTTAGGTAATTACTAGGAAAAAACCTAGAAGGCCCTTGTATGATAGTCTCCTAAAAATCTTTTATTTAACCCCCATATATAGGCAGACAACCCTGCTGAGTCTCCTGGTGCAGTTACTCTCCATTTCTACATATGCACATTCTTGTTCAGAATATCATCACTCTAAATCACTTGAAATCTACATCATTTGGTGTTCTTGCTCCCTGTTCTTGCTGCTACTATTTACCATGCACACAGCTTCTGTTTTACTCACATTATTCACATATTCAAAAAGCCAGAGTTGCTGTTCAATGATGTTCAAGTCACAGCCCAAGTCCATAGTCCATTAACCTAAGCTCACCGTCACCTGGTTCCACCTCACCTATGCAACCTTGCAGCTCCCTCCCAAACAAGCACTAACAGCACTCATACTACTTGACTTCTCATGTCCTGCACTCATTTTATTTTGTCTTTGTTCAAGACCATTGTTTGAAGATTCCTCTCTTATCTTTCTTTGGGGCTATATTTCCTTCCAGATCCCCTGTGCAGACTTCCCTGATTCCACTTCCCCCACCCAGTATTCACAATTTTTTCTTACTTTTTGGTGCCTGGATACATATGATAAAGGCAGAAGCTATCAGACAACAATAGAGGTATCTGGACACTAAGACAGGCATGGCATGACCAGAGGTATCAGAAGTTGCTGTCACAAACACATCACCAGTCTTCTCACTGCCTTGCAGACTCTCTCTGAGAACCAACCCCCTCTTAACTTTAGAACCCAATATTGAGACCTACAACTGATTTTCTGATCTGCTTCCTCCACGATTTGTATTCAACTAAGTCTCATCCAGTGGCATAGTTTCCACTGTAATCCCCCACTCCTTTTTAACATACTTTCTTCTAAATCAGTAGTTTCATTGCATCCCCTGGGCAGCTGCTTCTTTCAGTCTGTACCCTCAGTGTCTGATTCCCTCACTTGCCAAGGATCAGGTGTGGGGAGGAGCTGGCTAATGGTTATGAAAGTGTCCAGGAATAGAAATATTCAGACTGTGGGGACCAGCTAAGATTTTAGAGAGGGTTTCATATCAACATTAATGTCACCAGGACAAGGGTTGTGCACAGACATAAAAATAGGAGGGTGTCTGTGGCCTGGTGAGTAGTGAGATGGGAGGCTAGGCAAGTAGTAGACCATACTAGATTGTAAACTCTGTGCAACTGGGGCCCTGCCTGTCTTGTTTATTACTGTATCCCAGCACCTCCAAAATTCCTGGCAGATTGTAGGCATTCAGTGTATATTTGCTGAATAAATAACCTGTAGGCAATTCACAGCCAGTGAGTTAGAAGGCACAGGGCAAGAGAAACCCGGGAGTTGTGCCAGTATTGTCCCACACTGGCTTTGTCATGTGTCTCTGATTGTTCCATGTGGGCTTGTTTCATCTCACCACTTTGTTAGCCTCATGTCTTTTCCGAGGACAGGAAATGTAGCTGGGACTCAGCAAACACCAATCAGTTCAGGTTGAATTGAGATGGGTTTCCCTGGGTAGCCCTTGCAGTTTGTTATGAGCTATATTCTCTAGTTAAAAAGAATATTGCTTCAATTTTCATCAACATTTGTTTAACAAAATATCCTTTCATTGAGGAAAAAAGAATATGAATTGGATATTTGCAGCAAAATATGAAGCTTAATAATTATGACTGAGTTATATAGTTCATATAGTTCATTGCATCTTAGAATTTGGAATGAAACCATAGCCCTTTGAAGCTGGTTTCCATGACATGTTCCATCTCGCTCACTTCCTTTCTTCAAAGAACACGCAAAGTAAATCCTACCAACTTCTGAGGTAGCCAGTCATCCTGTGATTTCACAATTGCCCTCCAGCTTGCCAAGACAAAATTTGTTTTTCAGCTGTAATTCAGTGATTATTTTAAGAGGCAAAAAATTTATTTGGATATAGTCAGTGATTGAGTAAACATTTTTTGACATGTAAAAACCAAACTGAGTATTGTTCTAAACATAATCTATTGTTACTAACTTGACAGAGGTCAAGATTTTGTAAAATAAGAAATAGGTACTCTTACACCTGAGCCGGATTTAAGACAGCGTTTCTCAACCTCAGCACTATTGACATTTTGGACCAGGTTAATTCTTTATTGTGGAGGCTGTTCTGTGTTGTACAATGTTTAGCAGCATCCTTTGCCTCTACATTCTAGATGCTAGTAGCATACTTCGCCCCACCTTCCCCTTGCAGCAATCAAAAATGTCCAGAGATGCTGCCAAACACCTGTGGTGTGGGGGACAAATTTGCCATGGTGAGAACCACTGATCTAAAACAATTCTGAGGTCCAACATGGTGGGACCTTATTTTAAGGAGTTCTTTGGATTCTCCAGAAATTTCCCAACTATGTCACCTTAGTGTGATAATAGCATTTTTTTCCCAGTTTTTTAACAAGCATATTTATTTGTGCTCTCTTTCTCTTTCTAATACTAGAGTTACAATAGGTTGTAGGTTCCTTAAGGGTAACAATTGTCCTTTCCCTTTTCTTGAATTTCTTCACAGAAATAAGAATGCTGTTTGGTGTGCTGAAAACATGTAATGTATGTCAACTAACCACACAGAAAACTCAGCTAGGAGAAATTCATTTCTGCTTTCAACTGGCAGAATGTAAATATTGTGATAAGGTATCATGCTATGGCAATGACTGCAGACTATATGCCAAAGGCTACAGGCTAAAGAAATTGTTTATCTCTATTAACTACTTTTTATTTCAATTTAAGTTCTCATCTTGAGCTAAAATTAATAGGTTTAATTAAATAAGAATGAAAACTTTGTTAAACACAGAAGCCAAGGACATGGGAATTTATGATCTGTTTGCATCAATGCCAACTTCTCAAAGATGCTGATATCCCTTTGCCATAGAAACACTGACCCAGCCTGACCTCTTTTATTACCGATGCCATTGGGAGGTTGAATTCATACTCCTTATCAGTCAACTTGGTCAAAATTAACTTGAACCAGAACAAATTTAAATTTAAAACTGTCTACCTACCTCTGGTTCACAAGATCCCCATTTACAACCAATTTCTTAAATACCCCACAGAGAACACAGCTCTGAAAAAGGATTGTCAATGTATTGACCTAGTTAATAATAAACACAAAATCAAATTTCTCACTGAATATTTATTGACCCTGGTTTCAAGTGAAGATCTTTGGATGTTGTGCTAACTCTTAAGTCATAGAAGCCAAGAAAATAGTGCTGAATATGTTTATCTAAAATGTCATAGATTAAAAATTACAAATTTTCTGAATTATTTTTTTTATCCATTTGTGTAATTAAAGGACTAATAACTCATGGAAATTGAAACAGTGTAAAAACGTTCTTACCTGTAGGAGATATACTGTTGGCTGGAGAAGGACGGGTCTCAAAGGTAGGTTCTATAGCATTCAGTGCAGGATCTGTTGGAGGGCTCACTGAGCCTGAAAGGACAAAACAGAATTTATAATGAACAAAAATGTTGCATAAGGAAGATAAAGTGTTGACTTAGTCTCCCCAGCCCCCCCCAAAAAACAAAAAACCTTTATTTATTCAGCTAACAAATCACTGAAGGCCTTTTACAGGCAAGGCCATGGGACATAATGGCGAATGACAACAACATGGGGCCATCTTTAAGGAGCACACAGCCTAGATAATAGATAGGTGTGCAGAGTGCTCTTAGTGAAAGTGCAGGGTGCCATGGCACTGCAAAGAAGAGGTATCAACCAAGATTAGGAGGTCAGGGAAGGCTTCTTGGAGAAAGTGATATTTAACCAAGACCTGGTAAAACAATTATGGCAGCTACTATTTTGAAGTATTTGAAAAGTAACGATACTGTTTACAAATCTGTAAACCCACAAAATATTTTTATCAGCAAGAGTAGAAACAATGAGATGCTTTGAGAGTCTTATCAGTTGAAAAAAGGTTCATGGCTGGCAACCTGCATTTTCAAACTGAGGTTTATTCTCCTTTTAAATCAATAACCACGAGCAGATTTCACTATGTAACCACTGTATTTTCCTCACTTTTGAAAATCATTGGTGGTCCGGCCTAGTGGCGTGGTGGTTAAGCGCTGGCTTGGGACGCCAGCAGCCCCGGTTCGGGCCCCACATAGGAGGGCCAGTGACACTGCCCTCAAAAAAAAAAAAAAATCTTCCTGAAAATCATTGGTTCACTGACGTTAATTTGCACAATAAAAATTCATTTTGACAAAATAATAGAGTAGAAACGATGATACAACTATCAAATTGGATGTATCACCAATGAACCTAAGATTTATGGTATTATTATGCTCTTTCTAAAATGTCTATTTTTGTTGTAAAAGTTTTATTTCGTTACACTTTTCAGTGTATATTTTGGGAGGCTAGGGATGAAAGAGAGGCTGGAGTGTGTTATTTTACTTATACATTTATTTCAACTCCTTAAAGTCCCCATTATTTTACTGTGAAACATTCCTATTAGAAGTATAAAACAGTTTATAAATGCCAAAAGGATCTACTGGCTTTAGGAACATGTGTGTGAAATATGGTTAAATGATTTTGATGCTAAGGGATTTTGTGATTTTCTAGACAGAATGGGTGTAGCATCACATATCTGATCAATTACTTGGACTTTTAATTATAAATTATACTATTGGTTCTACTCTGTAATTTCTCTTAAGGGAAAAGTATATATTTAAGTTATGTCACTTGATAGCACATAGCATCTTGGAAGGAATGTCTTCTTGTAATATAGATTTATCTGTGTTTTATTTTCATTGTTGGTAGTGTTGTTATTGCTGTTGGCTGTATGTGGCGCTAACAGCTGGCTCTGACTTGCTATCATATAAATGATTCCTTATCAATTTCTGAGGAGGTGTGGGGCGAGGGTAGTTATATGGACAGTATATGAATAGGCCAGCATGAATGACCAATTTCTTCCTCCCATGCCATCCCAAACAAATTTGAACTCATCAGCATGGCAGACACATCTGATCATGATTTGCTCCCCTATTATATTCCCAAATGCATTTCCTGACACTGCCTATCATCTTTTACTTCTCTGTCAAATCACATCCTCCATTCAACAGGCGATATTTCAGCCCAGTTTCCCAAACTCAATACGCTCTCCATGACCTCTGGTCTTTATACATGCTGTTTCTAACACTTTCCCACCCCAAACCTCCTGGGATTTACTTCCTCAAACTTAAAGAAGGCTCTGTGCTTACCCTAGTAAAGGCCTCATTACTCCTCAGGTATGCCCTTCAAGAGAAGTAATTGTTTTGTTTCTCAGTGTGTACTTTTTTTTTTTTTTTTTTGAGGACAGTGTCACTGGTCCTCACATGTGGGACCGAACTGGGGCTGCTGGCTTCCCAAGCCAGTGCTTAACCACAGCACCACTTGGCTGGCCCCTCAGTGTGTATTTTTTATTTTATGCAAGTGGATGAAAGAATGCTTACAAATTTCTTCTTAACGTTGGAAGAAAGATCACATTTAAGTACATAGCTGACTGCTGGTGTATCATAAGCATCATCTTTCAAAGTATTAACCTCAATGAGTTGGAGCATGGACCTGGAAAAATAAGGCCTAGGTGTTTTCCTCTGTAGGTTGATTAAAACAGAGTTTCGCAAACTATGGCCTACAGGTCAAATCCCAATCATTGCCTATGTTTATAAATAAAGTTTTATTGGAACAAAGCCATGGCCATTTGTTTATGTATTGTCTATGGTTGATTTTGTACTATAATGGCAGAGCTGAGTAACTGTGATAGAAACCATATGGTCCATAAAGCATAAAATATTTACCATTTGGCGGATAAAAACAGAAAAATTTGCCAATTCTTGGACAAGATGTTGATAGGTTATGTTCAATCCTGGATTTCCACACTAGGAAGCATTTGTTTTTCAATTACTGAATATTTCTATCTTCAGATGTTATTTTGCCATGTTTTCATCACCAAATACGAGGTTTGACAATTAAGTTCGTGAACTTATTGCAATAACATTGCTAACCCATTTCTGATATCACAGAGGTTATTCATTATGAATTTGAACCAACTGGACTAACAGTTAACCAAGTTCACTATTTGGATGTGCTGAAAAGGCTACATGAAAAAGTTAGATGACCTGAACTTTTCACCAACAATTCATGGCTCTTGCATCACGACAATGCACCAACTCACACGGCACTGTCTGTGAGGAAGTTTTTAGCCAGTAAACAAATAATTGTACTGGAACACCCTCTCTACTCACCCAATATGGCCCCCAAGGACTTTTTTCTTTACCCTAAGATAAAGGAAATATTGAAAGGAAGACATTTTGATGACATTCAGGACATCACAGGTAATATGAAGACAGCTCTGATAGGCATTACGGAAAAAGAGTTCCAAAATTGCTTTGAAGGGTGGACTAGGGACTGTCGTCGGTGCATAGCTTCTCAAAGGGGAGTACTTCAAAGGTGACCATAGTGATATTCAGCAATGAGGTGTATAGCATGTTTCATAGGATAAGTTTATGCGAACTTAATTGTCTGACCTCCGTATCTTTGTAGGCTGAGGGGTTCTTGGTACACACAGCCTCATAATACATTAGAACATTATTACTGCAAGATTTGCATTTTGAGGTGAACTCTGCTCTCTGACAAAAGTGATGCATAGCTTTCAACATGAAACCTGAGGCCAAAAAAATCCTGCCGGTTTCAGATTAGCCTACAAAGTAGAAACTCTGCTTTGGTCAAAATAACACTCAGGATAGAGTGGATACCCAATAGGGAAAAATTATTTCCCAAGACTCAAAAGTAGAATTTAGCACAAACATGTCAGCTAATTTTCAGACCATTACATTTGCCATATGTTTGTCAGGGGTTGAGCTGCTGGCCTAAAGAAATACATTTGTTCCTGAATGTGTCCACTCTGCAGCAGGCCTGGCAGGGCCTTCAGGACCACCTTCATGGGCAGCAGTGGACATGTGTCTGCCCCAAAGGGAAGCTGAGTCAATTAGAGGGCTTCCTTAGAGCTTGAATCAGCCCTTAGCTGGTCCACCTAGATATGAACCAAACCCCAGGGCTTGCTAGGTGCTTGCTTCTGAAAATATACCCCATGACTCCTCCTAGGAGCTTAATAGAAATCTCAGTCTCTCCTCCGCCTGTCCCCCTGACTTACTGAATAAAAACCTATAGAAACAAAATCCTTGGTTGATTTACATGCATATTAAAGTTCTTTATTGATATTCTCAGGGTCAGTCATGGGTATGAAGGAAGTCATGAAACAAGAAGTATTTGTCTGGCATATTCAATATGCAAACCACCTCAATATTCAGCGTTTTTCTGGTCCCATTATTGAGACATCCCTTTTTAATTCTCATTCCATACCCCAAAAGACATACGCACGCACATACACACTTGCATAACTCTTCAACCCTTAACTCTCTATCACAAAGGTCTTGATCTTAACAGTTACAATTGGAAATCCTTTTAATAAGCAAATCTGTCAAGGCTGTTGACAGCCAGGATATTACCCACCTCAGGGAGTATTTGTACTCAGCGTTTCGATTAAAACAAGACAAAACATCCCCTCAACCTCAAAAAAAAAAAAAATCAACAAAAAAAACACGCTTTGTATGTGTCAAAAAATTGACTCTGCAGTGCTACAATTTTAGACATAAGCTAGGCTAGCAGATAGGATATTTTTGGAAAGAGCTTTTTTTTCCCCCATTAATTAACTGTTGAATCACAGGAATCTGCAGGCCCTGGTACTCAAATAGCTGCCTGCTGAGACATTAATCACCCCATTTTGACCCCTTTCCATTTCTGAGTTTTCTAGAATAAGAATCACTAAGCATTGACCATCCTGGGAGACTGGGTGAAGGTGGGAAAGGTAATGCCTCAGAGGGCTGTTACCCTGCAGCCTGCCAACATTATCACTCTTCTCTGGGAACAAAAACGCCTCTCCTCTCACTAAATCTCCTTTCTGCTCTGTAATACTCTCAGAATTTCTCTACTTTAACACTCAGAGACAACAAGGTTTTCTTCTGTATTTTCATCGCAATACCTGTCAGCAGGAACAGCTTGATAAGGCAGTGACTCTCAGACAAGTTATCAGACATTCAGTCCAGAGTTTATACAGCATCCAGCGGTGGTACCACAGGCAGAGAAAGCATGTTTGGAAGTAAGTGTTTATGAACTATAACATGTAGGGAAATATGGTGCAGTGATGACGCTGCTTTACAGAGTCTCAATTGCATCTTCTAAAGCATTCACAAAGATATATGTCAGAATGTGACCAGAATATAAGCTATAATTTTGGGAAATTGGACTCTTCAAGATTTATTGTGTTTAATATTTCATCATAAAGGATAAAAACTCATTTGAAAATTTAAAAATAACCATCTGCTCAGAGCCTAAAATTTTACTAGATCTAGGGCTGACCTGTAAAATTGAAATCTTGGCGTGCTTTTAGAATCAGAAGCAGTGTTCTTTCTTATTATCCTGAAAGCATTCATTATTTTATGATGTTAAAACTAAGTGCAGTTCAAGAGAATGAGAAGACAAGCCACAGACTGGGAAGGCAATATTTGCAAAAAAAAAAAAAAAAAAAAAAAAGACACATCTGATGCAGGCCTATTATCCACAACATACAAAGAACCCTCAAAACTCTTACAAAACTAAACATACGCATACCATAAATCCAGCAATTGTGCTCCTTAGTATGTATTCAAGTAGGTGAAAACTCATGCCCACAAAAAAACCTGCACATGAGTGTTTACAGCAGCCTTATTCAGCGTTGCCAAAACTTCGAAGCAACCATGATGTCCTTCGGTAGTTGAACGGATTCATAAACTGTGGTGCATGCATACAATGGAATATTATTCAGCGCTAAAACAAATGAACTATCAAGCCATGAAAAGACATAGAGGAACCCTAAGTGCATATTACTAAGTGAAAGAAGCCAATCTGAAAAGGCTACATACTGTATGATTCAGATATAATATTCCAAAAGGGCAAAACATAGAAATAGTAAAAAAGCTCAGTGTTTGCCTGGGGTTGGGTGTGGAGGGAAAGGGATGAAGATGGGGACAGAGCACAGATGAGTTTTAGGGGAGTGAAACAACTCGGAATGATACTATAATGATGGGTACATGTCATTATACATTTGTCCAAACTCATCAAATACACACCGCCAAAAACAAACCGTAAAGTAGACTATGGACTTTGGCTGGTTACGATGTGTCAATGGAGGTTCCCCAACTGTAACAAATGACCCATTCTGGGGAGTGATGTGGATAATGAGGGAGGCTATGCACGCTTCGGGGGAGGGCATGCAGGAAATCTCTGTACTTTCCATTTAATTTTGCTGTGAACCGAAAACTGCTCTAAAAACTCAAGTCTTTAAATAAAACAAAAAACAAACACAAAAACAAGCACAGTTTTAACATCAGAAAATATTATTTTTTAAAACATGGCTCTCTCTATGATAGGAATAGTGTTCTCCTTAGGAATTTGAGGTTGTCTGGCCTTTAGCTCATGTCCTTAGATTCTGCTGAAGCTATTGGGAAGTCTGTGTGAGGGTCAGTTCCCTTTTTATACTGCTCCAAGGCTGTAGCCCTAACTATGTCTAGCCTTCCAGAAAGGAGGTGTATTTATTTTTGGAAGAATTAGGCAAAGTTGAATATGGATACTTCATTGTAAACCCATGAACATTTCTGAATGGCTAAGTCTAAGTTCACAGGATAATATATTCATATATATATATATATATATATATATATATATATATATATACTGTATTAAAATTACTCTGATAGTAACCACTTGGAGCACTTCTTGTAATTGCAGAAGTCAAACATGACTTGTATTCATCTTTTGTTATCAGTATATATTGAGTATTACAATTTTTTTTTTTAAAGATTTTATTGGAGAATTGGGGGAGGGGAACAGCGTTGGGGAATCGGGGAAGGGGAACAGACAAGTTGCTATCTTTTTGTTCTTCAGTCTAGTTGCGGAGGACGTTGCTTCACTGGCCCATGTTGGTATCGTCATTATGCTCTTCCCCCGGATGAGGCAGATCCATCACCGGCCTCTGGCTGGTCGCTCACCGCGGCTATTGGCAGCTCACGCTGGCTGCCAGCCACTCACTGTAGCCTCTGGTAGCTTACTGCAGCAGGGGCTGCAGCCTACACTGTCGCCGGGGCTCGCACAGCCCAGCTTCAGGTGGAGCTGCTGTTAGCTGTAGAGGGCAGTGTCACTGGCCCTCATATGTGGGATCCGAACCTGGGCTGCTGGCATCCCAAACCAGCCTTAACCAATGCGCCACTCAGCCGGCCCAGTATTACAATTCTAATAGAGTTTTTTTTCCTTTCTTAAAATGTGTATACATTTTTTGGCACCAACTGTATATATACTAGATATATAGTATATGCAGAGCTACAGGGATGGTGCCACTGTCCTAGTATTAGATTGGCACCTGCTTCTGAAGAGAGGTAAATGGATTTGCACTGAGTTGTATACCTTTTTCCATCCAAGAGTCCCAGGAACTGACTGCCTGCAGTGACAGAGCTGGGAAGGACCCCAGATGCAGACTGTGGCCTTGAAACAAAGGGAAACTCTTTCTCTCATAAGTTATTCTCGTTCTTATGAGTATGTTATAGACTATAATATCTCTGCAAACAGGAAGATGGTAAAAGATGTTAATAGTCCTGCAGAGTTTAATAATGACTTGCAAACATGTTTAACTTTTATAGGCATTACACTACTGTTATGTATGCATATTGGACAGTTGTCACTACAAACTTCTATTATTGTTTATAGGCAATCTGTTGTCATGTATTTATTGAACACTTTCATATCTTTTACGTAGTAAAATCTACATTATTTGACGTCATTCAAAGTAGTGAATATTCTGGTCAATCAAATGCTGGAATAAGTAGAATGATCCTATATATCAATTTTCAAGTCAATAGATCTTCTAGGTGCCAGAGTCTGCACTTAAAACCACAGGTACTAAAATCATTGAGATACAGTCTGCTGTCCTTAGGCATTTATATCTCACACATGGTCTATCCATTCCTAAGTGTATATGCTGTATATAATTGAATGTTCTTAGTGACTGAGAAGAGATTTTAGGATCTTAAAAACTCTCTTGATCATACATATATTAGTGTTAATTTTAATTATATGGTAGATTAATAAAATGCTAGTTAATTTAAGAGTCATTATTAATAGAGTTGAATAAAAAATGTGGCGTACTTCAAGAAATTCTTGAAAACAGGAATCAGCTACTTTTTATGTAAAGAAATTCTTTTCATTGAAGTCCCATTTGTCAAAATAATGCTTGCTACTTTGAAATGTAATTATTTTGAGCTGTGTAGAGTTTTCTGAGATTAAAATACAGTGGAAACAATAGATGTTCTATTTGTTCCAATTAGAAGTGTTCTAAACTTATGGCAGTCTTGGCTACACCTTGTTGACATTATTAAATAGACAACTCACCCAAGGAAAAAGTGATCTTTTGGGATGAGATATTCCACACTTTATTTCCGGGGACTGGAGACAGAGCCACACACCAGATGGTCAGCTTGTTTGACTGGGCCGGTTTATTGCCATACACTCCTTTCAGAACAGACTTCAGTTCCAAAATTCCAGCTTTGTCTTTTCTCTCTTCATTAGTAATGTATATTTCTGCAAGCCAGAAAAGTACAAGGTCACTCACCAACATTTTCTGTATGAGCCACACAGTGATGCCAAGGCATGGCTGGAGATGGTTCGATTTACGGTAATGTAGAGTCTAAAGGGGTCAAACCGCAGCTTCCGTGTAGTGAGAATTTGTTCTGGTGGGCCTGGAATTAACCAGAACTGTTTTGCTCAAGTTGCTGTGTGGCACTGATCCATGGTCAAGATGTGAAATGTACTGATTAATAGTGTTGCTTTGTTTATGACCATGGATCCAGGGGGTTTGAGGGCAGGTTGTCCCAGCTCACCAGCATTGTTTATTGATAACTGTGAGATTGACAAATTGTACCTGGCCTGGGTGAGAATCTGGGAGGGGCTCTGCTGTTGAGTCTGGGTACCCCACAGGAATATGCCTAAGTGACCAGTAAAATACAAAACCACCTTAGCCAAGACTCCACTTTGGGCTCCTCACTCCTGTGGTGTTCTGTGCCACAGTGGTGGTTCCTCCTTCCACAGGTCCCCTATAGAGGGAGGCCAAAGGAGCCCATGCCTGACTTCTCTGGACACCTGGCTGTAAATGTACATGTGATGCATATCCTTACTTTCATGGAATTGCCGTACTGTATCCTTTACCTGAAATAAGCTGTAGATTTATAACCATGGTCATTTGGGATCCTGTGAGTCTTCTTTAGAAATAGAACTCTGTTTCACCACTACTGTTAGAACCTCTAAACAGCATACATGACAGTAGGAATTTAATGTGAAACCATCTGTCATCATAGGCCATCATTTTCTAAACCCTCACAGCTTCTTTACATTAAAGGTTCTAAATGTGCTAGTTCTGAAGCTATTACCTGCCAAAGTCCTAACTAAATGCAGTTGTATGCTGGTAGCATTCTGTCCACACTGTCTGGCCTCATAGTTGGGAGGGTAAGGGGCATATATCAGATCAGGGCTTATTTAACAGGAGGGCATATCTATAAGGATCTGTAACAGGTATTTTCAGGATTTCATTCTGTCATTATTGCGGATGAAATGTTTTTAAAGTGAAAATAACAAAACCAATAATGGTCTCAAAGTGAATCAATACACATTGATCAACATAAACTTTTCACTTTATCAATGAAAAATAATACTGCAGCAAAAGCTATATGACTCAGTTACTATTGAAAATATATTGCACTTAGAGGAAAACATGACTCAGGAGAAAGGAGGAGGGCTGTTGTCCCAGGCAGGAGATGGCTGGGATTCTTCTGGGAAAGACTGTCATGTTTATCACCTTGGGAAGCATGGCTTTGTGCATTCTCACTTGAGCTTGTCTCAGTGTGTGTTCCTGCTCCAGGAACTTCTAATCCTCCTGGTGAAAATGTTCCTTGTCATGAAGCCAAGTTCTTTATGGATACTTCCTCTAGTGCCAACTCACCCTCACTCCACCCAGATCCTTACAAGAAAATGTAGCAATCATTTGTTTATTGACTTAAAGCAGTAGTACTAATTGAACTAAATGAAATTATTAATAAATGTATTTTGAATTAAACCTATATGCCCTCGTATAAGGGATCTGCTTTTACTATAAGCCAGATAAAACATTAGTGTTTACATGTGAGATGATGAAGTCAACTCCATTTCCTACATTCAGGGAAATGTTATCACCGCTCCATCCTTCACATGCCCACCCACCCCTCCTGCCTGATCCCACTGGAGAAGTCAGATGAAATATCAGAAAGTGGCACCTGGTAGGCAAGATGATGGTTTTCTTGGAATGAGGATTGTTCTTAATGCCAAGGTCAATTTAGGCAATGGCAATTTCCATTGTTCTTTGTTTTCTTTTTTTGTTTGCTAAACCCATTTTCACTGAGTGATTTCCTTACCTTTTCTTTCACCTTGAGGAGAGCTTCCGTCTATAAACCATGTGAGATTTGCTGTGGGGAATACATTCCTCAGTGAGCAGGTAAATATTTTCTGGGGGTAAAGACAGGACACAGAACGGATTATTTGCAAATTCAGTTTCTTCACAAGAGGCAAATTGGCAGGTCACTATTTTCTCCACTTTTAACAAGGCAGTGTTTACCTTTAAAAGGTTGTGTGAAAATGTGAACTATAAATAGACTTTCTCTTATAAAGATGTTATAAAATAATGGCTAGAATCCTAGGTCAACTTAAGAAGAATCTAGGATAATATTATTGCAAGTCTGAATTCTGGGTTCTGAAAAAAACAACAACAACTTTACATTGGCAGAATAAAATAGTAATAAATGGAAACCAAGAGATAGAAGGAAGAAGCTATAATAGGCAGAGGCCAGAGAATAATATTCTGTTAGACAAAGAGCTAAAAGAGGGCCTCACATTGGTTGTTTCCATTCCCCAAATAATGTAAAGTACTATTTGTAACAATAACCACAGACACCACTTAATATAAATATCTCATTTTTAACTTGTAAAGGGTTTTCCTAATTCATTTTTCATTTTATCACCTCAACAATCCTATAGGGTAGGTAGGACACACCTTATTATTTTCGCATTCGACAGATGGGGAAACCAAGGCACAGAATCACAGAATGGTTAAAGGGAGAGAGATGAGTTGATGGCACAATTGGGAACTATGCTACCTTAATCCCAGTCCAAGATATTTCCTGGTAAAACACATTATATTGAAATAAGAAAGAAATAGAAGAACAGGTAGCTTATGTTACAAAACCAGAAAGCTTAGTGGTAGGGTTAGTTATGTTTTATTTCTAACCCTGTGTTTCCTTTTTGTGAGATGGTGATTTCTTCAACAGCTTGGGGAAAATATCCAAGAAGACTTATTGGATCCTCATAATTTTATCTGAGATACTACAAAATTATAATTCCATTTATAGTTACTTGTATTTATAATTATAATAGTTATAATCCCATTTATAGTTATGTGCATTTTACATACGACCAGCCTTGTCCTTAGTTCTCAAATATTTTTCACAACTGATGAATATGCTAGGTAACTAATAAAGAACGATTAAGTGTATGTGATACTTGGTGGTGTACCAATTTCCCCACAGACTAGTTACTTCCAAAGAGTCTGCACCTATGAAGCCGAGAAAGCAAACTTAAGCAGACTAAGCATACATTTCTCTGAGTAGATAGTACTGAAGTTCAGCTTAACATCCCTCAGTATGTCTCTACAAAAATCTCTAGGAAATAATGAGACTTTCAGAGGAAGCCACCTGTCATATCCAAGAGCATCAGTAGCAAACACTGGAGCTCCCAGTTTTTCCACTCATTCAACAGTTGACAGTGGGGCTACATGAATGTGTCAGGAATGCAGACCCATAGAAGTACGTTACTTTCTATCCTAGAATATCAGAAGTAAAAACAGGCCCCCTAAAATATGTTTTTATTAAGCAAAGAAAAAAGACTTCAGTTTATTTAATTCAATAAAATGCCAATGATTGATGCTTATCTCCAGGTAGTCCATGAAGGAATGTAAGTTATAGAACCAAAAATGTTTAAAAAAAACAAAAAAGTTGTAAAGTTGTAAAGCTTTAATGTTGATACCTTTAATTACTCTTAAGATTCATTTTCCCCATTCTCAGTTAACTCACCGAAAGATGATGAAGTGGTAATATCAGTAACAAATAGCGGTTCCACTATTTCACAAAGGCAAGTGGTTCACTGAAGAACTCTCTTGTTAACTTAATAAAAATGTTAAAAAGATTTAACTGCTGTGGATTCTTTGATTCAGATTTTATGGAATGATTCAGACTTGCAATATTCTACTCATCTCTAGACTGTGTTCCAAGGTTTTGTTTCGTAATATGGTCCTTGTCCTGAAAAGCTGTCTCAAAAATTGAAAAACTGCGGACTAAGCTAGTTCAAGTTGAAGTTAACATCTTATGAAATGTCAAGTCAGCATATATCGTTTTGCTGAGCAAGCAGAATTGTCTTTATTTGGGAATTTTTACTTGGTTCAAATGAGTAAGAAAAAAATTGTAAAACAAAAAAAAGTAAGTAAATGTGCACAAAAGTCTATGTGCACACATATACAAGCGCGCACGCGCGCGCACACACACATGTTCCTCTGCCCAGAAGTAAAATCACTCACTCACTCATTGTGTGCCCATTGCATCTGTGAGACAAACCAAATAATTGTTTTCTCCAACACATTATTTTAAGTACATATGGAATAAGGGGGCGCTAGCACAAAGAATTATGCAATAGGTGCTAAAAAGTATTTGAGCGGTTCTGAAGGGGCTTAGAGAAGGGTGAGATCTGGGAATAATTTAGATAACAGAATTGTATCTTGTGGACAAGGAAGAGATGGGCCTGGACTCTATAGGTGGGCTGCGTTGGAAAGTAGCAGGGAATTCACAAAGGTGGACAGATGGAATGGGTTCACAGGTCAGGTGTGAGTTGGGCATGTTGTCCTGGAAGCAGAGGGAAGCCAGTGGATGGTTGGAGTATGATGAGATTCATGAGTCAGGAAAATGGATCCCAATCTGGCTATGAGACTGATTATTTCCTTATCTCCACACATAAAATACTGAAATGGTGACCATTTGTCAGTTATTCCACATGCAGTTTGCCTAAATTTGGCCAGAACTTTATCCAAAGGGCTTTTCATGGAATCATTTTGAAACATTTAACTTTTTAGTCTAGAAAGAGAAATCTTTTTTGAAAAACGTTTCTCTATTTGTTTTGTGACCCAGCAAAAACTTCACTTCTTGAAAATGACTTTTGCTCTTTTCTTTCTCCTTGATTCAAACTGGTCTTGTCTAGTCTAATAGCACCATGACCCACTTGCTTCTTTTCTTTCCTTATCCTCCACCTTTGCACACACTGCACGTCTACCCGCTTAGTCTTAGTCATTAAACCCTTAGGGCATCAGATTCTGGTCAGCATCAAACGTTCTGGGAACAAAGCCTCAGGTTTGTTTATCACAGAAGCAGAGTTTCGGTCAAACTAAAGATAACATCTTGACCTCAGCTGTGTTTCGGCTCCAGACCCATGAAAGCAGAACCACGTCATAGGTACCATCCCTTTGAAACCAGACAGAAGGACCCCATGACTGATACCAGGACCTGATGCGATGATCAACTGCCTCCTATTCTAGCTCCGACCAATCAATGGAGCCCAGGACCCCACACTACCATGACTAATGATTTTTCCCTTGTATAACCTATCCCCTAGAGGCCACTGGGGAACCAGGTCTTAAGAGCACTAGCTCACCTGTGTCTCCAGGTTTGGTGCCATGTCCTTAAATAAGCCTCTACCCTCTTTGCTGCAAACCCCTGTACATGTTCCATTGGGCTTTGATGTGCACAGGCAAATGAACCCCTTGAGTTCGGTAACAGTTTACCAACTCTTCATTCCTATTTGGGGTCTTTCCTCCCCACCCCGTCTTTTGTTTCTATTTGAAATTTAACTTTTAGTCTCTATATGTTTTGTACTCTGCCATTTTTAGCTTTTCTTCTATAACTTAAGTTTTTTTTTCTTCCAAGGATACCTTTATAATGTTCCTGTCTCCTCATGACAGGTTTTCTTTCTTAAATTCACACACACGCGCGCGCACACACACACACACACACACACACACACACACACACACATATTCATTTATCTATATGTATGGAAATACATATTTCTTGCTTAAGTTATGATTACCTCTATATTTTACTTCAATTGAACATAGAATCAACAGTGTTTCAGTTTTTCCAACTCTAGTTACATCATAATAAGCAACTCCAAATTTGTTTCTCAGTTTGCCATGTTTCCTTGAATTTGAGGGTTTTCTTTCACTTACTCTTCTCTTTCCTGAAAGCTCTTTGGCTTTCTACTTACTGTACTTACGATGTCCAGTTTCTAAACCAAATCAAGACTCCTGGTCTGACAACTGGACAAAATATTTGAAACCAAAGATGCCCATGAGTCATGTGGTTTTTCTGCCCATGTTTCACTTATTCCCTTAAATCTCCTTTGCTTAAAAGCCAGGTAATCTTGTCATCTGGAAACAGAACTAAAACATGTAGGTGCTGGATTTGCTGTTTTACTACATGACATTTGCCAGGAACAACTTTTTGATGCTGGACGGGGCAGGGAAACATTTACATTTGTGTCCGTTGCAGAAAAACCCACAGGCAGGGACACACCCACTTGGAAAGAAGGCTCCTCTGGAAGTGGGAGGGAACAGGAACTGGAGATGCCCTTCACCAAGGCGCAGGAGCAGTCGCCCTGCTCCAGAGCCACAAGAGACGAGACCAGAGCCTTGCTTGCCTGGAAGTACCCACCTGTGGCTGGAGAGTGTTTCCTAACTGTTCGGGGCTGCACAGCCTGATGAACAAGGCTCTCATTCTCTTAAGAAATAACCCAAGAAGTGAGTCAGAGGTAAGGCTGCTTTAAAATGTAATATAATTTTACTTTGATATTTTTAAAATTTTTATGTTTTTTATTCTTAAAATGGGGTAAACAAGCCAAACATCTGGAGTAAGCTGCTGTCAGGAAGGTCTCATCAGCTATTGGCTTTGCAGGTGATGGTGCCAGGGAAGGAGGACCACCAGGCCACACGGAGACTGTGGAGATGTGATCCACCTTTTTCCTCTGTGTATGCGTATGCCAGTTCCTTCTGCTGAAAACAGCTAAGCCTGCTGTTCGGATTTCTTAGAATTCTGGCCCCAGAAAAACCTCTCTAAGGGCAGACTGACTCACATTAGAAACCGTATTACCCAGACCCTGGCGGGCTTCATAGCTTCTGGGCTGCTGTTACAACAGTTCTTAGGAAGCACGCATCTCTCCCACACTAGCATGTGTCCATGCTTGCTGCTGCCAACACTGAGGAAGACCTGGTGAGGGCCCAGCCCTGGATATCCTGAACAGCCTGAGCCCGGAGGCTGCTCCTCCTGCCTCCACATGCACTTCATAGGTACCCAGGAGCACGGAGGCAGTAGAAGCAGCCAGGAGGAGAAGCAAGAGAAAACCTAAAATTTCCAATATTCAGAACACCGTGGTGGAGGCTGCCATAGAGAACACTGAGTGCACTAGAACGCATTGTAATTGTTGCACGAATTTGTTTTGTCTCTGTGACTCAGCCAAGGAAGGATCAATACATACCCGGAGCACGGGAGGAATAAATATGAGAGCCTCCGAGGCCATTTTGCTTGGCTCTAACTCACCCTGACTCTCCAGTGAAGCAGGAGGGAGAAACATCACACCATCCAGGTGTGGCCAGACTTTGACCATTACTGCAAATTCCCAGGAATTACCACAGTCCCTTCCCACATATACATTGAGCCTCAGCTGTGGTGCAACTAAAACTTTTAGCTCCAGGAGAGCTGTAGAAGAGGAGATAGGATGAGGCGGGAAGAGGAGGAAGAGGAGAGAACCAGGATGAAGGCAAAAGGGGAGTTAGAGATGAAGGAGGAGGACAAGGAGATTGGTGAGACAGGAGAACTGGTTGTCCCTTTTGTGAGTGCGATGCCCACTCCAATGCCCCACAACAAGGGGACCCGGTTTTCTGAGGCGTGGGAGTATTTTCACCTGGCCCCTGCTCGTGCTGGGCACCACCCCAACCAATATGCCACTTGCCGCCTGTGTGGCAGGCAGGTGAGCCGTGGCCCTGGGGTTAATGTGGGCACCACAGCCCTGTGGAAGCACCTGAAGAGCATGCACAGAGAGGAGCTGGAGAAGACTGGCCACTGGCAGGCAGGGCAGCGCCAGCCCCCAAGGCCCCAAGGGCTCCAGCTCCCCATGGGCATCAAGGGTGACTGGGCCAGACTCCTGGAGCAGGTGGGGACCCTGGCTTTCTGGGCCAGCCAAAGAGAAAAGGAAGTTGTTAGGAGGGAGAGGGCAGTGGAATGGCGGGAGAGGGCTGTGGAAAGGAGAGAGCGAGCCCTGGAGCAGGTGGAAAGGGCCATCCTAGAGATGAAATGGAAGGTGAGGGCTGAGAAGGAGGCCTGCCAGAGGAACATGGACCAGCCTGCAGCTGCCCATCCCTTCCATTTCGTTTAATTTGGGCTTGGGGAAATCTATTCTGAAAACACCAACTTTAGACTCATAGCAAAGAGCCGTTTTAGTGCCAGCTTAAATATATAGCAAAGCAATTTAGTGAGATTTTGTTTTTAAGAGAAAGAATGCATAGTCTAAAGTAATCTCAGCAGGTCTGAATTGACCAAATGCTTATCTATAGGGCTGTGCTGATCAAAATTTTAAAATGTACTAACCAAAGATAAATGCTATTTTGCCACCATGGGTCTGAGTTGTTTTGGGGGCAGAAAGTACCAGCCGTCAGCACTGATGAGTGAAAATAATGGGATTTATGCCTAGCACTTGGTTTCAGTGAAGCTGAAGGTCTTGACAGTTGGGTCTGGCCAGGTAACTGGAATGTACCTATGTGACCAGCTTACTCCAAGAGACCCCGCCAGGAGCACAGCTTCGGCTTCCTGAGACAGAGGTGCTTGCACACCTACTGCTGGCGATTTGAGAACTGGATACAAAACTTGTTCTGTGGATTCCAGCAGTGAAAGGACAAAGAAGCTTGATCCTGAGATCTCCAGACCCTTCCAATGTATATCTTTCTTCCATTGTGGCAATCTTGTGCCACTTGCTTATATTAAAGCTGTTCCATCAGCATAGCCTGTCTGAATCCTGTAAGTCTTTTCAACAATTTAACACATAAGTAATTAATGCATACTTAGCACAAAGAGAACTAAAGACTTTTCAGCTCACTTGAATTACACATTAAGAATAGAGGACATGACAATTTATTCATAAATATTTAAAATATAATCTAGTTTCATATTAATGTCTGTTAAAGGAGAAGGCATTAGTGAGGAAGAGATGAAAGAAACTCAAAGAAAAACAAAAAGATGGAGAGATGGGGTAAATACGGAGAAATAAAGACTAGAGGCAAAAAAGAAAAAGAAAAAAAGGATAGAGGAAAATTGTAAACACAAGAGAAGAGAGACAGTTCCCTAGAAAAATTCACCCTGGAAAGATAAAAGAGACAATGCCTATCTGGAAGAGGGTAGGACATAGAACAGTTTCTTAGATTCTAAGGTTAATTTTAATGTGTTAAGTTGCTTTAGTTTTGTCCCTATAGAACACACAGACCACTCGTCCATTTTTGCAGTAGGTTTTGGATTTTATTCCTATGTCTGAAATGCTAACTGCATATCCATTCATTGTTCTCAGATTAAAAAACAAAACAAAAACAAACTCTTTGGCTTTAAATATTCAGCAATGTTTTTTAAAAATAGAGTCTAGCAGTCCATAGGAAGAGAAAAATTCCTGGTGCTGCTGAAGCTGTACCTGAGCTGTTAACTCAGGAAAAGAACAAAATCAAAATGAGAACTACATTGGCCTTTGCACAAAAGCTGACTTCTGTTTGGAATTTTGGGATGTCTCTGGAGCCTTTTTTTAAAACTGGGTGGGAAGTGGGGAAGAGAGGATGGTGAAAGCTGAGGAAGACAAGAGGAGGTAAAGACAGTATCTCATTGTCTTGTGGACAGCCCAAGTACCTTATGGACACCGACCTCCCTGAAAGCGAACAGGATCCGAGCATAATAATGGAACAAACATAAGTCCAAGCACTAGGCTTATGAAAAACACAGGCTGCCCAGCAGTCTTGTAATTTTTTTTTCCCCCCTAGAAACCTGCCTGATATAAAAGATATTTCACTTCCCATGTGGTTTACCCACTGGGGTGTGGTGTCTCTTTCAGTGTCCTCTTCAGCTGTGGTCAAAGTTCAGGCGTTAACCAAAAAAAGAAAAAAGAAAGAAAGAGAGAGAGAGAGAGAGAGAGAGAGAGAGAGAGAGAGAGAAAAAAAAAAGGAAAGAGACTGCAATACCTGATCTTAGACACACGCACGCACACACACACACACACACACACACACACACACACACACACAAACAGAATGGGGCTTAAGAATGAATCTTTACACACAAAGATTCAGGCTGTGTAAAACCAAAATTAAATAAACAAACAAATTCTGCAAATACCTACTGGTGCTATCCTGCTAAACTCCTGTGTAGTTTTAGATTATGTCTAGATTATGGTTTTATATGTTATTATTTTAGGCTCTCTTCCTTCTTAGGTATTTTAACCCCCAACTGCTTTTGTTTCCTGATTCATGTTAGGTAGTTTTCTTTATATATTTTTTTCCCTAAAGTTTGTCAACATATTAACGATAAATAGTTACAAGTACAGGGCCCATGGAGATGAGCATGAAGCACAGGTATAATAGACACGTGACTTGTGGAAAGACTGAACTGTGAGTCAGCTCTGGAGTTTTCATGCATCTCTCTTGTGCCTTCTTTTGCTGCATCATCAGAGTTGGGTGTAGAGAGCCAGGAGCTCTGGGCTGAGCGACTCTTTGGCTCAGCATCTTTTCCTTTAATGTAAAAATCAGCTACATGGTGGGGCCATGAGGTTTAAGGTAAAGGTAGCATTTTCATCTCAGCTACCCAGCAAGACTGTCTGCCATGTTGGAACCCCAGGGAAGCCTCACTTTGGGCAACACACAAGAACATGACATCCACAGGTGTGACACTCTCCTTGGACATCCTGGTATGTTTAAGTCTGCAAGGCATTATTGTTAGGGTAATACAGAAGCTTTTCTATTTTACAGGAAAACTAAATTAATCATAAACTTTATAACTCTAGTAACTCTGGAAAACACTACACACAACTTACCAAATCCCTATTGTTCTAACAGAGGCTGCTGATGTAGTGAATATGTAACATATAATAGGCATCCAATGTGTGCTAAGTGATGAAGGGAACAGATAGGAAATTACCATTACCTAATACTTATGGTAGCCAATGGTAGATACTGTACATCTGTTCTCTCATTTTATGCATGCATTATTCGTGTGAGGTTGGGATCTTTGCCCTTGTTCACTGATAAGGAAGCTTATGGTACTGAGATTCTATGAGTTAGAGCTAATAACTGGAGGAAAATTCAGACCCAGGTCTATCGATTCCACAATCTATGTTCTGTTTTTTACATTATCCCACACTCTCTCTTAGAATCAATCACATAGTAGATTTATGATTATAAATACAGAGGAAGGAATGGGTGAAAGAGTGAGTACATGATAAATAGTGGGGAGGAAATAAATATTTCTGAGACATCTACTATGTGTCATGTACTTCATTACCATGCATAAATTTAATTCACCTAAGAACCCTGCAAAACATTTATTATGATCCCAGTTTTAGAGATGAGTTGACTGAGACTCATGGGGGGGGGGGAGCGGTTAATTGTGTGGTGAGGAGATGCAGCTAGTAAGTGGTCAAATTAGGATTCGACATTAGTTCTATCTGCCCTGAAGCATGATCTCCTTTCATTATACAGTCCTGCCTGGATATGGGCATGCAAAATTCTCATCCCAGCTTCGTCCTTTATTAGTAACTCAGCCAGTTGTTCAGACTCCCCAGGCCCCAATTTCTCATCTGTAAAATGACAGATGCCCTACCTATTTTAGAGGCTTATTGGGAATATCACATGATAAATGGATGCAAAAGGGCTTTGAAGAGTTCATAAGTTATTAAAAATACAATGGGGATTATAAGAATATTAGAGTGAAGAATCACTAATGTTTGGCAAGATCTTAAAAGATCCATGGACAAGCCATGTCCTGTAGCTTGGTATGTGGATTTTGTGAGAGATTATTCATTAATTCCCCAAAAGGGGAGGTTCTCTGGTTTTCTCACTCTGCACCTAGGCAAGCGTGGGTACAAAGAGACATTTGATAACATGTAAGACAAAGTCCTTTTTTAAAAAAAACTGGAATTCTTTGGTTGAAACTTATGGCTATATGAGTATATCTAGATTGAGTCCATATTACCTGTAAACATTGGCACCAAGGACCTATGAGAAATCCTTTAAGAAACAAAAAACACCTACCAAACATTGTATCATTAGATTATTTTATTTAAATTATTGAAATAAAGTCCACTGATAAAATTGGAAATTAACTGTGGAAGGACAAAAATTGCAAAATCTTTTTCTATATGCTTAGGACTGCAATAGCAATTATCTAAAAGACTAATACATAAAATCAACAAATGACACAGATACTTGGACTACTTGGATAATGCATACACTCATCTAAAATCATCCCACAGAGTCTCAGCTATAATTTGCATTCAGCTGTCAAATTAAATGACTGATATTCTCTCACCCCATGTAATAGGAAATATTTGAGAGCTAATGAGAATATTTCTTTTACTTGGGGTTTTGAAAAGCTTGAATGAAGTCATAATGCCAGAAGACAACCGATTAACACACATAACAAGTAATATCAATAAAAACAACAAAATAATGTTTATTGAGCATTTAATATATGCTATACTATATACTAAGATCTTTTCATACATTATTTCATTTGATTCTTAAAAACAACAATAATGTGCAGGTACTCTTTTTATCTACTTCATAGGAATGGGAAAACTGACTACAAAGATGTGAAATAATTTGCCCAGGGTCACAGCCAGCAAGAAGAGCTGGCAAGTGAGCTCAGATCCCAATGATCAGAGGCTGGGAACTACCTAAAGAAACTGAAGTCAGAGGGCCCTGCTTTCCTTTCCTTTTTCTCTTGCTCTTTCTCCTACTGCCTAAGAAGCAGCCAGGGTTCTGAAGGAGTACAGAAGGGCACACTTCCTCTTGTTAACTTTAAAGTAAAAACAATGAGAAAGCTGGTACAGAAAATGGGTTAGAACAAATTAAATGTCAGCTGAGCATAACACTCATTCTTTCACCAGAATTCACACTGCTTTCTGCCCTACTTTTCCTTTACTAACAACTTCGATTTTTATTACAGAGAAATTTAGCTACTGAGACTTTTTTTTTTTCCAGGAAAATTAAGGACTAAGGGTCACAGATCACATGTTCTGAGAGTCCTAAGTCAGAGAGTAAGGATTCCCATTAGGTTTCCAGAATCAATTCAGCTTTCCTTCTTCCTTACCAGAAATTAATTGGCTGAAGGCCGAGGAGTAATATTCTTTGAAAAAAACATTCTGGACAATGATGCAACCCGACACACCTTGGCATATTATACTATAAATTTTCAAAAGCTTTAATGTGACTCACCTCTCCCAAGACATCCATTGAGTTATTTTCCACAATCATGGGGATTTCTGGCTTAGCTTAAAGGCAAATAAAACAAAGTTAGTGGCACTGAATGCCATCCTACCTGGCCACTAGTGTGTGTGTGTAAGATTCATCATTCATCAAGTATTTGTTAAATACCCACTCTGCATTTGGCAGAACGTTAGATGCCTAGGAACCAAAGGTGGACAAATCATCTTCACTGCCATCAAGAAATGTATATTTTTGTGGAAAATGCTGATACATAAACTAGAAATTAGACTACATGGAGATGATTCTAATAATTGAGGACATGTAGTATTTGAAGAAAAAGCTTTTAAGAGAAGCTGCTATCCCAACGTTGGGTGATAAGAGGAAGCTTTTGAAAGATGTGCCATCTAACTGATACTTGAATGATGATTATTGGTGAGTCAAGTGAAATGGGGAATGTGGAGGTGGTGGGGAGAGAGATGAGAGGAGTCTTCTATGTGTCCAGAAGCCTAGAAACACAACATAATTTAGAGCCCTCTGAAGGGACAGAAAAAACATTTGATACTTGTTTAGTTACTTGGCACTAGAAAATATCGGGGACCATTTCAGTGACTTTGTTGTCCTGCTAGATTGTAAGTACCTCAAAGCCAGACTGTTTATTCATCTCTCCATCTTTAGCACTTAGCAGGGCCCAGTACAAAGTAGACATTGAATACAACATGTTGAACTTAAGTAAGTTCCTGAGTACAGCAGACAAAGCCATCTATGAACCAGTGGAGAAAATATTAAGGCCCTGTCGCAGGTGCTATCAGTGCCTACAAATCCACTGGGAATTTGTTTCTACTGCTGAGGCTTCTTGTTGGGCTCACCTATGACTGTCTCCTAAGGATTTATTGGGCTTATGGGAGCAGACTGGGTCCAAAAGTACGGAAAGCTGGAAGTGGCAGAGAGTTCATGGCAGTGACAGATTCCCATATGTAGTTGGCTAATACTCCAGCTTTCTTGACTTTATTTGGGAAAACTCTGATGTGTGTTCTCCCAGAGTTCCCTGGGGCATAGAGCTCTAAGCCCTCAGCTCAATCATGTTTAATACATTCTAAATCTTCCTTCCCTTCTGATGTGTCTTTCTTTTCTCATGTTTCCCAGAATTACCTCTCAAACACTGAATTGTGTGACCTCTGATAATAATGCAATAAGATTCTAAGTAAAAAGTAAAAACAAAGATTTTTTTCACTTAGTTCTGTCATTCAGGGAACTGAGGAAAGAATCTAACAGTCTATGACCTTATGTTTGGTGAAGTTATTTTGTCTTTGTTTATATCATTTTCAAAACCAATTAATTGCTCATCTACATCACTGCTATTCTTTTTGCCTTAATTTAAAAACGCCATTAAAGAAAAAAACATAGTTGTTGGTTGAAAAGATGAAAACAATACTTAAAGCTAAGGGTTTCTGTTAATTAATATTTCCTTGCATCAGTGAACAAAATAGAATTTTTACATTTCCTCCTAATTTGCACCCTGCAGGGTCAGAGGCCCATCCCTGCAGGCTCCTTTGCTGGAGGAGCTAGACGGTCTTCACCCCAGTTGGTCTTGGCAAGGGTGAGGGGACACCTGCAGAGTTTCTTCAGAGCTGTGTTTATCACCTTCCTTTTCTCACACTGGTCTTATTCTGTCTTGCTCCAGGAAGCCACTAAGACAATTAGACAACTAAGCAATTAGACTCTGGAAGTTATAATTAGAGATTTCCAGTATTCTTCGGAAACATTAAAATTGTAAAAAGGTAATGGTCACCAGGAAATTGACCAATCTATGGCTTTCTGTGTGATTTTATTGTGCTAACTGAATCATCATTCTTTCACTTCCTACTTTCATCCCCTCCCCAACATGAATGACAACTATCAAGGTAAACAACTCCAGAATAACTACCTTTGCATGGCTGTATGCCAGCTAACAGGGTACTTCTTCTCTAGGGGAGAGTGAGGCAGGAGACATTGACAGGAGGACGGCAAGAAGTCCAGAGAATAAAAACTCTTACCAAAAACCTTGACTGTGGTGGAACTCCTCAAGATTTTGCCAGGCCGGACTATAACATGGCAAAAGAACTTCCGGTCATTGTCATGGATTTGGACTGGAGAGAGGTAGAGCCCATAGTCTGTGCCTAGCTTGATTCTGTCTTTAAATAATGTGGAATTGCTGATGCAGTGATCTTGGGTGATAAGTGTTTCCTGAGTTCCATTATTCTCCTGGTGAGAAAAATAGATACCAGTTAATGAGCACTCAACTGTGTCAACTTTGGGCTAGGTATTCAACATGTATTAATTCATTTATATCTTGTAAAGATAGAGATTATGAATGAACAATTGAAATTAAGAGATATTTAGTATGTTAGAGATATTTAGTTTAGATATTTAGAGTATTAAGTAATAATTAGTACCATTGCATTTGACTTTCAGTTAAAAACTACCATTTATCCTCTTCTGACATTAATAAAAACTTGCTGCTCTTCTGCTTAGAACTTCCCCTTCATAATCCTCTATAAACTGCGTATCTGGGGTGGGATTTGGGGGCACACAGCACTGGGGGCTAATGGCAGATCATAATTCCCATTTTAAGTTCAGAAATCTTAATACTAAAATGTGCTGAGGAAGCTGTATCAGTTTTGTTTAGTAAATCTTCACCTGAATTGGATGGTTATGGTTACCCTCTCTTCCCAGCATTACTTTAGAAAAGGTCTAATTTTAGCTCCCCTAAGAGCCAGGGCTAGAATGAGGTAAGAAGGTTCCAAGGGCACAACATTTAAGCAGGCACTCACTCTCAGGGTCTGGTAAGTATAGGTATGGCTAGGGGAAGGGTTATATCCTTATACCCCATTATCATCACTGGGTATTCTCAACTGAGTTGCTTTGAAAACATTTTGATGCATACATGTCTTCTCTGGAGATTTGAAATCAGTTGTTCTGAGATGAGACCCAGGGTGGGGCATTTTTTTCAAGGTCCAGGGTTGAGAACCACTGGTCTAATGCTAAACAACAGATGAATCATTATGTGCAGGGGCCAGGGGAAATGGAGGTAATTAAAGTGGAGGAACGCAAACAGGAGTGTATCTGATGGGGAAGAAGTCATAAAATAAAGAAAACAAAGCTCTGAGACTTGGAATCTCTTGTTTGAAAAATGAGACAAATTCAGGGTAGAAGAAATTTGGAAGCCAGGTGAGTGAGAGCATTCAAGTATGGGCTGGCAGCAGAAACATGAACACAGATTTCTTAAATAGTTTATATAGATGTTTCCTGAACATACTTAGAAACTCTTATGAAAGACACAAGTCTTCAAGTGACTGGTATCAGATTTACATATGTGTATATATACGTATATAAAGTATATATATATATATATATATATATATATATATATATATATATATACACACAGTATTGTCTGCAGAGAATTATACCCTGCTTAACACTTACTCCAGAAGCAATATACATATCTTTATACCCACATAAAGGACTTACAAGTCTGTGCTGCTGTCTTCTTAATGAAGGTACAGAAAATTAAAGGGAGAGAGCTGAAATTCTGGAGACAGGGGCTCCAAAAGGAGCCCTAAGTATTGTATGGTGACAACAGAAAACAATGGAAGGCATTTCACTTAGCAGCTGCTCATCTGAAGGCCAATAATTAAGGAGGCAGTCTCCCCCTGCAGGTCCTTCAGCATAGGAAGCTGAATTTTACAGCTCCTGCTTTCTGCTCAGGGACTGTGTTTGTAAGGATCTTGGAATTCAGAACCCTTCTTGGTCACTTAGTAAATGACTAGCCATCTGGAACATTTCCATCTGTCACTTTGTTGTGGGAAGAAGAGCAGTCAGAGGCTGAGGTTGGAGACTAGAGAGAAAAACAGCTTTTTCCTTTATTGTGTCGTTGGGTTGGGTGTGACTAGCCAGGGTGGTTTAATTGATGGAGGCAAGATATACAAAAAAAAAAAAAAGCCAAAACCCCACAAAAACCCAATTTACTCAAAGCTTTTTGCAGTCAACTGTTGTAGAGGGGAGGGTTTATTCATTTGTTGGGGAAGATGGGATTCAGTTGCAAAGTGTGCCCTGTAACCTACAACATATGGAGATTCTGAGAAATCTGGAGTCCCAGTTATAAGAGGGCCGAGGCAAGAACCTGTATGTGAATAGCTGCCTTCACGAAGCACATGTGAGGAGAGGTGGAAAAACTGGTGTAAGCAAATCGTGAAATGTCGAGAGCTGGGAGGGGCAGAAACAATACCAATATCATCCTATGACCACTACTAAAATTTTATATTCTTGTTAGTCATAGCTTAAAATTTTTTTCGTACCTGCTATATTTTAGGCACTGTGCAAAGTTCTTTCAAATCTTATCTTATTTACTCTTTACAACAATCTGGAAAAACTGAGGTGAAGTAACTTGCTCAACCATCATGCAAAGTAAGAAGTTACTTAAGTCACATCATTAAAAAGCAGAGATGACCAGGACCAGGGACAAGTAAGCTTCAGAAACAACATGCAGTAATGAAAACCAAATAAGAAACAAAACAAATAACAGAATGTTCTGGAGTATCAGAAATGAAAAACTTAAAAGAAGTTCCAGGAGGCCTTAGGCCTTTATATAACATGTAGATTATTGAGATATGAGCAATTGGCTGATTGAAAAGGCCTTCAGGAGTCATGCAGCCTATGATTCTAAGGGTCATAGAGTGTACTTCAACTCCCACCTGAGAACGATGATCTTAGGGACTGCAGGACACAGACTGATAAGAGGGTTTTAAATAGAGTCTTTATTCTTGTCTGTTTTATTCTTTTCTTGTTCTTCAAAGAAAAAATTTTGACAACTTTTTTTAATATTAATAAATACTTCTAAAACTTCCTGGGACTTTCAACTTTGATGAATCCTTATGATGTAATAGATATAGATTGAATTAGCTAATGTACACTAATCCTGACATTCAGTAGGTGTTCAATTAATACAAACTCACTGTCCTCCAGCCTCACTGATGATTGCCCAGCTACTTCAGGAGTGTTCATTATCTACTGGACTAAATTGAGGAATTATGGAGAGTCACAAAACTAACCCTTTAGAAATTATTTTTTAATACATACTCAGTATAGGAATGTGCTAAGTTATTTAGTTGTGTTACCTTATTTACACCTCACAATAATACCATGAGGTCGGTACTATAATGATCCCTTTTTATAGAGGAGGGTACTAAAACTTTGGTTAGGAAACATCCAAGACATGAATTCTGAGACAAAAGGAAAAATGTATGCCCCTATATGCATTTCTCAAAATACCCTCCCATATTTTGACCAAGTGGAACACGTTAATAAAAAATCTCCAATTAAAACTTTAAAAAAGGACCACATAAAGCCAGTCATTACTCAATCTGTTCTCTTCTGTCAACTCTTATCCATGTGCCCATGGGGGACAGGATGTCATAAAGGCTCAGGACCTATAGGCTGATTGGAAAATAATTTTCCTTGAACAGTGTAGCAAGGTCTCAAAACAAACAACAGCTTGCCTTTATTTAAAAGTGTTGATATTTGTTTATCATTGATTTTCCCTAAATTATGATTTTGCAAAATATCTTATTCATATTTGTATCTTGATTATTGATTTTTTTGGGTCACTCCCCTAAATTGTGCACCCAAGTCAAAGGCCCTACTCATCCTCAACCTAGCTCATAAGTCACACAGCTAGTAAACGCAGAGCTGGGACTTGAAAACAAGAATTTCCCTCCAAAATTCATGCTGTTAAAGGCTTTACTATATACAGCCTCACAAAAGCAGTAAAATGAACAATCCTCCACCTTTCTGCTTAGAGTTTACTTGAGGAGAACAACTTCACGAGAAAAACAAATATAAAATCAGACCTATAGAAGAGAAATAAATGCACAATTACATTATGTACAGGAGTAATTTGTATGAGGAGGGCTAGGTGGGTTCATATAGAATCATGAAACATTGCTTCCCTGTATCCCTTAAAAACCCAATAAACCTGAAAATAATTTGTGGAGGCTTTCCTATTTCTGTACTAGAATCAGAATTTTCAATTCAGAAAAAAGGACCTTGGTATATCTGATTTCGTGATGTGATTTCATCTCTGGGATGGCCCAAGCTCCATGTCAGAGTTGGCTGTGTTGACCATAGCACATTGCGGGTGTTGAGTGCATAGAGCTCATTCAATAAATTCTGTTAACTGCATCGATTGCTACTTCTTTATTTCCAAATAGCTTCCTATCTTCACATTTGTTCCATTTATTCTCCATCCAGTCAGTGCTGTCAAAAAAGCTGCTTGCAAAGCTCCCCACATCCACTTTGCAGAACAGCAGAACAATATTTTTCTAATCATCGAATTTGGTTGTCAACACTTTGTAGTTTGGCTAGCACTTTAAACTTGATTATGGTAAGCACAATTAGGGTCAGCTGCTATCAGCAAGAAGGTGGCAATTTTGTTTTCTGAATAGCTAGGCATCCAGCCATGGGAAACCAATATCGTTTATAGCACCATTTCACTTTTTGTTTAAGTATAAGACTTCACAAATATTAAAAAAAGAGTATATTGAAAAGATATATTTATAGATAAAATTTTATTTAATCATTTGTTTATTTGGTTTTGGAATGCTAACTTTCTTTTTTCTTTTTCAAATACTATTGACATTCAATATTATATTAGTTTCAGGTGTACAGCATAGTGATTAGGCATTTATATAACTTACAAAGTGATCACGCTAATAAGTCTAGTACCCAACTGGCACCGCACATAGTTATTACAGTATTATTGACAATATTCCCTATGCTACACTTTATATGCCTGTGACTATTTTGTAACTGCCATGCTATATCATTGGCAAATACTTTCTTTCATTTGGTAGGTTGTCTTTTTGTTTTGTTGATGGATTCCTTTGCTGTGCAAAACATTTAGTTTGGTGTAATTCCATTTGTTTATTGTTTCTTTTGTTTCTCTTGCCCAAGGAGATATAACCAAAAAAATCCCATAAGGGGTTAATATCTAAAATTTATAAAGAACTCATACAACTTAACACCGAAACCACAAACAATCAGAGTTTTTAAAATGGGGAGAGGACTTGAATAGACATCTCTCCAAAGAGGAAATAGATGGCCAAGGGATATATGAAAAGATGCTCAATGTCACAAATCATCAGATAAATGCAAATTAAAACCACAATGGGCTATCAAGTCACATCTGTCAGAATGGCTATCATCAATAAATCATCAAACAATAAGTGTTGGTGAGAACATGGAGAAAAGGGAACCCTTGTGCACTGTTGGTGGGATTGCAAACTGGTGCAGCCACTATGGAAAACAGGGTGGCAGTTCCTCAAAAAATTAAAAATAGAACTATCTTATGACCCAACAATTCCACTTATGGATATTTATCCAAAGAAATCCAAAACACTAATTTGAAAAGGTATATGCATCCCTATGTTCACTGCAGTATTATTTACAATAGCCAAGGTATGGAAACAAAGTGTCCATCAATAGATGATTAGATAAAAAAAAAAAAGGTGGTACATATATACAATAGAATATTACTCGGCCATAAAAAGAAAGAAATCTTACCATTTGTGACAACATGGATGGACATAGAGAGTATTATGCTAAGTAAAATAAGTCAGACAGAGAAAGAAAAATGCCATATAATCTCACCTATATGTGGAATCAAAAGAACAAAATAAATGAACAAACAAAACAGAAATAGACTCATAGATACAGAGAACAAAATTATGGTTGCCAGATGGGAGGGGCTTGGGGGCTGAACAAAAAAGGAGAATTGATTAAGTAGCACAAATCGGCAGTTACAAAACAGTCACAGGGATGTAAAGTGCAGCTTAGGGAATATAGTCAATAATATTGTAATAGCTACATATGGTGCCAGGGGGATTATTTTGTAAGTTATACAAATGTCTAACTACTATGCTGTGCACCTAAAACTAACAGACTGTCAACTGTAATTGAAAAATGAAAATAAATAAATAAATAAATAAATAAATAAATAAATAAATAAATACCAAGACAAATAAACTTTATAAATGTATCTTTTATACATCACAAATATGAAAGAATATATTGAAATGATACATTTATAGATAAAAATTTAAACAAATATAACATCTAGGCTTCAGTTATACTCCATTATTGCAAATATTGAACCATTTGCTGAAATATCCTCTCCTCCTTGTCACAATTCTAGAGAAAGTAATCGTGGGTTTCTCTTTATCTAGCAACTTTGGGAGCAAACATTTCCTCAATACCTGCCTTCCCCACTTCCTCTACCACTACTAATTTGTACTCACAGGGTCCAGGGTCTTGGTGTGGTATATCTGTCTTTGCTGGCCAACAGTTCTTTAATTATCCAGCTCAAATGTAATCTTTGAAAGAAGCTTTCCCAGGCCCAGCTAATTAAAATCAAACTGTATTTTTTACATTTTTATCAACATTTTATTTCATGATAGGAAGTATATCCAGTGTAGTTTATATCACTGCAGGACCTGGCATTCAAAACAGATTCACATATGCTTATTGGATTGAACTGAAATTTATACTGTGGAATCTGGACAATAGTTTGGAATGAAAACAGAATATTAGAGTGTATATGGAAGCTCCTAGAATAAGCATGCAGAATTTCCCTGATGACTATTGCATGTTTGTTCCCAGGACATAAAATGAGGAAAACGTCACTTGTCCTTTATCTACCAACTGCATCCCATCTAAACACACACATTTTATGATTTCTTACACATCACCCCACCATTCACATGGACCCTCAGTGTCCACAGAAGATTTAACCCTTTGTGTTTACTTAGTTACCTCTCATGCTAGATCAGTGTAGGACTGAAAATGCAAAGGACCCATTCCATGAACACATTTAACACAGACTTCATATGGGATCAGATACACATACCAAATAGTTTTTAATGATAACTGAGAATCCCAATAATAACCCATTCCATGAGGGTCATAATTGAATTAATTAAGATCTTATAAAATTCCACATATAGGAAGATGTGACTTTTGTTTTCCAGTGACCTAGATTAAAATCATTTTAGTTCATGAAATTGTTTCCAAGGCTTAACACAGACTTGAAGTGGGAATGTGCACAACTTCCCAGGGTTCCTTTGTTGGGTATAGCAGGTTTCTTCCCTCCTGAGCTCATCTTCACCATGTCTAGTTTTTAAACTTTTTTCTAACAGCCACATTATATCATGCTTGTGAGAACAATTGACTTATCATTGTGACTATTATTGCTGGTTTAACAAGAGATTAAAGAACTAAAATGGAATTACAAGGGATATTTACGTCCTCTGAAGACCTATAACAGTCGTGACACAAAGAGCTGCAGTTTATTCCTTAATATGAGGAAATTAGATAATTTCCTATCAGACTTGCTGAATCCCACAGCTGCAAACCCTGTGGAGCACGGATGTAAATCAGAAGAGCAAATAGATTTTGACATTTAAAAAGGGGATGCACAGTAGGAATTTAATCAGCACATTTGCCAATATAATATTCCCTTTGAGGAGAGATTTCTTTCACAAAGATTCCTCAAGTGGTGTATATCATGATGCCCTCTTTAAAGTGACAGTATGCCTTGAGGCTCTAGCAGAAGTTTAGGACTCACTGTCTCAGTGTGTGACCTTCAGAGCACTCTCTCTGCCCCTCATTTATCCAAAATGTGCTGGCAGGATCCAGACATGATGTCTATTTAGCCTTCTTAGTTTTCTTAAAGAAAACTACTAGATACGGATGTCTTATCAGTTATCTAGTCACTGATGATGAGCTGCTACTCATTAACCAAACAGCCAACATCAATTCAGTGACCATCAGTTTAATATGGACAATGAATAGGACTGTGGAGGAAGGAGACAAAAAGAAACAGACCATTCAATATTTATTGAGTGCCTATGTTCTAGGCACTATACAAAATGCTAGAGATTTTTGAAGTGACTGTTAACAGCTATTTGCCCTGGGAAAGCTCAGGGTCACACAAAAGACACAGGCCAAGTGAAGGCTTTACATTTTCTTGGAAAAACAGATTACACACCCTTAAGATAAGACACTAGAGATCAACTTACTAGCCGGCAAAAACCTCTACAGTAAAGCTCTGTTAAGCTTTATTAGTATTTATTATTATTCCCATTGCTAGCTGAATTTATGATAATTAGGGTGGAGACTTTTTATCTATTGGTGGAATATATTAAAAATGTAAGGAAAGTCTAGAAAGTGCATTTCCATTACTGTAATGTTTAGTGTAGTGGGTTTCTGCCCTCCTGAGATTATCTCCACTGTCTTTTTCTAAGAACCACATTGTGTCACATTTGCTAGGAAGAACTGACATACTAACAAGAGGCATAATGCTCAGGAAGCCTTACATTTTAAAAACCAAGCCCTGTAAAATGAAAAGAGCGTCTTCTGACAGATGACAAAGAGACATTGTAGAACTTATAACAGCTTGAGAAAGTTATTTAAAAATATTTTTTTTATTTTCATCCTACTAACTATCCAAAAAATTATCCAGACAGGAAAAATTATCAGTAAGTTGTATTTTAAGGCCTACTTGCAAGTCAGTGATTTTGGATTTCCCACATCCCCAGAGAAATATTTTTATATGAAGGATCTAGTTTCCAAGATAGTCCACAAAAGTATAAGTATTTTCTAATATGAATAATAAATCATGCAAATACAGTGTTTTGCAAACTATCAAGTGGTACATTCATGAGACCTATGAGTTCTGTAGAATTTTAAAATTTTGTGTTTTTATAGTAATTATCTAAAAAAAATTAATATAGTCATATTCAGGGACATGTAAGTGGACACCCTCTTATATGATTCTCAAAATTGTGTTTATGATTATCTCTATAATTGTGTTAATCTTGTGTTGTCATCTGATTTAACAGTATTAGAGTTCTACTATATACAGAGTGTCAAAAAAATGCACACATATTTTTAAAAAGGAAAAAACTTCATTAAAATTGTAATACTCACTATATACCAAAAACAAAAGAGGAATACAAGTCATGTGTATATATCTTTTGGCACTCCCAGTATATTGGCTAATACCTGTTTACCATTTGGTTAGCTTGCCTTGGAAAATTTCTCATAAAATCCAAATTTCTCAATTGTTTTCACGTCAGAAAACTTAGCAACTATGGGCCTGCCACTCCCCGTGGCAATAACAGAGCTGAGCAGTGGCTATTTGTAATAGAGGTCCTGCTTCTCTCATGTAAATTTTTCACCTATATTTTATAAGCATTAAAGTTTGTGTTTTCTGATCTAAAGCAATATTGTATATTTCCCCGGATGCAGGAGTAAGGGCTCTGGGAAAAGACGTCTATCCCTTGGCATATGTTGTTTGTAACACAGATATTTGTGAGTAGAGCTTTTGCTGGATGTGGCTCCTCTCCAGGGAACTCTTTTCTGTAGTCATGGTTTGGTACATAGCTTGAAATTGAAACTAACCTTTAGAAACTAATTTCTAAATTAGTGCATTCGTAGACCCAGAAACTTGCTGAGTTAGAAGGAATCCTAGGACACCCCTCTCCCTCCTGGGCCATTCCTCAACCTTCCATATAATGCCTGCCTCTCATCCAGTATGCTTTCTTCCCTGTTGTTATTTGTTATTCATTTTTACTGCATTAATATTTAAAGATCATTGAAGTTATTTAACTGAAAAGGGCAACACTTACCACCAGCCATGCAAAGGTGAACTCCGATGAAATTTCTGAAGAGATATTTTGAAAGCATGGTATTTCCAGAGTCCGATTTATCTCTATTTCTATTGTATTGTCGCTTCGCCATTCATCCTGTGTAACTGTAGCAAAACACAAAGTAGAAAAGACATGGATCTGTGATTGGTTTATAAAGTACTTTTTATCGAAGAAATGAGAACAGGTTTAGTATAGAGATTCATCTGTCCTCTGGGCATAGCTATGAAGTAAAGAGGCAAACCCCGAGTACAGTCCTCATTGTATAAATGGCACAACAGAGCCACTGAGAAGAACAGAGTTGCTTATCACTGAAAAATTAGAGGGACTCTATCTTAACAGAATCCAGTTCACAAATTGGCATGTTGCGCTGTTTTATTCCCAAATTGGTGCTTTAGTCTTCACATCATATTTCCTTAATCAGATAGAATATAAAACTTTATAACCTAGCCTCTAATAGTCCATTTTACAATTTCAATACTTAGGATTTTTTTAAGTCTGTGAACCTAAAACAGCAAAATTGAGTGGAAAGTACAGAGAACTCCCATGTACTCCTTACCCCATGCATGCACAACCTCCTCACTATAAACATCCTTAACCATACTGGTACATTTGTTACAATCAATGAACCTACACTGACTTACCATTAGAACCCAAGGTGCATAGTTTATTTAAGGGTTCATTCTTGGTGCTGTATATTCTATGAATTTTGACAAATGTATAGTCACGTGTTCACCATTGTCGTATCATACAGAGTAAATTCACTGTCCTAACATTCATCTGTGCTCTGCCAATTCATCCCTCTCTCCCACCACTTTCTCAAATACAATCCAATACAATTTTGTCCACTCAAAACATCAGAACCAATGGCTATACCCTATGATCTAAAACCATAAAGCTCCTAGATGAAAAGTAAGGATAAACATTGGTCTTGGCAATTATATATATATATATATACATATATATAATGTAGTAAAACCTTGGTTTGCGAGCATAATTTGTTCAGAAAACATGCTTGTAATCCAAAGCACTTGTATGTAAAAGCAAATTTCCCCATAATAACTAATGTAAGCTCAGATGATTCATTCTACAACCCAAAAAAATATTCATATAAACATGATTACAATATTGAAGGTTCGTGGATTATCAGAATGATATACAAGCAGGTGTATGACTTTGAAATCCCCTCTTGCATTAGCACAAAACAAGAGGTTGAGACAGTCTTTCATGCGCTTGTGATAGGGCATTGCATTCTCTTTTTCTGTAATGTAGGTCCTCTTTGGCATCTTTTCCCAAGAAAGCCCCATCTCATCACAGTTAAGAACTTGCTCTGGAAGGTAACACTGGAAACCATGAGCTTCTGGAACTCGGTAGTGAACGCCTCAGCTGCCTTAGTGTCGAAACTCACAGCCTTTCCATGCCTCACAACACTATGGATGCCACTTCTCCTCTTAAAGTTATCACACCATCCACTGCTTGCCTTGAAGCCTTCTTTGTTTCCTGTTGACATACCTGGCAGTTTACTTATGAGGTCTGTGTACAAGGCCTTTGCCTTCTCACAGATAAAGTTCTCAGAAACAGTATCACCTGCTAGTTGCTTCTCGTTTATCCAAACCAGAAGCAACTTTTCTACAACTTCCAAAACACGTAGCTGTTGCTTTGATATTCTCGTGTGTCATTCTGCTGAATCTAGCCCCCTTATTTCTTCTTTCTTCTTTAATATTGTGCAAATGGTGGACATAGGCTTCTTATAAAATCTTGTAATTATGGCCACTCGCATACCTCATTCATACTTCTCCATGATTTTCTTCTTAACTTCCACTGTAATCATCTCTTTCTTCTTACAGCCTTTCTTTTCAACCTTTTTCTGCATGGGGACCATTGTATACACTCGCATGGATGTCCACTACAGTACAGTGTTAGTAAACTCTTGTCATATACTGTATTTAATGTAACTGGCAATAAGGCAGCAGAGGAAAGGGTCTATATCTGCAGGCAGCCTGACCTAGAATGAAGCAAAGCATTCCTAAGCTTACTCTTGTATGGAAAAGCAAAGGACCGTCCATACATACTTGGAAGTGACAAAAAATACACTACTGCCGGTTGTGGGCACCTTCCAATGTCCTGAAAAATCACTGATTTATGCCAAACACCACGGCCTGAAACCAAGCATCTAAGCATGGGAGACGATCACCTAGGCTCAAAAGAACCATAGACTCAGTTGTGATCATGTGACATTCGGCATCATGTACTGCTCATATTGCAAGATATCACTCATTTATCAAGTTAAAGTTTATTAGAAATATTTACTTATCATGCGAAACACTCACAGAACAAGTTACTCGCAATCATATGTGTATGTGTGTATATGTGTATATATTTGCAATTGACATCAAAAGCAAAGTCAACAAAAGGAAAAATCAAGTGGGACTACAGACTACATCAAACTATAAAACTTCAGCACAGCAAAGAAAATCATCAACAAAATGAAAAGCCAACTGATTAAATGGGAGAAAATATTTGCAAATCATATATTTGATAAGAGGTAAATATTCAAAATATACAAAGAACTCATACAATTAAATAACAAAACGGAAACAATCTGATTTAAAAATGGACAAAGGAACTGAAAAGACTAATTTCAAAGAAGACATATAAATGGCCAACAGATATATGAAAAGGTGCTCAACATCACTAATTATCATGGAACTACATATCAAAACCACGATGAGATATCACCTCATACTTGTTAGAATGGCTAGTATGAAAAAATACAAGACATAACACGCATTGGTTAGGATGTGGAGAAAAGGTGTACTGTTGTGGGGATGTAAATTAGTGCAGCCACTACAGAAAAGCAGAATGGAGGTTTCTCAAAAATTTAAAAACAGAACTACAATATGATCTAGCAATTCCACTTCTGGGTATACATATATCTGAAGGAAATGAAATTACTATCTCAAAAAAAATCTGCATCCCCATGTTTATTGCAGCATTTATAATAGCCAAGATATGGAATCAACTAGTTTCCATCGATGAATAAATGGATAAAGAAAATGTTCTAATATTCAATGAAAGATTATTCAGCCATAAAAAAGGAAATTCTGCCATTTAAGACAGAATGGCATTATGCTAAATGAAATGAGATGCAGAGAGACAAATGTATGATCTCACCTACATGTGGAATTTAAAAACATAAAATAAAACTGAACTCATAGATACAGAAGACAAATTGGTGGTTGCCTGAGGTAGAAGCTGGGAGGTTGGGGAAATTGGTAAAGGTGGCCAAAAGGTACAAACTTCCAGTTATAAGATAAATAAGTCCTGGGGATCTAATGTACAGCATGGTGACTAAAGGTAAAAGTCCCCTAAGGCTTTTGTTGTAATCTGGGAAATTAAAGCCACATTATACTCTTATAATTAATCTTAATAACTATAATTCTTTTTAAAAAAGATTTTATTGGGGAATTGGGGGAATAGAACAGTGTTGGGGAATTGGGGAAGGGGCCCAGCCAAGTTGTTGTTCTTTAATCTTCATTGTGGAGGGCGCCAGTTGCCATCTGGCTTCCTGATGGCAGTTCATGGCCTCTAAGCTCAAGGTGCTGTGTTCATTCTTAATTGCGGGTGGGCATAGCCAGCATCCCATAAGGGAGTCGAACCCAGCAGCCCTGTTGTTAAGAGCGCACTCCTATCAACTGAGCCATCTGGGCTGCAGCTCAGCTCAAGGTGCTGAGTTTAGTCTTAGTTGTAGGTGGGCGTAACCACCATCCCATGTGGGAGTCAAACCTGGCAGCCTTATTAAGAGCGCACGCCCTATCAACTGAGCCATCCGGCTGGCAGCTCAACTCAAGATGCCCGATTCAGTCTTAGTTATGGGTGGGTGTAGCCCACCACCCAACAGGCAGTTTTGTTGTTACACCAGCTGAGCCATCCTGCCACCTGTTGGCACCTCTGTGACAGGGCAGCTCCAGCATATGTGGGAATTGTGCCAGGGAATCACTGGCCCATGTGGGAATCGAGCCGGCAGCCCTATTGCTCAGAGCTTGCGCTCTAAGCCAACTCTTAACCAACTGAGCCACTTGGCCGGCCTAATAACTACAAATTTTTAAATACATCAAAGTCTTACAATCTGGAGCATTATGGAATCCAGGAGCATTCAAATTAAGGAAACCTCGATTACAAGGCTTAACTCAGAGAACTTTCTTGGAATAACTCGAAAGCTCCTAACCTAACAGGAAACACTGTCAAGTGAAAAATGAATAAGAAGCAAACATCAGACTGTTTATAATATTTCCACTCTCATCCACAGCCTCAGGGCACTAACTCACACACAGAGAAACAAAATATTGTGAAAAGAGAAAAGCACTCTGCAGATAGGCCCTCAGGGAACAGGGGACAGGATTTAGACACACACTGTAGTGTAGGCAGACAAGGGAGGAAAATAAGTCAAATAACGACTGAAAGGAAACAGGAAGTGGTCCCAACTCCCTCTGGTCTCTCAGCATTTTCATATTTAGATTCTTATATGCCACTTCAATTTGAATTGTTATAGACATCACAAATATTTGCACTTCATGGGTATTTTGTTTCCCCAACTAGCTTGTAAACTTGAATGTCTCAAAGGGATGGAGTAGGGAAACGGCACAAGTAAGAAGTGAGAGAAGATAAAAAGAATAAAGGGGAAAAAGATATGTCACTGTGTGGGGACTTGACAGGGCTTTTGAATGGCCACTGCCTCATCTGAATGAAATATCTACCTTTTAGCTCTATGCCAGGCTTACATCTTTGTCACTCTGTGGTGAAGGATTTTTGTCCACTTCTGTCTTGCTCTTTTCTATTTTGTTTTCTTCGTACCCAAATAGAAAATACCAGAATCATTTCCCTAACAGTGAGGCCATTGCTTTTCATCTGATGCAGCTGACGAGAAGCAATGTTATAAGCAGAACACTGTGAATTTTCCAACCACACAGGACGCAGACATGGCTTCTCTCTCTCCATTGATTTGCAATTTTTAGTAGCTCCAACGTGGATCCCTTGGGTTGCCCTTTATTTTGAGAAACACACTTTCTTTAAAGGCAATGCCATTCTTTTTTCTGGATAATATACTACCTCTTCTCCATTGCTCTCTTCATGTTGAACACATAGCCTATTTCACATAGGACATGTATCTTACTTCCTACAGGGGACATTAACCCATGTTGCCAGTTTTCGATGGAGTAAATATTAGGTACTCAGATATGTAATAGTATAGTTTACAGATCTAGGCAGAAGTTACAAAATCTTTGTCTAAAGCCAAGGTCAATGTGTACTCATGCTCATGTATGGCAAATGTCCTGTTGGGTTTCCAATTAGGCAAGTTTTAAAAGTGAGGGAGGAGGACTCATTTTCAATAACAACCGAGAAACAGAGTTCACTCATTACCACATTACTATTTTTAATGAAAACTACCATTTACCAAACTCTTATCCTTTGGCAGGATCTATGCTAAGTGCTTTATACAAGTTATCTCATTTAATCCTCAAAACAATGGTATATATGAAGGAGGTACTATAATTATCTACATTTCTTATATAAGGAAACAAAAGCTTAGAGACTTAAAATAACTTGGCAAAGATTTTACACACACACACACACACACACACACACACACACACACAGTGCCAAAAAATTGTATACACATTTTAAGAAAGGAAAAAAAAATGTATTAAAATTGTAATACTCAATATATATCAATAACAAAAGATGAATACAAGTCATGTTTAACTTCTGCATTTACAAGAGGTGTTCAAAGTGGTTACCATCAGCACAATTTTAATACAGATTTTGTAACTGACAAAGGCAACATTCAAATCTGGGCTACCTACTCCAAAGTTGTGTTGCTAAACATTGTTCTATACAGCTCTCCTTATTTCTCTTCCCTCAACCCCACCCCACCCCATTCCCAATTAAACTCAAGTTTTGTTTTGTTTTTCCTGGAAAACAGCAATGGGACTAGGGCATTGTAAAGTGGTGGTTGAGGAGGTCCTGATCTCTAGGTGGACTATTCCAATATCATGGTTTTATCTCTTGATAAGAAATGGAAGGAGGGAATAAATCCAGATTTGTTGGCTTTTGTTTTCATTCCTTTTCATTACTGGAAATGGAAATCATTTCTTGTAGGACCTAGTAATTTAGGGTAAGCATTATTATCATCATTTTCCAGATGGACTCAGAATTGACATGACAGACCCCAGGTGAAATACAATTTTAGCCAGAAAGGAGCTAGAACTCACACATAGGATTCCTCCCTCCAAATGTAGGTGTCCCAAGCATGGTTGTGTGAATGCGGCATGTCCAGCAGCCTCTTTGGGACCCTAACCTACTCTATACTAAATATATACATTGGGCCGGCCAAGTGGCGCGGTGGTTAAACGTTGGCTTGGGAAGCCAGAGGCCCCGGTTCGGTCCCACGTATGAGGGTCAGTGACACTGCCCTCAAAAACAAACAAACAAACAAACAAAATAAATATATACATAGCCACTTTCATAAATCCCCCACAAACCTACTCTACTTCCTTTGTTTTCTGTTTCAGCAAAATGTACTACCTACCATTCAGGTGTACATGTGAGACACCTGGATATCAATTTCAATTTTCTTCTATCACTCATACTGCAATTGTCTTATATCCACTCTATTACCCAGTCATATCTGTTTTATGCCCAAAGAATAAAATTTACCATTTTCTTTCTATATCTACCCAAACAACACTGTCTCCTCTGGGCAACTGGGATTGTTTCCTAGCTTTTCTCCACCTTTTTTTTTTTTTTTTGGTCTCGTCCACCTTCACTTCATTCTCATGAAGCCAGAATGATCATTTATAATACAAATACTGTCAGGCTATAAATGTCATGCCATCATTTTATTGAAAATATTTCAGTGTCTTCCCATGGTGCTTAGATAAAAATCAAAACCTCCAACATGGCTGACAAAGTCTTGTATAATCTGGTCCTTATCATATCTCCCACTTCATCCCTTAATCTCTGTACCACATTTCTGCTGGCATTTTTCCATTTCCTCAAACACTACAAAGCCCTTCACACAAGTTGCTGCCTCTGTCTGGATCACTCAAGAACCTTTCACTTCCGAAATGGTGTTAACGCTTACTCTTTCTTCAGACCTTAGCTCAGGTGGTACTTTCTCAGAGAAAATTTCCCTGGCCTCTATTACATGCTCTCTCACAAGACCACTGCAACTCTTATCACTTATTACCGTTGCAATTTTACATTTATTGGTGGAAATATTTGATCAATTTCTGTCTCCCTAACCAAGCAATACCTCTTTCTGTGTACTTAGTACCATGCACATAACACATATTGTTATGCTTACCAATGTTCTGAATGAGAAGGTTGTAGATTTTAGTCTGAATGCCCTCTGGATACAAAGTAAAGCTGCACTCATACTTCCCACTGAGTGAGGACGACATGTTTCTTATGTGCAGAGTCCATTTTGACACATTCCCAGGAGTTTCTGTGAAAGCCACCAGTGACTCACAAGGAACCTCATTGGCACAGTAGAAGCCATATTTGGGATGATAAACAGCAATGAGGTCCATCTTTTGGGTGACCTTGGACCACTGCATTTGCACCAAGGAGCTTTTTTTCTGTGTTTGGCAGGTCAGGTTGACATTAGAGCCAGGTAAAGCATAAATGTCTTCTGCATTGACTGTTTCTTCCCATATTCCTGAAAAGGAAGAGCATGAGCCATCAGTATTCATGATTCACATGGAATGACTTTAATTATAAACCTTGGTCACTGTGGTGAGAAGAGGGAGCAACTGAGGACTTTTCTCCCTGACTGCCTTCGGGGTTGGAGAGAGCTTGTGTTTGATACAGATAGAGAAGCAGAAGACTCAAAACATATGAGGAGGCATTTCCTTAAGTCCACCAGAGAAACTTATGACTTCTGAATATTTATTTCTTTGTCAGTTGGCATATCCAAAAAATAATTTAAGATCTCTGACAGCCTGTGAATAAAGTTAAGACTATTTACAATGGAAAATCACCAGCAAACTTATTATGGCAACTATTCTTACATTTAATACAGTTGGTTTTTTTTGTTATGAATCAACGGCTGCATATAACACTCAAGTGATATTTTCTAAGACTGCAAAAATATTTATAAACTGTGTATAGCAGTTTCTAAAAATACATGTTTACAAGGGGCTTTTACATATGTTGTCTTATTTAATCCTTCTCACGTACCAAAGAGTGATGTTGTTAACACTACCAAGGAAGAGACTGAGGCACAGATTAAATGATTTGATCGAAGTCACACTCCAGTAAAAGAACATGAATTGAGCTTCTTACAGTCTGTGCTCTTCTGTAACCTCATAACCTCCAAACTGCCTCCCAAATTGGTTGAGAAGGGTAAGACATTTGATATTCAATACATGAGAATTGAAAGGGCATTCATCTCCATGTAGTTAGGGTTCATGAAGGGAGGAGAAAATACCTCAGATAAAGGTTCCCCTAAAGATAAACCATTGATCAGCATCATCTGTAATCGGTGCCTTCAAACATTAGACTTAACAGAAGATTCTCACCCATCAGCTCTCCGGCCAAATGGTACAGGCACTTAAAATATTCTGAGCATTGAGTCTTGGCCATACCTTCCGTAGTGTAGGTCTCAGTGTTAGAATTAACATGGAATTCTTTTACAGGACTGATATATTATAGCAACAAGTACCACAGAAGCTCACAATGGGAAAAGATAAAAAGATGACAAACTGGGAAGAAACATGGCTCTCACAGGTACTTGACAAATGGGAATTATTACACTTTTATGGATGCAAAAGTTTGGGTAGGCAGAGGTTAGTACAGTTTAATGTCACTCCCTGTGAGCTCTCCTTTGCCTGATGATATGCCTCTGATCCTATCCACAGCATTCTATTCCAAAGTCTCCTTTGATTTAGAAATGCTCCTTAAAATCTTAACATCTATATCTGAAAAGCACAGTTAATTCTTAAGACGCTCAGGGTCACTACAATACCCTCATGCTGTGGGATACAAACCTAACCTTTTTTCTGTTATTTTTAAACAGGCCCTTTAGACACTGGATCCCACTGTCATAAGGACCCCATTTTGTCTCCCAGTTCTATGCCTACATATGCCTCGATAAAATTCAACACATGTTCAACTCCCAAAGATATTAATATTGGGAAGAGAAATGCTTGTTATATCCAAAAGAAAAATAAAAACGGATACTTGAAAGAGAGAAAAAGTTGAGCAAGGATCTCTGAGCACTGAAGGCTTTGTGATTTATTTATTTATTTTTGGTTAGTATTCCAGAGTTGTTTTGACTACCATTTGGAGAGCATTTCATTTCCAAGAAGCAAAATTTCCCAATTACTCTGGAGATCCTCTTAGGAAGGAAATGGGTGAAAATGTCTCTGAGCAGCGGCACAAACCACCCATTCCCTTCTTGGTTTTAGTAATCATTTCTAGACTCTAACAGCCCTCCCATAGCTGCCACTTAAATACGTAACTGAAAACCTTAGTAACGATATGCCTTTGGTGCTCAATTTCAGCGGCAGTTGCAGGCATTTTAAACGAACAGAGGCCCCACTTGCCCCCTAAAGCAGCTGATTTGATAAGAAAGGACAGCTGGAAGACTTACCCCTGACAAAATGTATCTGGATGATGGAATAGACAGCACAGTATGTCCATGTTTTCTCCATCATCTCCTGAAGCTCTTACACCAGCGTTTCTATCATAATCACAGAAGTCAATTGATGCCTTTAACTAAGCAAACTCCAGCCACCCTCTTCGTGCTGAAGAACCCCGAATCTACCGCACGCCTGGGTCTGTTTATCACTTGGCCAGACCCCAGGAAATGAAACGTAGACAGGAAAGTAATGTGGTTCAGAGCTCAGTATAACCTTCAACAGAACAATGTTGAAATTGTTCTCTGAAATCTTGTGTATCACCTATGTTAAAAACAAAACAAAACAAAACAAAAAACCAACGTTTCAATATCCAAAGATTCTCTCCTTCAGGATCTTTGTGTCAGTCAAGCTGCTTCTAAAATCCAAACAAAGGAAATCGTGCAGGGCAGTTCATAATGTGCTTTTTATACATTTCTTTTCAAAAGCACAAAGTCGGTTAACAAATGTGAGCTTCGTGTTTTTCATAATAGTTTTTCTATTCAATTTTAAAATGTTTTCTTTTGCAGAATTGCTCCAGGGTGAAAGAACAAAGAATTAACACAATTTGATTTTAATAAAACCTGAAAACTAACAGAGGGAAGAGTCAGTTATCAGACTGAATTTTATTGTCTCCCTTTTTTTCAGGGAGATCCACATTTCCTGGGGGTGGAGAAGTGAGGGCTCGTTTTCAACCCTTTGCCTGGGATAAGCTGGAAGTCAGGCAGGGAAGTCTCCCACCCTGTTGGCGGGAGGCCTTTTTTGCTGATGGCAGAAGATCTTCTGCCTCAACCAAAAACCGTATGGAGCAAATAGGTCCAAGTCTTTGATTGAAAGGTGGGAGACTTCACTGCTTTTGATGATTTCATCTCCTCCCTGTTCCTCCTAGAAATGCTAGTGATGGAGTATAGAGCCAAAAACAGTCCAAGAGATATGCTTGGGAAGATTCTGATCTGTCGGTGGGTGTCACATTACAAGCCTGGGGAAGAAATTTCGTTAGCTCACTCCACTTCTCAGAGTAAGAGAAATTTACCCAAGTGGACCAATAAAAATCTAAATTAGTTGAATTCTCTAAGAACAACACTCCTGCCCTCTTGACACATTTAGAGGTCTCCTACCTGTTATTGCTTTCAAGTAAAGCAATTCTACAAAAGCAAACAAACAAACAAATACCTCAAATTCAGAAGAGCTACAGACAAATTTCCAGAGCTACAAATTTCCAGAGCTACAGACTCACTTTCAATAGAATCCTTGCCTCTCGCTGGGATTGGGCTGCCCAAGGCTCTGTTTAGTGGCTGCTGGGCAAATCAGCCCTCTTTGGGTGTTATTCAGGGCCTGGTTCATGGTTTTTATAACTAGAAACTTCTGTGGCCTGGAGTTTTCAGATTAGATTAGTTATCCTTTGGGATCCACCCAGGCTCTCGGAGAGGAAAAATTTCAGATGCCCACGGAATATCAAATGAACTCTCCTGCAGCGGCAAGACCCAGGCGACTGCCCCTTCATGGCTATTTGCATGCAGCAGGTGGCAGCAGCGCCCCGCACACTGCACTGCTATCCCAGGTGACAACAATTTTGTTTGCCTCCACTGCTTTTTGATCCTAGTAGTATTTTCTAAAGGCCCTTTCAGCATGGGGATAGACATTCTCTATACTTAAAAATAACTCTTCTATGGAAGTCATGTCAATCTTTTCTATTATCCCTCCTGCTCACCAAATCCCAGTCGCACAGCCTTCCAGTCTGCTGCGTTTAAAGAAAACGGAAGCAGCCAGTTTCACACACAAAAAGAAATCTTGAACTTCTTGAACTTCAGAGGCAAATTCAATTATTTACAAAGGGAAGCAGAGACACACATTATTTCTAGAAGTGAGACATAATTGCATGTTTTGGGCAAACTTTTTATATGCTCCATCTAAACACTTACCTCAATGAGAAAAGGACATTTTCAGAAATAGGAAGTTGAACAAAATCATACACTTAACTTTTGTGGTTTTCACAGAGGTTAATAACTCAGATATTATGGATTTGTCCTGGACTCCATTCTTTAACTACTTGTACACACAAAAAAATGTGGAGTGTTATACTTTTGCACATGTTTCTTTCCCCAGATGTTTAGAGACCATGAATCTTTCAGCTAATCAAAATATATTTATTGAGTACCAACCCTTAAAAGGATTGCGAAGAGCCATAGTTCTAGGTAATTTTAAAATACAAGTGATAAAACACATCCCTTGCCCATTAGGCACTTACCATTTTGCTGGGCAGAAAACATCCCTGTGCGCCAAGAGAACTTAGTAACATAATGCACAGAACCAAATGAGTAGATAGGACAGGCCTTTAGGAAAGGGGAGATCACCCAGGGATCAAGTGGGCTAGGAACATCTGAAGTGCAGAATCTAAACTTGGTTTTATGTTATAGAAGTGAGCCTAGTGGAATCCACAAGGTTTATCATTTCAGGCAGAGGAACCTGTAAGAACCAACACTTGGTAGTATTTAAGTTCAAGGCTAATTCAGTGATTTGGCTGTTACCATTTAGCAGAGACTTTACTGGGGGCTTAAGGCAGATAAAATTGTCCAAGGGGTCAGTTCAGATTGTGGAGGGCTTTGAAAAGGCTATAGACTTTTTTTTCTAATGTCAGAAATAATTATAGAATTTTCAATAAAAGAGTAACATATTTAAAAGTAACATTTTAGAAGGAAGGATGAATTAAGTGGACATGCATAGATTGAATATGGATACACAGAAACATAATTTTTAAGTAAGATAAATATAAAACTTCTATCTAATGTTTTACTTTGAGAAATACAAATATAAAATATAATTGAATAATTATATTTAGTAATCTTTGAATATTTCTTTTCATTGACAAATTGAAATACGGAGGGAGGGAGGGAAGGAGGGAGGGAGGGAGGGAGGGAGGGACCCTGATTTTTTATAAAAATACATTTTTAAAACCATCAATATTCTAGAGTTAACAGAGCCAGAATAAGAAATATTTTAAATTCTATATTCTGCCTGCTTTCAAAACACTGAAATTTATTTAAAATATCTCTTCACATTCAATGCAGAGAAGAACACCTCGAAAAGCTGAGAAGTGTTGCAATTGATTTTAGAGCTTACAAAAAGCATAGTATGGAGCTAAATCACATACTGTGATCCTTTCCCAGGCAGCTGCAAAAATATTCTTAACCACATTGTATTTTTACAACTGTAGATTCATGTAGAGATACTGTGTTTCTATATGTGCTGCAAACCATAGGCTAGGTAAATTCCAGAGAACTGAATCTGACATTTTGCTAGTATAATGCTCCCCCCATCCCCACCACCCTCCTCCATCTCTTTTCCCAATAATTTCCTTCTAAATGGAGTTCTGAGTGTGACAACAAGAGGGAGGGAGGAGGAGGGAGGGGGAGAGAGAGAGAGAGAGAGAGAGAGAGAGAGAGAGAGAGAGAGAGAGAGAGAAAGAACGCAAGCACACTTCAGTATTTGTTACTTTTCGAAATAGTGTATGTAGCTCAGTACAACCTCAACTGTGATTAATAGCGTTTCCCTGGTAACAGAGCTCAACCAAATTCTTGGGGCAGGACTGTAACCAGGAAGGGAAATGAATAAGAAACTTAGTCCTCATTGCTGAACATCTTCTTAAAGTGACTGTTTTACATTCCTGGTTCAAAACCATGTAATGAACATTATTTCATTTTATTTGGTGATTGAGGATCCTACAGAAATCAGGAACATTTTTCTGAATTTCAGACCCTAAAGTGACCATATTAATATAGAGGATAGTTGTGAATAAAAACATACTTCCCTCCTCCCAAAAGGAAGTCTTAACTTTGGAATAATTTGTCTCTTTTGTGGAAGAGTTAAAATCAGAGGCATGAGTATGTTCACACAGGAAGGATGTGTGTTTTCTGCCAAGACCTATAGAATGCTGGAACCAGAGGAACTGTATGGCTCATCTAGTGAGAACAGAGACCAGAGACCTTCGTGTTACAGATGAAGAAAGTGAGCCCTGAGAAGAGAAGTGTCTGGCCCAAGGTTAAAGAGCTTGTTATAAACAATCCTATACTACTTGTTATATTGAGTCTCATATTACACTACTAAGTTATTCAGCTTAACATACTCAACAGTTGAAACCAATCCTCCTTCAAATTAGAATGTAAATTGCCTCCAATATCTTGACAAATAAGAAACAATCTAGAAATCGTACTTTTTAAAAAAAATTTCCATGACATTTCTCTGTATTATCTTGTACTCATATGTCATGGAAGAAACAACAGTGAGTGATTTTTATGTATATTTATATTCGTTCAAGAAGTTTCTGTTTGTGTATTTGTTCACTCGCTTGTTTTTCAATTTAATTTCCTGGAGGAATACTGACCAACTCTCTGAATGAAACCAGGCATACTATTTTTTTAATTGAAGATATTGAATTTACCTTTTCCTGGTATTATATAACTCAGCATTAATTTATTTTATGTTCACAGTTTTTTAACCATTTATTATGTATTTCCCCACTTTGGTTTTGCTCAGAAAAGGCAGTATAAGTCTCCTATTTACATCTCCAAACACTTCTCTGTTCTCTTTGTAGCCTCTCTATTCTCAATACACACAGCCCAGTGGCTGAATGGAGAAGCTGCCTTAATTACCCAACACCTAGCTGAGAAGGCCACGTTTCTAGGAGAACTAGATGAAGATGCAAACAAATGGGCAACAGAAAACACTGTGTGTGGAGAGCCCTCTTAAGCAAAAACTCGAGGAAGACCCTCAAAAGCTCTTTTTCCCCTAAAACAAAATCCTGCAGTGTTGCTTTTGAGAAAGTTAGGATCTCCTTTGAATTAGCAGTATTTGTATCTATTTCACAGTCTAACCATCGTTACAGCACCACATAACTTCAGAAGAATTGCTTCCTAATTTTATAAAAGAAAAGTCTGGTGCCCAGTGAAGAGAAAGGATAAATCTGATGCCAGGGAGTTATTTATACCATAAATATTGAACTTAAAGATTTGGTTTTACTTTGGGCCTTTTTTTTTTCTTCCATAAAGATTAATCATATGACAAGTGTTGCTGAAATGTGGGTGCTGGGTTGTCAGGTAGACTCACTCCCCAGCAAAGTGACCCAGTCCCACACAACCGCTCCACAGTACATTACCTAAATGTGCGCCTCCGTGACAGAAAATTGCACAGAACAATGTATCGGAGACCCTGACAGTTAGTTGTGAGAGGTGCAAACCGCAAATGTCAGTTCTGTAAATGTCTTAAATTTAGAGAAATGTCCAAGTTCACATCTCTAGGGCATGCACATGCTTGAGAAGAGCCCAGCACTTCACTGCAGCTCGCCAGCCCCTGAGTGACCTGCTTGGCCCTTCATCTCTCTGCCCTCCCCAGTCCCCCAACTCACCATAGTCCTGTCCCCTCTGTCCTTTCTGTCCCTCAGGCTCCTTGTGTTCATTAAACCCCAGGGTCTTGGCATTTGCCATTTAATCTGCTTCAAATACTCTTCTAAAGGCTTGTTACATGACTGGGTTATCTCATTCTGGGGTTGTTCAAGTGACCCCTCCTCTTTGAGGAGTTTCCTGAACCCCCAACTATCTATGGGAGCCTCACCATGGATCTCTGTCTCCTGAAGTGCTATTATTATATATTTCCTTTATGGTACTTCTCACTATGAAAAGTTCGGTTGCTTATTTTCTTGTTGGTATATTGTCACTTTCCATTAGAATGTAAGTGAGCTCTGTGAGACAGGAACTTTGTATATCAGCCACCTCCAATGCCTTCCCAAACATCCTCTCAACTGCCTTTTCACTCCAGCTGTTGTGGAGGCCATGAGCTGCTCACATGTACAGCCTGAAGGCACCTCTCCTCAGCTTCCCTGAATGCCTCTCCCTTTCTGAGGTGGCATCTTTGGGGCAGAGATGCAGTGCCCCATCCCTTCTGACATATGCATGACCCTGAAAGTGCAAGGGAGTCAATACCTCACGGGGAACACATGACCAATGAGGAACAGAAGCTGCTGCATAAATCCCTTCTCTTCTGACACTCAGGTTGGTGATTCTAAGGTATGTTCTACACGGCTCCTCAGTGGGTGCCCAGAAGGAACCAGATACATTTGTCTGCAGTGTGAGCTGCCTGATAATGAATCCTGGGCTTTCCCTCTTTGCCTGCTTTATTCTTTTCAATTTTCCATTCCTGCTCCAGAGAATAATATCCCAAAGTAACTGCCAGCAGGCCCTTACCTCAGGCTGTAGTTTTGAGTGAAATATATGTTAAGGCTGACTGTCTCCTTATTCACTGCTCTATCCCCCAGCCCCTGAAATGATATTGGGCACATAATAGATATTATATGAATAGTTTCGGTGACACTCTCTTGACTAAGTAATACCATTTCCCATCAAAAGGAACAATATAGCACACTCATTTCACAATGTCTACAACATTGAAATAATCTAATCAAACATTTCTAAATATAAGACATATTCTTCATTCTGATGAGCTTCTCAACAAATATTGGGCTCCACCTACAATCAGGCACTAAGATTGTTCTCAGAGACAAAGGTAAAGAGCTCTCTTCTCCCCTCATGTCATTTCAGCATTATCAAAGAGGGGGTGACCTCTGTAAGTACAAATATCTCAAGGTATCTCAAGGACCACCACCAATTGGTACCTTTAGATCCTGTGTGAAGTATACAGGACTAAAGAAATTAGCAGCTCAGGGCCAGCCGAGTGGCGCATTGGTTAAGCGCTGGTTTTGGGATGCCAGCGGCCCCCGTTCGGATCCCACATGAGGGCCAGTGACACTGCCCTCTACAGCTAACAACAGCTCCACCTGGAGCTGGGCTGTGCGAGCCCCGGTGATGGTGTGGCCTGCAGCCCCTGCTACAGTGGGCTGCCACAGGCTACAGTGAGTGGCCCGCAGCCAGCGTGAGCGGCTGGCAGCCAAGCGTGAGCTGCCAATAGCCGCGGTGAGTGACATCCAGAGGCCAGCGACCTATCTGCCTCATCCGGGAGGAGCGCAATGACGATACCAACAGTGAAGCAACATCCTCCGCAACTGAAACCGAAGAACAAAAAGACAGCAACTTGTCTGTTCCCCTTCCCCGATTCCCCAACGCTGTTCCCCTCTGCCAATTCCCCAATAAAATCTTAAAAAAAAAAAAAAAAAAAAAAAGAAATTAGCAGCTCATAAGATAGCAGACAATATGTACCTTGTCAAAGTGAATACAAAGTTTAAGACATTTCATAGCTGACTTGTCAAGGCTTAAATCAACTGTAGAAAATAAAGAAATTCTGTCATATGAGCCTTGGAATTCAATAACAGTACTTGAGATAGAAATAAGGGTGACAAATCTACCTCTACCAACGATAAGATTTTTTTCTCTGATAGCCAGAGAGTTAAAGGGTATATAACGCTGTCATGGTGGGGAAATGAATATGATAAAATCTCGGTCTCTTACATATACGTACCTAATATTAAAAAGTATCAGAAAAGCCACATGCCACTTTTGCCATCACTAGTGGCTTAGCATTCACTGCAGTTATTGCCCCCTGAGCTGCACTACTCCAGACTTTGTAAGCCAATTTCACCCCAGCAGAAAACAGAAGGCAGACTCAGAAATGATAATTGAGTAGAGTTTAATATAGACTTTATTTACAAAGGTGTGGTATGGGATAGAAGGAAGAGCAAGGAATAGTCCTGAGGGCTAGCAACACTGAGAAGTGATTGCCTTCCCTAGTTCTGAGGGAAAACGGGAGAGGGCCACCAGAGAGAGTAACTGTAGGGAAAAGGCTTCCTGATAGAAATGTGGCCTTCATTACACAAGTGCAGACAAGCCATGGGACCCCTCAGGTAGAAACTGGGGGCATAAATATCTCCTTCCCCGGGAGGAGGAAGGAGAGTTATATTTATGTGCACCCATTTGCTGAAACCAGAGGTCAAGGGACCTCATTTATACAGTCCACACAGCCTAGCCTCCCAGACAATGAACATGAAGGATCAGGAGGGACAAACAGGCAATATACAGCATACTAGCTACGTTTGTTGGTCCTTGGTTATTAGAATAGAAACAGCCGCAGGTTTCTTTGCTGGCCAACCTGTACAAGGGCAGGGCTCACCATTGAGTGCCCCGTCTCCTGGTGAGGGGGCACCTCAGAAACTGCCAGTCAGAGAGTGTGCAGCAGGGCGATGGATTGGAGCCAGGTGAGGACCCTTTACTTCCTTGGAAAAGGGCTTCAAAAGATGCCACTTCCTTCAGTGTGAGGCGTGTCCTCTCACGGGAAAGAGCTCCACCTATTGGCAATGCCTGCAAGAGGCTCTCGTAAGAGATCTCATGGAAGAAAACAGTTGAAATCAGGAGAGTTGTGCCATTTTGTTCTGCATATGGAGTGACTAAGACATTCTTTGAGATGCTAACTACTAGAGAAAAGTGCTTAGTTCTTGCTTTTAAAGACTGGCAATGGATGAGCATCCCTCAGTTCCATTACATCCATCATCGCCTTGTATGTGAAGAGCATTCCCTGTGGAGACCAACAGTTACCACTTAATAGATCTCCTCTTTTCATTCAGTTTCAACATTCCAGGTAGGACCAAGGTTCCGTTAAGAAAAGATGAAATACTGCCATTTTCGACAACATGGGTGGATCTGCTAAGTGAAATAAATCATATGGGAAAGGACAGAATCACATGATTTCACTCATGCATTGGGTATAAAACAAAAAGAAACAAATAAACAAACAAACTCATAGACACAGAAAACAGTATGGTGGTTACCAGAGGAGGAGGATGAAGAAGGTAAAGGGGGTCAAATATACAGTGATGGAAGGATACTAAATTTTGGGTGATGTGCACACAATGCAATACACAGATGATGTATTCTATACTAATACTGTACACTTGAAACATATAATCTTATTAACCAATGCCAACGCAATAAATTTAATCACAGAACAAAGCAATTGGACCAAAAAAAAAAGGGGGGGGGGAGTGAGCACAGGTGTCAGCCTGAAACACTTACTTGGGAAAATCCTTGGATTTTTCCAACTTATCCTTTACCTTTATAATGTGGGAAAGAAGACTGGAATGAGGCATATAAGGCCATGGAAATACTCCTATCATCTATTAGAAAGAGAATAAGACAATCAGAATTTGACTGATTTCCAGGTAGGCGGCAGGACCCCATCACAAACTATGAATGAAGATTTTGTTCATGAATATCTATCCTGACAGTGTATAACACCAGATGGTGGTGAATGGTGAATGTCTGTGCAGTCCTGGATTCTGACAGCGGTTATCATGGTTTGTGCTAAATGCCTTGGCCAGAGATATTGGAGACTACGGGTTTTAAAAACATAATTTCTTGGGCCGGCCGAATGGCACATTGGTTGAGAGCTGGTTTTGGGATGCCAGCGGCCCCAGTTTGTATCCCACATGTGAGGGCCAGTGAAGCTGCCCTCTACAGCTAAGATGGTGAACAACAGCTCCACCTGGAGCTGGGCTGCGAGCCCCGGCGATGGTGTAGGCTGCAGCCCCTGCTGAAGTGGGCTGCCATAAGCTACAGTGAGTGGCCGGCAGCCAGCATGAGCTGCCAATAGCCACGGTGAGCGGCCATCCAGAGGCCAGAGATCGATCTGCCTCATCCGGGAAGAGCGCAATGACGATACCAACATGGGCCAGTGAAGCAACGTCCTCCTCAACTAAACTGAAGAACAAAAGGACAGCAACTTGTCTGTTCCCCTTCCCCGATTCCCCAACGCTATTCCCCTCCCCCAATTCCCCAACAAAATCTTAAAAAAATAATAAAATATATATATATATATATATATATATATATATATATATATATATATATATATATATATAATTTTTTATGTAGGGATTAAATGGTGTAACATATTGTATTGATTCTACAAACGTGGTGGCTTAAAAATAACAGAAGAAATGACAGAAATTTTTTCTCTCACAGTTCTGGAGACAAGAAGTCCAAAATCAAGATGCCAACCAGACTGCTCTTCCTCCGAAGACTTTAGGGAACAATCTGTTCATTGGCTCTTCGGCTTCTAGGGTCTGTCAGCATCATTCCAATCTCTGGCTCAGTCTTCCCATGGCCTTCTTCTCCCTCTGTGTCATTTATTCTGTTTCTTATAAAGATATTAGTCATTTGGTTTAGGATGCACCCCCTTAAGACAGAATAAACTCATCTTGAGATATTTAATTATACCTGTAAAGATCCTTCCCCTTCTCCCATATTAAGTCACATTTACAGCTACTAGGGGTCGGGATTTGCACATCTCTTTTGGGGGGCCACTATTCGAGCCATTAGAAACATCTTGAAGCAAAATCATCTCAGAGAATTAAGCAACCTATCAGTAATGAAAAAATTGGAGTCTTGGAATAGATACTGTGGTGTGCTGACCAACTCCCTCATTCAGGACTGAAGCACTCATTTTCCCTGCTGCTGGGCGTCTTGTCTTGCTAATGGCCTCTAGCAGAGTCACTCTCCAAGAATTTCCTTTATCTAAAGAGAGCTGCAGTCCCATGTTTACACTTTTCCTGGGAACAGTCCACATGTATTAAGAGGCTAATGAGGTGGAGGTACAAAAGCCAGGCTCCTTGCCTCAATTCTGGTCAACTCTGAAGGGCCATCCCAGCTCCAGAGCTCCCCTGGGGCATGGGCTGAGGCCTCTGTTCCAAATGTGTAACATGTCAACTTCTCCTTCTTTCTCATCTTGCTTCCCTCATGCCCTTGGACAAGATGTTCCCAAGAGCATCCCAATAAGCCTCCTACAGGCAAATGTCACTAGTGTCTGTTTCCCAGAGACCTTCCCCAACACACATTCTGACATGAGCTAATCCACAGATATTCTAAGTACAGAGGGAGTCTTTGGAGAACCCTTTTCCCAATGGGTGGGGAGAGTCATTTGGATTATCAAAGGAGCATTTGGGTAAAAGAAGTCCTCACCCTCTGCTGTCTGAGCTCTCTGCTCTGTTATAATCCCTGTGATTAGAAACATGGGGTAAGAGGTATCATACACACACACATACAAGAAGGATGAAAAAATTTTTTAAGCAGAGCCATGTTTTTCAAAAATTAGCCAGGAGGCTAAGCAGGTATTGAGTGTTAGTAAGAGAAATTAAACCAAAATCTTGTATTAAACAAGATTAGAGACTATGATTTGAAACAGGAAATGAAAGCAAAAAGTCCTGGATGATGAGAAAAGAGGTTAAGAAAAAAATCTAAGTATGGAAAGACAAAAAGGGAAATGAGCTCCTGGTTAAGAAGTAGCCTGGGCCCATAATAACGTGGGACTGAAACAAGCTTTCCACAGTGCTGGGTGTGACAGTGGAGATGTGCAGAGTAGAGTTGGTGGTTCACACCACCACCACACAACCTTTCAAAGGATGTGGTTTCTTAATAAAGACTGCTGTGGAGGGACAGGAAGTAGCACTCAGCGTGGCTTCCAGAAACTTCTTATCTACACTCCGTGGAAGGATTTGGTAGAAATGGATCAAAAATCTTTCTACTGGGGATTGATTTGCCAGGTTGGAATCTCACACTCACACTTAAACCTGTGCACAGCAATAAAGAAAAATACCTGTATTAATTTGGAGCAGTTGAGTGTAGAACATGGGCTCTGTGGTTAGATCTGTTGCAGTTCTTGGCTCTGCCATTTCCTGGCATGGAGACCTTAAACAAGATGCTTAACTTCTCTGAGCCGTATGTCCTGTCATCTGTAAAACAGATGGGTGTGATGATTGATGATCTCTCAAGTGCCTGGCACCAAAGTAAACCCACTGCAAAATTACCTGTTATTAATACAAAATGCATAGTACTCTTTTTGTGTGTTTTTTTTCTAATGATAACAATGACCTTTTGCCAAAATGTTAGTTCGCATTTATTGCCTAAATCTTTCCTTGATGAAACCAATTTTAATTTATTTTTCCCATCTTGTGTCAACTGCAGATTCAAAAGAGCTGGAGAAAAGTGATCTTTGCTCTGGTTCATGCCATCCATCATTAACTGAAGTTCCCAGCTATGTTTTGAATCCCTAACACAGACAGTGATGTATGGAGCAAAAGGTAGTCAAAAAGTGATTTTTCAGACAAGAGTTTGAGCTCATAACATGAACAATTTAGGAAATCACATTTTGCCTTAAAAGAGACATTGGGGAATGAGAAAAGTGAGAGAGAACATTACAAGGTCATCTTTCTAAGCAATGTCATGTGTAGGGTATGGTCAGGAATTTAGGGCTTGGATTAAAACAAATGTTAGTTTAAAATCTGGGATCTGCTAGCTATTATTTAAATGACCTTGGTCAAATAACTTAACTTCTTTAGCCTCAGTTTTCTTACATATAAAATGAGGATGGCGACGGTATATACATTCTGCAAGGCTGCTATGAGAATTCACTGAGCTAGCATACGTGAAAGCACTTGGTAAAGACTCTGGATCACAGCATTGCTAATAAAGCCACAATGATGTTCATAAAAAGAAGATGCAAAGGAGGGGAGACAAGAAAAGGAAGACTTTCTAGATATAGCTCTTCCCCAACTCAGTGATGTTGGAACAGATAAGCCATTTAACTTTTCTCCGCTGGCTTGCATTTCCTCATTAGTAAAATAGTAAACTGCTAAAGACTACACAAATGAAAACAGCCTTCTAGTTCATTGATTCAAGACAAGCTTAATGGTCATTACCAAACGACTTTTAGAGATGCCCACATTACAGCAGTCTGTAGTCTGCTTGGCCTGCCATTCAGTTATAAAGTATAAGATATCCATGAAATATACAGGAGATGATAGGCCATATATAACATAGAAAATGACAATAATTTATATGGATGAATACCTTAGTTCTGGCTATAACTAAGATGCAATTTATAATCCCTTAATGCTTCCCCACCACCACCACCACCACCACTAAGGAAGCTTTTTCTCTGATCCTTAAAAATCAATGCTACAGTAAATTAATCATAGCCTGCTGTAGTGATTGGATTAATGGAAGATCTTTCTAGGGCTTACAGAAAAGCCTAAAGTAAACAGCCACCCAATATACAGATGTACTGGTTAGGGCATAGAGACACTATAAGAACATATAAAATTCAATTAATAAATCTACTTAAAAAAACTATTAAAATGGAAGAGACTGGGATCTGAGATTCTCTAGCCTTTTGCCTCCCTAGTAATTTTGCTCAAATCAAATTTAGTTTTATTAAAACTATAGATTCCATAGAAGTCATAGGCAAGTTGGCCAATGCACCTGCCCAGATGTTTCCTGGAATGGTGTAGGTTCTAGGTTATTTAACCTCAAGCAGATGAATGCCTATATTTCCATCAAAGTCATTTGTGAATTCAACTTAGCCCCAGATTTTTCAAGTTTTTAAAAGTTTTCTCAGTAGAGAAAGTTTGTAGCACCTTGATACAAAGGAGGGGATAGGGCTGGCTGAGTGGCTCAGTTGGTTAAAAGAAGGCTTAGAGCACGAGCTCTGAGCAACAGGGCCGCCGGTTCGATTCCCATATGGGCCAGTGATGCTGCACCTCAGCTGAGCTTTCACTGACTGCCAACAGGTGGCAGGATGGCTCAGTTGGTGTAACAACAAGATTGCCTGTTCGATGGTGGGCTATGCCCACCAGCAACTAAGACTGAACAAGTCACCTTGAGCTGAGCTGCTGCCTGAATGGCTCAGTGGATAGAGCGTGCACTCTTAACAAGTCTGCTAATTCATCTCCCACATGGGATGGTGGCTACACCCACCCACAACTAAGATTGAATCTTGAGCTTAGAGGCCACAAACTGCCCACGGGAAGCCAGATGGCGACTGGTGCCCTCCACAATGAAGATTGAAGAACAACAACTTGGCTGGTTCCCTTCCCCAATTCCCCAACACTGTTCCCCTCCCCCAATTCCCCAATAAAATCTTAAAAAAAAAAAAAAAGAAAGGAGGAGATAGCTAAGGAACTCAGTCTCCATGAATTTACATGGTTCAAAACATTAGGCATAAAGGTTCAGGGACTGATGAGTCATTATGTACTCAGAGGTGGTCACAATGTTCTGATTTATCATGTTTTACTTTCCCCACCCCAAAGTAGGTGACAAAATGGGAATAAAGCAAAATGAATCTATTCTTATTAGATTGGGGCCACAATCTAATATTGGGTTTAGATATTGAACTTCCTGACAGCTTCCTGTATTGTCTGCTTATTGCTTTCAAGGGAGCCAGGAATGGCCTGGGATAAAAGTGTGTCTAGGATGTGAGACATCTTAAATGGATGACACAATTTCCCTGGGCTCTGCTGCCAGTGGAATTCCCTAAGCAAGTTAGTGTTTATGCGTCAGTAATATTTGGGGGCTCAGTGGAAACCAGCAGGAATGATCTTTGCCTAGAATAATGATGCCATAAAAGAAAGTGGGAACACAAAGATGAATCCTCTTACTGATGGTATTTGCTCAGGTTTAGCACTGTCTATCTGAATGAGGAGCTTTCTTTTTTTTGGTTGAGAAAGACTCAAGGGTTCTTTCTGTACCTTTCCTTTCAGATTTTTATTGACTGTCCTTGCCTCTGATACTTCCCTTATACCCAATCGTGGGATATTCCTCTTTCCTGTATCAAATGTGACATATGCCCCAAATCCACATGTTGTAGAGTTGGTTCTTTAATATTTTCTGACATAAACTTGATCTGTCTGGCTCAGGGCCTCAGTGAGACAAACTAAGAAAGCACTCTCTTCTCTTTGAGTTACACCTGAGCCTTGGTCTGGCTTTTCTTCTTAAAAATGTAAGTCTGATGACACGGTCATAGAGAAAGAGTAGACAAACTTAAATCAGAATAAAACCTGAAAATTAACAGTACTTTATTAAAATGGAAGTACCTGAGCTAGAAATTGTAGGTCGATGGGCATGTGGGGAGAGGTGAGCATGCATACCACCACTTACTTAGAAGATGCCTACTTAGAAGATGGCTTCTAATAGCTCCATCTAAGAGTGCCGGGCCTCCTGACACAAGCAACTGATTGATCTCTCTGCCCAGCAGTGCCTTTTAAGAAGACCAAAGTCAGTCTTATACCTACTCCACTGGGACTCCATTACTGTCTCAGCAACACACCAATAAACTGACTGGTTCAAGGGTTCAACTGGCTGGAATGGAACACTGGCTTTTCCCGATGCCAACTTCCCTTGCTCAGAGGGTGGGGCATCTGGAAATTAGTTCTGATTTTTGTGGGCAAGTCCAGGGCAGTAGTTTTCTGCTCCCAATCCCCACTTCCATACATATTTGTGTGGGCATCTCTTCTCCATATTCTTTGTAGTCGATTCAACTTTCCATTCTATAATATTAGTTTTCCTAAAGTTCTGTTGTCTTCTTCTCTGTCTACCCTTCTTGCTCTGTTTCTCAGTATTAAGTTCAAATAGTCAGTGGCAGAGGAATAGTGTGCAAAGGCTGAACTTCAAGGTGGGAGGTAGAGAGAAGAGAAAATTCTTTTGAGACAAAAGGCAGAGTTGGGGGTAGCAGGAGAGGGAAGCAGGTAATTATTTAGGATAGGATTTTTGGTAATATAGCATTAATTTAGTGCTGAGGGCAAAGCAGAAAGTAAAGAGGAAGAGACCAATAATTCAAGAAAGAGGGGAAAAACTACAGGCAAGTGTCTGGGATTAAGAAGGCTGAGATCCAGCCCACAGGTGGACTGATCAGGCTGAAAAGGAAAATCAAGGTGATTCTGTTTTGATAAGGGAAAAGTATTGTGGTAAGAAATTATGGTAAAATTGGGATGCGGAGAGTAAGAAAATTAAAAATAAAACACATGCTTGGCCACCAAAGATGTGTCCACCAAAGATGGCTGCACCCTGGCGAGTTGTGCAAAGGTTGCAGTGAGACTTAGCGGCTGAGGAAGATGAGAGGAAATACCAAGAGCTGAGAGGACAGCCTAAGGCTCCCCTAAGCCTAAGGTTCAATGGAAAATCATGAACCAGATTATACTGTCAAGGAAAACCAAATTTTTGATATCATAACCAGAAAAATTAACCAACTACCAGAAACAGAAAGGGGTCTACTTGAACATGAATCAACATACATTGGATTTAATGCTGCTCTCTGTGGCCTAATAGCAAACACTCTTTTTTGGCATGCCTTAAATGTGACACAGGCTCGTATAGTGGCAAGTTTACCAATGGCAGTAATCCCATTTTTGGCAGCAAACATATCTTACAAAGGTTTTGTAAGTTTACCATTGAATACAGGTTATTTGAACTGTGAAATCTGTACCGTAATATGGGGTGGATTAGTTGGTCTTGCTTTTGGTGGTCTGTACCCTGTTTTCATGGCTATACCTGTGAATGGTGGTTTAGCAGCCAGGTATTCCTCAGCCCTGCTACCAGAGAAAGGAAACATTTTAACTTATTGGATCAGAAGCTTATCTTTAGAAAGATGTTATTTTCCATTTTGCTCCAGACTGGGTTTGCAGCATACCTTGGTTCTAGACAATATAAACTACTTATAAAGGCTCTTCAGTTGCCTGAACCTGGCTTAGAAACTCAGTGATTGTTAAGCAAATCTATACACAAAAATAACCTTTGTCTAATGTTAGGAGTAAACATACACTGTAATTTATCACAAGGTACAATTCTGGGACCTACAACAAAATGCCACCCAGGGCAATAAAAGGCTAATAAATACTAATAAAGGCTATCCACTTAAATAAATAAAAACACATACACACACACACAAAAAAAAAACACAACAAATAAAACCCAACTTCAGTTTTGAGCCCCAACCTTGGATGTAAATAGAAGGTGGGTCATTTGTTGAAAATCAGTGAAAGGTGCCCTGAGGAAAGTGAAACAGGAAGATTTGGGTTATCAACTGGGTGGATGGTGACAGGAGGTCAAAAGGATTCCTGAGTAGAAATTAGAATGTGGCTCAAGGTGACAGGTTGACTTTGGACTGGAATCAACAATATTTTCTGGCAGGGAGCAGGAAAGGAGAATATGTGACAGGTAGCTGAAACTTGGCAACGTGGTAACATCAGGAGGCTCAGAGGCCCAGGTACAAAAGAAGAGGGAAGACAATTAAATTTGCTGACTATGGAGTATATAGGCAGAAATGGAAACTGAAAAACTGGCTGAAAATGGGGAGAATATGAAGGTTGGAGGGGAGAAGATAAGGAAGTAAGGAGGTCAGTTTTCCCTTATATTGCTCACCATTCCCACTGGTTTATAATTTGGGCCCCATTTCACTATTAGAGTTACAAAAAAACGAAACAAAACAAAACAAAACAAAAAACCAAGGACCTGAATAAATACCCAATTTAAAATTTAGCTAATCCTTATCCGAACAGCTCATCATTGTACAAGCGAACATCAATATATATGGGAAAATGAACTTTGTTAGAAGGAGACTACATGCTATATTGAGTAGGGTAAGGAGAAAAAGAGCTGTGGCTTCAGTCTAAGATCAGCAAACCAGGAACCACAGGCCTTTGACTTGGGGGCCTGGGAGTGAGGGATGATCCTTAGATTAAGCAGAACTCCAAAGAACAACCTTTGCCTACCCACTTTTGCTGTGTTATGTCTTATAGGTATCTGGCATTGAGGTAAAGAAATGGTTACAAAATTCTGTCTAACCTCTGACCCAGGATCATGCTAGTACTACTCAATTAGGAACCAAGAACTGAGATTCTGTAGAGAAGGGAGAGGGGAATTGTCTGATTAGATCAAGAGTTCACATCCAAATACAAATGGTGCCAGACCTTGACTGTCTCTGTCTTTGGGCACCTGCCAAGTTTCATCCCAGGAGGTCTTTATTTTCTTTTAAGAGATCAAAAATCAATCACTTAATTCTTGGTGAGGTTAAGGTGGAAGATTAGAGGGGATTAGAGTCAATTATAAATACAGTCCCTTCTGCCATGCTTCCTGGGGATCAACAGAAGCTTGTCAGACCTCTCATTAATGCAATTATTCTCACAAGTCCGTGATACTGTATGTGCATTATCTGTTGGCCATACCTGAGTCCATACTGAAACTGAACCAGGGAAATTGAGAGAACAGAACAGGAAATAAAACACCTGAAAAATCTCACAGCCCCAGACTGGAAGGACTCTGCCTATAGTCAAGAAAGATAGGTAGACTGATAACTAGAGAGCTAGATAGCTAGACAGACAGAGACCGGTAGATAGACAGGATAGATAGATAGATAGATAGATAGATAGATAGATAGATAGATAGATAGATAGATGTTTATCTTGGATCAGGACTGGCCAGGACTATTAGCTTCTGGAATTGACCAATCTAAATATGAACATTAGAGTAGCACTTTCTGAGCTAGAAGTAGCGGAAACAATGGTGGTAGGGGTGGGAGATGAGAGACAACTGAACACTAAGTAAATGATAGATAGCAGGGGCCAGGAGGCTGCTGAGCCTGGAAATACTGGTGCCTCCTTCACACATGAAAAGGCCCGGCTTCAGTGTTGTGGCAAATGTGGTGAACGGCACATCGGCCCAGCTGGTTCCTCTGCCAGAGTAAAGTCCACATGAAGCAATTCTGTTATTCAAAAGAATGGGTAAGTGGTTCACAGATGTCTTGTTTAAATATTTGCCAGGTGCAAAGTGTAAACTGGATTTTGACAGCCTAAAGTCTTTACTGTGTGACCTCAGAGTCATTTCAAGCTGTTTTTGCATCTTTTATAAATGTTTATTGAGGTAATAACACCTTTACACGTTTCTTTTTAATAGTTCAGGTCTTTATAGTGGTGTTTCATTTTTAAAGACTATTTCATGTTTCATTTCATAAAATGGGAGAGAATTATGGTTAAAATTAATTCAGTCTCAAAATCGGTATTTTAGTCATACAGAAAGTCAGAAAATGCAAAGTCATGACTCCCTGTGCTACTACAATCCAACGTTCTAGCAAATACTTCAAATTTTTCATTAGCATGTATGACATTCATTTCTTCCTCTGCTAGCACAATGGGCTCAGCTATGTTTGCTTCGGGATTTTAAACTTGGGATTTCTGCCAGAATTTACATGATTAAAAACACAGCATTAATTTTGCCTTAATACTTCGCTATGTTTTATTTTTATTTTTCCTCTTTAACAAAGAAGAGTTAGTGAGAGCAGAAAGGGGAGAGGGCCATTCATCTGGTAACTCAGTCAGAGACTGAGGTGCTCCGTGAGCCTCAGGGAGGATGCTGAAGGGAAGCATGAAATGAAGGGCCTATAGCAGGGCTCAGATATGTTGTTACCAACAGTCATTCTCCACTGAAGTGGGTCGGCTGGTTAATTTACAGGCAAGAGAGCCTCTTCCCTCTGCAGGATTATAATAGACATTATGCTATCAACAGCACTGGATTTAGAATCACAAAACCTGAACTTGAGCCCTATGTCTGTCATTTACTAACTCTGTAAACTTAGGCAAATTATCTTGCCCTCAGTGTCTGCTTTCTTATCTGGAATGAGAATTCTCCAGTGTCTTCTAACTAGAACAGAGGCTTTCCTGGATTTTTAGAGGGGTCAGATGAACTCACAAAAGCAGCAGCACCCAAGACAATGCCTGGTGCATGGTAGACACTGAATAAATATTGGGCTATTTTCTTCCTTCCCATTTTAATTAATAAAGGATGGCTTTTGAGAAATTGTTTCTGGCAGTCACATTTCTAACTACTTTGAGCACTGACAGGGGCAATATCTACGTAAATCACTGTATAACCATTTTCAAAGCACTATCAATCATATACTACCCCAGTAAAAAGGGGTCGGATCTTGGCAATCTTCTTCTCCAATTCCCCCATTTTATAGACATGGAAATGGACCCAGAGAGGTTAAGTAAGATAGCCAAGGTCACACAGGTACATGGTAGCACAGTCAGGACTTGAAGCCGGTCTCTTGACCCTGTTACCATTGTGATACTGGGTAAAAGAAGTGCATGTTGTCAGGGTGCCCGTGAAATCTGAGGTGAAGGGATACTTGCAAGTGTTCAGTCAGCTTACTGGGATTAACAAGTGGTTCAACCTGGCATGTCCTCAAATCACAAGAGAAAAAGGAGCAGTGAATCTGACCAGCAGGTGAATACTTTCAGGAATTTATGCAGGGGCTGAGTGCTAACACAGAAGCTAACCTAGAGCTGTCCTCTTACACTTACCCCATGGCCCACGCTGGTCTGACTGCCTATATCCTAAACAGCTCTACCCCTTGGTAGCAAATGACAGTCTAGACATGAAGGATGGCATCAAAATAGACTTGGAAGACTTCCAAGTTTAGCCTACACCATCTTTCCCCCAAGGCATATATATCTTCTTCAGATTGGATTCATAGCCAAATGTTTAAAGGCAGATAGTGTCATGTGGCACACCTCAGGACATACCCATCCAGCTCACTGGTGGGCTGTACAGAATTTTGATTAAGGCCATTTGGGGAGAACTTTTAGAGCAATGGTTTTCAGAGGCCAGTCTAAAGACCTGTGCCAGGCTGGCTGGCTGCGAATCTAGGGAATCCTCTGGAGAGAAACCTTTAAGACATAGAGATCCCCCCAGGCCTCTCCATGGAGATCCACTTTCAGGCAGTCTGTGGTGGAACTTGGGCATGTCTAGTTTTCAGAAGAGCCTTAAATGCTCTGATATGCAACTATCATACTAGCTCAGGGTAGGAGCATTTGGAGGAGATAGCAGGGACTTGAACAAAAGGCAGGTGGGTAGGCTTCCAAGGCAAGTGCCTCCCCTCCTGAAGTGATGTAAAAAATGACGGATAAGTATCCTCGCTCACTCTGCCCTACAAGGAGCTACTCTTCCCTCCACAGCAAAACCTAATCTCCCACCCACCAGAATCGAGGCACACACCTGGAGTATACTTGTGCTTAGTATTTCACTTTGCCTTGTGGGGGTACCTGTCTGTTCCCTTCATAGGGAGTAGTGAGTTTTTTTTTTTTGTTGTTGTTGTTTTTAGAGGGCAGTGTCACTGGCCCTCATATGTGGGACTGAACCAGGGCCGCTGGCTTCCCAGGCCAGCGCTTAACCACCGCTCCACTCGGCCGGCCAGTAGTGAGCTTCTTGAATTGAGAATGGACACTATGTGTATCCTTCAGTGACCTGTGTACCTAGCGCTATTGCTGGCGCATAGTAGAAATGCAGTAAATGTTGGAAACATGAGTTAATATCTCCTTGCTATCAGGAAATGGCATCATCTCAGCTTTGGCTTTAGGAAAAAAGGATGTTGACATGCTCGGGAAAAACCTCATGTCACTGAGAAATCTGTGATTTATTTTTCCAGGGAACTAGCAGACTCAATCCCTGAGCAAAATCAATTTCCATGAGACAAATCCTAACCTGACAAGTGATGTAAACACACACAGTGTCACTTCAGGAGATGAGCCATGTAGCCCTTGGGCCTTGCATATGGCTTCTATGATTCTAAGAGTGATGCAGGCAGTAGCTTTTAAACAAACACAGATGCTGATCTGGGAAGCAAAATGAGGTTAAAAGCTGGTAAGACCACAGTCTACAATAAATCAGCCCTTAAGTCAATGGGGATACTTCGGGAAGCGTGTCGTCTTCTGAAGCAAATTCATCTTCAGCTGCTCTGAATTAATTTTGGGATTTATAGAGTTGGAGTGGAAGAATGAGAAAACAATTAAAGTGTCAGCTTACACTGGCACCCAAAGAACTTAAGTGCATGGGCATGAGTTCCTTGCCATGATCCAAGAGACAATTCTGCTTTTTATTGAAAATAAGAATAGTGAGGTTCTCAGCTGAGCCTAAAATCTGTTCCTTTTGGCAGTGGCTCAGGCAAGGCTGGCCAACTCTGGCCAACTCAGAAGTGGATCTACCAGGAGTTTATGGGACCAAGAGTAATATTGGTAAGAATTCGTCTCTGGACAGGAGAAAGACAGGCTTGGCTTTGCAGTGAAGCCCCAGGCTCCCACAGTGAGTGGGAATTCTGCATACATCTTGGTGTCTCTACTTCACATTTATCTCCTTAGTCCTCATGAACATATAACTTTGTCTATGGCGGGGAGAGCCATAGGGTGCGGATAGGGTGGTGTGCAGTTCATAAGTATGGAAATAACTACAGAGTGTGTACAAAGCTGCACCTAGTCCAGGCTGAAATTTAGTATGTTACTTCTGTATCTTTCCAGCATCACATGAGTAGAGAAACAGTCCACAGCTACTCTGATGAAAATCTATCCTCGCCCAAGTTTTTAGCATCCCCAAATTCCTGGAAGTCTCTCATTCTTGCATCCTAACAGAATTCTCCCATCTCCACAGTCTTGTTCCTTCCACCCTGGTCCATCAGCTTCCTCTCTCCTCTGCATGCAGCACTCACACTATGTAACTGATATCGCATATCCCTCTACTGTGTGCCCTTACCCTCAACCTGGAGATATGGTTCTTTTTCTTGATTGTTTTCTCAAACAATCCACTTAGATTTGTCCTTTATCTCTTCAGAGAGGAGGGAGGAAAGAAGTTAAGTGGAAATAAAAAGAAAGGAAAAAAGCTGGGAACATCTGTGTGTTAATTTTATCTCATTACAGCTGTTTCAATAAAATCTCTGTAGAGCTTGCAACCCCAATCACCCTTTTCTGATAGCTCACTAAGGCAAAGAGAAAGGATCTTTACAGTTTCCCGCAGAGCCCCACACAGCTTTGCCAGGAATCCTTGACAATCCATATGCAAGAGCAGCCCCAGTGCAGGTGATGGTAGCCAGAGGAAGTGATAGCAGTATACTGAGATGATAGTGACATATTGTGGCAGTAGTGTCTAATAACACGCTATGAAAGAAGCAGTACCAGAGTGAGGCCAGGGTCAGGCCCAGTGGCAGCACTAGGGCCCTGTGGAGGCCGTGATCATACTCACGAAAACAGCAGTACCCTGTGAGACAGAGAATGACTGTGGGCTCCCCCAGTTGACGAAGGGCACCTTCACACGGGTCCACAGGCACGAGAGGGTTTGGCAGCAGACATCCCTGAGTGAGTCTGGAGCAGAACAAGAAAAGGGTACATGCCTTTTGGTCAAGGGGACTTATCTGAAGTACATGTGAGATACCACTTAGAAGCTGGGGAATTGGTGTGGGAGTTGATACTATAATAGCAGATAGCAGCAAGAGCCGGTGAAAAACAGGCTGTTAATGTCGCTGTGATTCCCTTGTTTTACGCTCTTCGAAAGAGTAACACAAATCTCGGAGTGAGGATGTATGATTTGAAGACACCTAGATTACTGACAAAAAGTAACCTCAGTATGTAATTCAACCTGACATACTGGTATCCAGGTTTTCAAAGAAAAATCTAGGCAGAAAGTTCCTCTTTTTAATACGAATTATTGTTTGGAAGTCCCCAGGAATCTGTGATCAGGAGCCCTATATTACTTGTATGTCCACTCTCTGGTTCACTGTTCTCTTAAATGTAGGATCTGGAATATATCCCCTCGATATACTCATAGACCCATGAAGATATGCTTGTAGTCTTCAGGCTGAGTGCTTGGAAAATAGATAGAATCATTATAGTGGTTGTATTGTAAAAAATATAATCAAGAATAGGCTTCTAGTATAACCTACATTTCCTTGGCTAAAGATGAATAGATGGGTGGATGGATGGATGGCAGGATGTGCGAATGGAGCCTAATTTGTTTTAATACTCCAAAAGATCTATAATATAGCTAAGAACATCATGATGTTTCTTTGGTCATTGGAAAGGCGTTTCCTTACTTTCTATTCTTTAAGCATCACTAATCCTACTACATAAAGAAAAAAAATATTGGACTAGAATATCCATGAGCCCTCAAACATGTCCCTTCACTTCTTCTCATCCTAAATTCCTTATTTATATAATCAGAGAATTAGATTACATTGTCCCTTAAATCCCTTTTAGCTCTAAATTTCTATGATTCTGCTTTTCTTCTTTTGTTCTAAATTAGGTAGAGCAATGGTTTTCCAACTTTTTAAACCAGTGGTGTCTTTAATCAATATGGTATTAACTGTAATCTATTAAACAAATATAGGCAGAAGTTCTGTGAATGAATTGTGGATGGAAGGCAGATTTTACAGTTCCTTGGTGATCTCCCCATCCTTCAAGCTGGCCCCTTGAATGTTCCACAGAGACCAATTTATAAACCACTGTGCTAGGGAAGTGGGCACTAGAGCACTAGAAACTAACTAGGTGCATTTGAAGTGGTGAGTTAAAAGCCAAATCTTGAATGCATCCATAGATTGGGGTGCTAGTGGTTCTGGTTAGTTCAGGGGTTATCTAGGAAGAACATCAGTGATTCAGGGAACTAGAGGAGAGGGAACTGAGTCCACGAAACACCAATATTCTGTCCTCTACAGTTTCAAGGCCAATTTTTAAAAAAGTCTTTTGTAAACGTCACACTCCTTGAAAAATGAAGACACAAAGAGGGGAGCATCCCTGGAGGAGTTTTGGGCAGACAACCTTACATCAGACTCAGGGGAAGAAAAATGCATTTTAAAGTTTATTGAGTAGCATGATGCAATGACACATCAATAACAAGTGCCTGTGGCCACATTTTTAAATGATGGCTTGGAATTCATCCCCATTGCCCTCCTCCCTCCCTTTCAAAATAAATGGCAAATAAGGTTGAATGAGAAATGTCATCTGTGCTTTCCCATTCGTCTTCCATCCAATTCAGAAATGAAAATTATGTTGATGTTTTATTTTGGCCATCTTTTGTTAGACTCCTAACTGCAATCCATCATGTCCTCTAAAAATATTAGCAATTCCTTTTGACCTAGTAAAAGACAGTGAGTTTCAAACTGACTCGCTGACGGCGTAAGTGATAGACTATGGTAGTTTGCAGCTATTTTAGGTAAAGCCTGCTCTTGACATAACTCTGATGGATGGTAGTAAAGTACACAATGGGAAAGAGGAAAAGAAGGCAATGAGAAAAAGTAATCATGATATTTTCCCCACCTTCCTCTCTCATCTACTTCCCCACAAGAGAACGGTATGTCAAAGAGACCTTCAGTAAGAAATTTATAATTGTTCCTTTATTTAGCACAGCTCAAGGCTGTAACCGACTGTATCATCAGAGACTCTGCAGGAAAACTTGTTGAAATAGTTATCGAAAGTAAAGGATAGAGAACAGAAAAAACAAAACTTCTCCGAAATGATGGCATTTCCTGCAAATGAGAATTACCATCCTTTCATCCCTCATCTAGCCTTAATCTGTTTTATCTCATCTTCAGCTTTGTTTAAACTGAGGAAGATGGGGGCCAGCCGAGTGGCGTGGTGGTTAAGAGCTGGCTTGGGAAGCCAGCGGTCCAGTTTGGGTCCCACATATGAGGGCCAGTGACACTGCCCTAAAAAAAAAAAAAAAAAGAAAAATTGAGGAAGACGGTATTATTTTAGATTTGGGGCAAAAATGTCTCCTTAGCAAAAAGTAAAAATTAAAGATTTAGCATAATTTTTCACAATATATTTTTCTATTTATTTATCCAAACATTAAGAATGTATGGGGTTCCTATATACTAAGCATTATTAAATGCTGGAGAGAGAAATAATGAGTAAGAAAGGATTCTTCCCCTCAAGAAACTCATGGTTTGATTTTTCTGTATTGAAATCATAGCCTTGGTGTAGATAGAGAATTCTAAACAGAATATATAGTCCTTAACAGGAAGCTTAAAGTAAAACCAAAATAAGTTGGGATGAATAGGAGGAATATAGAGAAATATCAGCTAATTCTTAGTTTTCTATTATAGCTCAGGTATTTATCATTATACTATATCTTCTAACAGGCTATTATTTATATATCTGAAGGCCATTTACATATATTAATTTTCTATCTTCCTACATTGTTATTTTATTATTTGTATTAGTTTTATCATTGATTCCTTTGAGTTTTATATGTATTTTATCATAGTCTCTCAAAAAACATGTAGCTTTGGTTCTTCTTTTCCAAATTTCATGTCTCAAATAACTGTCTCTTGTCTAATTTTATCAGTTAATACCTGTAATATGGTATTAAACAATGGAAGACATGGTAGGCATCTTTAACTTATTCCTGATCCTAGTGGGACTACTTCTAGTTTCCCTATTAAGTAAAAATGTGAGTTATATATTTTTAAAATAACTCATATATATAAAAAAGTGAGTTATATATATGTATAATTTGTGTTAAAAAAGAATCTATTTTTATTTTATTAAGTATATATTTTAAAAATCAGGAATGGGTGTTGAATTTTGTCAAAGGTCTTTTTAGTATCTATAGAAATAACTTTATTATTTCTCCTTAGCTATTAATGGTAGTGAATAATATTAATAGATTTCCTAATATTAAAACATCTTGGAACAAATTATACATTCCATTGGAATCTGTGTGCTGGTGTTTTATCTAGAATTTTGGCATCGATCTTCAAAAATGGAACTGATTTTTAAGTTTTCTTTTTATATTTTATGTGACTTAGGCATCCACGTTACACTTGCTTCATTAAAGAAATTTGAAAGTTCCCCTTTTTTTTCCATGCTCAGGGGCAAGGATGTTAGAATACCTTTGAGAAAATGTCTGGATCTGGTACTTCTTGTAGAGTAATTCTATCATAGCTCATTGATTTTTCCTGTGAAAAATTTTCTGCTTAAGCCTTTTATCTCAACTGAAACCAATTTTGGTATATTGTATTTTTGTAGGAAGCTGTCCATTTCATTTAATTTTTCAAATATATTTGCATAGAGATGTACAGAACAGTCTCTCATAACTTTTAAAATTTGCTGTTTCAAAATTTATTTCCCCCACATCATTTCTTATTGTATGTGTCTGTGTTGTCTCCTCTTTTTCTGTGTTTGATTAGCTAGTGGCATGTCTAATTTGTTAATTTTTCCCAAGAACCAACTTTTTGATTTATATATTATTTTTACCATATTTTTGCTTCCTATTTAGTTGATTTCTAGTTCTATATATATATTTTTTTCTTTTCCTCCTCCACCTGAGTTGGAAGTTCAGTTCATTTATTTTCAGTTTAAAATTTTTATTTATGTATTATAAGTGTGTAAAACTATGCATTTTCTTCTGATCACTGCTTTAATTGTATCTCAATTTTTTTAAGGACAAGTTTATGAATAGAGTATTTACTGAGTTTTTATCTGTATCCAACTATTTTTATATAGGTTTGATACTTAGTAGATAGGCTTTCTATATATAAACTCTTGGCTCACATTTTCTTTTCTTGAATTTCTTAAAATTGTCCTCCCACTGTTTTCTTGCTTGGGATTTTATTTGCATTGTAAGCAACTTGGACTTTTTGTGTAGATACTCAGATTACTTCTATGTATTTAAATAGATTTCTTAGACTAGTCTTATGAGTTGACCATTCTGGGTCATTTTATCCATGTACACAATGAGCCTTTTCAATCAGAGATCCAAATTATTATTTACAAAAATTTTCTTGGATTACAGATTAAATATTTATTCTCTTGTCCATTTCCCTGTTTCTGTTTTTCAGAAGTCTAATTACTTGTCATGTACAGATGTCTAATATTCTTGCATAGTTTCCATATTACTTTCCCTGTATTTTTTATCCTTTTCTTTCAATTTTCTATTTTCTTAATTCTCCTTATATTTTCAAGGAAATTCACTTTTTCTTGGTGGCTTTGACATTATTCTTCCTATATAAGATAATTTTGCCCTTTTCTTCAATTTCTCCTAGGTTTATTTATTCTTCACCATATCTTAACTTTATTTAATTCTGTTTTTCTGATTTAATTTTTTTTTCTTTCTGTAAAATATTGAAAGATATTTCATTCAGGACAAGGGATCTGTTTTACATAGCTTTGTGGGGAGAATTTTCACCAGGAGAAATGTTTCTCTTCTCATTGTTTTTCCTTGTAGCAGTTTTGTATGGATACTATCAGACACTTTTATTCATTGTGAAATGTCTTTTATTTTTTTCTTACCAGTCATAATGTGAGGGGGTGAAGTGTTTGGAGCTTTCCTAGTTTTCTGGCTCCAAGAGGGCTTTCTTCTTTTGGTACAGTGATGAAAACATTTGTTTTTAATTAATGGCACGTTTTGGGGGTAGATGATAGGCTGGTGTGTTTTCTAATTTGAGGAATCTCTTGTTTGTATGTGGGTCTTAATTCCTATTGCCTGCTGCCTTCTTTCCTTTTATCTCCAAGCCTCCAGCGAATGTCTCTCCTGTCCACATTGCCTGTGCTCCCCTAGAAATTATACCTTACAAAGATTGCCAAAATTTATCCTTTACCCTTTAAGCCATTTCCTTTTGATTCCTCAGTAGGAATGCTCTGATCCATTTGGACTCAGACCTGTTCTAAGCATTTTCACATTCAGATGGGGGCTCTCTTTTATGGGGGTGATTTTATCTGTGTTCTGCCATCCTGGTTTCTAATTTATATTGTTGTCCCGCGCATCTCTATTATGGTGTGACTAGAGCTGGCTTTGGAGTATTTTAGAACATTTATTCTCCATTTACACATATAATTTGATGCACTGCACTCCATCTCCTAGTATTGCTATAAGAATGAGCACTGGGTGGATTTATTTCCTCTCCATGTGGATCTGTATGCTTTCAGACAGTGTATGGAGATTTGGATGAGGAAACTGCAACTGACCTACAAGAACCCAACAGTCTGTAATTTATCCTTGATTTCCTCTTTGATCCAGTTGTTTTAAAGTGTTTTTTTTTTCTATTTCAGGTTGATAGGAGGTGTTTCTTTATTTAAAATTTTATTTATTGCCATACAATAGATTTAAATAAATTCACAGATGGACATATGACATCAAACTCAAATTATGTTTGTTTCAGTGTTAATGATATATTTCATATCATGTAACATAATGATATGTTAATGGTACTCTTATACCATGATTTTCCCCACTCTTTCATTCTTTATTTCATTTACCTCATTTAGTTAATATATCTTCAAATAGATTTCTCAGGCACAGTAGATAGATGGTATATTTTCTAAGCATACCTAAAAGTTTGTTTTTTCTGTTGCCTTCATACGTAATGACCACATTTTCTCACTCAAATTCTTAGGTTACAACATTTTCCATTGTTTTGTGGTCGTCTAGCATTCAGTGTCAAAGGAGTTTAAGATGTGTCTGGTGCTCTTCCTTTGTAAATAACTTGTTTTTTTAGTTTTCATTTTGTTTCCTGGAGTTTAAGTATCAACGTTATACTCACTTGTTAAAAGAATTAAGTAGATTTCCTTTTTATCCATCTCAGTAAACATTTTAAGCAGCATTGAAGTTATCCTTTCCTTAGAGCTTTAATAGAATTCCCTTGTGAAACCATCAGGGACTGGAGCATTTTTAAAAGATTAGCTGTTTGATATCTTTCTCTATTTTCTCTATGGTAATTCATCTGCTCAGATTTTTCTCTTTTTTAAGTCAATGTTGGGTATTTATGACTGCAAGGAAAATCACCCATTTCATCAAGGTCCTAAAACATAGTCTCTTAAAGCTGATAAAATAATTCTTATAGCTATTATAATTATTTGGTAAATTTGTGCTATCACCATTTTACTTAATTTAGTTTTCTATCAGTCTATCTATTTTATTATTTTAGTTTTTGTTATCAAAGAGTTAGCCCTTTGGTTTATTTGTTCTACCAATCTCTGATTTCCAGATCATTAATTCCTACTCATTTACTAAGGGTAGTTATTTTTATTATTATTTGCAATTCCTTTTTCTGATTTATTAAGTAGGTTCTTAATTTCTACATTATCTGGGCTTACAAGTCCCATGCAGTCATGCATCGCTTAATGACAAGGATATGTTCTGAGAAATGCATCATTTGGTGATTTTGTTGTTGTGCCAATATTATAGAGAACACTTAACACAAACTTAGATGGTATAGCCTACCTAGGCTAGCTGCTCCACAGCTACAAACCTGTACAGCACATGACTGTACTGAATACTGGAGGCAACTGTAATGCAACAGTATTTCTGTATATAAACATATCTAAACATAGAAAAGATACAATAAAATATGTTATTAAAGACAAAAGTGGCACACCTGTATAGGGCACTTACCATGAATGGAGCTTACAGGACTGGAAGTTGCTCTGGGTGAGTCACTGAGTGAATGCTGAGTGAACGTGAAGGCCTAGGACATTTCTGTAGATACTGTAGACTTTATAAACACTGTACACTTAGGCTACACTAAATTAAGAAATAGTTTTCTTCAATAGTAAATTAACCTTAGCTTACGGTAACATTTTTACTTTATAAACTTTTCATTTTATTTTTTACTTTTCGACTCTTTTGTAATAACATTTAGCTTAAAACACAAACACATTGTACAGATGTACAAAAATATTATCTTTCTTTATATCCTTATTCTATAAGCTTTTTTCAATTTTTAAAATTTTTAACTTTTTTTTTCTTACTTTTTAAACATTTCTGTTAAAAACTAAGAGACAAGGACACACATTAGCCTAGGCCTAGACACAAGGTCAGGAGCATCAGTCTCACGGCCTCCACCTTCCCATCCTGTCCCACTGGAAGGTCTTCAGGGACAGTAACATGCATGGAGCTGTCACCTCCTGTGACCACAGTGCCTTCTTCTGGAAGACCTACTCGAGGACCTGCTGAGGCTCTTTAAGAGAAGGTGTTACTCTTTTCAGAAATATGTCCATGGGGGTTTGCTTAATTTCTTTTTTTCATCATAGATTTGCATGTAAGATAATGCACTATGAATATTCCTCTTTGGTAATGAAAACCTTTCAGTGTTGAGGTCCATGTTTTTAAACTTCTTAAGGAGCTTGTTGAGGTCTGCAAAAGCTTCTGCTAAACACTTCAGTGAGAAATTTTTTTGGGTGGGGGGGTTCTTTTTTCTCTCCTGCAGTTCCCTTTTCTCTCACCTCTTCTTCAGCTCTGCACCCCTGTTCCAGTTCCTAACTCCTCGTTGGTAAGTTCCTCAGGAGCTGTCTAGGAGCTCCTCATGTTGTCCTCATCCACCCAGGTTAAAGCTGTTTGTCAACTCAACCTCAGCCTCACTGATTTTTACCACCTCCTTATCCTTGCAAAATCCTTTAAGTCATGGAAGAAACTCTTAGGTGTCTTCTTCTAGATACCATTTATACAATCCTTGGCGACATCACTCTAAGCCCAAGCAAGTTATTGATTTTGTAATCCTTTCAGAATTGCATTAATATCTTCTCAGAATCTTCATCACTTGCAGCAATAGCCTGGGCATTGATCTTTCTCAGGTAGTAGGCCTTAAACCTGTTATAACTCCTTGAGTCATTGCTTGGATCAAAGCAGTGGTGTTTGGAGGGGAAAACACCACCTTGACATTGGGAACAAGATCACTGATAAAAGGAGGATGTCCGAAAGCATTGTTTTCTTTCTTTCTTTCTTTCTTTCTTTCTTTCTTTCTTTCTTTCTTTCTTTCTTTCTTTCTTTCTTTCTTTCTTTCTTTTTTTTAAGGAGGGCACAGCGCTAACCAACTGAGCCACCCTGCCTTCCTCCGGGAGCATTATTAACAATAAGCAAAGTCTTGAAAGCTATGTTATTCTCCAAACAGTATTTCTCCATTTCACTGGCTCAGCAATTCAGGTGGGTATCTTGGAGGAGGAGCTGGGTCATCCATGCCTTATTATTGCTCCTGAGGTCCACGGGCAGTGGGTGCTTATTGAAGACCCTGGGTTCTCTCTGTGACAGGTCACAAAGGGTTTCAGTGTGTAGCCTGCAACATTGTCCCCAAGCAAGACTGTTGTCCTGTCCTTAAAGGCCTTGAAACCTGGCATTGATTTAGCCTCCTAATGGATGAGAGGCCTTTCAGTTATCTGTTTCCAGAATAGGAAAGTTTCATCCATATCGAATATTTGCTCTGGCAAGTAATTTTCCTCCATCATCAGCTTATCTAGAATTTCTAAAAATTCTTCAGCTACCTTCCCATCAAGACTTCACAGACTCACCACTCACTTTCACCTTATATAATGAATAATGATTCTTGAATCATTAAAGCCACCTAGGGCTAGCAGTAAATTCAACATCATTGTCAGCTCCAGCCTTTTCTTTCAATTTTGCAAACAAACTTTTTTGTTTTGGCTGTGATCCTTATGGTGCTAAGAGGGATATGCTTCTGTGTCTGGTCTTCCATCCAGATCATTAGAAGTTTCTCCACATCTTATATAGGCACTTCTTGAATTTTTGTTAGTCTTGTCTTCAACAAAGCATTTGCTTTGATAGGTGCCATCACTTACTTTGTTCTTGTGTATGTTTTTTTTTGTTGTTTTTTTTTTTAGCTGAGCCATTCTGCCACCTGTTGGCAGCTCAGTGGCATCTCAGCTCGGGCTGGGCATCGAACTGCTGTTGCTCAGAGCTCAGCTCGCACTCTTGAGCGAGTTCTTAAACAACTGAGCCATTCGGCCGGCCCTCCATCACTTTGTTCTTGTTCTTCAAGATCATAGCTATGGGGGGATGGACATGCCTGACTGCTGAGCAATAACCATCACTGATTCTCCATCTTCACAGTCCTTAATTACTTTTCATTTTGTTTCCAGGTTGATCACTCAATGTGGCCTCTTACTGGCAACATTATCAGTGGATTTTGTATGCTTAGGGACCATAGTGAACAAAACAATATGAGATTAAATCAAGCACATAAGAAAATGATGCAATCACGAGACAGATGTCTGAGGCTGCTGTGGCATACCATGACATGCTGTTTCATCGCAGTTTTGTTTTTTTTTAATATGTAGAAAGAGTACACTCTAAAACAACAATAAAACACATAGGATAGTAAATACATAACCAGTAACATAGTCATTTATTATCAAGTATTGTGTGCTGTATATAATTATATGTGCTATACTTTTATATGACTGTTAGCACAGTGGGTTTGTTTATACCAGCATCACCACAAATGCATAATACACTGTGCTATCATATTACAACTGCTATGATGTTCACTAGGTGATAGGAATTTTTCCATGCCATTATAATCTTATGGGACCGTCATTACATATATGAAATATCATATGCGGTGCATGACTGTATTATGGTCTATACGCATTATTCCCATATTTGCATTAGTTTCAGATTTATAGCTAAATGAATCAAATGTTGACAGACTTCTTTATATAGGATCTGCATTTATATCTTGGTTAGCTAAAATTTTTATTGTGTTTTCAAGACAGGCTGAAAGAATCTTAGATTTAGCACATTCCAAATTATTTGTCTGCTACCCTTATATCTTTTTTTTAATTTTTTTAGAATCTTTTATTATTATTAATAGTTACAGATGTACAAAACAATGCAATAGTTATCTTTTTCACCCCTTACAAAGTGACTCCCCATCCCCCTCCCCTGACCCCCCCACCCCTAATATCATACATATCTATTACAATTCCATTGATTCCATCCCCACACTATATTCCACATCCCATAACTATGTATGTGTTAAACTATAGTCAACATCTAATATTCATCAGTGGCAGCTTCAGATGTACAGTGCAGTAGTCAGGCCACTACACCGTCAATGAAGTGGTCTCCCTGACAAGACATGAGTCCATCTGGTCCCCTAAAAAAATATTCCCAAACCGTCTCTTCTGTCTCTGCGGTAGTATTGTATTACCAGTTAGTGTTTCCTTGTCCCTTCCCCTTCTCCCTCATGCCCATCCCCATCCCAGCCCTCATCAGTTTTTCCTTTGTGTCTCTAAGACTATTTCTGTTTATTTTGCTCATTTATTCAGTTCTTTAGATTTCCACACATAAGTGAGATCATATGGTATTTGTCTTTCTCTGACTGACTTATTCTTAGCATAATACCCTCTAGGTCCATCCGTATCATTGCAAATGGTACGATTTACTTCTTTATAGCTGTGTAATACTCCATTGTGTAAATGTACCACAGTTTCTTAATCCAGTCATCTACACTAATTTGAAAAAATATATGCACCCCAACCGGCTGAGTGGCGCGGTGGTTAAGCACTGGCTTGGGAAGCCAGCGGCCCCGGTTCGGTCCCACATGTGAGGGCCAGTGACACTGCCCTCAAAAAAAAAAGTATGCACCCCTATGTTCATTGCAGCGCTATTTACAATAGCTAAGACTTGGAAACAATCGAAATACCCTTATATCTTAATGACAGATTAGTTTGATATAAAATCCTTAGATCACATTTTTTTCAGGAGAATTTTATAGCACTTTTTTTTTTTTTTTAAGATTTTATTGGGGAATTGGTGGAGGGGAACAGCGTTGGGGAATCGGGGAAGGGGAACAGACAAGTTGCCGTCTTCTTGTTCTTCAGTTTAGTTGAGGATGTTGCTTCACTGTTGGTATCGTCATTGCGCTCCTCCGGGATGAGGCAGATAGGTCGCTGGCCTCTGGATGTCGCTCACCGCGGCTATTGGCAGCACACGCTTGGCTGTCAGCCGCTCACGCTGGCTGCGGGCCGCTCACTGTAGCCTATGGCAGCCCACTGCAGCAGGGGCTGCAGCCCACACCATCACCGGGGCTCGCACAGCCCAGCTCCAGGTGGAGCTGTTGTTAGCTGTAGAGGGCAGTGTCACTGGCCCTCATGTGGGATCTGAACCGGGGCCGCTGGCATCCCAAAACCAGCGCTTAACCAATGCGCCACTCGGCCGGCCCTTATAGCACTTTTAAAGTTAAAAGTTGCTGTGAAAAGGTCTAAACTGAATCTTGTTTTTTCCCCATAACAGATGACTGGCTTTTAGTGGTCAAAGTCTTCCCTGCTTTTCTTTGACGATCATAATTTTACCGGATATATTTATTAGATTTGATGATTTTGTAAACATTTTTCCCATGGAATGGTGTACCCATACAATCTGTAAATTAATGTTTTTAAAACTTTTTTTGGCAACATTACAAATACATTTAAATATTTTCTGTCCCATTATTTCAGATCTCCTTTTTCTGAGTAGGCGGCACAGAGGGAGATACAAATTTTATGTATATTGGATTTCCTTTGTCTATTTTCCACATAGGTAATCTTTCTAGTATTTTTTAAATGTTTTTATTTCATTTTGTTCCTTTTCTTCAAATCTATCATTTTTCTCCTTTACTGTGTTTTCAGCAATTTCTAACATTCTGCTTCTAATGTGTCCTTTAGAAGAGAATATTATGATTTTAAATACTTTTTGTTCCCTTTTTCCTGGTGAAAGCTAATTTTATTTCCTTCTGTTGCTATCTCTCCCTATCTTCTCACTTACTTTAGAGAAATGATTTAAAGATAATTAAGGTTCTGATTTTTAATTTTTATGGGAGTACATTTGCCCATATTTATTTGTTCTATTAAACATTTTTAGAATTAGTATATTTTATGTATAAGTTTTTTTTCCATATTCCTTTCGTATGTTTATATTAAATAGCTTTATAATGATCCTGTGTTAGTTCTTTTGATTTTATTACTATACATATTTGAGGGAAGTTAGCATGTCCTGGACCTGCTATTCACTTTAAAGCTTCCTATTGGTTAAGGACTGAGACTATGTTTAAGCTTGTAGAAATTCTTCTTATGATACAGAATTGTGTGTGTGTGTGTGTGTGTTCTTTTTATTTTTCACTCTCCCTAACCCACTGGAATCAATCTGGAAGGTGGTTCACGATATACAAAGTCTTTTAATCCCTTGCCTTTCTGATAGTCACCTCCCAGCAAATATGGCTTCACTTTGTGATTTCTTATTTAACCTTGATATCCCTGTTGCTTGAGATATTGTGGCAACACAAATCTAGAGAAGTGATTGTTAGCTAACAATATTTCCATTTTCGTTATTCCAAACCGGAGCTCATTAGTTAGGAGTGCCAATTACTTTGGAGATCTATGCTCTGACAGCTTTAAGTGACATTTACAGATATGAGCATATGTCCTAGATTTCTTTTGTAATGCTATTAGACATTTAATATACTAAGTAGTTCTTTCTCAGACATATTGGTAAGTTATAGCTGTTTCCTGGTTTTGTTGCATATGGCGATAGTATTCTTGTTGTTCATTTTCTTTGTGTGGCATCTATGAGTGGAAAGGAGAAGCCACTATCTTTTACAGCCATTTTAAAATGGAAAGTACTTTCCATTCATAATATTTTGAGGATTTAAAGTAGAGGCTTCTAAAACTTTCATTGGTTTATTATAGAAAATCATATTAAGAATTTTTCCCTTGTGAATATTCACAAAAATGCTCTCTTTATTACTGACTAATGTTGGTCTTCTTTCTGTGCTGCCTACAATAGACACATAAATGAAGTTTTAGGATTTGAAATCAGAAAGGACTGTTAGTATGTTTGAGGTCTCCACACATCCTGGGGATCTGGAAAATTGTTTCTCTTACCTCAATTTATCATTGTTAGACAGCAGAATTTTGTGCAAGTTTCCTGGATCTTTTCTTGCTCTGTCAAGTTCTCTTATTAAACAATGGGTTATGGTGCAATTTATAACATTTCAAACAGTGGAATTACATGAAAGACTAGAGCTTCCAACCTGCTCTGTTAGAAGCTCTGTTCCAAGACTTCTAACAGTCTTCTTGTCTCTGCCCAGGTTTGGGGGGCAAAACATCCTATGTTTTATCACATCTCTTCTTATCTCTATTTATTGGGTTGTCAGAAAAGTCATGACACATGTTTGAGACAGATGGCACTAGTTCATTTTTGAAAGTACTAGAGTCACTCACATCTATGTTATTGCTATGTCATTTGACAGCTGACAGTTCTAGCTTCATTCTAAAAAAAAAATTGAATGATTTAGTTGAGTTTTGGAGATTTTACAAGTTGAAGATGGAAGACCAAACTGTGCATTTTTGCCAGATTTTACTGTTTTACTTCCATAAGGGGAAGAATGCTCACCAAGCTTGTGAAAAGTTGCATAAAGTTTACAGTGACAATGCTCTACAGGAACGTCAGTGCCGACGATCATTCACAAAATTCCGTGCTGGTGATTTTGATCACAATGATGCTCCTTGGTCAGAGAGGCCCACCAAAATTGATGACGACAAAATAAAGGCATTGATTGAGTCAAACTCACGCTACATGACATGAGAGATTGCAGGAACATTGAATATCCATCATTCAAGCGTTCATGACCACCTGAAGAAGCTAGGATACATAAGCAAGCTTGATATTTGGGTTCCTCTCAAAGTTCACTTGATGGCGCATATAAACATCTGCAATATGCTCATTAAACATGAAGAAAACAATCCTTTTTTGAAGCAACTGATAACTGGTGATGAGAAGTGGATTGTTTACAACAATGTGGTGCACAAACGGTCTTGGTCCCGACGTGATGATTTGCCTCAAATGACATCAAAAGCAGACATTCATCAGAGGAAGGTTATGCTCTCAGTGTGGTGGGATTTTAAAGGTGTTGTGTTTTCCAAGCTCCTACCAAGGAACCAAACAATCAATTCCAATGTGTATGTACTGTTGGCAATTGGACAGTTTGAACGAATCCATCATCTGGAAATGTCCTGTGTTTATTAATCCATTGCAACAACAGGAGACCACACACAAGTTTGATCACCCGTCAAAAATTATTGGAGCTTGGATGGGATGTGTTGCCACACCCACCATACTCGCCTGACCTTGCGCCATCAGACTTCCACTTGTTTTGCTCTCTTCAATGAAAACGCCTCGTGTGGTATAACGTTCAATTCAGATGAGGCTGTAAATCAGCACGTTGTTCAACTTTTCACAAATAAAGACAGGTCCTTCTATGAACAAGGAATTATGTAGCTCAATGAAAGATGGCAAAAACTTATCGAACAAAATGGGCAATATATCATTGATTGATGTTTTTCTTTATATAAATAAATGACCTTTGAAAAACAAAGACAGGGCCAGTCAAGTGGCATGTTGGTTAAGAGCTGGCTTGGAATACCAGTGGCCCCAGTTCAGATCCCACATATGAGGGCCAGTGACGCTGCTCTCTATGGCTAAGATAGTGAACAACAGGTCCACCTGGAGCTGGGCAGCTGTGAGTCCCAGGGATGGCATAGCTGCAGCGCCTGCTGCAGTGGGCTGCCATAGGCTACAGTTAGTGGCTGGCAGCCGGTGTAAGGTGCCAAGAGCCACTGTGAGTGGCCATCCAGAGACCGGTGACCGATCTGCCTCACCAGAGAAGAGCGCAATGGTGATGCCAACATGGGCCAGTGAAGCGATGTCCTCCACAACTAGACTGAAGAACAAAAGGAAAGCAAATTGTCTATTCCCCTCCCCCATTCTCCAACGCTGTTCCCCTCCCCCAATTCCCCAATTTTTTTAAGAAAAACAAAAACAAAAAAAAACATGGGCAAAATATGTCATGACTTTTCTGACAACCCAATATTTCCTTTTGTGCTGTGTTTTGGGCATTACCATTTTAAAATGAGGATAACAAAAAATATAACAGGGATAAGTGTGGAGGGGAAGAGAACTTGGCTCTAATAATGGAGCTACAAAATTAATTCCTCTGGGTTGGAGAATGGCCACCTGTTTTTCTCATCAGTTCATCTTAATTGTTTCAGGATTAAGCATTTACAGAAAAGATGCATCAGTCTTTCCTAACCTAGGTTCATCTGGCCTGTTCTGGTTCAGAGATTAGAGCATATATTGTACAGTTCAAAAATGCATTTCTTGAATTTATCTCATGGTTGAAGCAATTAGTTGAGATTACACTCAGATTTGGCATGTAGCCTTCTCTTATCTTGAGTTTACAGTGATGCTGCTAGCATTTCTTTTTTTTTTTAACATTTTTGTGTTTTCCTGGGTATTTTAATGGGAAATTTGGAAAGATGTCATAAACATGTCGAGCTTGCCACCTTATTAACTTCCACATTCACACAATGAAACCACAACTTAAGTGCCTTAAGAGTAGGAACTCATCTATCATCTCCAAGGCTCTTTATTGAATAAGTGCCCAATAAACATGTTTTGATTTAGAAGTGAATAAAATCAAAGTTAAGTTGTCCTTGGTTTTTACTTTAATATGCTAATAATTAAGTTTATATTATCCTAGTACTGGATATTTTGAGTACATGAAAGTGATAAAATTCATGTTAAAAATACATCTATAATTCAGATTTTTGTTAACTTGTACAAATCTTATTGTAGTTGAAATTTCCTTTTTTTAAAGAAAATCTGACTTATAAATAAATGGAACTTTTAAACGACTTGGAAATTGTGTTCTTGTTAACTACAAATAAAGTTTCCGTTAGTTCACTCTACCAAATTCCTCATAGCATATGGCAAAACATTCAGCTCAGTCATATTCCTAGTCAGTTAATTACAAAATTCCCACTATTGTCAAGAGACACATATGGGTTAATGGAGCACCCAAATCATATAGTTCATTCCAGGGATTATTTGCTTTACCTATCAGTATCTTTGCTTCTTAGAACCATGATGACAGTTAATATTAGAGGGTCTATTTTAGACCATCATATACATTGTGTAATATCATCAGATGCTATACCTAGATTGTGAGTTGTCCTTCACTTATATCATAACTACCTAAGGCAAGGGCTATCTTTTTTTTTTTCCTTTTGCAATGACTTATAGGCACCAAGAAGTGCTGTAAGGCCCAGCCTAGAAGCATACTTTAAAGAATGATTCTAGAATTGAGAGTCAGAGAACCCGTATTTAAGTTTCTAGCTCTGCTATTTAAGACGTATGACTTGGACATGCCATCTACTTTCTTTTATGCTCAGAGGGTGTGTAAATGAAGAAATACATTTAAATAAGCCCGATAAACTATAAATACACTATCAAGCAATAAACTACATCAACTGTGTATAGCTGCTCTTCAGGTGGATGTCATCCATCTGTGATCAGAGCCAGGTCAACTGAACAGTTGACTGGAATGTTAAAAAGTTACATAGAATGTAAAAAGAGAGAGATAGGTTTATTTACAATAACGCCTGGATGGGAAGAGATGAGAGTGGGTCTGCATGTGTCTGGGAGGAATATTTTGATTAGCCATTAGGGTGTAGGAACAGACAGATGATGCCTAAATTGGTTTCTTAGGAGGATCCAGCAAGGTAATGCCAGCCTTTGTTTTGCTGAGTGGAGCACAGAATCTGGGGTTGCTAACGGGGGCCCCCTTTCTTTCCCTTTTCTTCCCTCGCACACCTGAGCTATCCCTGTAAATAAATGCTGAATCATGAGTTAGAAAAATATCAGTTTTAAGGGCTAGCATGTGAACAGACTACCTGGGACATGCACAGGATGTGATCAGGTCTTCATCATGGTAACATTTAACTGCCCAGTCCCATGAGAGTTGCAATAAATGACAGCCAAGTGTATTCGACGTTAAATTCCCTCAGTTCTCTATCTTCTGGCATTGCTTGTTCTCACTTAGATCTCTGAGGTTCATTTTCTAGCCTGCTGTTCTAACTCTGCCTTTCAGCTTTCTGATGAAGTTACAGCTCTTGAAATATCCAGTGGTGGCTTCCTGCTTGATTCATTATTAATGAGGTTTTCAAAGCCCCTCTGAGCTGGGGCCAAATGTCTATGGTGGTAGGCCTGGACAGCTCCTAGGAATTACTCATCTTTTTTTTATAGGGATTGGTTGCCTGACATGCTGATGACTTTGCCTTATGGGTCACCCCTGGTATACTTTTAGGTAGAAATACAGACCAGAGTAGATGCCACTGTTGGGGGTCTAAACATTTTTTTTTTATTACAACCCAAAAGATATTTTATAAAGGCTGACAGTATTATTTTAGTTTCCCTGAAAGTTGTTTTGATTCTATGGGCCTCAGAGCAAGCCCTTTAGAGAACAGAAACTATTTGTTTATACAGTCAGGCTTTGAGGATGATTTATTATATATTCATCTGAGAAAACTGCAACTCAGGCAATTCAGGACTTTTAACTTTTTTTTTTTTAAACTTCCGACAGCAATGGGATATGTTTCCAGACAAAAGCAATGTCACTTGATGAACAATCCACTTGTTATTTATCTTTCTGCTTTTTGGTTACAATGCTAGGTCAGCCAAGGACATCTCCAAATGGGTCCTATTATCAATGGAAATGAAATGGTGCATAGCACAGAATATGCTGTCTTCAATTATATTCTCAAATGAGATAGAAAATGCTTCAATAACCCTGGAGCTGATAACTGATTTAAAATATTTTTCTACATATAATTTAATTTAATCTTTGTCTTGTATAAAATTTATAAATTATCAAAAAGATATAAACATAGATGCTGGGATTAATTTGCGTGATGAAAGATGATCTTTTTGGCTTGCTTATGGTTTCGAAAGCCCCTCAGGACTATGACCTCTTTTTGTCCACATCTTAAGGCAGTTGGGAGTCTATATGTAGTACACAGGAAGGTAAAGCCATAAAATGTAATATAAACAATATAAATGTGATCCTATTTCTCTCTTGCTTAAAAATCACTTTAAGACTCTTTCAAGTTTTCAAGGAAAAATCCAAATTCCTTCATGTGACATACGCACCTTCCATGATGAGATCCTTGACCACATCTATAACTTGATTTCTGACTACCCCTTCCCAACATCCTCTCCAAGATACATGTATGTGCACACACACACACTGGAACACATGCACATCCCTAACTGTGATTATAGTTTCACTATATAATTCTGTCTGGATCTTTATATTATTTACACAAAAACAAAGCAACCCAGCCCATGGCACTGTCTCTAAGCCTACAAAATTAACAAACAGAAGACAGCTCTAGTGTTGAAATCCTTAGAGAAAAGAGAGTTAATTTACATTGAAGTAGCATTTGCTATTGAAGGATATATGATGGGGAGTTAAATAATGGATGGTTAGTGTATAGCTTATTGATGATTAGAGATAGCTTGAATTTCGGTTGTAAATCAAGCATTTATGAGGTATGTGGCCTTGGCCAATGTAACACCTCTCAGCTTCGGTTTTCTTGCCTAAAATATGTGCCCAGCTAGAATATTGTATAATCAGGGAATTACTAGGGTTTCTTTCCCACTGACTGGATGGGTTTAAGGAATTACCTTGGGGTGTGGGGGGTGGCAGAGGACAGGGATGGCAGTAAAAAACATAGAGAACTTGATGAGCAATTTCAAGTATTTGTAGAACTTGGAGTCTGGCTGTGCACCCATGAGCTTTTTTTTAAAAACTTCAAAGAGCAGAGGCAGTCAGAAAATAGGAATCAGAGCCAGGGGTTGGAAACCAAGTCAGTCTTAACTTACTGGGAGTGAACAGGGTGAAGATCACATGGAAGTGGGTGGTGGCTGGGGATAAAGTGGAAGGGACTGTGACTTGCCACAGATCAGCTCAGACAATAAAAATGCATTAACTCACAGGGTGATTGTGAGCATAGGCTATTAAAAGTCGTGTAATTTGAAGCATTTACAAAAACTGTAGAGCCCTAACAGATATTACTATTTTTATCTTATGGTATCATAAAGATGAAACAACTGCAAAAAAGTTTGTCAAGAGTAACACCATCAGGGAGCAGCAACCCAACAGCTGTCCTTCCTTTTACCCAGGGGGACATGCACTTGGCATTCACAGAAAACTTGCCTTTGCTTCTCCTCATGTCTCTGACACTCTATCATACTCAGGGCATTCACTTTCCACTTTGATCTCTGGGTGCTTTTAGTGAATCATCCAATACCCAGCCATAAAGGCTGATGTGAAAGCAGGGCTTCAGGAATTTTTCTTCAAGAAATCTCTCAACTCCTGCCACCTAAAGTTAAAAAATGTATTTTCAAAAGGCAAAGTTATTTTTTTTCTTCTCTCCTATTTGTTGAGTACTTTGTCCTGGTGGGCTGCTGTGCTTACATTCCATTACCATAAATTCAATTGTTGGAGAATTTGTTCTCAATTATTTTTGCCCTCCAGATACAATACTACATTTAGAATGGGTTTTCTTCAGCACATTGCTTGCTTCCCTTTTGTTGCTGGGCTCTATGAACTTTTCACTGCTTGCTGGATTCTATTATTCTTTTTAAATAGCTTTTCATTTTCTTAAACATTACTGGTCCCTTTACCATCCAGTAGATATTTTTCTACCAACAGGAAGGTGTTTAACTGTCAACCATAGAGAAACCAGTAGGCTGATGATCCTTCCTTTATACGAGTATATAATTCAAAGATCAGTTTGTCATTGTCTTTCTTATTCAATGATCTTTGTCTTCTTTGCCCCTTGTTTCTTTCCCCTCATTCTTCAAAGCTGCACATACTCCTGAGCAGATGTGTTATGCTGCCGCTTTCTGATAATATTAATCTAAAATTCAGGCTGCTCCATTAATGTGTCTCATTTCAGAAACAGAAAGTGAAATGTTCATCTCAAACTCATTTTTAAAAGCAGTCAATGCTCTGCACACGCAATCACAGGAGGGGGTTGAGGCAGCCAACCAAATGCATCTCCTCTGTGTAGAATGCTAAATTCACTATTTAATATGGCCACAACCTTGTACAGTAAAGATAGCCTTGATTGGAAGTGAGGACACTTGAGCCATGATTCCTGTTCTATGCCGAAATGTCTTTATTAGTTTGTCATCTTAGCACTCCTGTATTTCTTAGATCTTTCATCCTGTGAAAGTGGAACTCTGAATAATTTGATCTCTAAGGTTTCTGACAACTTTAGAACTCAGTTGTTTTGTTTTCTTTCTCTACAAATACAGACTTCCTGCAATGGCAAAGGAACAGAGTGATCAGAGAAGTCTCAACCAAGAGTATGTCTGAGCTGAGCCTTGGAAGATGAGTGTAACACTTCCCAATAGATGAAGGGAGAAAAGTGTTCTAAACAGAGAAAATAGCAGGCATAAGTCACAGAGAGGCAAATTAGCAGAGTATTTGAACTTCAGTTTAATAGCTAGTTTGGCTTTCAAGGGAAACTCAAGCCCAGGATGACAGAAAGAAGCTAGTGAATTTTGTACTATCACGTTACATCATTCACTTTGAATAGACATGGAATTTCTTAGTTTAAAAAATCAACATTAGGGCAGGCCTAGTGGAGCATTGGTTAAGAGCTGGCTTGGGATGCCAGCAGCCCCAGTTTGGATCCCACATATGAGGGCCAGTGACACTGCCCTCTCCAGCTAAGATGGTGAACAACAGCTCCACCTGGAGCTGGCTGCTGTGAGTCCCTAGGACGGCATAGCTGCAGCCCCTGCTGCAGTGGGCTGCCATAGGCTACAGTGAGTGGCTGGGAGCCAGCGTGAGCTGCCAAGAGCCGCTGTGAGTGGCTGTCCAGAGGCCCGCGACCGATCTGCTTCACTCAAGAATAGCGCAATGACGATACCAACATGAGCCAGTGAAGCAATGTCCTCCACAACCAGACTGAAGAACAAAAGGACAGCAACTTGTCTGTTCCCCTTCCCTGGTTTCCCAACACTGTTACCTGCCCCCAATTCCCCAATGAAATCTTAAAAAAAAAAAAAAATCATCATTAAATCATATCTATATAAAGGATAACAAGGGGCGAGTTGGGTAAATGGGTTTCCCAGCTCTCAGGGAGAAGGGGCTTTACCGTGGAGGCTCTAATTCCAGGGCCAGCAGCTACTATCCCCAGGGATAGTAACCTTCCATCTTGTCTGGAAGCCAGATTAATAAAGGGTTTCTGTAATTTCATCAACACAGAATTGAGATTGGTCCTTCATCTGACTGTCCATGGTGCAGCCAGAATGAAGAGCCAAACCCAGTCCAGTTGTTGGACATAGAAGCAGAACCTAAATATGAAGCTCTGGGAAGGCTAACTCCTAGATGAAAGGCTAGGAGTACAGCCTGAGGATAGCAGCAAAGATGGTACTTTCTGCACAGAAATTTTGTGGTAATTAAATTGCATAAGGCAGTTTCTGACCCATAGGATTTTGTTGTTGTTTAAGGCACTGAAACTTAAACAGTGGAGGCCTTACTTGAAAATGGATTGATTTCTAATACAAAGGGATGAGACATAATAAAGTTGGTCGAATGTTCTTCAAACACCAGGGATTTTCCTATTCTTCCTCTATCCAGGCACCATCCTTCAGGCAGCCCTCCCTAGTGCTTTGGTACTCATTCATTGTGAGACCCAGGTCCTACTCCACCCTCTTTCAGTGGTGGGAGTTGTAATACATTGAGTTTTACAAGGTGTCACCTTGACTGTGAACTAGAAGTTCCCGCCACATCCTATTTAGGGGATTAAGGGATAGTTTTAGGAACTGTAGTCAGAAAACACTGAGATGGCAGTTGGGAGATCTCGGTTTTCTTTGCAGCTTTGTCATTAATGAGCTGAGTGTTCTGAGCAAGTAACTCAATCTGTCTTGATCTGAGTTTCTTATTTGAAAAAGAGATGACTGAAATGGATGACATGCAAAGACTCCCTTGACTTCCGCAGCATGAAACCATGGCAGCACCTAGGGAGGGTGCATTCATTACTGAAGTTGACAGAAAGGATCAGCACATCATCTTAGGCATCAAATTAGCATCACATGCACAATGCCAGATAATGAACTTTCTTTCACCAGAAGGAAAATGACTAGGAGAGAACTAATAGCCATAATGTTCCAAAATCAGTCTTTCAGCCAACAAGATGCTGTTCTCAATAGCCATGAGTTTGGACAGAAAAAGCACCCAAGGAGTTAACTGGCCACCTTTGGATGCCTCAATAATGGGAACTGCAGGCTAAGTGATTCTTCTTATTACAGGTGAACTTGAGCAGCACACCTTTGTTAGATGCCGACTGTGTGTAGGTGCACTAGGCAAGTTCTCTCTGTACTGGATGTGCCAATAATGCTTAACAAATATATATATATATTTTAAACATATTCTATAATTTGGCAGATTCTCCCTAGAGTGAAAAAAAAAAGCCTCCTTTATTCCATTCTAAAAATCATATGGTCTGATGTGTAAACTAATATCTGGATCCATTAGTGTACACATTCCTGACAAGGGGAATTTAACTCAGGAATTTAACCAAGGCTTTGCATAACCATTGTGTTCTATTGTTATCCACAGTTACATTTTTGCCAAGCATTTCCTGTGCTGATGTGATTTCAAGAACTTTCCAATGGTGCTTTCTCCTGTAGAGTCTTAATTTCTATTGTTGTCTGAAGTTAATGTTATCATTCTGCAAAGCAATAATAAGTGAAGCTATGAAAAAAAAATTAGGCCTTCTTTGAAAACTTTAATATAGGTTTGATTATCAAAAGTCTGCATAAATGAAGAACCATTCATATTTAACATTCAAACATAAAGTTATTATTGTCATGGAACAGTCTATTTGTAAAATGCAATGCTGCAACTTCAGTGAAGGAGTGAAGAAAGGCAATGCTTGAAAAAGAAGTGTTAATGGGGTGTGAATCAGAATATTGTTTCCATCAGTTCTAAAAAGTGATTCTCCCAAACCATATCTCCTTAATTTGAAGAATGTTCCATTGAGATCAAGGAAGATGCACAAACAAGAATATACGTATTTTGTTTTATCCTATTTCTCAAGGGAAAGGGCAAAAAATATAGCATGAGAGATTCAAGCTAGACATTAGGAGTATCATGACAGTTAACAATGATACACTCTGGAAAGGAGTACAGAGGGAACAACTCTGTTATCTTGTTGTGGAGGTTTTAAAAGTAGGAGACCATCTCTCTAAGTGAGGTTTGAAGAGTTAGTAACTCTCAACTGTGTTTCATCATTTGAAAACTGGAGGAATCTCTGAGGTTCCTTCTAACTGAAAAACTGATACTTCTGTCATACTAAGTATATCTTTAGCTGAAGTTAGTTCTCTTGGAATAGGGACTGTTAGGTGAACTTGCCTCCTCCATGAGATTTTTGTCAACATAGCTCCTCTCATGTTCTTACTTACAGTATCTCTCCTTAGGCTGTTCACTTACTAATAGAACTCTCAACACGACAGCAACTATGACTTTTTATATCCTATGTTTAGGCCATTCATTCTTTCAGTTCTTCAATGAAGTTGATGCCATCCCACTAATCCCTCCTATTGGTTTTGTATCCCCTTTATTTTCTGGTGTCTCTAACTAAGTGAGCTTTATGGAGATCTTCTGAGTGAAGGGTTAGCTGTCTTCCCTGGAAACCCTCAGGTGTTCAGATGTGTAGAGCAGGCCTGTAGACTCATCCTTACTTGGTGCTCTGGTCCGTTGTTGTGAAAGCACTTCAGTATTTGAAATGACACGCAAAAAGCTCTGCGTGAGTCAGTATCTGGGAGTAATTGATAGGTATCAAAAGAGATGGAGCCTAAGAGGGCATTTTGTAAGAGTATAAAACCTGGTTACATAATTATCGTTACTACTGGAACTTCTTTCTTCTTCTCTCTTTTACTTGTTTCCATGGAGCTAAGACATTGTGAGTGATAAGGCAGAATGGGAACTTGACCAGTGTGGCCCATTCAGACTATACAGGAAATGAGAGTATCAGACATTTCTTTGAATAATGCAAAAGCATAAGTGTTGAAACAAAGGTATTGATAAATTAGTTTGTTTTTTTTTTTAGGGCCACAATGATTCTCCATGTGCAAGCATAAGTATGAATTAGTTTCTTTCCCAACATATTTTTACTGTCATATGTATAGTTGATGTCTTCTAGTGGTATATAGAGGCCTTTAAAATTAAGAAATGTGACAATGAAACTGCTGGTTGATGACCATTATCAAAGCAACTTGTTATTAAAGAAAATATACTGGAGCACTAAATCAAATAAACATTGTTTCGTGGAGACTCTAAGGTTATTTAAAAATATATTTTTTCCCTAACTTTTCAATATTATGATGTTGTGCTGTGAAATATTTTGATGTGGGAGTTAGAAAAGCAAATTCAACTTGTCTAAGAAGGTTGCAGTAATATTTTAAAGAAAGAAATGGATGAAACAAAGGGATATTTCAGGGAAAATGTGGTCTCCTGAAAACACCACTATCGTCCAACTTTTCCCACATTCAAAATCCACTTTCTGTCCTTTTTGTATTCATAAGACCAGAGAAGTGGCAATAAATGACTGCTGTCACTGGCTGTACCTGGATTGTGTGTAGTATATCTCAGAAACACACCTACCTTCCTCCTGATCAGAGCAAAGGGTTATAAATCTATCAGCAGAGTGATTCCCAGAACATATGGCTCATGGGGGAAAATAGCTCTCATTTAGCTCTGGCCAGCTGTCCAGAGCTCAACAATGCTAGTAACATATTTCAGGACAGATAAACTAGAAAATATATTTAGAAAGAGCAAGCTAAGAAATTTACAGTAATCTCCTTCACTAGATTTAGAAATTGCCATTACACTATGTCTTAGAGCACAATTTAATTAAATCATTCCTGGTTACCAAAGATCTGATTAAATAAGAATAATATTCACCATCTCAGCCCTTATGTAGGTGGCATTCATCTGGTTAGAACCATAACAAGAAGCATTCTGATAACTGATAAGTTCTTCAATTGCCTGTCAGATAAAATTCCTGACACTGAAAAAGTTGAAAGAGCAAGGGAGATCCATATGCATAAGATGGACCCGCTATAAATTTGCCTCAGCTGTCAGACACTTAAGCGAAAATAACTCTCATTTTAAGATTCTGAGTTCATGAATCAAAAATTAGTTAAAAGGGATCCTTGGAGATTGGCCGATTCTTTGGCTGGGGCAAGAGAAATAATGAGCCTTGAGCATCTAGTAATTCCAGAAAGAAACTGCTTTAGAAATAAAAGAACAAAAGAGAAAGAAAAAGGAAAAAGATGGGCACATGTTAAAAAGACACAGAACCCAACCTGACAGAGTTCCCAATGGCTAAAACTGGAACAATTTGAGCAACAAAATAAATAACTATAGCAATAAATTAAAACCCTATGAATCAAACAAATATCCATGTGTCCACACTAATGTAAATAAATGACTAGATAAGAAATAAATGAGGGTGAAGAGACAAATCTTCTTTAGACAAGAATTCTAAGAAGTATATATAGATATTCCCCCCTCCAGAAAACAGAACTTAATTAACCTCCTCTTGAACGTTGGCTGAATTTTGTGACTCACTTCCAAAGAAAACAATATGAAAAGGAAAAACAGCAACTTTAAAATGGAGAGACATGACAGACACCACCTTAACCAAATGATCAAGGTTAATGATCACCAGTGACAAATCATGTTGATAATATTTTTCTGGTATGATATGATGTGATGGAAAGGCCATTTCACCTCCTTGGTATGTTTCCCCAAACCCATAACCTAAATCTAATCATGAGAAAGTATCAGACAAACCCAAATTGAGAGACATTCTACAAAATATCTGACCAGTGCTCTTCAAAATTCTCAGTACATACAAAACAAGGGAAGACTGAGAAACTACTACAAACTAGAGGAGACTAAGGTGACACAATGACTAAATGTAATATGGTACCCTGGGTCAAATCCTTCAACAGAAAAAAAATATTAGTGGAAAAACTGGTGAAATACAAATAAAGTTTGTAGTCTAGTTAATAGTATTGGAATAAGATTAATGTCTTAGTTTTGACAAAGGTACCATAGTTATTTGAGATGTTAACATTAGGGAAAGCTTGCTGAAGATACAATATCAAGTTTAAATTACAAAAACAACATATTTAAACTCAGTTTTAAACTTCACACAAAGTAAAGTTAAATCCTCATTAAATGGTACTAAAATAAAAAAAAATTTAAAAAAAAAATGCTTTCTTTAGGGCCGGCCAAGTGGTGAGGTGGTTAAGCGCTGGCCAGCGTCCCCGGTTCGGTCCCACATGTGAGGGCCAGTGATACTGCCCTCAAAAAAAAAAAAAAAAGAAAAAGAAATGGTACTAAAATAAACCCATGATCACTTTCAAAGGAAAGCACTGGTTCTGTCCATAGGTGTTCTTCCTGACAACCTCTGTGAGATATGGAGTGGCCATCATGCATCTGTCCTTGTTAAGCTCCTTAAATTTTTGTAAAAGGGTGTTCATTTTTCTACCTCAATTTATTAAAAAATATATGTACTTATGTATTAATTAATCTCATCAGATTATTGCATTATCAAGTCTTGGCAGAAAGGATAATAAATTCATTATTGTTTATTTATTGAAAGTTTGAATAAAGAAACAATATTTATATAGGATTCCTTGAAGGATAAGCATAATACCCATTTCTCCAGGTACTCTGAAATCTAAGTCTAAAATGAGCCAGGTCATATCTATCCAATGCATCATGGGGATTATGCCAACCTCCTGGGCAATTGCTTTACACTGAACTATATTTTGGCAAAATGTCATTAGTCTGAATTAAGAGATACACAGACCACTCTATAAAACTCATCCCTGTGCTTTCTAGAAGGATGATGTTGGAGTTATTATTTCTCACAATACACTGTATAACCCAGGTATAGAATATTTCTTAAGCATCAGCAACAGGATTATGTGTGCTTGTCTTGAGAAATGGATGGGTTTTTAATACTTTGCGCCTTCTGGATTGTAGAATTGATTGTTTCCTTTTTGCACTGGATGCTAAAAAACTCGCAGTTAAATTTGTGGCTGGCATCAAACAAGTATTAATATATATTATGTCAGAGCATGCATCCAAACGCTAATCTCACTTTTGACTGCATTTTAAGTTACTGCTCCTTTATTTTAACCTATGTATTATTTATATCATATTGTTGAAACAGGTTCATTGTTGAGAAATTTAGAGAATGCAGAAAGACACTATTTTTTAAAGAAAAATAAAGATTATCTCATCACTCAGATAATTGTTAACATATTACAGTATGATTATATGAATATCTAGAGTTATTTTATCATGCTACATTTTATTTTCTTTATTAGGCTGCTTTCTGGGTTTTGGGGGAGGTGTATAACAAAAGATACAAAAAAACTGAAACAAAATTAAAGAAATATATTTAAGTACTTGATCTTATATTGGCTGGGTTAAATATTAACACTTTATATGAGTACTCAATTGTCTGTGTCATCACATGTGCATTAAGAATCTTTAGGTACATTCAAGAATATACTCATAATAACCAATTTAAGTAATAATAAAGATAAGGAACATTTTTTGCCTGATAATAAACATTTTTTGCATTATAATAAAGTAACCACTTAATCTTTAGTTCTTTAATTAAGAAACATCCAGAGCATAAGAATTGTATTTCTTTTATTCTTAATTGGAACTTGGAACCAATTCACCTTTTCCCTTTAATCGAAGAATAACAACATTCATTGGGTGCTCTTAAAGTAAAAGCTTAATTTGGGGACTCTGTAGAGTTTTACTAATCTCTCTAGCAGGAATCTAACTAAATGAGATATTAGAACTAAAAATAATTTTCATGTACAGCATTGTAGTAGCGTCAATGCTATAATAATGCTAATAAAAATACTTAACTTTTAAAAATAATGAAAGATACCTAATAAGAAGGGGGAACCATAGAAGAGAAGAAATAGGTTGTATAAATAATCTATATTAGAGAAATCATGGTCTTAATCTTTTGTAGCATATGTTGTTGAAGAAGAAACTCAAGAAGAAGGAGGATGAAGAGGAGGAGATTTTTAAATAATAAAGAAAACATGATTAGACACAAGCTGGGCGATTTTCATGAAGATCTAAAGAGGAAGAAAAGGATATTGTTCACAAAGGATGTTAAAGGCATTCTAAGACCACAGTAAATGCTCACTGGCTTATGGTTATTGACTTTTAGAACTGGGAGGACATCTTTTAAGCATATCTGCTTCAGTATTTCTCTTTCTCCTTCCCTTCCTTTTTTCTTCCCATCTTCCTTCCCTCCCTCCCTCCCTTCCTCCCTCCCTTCCTCCCTCCCTCCATCTTTCTCCCCAACCCCTCTCTTTATCAAATGAAGGAATTAAGATCCTAAAAGGTGATACCATCTACCCTAAATTACACAGCTGTGTGGCAAAAATAAGGTTAAAAATCTAGACTAAAGAAACAAAAACTCATAGACACAGACAATAGTTTAGTGGTTACCAGAGTGTGGGGGGGAAGTGGGGCTGTAGAAGAGGGTAAATGGGGTCAAATATATGGTGAGGGGGGGAGAACTGACTCTAGGTAGTAAACTCACAATGTGATATATAGATGATGTATTATAGAATTGTACACTTGAAACCTATGCAATTTTACTAACCATTGTTACCCCAATAAATTTGAATTAAAAAACAAACAAACTAGACTTACTGATTTCTAACTCAGTTTCCCTTTCAATTCACTGAGTGGGGACAAAAAACACATATAGCAATGCCATGATAAAGTCAAGTCAAAGGTAAACCATGGCTAACTAAACTCATACTGCTAAGACTACGTAGCTCAAGGGCCAGTTTTTTTGATGTGTGTCTAAATTGGAATTACACAGTGAAAGATTTTAACAGTTAGTAATGTCTATTTCTTTCCTGTTAATTTGCATATAATAAATGCTGAATAAATATAATCTATAATAATCTGCTAGATTATTGCTGAATTTCTACCCAGTTGTGATGATTTCATTAGTCCTTTGAGGGAGTCACTATGACCCCTGATGCCTTCTCTCCCTTTTAGTTCCTTCCCATTCTCCATGCCAGTCCTCAATCCTAGATCACCCTGTGCCCTAGAAAAATTGCTAGAAAAGGTCACACACTGAGTAAACTTCATTTTCTAGCTCAATAGCCCTTGATAGATTCAGACAGTTGTTCCTAATTAATGTTCAGAAATCCTTTTTTCTCCCTAATTAATTCTCTGGAAAATTCCACATTGTAGTTGTTGCCATGCTTCTAACTTTAGGCCTAGTTCCATCTTCTGAGCAAAGAACCCATCTGTTATTTCACTGAGAAGCTTGATGCCATTTTTCTTTTTCTCTCCCAGAAAATCTCTATGTACATACTCTGGGCACACTCCTATGTACTTATACAGACTCAACCTCTTTCCTAAATTAACTCCCCATCTACCTCCTTGTGCTATTTTCCCCTCTCCTTTACAAACCTCCAATTTTCCCTGCCTTTTCAGACTTTTTTCTATCAATAATTCCTTACATGTGGTTTGCTCAAAATTTTACTTTATTGGATCTGTCTGTATCTCAAGAATGATCAGGTCTCCAACCTCTTGAGGAAAGCATCCTTGAGTTTATTGTTAATTTAGCTGGTGCTGACCCTTGAAAAACACATTAACTGTCAATATTTGAGTTATTGCTATTGTTCAGATTGTTTGCAGATCTATAGCTCCAGTCTGCATCTTTTTCCTAAGCCACAGCTAACTTCTAGTCAATTCTGTTCAAGATCACTTTGGTTTAGTTCAATCAGTTTGAGAAAATTTGATTTCACATTTGTTAGCATCTTTCAGTTTTCTATTTCTGACTTTGTCACACCTTGATTTTATTTTCCTTGGTTCTGTGACCTCTTTTTATATTTAAAACTACTCCTATACTCCTCTCCTCACATGCTTTCTGGCTCACATTGGTATTTCCATATATTTGATATTATTTTTTTTTTCTATTTCTGGTTGTCACAACATACAAGAAATACAACCCTCCCCCATGCCCATGGAATTAACTCACTTGTTTCCTACTCAGAGTCTTCTTTAGAAGCTGGTGATTGGGTAACTGCTTGGCCAGTCTCTCATTATCTTATATGCCAATGATTATATTGGCCTTCATACCAGATTCTCAACTAGTAGATTCTGAACAAAGATGGGAGACGAAACATCACCAAAACCCATTGCTTGCTCACATCACCCCTCTCTTCAAAATTTTTCACTGTCTTCCCACAATGTATTCTACAAAGTAAAGCCCAAATGCCTCAGCCTAGAATTCCAGGTTATCTACTCAACTCTGTATCTCTAATCTCTTCACATCTTTCATCAACATAAATCCACCTCTTCAACCAAATTTGTCTATCCAGGCATTCCATGTGCATTCCACTGCAGTACTTTGGCTTATGCCATTTTCCCCACTTTTAAGTCAAACAAGTCTATGCTAGTTATACCTTATATATCCAATGCCAAACAATTTTGATAAAATTTAACATCTATTACTGCTTAAAACCCTTAGTTACCTAGAACCAGGCAAATGATCCTCTAACTTGATGAAGGTCTTTCATTTTAAACCAGTAGTCAAGATTGTATTTAATAGTGAAATTCTAAAATATTTCTATTAAAATTCAGAATCAGAAGAGGATGCTAGCTTTCACCAATATTATTTAATGCTCTAATGGAATTTAGAGATATCTATTTTGGCAAAAAGGAGCCAAATGTATCTTCATTTGAGAAGATATGACTACTGCCTACTCAGACACCCTGAGAATCAAATGAAAAAGTAGTAGAATAAGAGAACTGCAAATTATAAAATAAATATCCAAAAAGCAAAATATTTCCTATAAACCTGCAATAAAAAGTGTGTGTGTGTGTGTATACATATATGATACCATTCACAATACTGCAGAGTATATAATAATAAAAATAAATTTAACAAGAAATGTACAAGATTTATAAGAATGAATTTGCAAAACTTTAACAAAGACTATATGCTATATCCACCATTCAATGTGAGCTGTGAACTCAGCTTAGTTCTGCCACTTCCTAAAAGCTTCCCAAAACCAAGGTCAAAACATTCTCTCTCATTTGAACTATTGTTGTTTTTATTATGGCTGATAGTCAACTGATCCCTAATCACATAGCTCTTTAAGTTTAAAATGTGAGATTCTTTTTTTTAAATCATTTTTTTCAGTTATAGTTGACATTAAATATTATTTTATATTAGTTTAAAGTGTACAGCATAGTGGTTAGATATATATAATTTATGCAGTGATTTCCCCCAAGAAATTTAGTACTCACCTGGTTCTATACATAGTTGTAATATTATTGACTATATTCTCTATGCTGTAGTTTACATCCCTGTAACTATTTTGTAACTACCAATTTATATTTCTTCAACCCTTCACCTTTATCACCCAGCTTCCCAACCCCTCTTCCATCTGACAACCATCAATTTATTCTCTCATCTATGAGTCTATTTCTGTTTTATTTGTTCATTTATTTTGTTCTGTAGATTTCACACCTAAGTGAAAGCACATGGTATTTGTCGTTCTCAGTCTGACTTATTTCACCTAGCATAATATCCTCTAGGTCCACCAATATTGTTGCAAATGGTAAGATTTCATTCCTTTTTATGTCCAAGTAATATTCCATTGTATATATGAACCACACCTCCTTAATCCAGTCGTCTATTGATTGGCACTTGGGTTGCTTCGGTTATCTTGGCTATTGTAATGAGTATTGCAATGAACATAGGGGTGATCTATCTCCCAAGGCAAGGGAAACATCCAAAAAAATAAACAAATGGGACTACATCAGACTAAAATGTTTTTGGACAGCAAAGAAAACCATCAACAAAATAAAAAGACATCCTACTAAATGGGAGAAGATATTCACCAATTATACCCCTGATAAGGGGTTAATATCCAAAATTTATAAAGAACTCATACAACTTAACACCAACAAAACAAACAATCCAATTTAAAAAATGCAGGGGACCTGAATAGACATTTCTCCAAAGAGGAGATACAGATGGCCAAGACATATGAAAAGATGCTCAACGTCACTAATCATCAGAGAAATGCAAATCAAAACCACAATGAGATGTCACTTGGCATAACATGTCACTTGGCATAACATGTCAGGTTATGTATTATCAATAAATCAACAAACAAGTGTTGGCGAGGATGTGGAGAAAAGGGAACCCTTGTACATTGTTGGTGGGATTGTAATTTGGCACAGCCATTATGGAAAACAGTATGCAGGTTCCTCAAAAAATAGAAAACGGAATTACCTTATGACTCAGGAATTCCACTTTTGGGTATTTATCTGAAGAAATTCAATATACTAATTTGAAAAGATATAGAATGTGAGATTCTTGAGAACAAAGATTATGCTACTTGTATAGTGGTTATGATGTAACTGGTCACCTCTTCAGCCTCTGCTTTCTCATCTGTAAAAATTGAAGTTATAAGAATATATACATCACCAGGTTACTATGTAGATTACATAAATAATTTAGAATAATGTTTTATAATAAATATTTAATAATTATGAAAACAACATATCAAATAATTTAAATTAATATTATACCATTACTAATTTAAATTTGTAATTTCCCAGTATACAATTTGGCACATCATAAGCCTTCAGTAAATGGTAACCATTAGTTGTAACTCTTGGTATGAGGTTAAACATAATAGGTCAAGGTGTTGACAAATGTCAAAAATGAATGACCCGGACAGGAGCAAGATGACGGCCGTGAGGAGGGCTCCCTGAATTCTCCCCTGGAAATATCCGCAATTTGAACTTCTGTAACGCTTCAAAGGGACATCTACTCATCACACAGAGCAACTAAGAGTCTCACACAACGATTGCTGGAAGGTGGGCAGGCGGGGAAAATAGAGGAAGAATGCGACGAGTTGCGTGAGGTACAGCCTGCACCTGCGGCTGAGGAGGCACAGAGCTTCAGAGAGCAGATCGGTGAGTGTTCCCACTGTTCGCTTCCTGCACTCCGCAGTCCAGCTAGAGTACAGCAAGACCGCGAGGGTCCGCAGTCTGCGGAAGAAGCCTCAGACGGGTCCAGAGGGGGAGAAAAGAGAGGAGCCATACAGACTGCACCCACGGCTCTCCGGATCCCCAGGAAGCAGGGTGCAGAGCGCAGCAGCGACAGACACAGGGCAAGATCAATCCCTGCACCCGCACCGAGTCCCGCGGAGCGCAACAAGAGCACCTCCACACGCAGAAAGCAGATCGGTGAGTGTGCCCACTGCTCGCTCCCTGCACCCCACTGCCTACCTAGAGTACACCTTGTGAAGCAGAAACCTGAAAACAGGTGAGTGGGGAAATACAGAATACTCACACAGGGGAGATGCAGCGCGCACTGGGCGGAGACGCAGGTCCATGAGAGATGGAGTGGAGATCGGAGCTGCGCAGCTCGGTGCTTGTGCAGTCCCCTAATCCTCCCCTCCCCCCCGCAGTCCCTTTAGGAGAGCAGCAGGAACTCCGCTGGAGCTTATGAGGCAAACGGCTTAGCTCAAATCAGTGTTGGGACTGGGTCTTTTATTTTCTTTTTCTCTTTAACAGAAAGCAAAAACAACAACAACAACAAAAAAACACCAACAAACAACTACAGAAATAAGATCCCACCCACCCCCACAAACCTTGGCCTCCGCCAAGCCAGAGTCTTAAACTGACCCCGGAATGGAGCAGTGGGAGCAGACTACAGAGGTATTCCTACCCATAGGGGGTCGAGAATTTCCGTCCCAGTAAAGGATGCAGAGTGAGACTACCTACCCCACCCCCACGTTTCCTACAATGCTTGGGAAGCAGGGCAGGTTCAGCTGCTGAGGCACTAACTAACAGATTCCTGGAAGCTGGCTTTTGGCAGCAAGGAACTTTCATTCTCCACGGCTGTCAACGGAAAGGGTGCGCAAAGACACTAATTGAGCCTTCGGGGGCGCAGCCTGCCTTGGGACAGGAGAAAGCAAAATGGCAGTGACTTTGTAAAAACTACCAATCACACGTCACAACCACAAGTACAGAAAAACCTGCAGTGCCAGGATCACGCTAGGCATCAGGTGGCCTACTCTATTTCCCCAAGATGCACAGGAATTTTTGTACAGCAGAGGACAAACTGAAGAGAGCTTGATGGACTTGAGCCAAGACTGCCATGTTTTTGTTTTTTTTCCCCCTTCATTGGTTGCTTATCTTGGTTGTTTTTGGTTTTTATTTCTGTTTCATTATTATCATTTTCTAGTTTTTAATATAGGCATATATATGGGTGTATATAGGTGTATATTTCTTTTTCTTTTTCTATTTTTCCCCACCCTCACTTTCTCCCTTCTTTTATTCATTATTCTCACTGCTATACTTTTCCTCCTTTCCTTTTTTCTGCAAATTTTATTTTATTTTAATTTATTTATTTATTTATTACTTTTTTTATTTTTTTAATTTTAATTTTTATTTTTTGGTATAGCTATTTGGTTTCTCATGTTTATTCTATTTTTTATTTTATGATATTATATTTTATTTTGTTTCCTCTTCTGTTCTTTTTGTGTGTGTGGTTGTTTTGTTTTCGTTTGTTTTCTTCTTTTGGATGTTTGATATTTCTGTACTGTAGTTGACTGTAGGTTTTTAGTTGTTTTTTTTTTTACATGGGAGAGCATTTGGTTTCCTTTGATGGTGGTGGTGGTTGTTCTTGTTGATCTGTTTTGCTCTAAAATCACTCTGCAGCTGTGTCCAAACGAAGAGATACAAGAATCGTCATACTCAGAGGCCAACTTTAGATAAAACCAGAGCATTTCTGGGTTTGACATACAAGAGTCACATCCAAAAGGAAGTCACAACAGGTACTAGGGCCTAAAGGGTCCAAGCCGCATCAGAGGGATCAATCCTCTCACAGAAGCTCATAAACTGCGGACACTGCTGATCCTCACAGATAATCAGTCTGGGAGACAATCCCACCTATTCACAAGTAAAAAGTAATCAAAGCAAAAACATCAACAGGTGAGGACACAACACAAGGAACACCTCAGATATACACACACAGGAGATTAGGGAGAGTGAGTAATTCAAATATAAAGGACACACACCACATAAGTCCACCCAGAAAAGACTGAGAGACCTAGGGGATCTATCTGTTATATTGAAGCAAGCACAAAGAGTAAGCCAGAATGGGGAGACAAAGAAACACAACCCAAATAAAAGAACAGAAGAAACCTCCTGAATCAGTGGAACTAGAGGAAATGGAGGCAAACAACCTATTGGAGACAGAGTTCAGAACACTGATTATTAGAATGTTCAAGGAAATTAATGAAAATATAAAGAAGAATAGAGAAATCATGAAAAGCAACCAGGTAGAACTTAAGAACACAAATACTGAATTAAATAACAAACTTAATGGAATGACTAGCAGATTGGATGAAGCAGAAAATCAAATCAGTGACTTAGAAGACAAGATAGCAGAGATCACCCAAGTGGAATAACAAAAAGAAAAAAGAATGAAAAACATTGAAAATAGTTTAAGAGAGCTGGGAGACAACAATAAATGCAACAACAATGAGATCATTGGAATACCAGAAGAAGAAGAGAGGGAGCATGTGATTGAGAACATATTTGAAGTAATAATGTCTGAAAACTTCCCTAACCTGGCAAAGGACAGTGAAATACAAGCCCTGGAAATGCAAACAGTTCCAACCAAGATGATGCCAAGCAGGCCGACACCAAGACACATTATATTGAAAATGGCAAGGGTTAAGGACAAAGACAGAATCCTTAAAGCAGAAAGGGAAAGGCAGCAAGTTACTTACAAGGGTACCCCCATAAGATTATCAGCTGACTTTTCTTCGGAAACTCTGCAGGCCAGAAGGGAGTGGCAAGAGGTTTTCAAAGTGATGAAAAATAAAAGCCTACAACCCAGATTGCTGTATCCAGCAAGGTTATCATTTAAAATTGAAGGACAGATAAAGAGCTTTCCAGAAAAGAATAAGTTAAGGAAACTCATTACAACCAAGCCAGCTTTGCAGGAAATGTTAAAAGGGCTTTTTTAAGGAGAAGAGAAAAACAACCTAACTAAGAAAGCCTAAGAACACAAATAACAAAATGGAAATAACTACACATCTATCAATAATCACATTAAATGTAAATGGTTTAAATGCTCTAATCAAAAGACATAGGGTGGCTGAATGGATAAGAAAGCCAGACCCCAGCATATGGTGTATACAAGAGACTCACCTCAGATCAAAAGACACATTCAGGCTGAAAGTAAAGGGATGGAGTAAAATATTTCATGCAAATGGAACTGAGAAAAAAGCTGGAGTAGTGACACTTATATCAGACAAAATGGACTTTAAATTGAAGAATATAACAAAGGACAAAGAAGGACACTTCATAATAATAAAGGGATCGATCCAACAAGAGGACATAATCCTAGTAAACATCTAGGCACCTAACATAGGAGCTCCTAAATATATAAAACAGATATTTTCAGACATAAAGACAGAGATCAACAGTAACACTATCATAGTAGGGGACTTCAACACCCTGCTGTCACCAATGGACAGAGCCTCCAGACAGAAAATCAATGCGGAAACAGTTACCTTAAATGACACATCAGACCAGCTGGATTTAACTGATATTTTCAGAGGATTTCACCCCAATGCTACAGAATATACATTCTTCTCAAGTGCACATGGAACATTTTCTAAGATAGACCACATGTTAGGCCACAAAACAAGTCTCAATAAATTTAAGAAGATTGAAATCATTTCAAGTGTCTTTTCTGACCACAATGCTATGAAACTAGAAATCAATTATAAGAAGAAATCCAGGAAGCTGACAAATAAATGGAGGCTAAATAACATGCTACTAAATAGTGAGTGGATCACAAATGAGATCAAGGAGGAAATCAAAAGATACCTCAAGACAAATGAAAATGAAAACACCATGACCGAAAATCTCTGGGATGCAGCAAAAGCAGTCCTAAGAGGGAAGTTCATAGCACTGCAGGCCTATCTAAAGAAGGAAGAAAAATCTCAGATCAACAGGTTATCCTTACATCTCAGGGAACTGGAAAAAGAACAGCAAAAGAAGCCAAAGGGGAGTACAAGGAAGGAGATAATAAAAACTTGAGTGGAAATAAACAATATAGAGAACAGAAAAACAATACAAAAGATCAACGAAACCAAGAGTTGGTTTCTTTGAGAAGATAAAAAAAATTCACAAATCTCTAGCCAGGCTCTACAAAAAAAAGAGAGAGAGGACTCAAATCAGTAAAATCAGGAATAAAAGAGGGGAAATGACTACAGACATCACAGAAATACAAAAAATTTTAAGAAATTACTATGAGCAACTATATGCCAACAAATTTGACAATCTGGAAGAAATGGATAATTTTCTAGAAGCATACAATGTTCCAAAGCTAACCCGTGAAAAAATGGAAAATCTAAATAGTCTGATTACTACCAAGGTAACTGAATCAGTAATCGACAAGCTCCCAACAAACAAAAGCCCTGGACCAGACGGCTTCACAAGTGAATTTGATCAAATATTCAAAAAAGAACTATCACCTATTCTTCTCATACTATTCCAAAAAATCCAGGAGGGAATGCTCCCAAATTCTTTTTATGAAGCCACTATCACCCTGATTCCAAAACCAGATGAAGACAGCACAAAAAAGGAAAACTATAGGCCAATATCACTAATGAACATAGATGCAAAAATTCTCCATGAAATATTAGCAAACAAAATTCAGCAATATATTAAGAAGAGCACACATCATGATCAAGTGGGTTTCATCTCTGGTACTCAAGGCTGGTTCAACATCTGTAAATCAATTAATGTGATACACCACATCAACAAAATGAAGAATAAAAATCATATGGTCATATCAATAGATGCAGAAAAAGTATTCAACAAAATCCAACAGCCATTTATGTTAAAAACCCTTAGCAAAGTGGGTACACAGGGATCACATCTCAATATAATAAAAGCTATATATGATCAACCTACAGCTAACATCATACTCAATGGGGAAAAGCTAAAACCATTAACCTTAAGATCAGGAACAAGACAAGGCTGTACACTTTCTCCTCTTTTATTCAACATAGTTCTGGAAGTTCTAGCCACAGCAATCATACAAGAAAAAGAAATAAAAGGCATCCAAATTGGCAAGGAAGAAGTAAAACTGTCATTATATGCAGATGACATGATATTGTATATAAAGAACCCCAAAGACTCCATCAAAAAAACTATTGGAACTGAAAGACAAATTGAGTTAAGGAGCAGGATACAAAATCAATGTTCAGAAATCAGTTGCATTTGCAATAATAAACTAACGGAAGGAGAAATTAAGAAAACTGTCCCATTTACAATTGCTTCAAGAACTATAAAATACCTAGGAATAAATTTAATCAAAGAAGTAAAAGATCTGTACTCAGAAAATTATAAGACACTGAAGAATAAAAGAAGATGCAAATAAATGGAAACACCTACCATGCTCATGGATAGGAAGAATTAATATACTTAAAATATCCATACTGCCTAAAGCAATATAAAGATTCAATGCAATTCCTATCAAACTACCAAGGGCATTTTTCACAGAAATAGGAAATATAATCCTAAAATTTATATGGAACCATAAAAGACCCCAAATAGCCTCAGCAATCCTGAGAAATAAGAACAAAGTCAGGGGTATCATACTACCAGACATCAAAACATACTACAAGTCTACAGTAATCAAAACAGTATGGTACTGGCATAAAAACAGGCACACAGACCAGTGGAACAGAACAGAGACCCCAGAAATAAATCCATGTATATACAGACAGTTAATCTATGACAATGGAAGCAAGAATTTACACTGGGATAAAGATAGTCTATTTAATAAATGGTGCTGGGAAAACTGGACTGACACATGCAAAAATATGAAACTGGACCACCTCCTTACACCATATACAAGAACAAATTCAAAATGGATAAAAACTTAAATGTAAGACCTGAAACCATAAAACTCCTAGAAGAAAATATAGGGAGTAAATTTGCAGACATTACCCTGAGCAATATTTTTACTGATACATCCCCAAGGGCAAGGAAAGTAAAAGGAAAAATGAACATATGGGATTATATCAAACTTAAAAGTTTTTCACAACAAAGGAAACCATCAACAAAACAAAAAGGAAGTCTACTGAATGGGAGAATATATTTGTGAACGATATATCTGATAAGGGGTTAATATCTAAAATTTATAAAACACTCATGCAACTCCACACCAAAAAAACAAACAACCCAATTAAAAAATGGGCAGAGGAAATGAAGAGACATTTTTCTAAAGAGGACATACAGATGACCAACAGGCATATGAAAAAATGTTCAATCTCACTGATCATTAGGGAAATGCAAATAAAAACTACAATGAGATACAACCTCACTCCAGTCAGAATGGCTATCATCAGTAAATCAACAAACAACAAGTGCTGGCGGGGCTGTGGGAAAAGGGAACCCTGCTGCACTGTTTGTGGCATTGTAGATTGGTGCAGCCACTATGGAAGTCAGTATGGAGGTATCTCAAAAAACTGGAAATGGAACTACCATTTGACCCAGCAATTCCACTCCTAGGCATTTATCCTGAAAAAACCAAGACACTAATTCGAAAAAAATATATGCACCCCTATGTTCATTGCAGCACTATTTACAATAACCAAGACTTGGAAACAATCGAAATGCCCAATGGTGGACGACTGGATTAGGAAACTGTGGTACATTTAAACAATGGAGTATTATGCAGCTATAGAGAAGAAAGAAATCATACCATTTGCAATGATATGGATGGATCTAGAGAACATTATGTTAAGTGAATTAAGTCAGTCAGAGAAAGACAAATACCATATGATCTCATTTATATGTGGAATCTAAAGAACTGAATAAATGAGCAATATAAACAGAAATAGTTTTGGAGACACAAAGGAAAAACTGATGATTGCTAGATGGGATGGGGATGTGCATGAGGTAGAAGGGGAAGGGACGAGGCAACACAAACTGATAACTACAATACTACTGCAGAGACAGTTTAGGGAATATAATCAGTAAGGTTGTATATATTTTTCTTAGGGGATCAGAAGGACTAATGTCTTGTCAGGGAATCCACTTCATGGATGGTGTAGTGGCCTGACCACTGCACTGTACATCTGAAGCTGCCACTGAATAATATTATATGTCAACTATAATTTAACACATATATAGTCATGTGATGTGGAATATAGTGTGGGGATGGAGTCAATGGAATTGTAATAGATATGTATGACATTGGGGGTGGGAGGTTAAGGGAGGGAAGAAGGGGTAGCCACTTTGTAAGGGGTGCAAAATAACTATTGCATTGTTTTGTACATCTGTAACTAATATTAATAATAATAGTAAAAAAAAAGTTTTAAAAAAATGACCCCATTATTCTAGGGATAGCAACACAGAAAGAAATATGGACAAAACACAGCAACTGCAACTCAGTACTAAAAGGAGTCAGAAACTAGAAGTAAAACATGGTCAAAGTCTGGGAATCAGGAGATATTTAAATTGGAGAAGCTTGGTGTTGCTTTGAGGTGTAGTTACTGAGAAAAGATGGAAACTATGTATAGTCATAGAAAGCTCCCACTTGGTTTTAAAAGAACACTACATTTGGGCTGGTAGGAAGATGAATGTGTGCAGAGAGATGATGAGATGGATTTGCTGATATTCTAAATACTAATCCTACAGAAAGATTAAAGATAGCTTTTAAATCAATGGGAAGGTAAGTGTGGAAGTAGCAGCCAAACTATACAATTAAAACATCATACTTATGCCTGTGGTAGATGCACAGTAAATATTCTTTGCATAAATGCCATGCACTTGCAGAATAATTGAGATCACCTAGAGCGATCTGGATTTAAGGTATTATGAAACAGTCACTTGTTACCAACATGTTCAAAAGCCAAGTTCCCATTAGAAAATATTCATTTCACATGAGCTACAAAAAGCCAAAAGCTATCCCAAATCCGGTTTATGTTAGTTAGTTTGCCTTCAAAAGAAATTAATTTTTGTAATTAATTTTTGAATTCTGTACTCATTTTGCTTCCAGAAGCCTTTAAGGCAGCAGAAATCCATAGTCATTCTAATCCTGGTTAATGTTATCAAGCTTCATTGCAAGAACATATTAGAACCCTAATATAATTTAGGTGATATAATGTTTTTTACATTACTAAGTATGTTAAAATCATTAGTAAGCTTTCAGAAACATTTGTACTATTATTTTAGCAGAGCTCTTTTCATGTTAACAGTCTCAACAACGGTGACCTTTTAGACATGGTCAAGTTAGAAAAATGAAAGAGAACCTTTACAATGTTTAGAATTTCATCTGCCAATCTATTTTCTCCTCCTCCCTCTTTATTGCATAGAGCTCAAGTGAGAATACTGCATATTCTCTCATATTGTATAAAGGCTTCTTCTGTTGGACTAGTCTACTATCATTTTAAAAATGAGTCCAAGGTAAAGAACAGACCATCATCTTTATTAGACTATTAAGTTCACCTGAGAATTCTGTTATATGTCTACATCCAAAAAACAAACTACTTTCCACACAGATTTAAATCTTTTCCACAGATAATAACCATCATCCAAGAAGCCCTAGGAGACATTGATGGATCACAAGGAAGTGTTGTGATAAGCTACAGTAAGTGCTTTTGGAATGGAAAATAGAGGATAATCCAACTGGCTAAAAGGTATAGCTAGGACTTTCCAGTGTAGTGTCAGTAACTATGCATAAGAGATCCATAAACAACATAATATGAAGAAACGAGATGAAAATATTTTTAAGGCTATGGAAAAATGTAAATACCATTACAAAACATTAAAGTGGTGTCACTGTGGTATTGAGAAAGGACAGTAAACTTTTCTGCTGAAGACTTGGGCTAAAATTGCAACCCTGCCCCTTACTAGTTCTGTTACTTGGGTGAGTTACTTACCCATAAAGCCTAATTTTTGCTCTCCTAAACATCGTCTGACAGTAATCTCTGCCTCCTGAGTTGTTTTGAGGATGAAGTGAAATGATTTACTTAGAAAAACTTTAGCATAGTTTACTAATTAACACTGGGAAGATAATATAAGGACTAGAAGCTGTTTTTTGAGTGTTTCAATGCCATAAGGAGGCATACTTATATACTCCCCTTTGTTGCCTCATGACTGTTTACCAAGACAATAAAAATTCAAGGAATACAGAGACAGACACCAACATCTGTAGAGTATGAAGCAAAAGTATTACCATTCTGCGGTGAATGTTTAGAATGAAGAATAGACCACATGGCATGGTGTGCTCGCACTCAGAGAAACTCTTCAAGCAATCTTCCATGTTTCTCAGTCATCTCATTGTCCTCAGAGATAGTCATGTAAATAAGTTCCACACTTATCCAGAAGATACAAAAGTGGACTGATAAACTACTCATCCAATGAAGATCCAATCACACATCTTTGAAAATTTCTGAGAGTTTTCCATGGGAGAAGGTTTGTCCTCAAAAATCAGCAGGACACAAATACTGTGACTAGTGGTATTATTCGGCTCATAAATGCACCCCCCCACACACCTCTCCCCTTTCTCCCCCCCCCCCACCCCCGCCGTGGATAACAGAACATCTTAGAGGTCACTCAGAGCCTTTGCTGTGTAGACTGCTTCGTACTGGACCCTGAAGGAAAGTGAAAGGAAATAGAAAAAGAAAGTGACGTTCCAAGGTACTTACTATCTAATGAAGACAAATGTGAAGGAGAAACACATAAATCCCTTACAGTAATTAAAGGCAGTGTGGCATAGAGGTTAAGAGCACAAACTTCAGACTGTCATCTATCAGGGCTAGAATCCTGGCTCCACCATTTACTAACAAAGTGACCATATTAAAGTAAGTCTGAATTTCTATGCCTGAGGTCCTGTAGAGGGGATGCAATTATATCTCATAGGGTAACATGCGTGTTACATGCAACAACACATGTCACCCACTTGGCGAAAGCATTAAATAATGATAGCTATTATGTTTGTGTCAAGGGAAATGTTCTCAATCTTGGAAATAGAAGCACATTTTCCCCTTCTTCAAAATCAATTAATGAAAACTTTGCCTTTCTTTAGTTTTTCAAATGTCTGAACATTGAGAGTTGAATTGCTGCTAGTTGGGAATATAGATGAACCAGGAAAAAGGGGACAGACAGAGGTCATTATTGGGCTAGGAAGAGCTCTGTTTTTTATTTTCTGATTAAGCCTTAACTGAAAGTAAATGAGTGGCTTGGTGTTAGCTAACTTGCAGTATGAATTTGGAGTTGTACAACCAGGGTTCTAGGGCCATCCTACCCCTCACTAGCTTTGCTACCTTGGGCAAGTTCTTTATCTTCCAAGTTTTAGGGTTCATCCCTGTGGAGTAAGAATGGCAACACTTCCAATACAGAGAATTTGGGTAAGGGGGATTACATAAAATAAGTGTATACAATACTTAGCATAATGCCTGGCAATCTAAGCGTTCCATAAAATTTAGATGATAATGATAATAAATAGGTCACTTTCAATTTGAATCTGAAAGTCTAATGTTATTGCACAATTCCTTATAGAGTTAAAATAGTAAGTTCAAACTGAAATGATATATTATATAATTGGCACTACATAGTTATACGTAGGCTAAAAATTAATACCAATTTGGACAAAGGTTTTTACAAATCTGGGATTTGATTTCCCAAAATTTCTCCTATTTTCCTCAAACCCCTATTAGTTTTTGGTTAATTTACTTCCTCTTTTATCATGAGATATTTGTCAAATGTTTTACACTTAACTAAGTGCCAACACATAAAGTATTTTTTTTTACCTCCAAATAACTTCAAATTCGACTATGAAACTAAATATGAACTCTCCTGAAGTCTGGAATGTCTAGTGAAGTTACATCAAATTACAAGGACACTTTGGCAGCACAAACATTAAGCTGCCATCAAAAAGGAGCTGCCATTCATTGAGCACCCTCTAATATAAGATAATATGCTAGGCTCTTTACATATTTAATTGAATCCTCATAACAACCCTGAAAGGTGAATGTTCTTATGCTTATCCTTGAAAAGCAGACCTTGAGATGTGAGACAGTTTGCTTAAGATCAAAGAATTAACAAATGGCAGAGTCAGTGCTCCACTCTAAATTTGTGTGACTTCAAAGCTTTTCCTCTTTCTTAAGCCTCACTGCCTCTCCCCAGGAAACTGGGCACACACTCAAGCCAGTCAGTAGGGGCCACAGCGACCTGCTGGTGACACAGGGGTCCAGGCACCTTGCGGGCAGTGCCATGGAATCCAGTGCCCACCAGAGGGTGGTGCTGAGGTAGCTGAGAAGTTCCCTGCTCCAGACAGGATTGACAATGACACCAGGAGGCCTGCTCTGCAGGTGAGGCACGTAGAAAATTAAGGTTCTGCAAGCTGGACAGGTAAAGGCAGAGACTGACGTGGAGAGCTTTGCAATGAAACGATTTGGTCTAGCAACTTTCAAATGTTGCTACTGCTCAGAGGTGTTTATTTTGCTGTTCACAGTGGCACTCTTTTTTCCAATGAACTCCTACGTGCTACTCTTTTACAAATGAATATATAAATAAAAACTTAGATCTTCTGGTGTGGGATCAAGGTCCAGAGAACTCGGGCCTCTAAGCTGTTTGCTGGCTTATGGTAGATGGCTCCAAAGACACATCCGTACACCCACAGCTCCCAGGAACAGTTTGAAAATCACTACATTACTCATTAGCAGGATAAAAAAACAAGAACTGAACATTGCAGAACCATGTCACACAATGACCTTTTTGCTAACAGTGCTTCTCAGAGAGTGCACAAGAATCAAATAAACTGTACAAATGCAGATGCTTTTTCATGAGTCCAGACCTGCTATGTGTGGGGATTCTTAGTCAAAGTCCTGGAAGGCTCCCATATTTGCTTCACCCCAAATAATTAATAGGATCTCTTCATAAAATGGTGGCTTGAAAGGTTCAGAACTCAAAGTAACATCACTAAGAAGGTGTTTTTCAATAAAGCCCCCAACTTGATTACAACCTGTCCTTGCTGAGGTGACCTGCTTCCTGCATGTGATCCAAACGTGATGGCCAATGGCGCCATCCAATAACAGCTTCCCCTTGCTTATGTGAGTGACAGGCTTCCTCCAGGATCTGAGAAAAATGTTAAAACGTACAAGCAGGCAAAAATCGTCACAATATAGAGTAAGGTAAAACGATTTTGAAAAGTCCACCATGCTTTTCTTTCTCCCTTAATTATAACTTTCATAGAAATAAAAAAATCTCAAGCTTTTCATTTTCAGACCCTCCTGGAAAGTGTTTGTTTATTAGACTCTCTAGGGGTGAAACTCAGGAATCTGCATTTTTATTAGCTCCCCAGGTGACTCCTAGATACATTCAAACTTGAGAACTAGCAGTCCAAGACTTTGCCGCTTTAAGTATGGCCTAAAGAGCACCACCTAAAGGCATTCCCTGGAAATCAGACAGAAATCCAGAATCTTGGGCTTTACCCCAGACCTGCTGAATCAGAATTTGTATCCTAACAACGTCCCCAGGTGATCTGAGGCAACATTAAAGTTCAGGAGACACTGTCTAGAAGAGGCCAGGCAGACCCCTCAAGCTGTAGTTGGAAGTGGAGAGGAGAACCTGGAAGTACATGTCAGCAGCTACCTGGCAGGAGCAGGCTCAGGGACTTGACTGCATGAAAGCTGCCTTTCCAAAGAGAAGTGGCTACTTCCACTGCTTCTTGCTTGCCTGGCCTCTCATCCCAGTATGGACTGGCAAGGGGGTGGGTACAAGACAATTCTTCCTTTGGCTGTTTGAGCAAGAATGTTCACCTTCATTATTGATTAAAACCGTTTATTAACTACCTGTGCATTCCAGGCACTGGAAGGCAGACATTGTACAGGCCTCACCTATTCCCACAACCATTGGCCTGCTCTGTACCCCTGCCCTGCCTCTGACGCCCCTTCCTGCTCCTAGAGCCCATTCTGAATGCAGATAGTGAGCCTAAGGTGATTACCTTGGTGACGCTGTCCCTAATTAAGGAAGCTTGGCTGTGCCACATCTCTCAGTGCCCTCAAGGCCATGCATGTCACTGGCTAATCGTCTACAAGTTTTGTCTTCACCTGGCATTAGGACTCACTCAGTGGCTGCTTCCTGGGTGTAAGCCGTGGCTCCTACAGTGAGCGAGCAGGAGGACCTGATTGCAGGGTGCCTCCTGACTGCTATGTCTATGACCCCATGACAGATTCTGAGCCACTTTGATCCCTGTGTCCTTTGGAAGGCAGCTTCTAGCATCTGCATTGCCTTGGGGTTAAAAGGGAGGGGATTAAAACTTTGTGGAGTTTTGACAATCCTGATTAGAAAGGGGTTCAGTTCCATACCATATTTGCAACTTTTCACAAGTGGCGCTGTCAGCCAGTCTTCACACTGCTCGGCTCCCTTCAGGACATGCTCTCTCTATTCAGGATTTAGTCAGGTGGAGAAATGTAACTCCTGCCCACTACATGTGTCCTTTCATGGCGGGGCCGGAATGTAGGTGTCTTTGGATGGCACTGAGCTCATGTTCACAGTCATCTTGTGGAACCCCAACATGCCAGCAGGATCTCCTCCAGAGCTTTCCATCACCAGAGTGTTGAAACCACCAATCACAAGTCATGCTTTTAAAATTCCTTCGCTGAGGCAATGAAAATGGGGGTTACTGTGTTTTGTGGTGTTGCCACTGAGGCGGATCGAAGAATCAGAAGCACCCTACGTCACTGACACCCCAACACCTTTCACACACTGACCCTACACTTCCTATTGGTGCCACATCACAGCTGTGGGAAATAACCCCAGTGTGGACAGACATGGTGATTTGTTCCACTCTTATCTTAGCCATTTTCTAAGAAGTTATAAAAAGTTTGTGTGACCCATCTCTAAGCTAACAGGGAACTAATTGCACTCTGGGAAGAGTCTAAACTGGCTTGTTTTTGAAACATACTCAGAGCATAACCATGAGCATAAACATAACCATGATTTTGAATTTCATAAAAGTCACCAAACCCCTATGGATGCTACATGTATAAATGTCAACATCCCTGTAGAAGAAGGCTGGAGGCCATAAAAAGTGATCTTCTCTACTCAATTCTAGCACCATGACCTATGAATCCGTAAACTCCTTTCCTTTTGCCTGATCTCACCCCCTTTTCAGCAAGGTCGTCCATGGAGACTCTCCATTTTCTGAGGAATATGGGCACGGCAGCCTCTACTATAGTTTTACTATGGGGTTGCTCACACTCAGGTTGGAAGACCAGACACACAAAGGGTCCTGCAGGTGGAATGCTTACTCTTTCTCAGTGAGAGAGATTTCTGGTTTCAACTGCCTGATAGTCTGCTTCCTGTCATCCCATCTTTTACCAACTGGTTCTTCTCAGTCCATCTCCTGAAATGTGACCTTATGCCCGTTTTTATTCTTTTATTCATTCATTCTTTCAACAAATGTTCACAGAATGCCTTTATATGTCAGGTGCTATGCCAGGTACTATATATTCAAAGGTGAGTTAGTCTCATGGAGCTAGCAGTGCAGAGTGGTAGGTAAGCATTCATTGAAGCCTCATACGAGGCGTAATCACAGACCAGATTAAGAGCCCTGAAGAAAGGAACACTGCTCTGGGTGAGCTTATCACCATTAACCTGACTGTGCCAGTTGGTGTGATATCAAACTCCACAAGAAAAGTAAAGCTCTAAGAGATTCAGTGGCCTAATTGGACCAGCCAGACAAAACTTCTCATCAAAGTCTTATTCGAAGGCCTTTGTATTCTGTCACAATGGTGAGATCCCCAAACAGAATAGTTAATTAGTGCTTGGTGAAGACAAGTGAACTCATATGCTAGCATCTTCTCAATCTCTTTGCAGGCATATTAATTAATTGTCACTGTATCAAGCCTTGACTGACAGCTGTCAAGATTCAGTAAACTATAGGAATAAAGTAAGGTGACAGATAGCTTAGAAGCACTACAGAAGAAAGTCCCAAAATAGAATGATCTCACACAAATACAATTCCTGTAACACTCCTCATTTCAGGTGATTTGGGCAGGTCTCAAATTGTTCAGTCAGTGGTAGCTCGGGTTTAGAACAGATTGCAAAGACAGGCTTTTCTGAACTAAGTTTCCCTTTTGTGCCTTTAAAGCTGCTAAAAGCAAGGACATGTGTTAGAGGGAAATGATATAAATGATAAGGGCAGGACTAGATTACAAGGGCAGGGACTATTCAACAAGTATAGTGCTGCCTTTTCCTTCCTTTGATGCATTTGGCCAGGTGGATATATGTATTTCTCAGGGATCTTTCCATGGTAAATACTGAAGCCCAATTCAAATTTGCTATTTCAAAATGGTAATTTATTGGCTCATGTATTAGAAAAGTTGAATCAAAAGCTGGGATGATGTAAGCTAGATTTAGTTTCTAATTTTCTTCTCCCTTCCTTGTCTCTACTTTCCCTGTTGGCCTCCCTCACTGACAGGCTTTATCCACAGAGTGGTACCCAGGAAATACAGGCTTAGATTCGAAAAGAGTAAAGAGTTTCTCCCCCTCAATAATTCCAGAAAATTCTGGGGAGGGGTTCTCACTGACCCAACTGGTCATGTTCTCATACCTAAACTTATTAAGGTGAAAAATGTTTTAACTAGTTTTGCTTAGATTATATGGTCTTTGCTGGAGCCTGCAACTAGTGTCAGGCTCAGAGTGATTGTGAAGAGGTTCTCAAAAGGAAAACCAGGGCGCTCTTAACAGGATAGGAAATGAAGCAAAAACAGCATATGCCCTCTGTTAAACAGCACATGCCCTCTGTTAAACAGCACATATCCTTCAGTATGTTCTAATGCTGGGGCTTACCATACAATGAAGGTTTATAGGGAAGAACAACATGATTTTCCAAGGGTCACCTACTGAGAAAAAGAATCAGGTTGCTCATCTGGAAAAACAAGTAAAGTTCTCTAGCAAAATTTTTGACTTAAAATGAGATAGTCAAAATTGTATCAGACAAGGCCCTGAAGGAATGAATATTGGAGAAGACAAATAACACCATTCTTAAATGGAGGACAGATATCATTATCTCATTGGATTTATCCATTTCTCATTTCACAGTGACACACACTCAGTAGACAGTCAATAAATATTTTTATCTGATTCCTGTGATTTTATACTCAGAGTGAAAATTAATCTCCATGTAATTATGAGAGCTAATTAAGGCACCAGAGTTATTGCTAAGATACCTAATCAATAAAACATGCAGGTGTCCTTTCAATTAGGTTAGGAAATAAATGAATCTACATGTTCTTCTCAATTTGCTCTGCCAACAATAAAATTTCTCCCAGGCTCTAAATTATTTTATTTTGTTTTCATAGAAAAAGATTAAGGTCTTACCAGGACTTAACCAACATTTCTAAGTAGGCACATATATAAAACCATCCTCCAAACATGCTTATGGACAGGACTGGATGATATGAACAAATTCCCCACAGTCGTGTTTTCTCTCCCCCAAATTAACCACCAAAGCATGCATGCAGTATCCACTGTTTCAGTCACACTATCACATTTCCCAGCATTTATAGGTATAAATAAATGTTTACTGAATTAAGTGATGAAATGATAATGGCTGAAAAGGCCAAACTGACCTTTCCAAAGCCCAGGGCTATTCAGTCCTTTAAGGATGGACTCCTGAGCTGCATCACAAGTGAAGAGTGAAAAGAACAAGGTCTTTAGGGCAAATGTTTTGGAGTAAAATCTCATCATCTCTATCACTTTGGGGAAATCGGTTAAACTCTCTGAGCTTCAAATCTCTCTTCAGTAAAATGGGGAATAACAATTCCTACCTTGTAGAGTTGTCACCAGGATTTGATGAGATACTGTATACAAAGTGACTAGAACATAGTACAACCTCAAAAAATGGTTGCCATATTTATATTTGTATTTTTCAAGCTATTCATAAAGTTTAGTAAGGATAAAACATTTTCAATGTCTCCAAAATTACCTCTGAATCAAGATATTATATCTGTAATTCACTAGTTCAAGAATATTCTGAGAATTTCTTTGTGTATAGAAAAAAAAGGACTTGATTAAATCAGTCTTTGTTGTCAAGTAGAATTAGGTTAGCCACTGATAACTTCCAAACATTTTTTAAAAGAATACATTATGTATAGTACATATATGAAGTTCTTACATTAATAATATTAAATGAAAATTTATTTCTCTTTTAATAGAGCAAACAAATAAATTGGAACACACACAAAAAATTAGTCACATTTGCTCTAGAAAAGGGAAGAATGTCTCTTCATTGGCTCTAACATATCACTTTTATTTAAAATTCAGTGTAAGCAAGCAAAGGAAACAGAGATTGGATCTTTGGTACCGCCTGAAAATTTAATATGGAATTTATAGTCATTAAGGGAAATCTGTGATTTCAAAGCTTCTGACTGTTCTCTATGTTCCCAAAGGTGAACTATTCTGTTAAGGAGGGCAAATTAATAGATCTTTTAGTTATTAAAGGCAAGGCAGTACTTAGCGTAGAGTGGAGACTGAGACAAACCAGTAAGTAGTAGGAAGTTGTCACTTTCCTTTTGATGTTCTGAATTTGGGTTTGGGAGAGCTCTCTTAGACTCAGCAAAGAGAAAATGGAAAACAGGGCTAAGTATGGAGAAAGTAGTAGGATGTGATAACATAGCTGCAGCTGTAAGAAAGGAGACAGATGGCCAGTCAAAGCCCCCTACAGTAGACTCGAGATGCCCCATCAGAACCTCTTTTAGGAACCAAAGGCTTGGTCTCCCAGCTGCTAGAAGTGGTGTCCACAGAAAGCTCTGGGCTGTTAGCCCTCTTTGAAAATAGCTAGATGGAGGGTTACACCACCTCACCCAATGACATTCCCTGTTCCTTTTCTGGAACAACTCACTTCCAGTGACATATAAAGGCCTGTCTTCTTTGCCCCAACTTGAGACAACTTTGAAGGGCCATCCCAGGTTCAGTTCTCCCTGGAGCCATATGAAGTCTTCATGGAGATGTGTCACAGCCCAACGTCTGCTTCTGCCTAATCCTGCTTCTCTGTCTTCATTTCCACAGGTTTCAAACCCAAGGGCACACCCCACCCCGCATGCTAATCTTTGTTTTAGATACTGCTTCCCGCATATCTCCAACTGCAATACCTCCCTGTGGTAGGGTGTCATGAGTCATTTTAAGAATAGTGATACTGATATTTGACTTTAAATGGTGTGTGTGTGTGTGTGTGTGTGTGTGTGTGTGTGTGTGTGTGTGTGCATGCGAGCTCATGTGCACCCATGCACTTCTAGCTTCAAGATTTGGAAAATGAGCAGCTCCAGAGAAGCCCTAGGCCTAACTTTTGTTTTCATCAGCCTCCTCTCCTTTGGATAGAAATTGTAGATTGGTTTGCCTTGAATTGTGTCTACTATAATTCATATCTTGAAGCCTTACAAAAATTGGAAAAAAGTATCAATATCAAGAATTTCAATAAATGTTTGTGGTGACATATTCTAAGCTCTATTTATAACCAAATTTGTTCATTTTTGTTTCCTTGGAGCTGGCAAAAAGTAAATTGTAGTAGGTATAGGCCATTTCTGCCTTTGTAACTGATAAATCCTAGGCTCTCACCTGGCAAGTATGTTCATAAAGTCACAGTCAAAACTGACTTCTGGTGTACTGGACAACAGTGAAAAGATTTTCTTTAAAATTCTTGTCATTTAGAGGTTTTATATACTGTAACACACATAAATGTTCCCATAAATCAATTTCAAATTACACAATCCCTGCTGCTATGAAGTCTCTCCCATTTTCTATTATCATGCATTTCTCTTTTTTGTTAATCCTTTTGTGCCTACCTCTGAGCAAATAAGCTTAGGGTATAACTTCTCCAGTTGGGGCACCCCATGTGACTACCACATCCATTTATCAGAAAAACCCCTCCCTCTTTTGTCTTCTCTTCTCCTCCAGCCACATGGCCCATTATCCTCCTTCTTTGCTTCCCTGTCCCCCTTCAATATGTGGTCCGCTCTTATGCTCAGCCTGCATCCCGGCTGTAAGTGATGGGCTGTGGGGAGTGCTGAGAGAAGGCCTCACTATGGTCTGATCTAAACTCAGGTTGGAAAGCCTAAGACTAGACCTGCCCTACTGCCAAGATATGCTTTCCTTTGCTCTAATCCAAGTTCTTTTATTAAATAGTATCTCCTGCCCTGGTTTGAGTTACATTACGCAAATCTCATTTCAGTTAGCCTAACTAAATATTATACGCTAGGATCAGAAGGAGAAGGGAAAAAAATCCATCCCATTGCATGAAGAGAGCATGTTTTAAAGGGTTTTTAGGCTACAGATTTATGAAGTCTGCTACACAATTTATAATATAGAAAAGAATGCAACCACAGTGCAAAACAACTAATTGTCACCCAAACTTTTGAAATTTAAGCCTGTGAATTGCATGTAGCTCTAACCAAACCTTTGCACAGGAAAACTACACCCATGACTGTGCAATATTGTTGATGAAAGAGATAAAATGTCTTAGCAGGGGAAGCTGCAGAGTCCTATCAATGAAACAAAGGGAGGAATGTAACAAATAATAAGAAAAACTTCACAAAAGCAGTAACGTGTTTGATTGATACAGATTGTGTAGTTCTAGAGACCCATTTCACAAATCAAATTGGAAATTGAACTGGTTCTTTCAGTACAAATAAATCATGAGTTGATGGGTTAATATTCACTGCTTTAAAATCCTTATTTTTGAAATACTATGTGAAATGAAGAAAAATGCTATTCTACTATATTTCAGTTTTTATATTTTTATTTATTCTAGATCAAGATAGATGATAGATAGATAGATAGATAGATAGATAGATAGATAGATAGATAGATAATAGCTAGGCAGACACATATCTTGATGCTGGGATAAGCAGATTACCTCTGGGCTCCCTAGGGCAGCCTGTGGTTTTGCTCTACTCCTGCCAGAGGCTGCCCTCACACTTTGCTGCAACCTCCTTCCCAAGTCCCTCTTCCTCAACACCTACAAATCCACAGTCAAAAGCAGATTTTACTGAAGCTTTTGTGGGAAGTAGAAGGGCAGGTTCTCTCTCCTGTTTTTCTCCCCACCCTGGCTCCTCTCTCTGTCTTTTTTTTTTTTTTTTTTTTGAGGGCAGTGTCACTGGCCCTCATATGTGGGACCCGAACCGGGGCTGCCGGCTTCCCAAGCCAGCGCTTAACCACCGTGCCACTCAGCCGGCCCTCCTCTCTCTGTCTTTTAACTCTCTTCTCCAACTCTACTCAGCATCTCCAGCCACACATTACTTCTATTTACTTCACTTCTGGAGGCCCCTTCCTACCACCACTACCACCATCAACACTGCATTTCCAGCCAAATTGAGAAATTTACACTCTGTGGCTCCGTCAAGTTGCATTCTCACATATTACTTTGTTTAGCAAAATAAAGGAGCATCCTTGGGAGGAATCTATTTGCCACAGAAGGCAAGTGGGTTGTAAATAACAGTTCTTGTTAAAATTCAAGAAAAACCCATATAGAAGCCCTGATACTAGAAAGTTAGGTGACCCCGCCCTCCCCAACACACACACACACACACACACACACACACACACAGAGCAATTTATCAAGCGAGGCAGGGCATTTTCAGGTAGACACAATTTAAGATAGGAAACTCCTGCTACTTGGGTACCAAAGATGCTAGAAAGGACTTTTCTGGTGCTGCCCTCTAAATGCTGTAGGGATAGATAATCAATAGAACCCATTTAAACTCAGAGAGTGTGGACAGCCTCATTTTACAAATTCTCAAATATTAACACTGTAAAATATACACAGGTAAGGGTCACTAAGCCCCATTGTGATTTATTAAAACAACCTCAACAACAGATAATTCCATTTTGACCATCTGGCTATATTAGGATATAAAAATGTTGTCATTATTAACCTGCACAAACATCATGGCTGAAGGATAATTATCACAACCTTCATCTAAGTTAAAAAATCATCTCCTTATTTTAGGTTATCCAGAAATAACTAGATATTCCAGCTCTTCCACAAATATGTCTACTCATGTTTCCCCTCTTCCAATTATATTTTCACCGTAAAATTAGGAAAGCAGAGATTATGCAACCACCTGGGTGCAACTTTGCTACTAATTTTGGCTTACAACAGTGAGGTTCTGTATTCAAAGTGCATGAATGGGTTTGTGCCTGAAATAAATAGGTAGTAGGTCAGTAAATAGATGTAGCTTTCCCAGGAATTAAAAGGCAGCCTTTATTTATAGGATTGTTTGGCCCTTGTGTGTTTCAGAAAATATTTAGCCCATTTTAGCCTAGAAGAAGGACAAAGCAGCATTTAAGCCCTGACTGATGTTGGGCAAGGCTGGAAGTGACTCATTTCCTTACCATCGTAAGCTGTACAGCTCAATAGCCCAGAGTGGAAAAAGGGAAATAGTTAGAAAAGAAGAGAAGAAAAATATAACTAAACAGGAATAGACATGTGAGTTCTGGTTCTCCTTGCGTTTAATACATCCAGAGGCTAACCAAGTATTCTGCTTCATGGGAAGAAATGCTCCCAAGGGATGTATTTACCTGCAACTCTGAAGCTGACCGATGTTCTTAAAACTTGGGAGGAATCTCTCCTGGCCCTAAACTTGCTGTTACAGAGTGGGGTGGGGGGGAGGTACCTAGAAAGGGGAATTGACAAATCAAAACTTTTTTCTTGATTTTCTTTTCAAAGTACAGGGCATTCAGAACATGTCAGGACAGACACAGAAATAAACATACTATCTGCACATTCTATTTACACAGCATGTGTGTGTGGGGGGGAGCCAGATGTTTCAAAAAGATCTACAGACAATCTGAAAAATGTGGATCCAAATCTGTTTTGGACTCCAGATCACAGAATCTTTAGAGCTGGATCCACCAGATCCAGTGGGCGACCTCTCTCCTTGCCTTCTCCTCTTCCAATGTCTCAAATTGTAGGAATATAGTCATCCAGGATCCCAGAAAAAGGCTGTGTACTTCATAAAAATTAACACAAAACATTAAAATATAAACTCATAAACGCTTTTCCGTGAAGATGGGCAGCTATCCTAATATAATGCACCTAGATAGTTCTGATGATTTTCCATCATACAAAGGTGATGAAACAAAAGCACTACTAAAGTGTAGAGGCTCACAATTTTCCCTCAACCTCACCCCATTCCTGTCATTTTCCCATACATGCTCACCCAAGAAAATTATCTGATGTTGGCTTCTTAGCCTCCGAGTGGACAGAGAACAAAATCCACAAGCACTGCTGGGAAAAAAATGAACCACATTCCAAAGGAGCGCTGCGTGGCAGAGATCTAATGTGCCAGGGGCATTTTCTTGGAAGGACACAGGGATAAGAGAGGGAGTTCATAGGATAACATGACTGGGATACGAAACTATCAAAGAGAAAGTTCTGGACTAGGAGAGAGGAAGGCTTCTGCAGTATAGAAATGCTCGAGAAAGGGAGAGGACAAGAGAGGTTACCAAGAGTTGTCATTGTCTGTTTACACATGAAACTCCTTTAAGTGTATTGAAATGATATGAATAAAGATTGGGATTTCTTTGGGGACTACTGTGCTCTTTAACGGGAACAAGCTCTAGTCTCGTCATGTGGGACTTGGCTTTATAAGCACAACAAAAACATAAAATAAGAACACTCCATATATAAGCTTCTGTTTCTCTTAGATTGCCAGAAGTTCATTGCTGTACCTTTGGTGCCTTGCTTTACACTGCTTAGTGCTAGTACAGAATCATTCACATTTGCCCAATAGTTTAGAGCCTTTTTTTCTGGCATGCGTTGAATGGTAAACTACTGTTTTTCATTCTGAGTTCAAATAATTTATGCTTTTCTTCATTCGTGGAAAATTTGGTACGATAAACAAGTTTACACGACCATGTAAATAGGCAGAAACTGACTTATAAAAAGGTCCATGTAAAGAGAGACATGCAAAATGTATTGGTATGCTTCTATCTGCCAAATATCAGGATCTAAGAGGTAGGGGAGGGGTCAATAAATAATACTCCCTTTTTCCCTACCCAAGTTAAAAAAACATTGAAAGATGGACAGAAGTCAGGTATGTGGATTAAAAATAATTCTGCCTTGGGCTGGCCGAGTGGCGCGGTGGTTAAGTGCTGGCTTAGGAAGCCAGCAGCTCGGGTTCAGGTCCCACATATGAGAGCCGGTGACACGGTATTCAAAAAAAAAAAATTAATAATAATAATTCTACCTTTATTGCTTATAAAGTCTTTGAGAGAATGTGAATTAGTGTGAGAACCAACTTACCTTACAAGTACTTTTTCTTCCTCCACTTCTAGTCTAGTTCTAGAATTCAAGGGAAAAATGAATCTATAGGCCAGTTGCACTTACTCAAGTGTCTGTTTCACAATGAGAATGGGGGAGGAAGGCAGGCTAACTCTCCATTACATATAGATTATAATATGTTATCTTCTTCCAACTGAGACACCTAACCCATGTCACCCATTAATCAAGTACAGTAATATCTTGGTTTGCGAGCATAATTCATTCCGGAAACAAGCTACTCGTATTGCAAGACATTGCTCCTTTACCACGTTAAAATGTATCAGGGGCCGGCCGAGTGGCACAGTGGTTAAGTGCTGGCTTGGGAAGCCAGCGGCCCCTGTTCGGGTCCCACATATGAGGCCAGTGACACAGCCTTCAAAAAAAAAATAATGTATCAGAAATGTTAGCTAGTCTTGCGGAACACTCGCAAACAAAGTCACTCGCATTCCAAGGTTTTACTGTACCTCACTCTGCTTCATTGGGAAGGAGTGGCTTAGAAGTTGGGGGAGGGGCCAGGAATATGTCTCTAGCAGGGGCTAATTAAACAGAATCCAGAAAAGTGGGGCAATGCACTTTGCCATAGCACTGAACATTGAAAAGAAATCTTTAGCTTTTCTTACATTTTACTGGAGCATCTATTGACCTATTCCTTTTATTTCGTGTAACACAATAGTGTCAGAAATTTTAAACTCAATAGACCAGGAAGCAGAGAGTGTGGAATATGAGGGAAAAGAGTAAGTTATTTTTATTAATTAAAATTTCAAAGTGTGAGTACTAACAGCTATTTTTTGTTTTTGTTTGTTTGTTTTCATAAAAGAATATATTTGAGTTTTAAGCAAAGGTAATATACGGCCACGAGGGGAGTTTGGAAAACCAAGGTCTATTCCAGTCTTTCTTAAAAAGTGGTTCACAGTCCACCATCATCAGAATTACTTGAAAAGTCTGTTAAAAATTCAAATTTTGGGGCCTCACCCCACACCTGTTGAATCAGAATCTCTTGACACATGGATGGAAAATCTGCATTTAACAACTTCTTTAAGTAATTCACATGCACACTAAAGATAGGAAACCGTCATCTTCTGGCTATAGGGCAGCACGTACCATGTACCAGAGCTGTTTTTGACCCATGATCACTAAGTAGCCTTAGTTCTCCTGAGGAGCTAAAATCTCCTTCTCTTATATCAGATAACAAGACTTAGTTACAAAAAAAAAAAAAGGAAAATATAAAATGCGAATGAGGATATAGTACAAACTATATACTTGTATAGTAAAGCAAAAGAAAGTAAGAATATGGCAATAAGAGTTTGGGTTAAATTGCAAGTCTGGTATGGTGCTAACTCACATTTAAATAATTCTTTTCATTGACATCCACAAAATGTGTATAAATTCATAAGTCTTTGTTATGTACACATGATTTTGATTAAGTTTCAGTGACACCTAGCTACATAGTCTTCAGCTTGTACAGATTGGCTGAAGTCTTACATATCCCACTTGGAAATCCTTTAACCAGATTAGAAGTCCCTGGGTCTGCACATTAAAAATGATTTTCCAGAAAGGATTTACAGTAATTAGTGATTAGTAGGGTTTCTAGAACAATTGTTTCACAGTCTAAGACAGCTAATCCATAAATGCATTAATTATATCACACTGTGTAGGTAAGAAATAAAAAGTCTACTAAATGGGAAATTACTGAACTATTCTAATTCATTGGGGAAAATGGTGTCAGTGTTTAATTGTCTTTAATGTATAATACAGACAAATTAGTTCCCATGCCTGAGTCAATAAATTGTGGATAAATACCATTGACCATGAATTTCCCCCAAAACAGTTGTATGAATATTTTTATATATTTAGATTTGTTTAAGATTTAGAATTATTTTGAGAATAAATTTATAAAATATAAAATGCAAAAAGACCTACAATCAATATCCATGGATTAGATTGTCTATCAGTTCCCAGAGACCTAAATAACTCTTCCAGATTTTAGTTGGCAATGCAAAGTGCCACACCATGTATGCCCTGCATTTCTGTGCTTTTTAAAATCAGGGTTCTTAAAGAGAAATTTTATTAATGCAATGTGTGCTTGTATTTTAACACCAATTACACATTATCCCTACTGATATCATGCTTTTTCAGACAGCTTTAGTAATAGAACTTTAGATATTATCACTATACATTTTACAGCATATAGAGATATGAAACCAATCTTACTAATATTGTCACTCTCAAAAAACTAAACATAATACCATATATATTCCAGTTGCTCAACAGATGTTCCTAGAACTGAGTCATCTACTCCAGAGAGCATTAGCTGAGACAACGGCACATCCCATTAAAGACACATTTTCCAAGGTACACAATCCCCTTGTAAATCGTAGTCTCAAAATCAGGTCACAGTCAGATACATACTAATATATGTTAAAATGCCTCAGAATAAGTCATGGGGATGTACTGTATAACACGGTAATTATAATTAATAATAATGCATTGCATATTTGAAAGTTGCTAAGAGAGTATATCTTAAAAGCACTTATCCTAAGAAAAAAATTATAACTATGTATGATGACAGATGTTAACTATTTTGGCGATCGTTTCAAAATATATACAAGTATTGAATCATTATGTTGCTAATGATTCTAATTAGCAACTAATATAACATCATATGTCATTTATACCTCAAAAAATGACTTGGAAGTGAAAGGTAGGAGTAGAAAGAACACTGGGGCTTCCATTTCTAGGTAGAGGAGTAACAAGAGTTGGCCTTATTCTCTTATTCCAAAACAACTCCAAATCCAGGCAAAATAAATGAAATATCATTTTTTAGGCATTCAACATCAGACGGCAACAACAGTAATGTCTGAGACACGGGAGAAAAAAAGTGGTGAGCCACATAATTTCCCTAGCTTACTTTCTGGAGAGAGTTTGTGGAGTAAATCGTAAAGTGGGGGAAGCCAAGTAGATCCCAGCAAATTCACTGAGTGAAGAAGATGGAGGTGAGATCTGGGAATGTCAGAGTTGCTAGAGTTAACATAGCAAAGCATTTGAGAGGGGAGCTCTCCATAAAGAAAGAACTCTGAAGATATGCAAAGGATTTTCAGCACTGAGCAACATATGTGTGTGAGGAAATTACCCAAGGATAGGGAAAGAATCAACCAAAAGGGACAAAAATGAATAATTTCTAGAGCTCACACAAGGCTCAGAATAATTCATATTCTCATCATCTAGACTGGAGAAATTCATAATTCATGGGGAACTGGATAGAAGGTATTGCTTCAGTACTGGACAAAGTTAGCCTTCCATTAAATGTTACCCAGGTCCAACCTAACAAAGCTTAAAAGGAAGCCTCAAAAAATGTACTTGCCTACAATGAACTTAATAAAGATCCAAAAATAGTTTAAGGCTATTTATAGGAACACAAAAATATCCAGCACCCCAAATTCACAGTATTTGGTATCCCATCAAAAAATATCAGACTTGAAAAGGCACAGAAAAATACAACCAATAATGATGGGGTAAGTCAGTCATTAGAAGCAGATCAAGAAAGAACACAGGTAATAAAATTAGAAAACAAGGGCATTACAACAGTTATTAAAATTATATTCTACATGTTCAAGAAAATAAAGACTGAGCATGTTAAGTAGAGACAAAAGATGCAAAAGAGACTTAAATTAAGAATCTAGAAATGAAAAAATATAATATCTAAGACAGAAAATATACTTGATGGAATTCACAACAGATAAAGCACAGATGCAAAAAAACAGTGAATTTGAAGACATGCTAAATACAAATGAATGAGGACAGGAATAACAGCAGGCTCCTCTCTAGCAATGACTCAAGCCAGGCAAAATGGGGCAACAATTTAAAAGTACTAAAATAACCCAAAAAACAAAAAAGCAGAAAACTATTAAACTAGACACCTATCACCAGTGAATATATCCTTCAAAGCCAAAGGTAAAATAAATATATTTTTGGACATATTAAAGTTGAAATATTTCACCAAAACTGTAATACAAGAAATGTTTCTAGAAGTCCTTCAGGCAGAAAGAGAATATTACCATATGAAAATCCAAATTAACACAAAAAATGAAGAACACTAAGAAATGGTAAATAAGTATTTTAATATAAATGTATTTTACTAATTTTTAAATCTCTTTAAAAAATAATTCACTGTTTAAAACAAAACTTATACCCATGTATTGTGAAGTTTATAATATATGTAGAATTAAAATGTATAACAACAGAAGCACAAAGTTTTGGAATAGAAAATAGAAGGTTATTATTTTAAGGTTTTTTTTACTATACATGAAATGGGATCATATTACTCGAAGACAAACTGTGATAAGTTAAAGATAAATACTATAAACTCTGAAGTAACCACTGCAGTAACACATTCAAAAGTTATCAGTAACGATCCAACAAAAGTGATAAAAATAAAACTATAAAGCAAATGTTCAAATAAAAATAAAAGGCAGAAAAATCAACAAAGGAAACAACCGATGGTACAAATAGAAAAGCAGCAAGATGATAGATTTGATTCTAACCATATCAGTAATCACAATAAATGTAAATCATATACCTACCTCAAGAAAAGGCAGAGGTAGTCAGATTGGATCAAAAAGCAAAACTGAACTGTATCCTGCCTACAAAAATATCCACCTTAAATATTAAGAAATAAATAGGTTAAATGTAAAATAATAGAAAAAGATATGTCATGTAAATACTAATCAAAGCATGCTGGAATGGTTATATTAATGAAAGACAAAGTCCTTTCAGAGCAAAAAATTTTGCCAAGGACATTTCATAACAATAAAAGGGTCAATTCACAAGAGGAAATAACAATCCTATCAATCAAGAAAAGCTAGTTGACACATAGAAAACTTCACTCATAGCACCTGAATGCAACTTTTTTTTTCAAGTGCATATGAAACATTTCCCAAGATAGACTATATTCTAAGCTATAAAAAGTCTCAATAAATTTAAAAATCATTCAAATCATATAATGTGTGTTTTATGTCACAATGAAATTAATTTAAAATCAATAACAAAAAATGTTGGGAAAATTGATAGAACCAGTAAGGTTGTAGAAGACTTGAAGAATATTATCAACCAACTAGACCTAGTTGACATGATTACTTGGTTATCAACTACTGAGAGAAGAGTGTTGGCTACTACTGCACATTTTCCTATTTCTTCTTGCAATTTGGGATTTTGAAGCTCTGTTACTGCCTGAATAAATATTTAGGATGAAGAACTTTATGCTAATAAATTTGAAAGCGTAGATGAAATGGACAAATTCCTTGAAAGACACAAATTGCAAAAGCTCATTTAAGAAGAAATAAATAACCTAATAGCCCACATTATTCATATATATATATATACATACAGAGGGTGCCAAAATAATAATACACATTTTAGGAAAGGAAAAAACTATTAAAATTGTAATACTCAGTATATATTGATAATAAAAGATGAATACAAGTCATGTTTGACTTCTGCAATAACTAGAGGTGCTTAGAGTGGTTACCATCAGCATAATTTTAATAGTTTTTTTCCTTTCTTAAAATATGTATACATTTTTTTGGCACCGTGTGTGTGTGTGCGTGTGTAAAGGAAAACTGTACTCAAGGCTCAGGTGACTTACTGATGAATTCTACCAAATATTTAAGGGACAAATAATACTAATTCTACACATATTCTTCCAGGAAATAAAAATGAAGAAATAAACCCCAGCTTATTTTATTATGGGGCTAGTGTTATCCTGATACTAAAACTAGACAAAAAAAATTACAAAACCATTTGATGGTTTTGTAATCCTCATCCACATAGCTGCTAAAATTCTTAATGTAATTTTAATAAATCAAATCTACCAATATGTAAAAATATAATACATCATAAACAAGTAGTATTTATTCTAGGAATGCAAAAATAAATTCAAAATTTAATCAATGTAATTGACCATGTTAACAGACTAAAAAAAGAAATCCATATGATACTCTCAATAGACACAGAAAAAGCTTTAAGAACATTGTACTCTATTCTTGATATTAAAAAAAAAAAAAAACTCTCAGCAAACTAGAAATAGAAGAGAACTTCCTCAACCTGATAAAGGGCACATAAGAAAAAAACTACAGCTAATATCATTCTTAAGAGGTGAAAGATTGAATGCTTTCCCTTTAGGATCAGAAAACAATGAAAGCTGTCTTACCATTTCCATCTAATATTGTACTAGAGGTTCTAATCAGTGAAAAATTCCAGAATAAGAAATAACAGTCATCTAAATTGGGAAACAAAGGGGAAAGCTGTCTTCATTACAGACAACAGAACTATCTATTTAGAAAATCGTAAGATTGTTTCCTGTTCCTGAAATGTCCATACCCCATTTTATCTACCAAGATTCTACTCCTCCTATTTGGGCTTAATTCCCCCTCTCTTGAGCTCCCTTAGTACTGGGTAATGCTAAGTCCTCTACAGGGTAGAGAAAATCACATCATGACTTGATCCTCCTCTGTTAGACCATTAACTCCTTGAGAGTAGGGAAGGCATTTTGGTCATCTTTTTCCCTGTCACAGAAACTAGTCCAGTGCCTGGACAATAGAAAGGCTCAGGAACACTCACTGCTATATCATTGTCGTTAATCATATAGCTCATCTACTTTTAAGTGTCAAGTTTTACAAGTTCTTCCACTCATATTTATAGTACTCTCCAATTTTATATATATGGACTATGCAAACTTCAGTTTCAGCTAACTCACCATATTTTCTATGAACTGTAAAAGCTCTTGAGTACATTTCTATTACTGCAATATAAAAGTCACATGTATTTTTAATGATTATAATTTTCTATTAAAGAGATTTTACGTTCCAAGATATATCTTAATAGTCCTGAAAGAGAAGGTAGGAAGAAAAAATTAAAAACGTCTGTACATTTTGGCTATAAGAAGCAGATGCTGAGAAGTATTGCTAAACCACTCAAGTAACCTCAGCCACTTGGACAGGGCTGACCAGGAAGCAGCACAGGCTTTTCACTTCCTGTTGAAAATTGATGAATATGAACCAGTGGTTTATGCTCCGCTTTGCTCCTCTCAGGTTCTCATGCGCTGAGCTGCTGTGATCAGTGGTACGTCTGACTCTCTTTCTGCAGCAAAGCCCATCTTCATGTAAAGCTCTTGCTCGGGCAGACTACACACCATTTTCTGAGTGATACATTGCTCACCCCTTCTGGCAGCCCAGTCATCATGGTAAATTGTCCTCAGCTCAGAGTGTAACAATTCATTGCAATGTTCTGTCTGTGGACTTTGGGGAACTAGGTTTCCATTCCCTGACTGTAAATCAAGGGACAACTTCAGCATGAATGCCAATCATCTAATCCTATTAAAAGTGACTTAAACATTTATTAAGCAATGTGATTTTTAAATGCTTGCAATAATTTTCTTGACCTGTCTTTGCTTCTGATTATCTGCCAAGAGGATCATGGGCCTAGAGTCAAATACACCTGGGTTCAAGTCCCAGTTACTCCATTGCAGAGCTACGTGTCTTTAGATGGTACCTTTTCATGGCTTTTCCTTCAGTAGGATTTTCACAAAGATCTTAGAGTCAGTAAAAAAAAATCCCAAGTGTTGGGTTTGAGGTGGAATCTACATACAGAAGAGACAGAGTTATGTAGTGGAAAGAAAGTTTGACTGGGAATGAGGAGATGATAGCTCCACTCTGGCCTTGGCCCTTTTATAGCTTAAGATCCTTACCCCTGGCCCATCTTCCTATACTGCCCACACAGCTCTAATGGTCAAGAATGTATTCTCCGGTCCCGCAAAGGTGTGGGCGAGGGCTACCACACAGGCTGCTTGGGTTCAAATCCAACTCCACCCCTCAGTAACTGAGTGACCTCATATAAATCACTTAACCTTTCCAGATCTCAGTGCTTGCCTGTACAAAGAGGGAGTTGTGTTATGTGGTCTCTAAGGCCCCTTACACCTCCCACTTAAAAAACACAGGGGTAATAGGATAGAGGTTAAATAAGTGAGGGTTACAGAGCCAGCCTGCCTAGATTTACATGCATTATCTTGGGAATTGCAACAGCTCCTGCCCCATAGGATTTTTTTTTAATGAAAATTAAATCAACTAGTAGTATCTGTAAAATGCCTGTAACACTGCCTGGCACATAATAAGGCCCCAATAGATACTAGCTTTTATTACTATATACAATGTTCCATATCCAAAGAGAAGCAGCAAGACCTCAAGCATAGAGTCTGAAGGTTGGAGCAGAATCAGAGCGCTTTAGACTCCTCTTTTTAAAAATCTGTGGTGTCATGCATCCACTAGTCGAGAGATATTTTGTGTTCAAGACCCTCCTCCATTGTCTCCCTCTTCTTCTTCATTCTAAGCCTCTCTGTGACCTCAACTCACCCCAAAAGTGCTTGGCTCTTTTTTCAATCTGCCCGCAGGGTTTATTTTCTCCCTAACGTAATTCCTTGTTCTGGAACTTTCCACTTACATATGTTATAATAGATCATCATGATGACAATGATAATACTCAGGCATGGAAAGATGATGGATGGGAGCATTCTGAAATTAAACACTCCCCCTCCAAGAATTTCATTCAAGAATTACTTTTGACACTACAGAATACAAAAAAGATTTTGAATCTCAGAAGTTGAAGATACATTTTTAACCACTTTATTTGCAATTGTTTTGTCCTTTCATTTTATGGTTTACCTAGTAAAATGTTTCTTCATTAAACAGTACCAGATAACGGGGAATAAAAAAAAAATATGGAGGGTTGGAAAATTGATTGTTTGTTTTTTTGAAAAAAAAAAAAGAGGAAAGGCTATTAGTACAAATAAAAATGTGCAGGAATTATTTTATTTGATGCCTTTGTTGAACACCTGCTATGTGATAGTCACTCAAACACAGAAGACAAAAAGATAGATAAGACATGGTCTTCACAGGGAAACGTGATATATTTTTTAAAAGAATTCAGGTTATGTGTGAAAACTCAGAACTCTTAAAAATTCCCTTGTACTTATTTTAGGATTTAGTAATATTTTATTTGCACTATACATAGAGGAGGCTGCATAATTGTTTTATTGTTTGGGTCTCAAGAGTCTTAACTGAGTCCTGACTTATGGAGGTATCTAAGAAAACGGGTGGCAGGCAGCTGAGGCTGAGATGAGGAAAGTCTTCACAAAGGAAGTGGTATTTGAGATGTCTTAAAGAACAAATAAAAGTTTGTCTATGTAGTGATGTGAAAAGAGAAAGGAAGGGGCTTCTGAACAGAGAACACAGATGATGCAGTTTTGGAAGTCTGAAAAGAGTATACATGGCCTGTACAGTAACTGCAGTAGTTACCAGAGCACGTAATACATGGGAAGGGTGATGAGTAGGCTTCAGCCAGGTCACCAGTGGCCTCTTGAGCTCTGGTAAGATCCAGGTTGTTCTTAAGAGAATGCTGCATCTGTGGTTGAATAAAGGGCAGCTTCAATTCCCATGGAGTTCCAGGGCGATTTGGAGATCTCGGCTTGACTCGCAGTTCTCAGGACCAGGGCTCGTCTGCATCATCTCCTCTTCTCAGTCAATATTCCTGCTCATTTGAAAGATAGTATTATTGAGGCAAACAGCTGGGATCATGACTGGCCAATGTGATTCACAAAGGATATTATTTTATCCATTCTATGAATTCACCTGCCCACTCGCAAAAAAGTTGGATTTGCTCAGAATCAAATTGGAAGCCAGTCTTTCCTGTCATAGGGCAATTCCATAAACATCCCTATTGATTTTCAGACTTTTTTTCCTTGAAAATGCTTTTTGCCTAGGTAGAGTGTCTGTTCTATTTCAATCTTAAAACTAATAATAGCTAGAACATTTCTTGAGGCGTTTCATTCTCAGGATCACACATCATTAGGTCTTCCAGCACTTTTTAATTTGCTTCTCATTGTGCTCCACTCACAATTGTGCTTCATATTGTTTCAAATCATAATGTTTCAGTAAGTAGTCATTGAGTCATGGCCTTACCGCAGATAACCATGTCACAAATTTCAACACAGCTATTATTCTAAAGTGTTTGGGTTAAAGGTCAAGGCTAAACCTTGTTCCACTAAACTATAATTTTCAAAGAAAAAAAGGAAGAGACATTTGAATTTCAGAGACTCAACCAGAAATTGAGTTGTGAAATATGAATCATTTCCTGGCCTTTATCACACAGTCTGTGAAAAATACTTGAACTGCTTAAATCCTTACAAATAAGGATATAATTATTGTTACTCTTGTTTTATAATGGGTACACTAAAGAATAAAGTGGTTATAATTCTGGTGAGCTCACTGAATTACACAAAACAATTATTACATGTCAACATTAGAACAATGGTTACAAATGAAACTTCTATTAATGTTCTCCTTAACCTATCATTCACATTACATGTCTCTTTCTTTCTTCTGCCTTTATTGCCTCAAATTTCCTGTCCTTTGTTTATGTTCTTCTGTTCCGTGTGTTTGTGGGCTTTTGTTTGTCGTTGGGGGCGTGGGGGCTTGGTAAGCCCTAAGCATGCTTGCCCATCCCATCCTCATCACCTCATCACAGCCCTCCTCCTCTGCCCCACCTATGTTCTTGGTCCTTCTTAGACTATTTGACCTACATGATTACTAATTTCCCTTTTGCCCATTTCATTTTTCCCCCATCACCATCTTATTCTCTAAGTCATAGTGGATTTTCTTTTATTTAAAATAATCCATTTCTTATTATTATATTGACCATTTGCCCATCACTGTAGTGGGTAAATTTATTCACTCAAATATTTATTGGATGTCTCTTTCAGATAGGTCCCTTGGCTGAATACTGAAGAAATATAGCATCAAATAAGCTAGACATACTCTAAACCACTGAGGGAGATAAAGCTGAGATAGTTATTTAGAGATCCAGCTTATAGAAGACATTGTATACCATGAGAAAGATGTAAGCTTAATATTTTGAGGAGGCATTATAAGGCACAGGAACATAATCCTGTGTGGATTCTAAAAAAAATGCTTCACCCTGTAATGTTTTGTGGGAGTCCATCAATTCAAAGATACATTGAAAGAGAATACACTGAGCATTTCAAGGGTTGAGCCCAAGAGCTCTTCATCTCCTTGTCACCAATATCCTATACCCTTCCTAACACAATGTAAGGTCTCAATATATATTCTGTTGTTCTTTGTTTGTGTTTGTTATAACAAACTGTAAAAGTATAGCCTATTAGAAGGGTATGGTAATAGTTAATTGCCATGAATAATAACAGGGACTGGATTTATTTTCCTGCCTGAAAAGGCTAAAATGCTGGACAAAATATTTTTAAATGGTTTTCAAGACATTATACATTAGGCAATGAAGGAGAGTCAACACTAAGAGGCATGGAATCACTGAGTTGAGCTATAGCTACCACTTTACTGTTAAAGAGAGACTTATGCCATAGTACATAGGGACAGGAACACATGTGGAGCCCAGCAGTTCCCAGGAACTGAAGGGATGAAACTGGGTCTAGGAAGGTCAAGGCAGTGAAAGTTAATAAAGCAAAGTACCAGAAAGGAAAGAGCTGCACAGAGAGAGAACTTCAGAAATGTGCAAAGTATCTCCTCATATGTTCTGGTCAGTGAGGGAACTACTCAAGGATAGAAAAAGAAAAACTGATCAATCAAAACTGACATAGAAATGACAAAAACAATAAAATTAGCAGACAAGGATATAAAAATCATTTCTACAACTATTTAATATGTTCTGGAAGCTAGAGGAAATAAAAAAAATGTTAATCAAAACCATGGAAGATATATAATACAGATAAAAATTGAAGTTGTAATTGAAATTGAAAACAGACAATAATATTGCAGTAACTATGGTGCGAGGTGGGCGGTAGACTTATCAGGAGGATCGTTTTGTAAATTATATAAACATATAGCCACTATGATGTACACCTGAAACTAATATATTACATAACAACTGTACCTGAAAAATAAAAATATAAGAAGAAATAATTTACAATTCCTATTTTTTTAAAAATTGAAATTACAGAGATGAAAAACAATGTTTGAGACAAAAACTTCACTGGGTGAAGTTAATTACACATTAGATGTTACATAAGAAAAGATTAGTTAACTTAAAGACATAGCAATAGAAATTATCCCAAATAAAAAAAGAAGGGGATAAAGGCTTAAGAAGAAAACACAGTGTCAGTGAACTATGAAATAATGTCAAGCTGCTTAATGTACATGTATTTAGAACCACTGAAGAACAGGAGGGACAGGGGACAAAAAGAAATGATTGGAACAACCATGGCCTCATTTCACTTGGCATAATACCCTATAGGTCACAAATGGTAAGATTTCATTCTTTTTTTTATGACAGAGTAATATTCCATTGTATCCCTGTACTGCTGTTTCTTTATCTAATCATCTATTGATGGGCATTTCTGTTGTTTCCATATCTTGGCTATTATAAATAGTGCTGCAGTGAACATATAATCTCAGTTACATATAGAATCTAAAGAACAAAATAAACAAATAAACAAAACAGAAATAGACTCTTAGATACAGAGAACAAACTGATGGACACTAGATGGGAGGGGGCTGGATAAGAAAAGTGAAGGGATTAAGAAGTACAAATTGGTGTTACAAAAGAGTCATGGGATGTAGAGCACAGTATGGGGAATATAGTCAATAATATTATAAAAACTATATGTAGGGTTAGATGAGTACTAGACTCATCAGGTAGATCATTTCAAAAATTACATGGGCCAGCCGAGTGGCGCTGTGGTTAAGCGCTGGCTTGGGAAGCCAGAGGCCCGGTTCGGTCCCACATGTGAGGGCCAGTGACATTGCCCTTAAAAAAACAAAACAAAAAAAAATTACACAAATATCTAACCACTATGCTGTACACCTGAAACTAATATAAAATAATATTGAACATTAACTATAATTTAAAAAATAGTCACAGGAATATAAAGTACAGCATGGGGAATATAGTTAATAACATTGTAATAACTATGTACAGTGTCAGATGAGTAATAGGCTTATTGGGGTTATCACTTTGTGAGGTGTATGAATGTCTAACCACTGTGTTGCTTTGTACACCTAAAACTAATTTAAAAATTCAGAAAAAAAAAGAAACAATCATAGCCAAAAATCTTTTTTTCAATATTGCTTAAAACTCATAAAGAGAAAGTCTTCAAAGCATCCAGAGTACATGTTATGTATAGAGGGAGAAAGATAAGGATGACAGAAAATTTTTCCTTGAAAGCAATGTAAGCAAGAAGACAGTGGATGGAGAACATTTTTAAAGTACTAAAGGAAAAGAAAAAAAAAAAAAGCTGTCCTCTAGAATTCCATACTCACTAAAAATATCTTTCAAAAACCAAAGGTGAAATAGAGAGTTTTCAGACATACAAAAGCTGAAAGAATTCATCACCAACAGACCTGAAATAAAAGAAATATTAAAGGAACTTCTTTAAGCACAAGGAAAATAAGGAAATGGTAATGAAAAGGATGCCAGATGGAAATTTGGATATTCACAAAATAATAGGAACTACATGAGTAAATATATATTTATATAATTATTTCACACCTTCCAAAAATTACTGTTTAAAATAAAAGTACTAATACTTTCAGGGTTTAGAACATATATAGGAGTAAAATGTATGACAGTCATACCATTAATGCTGTGAAAGGAGAAATAGAAGTATACTATTGAGGTTCTGTAATTTATATAGCACAGTATAGCTATCACTTCAAGGTAGAATATGATATTTTAAAGGTGTATACTATAAACCTTAAAACAACCACTAAAATAACATAGAAAGGTTTATAGCTAATAAAATAGCAAAGGAGATAAAATTAAATTATTAGGTATGATCACTTACTCCAAAAACCAAGGCAGCAAAAGAGGAAAAGGGGAGCAAAGAACAGATGGGACAAATAGAAAACAAAGAGCAGGATGGTAGATTTAAACCCAAAAGTATTAGTAATCATTGATTGGATAAAAAAATTAGTATTATTGATTGGATTAAAAAAGAAAGAACCAACTATATACTGTTTATAGGAAACCTGCTTTAAATAAGAAGACACAAATACATTAGAAATGGAAATATGAAAAAGGATATACCATGCTCACAATAATAGAAAGATGAAATTGAATATGTATATATATATATATATATATATATATATATATATATATATGTATATATATATATATATATATTTTTTTTTTTCCGGGCAGTGTCACTGGCCCTCACATGTGGAACCGAACCGGTGCTGCTGGCTTCCCAAGCCAGCGCTTAACCACAGTGCCACTCGGCCAGCCCTGAATGTATATATTAATATCAAACAAAGTATATATCAGAGCAAAGAATATTACTCGGATGAAGAATGTTATTTCCTATTAATATATGATTACTTCATGGAAATGACATAATGATCCTGAATTTTTATGCATTTAATAACAGAAGTTCAAAATACATGAAGCCAAAACTGAAAGACTGCAAAGAAGATAAACAAATCAACAATTATAGTAAAACAAATTCAACAATATCCCTCTCTTAATAAGTCAGAGAACATCAGTTAAGGACATAGAAAACTTGAACTGTGCTATTCAGCAACATAAATTAATTGCCATTTACAAAACATGCCACACAAAAACAGCAAGCATGCACACTCTTTTCAAGCACACAGAGAACATTTACCAAGCTAGGTCCCAACAAATTTAAAAGAATTTAATTTATATAATGTATTTTCTCCATGAATTAGAAATTAACAACTGTCAGAGATCTGGAAAATTCCTCCAAATATTGGAAACTAACTGGTATGCTTTAAATAACTCATGAGATAAGAAGATATCAAAAGGGAAATCAGAAAGTACTTCTAACTAAATGGAAATAAAAACAACATAGATGCAACGATGTGTATGGACATAGAGAACATTATGCTAAGTGAAATAAATCAGTCGGAGAAAGATAAATACCATATGATCTCACTTATATGTGGAATTTAAGGAACTGAATAAATGAGCAAAGTAAACAGAAATAGTCTCAGAGATATAGAAGAAAAAACTGATGGTTGCTAGATGAGGGTGGTGGGGATGAAGAAAAAGCGGAAGGGATTAGACAGCATAAGTTGGTAACTACAATATTGCCACAGGGATATGAAAGACAGTTTGGGGAATATAATCAATAATGTTGTAAATATTTTGTAGGATGTCAGACGGACACATGTCTTGTTAGGGAGACCATTTCATATACCGCGTAGAGGCTTGACCACTGCACTGTACACCTGAAACTGATGTTGTATAATATTGTATGTCAACTATAATTGAATATATATAGTCATGGGATGTGGAGTATAGTGTGGGGAGTGGAGTCAATGGAATTGTAATAGATATGTATGATGTTGGGAGAGTGGTGGTGGATTGGGTGAGGGGGTTGTCACTTTGTGAGGGGTGAAATGTATAACTATTGCATTGCTTTGTATACCTGAAACTAATAAAAAAATGAAACAAAATAAATAAAAAGGAAAAAATGAAAAAATATTATTCCTAAATATTTTATTTGGTTTTATGCTATTGTAAATAAAATTGTTTTCATAAAAAAAAAAAAAACATGGAAATTTGTGGGATGCAGATAAATGAGTATTGTGAGGGAACAGAAAATAAGTAAAACTGGAAGCTTGTTCTTTAAGATTATAAAGTTAATCAACTTTTAACCAGAAAAATCAGGGAAAGAGCAAAAGGACACAAATTACCAATATCAGTAATGTGAAAAGACATCAATACAGAGTCTACAGATTTTAAAAATAATAAAAGAATATAATGAGCAACTTTATGCCAATAAATTTGACAACTTAAATTAAATGGATAAATTTCTTGAAAGACAAAAGCTACCCATGCTTATTCAAGAAGAAATAGATAATGTGATTAGCCATTTATCTATTAAAACAAGTACATTTACAGTTAAAATCTTACTGAAAGAAAACTCCAAACTCAGAGAACTTTACTTTGAATTGTACCATGAATTTAAGAGAGAAGTGATATCAATTTTCCACAAACTCTTAGAGAATATTGAAGAATTGGGAGTATTTTTCACTGATGCTATGAAGCCAACATTACTGATACCAAAACTAGACTAAGCCATGAGAAGAAAAATAATATCCCTTATTAGCATAGGTACAAACCTCTAAAAACATTTTGGACTATCTAACCATACAATATATAAAAGGGATAGTAAAGCATGACAGAATGAAGTTTATCCCAGAAATGCAAGGTTACTTTAACATTTGAACATCAATCAACGTAGTTCATCATGTTAACAGTCTAAAATAGAAAAATCTGGTGATCATTTCAATAGATGTAGAAATAGTATTTGACAAAATTCAAAGTGCCGGGGGCTGACAGCATCCCGGTGTCTGACAAGGCCACATTGAAATAAAGATCCACACTCAGCACTGGATTTCTGGGATGCTGCCTTATGGTTGGTCATGTAATATCTCCTGTCTCTAAGAACCCATGTGCCTTTCCTCCTACAGGAGACAATATACTCACTGCATTTGTGACAAGTTCCTGTGGTACCCTGATGATAGCTGGCTGTGTAAGTCAACGACGGGGCAAGATTTCCTAAAGAAAAGGAAACTCCCTAAAACAGGCTACAGCCCATGGGGACCCCTGAGCTGAGATACTGGGGACTCAAGCCCCTTGGCCTATGCAGCTGTGAAAGGTTTCCTTGGAGATCAGGAGACCAAGGTCTCTCGGCCATGAGAGTTCTGATAAAAGACAACTTACTGACCATGAGGTATTTTAATTAACAACCTTGTTTTAACTCTTTGCTTTGTACATTGCTGTAGCAACAAAAACTGAAGCTCTGACTGAGAAACAGATGTTCCCCTCTACTGCAATAATATGCAGCTCTTCTTAGGATAGGAAAAGTTTGAGACTCCTTTTGCTATTAAGTTCAAGTATATGCCCTGTAAGGAAGTCATGGTAACCGGTGTACCCTGGAAAGATACAATTACAAAAAGGTAAAAGCTCTGAGAAAGAGAAAACCATACTGATCATGTGAAACATAACTTGCAACATAACTTGCAATTTAGGTAATGGTCATAAGCCCCTATAAAAGGGGCAAGGCTTTAATAATAAAGTATGTGTGTGTGACGCTCCTGTGAACCTCTTTCCGGTGTCTACCTCCTCCTTTTTTCTCCTCGCTGACGCGGTCCCACCCGAGGGAACCCCTGGTCCTCGCGGGGGCTGGCTCCCCGCATCAAAGTCCATTCTTGATTTTAAAAAACTAAAACAAAAAACAAAACAAAACCTCTCAACAAACTAGGAACAGAATATTTTTCAGCCAAAGAAAAGACATCTACAAAATGCCTACAATTCACATTATACTTCATGGTGAAAGACTGAATGATTCTCTCCTAAAATCAAAAACATGTCACACATGCAATTTCTTTGAATCATAGTTGAGGAACTCTTAGCTTAATTCCAGCACATGTGGATATACTGAAAAGTAAGTATCACAGCCCAGGAGAGACTATTTCCCAAGGTTGTTCGCTATCCAAGTATCTTTAAATAGATAGCTCAAAATAAAATGACAATCAATGCCTCTGTTTGCAAAATGTTCAGAAACATGGAGATCCAAAGAGAACTGACCCCTCAAAATAAAACCAAAAAAATAAAGCACTGTATTGGCTGAATTGTTTCCGCCGCCATCAAAATTCATATGTTGAAATCCTAACCCCCAGTACTAAGGATGTGACTGTATTTGGAGATACGGCCTTTACAGAGGTAACTGAGTTAACATAAGCTATTAGGATAGGCCCTAATCTAGTATGACTGTGTTATTAGAACAGAGATTAGGATACACAGAGACCCCAGGGATGTGTGTGTGTGCACAGAGGGCCAGCCATATCAAGAGGCAGCAAACAGGTGGCTACCCCAAGTCAAGGAGAGAAGCTTCAGAAGAGTCCAAGCCTGCAGACATCTTCATGTTGGATGTCTAGCCTCTCTTAGTTCTTAAGAGAAAATAAATTTCTGTTGTTTAACCATCCAGTATTTGGTATTTTCTTATGGCAGCCTTTGTCCTAACACAGGTTCCATTATAAACCTATTAAACTAAATAAAATTAAAGGAAAGCAGTTTGGAGTGGAGTTGGCTGCTTTTGAAGGATTAGAAGGAGATTAAAAGAGCTGCAGGACTGATGAATGAAATAAGGAGTTGGCTGGCACAGAAAGAATTGTCAGGCAACTTTCAGGGCTCTGCGAAAGTTAAACTAAAACTAATTTGGGGGCCATCAGTATGGTCAATACATGTTTTAAAAATAAAGTTGTGCTATGAAATACCTGATAAACTGTAAAACTCTTATTCTTCCTGTGCCTCCTATGTCCTTTTCTAGTACAACTGGATGTCAACCATGTCATACTGACAAATGACCGAAGAAGGGAATGCTAATTTACTTCAGTCAAAGTGTACCAAGGCTCACTTGCAATAAAAGGGCTGTTATGATGCAACATTCTCTGAAATCACTAAAAATCATCAGTATAAAGGATTGCCATGTGATTTGAGCCATCAACACTCAATAACCCAGAGTAAATGAATATTTGCATTTATATAGGGCTATGGGTTATTAACATTAGTATGACAGACATATGAAGAAGATAATCTTCAGAGCTAGGGTGTGAAGAGTTGAAATGTGAACCAGGCCAGATTGAGAGGAATACTAAGCTAGATGTGACTAAGAAACAAAAGGAAAATGGAAAGAGTCCTGAGTTTTTATGGGGAACACATAAGGCAAGGCAAGAGGAAAAGGATCAGGGAAAGCAGGGGACAGTTAATATTAATTGCCTGCTTATTCTGACATGGGTAACACTGACACTAGTTTACAGTGGAGGGAACAAGTGTGGAGAGGTTGTGTACCTTGGGCAAAATCACCGAAGTATGGGGCCAGCATTTAAACTTGGATCCGACGGTGTAATCCAAGCACTTTCCACTACTCTTTCTTGGCTGGCAAGTTACAAAACAATAAGAGTGAGGAAAGAGGAGAGACAGCAGTCAATCAGAGACAAAGCTTCAAGACTTAGATACTGGAGTTGACATACTTAGGCCTGAAGGTAAGTTTCAAGGTGTGGCTGGCTGTCCATGCCTTTGTTAGAGTGGAGTGGAGGTGAGCTCAGTGGGAGAGAGGTGATATGGAGTCAGAGCTCTGTGCATGAGACATAGCACAAGTCATCCATAGAGCTTCAGGTTAGAATGGGGAGGGGGAATGAGGGAGAGGGAGAGAGGGGGAAGATTTATTTTTCATAGCTGCTGCTTCAAACTAGACAAAATAATCCACACCCAGATTCTATGTTCTTTCTCCCTGTCTGATTTTCTGACTTTTAGAGACGCCAAAAAAAAAAAAGAGCCTTAAAAAGTAGTAATGATGTCAGATTTTGAAAAGTTTCCTCTCTAAATAAATGTGTAATACATAAAACAAATGTTTCATTGCAGTATGTATGAGAAGGTGCATAGGACTAAATGCTGCAAAGAAGGTATGTTTCCAGTCCATTTAATATTTTGAGTTTACCTGTAAAGTCATTTGTTCTTAGATTATGACCTCTGATCCTGATCATACGCATGATTTTAACTCTGCAATGAGAAATACCTACTATGAAATGTCAACCAATTAAGTGGAGATACTTCTTGTTTGGTATCAGAAAAAGCGACCAGCCCATCAGACAGACCCGTTGCTCTGTGTATCATGCAGAATGGGGAAAGATGTCTTCATCTCCATTAAACCCTGTGGGTGGAGAGGGTGTATCTCAGGGCACATCTGAGTATTTGAGGTAACAACACTGTGCAGCATGTGTTTCCAGATCTCCTGAATCCTTCACAAGACTCCATTGTTATCATGTTCCTAAAACGTGGCTGTCAAAGAACTCAAGGCATTCGAGAAAAAAATGAAAACACTATGACTCACACTGTCTGTGCTGCCTGAGTTATTTAAATTTCACAGTTTTTTATGTTAATAAAAGTCCCTGAAAATCCATTTGCATAGTATTCACCCACAAGTCTCTAAAATAGACAGAGAAAAACTGTCTAATAGTTGCTATACATAGATACCCTAATGTTTAATTATTTAGATGACTGCTATTTAATTGCAACTCAAATGGATCATCTTCCAAAAGTTCAATTTTTAAGATAGAAAGGAACTTTTAGTCTAATGAGGCCCAAAAATAAAATGTATTCAATTATCCTGATAAGTGTCTTATCTAATTAGCTGAGTATCCGGAGCTGACACATGAAGCGTATTAGCTATCATTATATACTTTGATTTTTTTTACAATATTTAAGTGCTCACTTGGGTGCCAGGTAATTTATATATGTTATCTCATTTTAGTTCTACCTTATGGAGTATGTATTATTATCACCGTTTAGAAGATGAGGAAGCTAAGGTCCAGGGGACTAAATAGCTTGTTCACATGATCAGTAAGTGGTAGAGATAGGATTTATATCTATCATAAAAATAGCTCACATTCCATTTCAAACATAAATTTGGCATATTTCTTGCTTTGTGTGTCTTTTTGTAATAACAATATTTAATATACTAATAATTGATATTTACGAAGTACCTGTCATGTTTCTAGAATTGAATATAAACCAATTTAACTTTTACAACAATTTACAACAATGGATGCCACATGAGGAAACTGAGGCAGGGGAGTCCTATTGATTGTCAACGATGGAGAAAGATCTGAATCCAGGTCTGACTCACTTCTCTTAACCATTATGCTACCCATTTAGTTCCAGTTTGACTATGATTGAACTCAACCTTGTAGATGTGGCTTCCCTGGGCCTTAATCAGAGTAAAGCAGAGATGGATTTATTTTCAAAGTTCCTGTAGTCAATTTTTAATTGGATTTTGACTTGACATAGGCAGGGGAGTAGGCTATAACCTATTAAGAATTCGACTTAGTATGCTATACTCTTTCAAGCGCCCCTTGTTCCTCCTCTGTAACCACGACCCCAACCAAATCTCATAATATATTCTAATGTAGCCTATCTAGACCAGCTGTACAAATCACTGGTTAAGTGCAAATCAGGGTTCTAAAGCCTCTCCTATAGTTGCGTATAAATGATTTGATGCATGTAAAGTGTTCAAATCCAGGCCTGGAATATAGTAAGTGTACAATAACTATCAAATATATTTATTCCAGGCCGGCCAAATGGCGTGGTGGTTAAGCACTGGCTTGGGAAGCCAGCGGCCCCAGTTCAGGTCCCACATATGAGGGCCAGTGACACTGCCCTCAAAAAAAAAAAAAAAAAAAAAATATATATATATATATATATATATATATATATATTTATTCCATAGTATTCTTAAGATGGAGAGTTATCAAAGAGAACAGAAATCTGGATGGGGCACTAAGGCTCCAGTCAGGACCCTTGCCCAGAACTCAACTATGTGTTTCATGATTTGAGACACGGGTTAATAATATACAATCCAATACTACAGGTAGGGGTGTGTGTGTGTGTGTGTGTGTGTGTGTGTGTGTGTTTAAACTTTGAGTTTTCCTTTGGATTTTGTTTAGTCTAAACAACTTTGCTTTCAAATCTCACATTCTTTCTTCACCCAGCTTTGCCTCTTTTCTCTTTTTACTTATTCCACTTTATTTTTCATCATAACCCAAACCTCAATATTACTTAAGTAGCAAGGGACATTGATGAGGATCAAACAATAATCAAAATCCTGTTTCTCAGCATTGTTGCTTGCCATTCTGTACTAATGGAGAAATCATCCTAATTCTGGTAGCTTCTCTAGAGGAGAGTAATCATATATAGCTTTGTTGTTTGTGCCTATTTTAACTCTGAAAGTGATGTTCAAGGTCAAAGTATGTAGCCACCTTAAAGAAAGATTCCCATAGTACATTAATGTTAGGTAGTTTCTTTAGCAGAGTTCAAGACAGACCCATCTCTGCTCTTTATCAAACACAGAAAAATCAGGTGTCCCACATGTGATTTTTTTCCCCTTATGATGTTTGTAGAAAACTTTCATTTTGGAAGATAATTTTCCTTTTGCAGTCAACCCTGATTTTCTGATGGATCCTGTTCTGTATTTCATTATGAAGAAACCACAAGGCAATCACACTCTTCACAGTCCTTATTCATTCTCATTGTGCTTTCAAATAAGGTTTTATATATCATTCCATCATTAATCCTCACAGGGTCTGTAGATTGATACTTATAGATTGCACTTCCAGGATCCACTGTGTCAAATATATTGTGCAAAAAGTAATTGGAAGTCCATCTTTCTGAAGCACAAGGGAATAAACTTATGTCTATCTGCTTCAGACTTGAGGTCTTCTCATCTCTCATTGGAAGAGAACTGCCTTTTTGGTCAGCTGCCCAAACTCAACTGAATATAATTGTGAAATCCTCTGGGACCTCAGCTGACTGGGTTCTAGAACAATGGTACAATATATTTAGAGGATGCCAACATGGCATTAATACAGGGTAGCCAGAAGTAGTGGCCTTCTTAGTACTTCAGTTGTCCTATAAAAATGATGGAATCAGAGGGCCGGCTGAGTGGCGCGGTGGTTAAGTGCTGGCTTGGGACGCCAGCGGCCCACATATGAGGGTCAGTGACACTGCCTTCAAAAAAATAAAAATAAAAATGATGGAATCGATATTGAAGTGCCATAATCAATATACAAGGCAGTCCAATATGGAGATGGTCATGGAACAGAAGGTCAGATGGCAGGAGCTAGTGAAAATCAGGTTAGTGGCACTCACAGTTTCCAGTTATCTGGCCATTTAACCACAATCAGGAACCAGAGCCAGGATTCAGCTTTGCATTAGACTGATAGAAACTAATCAGGTCAGACACTAGCAAAGAGTTTGGGCTTCTGAGTCGGGCTCTGATCCAACAGAAAGTTTGAATACTGAAAAGAAATCCAGGGTATAAAAACTTGACCAATAAACAGTGGCATATCCCATGTGTACCTGAGCCTACTGCAGGTGTGATGCAGCAAGACCAAAGCCAAATCACATCGGTTAGTAGTTTGAACCTACTAATTACAGCACATCTCAAACTTCAATGCATGTATAAATCAGCCAGTGATCTTGTTAAAATGCAGATTCTGATTCTGGGGAGATTTCGGGCTGGGTTCATGTTCTACATTTCTAACAAACTCCCAGATGATGCTGATACTGATGGTCTGAGAACCACACTTTGAGCAGCAAGGTACTGCTTGCTTGGTTCGGGCTTCACCAGGGAATAAGGGTGAGGGTTAGGGTAGGGGAAATGAGTGCTGATTAAAGAAATCTGTGCTCAGAATTCCAAGAAGCTGGGGAATGCAGAGAAGTCAGTAACTGCAGTTGGCATCAGCCAAGGGCTTACAGAGTCCGAGGAGGACTATGGGCTCATGCTGCCCTATTACAGGCGTTTTCTGATCCCTCTGGGCAACGATGGTGTCAAATAAAGGGGGCAGCACATGCTTGCTTTTCTGGGATTCCTTGGCTAGCATATTTGCTCTGTGGTGATGAGTGCTCCCCTGTGGCAGAAGCTGTGACAGAGGAAACGTATTAGCAAGTCCTTTTCTGGCAAATCTTCTGTCCTGTTCCTGTCTCAATTATGTCAATCGCCCTTTCCTGATGCTCTAGCCCAGAACATGTCTGGTGGTAAACCACGTCCTTTATCATAGTAGCTATTAAGAGTTCAGGGAACAGAAAAAGTTTTCACAGCCATAAAAAACCAGTGGCCCATATCATTGCTGCAAGAGAAAACAGCTCAGAGTGGTGAAAACTAACTTCAATGACTGTCGTTTCTTTTTTCATAAAAATATCAGTTTCTGCCATGTTAGACAACTCTCCACATTTTGCCTACACATGTCAGAAGGATACCGGTGTCCAGCTCCTGCCAGCCTAAGTGCAATAATAACCTGAGAATAAAGACAAGTTTATAGGATGATAATATTAAGGCCCATGCTCTGAAACTGGGAACAACCCAAGTGATTTTAGTGTATCCATGCTGAGATCTAAGTCAGAGCACAGAAATTCTGATTTTAGCCATTAGTGCTGTGAGTATTAGTAGATATTATTCTCACAAACTAGATGTTTGGTCACTCCCAGAAAATTTCCAGTTACAAAGTCTGATATTATGCACTACGAATCTTTGTGCTCCCAGCCACTGTGAAGGATATGCATGAGAACAATCCATACACTTTACATGTCAATTTATAGCACGCTTCATCTCCTACTATCTCCAAAAAAATGACAGTTTGATTATAATGTAATTATCTTTTGTTGTGAAGCTAGTGCATAATTTTATTTCCAGATGTGTTTATGCTGCTTATATTTAAACTCATTACTAGAAAAGCAGTCATGGAGCAAAATATAAATAAATAACCTAAAGGCAGACCATTATAAATTTCTTTAAAGAGCAGAGTCTTATAAGGTGAGAATTGCAGGGAAAGCACTCCCCGTCTGTTGTATATCATGCATATCCCACTGTTTGAAAGATAAATATCTCTGTTTTAAGAGGACAGAGGCGGTTCTGAGTCAGTGGAGATGTTTCTATGGAAATGAAAAAACATGCAAATGCTGCCATAAAGACTGAAAGAGCATGAGAGCATCTCTGCAGCAGATAATTTGACCTAGGAGGAAACCAATTTACACAGAGAAGAGACACAGATAAACCAGTGTCAAGGTCCATTGGAAAGCATGAAGCTCCAACACCATGATATGTAAATAAACAGAAAAAAATAATCATGGTCATCCCACAAATAAAGTCTTCATGCCTGTGAAAGAAAGAATGGTTTATTTTCTGTTCTGCACCTACAAAGTCTGTGGTCAATTTAGTCCTCTTGATTCTCACTATTGCTGAAAGTGATAATGTCTGTTTAAACGTTAAGCTCTGAAATACTCTATAATTTGATTTACCCAGTGATGATGAGAGATTCTAAATGTAGGTGCCCACCCCCCATACCACCCATCCAATCACATGGCCTTTGAAGTGTATATGAAAAGGTTGACTCATTCATTTACCACAGGACTGTTAAGCCATGCGCCAGACAATGAAATGCAAACAATGCAATCAAGATTATTGGAAAGATACATGCAGGATCCAATGAGAACTCTGATTGGAAAACATTTTAACTTTGGAAAATGCCTCATGGTGAGGATGACGTTTGATTGAAGTCTTGAAAGAATTGGCCATGTGGACACAGACAGCTAGCTGTGGAAAAAAAGTGGAAGGGCACATAAGGAGAGATGCTGTTGTGTATGTGTGAACACTTGCCAATTTAGGGATGGCTTTCATCTCTGAGTTAGACTTACTTTTTATTTTGTTTTGTTATTTTTAAATAAGCTATGAAACAGGCATTTTAAGTTATTAAGAGAATTAGAGACTAGTCCAGTGTAATTCTATTCCCTTTTAGTCTTAATTTTAAACAATATTAACTGATACTCAGATATGATTCCAGCCTTTGGTTCCAGCCTTCTACATAGTATATATCCACCTCCTTTATATATTGAAGCAGATATGGACCTTCAAACCTCATAAAAAGTAGTTTACATAATTTTCTCAAAACCATACATGTTCTCAAAAGGGAGAAAGTACATTGGCCTTCAGTATAACTTCTCTCAGGGCAGGTACAACTGGCAGTGATGACATTCACACAAAATCTATCATCTCATTTTAGATAAGAGGAATAGTCAGTTCTTTCTTTCTCTCTCTCTCTCTCTCTCTCTCTCTCTCTCTCTCTCCTCTCCCAGAACATTAAATCACATGTTTTCATATTTTTTTGATAAATAAATCATAGGAACTTACATGTTCCTAAATATTACATGTTCTGTTTGCTACAATTCTGTAAAATGTATATTTTTGAGAAATCTTCATAAAAATCTTACTTAAATCATAATTTGTTATTCCATTCCACCCCAAATTGGTATCATAATTAAAGGTATGGTATTAATAAGGCTATCTAGCCTATAAAGAGAAATCTGACCCAGATGCTCTTGAAGCAAGTACTAATCTCCCCATGTCATGGTGCAGTGTATATGGAGACCAGCCATGGGGCTCTGATTTATAAAATGACAAAAAATATGCATCTGAACAATATATGCAGAAATAGACTGCATGAGAATAAATATATCCAGCTATAGAAGAAATCAAATGTTTGATTATACTAATCAGAGAAGGCCATCAATACATTAAAATAAAGCTAATAATAATTTTTGTGTATTTCCCCTTAGCCAACCTAGAGGATTATTGTATAGATATAAGACATTTGTCCACATTAGATACAGATTGTTATATAGATAAAGTATAATAGAGAACCTCTAGCAAAATAGTGTTTAAGATAAATCTTTATATAGTATTCAGGCAGTCTATTCAGTTCACTGTTATCTTGGGTGATATAGGCATCAAAGAAATTTCTGTTCATACTTAAAGTTCAGAACAATGAATCTAATTTAATTGGAGGACTCCATGGACTAGGTATAGCCCTTAGAGTCTTTCTAGCAAAAGAACTACGAAAGTATAAAGCGGAAAGATGAATCACATTAAATTTCTGCTCCAATATAATTGTTTTCGGTTGGCTAGACCAAAATGCCCTGAGACCATCCAAATTTTAGTGACATTTCTGAAGCTGGGGCACACAATGCACAAGAATGAGCCAGTGTAGAAAGCAGGCCTCCACTGAGCTGCAGCTTTTCAAAAAACTAAAGTTGAGTTTTGAGTAGAAATTATCACTGAAATTTTAAAATTTTCTTAGGAAAGTAGAATGCAACTTAATGAGTTTTGGTTTACAATTTTGAAGTTTATATGGGAAAAATTGTTACTAAAGAGGTAATGATAGACAAAATTATAGTTGTGCATTCAGACAGAACAAGATGGAGCAATAAAACCCAAGCATCAGTCTCACCCCAGCACCAGAACTGCCCCCACAGACCTAGGGTCCATGCCCACCCCTGCATCCACTGACTCAGGCTCCAGCCAAAACCCATGGACCCAGGTGCCAGTCTTATCCCAGTGGACCCTGGCACCAGGCCTGCCTGCCTGTAGATACCAGCATCAGACCCACCTGTATTCCCCTACTGCCACTCCATCTAGAATCTTAGGTTAGGTTGACTAGTGAAAGGCTTTCTCTGCTGAAGCCAGTCTGTAAAGACTGGAAATGACTACATCTTCAAATGCACAGACATCAATGCAAGGCTACAAGGATCATGAAGGATCAGACAAACATGATACCACCAAAGGAACAAAAAATAAGTACTAGTAGCCAATCCTAAAGAAATGTAATGAAATTTACAAACTATCTGAAAACCAATTCAAAATAATCATCTTAAAATGCTTTGTGAGCTATAAGAGAACACAGATAAAGAGACAACTAAACAAAAATCAGAGAAATTATACATGAAAAAAGTGGGAACTTTAACAAAGATATAGAAGCCATAAAAAAATGAAATTCTGGAGCTGAAGAACACAATGACCAAATTGCAAAATTCAACAGAGAATTTCAACACAAGACCAGGTGAAGCAGAAGAAAGAATCAACAATCAAGACAGATCATAATAATTTGAAATGACCTAGTCAGAAGAACAAAAAGAAAAAAAGAATTTAAATGTAAAGAATGTCTATGAGACTTATGGGACTTCTAGAATACCTGCAAGAAAGTCAATATATGCATCATGGGAATCTCAGAAGGAGTAGAGAAAGAGAAAGGGACAAAAAACTTATTTTGAAAAATAATGATAGAAAACTTGCCAAATCTGGATAGGGAAATGAATATCCAGACCCATTAAGCCCAGAGAACTCCAAATAGGTTCAACAGAAAGTCTTCAGAAGATACATTATAATAAAATTGTCAAAAGTTAAAGACAAGGAGTGAGCTATAAAGCAGCAAGATAAAAGCAATTCATTACATACCAGGGAATCCCATGAGATAATCAGAATTTCTCAGCAGTAATCTTGCAAGACAGGATAGTGGGATGATATATTAAAAATGCTAAAGGAAAAAACTATCAACTAAGAATACTTTAATCTGACAAAACATCCTTCAGAAATAAAGGTGAGATAAAGACTCTCCCAGAGAGACAAAAACTAAGGGAGTTCATCACCACCCAACCTGTCATTTAAGAAATGCTAAAGGAAGTTCTTCCATTTGAAATGAAAGGATGCTAGTTAGCAATATGAAAATATGAAACTCAATGGTAAAGATAAATATATAGTCAAATCCAAAACACTCTAATACTAAAAGGGTGATGTAAAAATCACTTTTACTCTAATATAAAAGTTAAAATACAAAATTATTAAAAATAACCATACCTGCAATATTTTGTTCATTATTACAAAATATTAAAGGATAAGTTGTGACATCAATAACATAAAATGTAGGAGGGAGTTTTTGTGTGTGACCAAAGTTAATGGGTTACCAGCTTAAAATACACTGTTATAAGATGCAGAAGTCTCATGGTAATCACACAAACAAACAAACAAACAAAAAAACCTGTAGGATTGATTTTCAAAATATAAAAAGAGTCCAAGGGAGAAGCCTGAAACCGGGCGAGCAGGGGAAAAAAGGAATACTCGCGCGTGGAGATGCAGCACGCACTGGGCGGAGCCACAGGTCCCTGAGAGACGGAGCAGGGATCTGAGCCATGCGGCAGGGTGCGCACAGTCCCCTAAATCCCGGCATCCCCTTTAGGAGAGCAACAGGAACTCTGCTGGAGCGTATGAGGCAAAGGCCTTAGCTACAAACAGTGTTGGAACTGTGTCTTTTTTTTTTTCTTTTTCTCCTCTCTTGAACAGAAAGCAAAAATAAAAAAAAATAAAAAACACAAAAAAAACAATAACCCACCCACTCCCACAAACTTTGGCCCCAACCAAGCCAGAGTCTTAAACTGACCCCTGAATGGAGCACTAGGGGCAGACTACAGAGGTATTCCTACTTGCAGGGGGTCAAGAATTTCCACCCCAATAAAGGATGCACAATGAGACTACCTACCCCACTCCCACCTTTCCTGCAAGATGACATGATACTGTATATAGAGAACCCCAAACACTCCATCAAAAAACTATTGGAACTGATAGAAGAATTCAGTAAAGTAGCAGGATACAAAATCAATGTTCAGAAATCAGTTGCATTTGCATATACCAATAATAAACTAACGGAAGGAGAAATTAAGAAAACTGTCCCATTTACAATTGTTTCAAGAACTATAAAATACCTAGGAATAAATTTAACCGAAGAAATAAAATATCTGTACTCAGAAAATTATAAGACACTGAAGAATAAAAGTAGATACAAATAAATGGAAACACCATGCTCATGGATAGGAAGAATTAATATAATTAACATGTCCATACTGCCTATAGCAATATATAGATTTAATGCAATTCCCATCAAACTATCAAGGGCATTTTTCACAGACATAGAAAATATAATATTAAAATTTATATGGAACCATAAAAGATTCCGAATAGCCTCGGCAATCCTGAGAAATGAGAACAAAGTTGGGGGTATCATGCTACCAGACATCAAAACATACTACAAGGCTACAGTAATCAAAACAGTATGGTACTGGCATGAAAACAGGCACATAGATCAGTGGAACAGAACAGAGACCCCAGAAATAAATCCATGTATATACAGACAGTTAATCTACGACAGTGGAAGCAAGAATTTACACTGGAGTAAAGATAGTCTATTTAATAAATGGTGCTGGGAAAATTGGACTGACACATGTAAAAAAATAAAACTGGACCACCTCTTTACGCCACATACAAGAACAAACTCAAAATGGATTAAAGACTTAAATGTAGGACCTGAAACCATAAAACTCCTAGAAGAAAATATAGGGAGTAAATTTGCAGACATTACTCTGAGCAATGTTTTTACTGATACATCCCCAAGGGCAAGGGAAGTAAAAGAAAAAAATGAACATATGGGATTATATCAAACTTGAAAGTTTTTTCACAACAAAGGAAACAATCAATAAAACAAAGGAAGCCTACTGAATGGAAGAATATATTTGTCAACGATATATTTGATAAGGGGTTAATATCCAAAATTAATAAAACACTCATGCAATTCCACACCAAGAAAAAAAAACAACCCAATTAAAAAATGGGCAGAGGAAATGAAGAGACATTTCTCTAAAGAGGACATAGAGATGGCCAACAGGCATATGAAAAAATGTTCAACCTCACTGATCATTAGGGAAATGCAAATAAAAACCACCATGAAATACAACCTCACTCCAGTCAGAATGGGTATCATCAATAAATCAACAAGCAACAAGTGCTGGCAGGGCTGTGGGGAAAAGTGAACCCTGTTGCACTGTTGGTGGGATTGTAGATTGGTGCAACCACTATGGAAGTCAGTATGGAGGTATCTCAAAAAACTGGAAATGGAGCTACCTTTTGACCCAGCAATTCCACTCCTAGGCATTTATTCTGAAAAACCGAAGACACTAATTTGAAAAAATATATGCACCCCTATGTTCATTGCAGCACTATTTACAATAGCCAAGACTTGGAAACAATCGAAATGGCCATCGTTAGACGACTGGATTAAGAAATTGTGGTACATTTACACAATGGAGTACTATGTAGCTATAAAGAAGAAAGAAATCGTACCATTTGCAAAGATATGGATGGGTCTAGAGAACACTATGTTAAATGAAATAAGTCAGTCAGGAAAGACAAATACCATATGATCTCACTTATATGTGAGATCTAAAAAACTGACTAAATGAGCAATGTAAACAAAAATAGTCTTAGAGACACAAAGAAAAAACTGATGAGGGCTAGGTGGGATGGGGATGGAAGAAGGGGAACGGACGAGGCAACATAAACTGATAACTACAATACTACTGCAGAGACAGAAGAGACAGTTTAGGGAATATAATCAATAAGGTTGTAAATATTTTTTTTTAGGGGAACAGAAGGATGCATGTCCTTTTAAGGAGACCACTTCATGCATGGTGTAGTGGTCTTACCACTGCACTGTACATCTGAAGCTGCTGCTGAATATTATATGTCAACTAAAATTTAACACATATATAGTCATGGGATGTGGAATATAGTGTTGGGATGGAGTCAATGGAATTGTAATAGATATGTATGATATTGGGTGTGGAGGGGCAGAGGAGGGGGAGTCACTTGGTAAGGGGTGAAAAAAATAACTATTGCATTGTTTTGTACATCTGTAACTAATAATAATAATAATAATAATAATAAACTAACCCCTTTTCCTACATTCATTAAAAAAAAAAAGAAAAAAGAATTAAAGCTTACTACTACAAAAAATATCATGAGGGCCTGCCGAGGGGTGCAGTGGGTAAGAGCTGGCTTGGGAAGCTAGCGGCCCTGATTCGGGTCCCACATATGAGCGCCAGTGACACTGCCCTCAAAAAAAAAAAAATCATGAAATCACAAAAGAAGACAGCAAGAAAAGAACAAAGGAGCATGAAAATCACAGGATGTGAAGTACAGCATAGGGGATATAGTCAATGGTATTGTAATAGCTATATACAATGTCAGAGGGGTAATATATTGGGGAGGTTATCAATTTGTGATGGGTATGTATGTCTAACTATTACATTGCTTTGTATGTCTGAAAATTAAAGATAAAAAAAGTTGAAAAACCATTAAAATGGCAATAGTAAATCCTTACCTACTAATCAGTATTTTAAATATAAATGGATTAAATTCTTCAATCAAAAGGCACAGAGTGACTAAATGGGTAAAAGATACAGATAGCTCCTCTCTTTTTGGCTGCCATCATAGGGTGTGATGTTGACTCTTCCTCGCCATGTCTTCTCACAAGCCTTTCAGGATCAAGTGGTTCCTGGCCAAGAAACAGAAGCAAAATCGGCCCATTTCTCAATGGATTCGGATGAAAACTGATAATAAAATCAGGTACAACTCCAAGAGGAGACATTGGAGAAGAACCAAGCTGGGTCTATAAGGACTCGCACATGAGATGGCACCACATATTTGTGCTGTGTCAGGGTTGCTTTGATCTTAAGCATGGCACTGAAAAGATCACTACTATCTGAACAGTTGGGTGTGTTTTATTAGGAAATTATGGGAAAAATGAGTTTTCTCTTAATATGTTTCTGCACTAGTAGGTTGGTTCAGTAATAAATATGTGAGATCATCTATTAAAAAAAAGATCTAGATATATGTTGTGTACAAGAGTCTCACTTTAGCTTTCAGGAAATACATAGGCAATAGTGAAGGGAATAAAAAAGTCCATGCAAATGGAAACCAAAAGATAACAAAATTGGCTATATTTATAAGAGACAAATAGTCTTTCACTCAAAATCTGTCGCAAGAGAAAAAGAAGGCCACTATATAATAATAAAAGGGTCAATTTATTGAAAATATATAGCAATTATAAATATTAATGCATTTAATGCATTTAACATTGATGCACCTAAACATAAAAAAAAATATTAACAGAACTGAAGAGAGAATTTGACATCGATACAATGATAGCAGGGGACTTCAATGCCCCATTATCAATAGTGGATAGATCATCCAGACAGAAAATCAATAAGAAAACAGAAGGCATCAACAACACTATAAACCAAATGGACTTAACAGATATATACAGAATATTCCATTCAGCAGTAACAGAACACACATTCCATTCAAGCACATACAAAACATTCTCCAGCACAGTTCATATGTTAGGCCACAAAAAAAGTCTTAACAAATTTAAAAGTTTGATATCAAGTATCTTTTCTGACCACAATGGTATGACATTAAACATCAATAACAGAAGGAAATTGGAAAATTCACAAATATGTGAAAATTAAAACACACTCCTGAACAACCTATGGGTGAAATAAGAAATAAAAAGTAAAATCAAAAAGTATTTTAAGAAAACCAAATTGGACACACAACATATCAAAACAATGGAATGTAGAAAAAGCAGCTCTAAGAAGAAGATCATAACAATAAATGCCTACATTAAGGAAAATGGAAGACTCCAGTAAACAATCTTACTTTATAAATCAAGGAACCAGAAAGAGAACAAACTAAAAAATTAGCAGAAGAAAAGAAATAATAAAGATTAGACAGAAATAAATGAAATTGAGTCTAGAAAAACAATAGAAAAGATCAATAAAAGTAAGAGTTGGACTTCCGAAAAAAATAAACCTTTAGACTAAAAAAGGAAAAAGAAAGGAGTCAAATAAATAAAATTTTAAATGGAAGAAGGGCCATTACAACTGATACCACAGAAATACTAAAGATCATAAGAGACTACTATGAACAGGTTTAAGCCAAGAGATCGAATAACTTATATGACTGAATAAATTCTTAGAAACTTAAAAGCTACAATAACTAGATCATAAATTAATAGAAAAATCTGAACAGACAATAATGACTAAGGAGATTGAAGCAGTAATGAAAAACTTCCCCAAAAAGAAAAGCCCAGAACCAGATTCACTTTACTGGTGAATTCTACCAAAAATTTAAAGAAGAATAAATGCCAGTCCTTCTCAATCTCTTCCAAAAAGTTGTAGAGGAGATAACCTTTCTAAACTCCTTTTACAAGGCCATAATTACCCTGATACCAAAGCCAGACAAAAGCACTAAATGAAATATCATTATAGGCCAATATCCCTAATGAACATAGATGTAAAAATCTGCAACAAAATACTAGCATGCTAAATTCAACAGCACATTAAAAGGGTTACACACCATGAGCAAATGGGAATTATCACTGGAATGCAATATAGTACAACATATGGAAATTAATAATGTGATATTATACAACACATTAACACAATAAAGGACAAAAATCATGTAATAATCTCAATAGATACAGAAAAAGCATTTGACAAAATTCATCTGTTTATGATAAAAACTCTCAACAAGAAGTATAGAAGGATACACCTAAATATAGAAAGTTCACATATGACAAGTTCACAGCGAACATTATACTCAATGTTAAAAAGCTGAATGCTTTTTCTTTAAGAACAAAATAAGGGTGTTCGCTCTTGCTATTTTTATTTAACATAGCTCTGGAATTCCTGGCCAGAGCAATTAGGTAAGAAAAATAAATGCAAGACATCCAAATAAGAATGAAAAAAGTAAAATTGTCTCTGTTGACAGATGACATAATCTTATATATAGAAAACTGTAAAGACTTCAGGGAAAAAAAAACTGTTAAAATTAATTAAAAATTCAGTAAAATTCCAGGATAAATATCAACATACAAAAGTCAGTTGTATTTCTATAAACTAACAACAAATTATCAGAAAGCAATTTCATTTATAATAGTATCCAAAATAACAAATCACTTAGGGATAAATTTAACCAAGAAGTTGAATGACCTGTAGAGTAAAAACTATAATACCTTGATGAAAGAAATTTAAGAAGACACAAACAAGGGGAAATATAATCTGTTCTTGGATTTGACGATTTAATAGTACTAAAATGTCCATACTACCAAAATTAATATATAGTTGCTATGCAATCCCTATCAAAATTTCAAAAGTGTTTGTCACAGAAATAGGAAAAAAACAAATACCAAGTTCATATGACACCACAAAGATCTTGACTAGCCAAAGCATACTCGAGAAAGGAGAAGAAAGCTGGTTCATCACATTTCTGATTTTAAATTACATTACAAATCTATAGTAATCAAAACAACATGGCACTGGCATGAAAACAGACACACAGGACAATGGAACAAAACAGAGAGCCCAGAAATAAACCCACAGATATAGTCAGTTAATCTTCAACAAGAGTGCCAAGAATACAAAATGTGGAAAAGATAGTCTTTTAAATAATTGGTGTTGTGAGAACTGAATGTCCACACAGAAAAGAGTAGAATTGGATCCTTATCTTGCATTATACAAAAATACCAACTAAAATGTATTAAATACATAACATATAAAACTTGATACTATAAAATTTCTAGAAGAAAATATAGAGGAAAGTCTTCTTGTCATTCGTCTTGGCAATGATTTCTTAGATATGGTACCAAAAGCACAGTAAGCAAAAGCAAAAATAAACAAATGGGATTACATCAAACTAAAAAATTTCTGCACAGCAATGGAAACAATCAAGAAAATTAAAAAGTAACCTATGGACTGCGAGATAAATATTCCCAAACCATATATGTGATAAAGGGTTTATATCCCAAACATGTAAAAACTCCTATAACTGAATAGCAAAAAACCAAAAACCTGATTTAAAAAAAGTAGAAGGACCTGAATAGACATTTTCCCAAAGAATAATAAAACAAATAGCCAATAGATATATGAAAATGTTTCTCACCATCACTAATCATCAAGAAAATGCAAATAAAAACCACAATGAGGTTTCACCTTGTACCTGTCAGGATGATTATTATTTTTACAAAGGATGTGGAGGAAAGAGAACCAGGTATATTGTTGGTGGAAATAAAAATGGTACAGCCATTACAGAAAACAGTACAGAGGTTCCTCAAAAAATTAAAAATAGAACTACCATATGATCCAGCAATTCCACTTCTGTGTATTCATACAAAGGAATTGAAATAAGTATCTTGAAGAGATATCTGCACTGACATATGCATTATAGCAGCATTCATACTAGTCAAGGTATGGAGATAACCTGTGTCTATAAACAAATGAATGGATATAGAAAAGGTGGTATATACATAGAAAATATTATTCAGCCTTAGAAAAGGAAGGAAATACTGTCATTTGCAATGACATGGACAGACCTGTAGGACATTATGCTAAATAAAATAAGCCAGACACCAAAAGACAAATACCGTATGATCTCACTTAAATTCAGAATCTAAAATAGTCAAATTCATAAAAGCAGGGTAGAGTACTCATTGCTGGAGAGTAGAGGGAGGAGGAAAATGAGGAGGTAATGGTCACAGGGTAGAAAGTTTCAGTTATACAAGATAAAAAATTCTGGAGATCTGCTACACAGCGTATTACCTATAGCTAAAATATTGTATTGCATACTAAAAATGGTAGATATTATGTTGTGTTCTTACCACAAAATTAACTGATTAATTAATTAAGGGGCAGGAGGAAGCTTTGGGAGGTGATGGATATGTCTATGGTCTTGATGATGATGGTTTCACAGGTGTATATTTATCCCCAAATTCATTGAATTACATCCATTAAATATAGCTTTTTACATGTCAATCATATCTTAATAAAGTGGATTTTAAAACCTAAGTATAAAATTAAATAAAATTATGAATAAAAATGTGTGTTCAACTACATGGCATAATTTTAATATAGAGTTTAAATTGTACAAAGAATTGAGACTGGAAGTTATTCAATACAATGTCCGAAGTGTCAGTTCACTTCTGTTCTGCAATCAATTCTATTACATTTGCAACTGTTCCATTTCTAGCTACCACCACACAACAGGTATTCTTTTTTCCGACTCAACCCTGGAGTTCTATTTATCACAAGTTATTAAAAATTTTCTCTGACATTTGAAAAAAAACCCTAAACAAATCTGTTGGTTGACAAATTACATGTGTCAGTTTAACTTCAATTGTTACTGTTAGTTCTCACATGAAGGTAACCCTGGCCTCAAAGCCAAGGGTAAAAAAATATATATATTATATTCAAAAGGAATATTTGGGTAAAAACTCAAGAAAGCCAGGATTATCGTCCTTAGGTCCAATGAATTGAGATGGATTGGGGCTAGTTACTTCGATGTGGATCATACTGAAAGGAGACAATTTTATCTGACATTACATAAAAAAAAACAAAAAACACCAGTATACTGTGAAGAGGTCTTATCTTCAGAAATGAAAGAGATCTGGCAATAAAGGTAATATATAAATTAAAAACCTTTGAATGGTAGGTTCCAAGTTCTAGGTAAAAGCAACCCTACCTAGAAGCTATGGGCACTAGTCTATGTCTCACTGAATATCGTTTTTTTATTAATCCCAGGCTGTTCTAGGTCATGAAAATACCAGTCCTTTCATGTTGTTGCCTTAGATAATGGTCTAACACAGTTTTTACGATGCCTTAAGGGTACTGCACTCATTGTTCCCCCAACACTATGAAGAATCGAGGAGTAGAATGTTTTAAGAGATCCCTGAAATATGTTGCATCTTGACTTGCTAGCATTTTGTCAATCTTGCCTTTGCATGGTGTATTAGTTTCCTAGGGCTGTCATAACAATTGAGTGGCTTATAAGAACAGAAATATATTTTTTCACAGTATGGAATCTAGAAGTTCCAAATCAAGATATCAAGGGGGCATGCTCCTGCTGAGACTCTTCCTTGCCTCTTCCTGGCTTCTGGTAGTGGCCATTAATTGCTGGCATCACTTGGTTTGCAGTTCCACCACTTTAATCTCTGCTTCTGTCATCAGTGGTGCTCTCCCTGTGTTAATGTCATCACATGGCATTTTCCTCTTCTTATAAGGACACCAGTCATGTTGGATTAGGGTTCACTCTAATGATCTCATCTTAACTTGATTGCATTTACAAAGACCCTATTTCCAAATGAGGTCACATGCACAGGTATCTGGGGTTAGGACTTCATTATCTCTTTTAGGGGCACATAATTCAATCCATAACACTTGGAGAGCCTAGGCTATTGCGTTATTGCAATAGTTACAATATGAGGCAGCAATAACATGGAAATGCTGTGCAGTGTTTAATTTTTACATTGTGAAAATTTTTCCATGGCTGCTATTTTTAAACCTCTGCTAAGGACTAGAGGAAGCCCACTTCCCCATGTTTCAAGTGAGAAAGAAAAAGTTATAATTCAGTATTATCACTATAACCATTTTGAGTACAAAAAGAAGTAACTCACCCCAGGTCCGATATAAGGTGAGATCCAAAGGTCTGAATAATGAAAGATCTACTTATTCCTCTTAAAATAGAGAAGGTCTTCACTGTTCAATTTATTGGAGCGAAAGACAGCTCAGTAGCAAAGAGCTGAGAAGCTAGTGTGGATAGTCTGTGATTCTTTTTTTTTTTTTTTTATAGTTAATGATGCCTTATGTAGAAAATAAAAAAGAGTTTATTAAATATCTTTCTATTGCCTGACTCTTGTAGTGCTGACTTCTTTATATATGTATATATATAATATTTATTATATATAATATATGATATTTTATATATATATATATATATATATAGAGAGAGAGAGAGAGAGAGAGAAAGTTATTCAATTCAATGTCTGAAGTGTAAGTTCACTTCTGTTCTTCAATCAATTGTATTACATTTGCAAATGTTCCATTTCTAGTTACCACCACACAAGGAGTGTTCTTTTATCCAACTCAACCCTGGAGTTCTACTGGAACCATATATATGGTGCCAAAAAATGTATACACATTTTTAAGAAAGGAAAATAGTATTAAAATTGTAATAATATATACTGATAACAAAAGATGAATACAAGTCACATTTGACGTCTGACTTCTGCAGTTACAAGAGGTGCTCAGAGTGATTACTATCAGCGTCCAGACTCTTCTGATTATGGCAAACTACTGCTTCAGCAACGTTGACCAAAGTTTCTACCTGTATACATTTTATGGCCCCTGAATATATACTTAGGGTGTAGAAAGATGAAAGCTTTTTCGGATCTTTAGCCAAGGATTTCCCTGAACTGTATAAAAAGGCACAAATACATTATGTGAGAGAACATATTCAAGGAACTACCCCATATTTCTTTCTGAATATAGCTTAGGGAGCATGTAGACAGGCAGTAGGCAACAATGTTTCCTAAGCTTTTGCAAAGTAGGTTTATAGGAAATCTGTCTCATGCAATACTCACAGAGCTACTGATAATTTTGAATCTCAAATACTTCAGAGATGAAAAAAAAAATGACAGTGAATACCACCACTAGCAGGATGGCACACAGTACCATAATGTGAAGCAACTTCATTCTTTTCCCAGTCTCTAACCCACCTACCGTTTTAACGGAACCACATGTCAACTCCTTTATTTCTTGGTATTGACTTCTCATGCCATTTTATACCAATTTTCACATTTCCATTACAAATATATCTTCATTAGATGCTGTGATGGTGAAGGATTTCTAGACATACCAAGCCTAAGAAAGGGCTTTTAAATTCACCTAAACTGTCCTTCAAAGGGCATGACTGTTTCAGAGACAAGGAGGCATCATGTCCCTTGTTGCTATGCTTCATGCTATTCTGGAGTATCACACATTAAAAAAGAAGGACTACCACTAGACTGCAGGATCTTAGGAGCTTTTATGGGAGATATAGTATCTGCCCTGCTGGGAGAGTAAATAAAAAATGATCTGACTAAATATCAACTAAGAGAGAGGAGCTTAAACAAAATTTAATGAGCTCTAAAATTCACAATAAGTTCTTAAGGCATCTCTCAGAAATCCCATCTTGTTTTCCAATCCACTGCCATACTTAGCCCAATCCGAATGGCTCGAGTGCTGAGGAGTAGAGTGAATCTAATAAAGAGAGGAAGACAGAATTTGCAACCTCTCCCTTCATCCTGATGTATCTAATGTTACCTCTAACATTTATATATTCTATAATTAGTCCTTGGCATCTCATGTAACTGTATCTTATATACTGGATAGAAGAAAATGTCTTTATATTGACATTTATTAAAAGGGGACTAAACAAGGAACTAAGATCTGGACATTCATAGATCCAACCAAGCGAATATAACTGCCCTAACAAGATATAAGCACAAGAGAAAGTCATTGTGCAGATATATGGTCATTCAAAACCTTGAAGTTTTTAGGTAGGGATTTGTAGATGAGTAGATCTGAAGTTTTCTGCTTATATTCATTTCCCACTCTACTTACTAAGATTATATAGCAACAGTAGCTTCATGCAAATATGCCTAGACCCACAGAGCCTTGCTTGTGAATGTCACCAGCATGTAGAGAGAGCTCATTAGCTCTGCGTCCTTCCTATGACCTTCTTTTCTGCGTCAAATGTTCCTCTGCCTGCTTCTTATAAGGACACTTGTGACGGCATTTGGAGTCCACCAGGATAATCCAAAATAATCTTCCAATCTCAAAATCACATCTACAAAGTCTCCTTTGCCATATAAGGTAACAGTTCTAGGGATTAGGGTCTGGATAATTTGGGGGGCCAATATTCAGCCTACCACATCACTGTTATTATTGGAATTAATGAAGTGGTATAGATAAATCTATACGAACCAAATACACAGTCCAAGTATATGGTGTCTCTGCAAAAATGCATAGTACTTATAATCTATTCCAACACATCAAGAAACCCTTATCTCATAAGCATCTACTAAAGTTATATACACTTGACGCAAAAACAGCTATAGGATCCTAGCGTTCTCCCACTTAACTCATATGAGAAGAAATCTGCTGTGCTTCACTAGAAACACGTTGAGTCAGACATATTTTCTGAAGATGAGCAGAGTGCTAAGGAAGGTCAGAAGATGGCAGCTCACCTGACAGAAGGTAGTTGTTGTCATTGATTTTCTATCTGACACGGTCAGATGGGGTTGCATCCTCTCTCTTCTACTTGCAAATTCACAGCAAGATCTATACATACCTAAAGTTGCCATTGTGGGGGAAATGGAAAACATTAGATTTCTTTCAGACCTAGGTGCCTCTCTTTAACTTGTCAACATGCTCTCCAGAAAGAAACATAAAAGGCTTGCTGTCAGATTATGGATTGCTGCCAGGCCTCTGTATGTCCTTTGTTTGCAAATTCAGCGATTTGTTCCCCAGCCAGCATGCCTTCCTTGACAGAGGTGCAGTTGGATTGGGAAAGAACTGTTTAGCTAAACAAAAATCAGTAAAAGTAATTGTAATTGCAAAACATTCTGAAATGTGAATTTCTTTTAAGCATAAGTCATTTGAGAAGATTTTACCTAAAGAGTCTTACATTCCAATTTTTTTCTTATACCTCTATGTAAAAAAAAATAAATAAAACAAGGTGGGAAACTGTCCAGTTCTGAATGTCAAAACAAGTCTAGACAGCTTATTTCTCCTTGGTTTGTAGATTACCATTTGTCCAAATTATAAGCTCCAAAGTCTGGAATATTGGCATGAGGGATAATAGGAATAATAATGTCAATGGTATATATGCATGTGATAGGGGTGGGGGTGGGGTGGGGAGAAGACAGGAGAGAGAGATGGAGAGGACAGAATTATGGGTTATTAAATAGTGAGTACTTTTTAAAAACTGTTTTCTTTGTAACTGATTTAGTGAGTACTGTAATCATGATTAAAGGAGAAAACAAAGGAGGAAATCAGAATTAGCTTCCAAAATGTTTTGCTTCCAATCTGTGCAATGCTGAGATAGCAGACTATTAATACAATTTAACACTAAACAATGCTATTTTATGAGAATCTCAAATATCTTCACAAATAAGTGTGTCTGCCTTCATTACATGGAAAGCAAACACTGTGCAAATTTAGTATATGCAGTTTATGTGCAGTTGAATTAAGACTGGGTCCCCATCCTGAGTTTTGAAATCAAGTTAGATCAACCCAGAGCAGCATCTGACATTTGTGTTAGTCTCTTTTTACAGGGAGGTGGACAGGGCAAGCTGGGTGCAGGGCAACAGGACTGTAGGGAGAATTCACCCAAATCCCTGCAACAAAGTGAGGGCAGAGAAAAGGATGCTTCACTTCACACTGTTAAGCCATTAATTTTACTTCCCAAGGTTAAACTGCTCTGCTTATTCTGATTTCAGGAAAGAAAGAACCTTGGTGAAGGTGCTTGACAGGCTTATCAAAAAGTATCATCAAGAGACACAATTGACAAAGAATGGTATTGTGCTCTTCCTGTGCTGCATATCCCATAATATCCCAAAGCTTGGAGAGGGTGGCACTCAGGGAGGAAAAGTGTTACAACTCACAGACTCAGGCTCCTAAATAACTTGTATCCCCTGAGCAGTGGAATACCCCCACATCATCTCTCCAGGCTGGGCATTTATGGCCACAGTTGTCAGGAAGGTTCAGGTATTTCTTAAAATGTTACGAAGCAGAAGAAACAGGTACTGAGCCTTGCACTTGTGCAGGAGCCTGCAGGTTCCACAGGAATGCCCCTGAATAATGACCAAGTTATCATCTCTGAGTGTGTTATTAAATTATTAAACTCAACTACAATTGCTACAGCTAATAAAGTGCTGGTGCAGAGAACAATAGCAGCAGTAATTGTGTGGCAAAATGATTAAACAGCAGGCTGCAATAATTATTCCAATCCATCTTCAGAGATGGAGGCAAAGCTCTTACAATCAAATCAATCAATTAGTGAGGGAAAGCGCTAAGGAGAAAAAAAATCAATGAAAAACAAGTTTTCACAACATAGCAATAAATCAATCCCAAATAATCATGCTGCATCATTGTACCAAAAAATAGTAGGATGATACCAGTTATTGCAATTACAAACGAAAGCAGTGGTTTCATTATCTATTACTGCAGCTCAAGCTGGAGGGTGATCTGATTTTTGCCAGGTTTTGTGGCATCTAAATAAATACCTAGGGGTGTGTGTGTGTGTGTGTGTGTGTGTGTGTGTGTGTGTGTATAAATAAAATTAGTTTCCAGTCTACAAAGCAATATAATAGTTAGACATTTATACCCCTCTCAATGTATATTTTTACATCATGTCATAGCAGGATAGGTCTTTTGTCATTAAGTCCTAGGTCCTGTCACTTTCCTCTGCCAAACACCCAAACAACCATAGATAATGGTTTTTATGGCCACTCTGGAAAAAAAACAGAGCCGTCCTTGAATGGTTCCCTGTATAGTATTTTACAATGGCCAAAGAACTTTTGCCAACTTTATTTGAGATTTTCTTTCTCGACAAGTGTCAAATGAGGTAGCAGAGAATAGATACTTTTAATTAATCTATTTTACAGTGAGGTATGCTGAGATTTAAAGAAGTGACTTTCCCAGGGTTACGTGGGGTGAAACAAACAGAGATAGGGCCATGTGTCTTTCTCTTCAATCATTATGCACTGTCTGGGTGACTGCACTATTGAAGTTCAAAAGAAAGATTTGAGGAAATCCCTAAAATCTACCTTCCCCAGCAGATACCTGTCAGAGGCTGAGGTGATGATGGGGAGACTAGGAGTGGGTATGGCAGCACTTAGTGGAGGTGTCTGAGGTGTAGGTTCACCCCGGGTAGGCTATAATGGTCTTAAAATGACACGTCTTGGGTTTGTTTCAGATATGACTAGAGCCTCCCAGGTCCAGTCAGCTGGAGGCTTTCACAACGCAGATGGCCCTAGAAGTGATCTTGATGGAGTCTTTGAGTTGTTTCTGTTATACTATTCATTAACAACATCTATGTACACCCCTGATCAAACACTTAGAATGTGCCAGGCACTATGGCAAGTGTGTTGTGTAAATCATCTCAAGTTAATTCCCAAAACTCCCTCCAGAAGTGGGTACTACCATTACCTTATTACAGATTTTAAAAAACTCAAGCTCAGAAATGTTAACTTGCACAAAGTCACAGAGCAAATAAGGGGCACCAAGCCTCACAACTCAAATTTCTGACTCTGCCCTGATCTGCTTCTCACTTGGCACTATGCTGCCAACATTTTGGTTGGGAACTATTTAATTAGTTGTATATAATCTAAAGCATATCAACATTCTCCATTGGTCTCACCTTGCAAACATTTCAAAAGACTATTCATTTTGATCTAATTTTTCAAACAAATTCAAAATGAGTGGCTATGGAAAAGGTGAATCAAAATTTCTCTCAGGTAGTTTATAAAGTCAACACAAAGTTTTAGAGAGTAATTAAATGACAGCAGAAAGTTGATATGTCATGGGATCCCAAAACCAATGCCAAGTCCAGTGATTTCCTAGGACTCACAGGCCTCAGCATATGATTTATTACAGTAAAAAGACACAAAAAAATCAAAAAAGGGAAAAAGTGCATGTGGTGAAGTTCAGGAAAAACCAGGTTCAAGCTTCTGAGAACTCTCTCCCAGGTTCAGTATTAGACAGTTCCTCCAGTAACAAATTGTGACAACACACGTAAGATGCTATCTATCAGGGAAGCTCATTAGAAACTCGGTGCCCAAGGTTTTCATCAGGGGCTGGGCATGCAGGCTTCCTCTACTGAGCATGTACCGGAAGTCCAGACTCCCAAAAGGCACACGGGCATTCATTTCCACACAGTTTAAGCACTGTAGGCTTTCTTATCAGAAAATTATGAAAAACTTCCAAAATCTAAGTTTCCAGGCATTGGCCAAGGCCACCCTTGTAAGCAGACCTTTCACAGGACAGCAGTTTTAGGCCTGCTCTGCTAACTCTTCTGCACAGCCTAGGTTTGTGATGTCTCTTCATTTTATTTATCTCCTTTCCTTTCTTCTTTCCCTCCCTCTACTCAGAGAACTGGAAATCAAGTCTCCTGTGACCCATTTTAGCTAAAACCATGAGGGCAGTCAGTAACACATTTCCATTTGCATCTCCTGGTGAACTTACTGGCTTTCTTACAAATATCTGGTCATCCTTCAGTCCAAGAATCAACCTCGCTAGGGCTTCAACCTCCTGGTTCCTTTCATAATGGAACCCTATTTTGGAGATACTCACCCAAGTATCTCTTGATGGGGGCAGAAGAGCTATTTTGTATCTGCCTTGGATGGCACATAGGACTCACTGTTTATTCCGCAATGAGTTCTGAGGAACTCAGCACTGCTCACAGCGGGCGTCCAGATGCACATTTTCTCTTGAAAACCTATTAGGCTCTTGTAAGGCCTTACATAGAAGCACTAGGTGGCAGCTCTGAATTAGCTATTTAAAACTCAAAGAAGGCAAAAAATGTTGCCTCCAGGGAGGAACAGATGATATGAAGGGAAAGCACAGGCTGGAGGGCAAGAGAGAAAGCAGTTTAAAGAAAGAGAAGAAAAGAGAGCCAAAGGCAGCCTCAGTTTAGACTGACCTCAGGTCAGAGAAGAGGCTGAGCTGAGATGGTGATAAAACCCAAAAGTCACGCAAAAGAGGGGTGGAAGAAAAACCTCATCGTAAACTGGAATTTGTGGAGGCATTAAAAAAAAAATCTAATATCACTTCACAATTCTGCCTTCATTACATATTCCACGTTTGATCAGTCTGATTACCCTGTGTAGGAAGAATCATCATTTAAGGTGTTATCTCTATATAAACCTGTTAATATGACTACCACCCCACACAGACACTATGCAATCATTAACCAGTTGTTTGAATTGAATGACATTTTTATTTATCGCCAATCCAATTTGCTTTGTGTGTATCCACTCTGTTTTTCATGAGAAGAATGTGCTACTTAATCCATGAAAAACAAGTCCTTACCTTTAACACTGTCCCCTCACTCCCTCCTTTCCTCCTCAGGACCTGTTCCTTCCACCTCCGACATCCTACCTTCTTTTCCCTTCCCTTGAGTCTATAGCTTCTACAGAGCCTGGGGACTTCTGCTTTCCCCTTCTCTCTAGTGACACATTCCATGTCCCTAAATCCTTGAAATCAATGGCATATCTTCATTAACTTCTGTAGCTTATGTCCTTTCTGTTCTAAACATGGCTAGGAGTCTCCATGAAATCAGTCAAATACCCACTCAGCTATGTCATCTATCTTGAATGATTGTCTTTGACATACCATGCTATGAAAATATTAGGGTATTTGTGCGTGTGTGTGTGTGTGTAATTTACAATTGGTGTTGTCATGAGAAAATGATTCAAAACCACATTTAAAGATTTTTCTGTTGTTTACATGCTGAAAGAGCATTCAGAAACAAAAAGCTAGGAGCCAAGAGAAGGTATGAAGGGAGCTGAAGACTGATGAACTAGTTCAAGCAGACAAACAGGAGGTTTTAGAAATACTATGCAAAATAACAACCATGCCAGTGAGAAACCTAAAGGAAGGACTCTATCTGGTTGTTTCATGAAGCAGTCAGGCTCTCTCCTGTTCTTTGGTAGTGAGTTTACTGGATTAAAATGCTTCTTTGTGTGTGTCTGTGTGTGTGTGTGTGTGTGTGTGTGTGTGTGTGTGGTTTTGAGACAGAGACAGAAATAAATAAGGGAAGCGTCAGTATTTTAACATCTGTACACAAAGGGAAATGGAACAACCTTATTTTGATAAAGAAGCTGCTAAATAAAGACAGCTGCAGGGTAGTTTTTTAAACTCAGAGATGCCTTTAGCCCAGAAAGGGCTGAAGCAAGCTAGTTAGCTGGAAAAGGCAGTACCAATGGGGGCCACATATTCTGTACCCTCCCCACTGCTCAACTGCTGTTCCCCAGAGCTTTTGAGGCCAAGAAGAAAGGATATTCAAGTTTCATCTCAGGATCAGATAACAAGTGACAAAAACGATTAATTGCAACTGTACATGTAAACACTAAGGTCTCCTCATAGAATATCTGTTTACTAAATTTTGAGGATTTATATAATTCATATTATGAACTAGCAAAATTTAAGTTGGTGGTGTACATTTATTTGTATTCCCAATTAGAACAGACAAAATTCTAAACCTAGCTGATTATCAGATTCACTGGAAAGTTTTAACAAACAGAGATTCCTGGGCTCACCTCTGGGAGAGCCTTATCAACAATAGTAGGTCTCCTATCTCTGTAGTTTTAAAAATACATGCTATGTTGACTTTGGTGTTTAATCAGATTTGGAATTCCCAGGCCTGAATATCACTATCAGCAGTCCAAATTACCAGAATTTCACATACAGTTTATAACAGAGTTTCTCAAATTAATATGTACATGAATTACCCAGCAATCTTGTTAAAATGTAGATTCTGATTAACACCACTAGGGTAGAGAGAGAGATTGATTCTGCATATCTAGCCAGCTTCCAAGGGTGGCTGGTACTGTTGGTTTGTACCTATACTTTGGGGACAGCTGCAAAAGATTAATCCCCAAAATTTCAGTGGCTGGACACACTAAATATTTACTTCTCACTCATAGAAAGCCCTTGTGAATTGGATGGCTCTCCTCCATCTTACAACTATGTCATTTGGAAGTTTTGGCCCCCAAAGTTACCAGAATATGAGATGAAAGGGATGGAGGAGGTACCATAGCTTTTAAATGCCTCGACTTGGAAGCAATGTATGACATATGGCAGGAATATGGCCCGAATTTAACTGCAAGGGAGGTTGGGAAATGCAGAAGAGCACATGTAAATTGTTGAGCATTCATGGCCTCTGCACCAGGATCTAATGTTGGACTGGAATAAACTAACAAATTTCAATATCTATTGGATAGATGTTTGGCTTTATCATTGTTAGTTTTGTTTTAATCTAAACTACATTATTCAACCAGAATAAAACCATACCACTTTCATTCACTTGGATCCATAAAATGATTATTTATTAAAGATCCAAAGCCCAGGAAATGCCATGATAATGTGTTCTATTATTGCATTGTACATAAAATTATACTGTTTAATTATAACATCTGCATTCAGTAACATTTTTACGTAAATTAAAAAGTACTGAAAATAGCAAACCTCCAATAACTGTATCATGGGATAATCGTGGGCTTGTTAAAAGACCTGGAAATACAGAGAGCAGGTAAGTTGCTGCATCATCAAATGTAACACAACTCTCCTCAACTCCTCTGTTCAGCCTGGATCCGTCCACTTCCTTGCATAGTCACCTGCTTCCACCCTCCTTTGACAATCAATACTCGGGATGTCCTTTTCAGCTTTCCAGACCTACGTAAGTAACCTAACTTTGTTGAGTCTCAGTACCTTCATGTGTAAAGTGGGAATTAAAAAAAAAAAAATCTATGCCTCACAGGGTTGTAGTAATGACAAAATAGTCACTCAATAAATATTCTCCTCTTACAATCAGATTGTGAAGAAAATTAAAAAGAAATGAAAGTAAGAGAAAAGATAGATTGTTTAGGGGGCCCTGCTCTGAATTTTATTAAGCCTAGGTTTCATGAGTTTATGTTTATAAGTATGGATATTATAAAGGTAGCAAATGTTGAGACAGTTGTGAAATCTTCTATTTGGAGATTCACGGGGCCAGGGAGATTCTCACTGGTGAGTGAAAGATCAGCTCTAAGGGAACAGGCAATCCCTCAGCACTCCTTCTGTAGTGTGGCTCTATGTTAAGCACAGTACTTTGATCACGTGTTCTCATTTTTTCCTCCAAATTTTTAAATTATTTTTGTATAAGCACAGTGCCTCGTCTTGTTTTGTTCTCCAAAGCTTGTAATAGCAGCTCTGCAGGAAGTTGATTCTCAATATATATTTATTGATTATAATAAGCTATGCTATTTTGGGTCAACATTCTATCTGATTTCTCTGTGACAGAGTTTTTAACTTTTGGGAGATCCTAGAACACTTTGAGAATTAAAAAAAAAATTATAAAACCTTCTTCCCTATAAAAATTCACATTATGTAGACATATAAAATTTTATATATAATTGAAGGAGGTTCATACACCTCCAACGCCATATATGGATTCCTGACCCATAGTAATAGCTATGTGTTCACTTTCTAAAATTTACCAATAAATGCAGGAATTAACATGTAGGAATTAAGTGAGTAATCCCACAAGTGCACATGGGATGACTAGAAAGGCCAGAGAAATCCCATGATAATATAGGCTACCTATTACACTTTCTAAGAACTGCTGGTCCCTGATATACTTTCCGTAAGAGGGCAGATTTGCTGTTTCCACTACCTTTTCTGTGAAGCTTTTCCTGATGCTACCAAATAAAGTAACTGTTTCCCTCATTATGTATGAGGAACTCCCTCCAAGAGGGTCAGCATTGTGGAGCAATGGCTTATTCATTTCTACCTCATCAGCATGCTGTCCAGCAGCTGGTACATAGTGACAATTGAGTAAGTATTTATTTAACTGTGCTGAAGGGTGAGCCACAATGATCTATTCTTTTTGGGATTGAATGCGATTCCATAGTCCATCAGAAGCAGAATAAACTGAACATTCCTGACATGCCACCTCACCAGACCCTCTCCTTCCAGATCAGGTCTGACTCAGCATGGGACAAATATTAATCAAATTAAATTAAATTGCATTTAATATACTTGTCACTGTTCCTCTCACAAAGCAGCTATTAATAAGGTATTCTGAAACAAAAAATGGATTATTTAAATGTGTATGAAAATTGGAATGAGCAGAAAGAAGTGATCAGCATTATACAGAGAGTAAAACCCAGTCACGTCCAGTCAAATCCAATTGAGGGCATGTGGCTGAGGTTTCAATTTCAATCAAAAGCTTGGAATAAATTTGTGTTTGGCATGGGAGTGCCACTAATGGTCTCAGGAGGAGAACAATAAGGAACCAGGTTATTGGATTTAGAGCCAAATGATCAGAAAAGATACAAAACATCCAGTTAAATTTGTATGTCAGGTTCACAACAAATATATTTTTAGTGTAAGTATTTCCCTGGAACATCCTCTATTATTATTTGCATAATTTGACAACCCAGATTTGGAGGCCAATATTTCACAACAGAAAGAAAAGAAAGAAAAAAAAGGAATACATGCAGCAGCATCATTTTCAATGCTTTCCTACAAGAAACATTTTTGAACAAGTTCGATTTGCATTTTTATTTACCATATTCCAAAGACATTACTTTTACTACTTCTAAGTAATTGTCTCCTTCTGATGGAAACCTGCAACCTTAAAATTTTTACATTTGTGGTAATGGAATTCATTGGAAACATAAGATTCTCAGCAGTTCTGTTTTTCTTTTCTTTTTTTTACTCTAATGGGTGGTTTATGAGGAGTGGCTGGTGCCATGTATTCTCGGCTGTTGCTACTGAGCTTTCCTCCTTGCTGGCATGTGTTGTGAGAGGAGACCAGCTGTCATCCTGTGGTGTCAGGTTGTAGGGCTATGCCTGTCGGGGAGAGTAGACAGTTCCCTCCCTGAAACAGGAAAGGCCCCCAGAGGTCAGCAAAGGCTGACACCTGTTGAGTTTTGATAATGTTCCAAAGTGAAGTCAAAAGGCCTTGCCTTGCTATTTATATAGGAAAAGGACAAAAGGGCCTTAAAATCTTGAGACAGCTGATCAAGCCAGAGCATAGTCACATCTTGGGGAAAGGGAACAGATGTAGTTTTTGATGAGCTATGTTTAGGATCAACCTGGGAGTTCTCCTCAAAATGATGGATGCAGAGCATCAGCACATGTGTCAACTCTCCACGGGTCATTGCATGGATTTCTCTCTGTTTTTCTGGTTTCCATATGAACCAAATATTCTGGGTTGACTTTGCCCCAGTGTATTGGACAACATGACATTTTAGTGGTATTTCATTCTAAAGATGAATCTTATTGCTAGACTATTAATCTCTTTCTCTGACAGTGGTGGTAATCTGAGTGGTGTTTTGAGAAAACAAAGCTTAAAAAGCACATGAGGGTCCACTGGCCAAAATGATATTAGTTAAATACTTGTGAAGCTGTTTAATATAATTTTTGTCAATGCCAGCTTGTCTGTCCCACAGAATGTGATTAATACCATTTTAAGACCAATGTGTCTTGTAGACGATCTTGGGAAATTTTTAGGCTTAGAAATAACTAGGACCATTGTCAAGAATCCTCAGGACATAAAGCCACATGTGCTTCAGAGCAGAATCTGAAGTTAGTAAATTCAAGGTTTCATTCTGCATTGAGGACCACTGAAAATTGAATTGTACTTAATGGCTTCAAAACATATGAAAGAACAATTGGTATCATTCCACTGTAGGAGGATCACACTATGGCAATTTGTAAATAGCTTTTCAACCTTATTTCCCACTCTTCCCTGGCATACATCTGATATTATTGCATGCCTTTGCACCATAATCCTTATCATTGTCACTGCTTAGAAATCACACCTATCACAACCATAAACATTTTCCCCAACTTTTTTACTTGACAAACTCTTATCCTCAAAGTACAACTCAAATATCACTTCTTTTTAGTGTACCCATGGGCCTTCGGTCTAGCGTGTAGGAGAACTGACCATGAGACTAGGTGGTCTTCATGGACAGGTATTATATTAGTCAAAGTAGCCTGAGGCAGGACAGGTGGGTAGAGAGTCAAAAGGGTTGAAAAGAGTCCAGATTAATCTAAAATTGGGATTAGGGAGATAACTCACAATCATGGTAAAGAGCAAAGGAAGAACAGAATAAGTTGTAAAGTTGATGGCTAAGGGCACATGCAATGAGTTTTGAGGGCTGAGTGATTCATGTCTGAGATTGTGACTCAGTGCTGGAATGTCCTTTTGGTGTGTGGTATATGGCGTAGAGCCAACTTAAGATCTTGACCAATCACATTTTGTTGTTTTGCACATTGATTTGTCTTCCTCCTGATGTTATCATCTTCTAGATCCAGAGTCCTTGTTTTATCTATATTGTCACAATATCTACCATAATGTAAGGCAGGTAGTAGGTGTTCAGTAAGCGTTTGTTGATTGATTCACTGCCAATGGATCTGTAACTTCTTAAAGGGGAAACTGTAGGTTTCTGATTTGTCCTTTAGTCACAGTTTTTACTTTTTAGCTGTGCTATCAGGCAATGGTGATGATTTACTCCCAAGGCTCTATGTCCATGGAAATAATAACATTTTATAGATTGTTATTATGCTTTCTACTCAAAGGGATTGAAATGTGCTTTATCATCAAAAATAGTAGAATCAAATTTACCTCCTTCCCTAACTCATATAAACTTATGTACATGAGAAACAAATTCCAAGGAAGTATAGAATATAAACTAAATAGAATTGTGATTTCTGCTTCAACATCTATAATAGGATGAAACCAACTTCATTTATTAAAGATTGAAGGGATTGTTGATGGGGCAAATATGTATGAGGTTAATGTTAAGGGCTAAGACACAGGAAGTTGAAAATAAAAAGAACAAATTCCATAGCTTTGTTCTGGTGGGAGCTATGAAAAACTCATGATATTTTATTTATTTATTGCCAACATGAGCCATTCTTACCTGCTTCCATTGATGTTCTCCAATTTACCACCCATTTTCCAAAGGCCAAAGACAGCAAAATTCCAGTTTAGTGGCATCAGGATTGCTCTGATTGCTCTTTATTTTCTGCACCTTAGGAAATCTTTCTGTACCTCACTACTTAATGTGTGTTCCTCAGGCCAACAGCATCCGCATCATGTGGGAGCTTGTTAAAAATACAAAACCTTAGGTCCCACCCTAGACCTATTGAATAAGTATCTGTGTTTTAACAAGATCTTCAGGTGATTTATATGCATTTTATTAAATTTTGAGAAGCTCTGACCTAGGGTAAGCTGTACACGGAGCATCGGCTTTCAAGAGAATTCACACTAATTTACAAAAGCCAATACATAGGAACAACCCAGGTGTTTATCAACAGATAAATGGATAAAGAAGACGTGATACAGAAATAAAATATTCAGCCTAAAAAATGGAAATCCTGCTACTTGTGACAACATGGATTAACCTCAAGGACTTTATGCTAAATGAAATAAGCTAGGCATAGAAGGGCAAATACTACATGATTTCACTTATCTGAGCTATCTAAACTAGTCAAACTCACAGCAACAGAGAATACAATCATGGTTGCCAGGAGCTGGGAGTGGGGGAAATGGGGAATTGTTCAATGGATATAAAGTTTGTTATGTTAAATGAATAAATTCTAGAGGTCTGCTGTGCAACATCGAGCCTATAGTTCACAATATGGTATGCACTTCAAAATTTGTTAAAAGGGTAGATCTCATGTTAAGTGTTCTTACACACACATACAACAACAACAAAGTGACATAAGAAAACATTGGGAGGTGTTGGATATGTCTATCACCTTGACTGTGGTGATGGTATCATGGGCATTTGCATGGGTACAAACTCCTCACAGGATGCACATTAAATATGTGCAGTTCTTTATGTATCAGTAATACCTCAGTAAAGCTGTTAAAGAGAGTGAGAGAATCCACACTAAGACATTTCAAAATTACTCAAGAGAATAATTTCCCCATTCACTCTTGTTCCCACACGATTTCTGGCTTTAACCGTTTAGCATTATGCTCATACCAGTAAAGATCCCCCAGCCTTTGCAGTTCCCGGGATCACAGAGATGATCAGCTATCTTTTTACTCTTCCACTGCAGGGCCTCAGCTCATACATAAGCTCTGCAGACAAACTTGGCCAGCAAGTTTATCCACTGCTCACTAACTTACCACTACAAGTCGCCTTATATGCTTTCCCTCTCAGTGGCAGTCATTAGAGTGTTCTCAGGTTGCAGGTAGAAAGGGATATTTGAATTTTCTGTCAAGAGAATTGACACTTTCCCCGCATGCTTTCATTTGAAGAAGAAAAAAAATATTAAGAGTATAATTTTGGGGCTGACCTGTTCAGACTAGTACATGAACAGTAAATGGTCCTTTTAAGGGGAAGATCTCCAGCCTCCTGAACTGCCTTCTGTGCCCCGTCGAAGGCTGTCTTCTAGGGATTGTATTGGCTAGGCTTCTTGCCTTCTACCTTCTAGGTGGGTTTGGCCAGTGGATGGCAAACCAAGGGCATGAAAGGATGAGAAGACAAGAGTTCTGGATATTTATCTCTCCTCTACTCCCTACTGCTCCTCCCCTTGCCTCTTCTTTATTTAGGTTTAAGGGTGGTAATAGCTTTTTACTGTTAGTAATATCTAAATGCTTGACCATGAATTATTATAGATTAACTTGATCCTGCCCACACCTTTGCAAAAGGTGTCTTCATTTAAAAGTTTCTTTAACATTGTCTTTGCGTACTACCATGTGTCCTGCTGAAACCCTGACTGATTTAGTCACTGTGTTTTCTCCCTCTCTCAGCTTAGTTCAAAGATGAACAATCTAGCACACTTATAGTTTCCTGTTACTTTTCATTAGAACATTTTTCACTTCTCTGGCCTCTTCTACAGGTAACCTTTCTCAATGCTCTGAGTCAGTGTTTCTCTAATTTTAATAACAGCATACTAATCACCTGAGAGATCTTATTACAATGCAGATTCTGACTGAGAAGTCACAGGTGTGGACTGAGATCCTTGATTTCTAAAAAGCTCTCAGGTACCGCCAATGCTCTGGTCCACAGACCACTGAATTTAGGGCTTCAATTCAAACACTGAAGACCAAAGAGTATGGAGGAGAACAATGATTCTCAAAGTGTAGTTAGTCCTAGACTAGCAATGTGAGCATCACATGGGAACAAGCCTTACAGAAATGAAATTCTGGGTCCCCATCCAAGACCTACAATAAGATGCTCTAGGATTGGGGCCTAGCAACTTGTGTATTAGCATGCGTGTAACGCATGCACGTTGCACACACACGACATAAATTTGAGAACTACTGAAGTATTGGGTTGTCAGAAAAGTCATGACATATTTTGTCTGTTTTTCAAAGGTTATTTATTTATATAAAGAACAAAGATTAATCGATGATATATTGCCCTTTTTGTTCGATAACCTTTTGCCATCTTTCAGTGACCTTCATAATTCCTCATTCATAGAAGGACCTGTCTTTATTTGCGAAAAACTGAACAAGGTGCTGATTTACAGTCTCATCCTAATTGAACTGTTATAACACGCAAGGAATTTTGAAGAGTGCAAAACAATTGGAACATTTGTCAGGGATAGTATGGTGGTTGTGGCAACACATCGCATCCAAGCTCCAATAATTTTTGACAGATGATCAAAGTTGTGTGTGGTCTCGCGTTGTCACGATGGAACACAACACCTTTACAATTAACAAGCTCTGGACATTTCTGGATGATGGATTTGTTCAAACTGTCCAATTGCTGACAGTACACATTCAAAATGATTGTTTGGTTCCATGGTAGGAGCTAGAAAAACACAGCACCTTTAAAATCCCACCACACTGAGAGCATAACCTTCCTCTGATGAATGTCTGCTTTTGATGTCGTTTGAGGCAAATCATCACATTAGGATCAAGACCTTTTGTGCACCACATTGTTGTAAATAATCCACTTCTCATCACCAGTTATCAGTTGCTTCAAAAAATGATCGTTTTCCTCACGTTTAATGAGCATATTGCAGATGTTTATACGTGCCATCAAATGAACTTCTTTGAGTTCATGCAGAACCCAAATATTGAGCTTGCTTATGTATCCCAGCTTCTTCAGGTGGTCGTGAACACTTGAATGATGAATGTTCAATGTTCCCACAATCTCTCATGTTGTGAAACGTGAGTTTGACTCGATCAATGCCATTATTTTGTCGTCATGAACTTCGGTGGGCCTCCCTGACCAAGGAGCGTCATTAGATCAAAATCACCAGCACAAAATTTTGTGAACTATCATTGGCACTAATGTTCTTGTAAAACATTGTCACGGTAAACTTTATGCAACTTTTCACAAGCTTGACGCACGTTCTTCCCTTTATGGAAGTAAAACAGTTAAATATGGCAAAAATTCACAGTTTGGTCTTCCATTTTTAACTTGTCAAATTTCCAAAACTCAACCAAATCACTCAATTCTTTTTAAATGAAGCTAGACCTCGCTGCTGTCAAATGATGTAGCAATAACATAGATGTAAATGACTCTAGTACTTCCAAAAATGAACTAGTGCCATCTGTCGCAAACATGCATCATGACTTTTCCAATGACCCAATAGAAGGTAGTGAACTAGCAGAAACTGTTTTTGAGGCATCATTTGAGTAACTTCTACTTAAAACAATGCAGATAATCTTAGGAGTAAATCTACTCAAAATACAGATAGAGTAGCTGTATAATTTTAGAAATTGACGTTAGCCACATTGACAGAGTTTTAAATTTCTGCTATTGTCATACATAACACTATGAAGGAAAAGAATATTACCAATGAATGTGTTGGCTTTTTTTGACAGAGACAAGATTTCTTTTATTTTTACCAGCCTTTTTTTTTTAACATTTTACTTTCAAATTGTTTTTAAAAAATTCAATTATAGTTGACATTGAATATGATTATATATTGGTTTTAGGTGTACAACACAGTGGTTAGATATTTATAAAATTTACAAAGGGAATCTCCCAAGTAGTCTAGTAGCCACCTGGCTCTATACATATTACCATATAATTGACTATATTCTCTACACTGTGCTCATCCCCATGACTATTTTGTAAATAGCAAGTTATACTTTGTAAGACAATAAATTACATCATCATAGTTCACTTCAGTCATATTTATAACATGCAATTCTATGCTAAATGCTGTAAGAGACACACAGATGAGTTAGTCTTTGCCTTATGAAACTCAGTTTCATTGAGCCTAAGGTTTGAACTATAAAAATCAACATATAAGAAATGATCAAAACTCTGTAAAAAGGAAGCTGAGAGAGAAAAATGTTTCCTGTACTTGAAGCAAGATGGACAAGGATCAGGTGATTCTTGGATAAAGGAGAACCACAGAGATAAACACTATTCAATTCTGTTGTCTGGTTTAGCCTTGCTGTGAAGCTGCTTTTGACTTGAGTGCCTTTTGTACCAAGCTTTTGAATCAAAGCATTGTTCTGTTTTCGTGCCCACCAAGCAAATTTCTGGCTTTTGCAATCCCCATTGGTACATACCCAGAGGAAGAACATGCACTGATATGACCAGTTCACTAGACAGTTGATCTCAATCAAAATTACCATAATGGCATTCTGGGCTCATGTTCATACTCTTGTGAGCTTGGGAATGAGCAGGTTTGATTAACTCTGGAACACTGACAAGATAGATTTCTGGATGGCAAGGCTGAAATCACGATTGGACCACAGCAAACTCTCTACGATAATGCTACTCATACAGTAACTGTGTGGCTAACAAACCAGCCTCAATAGGTGATATACACTTCAACAATACTCCCTTTGAACCTTTAAAAGCCACACAAATAATTGTATGACAAGGCCACAGGAGTCTTATGAAAGAGCTCTGCCTAAAAGATAAAAGTTCAAAGGAAGAACTGAATACACCACATTAGGGGAAGCTGAAGAAGATCAGGTAGAGATTTTTATTGAAATACAATTCATATGCCATAAAGTTTGTCCTCTTAAAGTGTATAATTCAATAACTTTTAGTTTATTCACAAAGTTGTGCAATCATTATCACTACTTAATTCCAGAACATGACCCCATACCCATTAAGAGTGACTCCCCATTCCCACGCTCTCCAGACCCTGCCAACCATTAATGTACTTTCTGTCTTTCTTTATATGCCTATTCTGGATATTTCATAAAAATAGATCAAGCAATATATGGTCTTTGATGTCTGACTTCTTTCACTTAGCTCAATGTTTTCAAGATTAACCATATTACAGCATTCATTAGTATGTTGTTGCTTTTATGTCTGAATAATAATTCATTGGATGGATATACCAGATTTTGTTACTCCATTTATCAGCTGATAGTCAATAGGATTGTTTTCACTTTGGGCTATTATGAATAATGTTGCTATGAATATTTGTTTACAAATTTTTGTATAGACATATGTTTTCAATTGCCTTTAATATACACCTAAAAGTGTAATTTCTGGGTCATATGGTAATTCTATATTTAACTTTTAAGGAGCTGCCAGGCCATTTTTCAAAGTGGCTGCACCATTTAACATTCCCACCAGCAATGTATGAGGGTTGGCAAAATCTAACACCATTTCATGGTTAAAAACAATGACAAAACTAGGAATAGAAGGAAACTTCCTCAGCCTGTTTAAGGACATCTTCAAAAACCCACAGCTAATATCATGCTTAATAGAGAAAGACTGAAAACTTTACCTCCTAATATCAGGAATAAGACAGGAGGTCCATTTCTACACACTATACTAAGGGGTTATAGGCAGGTCATTTTGGGAAAAAGAAAGAAAGATAAAATGAATATGAAAGAGAGAAGACAGAGAGAAAGAGAGGAAGAGAAGAAAAGAAAAAAAGAAAAAGAAAAAACTGCAGAAAAGAAAGAAGTAAAATTATCACTATTCCTTGACGACATGATTTACTATTTAGAAAATACTAAAAAAATCTACAAAAAAGAAAAAATGCTAGTAGAACTAATAAATGAGTTCTGAAACATGGCAGGATACAAAAAAAAATCAATTATATATCTATTTGCTAGCAACAAACAATTAAAAATTTAAAAATCTCACTTGCAATAGCATCAAAAATAATAAAATACTTAGGAATAAATTATATAAGTACAAGATTTTTACACTGAACACTATAAAACATTACTAACAGAAATTGTAAAAGATCTGAATAAACGGAAAGTCCTATGTTCATTTGCAAATTAACATCCCTATGTTAATAGAGTGAAAGAATCACAATTATTTAGACTCTCAAATTTATCTACAGTTTCAATGCAATGCCAACACCATTCAATGAACAAAGAATAGTCTTTTCAACAAATGGTGTTTGGATAACTGATAGCCACATGCAAAAGAATGAAATTAGACTCCTATTTCACACAATATATAAAAATTAACTCAGGCCGGCCGAGTGGCGCGGTGGTTAAGCGCTGGCTTAGGAAGCCAGTGGCCCCGGTTCGGTCCCACATATGAGGGCCAGTAACACTGGCCTCAAAAAAAAAAAAAAAAAAATTTAACTCAAAATACATTAAACACCTAAATATAAGAGCTGAAATTATAAAACTCTTACAAGAAAACAGGGGTAAGTCTTTTTCATCAGATTCTTAGATTTGACACTAAAAGCGCAAATAACAAAACAAAAAAAATAGATAAATTAAACTTCATCAAAATTAAAACAGTTTGTGCTTCAAAAGATACTAGCATAAAAATTAAAATAAAATCCACATAATGGGAGAAAATATTTGGAAATCATATGTCTAATAGGAAACTTGTATACAGAATATATAAAGATCTCTTAATAAAATTACAACTCAATTTAGAAGTACAAAAATGATCTGAATAGATCTGTCTCCAAAGAAAATATAAAAATGGCCATCAAAACATGAAAAATACTCATATCATTAGCCATTAGGGAAATGCAAATCAAAACCACAATGAGGGCCGGCTGAGTGGCGCAGTGGTTAAGAACTGGTCTTGGGAAGCCAGCGGCCCCAGTTCGGGTCCCACATATGAGGGCCAGTGACACTGCCCTCAAAAACAAACAAACAAACAAACAAAAAAAAGCCACAATGAAATATCACTTCACAACTACTAGAATGGTTATAATCAAAAAGATAAAAAAATAATTACTGGTGAGGATATGGATAAATTGAAACCCTTGTACTCTTCTGCTAGGAATGCAAAATGCTGCAGCTACTTTGGAAGTAATCTGGAATTTCCTCAAAATTTAAACATATAGTTACCATATGACCCAGTAATTCTACTCTTAGATATATACCCAAGAGAACTGAAAACATATCTCTACACGAAAGTATATACATAAGTATTCATAGCAGCATTATTCATAATACCCAAAATACAAATGTCTATCAACAAATAAATGGATAAACCAAATGTAGTTATCCACATAATGGAATGTTATTCAGTCATAAAAAGTAATAAGTATTGATAGATGCTATAACATGGGTGAACCTTAAAAATATTCTAAATGAAAGAAGTTAGTCACAACAGATCACATATTGTATGATTCCATTTATATGAAATGTCAAAAATAGGCAAATTTAGAGATACAGAAAAAGTTAGTTGTTGCTTAGGAATATAGGGAACAGGGTGTAGAGATTCTAGGGTAGGGGATAATAGCTAAAGGATATCGAGGTTATTTTTTGGGATGATGAAAAATATTTTTAAATTGCTTGTGAGGATAACTGCCAACTCTGTAACTATACTAAGCCACTTAATTGCATATTTTCAACAGACGAACGTTGGTATGTAAATTATATCTCAATAAAGCAGTTTTTTGTTTTTTGTTTTTTAAGTCAGAAAGAAAAGATGAAGAGAAACCAAGTTCTTGGCATTAAGGCACTGGAAAATGCTTTGGCAGATTTACTCCTACCTCACCACTTTCAGTTACATGAACTACATAAACTTCTCCATTGTTTAAGTCAGTTTCAATTGGGATTTTGATTATGTGCAACATAGATTTATAAACAATATATAAATTGGCAATGGTTCATCAGGAAAAACTGCATGAAAAAAGCAGTTAAGGACGGGAAAGCTTAATAGGGGCTATCGCAATCGTTGAGAGGATGAAAAATCATGAAAAGGGGTTGACAACATGGATGTTGAATCTAGAGAATGAACTGAATTCTGTTGAATGTGGGTCACAGCAAAAAAGAAAAATTGAAAATGTCTCAAGAGACATATCTTTGTGAATTGGAGATTCTCTACTGTATTTGGAGCCCTTGAAGACAAGGACAGTGTTTCATTCATCATCACTACATTGGTCAGCAAAGCTGCTGTAAAAGCTCCAAAGCACCATTTGCTTTCAACAATCACTAATTTCTTGCTCATACTGTAAGCCAACTGTGAGCCAAGAGTTTGCAGCTCTGCTCCAGGCTGCAGCTCTGTTGCATATGCCCCCCATTCAAGTACCCACACTGACGGGGCATTCCCAATTCTGGGAATATTGTTCCCAGGGAAGAAGGCAGGGGCCAGAGCACTGACAAACTTGTGATGCTTTCTAAAAATTTGCTGGCTTATGGTATCTCATATTCCTCTGGCCAAAATATGTCACATGGCTGACCAAGCCCAAAGTCAATGGAGCAGAAGACACTTGTAAATCACATAGTAATGAGCAGGATGTGTAACCTTATCAAGGAAAAGGAAGGAATGAATAATTGTTAACAATAATATACTTTTCCACAGTTGTTTTACCAGGCCTATCACTGTGCCTGCAATATTATAGATTAGTAAATCAACATTTATTTAGTGCTTGAATAAATAAATTCATACATTAACAACTATGTGCATTATTAAATAAAGAAAACAATGTTTTACATTTTGTGGAGATGGGAAAGAGAAGAAAGAAGATGAATTTATGTTGATTTTGAAGAACCAAGAGAGGTAAGGTGGAGATTATTCATCCAATAGTTATAGATTTGGAGAGATGAAGTGAAAGTGAGACTAATAGTGAGAGAGGGACATAAAAGTTAAGCTTTGAAATAGGTGAGATCACCAAGGAGGAATGTGTGCAATGTAGAGATATGGACTATTAGACCTTGAAGAGAAATAGGAGTTAGGAAAGATTAGTCAGGACTTGATCCGAGACCAGAACAATGCAATATCAAGGGTATTGGGGTGGGGGGTAAGGTGGTAATAATGTAAAAGATATATTTTTTTAAATTATTAAATAATGCCTCTTCCAAAGCTCCAAATAGAGTTGTCACTTTTTTTTTCTACAGAGCTCTATTACACAAAAAAAACTAAGTTAAATGAAGCTTATACATAACAGCCTAATTAAATTTAGTGGAGGGTGAAGAAGAGAGAGTTTGAGAAAAGAAAAAAATATTCATATTAACTTACTTGAAAATTAAGACCGAGCAGAAAACAAAAATCAATACGTATAACAAGTAGTACCAAATATTTGACATTAAAATTCAATTCTATATTATACCCAGTTAAGAGGTGATTGAAAAAGGGAATGGGATAAGGAAAAAATAAGGGGAAAAGAAAGACAGACATAAAAAGAAAAAAAATGTGATGCTAAAAACAAACCACAACAAAAACAAGAAATCAATCTTGTAGCCAAGTGGTTCTCGATGCTAGATACACATTAAAATCACCTGGGAAACATTTTTTAAAATACTCATGCCAGGGCCCATCCCCAGAGACTGTAAATTAAAAGGCCTAGAATGAAACCTGATATTGTTATTTAAAAACAAAACAAAACAAAACAAAAAATTTCCCAGTTGATTCTAATGTGCTGTTTGGACTGAGAACTTGGAGATGTAGAGGAGAGATGGAAAGGAGGCTGTAATGAGGTAAATTACTTTTGTTAAATCTCATGGTCCACTTGGATTATAGGCTTAAAGAAATCTTTAAGGTGTAAATTAGCTAACTAACCAAGCATAGCTCAGCTGCTTTTTACTTTTTAGACAAAGAAATGCTTGAAGACCTAGTTTTAAAACTAACTATAAGGCCTTAAGCAAATCACTTAGCATTTCTGGATCTGTTTCCATATTTTCAAAATGAAATAGTTTAGGCAAGATGAATTTTTAAGGCTACTGCCACAATTATGATTTGAAGAGCATTAGAACAGGAAAGGGGAGGGAATCCAGGCAAAATCAGCTCTATGCCAGGGCTGTACAGAATGATCCACTGAGCACACTTAGCCTATATTTTACGGAAAAACAAAAAGGGAGTAAGGTGGAAAAAATATGAGAAGATTGCGAACAGGAGGTCCTAGCTCTCATCCCCCCACAGAAATACAGATTTAACTACCATTCAGAGAAAAAAAGAATTTATCTGAGTTCTGGAATCCAAGTGAGAGAACAGCACCCTTGCAAAAGCTCAAAAGCAAGAAAAGACTCATTGAAAAGGTAAAAACAGATTCATCTACCCACATCACTACATCTCCAACATGGCAGAGTGCATATCTGAAAGAGACCCTGTCAGTCCACAAATTCTCCTATGTGGGAAAGAGGGAGTAGGTCCACTAATGGACTCTAACACCAAGTTCATTCACCTGTTAATCCCAGTTATCAGACCTGCCAGTGGAATCCACCACCAGGCCTGCCCAGGGAAGAGGTGACTACTCCTTCAAGTGCACAGACAACAACACAAGGCTACAGTGATCACAAAGAATCATGGAAACATGACATCACCAAAGGAACAAAATACAGCTCCAATAACTGACGCTAAGAAATGAAGATCTACACATTGCCTGATAAATATAATAATTCAAAGTAATTGCCTCAAAGAAGTTCAGAGAGGTACAGAGAATACAGAGTGACAAAAAAATATCAGGAAAACATTGCAAAAACAAAATGAAAAAATTAACAAAGATATAAAAACCAGAAAAAAGAATCAAATAGAAATTTTGGAGTGGAATAATACAATGATTGAACTGAAAAATTCATTAGAGTTTCAACACCAGACTTGATCAAGCATAAAAATTAGTGAACTCAAAGACAGGTAATTTGGTAATATACAGAAAGAAAAACAAAAAGAACAAAGAATAAAAACTAGTAAAGAAAGCCTACAGCAGTTGTGGGGCATTACTGGAGCCTTAGAAAGAGAAAAGAAAGAGAAAGTTTCTTTAAAGAAATAATGGCTGAAAACTTTGAAAATGTATGGAGGGAAAAGGACATCCAGATTCATGAAGCCCATAAGACCTCAAATGGTTTCAACCTAAAAGAGATCTACACTGAGACATATTATCATTAAATTGTATATACATAAAAATAAATAAATAAAAATAAAAATTTAAAAACAGCAAGATAAAAACCACTGATGACAATATAAAAGAGACACCAGAAGATCATCAGCAGATTGTTCTACAGAAACCTCTCAGGCCAGTGGAATGAGAATGACATACTCAAAGTGCTAAAAAACAAACAAACAAAAAAAAAAACTGCCAGCCAAGAATACTATACCCAGCAAAACTATCCTTTAAGGAGAGAGACTTGTAGAGACAAAAACTAAGGGAATTTGTCACTACTCAAACTGCCTTACAGGAATGCTAAAAGGAGTTCTTTAAGTTCAAATAAGAGGATACTAAACAGCAACATGAAAGCTTATGAATCTTACTGCTAAATGGTCAAAAAAGAATAATGTAATAATGTAAGGTGGTGCATAATCAATTTTAATCCTAATATAAATGTAAAAAAAACCCAAACAAACACAAAATTATGACAATAAACACAACCACAAAACTTTGTTAATGAATACACACTATCAAAAGAAGTAAAATCTGATACCAATAACATAAAGGGTGAGTGAGGAATTAAAAATGTTTTTCATGTAACTGAAATTAAGTTATTATCAGTTTACAATCGATTGTTATAAGTATTATTATTCAAGTCTCATCATAAACAGAAAAAAACCTACAGTAGATACAAAAGTGATGGAAAGAAGAATCAAAGTATATGACTAAAAAAAATATCAAATTACAAAAGAAGATATAACAAGAGAGAATGAGAGAAACAAAAGTGCAAAACAGAATGAAAACAATGAACAAAATTAAATGATAATTGTAAGTCCCTACCAATCAACAATTATTTTAAATGTAAATGGATTAAACTTAAAATCAAAAGAAATAAAGTGGCTGAATGCATTAAAAAAAAAACAATATCTAACTATATATTATCTACAAGAGACTCATTTTAGATTTCCTAAAGGCTGAAAGTGAAACAATGGAAAAAAATATATTCCATGCAAATGTTAACCAAAAGAGAGTAGGAGTGGCTATATTTATATCAGACAAAATAGGCTTTAAGTCAAAAGTTGTCATAATAGACAAAGTTTATTACATGATGATGAAAGGGTTAACTGAATAGGAAGATATGAAAATAATAAATATACATGCACACAACCGCAGAGTATCTAAATATGTAAAGTAAACATTGACAGATACAATACAATAACAGTAGGAGACTTCAATGTCCCATTTTCAATAATGGATAGACCATCCAGACAAAAATTCAATAAGGAAAGAGCAACTTGAACAACACTGTATCACATAGATCACATAGAATAACACTGTATCACAAAGACATATACAAAACATTCTACCCAACAGCAGCAGAATATAAATACATTTTCAATAGCAGATGGAATATTTTCCAGGACAGATCACATGGCAGATTACAAAACAAGTCAAAAAATTTAAAAAGATTGAAATAATTCGAATTATCTTTTCTGACCACAATATATTAAAACTAGAAATTAATAACAGCAGGAAAACTCACAAATATATGGAAATTAAACAATATATTCTTAAACAAACATTGGGTCAAAAAGAAATCAAAAGGGAAATTGGAAAATATCTTGAGACAAACTAACGGACAACATATCAAAACTTATGGGATACAGTAAAAGCAGTACCAAGTGGGAAATTGATAGTGATAGATGCCTACATTAAGAACAAATACTACGAGGGGTAAAAAGTATAACTATTGCACTTTGTTGTACACCTGAAGTTAATTAAAAATATATACAAATAAATAAATTAAAAAAAAAAAAAGAACAAATACTACATGATACTACGTATATGAGGAACCAGACTCTGAGTCAAACTCCTAGAAGCACAGAATTGAATGGTGGTTTCTGGGGACTGAGAGGGAAACATAAATGGGCAGGTATTAGTCAAAGGGCATGAAGTTTCAGTTATGCTAGATAAATACATTCTAGAGATATGCTGTACATTACTGTGCCTACAGTTTACAATACTGTATTATATACTTAAAATTTTCCTTATGGGGTAGATATTTAAGTGTTTTTATTACACATAAAAAATAATAAAAAGGGTGGAGGAATCTTTTGGAGGTAATGAATATGTTTATGGCATAGATTGTAGTGATGGTTTCACAAGGATATACCTATCTTCAAATTCATCAAGCTGTATACATTAAGTATGTACAGCTTTTGCTATCTCAATCATATCTTAATAAAGTGGGTTTTTTTAGTCATAAACGTGTGAAAGAAAAACTCTTTTAATTTCTTCCTGCATGAAAGTTTTATGTTACTTTAAAATATAATTTTTCAAGGATTAGGGTTTTTTTAAAAAAAGAAATATTAAAGAGTGGGCATTATTGTTTGTTTCCCCATGCTTATAGACTCTAAATTATTAATATGGTTCTGTATTTTCTATTATCCACAAATAATCTGAAGTATCTTTAAGGCTTGGGAAATTCAGCATCATGAGATAGTAAGGCCTATGTAAAAAATGTATTAGAACTATTTGCCTATTTTTTTTTTAAAAAAAAGGTGTTATGAGAGAGCTTCAGTTTCTGAACGCTACCCTATTTGCATTTCTAGGTATAGATATGGAGGGAGAGGCAAGAAGGGAAGCAAGGAGGCAGAAATAGGACTGAGGATGGGACACCCTCTCTAGCTCTCAACCCCATTTTCCCATTGCTTATATACAGATGGCAGTCACCAGCTGGTCCTGGCTTTGCAGACTCTAGATCAACACTGTGTCAAGTGTTAGTAAGACCTTGATCACTGCACTGTACACTTGAAGCTGATGTATAATATTGTATGTCAACTATAATTGAATATATATATACATATATATATATGTATATATATAGCATCACTGGATGTGGAGTATAGTGTGGGAGTGGAGTCAATGGAATTGTAATAGACATGTATAATATCAGGGTGGGGGGGGTGGGACGGTGGATTGGGGGAGGGGAGTTGTCACTTTGAGGGGTAAAAAGTATAACTATTGCATTGTGTTGTAAACCTGAAACCTGAAATAAAATAAATTAATTTAAAAAAAAAAAGAGTTAGTAAGACTAATGGTTTGCCTACACCAGAGGCTGAAGGTCACACCCTTCTGATTCTATCAAAGCTGGTTTAGCTTGCTCCACTGCAGATACCTAAGGCTCAAAGGACACAAGGAGAATTAGGCCTTTTAGTTGCATTGCTTAGACCCATGGACCCTCCCATGTGAGCATAGCTCAGAAGTCACCTGGTACAGTTTTAGGGTGAAGAAGATTCATATATTATGGGAATGTTTATATTAATGGATTAGACCTGACTCCAATTTTTTTTCCAAAAACTTTCAGTTCTCAGTAGCACCCTACATCTAGAAATAAGTCTGTTGTAAATGAAAGAAGACCCAGCTTACATACCACATTCTTTTGCTCTCCCAGTCATGATTAGCTGTCTCTTATCTGTGCTCCTGGGTTATTACAACAGTTACCTTTCATCAGATGTTAGGCATAGTAGTAGGCTAAGTATTTTGCATTCATTTAATGCCCACAAAGCCCTAGGCAGTTAAGAATTATTCTTTCTCCATTTCTCAGATACAAAACTCAGGCTAGAAGAGGTCAATTTATGTCACCAAGATTGCTCAGCTAGTAAGTGGCAGAACCAAAATACAAACACAGAATGCTTAACATTGGAGTTTCAACACTACAAATACTGCCTCTATTAAGTATGTCTTCCTTAAAATAGCTCAATTTGCTGATTATAAAAGTCATACATGACCATTGTAGAGAATTTACACACAAATCAAGAAAACATTAAATTCAAAGTGTTAACTTTCTATGACCTTCATTACCACTTACATTAAACTTTAATTAATACTTTGATGTTTTTTGTGATATTTATAAAAAATGTTTAAACTTTACAGAAAGTTTATAAAAATTGTTTTATTTGATTATTACATCATTTGCACTTTTTTCACATCATTGAGTTCTTCATGAACACAATTTTAACAATTTTAATAATAGTTTATCATAATTGACTGAAACAATTCCTTCCTGCTAGACATTGGGGTTTCTCCTTCTCTGTTGGTAAAAATAATTCTGAGGTGAATTTCTTATAAATCTTTGTTTCCATTTCTGATTATTCCCTTAGGACACATATCAAGTTGCCCATACATATCTCTTTTCTGGAAACCACCTGCCCCACCCACAAGTGTCTCCTATATTTACTATATTTAAGCTATAGATTCCTGCGTTCTGACCATAACTAACTGGTACAACGCTATATTCCAGCCCCAAACTGCTCTATTTTGGGAATTTGAAATTTTGACCTGAGAGACATAGAAACTTGAATGCTATTCCTAGCCATGTCACATGATTGGCAGCATTCTAGGGTTAAGGACCATAATCTCCTGCTGACGAGTTCCTCAAAGCTGCTCTGGTTCCTGCTCTTCCCAAAGCCAGGCTTTCCAACCATTCCTTGTGTCCCCAGATTCAAGGGTATCCTTCCAATAAATTCCCTTGCTTGACTACCTCTGGTTGGTTTTAGTAACTTTCAAACAAAAGACTTAATTAGTATGAATTGCAGTCATATTTCTTGAGGGGGTATTACTTGGTTAAAGCAAATTTGAGGCTATTCATGCATATTGCCTCATTATCCCTAGAAATTTCTAGTTTGCATTCCCATCAGCAAACACATGGAAGGATACTATTATACTTAGTATCTTTGCCAAATTTGAAGGCAGATAATATCATCTCATTATTTATATTTGAATTTATATTATTACCAATAATTACCACTTTTATATATGCTTATTATATTTGTCAACATCTGTGCCTATTCTCTATCCACTTATCTATTGTGGTCTAAGTGTTTTATTGCGATCTATCCAAGATCTTTCTATACTGAGAATGTTAACCTTGGTTAGAGCACTTCTCACACTTTGCTGTAGTTTTACAGTTATGTATCTGCCACTACTCTCCCACCACTGTCTTTCATATATCTTAAACTTCTGCAGGTTTAACATCACACATTCTTTGTAGTAGTCAGGGTGGGCTAGTTTATGCTGTAGTAGTAACAAAACAGCCAACATTTCAGTTGCTCAGTGCATAAAAATTGAATATTTTTGTTCAGGTTTATCAGAAATGGGAGGATTCTGCTAATTTTAAACACTCTTTGACCCAGGTTGATGGAAGTTCCATCTTGACTAGCAGGTAGCAAGTCGGGGAATTAGGTGATTTGTGTACTTTCTACCTGCAAGTAATGCACATCCTTTCTGATCATATTTCATTGACCAAGACAAGCCATGTGGCCATGACAAACTTTAAATGGACAGGGATGTACAGTCCTACCATGTGCCTAGCAGGAAGTGAGAACCAGAATATGTACAAAAAGCCACATGGTTACATCCCTGTACATTCCTGCTATTTCACACTCTTCTACTTCCTAGAAAGTTCCTTCTGCTTCTCCACAAGTTCAAATTCCACCAACCCTTCAAAAGCCATCTTAAAGACCAACTCACCCCTAAAGTCTTTTCTCATCTCCTCCAGATGAAATTGGTCTCGCCCTTCTTTGAGCTACATTAAAATCTCTGTAGGAGACTCATTTCTTTCTATATTCAAGTATAGTCATTTATAACTATTTTCTTCCCTTTCACTGGATCCTGAGCTTCTTAAGGGAAAATTCTGTATCTTATTAGTATTCATATACTTCATAGGGCTTAGCCAGTCCTGGTATATTAGGCTCACAATAAATGTTACTTGAACGAAAGAAAAAAATATATATACTCCATTTTTATATAAAGTCCATACCTTATAGGTTTTCATTTTTGCATAATACAAAGATCTACTTTACTGACAACTCATTAATTGTGTTAATAAGAATAACATTGGGCCGGCCGAGTGGTGTGGTGGTTAAGCACTGGCTTGGGATGCCAGCGGCCCCAGTTCGGTCCCACATATGAGGGCCAGTGACACTGTCCTCAAAAAAAAAAAAAAAAAAGAATAACATTTTAAAACATGCTCAACATATAATTAGCATGTTACTTGACTTTCCCAAAGTCCGTCAACTCTGTGATTTATTGAGAAAGCTGGTGGCTGTGCCATCTTCACAGAACTGCAAAGCCCTTCCTCTTCAGGTGCACAGGCAGACAGTTGGACTTCTAGAGCTTTTCAGAAGGACTTTTTTATCATTAGGTATGTTACCACTGTGCTGTTGAGTTGGCCATGGTTTTAAATTGTTGCTATTCTTACTTTGAAATATAAATCACTGATAGTTTATCTTCAGCTTTTCTCATTTATTTTCATATTTGTTTACTTAACCCTGTGTAAGAGTTTTATAATTTTATTTATTCCTTTATGTAGTGCTTTCAAACTCTACTTTTGGATTAGAACATATTATATATATATATATATATATATATATATATATATATATATATATATGTATAAGATGTATATATTAATAGGTATGTATGTATACACTCATATATACACACACCCCTACATAGAATGTGCAAACACACACACGTGTGTGTGTGTGTGTGTGTGTATGTGTGTGTGTATTGGGCTGGCGGAAAACTCATGACACATTGTTGCAACGAAAAACAGAAAAAATATGTCATGACTTTTCCAACAACCCAGTGTATATGGTCTTTGCATTTAATGTTCCTCCAAATCTGCCTATGACAACAGATTTTCATCATTCACTTAAAAGTCAGCTCTTCAACTTTCTTCCCCAAGCCCCCTGGCTAGAGTAGCGTCTGGCCATCCTCTAACCCCTTGCCCTCTCATTTTATTCATTGGTCTTTTTTTTATTTAACTTTTTGGAGGAACAATTGTGTTTTTTTCAGGAAACAATGTGTTTTTTTTCAGCACTCATCAGCTCCAAGTCAAGTCATTGTCCCTCAATCTTATTTGTGGAGGGCGCAGCTCAGCCCCAAGTCCAGTCGCTGTCCTCAATCTAGATGCAGGGAGGTGCAGCCCACTATCCCATGCGGGAGTGGAACCAGCAACCCTACTGCCGAGAGCATGCTCTCTAACCAGCTGAACCACCCGGCTTCCCTATTCGTTGTTCTTTTTAGATCTTATTATCGCCTGAGATTCTCTCATATATGTGCATATTTTGTCTTATTTTTATTCTTATTACCATACTTATGGTTAACCTCTTCCCACTAAAATCCATTATGTTATGGACAGGGATTTTGTTCTTTAACTCCTGTATTGACAAAAGCAAACATTGCCTGGTACAGAGTATGCAGAAAAATAAATATCTTTTTTCAGATCAGTGAGTGAATGAATAAAAAATTCTTTCTGGGATGATGTAGGTGAATTTTCCTGTCATTTACTTGGAAAGAAAACACAAAGGCAAAAGTAATGTCAGAGGAATGGTGAGTTTACCTTTGAACAGTTTGAGTTGGAGGTTCCTGTATGATATTCAGATGAAGATGTCAAATAGGAATTTGGATGCATAGGTCTGAAGAGTAGGTCAGGGGATATAGGTGTGGCGGCCACTCACTCACAGGTGACATCGGAAATCATAGGACTGGCTGAGACTCCTGGGTGGGTGTGGCAGCATAAAAACAGAGAGGGACAGACTTTTTCTTTCTCTGAAGTCTACTCCTCCCAACGCTTCTGTTGTCGGAGAGGGGGCCTGTCACAGCGCAGAGTCCAGGTCCTTGGCAACTCGACCAAAGAATTGAATGAGATACCAGAGTAAAGCAGTAAAATAAGTAGTTTATTAGAAAAGACAGTACATCCAGACTAGAGGATGGCCTAAGGGGCCATTACCAAAGAGTGTGGAGGGGGCATATGCAAAGGTGAGGCTTAAAGGGAAGAAGCAGCAACAGAAGTAGCAGTAGCAGCCGCGTGGGCTTCCCTCCCAGGACTTGGGGTTTTTATCCTTTTTCTCCAGGATGGGCTGTTCTTCCTGGGCATAGGACCACTTGATTGGCCCCTATGATTAACAAGAGGTACTGTGTAGGTGTGAGTGACTGGTCTGATCTAGTTGGATATTTTGTGCCTATTTGCTCTTCCCGCAGGGGTAGGTAATTACAATACAAAGGGGAGTTTTGGGTGGAGAGGGGATGTCCCCCAGGCGGTCACACTGTGGGACGTGCAGGAATGCAGAGACCCAATGCCTGCCTCTAACTACCTGCCTAGGTTTTCCTTGAGAGACGTGATCCCTGTAAAATCTCTATGGGAAGCTGAGGGACAGGAGGTCTCTTCTGTATCTGCTTCCTGCTGGGCAGGGGCATAGAGCTGTCCTTGTCTATTGGGGTTCACGGAACTCTCGCCCTAGCTGATCTCAGATGAGAGGAAGGGGTCTCAAGCTCCACCTGGAAGACCGTGTTGGCTTCTTTGCTTGTTGGGGTATCCCCTGTATCCTCAAGGCTCCTGAATGAGGACAAAAATATAAATCTGTTAGTTCTTATGAAACTTGTGGCTATTCAGTCCATCACTCAGGTGGAGTCAGTTGTCTGAACACAGAATGGGTTTGACATTTAGCTTCCTTGCCTGGGGGATATTAGGAAGTCTCAGGCTTTCAAATAGTTATCTGAAGCAGGGGTAGGAGATTTCTATTGTTTCAGATTCAGGAACTAATTTACAAAGCAATTAAGAAGCAAGGGGGATCTTCCTGTCAGAAAAGCAATCAAGGCCCAAGAGCTAAGAAACTAAAGAACTAGGGAGGAGACTTAACATTTTTATACTTAACATTTCTATAGAAAAGAAAACATTAAAGTTTTTCAGTGGTGGGGGTTGGTGCTGCTCAGTTGGCCGGTAACACTTACATAGACAGCAGTCCCAGAAATCCTCCACTCTTGACAGTGCAAATGACCTTGCCTCTTTAATCTCATTAGTTTCTCTATCAATAAGGACAGCTTGGGAGAGCTGGGCCTGCATAATCTGTTTATCCCAGCCTGTCAGACTCATGTTCATCCCTGATGTTACAGATGTAGGAGAATCAATACATCCCATGGGGCTTTACGGAAGCAGACAGCAGACCCCACTTGCTTACCCAAATACTTGCTTCCAACCCTTCTGGCAAAATTCCCAGGAAGAAAAGACAGGGATGTGTGAAGAGTGTTTTATCAGTGATACACAGCACAGCCATCTGTCTCTCTAATGATTATTTGTATTCATATAGAGATCTGTTCAACAAAGGAATTCAAACTCAGAAGGAACTCCGCCTTAGTAATACAAACCACAATCCTGCAAAGTGTTTTCATAATTTACTATGCTGCTGCCCTGAGGCTCTCTGAAACACAACATATAATTCAAAGCTTTTGAGAATAAATAAAAATTGAATCCTGTTCTACAGTTGAGGACAGAGTCATGGTGACCTGCCTGGTCACTCCCAAAGATCAACTCTGGCACCAAAATCACACCCCTGCTTCCTAGTTTTCATTCTGAACTCTTCCTATGTCCTAACAGTAGTTTCCAAGAAAATTTTAGTTACCCTCTAAAGGTTTTATTAGCCTCAGTCCATGAACCAGTATAATACTGTTACTGGCCAACTGAGCAGAGCCAAACCCCACCACTGAAAAACTTTTAAATTTTCTTTCCTATAGAAATGTTAAGTATAAAAATGGTAAGTATCCTCCTTAATTCTTTAGTTTCTTAGCTCTTGGGCTTTGATTGCTCTTCTAACCAGTTTGTGAATCTTGGACTGAAGATCCCCTTGCTTCTTAATTGCTTTGTAAATCAGTTTCTGAATCCTAAACAATAGAAGTCTCCTACCCCTGCTTCAGATAACTATTTGAAAGCCTTTGACTTCCTAACATCCCCCAGGCCAGGAAGCTAAATGGCAAACCCATTCTGTGTCCAGACAACTGACACCTCCTGAGTGGTGGACTGAATAGCCACAAGTTTCATAAGAACTAACAGATTTATATTTTTTCCCTCATTCAGGAGCCTTAGGGATACAGGGGATACCCCAGCAAGATTGCCAGTCACAACCAAAGAAGCCAGCACGGTCTTCCAGGTGGAGCTCGAGACCCCTTCCTCTCATCTGAGACCAGCTAGGGTGAGAGTTCCGTGAACCCCCAATAGGCAGGGACAGCTCTATGCCCCTGCCCAGCAGGAAGCAGATACAGAAGAAGAGACCTCCTGTCCCTCAGCTTCCCAGAGATTTTATGGGGATCACGTTTTCTCAAAGGGAAAACTAGGCAGGCGGTTAGAGGCAGGCACTGGGTCTCTGCATTCCTACACGTCCCACAGAGTGCGACCACCTGGGGGAAATCCCCTCCCCACCCAAAACTCCCCTTTGTACTGTAATTACCTACCCCTCTGGGAAAAACAAATGGGCACAACATATCCAACTAGATCAGACCAGTCACTCGCACCTGTGCAGTACCTCTTGTCAATCACAGGTGCCAATCAAGTGGTCCCACGCCCAGAGAAGAACAGCGCATTCTAGAGAAAAAGGGATAAAAACACCAAGTTCAGGGAAGCCCGTACTGCTGCTGCTGCTGCTGCTCCTCCTGCTCCTCCTTTTGACCGCTTCTTCCCTTTGAGCCTCACCTTTGCACGTGGCCCACTCCAAACTCTTTGGAATGTAACTTCTAGTAATGGGCCCTTGAGCCACCCTCTAGTGCTCAGGTCTAGTTTCACTTCTAAATGTACTATCTCTTCTAATAAAGTACTTAGTTTACTGCTTTACTCTGGTGTCTCGTTCAATTCTTTGCTTGAGTTGCCAAGGACCTGGACTTTGCGCCGAGAAAGGCCCACTATCCGACAACAATACCATTCAAGGATTAGCTGGTAAACTAAAACCAAGTGAGTGAAGCCTGGTTTTGCCCAAAACCAGGTTCAGACTATACAGTCTAAACTTCTCTGCAACTCTTATACCCTATGCCCATTGAACACCAATTGCCAAGGTTAGACATTAAGCATCATCTATCCGCATATTGCTTAAATTCCCTTCTATAATCTGCTCATGGAGTGCTTATCCATTTCTGCGAAATTTGCTATCTCCTAGGCTAGTGCATTTAATTTTTAGGTAGATCATTAGACAATTCTTCCATGTGTTGGGTTGCAATCTGCCACACTCCAAGTTTTCCTTATTACCTTTCATCCTGCACTCTGGAGCCACCCAGAATAAGTCTGGAGCCACCCAGAATAAGTCTGAAAATGCTCTCTTGATGAGAGAATTTTACCCACCCTGGAGTCTTCTCCTAATCCAGCATAAATCCACTTGATTCCTTTAGGCCTGGCCACATGCAACTTCCAGTTTGCAGCTTCTGTTACTTAATCTGGGGCCCTACACAGCTCACTCTCCCTCAAGGATTCTCGTTCAGCACAGAGTGGAGGTTTGCTAGTGCTGTCCTGAACCTCTCAGCAGGCCTATCACATTACTGATTCAGACTGAGCTTACAGCCAGCTGTAACAGGAGGTTTACATCCTGCTCTTAAATGATGCCTCCTTTGAGCTGTGCTTGGGCAGCGGATGCCCTGATTCCAAGTGTAGGGCTTTGCATTTACCTCTGCTGAATTTCATCTTACTGAATTTGACCCATATTTTCAGTTTGCCATTCAGTGTTCTCAATCAAGTCATTAAAAAAAAAAATTACAAACAGGACAGGGTCAAGAATAAATCCCTTGGCAAGAAGACTAGATCAACACCTATTCATTAATCTTTTGGATCTCCTCCAACCAGTTACCAAGTTACCCACCCATACTCCTGCTAACCCACAGCACTGCATCTTGCCTCACAGATAACGCAGAAGACCTTGTCAAACATATGGCTAAAACCTAGACCCACTTCATTCATAGCCATCCTAAAACAGTTGGTTGAGTAACTTTATTGACTTAGTCTCTGTTTATCAGATTAAAACCCATATTATGTATATAATTTTTAAATACCCAAATGATCCATAGTAGCTTGGCCTTTTGAAGTAAAGCCAGAAAACCTTGAATGTGCTCCCTATTTGTAAATACATATCTAGGTGCCACATCAAGTGTCTATCAAGGTTCTGGGTGTATTTCACCTTTAGGTCAGCATCAAAAACCTGAGGGCTACTGAACATTTCCTCAGTTCTCTTTGAAACTTTACATACTTAGAGGAAGAAAAGATAGCCTGGGTTTTTAATATACTTCAAGTGGTAGGAGGATGAATGATAAAATATCTGTAGCTGCTCTTCTGAAAGCAATCTTGCCACCTCACATCCCAAGAAATACCCCCAACTGCCTTCCCCAGGTCTCCTGAAACATTAACAAAGAGACATATTATTCCCAGGTCATCATCAAAAATCGCAATTGCCTGTGATGCAGATTTATTGTTTATATAACTCCTTAACTTCTTGGTTAAAGAAGTCAAGACACTCATGGCTTTGCCTCTATAAAATGACCCCAATGGGCCTACATCTATTTCCTCCAAACTATCATCTTTAAACATCTGCTAAAATATCATCGAAGTAATGGTTCCCCACAGGATAGTCTATTGTTCCAGATCCAATTAGGACTCCCTGGAGGCAGGAGAGGTCACCACCAGCCTTTACAATAGTAGAGTTGCAAGAGATCCCAGAAACCCCAGATTCCTGCCTCTTCATTTTACAAATGAGAAAATTCCCAGAGACACTGAGTAAGCTGCCGAACAACCTAGATAAACATAGAGCCAGAGCAAGAATTCAGGTCTTTTCCCATCAACTGTTGGTGGGAATGCATTGGTGCAGCCACTATGGAAGGCAGTGTGGAGGTTCCTCAAAAAATCTGTCTCCTGGGTATTTATCCCCAAAACTTGAAAATATTTATCCATAAAGATATATGTATTCTGATGTTCATTGCAGCTTTATTTACGGTGGCCAAGATATGAAAACAACCAAAGTATCCTTCAATAGATGATTGGATAAAGAAGATGTGGCATATATATATACAATGGAATACTATTCTGCCATAAGAAAAGATGAAATAGTGCCATTTGCAATAATATGGATGGATCCTGAGATTATTATGCTAAGCAAAATAAGTTAGACAGCAAAAGTCGAGAACCATATGATTTCACTGATACGTGGAATATAAAACTGAAAGCAACAAAGGAACAAGACAAACAAATAAAGAAACAAAAACTCATAGGCACAGACAACAATTTAGAGGTTACCAAAGGATAAGGGGAGAGGGGTGGTAGTAGATGAGGGTAAACCAGGTCAAATATATGGTGATAGAAGGACAACTGACTCTGGGTGGTGAACATACAATGTGATGTATAGATGATGTATTACAGAATTGTATACTTGAAACCTAAGTAGCTTTACTAACCATTGTCACCCCAATAAACTTTAATAAAAAAAAAAAAATTCAGGTCTTTTGACTCAGAGTCCAATGTCCTTCCTACTGTTACAGAAAGGAGAGATGGGACAAGGGAAAGGAAGAGACAGCAGTGTTCTCTGACTACACAAGAAATCTCCAGAGTCATTGTTGCTTGTACTTCATTTCCATGCCTGAGAAAGAAAGGATAGGAGGCATCTCTGACACTCACATTTTGCAGGGTCAGAGATCAACCTCTCTCTCTGCTGGAACTGGGGGTAATGGCCATGTGCATCCCTTCTCTACCTTTCCTGACTCACTGGTGACTACTCAATGTCCTATTGACTCAGGTGGGCCCTTATATGGCACTGGATGAGAAAGCAGATTTCTTCTAAACACAGCCATTCCCATCTTTCTTGCCCAGGGTGTGCCACTAGCATAAATCCCTGAATTTGTAGGTTGTCTCCAGTGTGTTCATCACTTACACTTCTTTACTTTGTACTCTCACAATAAGAAAACCTCAAACTTAGAAGTCTGTTTTAATTTTCAAAAACAGGTCAGCACCACAAAGAGCCTTTTACTGTTAGTTAGAAAATGGGAAATTTGCCTTTAATCATTTAGCTATCAGAGAACTCACAGGCTTAGGTAACAGATAAGAGAATAACAAGAAACCATTCAGTAATTTAATCCAGTAAAAGGAGGGGACCGGATCCTTCCATATGCCTTCAGTAAGAAACATCAGGGGCAAATCCTCAGCTCTCTAGGCATGAGCATCCTTGCTGGGGCCTGAGCATGAGGAACCTTCCCCCAACTGCATACAGGATATTGTTTGGCTCAGAGTTTAAACAAACCTTGGCAACACATTCTGATCAGCAGAACCCTATAAGGTTACCCCCTGCAGCCATAGTGCTCCCTCCTTTCGGTACTCCCTCCCTTTTTCCTTTTTCTTTTTTACCTCCCCCACTAGTCCCGTTGCTATTGGCAACTCCCGCCTTTGCGTATTCCTCCTCCCCTTCTAGTCCCGTTGCTATTGGCAACTCCCGCCTTTACATTCCTTCCCTCCCCTTCCAGTTCCTTGACTATATAAGCCCCCTCCTGTTCTTCAATAAACGAGGCTTGATCAGAACCCTGTCTTGCCTCCATTTCTTCGCGCCTCCTATTTTCTCCTTTCAGAAGGCTGCCCCTCGGCCCCTGTTGAATGCCCCGCCGGTCGGGGCATTTCTGGCGCCCAACGTGGGGCCAGAGGACTGCATGCCCTCCGGAAGACTGTCTGCTTCAAGTCCGGCCGGACACACCGCTGAGTTGCCGCGTGGTATTGACCCGCGAGTCTGACTCGTTTCCTGATCTCCACGGACAAAGCCGGTCCGTGAGCCTGATCTGAGTAAGGTGAGCAGACTGACAGAAAATAGACGTTTCTGGGATGACAAATTGGTGTGATAGTCTCCTCGGTCGTATGTCTGTGTGAGTGCGTGGAGGTTCCAAGACTTCGGGTCGCGGAATCTGATTGGGCCCTAATCTGCGGTTCCGTTTCTGTCGTAAGGTTAAACGGCGACTGGGCTGTGAGTGGCCGACTCCGGAACTCTCCGGAGTCGCCCCCAGTCCACCAGTGCGGGGGCTTATACCGCAGAGCTTTTGCCAAGACAGATTTAGTCCCGCGAGGGGCACGGCCAGACGGGCATCTGAGTGTTTTTTCGAGTGTTTGAAGGGCCGAGGAGAAAACAATGGGCCAAACAACAAGTTCACACGAACTTTTCCTCTCGGGTTTAAAGTCATCCCTCAAGGTGCGGGGAATTAAGGCTAGAAAAAAGGATCTCCGCCAATTCTTCGGTCTTCTGACAAATATCTGTCCCTGGTTCCCCCAGGAGGGAACGATAGACGTGTGCTATTGGAAGCGTGTCGGTAACGCTCTCCAGGATTTTTATAAGTCGTTCGGGCCCGAAAAGGTCCCCGTTTCTGCCTTTACTTATTGGAGTCTCATTAATGATATCCTCCAAGTACATTCCCACGACCCAGATGTTAAAGAGATACTCAAAACAGGGGAAAACCTCTTAAAGAAATCCTCTCGTCTCCCGTCTGCCTGTGGGTCGGTTTGCATAGATATTCCTTCTCAAGAAAATAAGCCCCCTACTGCCCCCAGTCCGGCTGAGTCATTAAACCAACCGTCAACAAGGCTTTATCCCTGTTTACAAAACCTTTCTTCGGGCTCAGACACAGTCCTCCCTCCCGAAGACCAGGCCACCCTCGATGAGGAGGCTGCCCGCTACCATCAAGAGGACCCCCCCTTTAAGGTTGCCCCGCCTTTTCGGCCACCCCCGCTTGTCCCGCCCCTCAGCACGTTTTTATCTGTGGTAACAGCCTGGCCTTCACGGCTCTCCCCGCTAACTGGTCTGGTCTCTGTGCCCAGGCCCTCCTCCTACCTGACATTGACATTCTGCCCGGAGACCAGCCGGTCCCTGTACCGGCCCTTGATCTATTCCCAGGACGCTCAAAGCGAGCCCTCGCATTTATCCCCCTCATGGAAGGGCTGGGCATTACCACGGCCATGGCGGCCGGCGCCACTGGTACGGGAATAGCCATCCACACTTATCAAAAGCTCTCTCTCCAGCTTATTGAGGATGTTACCACCCTGTCTGGCACCATTAGTGATCTCCAGGACCAAATTGACTCACTAGCTGAGGTAGTTTTGCAAAACAGACGGGGACTTGACTTTTTAACTGCAGAACAGGGGGGAATCTGTTTGACCCTGCAGGAACGATGCTGCTTCTACGCTAACAAGTCCGACATAGTCCGAGATAAGGTCAAGAAGCTCCAGGACGACCTGCTCCAACGCAAAAAACAGCTCCTTGAAAACCCCTTCCTGACCGGGTTTCACGGTCTCCTGCCTTACCTCCTCCCTATTCTCAGCCCCCTTTTAGGACTGCTCCTAATTCTTTCCTTCGGGCCTTGGGCATGGAAAACGCTGACAAATTTTATCAAACAGCAGATTGATAACATTCTGGCCAAACCCATTCATGTTCATTACCATCGGTTGGCTATGGCAGACGCCGAGGAACAAGGACCTCCCAAGCCAGGCCCCCGATATATTGATATCTAGATGGCATGTGGGCTGAAGACATGCCGGCCTCCGAGCCCTGGGCACCGAGTTGGCTGCAGCTATTGAGTACTGCAAGGGAGGGTCCTTACAGACCCAACTTCAGATCTCCCTGATTACATGCCTGATTTGCATAAAGGTTGGTACCCTTTCATATTCTCTGCCCTGCCTTTCCTCCCACAAAAGGTACCAAGGGCATCAAAGGTTTTCGGCCCTGCCGGACCCCTGGGGAGGAATCAGGCCACTGTTTTCCCACTCGGTTAAGGCCCACCCTCTAAAACACAGAGGGAGGAGATGCTGGGGCCTGAGCATGAGGAACCTTCCCCCAACTGCATACAGGATATTGTTTGGCTCAGAGTTTAAACAAACCTTGGCAACACATTCTGATCAGCAGAACCCTATAAGGTTACCCCCTGCAGCCATAGTGCTCCCTCCTTTCGGTACTCCCTCCCTTTTTCCTTTTTCTTTTTTACCTCCCCCACTAGTCCCGTTGCTATTGGCAACTCCCGCCTTTGCGTATTCCTCCTCCCCTTCTAGTCCCGTTGCTATTGGCAACTCCCGCCTTTACATTCCTTCCCTCCCCTTCCAGTTCCTTGACTATATAAGCCCCCTCCTGTTCTTCAATAAACGAGGCTTGATCAGAACCCTGTCTTGCCTCCATTTCTTCGCGCCTCCTATTTTCTCCTTTCAGAAGGCTGCCCCTCGGCCCCTGTTGAATGCCCCGCCGGTCGGGGCACATCCTCAAGGTCTCATGGTGTATAGTCAGCCCACAGACACGAACTTGATATTTGGACATACAAGGGCAGCCTGGTCTTCCTGAATGGTGATCCCCAAACCAGATCAATCATTAAGGTCATCTTGGGTATTTTTTAATCAAGACTCATCTCCAGAAGTGGATCCCAGCATGCGTATTTTATCAAAGTACATAATCCAATTCTTATGTAGTCATCTTGAAATCATCTTCTAGAGATGATGGTCTACAATCTTACTGATTTTACTTTATTTAGAATTTTACAATTCTTTCAATATAAATATCTATAATAACAAGGTGATAATAATGACTTCTATGTAAAACATTCTGTCATATAGAGAACAGGGAGGGATTTGTATGTGCAGAAGATATTTTCTAGAAGGAACTTTAGAAAGAACTACTGTCCAAGAGTCAATTCCCCTCTAGAAAGACAAATCAATCAGATCTATTTCTGCAGAATAAGATTTGAACAACTGCAGGATGCTGAAAATATGACAGTGGCCCTCCAATATTCAAGAATTTTCCTCATTGTAAAATCTGGGGGAAAATCAGCTTGTTATCTCAAGGACACTGTCTGTGTCCATTGAGGGAGGGGTACTCCCTACACCATACTACATTCCATCTCATGTTTTCTCAAATACTATAGCTGAGGGCACAGGCAGTGTGGTGCAGAGTTAGTTGTTTGTTTTTCAAATCACATGGACATATCCCTGGTCATACAGTTAGACTACATTTTCTATCTTGCCTTTCAATTTGATGTGGCCTTTGATGAGTTCTGGCCAATAAAATGTGGGCGATGCAAGTCACTTCCAGGCAGTCTGAAACCTGATGTAGAAAATCCAGCAGTCCACTCAATGCCTAGGAAATGCAGGAGCCACAAGAGGGCAGACTTCGTTTCTGGGTGTGTAGACAGGATCCCTATGTGACCTCTGCTTCCAATCAGACTTTACATAAGGAAGAAATGAACTGCTAAAGTGGTAGCCACTGATATTTGGGGGTTATTTGTTCTAGCAGTGAGCCTTCTCTCTCTTATACAGAAATCAGGACTGAAACTGGAATGTTGACTTCATAAAAGCCAAAAATGTGTGGTATTGTTTTCGTGGTCAGATAGCAGACAGTGAGGAAATAAATACAACAAGCTAGAAAGTTAGAGAACCCTGATATTCTCTCACCAAACACTTCATGTGTGTCATCTGCAGTAACTTAAGAAAACAACCGCACGCCTCTAAGCCTGAAGCTACGAGGAAAGTGGTTGGAAGAGGTAAATGAAAACATGTTAATTACTCCGAAATGCCTTGAGCACAGGGACTCAGGCCACTAAGGAGTGTTTTTCAAGCAGATACTGAAGGGAATGAAAAAAGTTCAAAGATCAAGAGTCTCATAAATTTGGAAGAGCCAACAGCTGCTGAATTCCAAATAATAAGAGAGAAGACTGGAAAAGGTCCTGAGCTACAAAGACCCACTAAGACTTTTTGCTGACATGTAGTGCCTTCATAGCAAAGATCAGAATAAGGGGGATATCTTGGTATCCATGCCTGTTGTTTCAGTGAGCCTCAAATTCACTGCCAGGAAGCTGAGAAGGACGCATGGAGATGAAAGAGGGAAGAAAGAAATCAGGCTTGAAAACCATGTCTAGGAAAGAACTTAAAATGTGATTACTGGTTATAAGCAAATAAATCAGAAGCCTACTTAGTCTTTAAGAAAATTGTATTGCCCAACTAATCACAAGCTTGTCCTAATGAGACTCTTGACGGTTTAAGACTTAAAGCAATTCTCAAGCTACCAAACTTGCATGATCAGGAAGCAGACTGTGAAAGTTGTCAAGCTCCCAGGGGGAAATTATTCTCCCGGGCTCACTTCAGGTGTAACCATGGAGAAAAACAAAGAAGGAAGAAACCCACAGTGATGGATTCAGGGTCATGGAGAATGAGGGACAGGGCACAGACTGTCTGACCAAGTTACTTCCTCCACTCCCAGGAAAGGCCCTCCAAAATGCCTAGCCAGGAGCATTTCAGAAGCATGGTATTCAAGTGACTGCTTTGTGTCTCCCATTCTGCCCTTTTCCAAATAAATGCTTTACGTTATATATTGTTTGACCATTGTCTATTTAGCGAAAAGAGGTAGTGTGGAGGGGTGGAGAGTGGGAACTCATAACTTATTTTTTCACTTCATAGGTCACAAGGCTCCACATCCAAGGCTGATGAGAGCTCTGCACTGCCCAGAGATTCTGGACTTTGAGCTGGACATAGGAACTGTGTAGGACAGAGTAGTCTCATTGGGTAGAGCAACAATGGGTTCTATACATGGAAGGAAATGTGAAATTAATATTTAGTGATCAGAAGAATAGGCTGTGGCATAGACTGTCTAGTCTCAAAACCCCTTGGCAATGCACCCAAACTAGTTATCCAAACACTTTTGCATGTGATTAAGTTCTGGTTAGAAATATGGGCAGAAGTGATGTGTTCACTTCCAGGCCTGGCCCATAAGCAGTCTAAATGTGTCTAACTGACCCTTGTTCCTCACTTGTTAGCTGCAGCAGAGGATTCAACAGAGGACACCAGGACTCATAAGAAGATACGTGCCTGAGTCCGTAAATGCAGACGCTCCTTCCCCACCCCATCCATCAACACTAACTGGACTTGATGTCAGCACGATACTCTTCTATGGAAAGCCACTGAAATCTGCTGGTTGTTTCTTCTAGCAACAGGCATTCTCTCACTAATACAGGTGGAGAGGGTGCCAACTATACTCAAACTTAGAGCATCTTTAATTGAGAGGGAATCCTGACAGCTCATTAACTGTCAAAGGCATGGACTTCTGAAATAAATATCTTGTGTTCCTTTTCTTTCTGCATATCAAATACTGAATCACAGGTCAGGAAATACCCCATTGTAAAATAAAGAAGGTTTGATTTTAAATCTAGAATCTGTCACAGAGTAGGTCACTGAGTTGGGTAAGTCATTTAATCACTCTAAACTAGCTGAGTGACTCTAAATGTAGAATCATTATGAGAAGGAAATATGAAAGGACTTAGCACAGTTTCTGGCACATGGTAGGTGTTCAGAAAATATTAGTTTCCTTTCTTCTTTCTATGATAATAAGCAATGGTTATGAAGCTCTTACTTTGTACAAGGTACTCTAAGTGCCTCATATATCTGTGTCTGGAACTACATACAAAAAGTAAGCATGGCTGTTTGTCTGGTCTTGCCTGATGAATGCATCGAAGGAAAAGTTAAACAGAAGCAGGTCACGAGATGTCTATTTTCTCCTCTGCGCTATTTGCTGAAGCAGCCTCCCCACCCTACCCAACAAACACATATGCAGGAGGGATAGTAATGGTTTCTATGCCTTCTTTTGGGTGACCTGGGCACAGTGGTTCAGGAATCCAAGTGTAAACCATTTACTCAACAGAGCATTGAAACTGAAAGTTCTCATCACTGCTCAGCCCCTCAGCAAACCTCACCAAAGAGTACACATTCTGCAGTGTGGGGTACCCACAGCAGGAGAAGATGCATCCATGAGCTCAAGGTTGCAGTAAGCATTCAGGGACACAGCTTCTGCCTGGTCAATGGCCCAGTCTAATCGACAGTTTTCCATGTGTCAGCCTAGTTAGGATAAATGCATCCTCTCCTGTCTTGCTGCTTCTGTCCTTGCAGTAGTAGTAATCTTATGCTGGTGCCACCATCAACAGCAAAAGAAGGCTTATTAAGTACTGACCTTTTGTTATTTTATTTTCTATCTTGGTTTTATCTTTTCCTCATTCAAAATCTTCTTTCAGCTAAATGTTTTTCTTAGTATAAAAGTCAGTAGCAGGGCCGGCCGAGTGGCGCATTTGTTAAGAGCTGGCTTGGGACACCAGCGGCCCTGGATCAGATCCCACATATGAGGGCCAGTGACACTGCCCTCTGCAGTTAACAACAGCTCCATCTGGAGCTGGGCTGCGCAAGCCCCGGCAATGGTGTAGGCTGCAGCTCCTGCTGCAGTGGGCTGCCATAGGCTACAGTGAGGGGCAGGCAGCCAGCGTGAGCTGCCAATAGCTGCGGTAAGTGACCATCCAGAGGCCAGCGACCTATCTGCCTCATCCGGGAAGAGTGCAATTATGATACGAACATGGGCCAGTGAAGCAACATCCTCTGCAACTAGACTGAAAAACAAAAAGACAGCAACTTGTCTGTTCCCCTCCCCCAATTCCCCAATTTAAAAAAATCTAAAAAAAAATAAAGTCAGTAGCAGCAGCAGAGGCAAAGCTTGGGTGAATGAAACAGATTCAATTAAATTCATAGTTCGACCTTTAGGATGTATTATGAAACACACACACACACTGCCGTGTTTTACATCTTTTCTGTCCCTCAGAGTGATTTTCAATTTATAAGTGATCCAATTCAAATTTTCAAATGATTTAATGTATTCTTTTGTCTTTGCCTTAAGAAAGTTCTTATTCAAGTTTCTCAAGAGCAGTTGTAACATATGGTGCTTGTTGTATTTATTTGTGCATTTTGTAGATGAGTGTTTAATTTGCAATGTTCACCAGTGCCTCCTAGAAGTAAATCCAAGGGCAGTAGTCTATTGTATCAACCCCTGAACAGTTACAACTTAGTTTTCCAGGAAAAATCTGTCCCATATTCTTTACAGGAAGCTGGGAGAAACCCCTTACCTGAGCACAGGAGAGGTCTCTTTGTGTATGGAATCAGCATCAGTGATCCTCCAGTCACTGTGAGTAGAGAGGTACTTTGTAAAATATTGTGTGGCTTTCAGAAGTCTCTCAAGACATAGGCTATGGTTGAGATTTGCCCCTACAAAGACGATAAGAAAACATTAGAGTGGTAACTGATAGGAAACCCCTGTCCTAAGTGCAGAGGAGCGACTGTTCTATGGTGTGACTGCTGTCTGTCTCCCAAGCTGGACTCAATCTGGAACAAAGGTTACTTACTGCAAACACCCCCTTAGCAACTGGCTGGTCGTAATTGATGTTCACGCTGATATAAATCAGCACCCCTCCCTTGCCTCCTGCTATGCTAGTTCCTGAAAAAGGTTGTTGTCCTGAGCTGGTCAAGCATATAAAGTAATTTCCCATACCTGGGAGCATTCATGTACTACAACTATGAAGATGATTATTCCCCGCCCTTACCCTATATAATTCTTTGGTGTCTGGCAACAGGCTCTGGGATCCATTTCATCTTACAGCCACACAAGACATACCTCATATGTAATTTTCCCTTAATAGACTCTATTAATAACCAGACTGAAGTGGCCAGCCTCATTCTTCAGTCTTTTCGTGCCCTCTGCTTATGGAGAAAGATTTTCAGTGTCAGGACTTTTCCCTGGGTCTGGGTGTACTAACAAGAAAGAGTTACCAAAATCATATGAATTTGAAAGCCAACATTAAGTAAGTAAAAATTGATAAAACTATAGAGTAACTTTTTTTCTCCAACTATGACCTTAAAATGTTTCTACATATAAGGTAGGAGAATGTTCTTTTCCATGCCGATGGAAATAGTTCCTAAAAAGTCAAATAGACTTTTTCAGTCACTCTTAGGTAATAATCCAACGTTCATCCTAAACCCCCCAAACCTAATTCTGATGTTCTTTTAAAAATGTCTTATCCTACATTATCAACATTCCAAATGCGACTTAAAGTTCTATGTTCTCCCTCACTGCACGCAGGAAGCTGGAGAAAGGAGAGCGTGGTCCATGGTCCATCTTCTCTCTTTTCCTGTCTTATACTTTCATCCCTCCTCCTCCTCCTCCTAACTAACTGCGGCTTCTGATCCCTCCAAGTCTGAAGGATGAAGGAGGGGCATGAGGATGTTCTGTTTGAACTAGTAGTTTTATAAGATACCTTCATGGTTTCTGAGCCCCACCTGTTCTCTAAGAGGAATTTTCTTGGCTCCCCCAGGTACCACCCCATCACTAGTATTGGTGATTTCTAACCTGTAGTTCCCATAAAGTGGGTGATTCATTATTTCTGATCACATTACTTACTCCTTCTACAGTCCCTAAGAATCCATAAATATGTTGAATTTTCATTTGTCCCTTCAGCTCTCTACAGAGGGTGCCAAAAAAATGTATACATATTTTAAGAAAAGAAAAAACTGCATTAAAATAGTAATACTTAATATGTAACGGTAACAAAAGATGAATACAAGTCATGTGCACACGTATTTTTGGCACCCCAGGTATTGAACATGGACTTAAAGGAACCCATGATGGCTTATTTGAGTGTGGCCCACAGTGGACCACAGTAAATAATTATCAGCTCTTTGTCCTCACAAGCTCTGGGAGTGTAGGCTCATCCTAAAGCAGCCACCTTCACTTGAGTTCATCTGTCAGAATCTAGACTATCCATTGCTCTCTCTTTCAAGTTTTAGGGTGGGGAGTCAGGAACCAGTCTATTCTCCTTCAGCGGCAGGGATACATATCAAATTCTCCCAGACATCCTCTTGAAACGCTTGTATCCTTGCTAGAGGAAAGAGAGAAGCACCTCTCTGCCTCTTCTCCTTGTTGAGGAGAGGACCCACGCTACAAATCTTTTCCAGGAAATCCCTCCAGAAGTCCCACACTACTAATCTACCACAACCTGGCACTTCATTTTCACTGTAGATGAGGAATTTAGAACTTGGAAAACTGTGTTCTTGAAGTTACTTTTGAAAGACTTCAACTGGTTCAGAATCTCACCTTGGAATGCCAAACCTATTATAACTTGGTGTTTCCATGGGAATATCCAATTTAACATCCTAATATACTTATTGAAAATTTGGAATGTACATGGTCACATGATAAAGAAAACAAAAGTCACTGATAATTTCCGATCCCACGCAAATGTAACCACTGTCAGCCTTTGGAGAAATATTTATTCAATCTTTTTTCTTTGCTTAGAAACACATTTAAAAATACATACTTTTACAAATTTATATTACATCGTACATATAACCTCTGCTGTCTTTTTTCCTTTTGATATATTTTGAACAACTTTTCAAATCAGTAAATATGTCTCTACATATTTTTAGATGGCCATTCTAGACAATATCTTTGGACATACCACTATTGATTCAACAAATTATTTACTGTTAGGCTGTTTTTCAATGATTCTATTATATTAAAAAAGCCTCTCCTGAACATCTTTGTGTTCATAGCAAAATATCATAAAAAGAATAAAATTAGATATATAAACCATACCCTGTTTCCCCCAAAATAAGACCTAGCCAGAAAATAAGCCCTTGCATGATTTTATGTGCCAAAATATGACACTTTGGCATACTGAATATTTTAAGCTGAAGGAGTTTGTGGAAAAGGCACCCTTCTCGCTGCAACAGGTCATAAAACCCTCATGTGAGGGGTGCGTGTCCTCCATATCCTGGAGGAATCATGCTAGGGCCTCTTCTCTGGCTAGGTCTTATTTTCAAGGAAACCTGGTAGTAAAAATAAAAATATAAAGCCTACCACCATTCGAGAGTAGTATTTCAAGCTGTAATCAGTAATCACTAATTTCACATTAGCGTGAATTAAGATACTAAGTGCAGATTTTGATTAACTATCCCATGGAGAGATGCCAAAGTATACCAAGGGGATTCCAGAGGATGGAAAACAAATTTTACCCATTTTCACAAATTTTTCTTTCCTAAAGCCAGTACTTACTCTTACCACATGCCTAAAAATATCACTAAATGCCATTAATTCTACTTCAGAAATATTTCCTGGATGCAGCCCCTCTTCTTCACCCCAATTATCATTACTTTAATTCATGGTGTCACCATTTTTCACCTCACTTGCTATGATCACCTCCATTCCCCCCCTCACCCTTCATCCATGATGACACCAGGATGGACTCCCTCAAAACACATAAATTTTTCACTTCTCAGCTTTAAGTTCTGTGCTGGCTTTCAGATAGTTAAAGGATAAGTCCAACTGCATTTCATAGCACTTCAAGGCCTTCTCAATGAATCCCATCCTATGTTTACGGGCTTACCCTTGGCTATCCCATTGCCCCACCCTAAACTTGATGCTTTAGCCACACTCAATTTCGCACTGGTCCCTGGATATGTTAAGCTTTTTCTAATGGTTTCTGTACATAGCTCCTTCCTTTATCTGGAGTGTCATAGCCTGACAGTTCATTCTCTTTTCAAACCAGATCCTACTTTCTCCTCTTCCTTTTCCTGAAATGTCCAGGTGGTATCCATTGCTCCCTCTTCTGAAGTTCACAGCACAGGCTTCCCTCTCTTTGGCGGTTGTCTTTAAGGAGTTGTATTATTTTTTATCAGTCTGCCTCTCTCATTAGACTGAGAGCTGCTGGAGGGCAGGGACTTGATCTCCCTGACACCTTGTACCATTAGACACGTAGAATGTGCTCGATGAACTAGAATGATCATTTAGAAACCTTTTTGCCACTAATGAAATACTTCTCAACTAGCCCACAACATAATATAGAAATCAATATGCCTTTCTTCCCATCTTTTTATAGCTAAAAAAAAGTAAAGCCAAGGGAAGGGAAATCACAGGCTGCAGACGAAGCTAAGGAGTATCTCACTCAGGAGGCTGGCCATGTGATCCTACTCTCTAGCTCGCTAAATGGCAGCAGGTCCAACTTGACCCCAATGGGGTAGATTACTGAAAACCTCCAGATTTCCAGGTTAAAACTAAAGTCTAAAGACTTAAAAATATATTTCTCCTTCCACGGTGCTGGTTGTGTATGATAATAAAATACATTGTATATCTGCAATGCATGAAATAAGCACTCCAACTCAAGTAAACATCGTTTTTAAAGCATGCACTAAATTATAGATTTAAATTAGAATAAAAAGACAGAAAATAGCATGTGAAACACTTCATTACCTTTTACATTTCTATGAAGCCTAGGGTAGAGGCAAGTATTAAAATAACACGATTGAAAAGTGACTGGTGGAAAGGTCTTTAGCACTTCCAGCCTGACATTTTTAAAGGGGTTTATTAATGCAAAAAACCCTGAGGCTTTCATCATGCACACACATAAAGTGAATTTCTGAGGCATAGAGAAACAACAAAAGAAACCTGCCTATTTGAGATGCTTAACAGAAGAGGGAAAAAGAGGCGGCGGCTTCTACTCCTTCAGTGTCCCTTTATCTACCCACTTCCATCACCACCTTCTCAAAAGTCAGGATGAAAAATGTGGTGTAAGTCCTTATCCCTTCACCAAACTCTGTAGGCTGCCACGCTTCTGCCTGGCACCATCACAAGCTGCTGGGCAGTGCTGTCCACCCCAGGGCCAATGGAATTGCACGATGACAGTGTGTTCCTGCTTCGGGGGCTGAAGTGGGCGGTCAACCTGGCTCTGTGGTATTCTGACAGTGCAAAAGAAACCCCTATATGAGAGGCCAACGAGTCCCACTTCTTTTCAGAACCATTGGAAAACAGGAGTCTGCCATCTGAGAGAATTCTGCCCAGTACCTCGAAGTAAGATGTAAAGGATGGTTTTGTAACATCATTCCTATTGGCCCCACATTTTAGAACCCTGCTCCCTGTTTTATTATGTCCCATCTCAACATATTGTGACACTGTGATATACTCATAGTCTCTACGGTGCATATTTGAAACCATGTCCCAATCTGTTCTTCACATCCTTGGATTCAGGCAATCAGAGACTGAACCAGAATTGTCAAAAACTTTTTTTTTTGTTTGTTTCTTAAAAAGCGCTTCTGAAACTCTCCCGGAGACTTCCACCTTCTTTCTCATTCTGGATAACCACCAAAATTTCCCTCTGCTACTCTCACGTCCCAATCCATTCTAACCTCACTCACTGAGAGCATTTTAACCCCTCATAACACTGTCATGTAACAGGCCCACAGAGAGATCACAGCCCTTCCTATCACCACCCACACCAACACAGACTGGGCCTCCTCTCATTGAGATGCTGGGGAAAAAAAGAGAATTAGGTGGAAGTAATCTCTACATTTTAAACTCTCTAGTTATAGGATAGAAGAATATTTCAAAAATTAGTTAAAATTCCAGCTGATACTTCAGGGGGCCAAGTCGAGAATATGATGATTCATGTAGAAGAATTTTTATCTGCTTCATGTAATACTGATACTCGTTTTTCAAGCCTTTGCTTTTGAAAGCACTCTGAGTCTCTGTAGCTCAGTAGAGCACAGCTCACCATAGCCAAAATCATCCTGATTTCTCTGTGTACGCCTGACCACATTTGCAGTCGTGGAGTCGTGGAGCTTACAAGTAATCTGGAGATCATCTCATAATAAGTTCCCTACACTCATTCCCACCATTTTACAAAAGGAGAAACTAAGGCAAAAAGAAAGAGGCTTGTCTAAGTTAGGAGTAGGGGGTAATGTTTTTACTAACATTTAGGACACCTGACTATTAAGACACTGCTCTTTCGTCATTCCATGCGAACTGGCACTTCGCTTACTAAAGATCACTCCAAGTGATCCCCCATTAAGGCAAAATTTGGATTTGCAGACAAGACTTTGTATTTAGCAGTCATTAATAAATAAACAACCCTCCAAAAGACACCCATTTCCTGGATATGAAAGGCCTGTGACAGTGGTTTTGTTTTTGTTTTTCTGTTCCTGACCAAGAACTAATTTAATTCTCTTCTGCCTTGAGACGTTGGAGGAGTCTCTACTTTTAACCCTAGAGCAGAGATACCTTTAAGAGTAATGGTGTAACAACAAGTTCAAATTTGGAACCTTGAAGCTCAAGGTTCACTGAAGGGACAGAGCAGTTTCGGAGACTTAATTCCTAGGGCATGATCAACTCTGGAGGGACTTAGAGATGAGCGGGTGAGTGTAACAGAAAATGCCTTATTTTTAACAAACGTGATGAAACTGACTCATGCAGATTAGTTTTTTCATCTGAAGTAGTCACTCTGTAAGAAAACAGAATGTATCCTAACATGTACCCATTTCACAAAATATTTTCAAACTTCTCTTTGGAGATTGCAATTAAAGCCTGTGCAAAATTCTTTTGAATGTCTTTGGTGTTAGTAGATGCTTTTTCTTCAAGGTAGATTTGGTTGTTAGAAATAGCCAAATGTCACTCTCAGTTAATTAGAAGGTGGAAGATAGGTAAAATGATATTTTTGTTTTTTGGTAACATTACATATTGATAACAACACCAATTTTCTGAGTTGTTTTGAAGGTGTTTCCAAAAATGTCATTTCAAATATAATGAAGTAATGGCAATGTCATTGGAAAAAGAATATAATCTTCCCAGGTGATTAAAGCAGAGTCAACATTCATTCCTTCAGATAAGTTTTGGTATTGTGGTTCAAAGACCAGCCACAGTATGACACATTCCCACAATGGAATACATGCTGTCATTTAAATGGATGTTTGAACAGCTTTTTAATAGCTTAGGAAATGCTTTTGTTAGAATTTTAAATGAAAAAAGCAGGGTATATTATACATCAGGGATTATTATAGCCACATAAAAATACACATAGATAAAAACTGGAAGAATTGATACCAAAAAGTTAAAAAGTGACAGTCGTTGGGTGGTGGAACAGCAGTTGATTATACTTCTACTTTTTAGTATTTTTCTAATGAACAGGTATAATTTGTATAATGGGGGAGAAAAGCTTTCCTTTCTTTCTTTAAAAAACAATGACATGTAAACATTTTCTCATAACCAATGAAAGAACTGCTGATCACTTCCCTGCATGGTACCTCATCTGTAACAGGAAGTGACTGGGTAGTTACCATCCGAAGGCCTTAGGAAAGACCAATGTGAAGTAACTGCAAATGCTAAGATTTAAATGCCCAGAAAGTTACAGAATGATAAAATAATATGATTTGGTTTTACTAAAGGAATACCTTGTTTACTTGAACATCCTGTACTCTAATTAGACTAAATTTTGTAATCATATATTTATTTTAGAACAAGGTGAGCATGTGTCGATTAAGTAGCTTAAACATAACCACACAGCAGCAGAGCTAGACTTTACCTAAAGATATGGTTGTCTGACTGAATAACCTCTTGGCACACTATTCATTTCTTCAGCAGGCATTTACCAGGTGCCAGAAAGCACCCAGCACCCAGTACTCAGAAGCTCTATGAGCAACTGTACCTCATCATAATTATAGTATTTTCCATGCTCACAAAATATGATTTACATTACCTCCTTTGATTTTTCACATAATTCTGTATTTATGGTACGATAATTATTAGTATTTATCACACTGAATTAGAAATAGTTTCAGTGCCAATTGTTAAGACCTTAAGGGCAGGGATCATGTCTTCACAATCAATAAATTTGCCAAATTAAATTCCCATGGTGCAGATTAAGAAACAGAGGTATTAGGATTTCATGTTATTTGTTCATGGTCATGAAGCCAGCAAGTGGCTTGGGGCACCTAACTTCTTTTCTACTCTATGCCTTTATTATTATTTTTTTTTATAATAGTTCCTGCACTTTGGTCCTACAATATATTTTAGCTGTGAAGCTGTGACTAACAAAAATTAGTTCAATATTCAAGTACTTATACTCCCAGAAGAGAGAAAATTTATAATTAAGGGAGAGATTATTTATTTAAAAAAATACCTGTGATTACCATATAAACAACTAAAGATGACTAAATATATTTAGAGCTAGGCAATTAGAAACAAAAGCGCTATCAAAATGCAAATGATAGTGAACCAAGAAGTTGAGTTTCTCCTCACTGGGAAAGGTATGACCTTGAGCTGTGCCCTAACAGAAGTTCTCAAAATCCTAAAAGAAATCAATAGAGGTTGAGAGAGACAAATCATCCATATGAGTGAAATGCCAACAAAATTGTCTAGAGACCATCATCTGAGAATTAGAAATGAGAACACGAAGGGTTTGGGGCAGGATATTTTCTTTCTCACAGAAAATATTAAATCCAGGCTCCCTGGATTCAATCAGGTATCAGCTCAAATGCTATACACTTCTTCCCTAATATACCTGAAATGAAGCCCCTACCCAGTGATGTGCTAGTAAATGTTTACAAACAGATCTCTGAGGGGAATATGTATGCATGTATCTACGCACATATGTTCATTATAAATTTTTCTGATATAAAAGATGTATTTCACATAATTTAGAAATAAAAATAACATTCATTATTCTTTATCATAAATTATATGTAGTCCATTGATTCCCTCAGAGTGTTTTTGCTGATTTTCACGTAAGCCTTGTATCCATAGTCAATCTATGGTTGCAATTGAACAAGTACAGTTCAGACTCATTGATTTCCCTGAATGTATAATTAGGAAGACATGTGCAGTTGTGCACCATGATAGAGTATTTCCACTATAACAGATATGATAGATGTAAATAACCACAAGATATGTATGATAGAAAAATAGAAGAAAATGAGAAAGTGATGAGTTTGGAGTATTTTTACTTTTGTTTCTAATACAATTTATTTAATTTTAAGCTCATACCTCTGTTTAGCAACTGGCTTGCAAAATTCCTGTGAATTTAACAATTAGTCTCATGAGCCAGCATAAGATAGTATCAACATACCACCTTTCCCAGCCTACCTCACCCCTACTACTGTTCTTTTGCCTTGCTTTACTTGTCTAAATGGCTTTCCTCATCACCCAGCTTTATACATTTATTTGTTTATTGCTTGTTTCTCCACCAGAACATAAACTCAGTGAGGGCAGGAATTTGGCCTGTCTTGATCATTACTGCAGTGGCATTTGACACATGGCCGGTGGGGGTGTAAGGAGGTTGGATAGGGGAGTTCAAGTAATTCATGCCCTTGTCATTGTGTGCTTGGTAAACACACTCTGAAAGGGAGAGTAGAGTGAAAGAGCTCATTAGGAACTGTTTATCCACACCTCTGGAGAAAGGGGAAGGAAGAAGGGCTGGCAGGGGAAGATGCTGAGCTGTAATACAGTCTCAGCCAAGGCTTCAGTTTATTCATAGGAGCTCTGGAGCAGAGGTGTCTATCAGAGCTGCCCTGAATTGGAATAGTGTGAGCCTTTACACCCTCACAATGAACAGACATAGGCAGCCCCCCAAAGGAGGCCTGACCTCCGATGAGGCAGTTCTCTGACTGATAGGAGGCTGATAGCTGAGAAGTGTCTGCCTCTGCCGGCAGCAATCCCCATGGCTGGGGGACATGTCCTGTGCACATTTAGATTCAGGGCTAGGTGCCAGTCAGCAGGAAAATGGAGTGCAGTGAGAAAACAATGAGGGAACCATCATAGGAATCATAGGAAGGGAGTGAGGATTGAGGGAAAGACTACAGCTTGGAAGGCATTGAAGTTCCCAGGGTTTGCTTCAGGATCATTTTCTCACGTTAGAAAGCAATGGTAGAATCAGGCTAGGAATACACTGCCTGCCTCTCTAATTTACCTGGTACATTCTGTAACCCTCATGGAGGCCCCAGCCAGTTCAGCTCTAACCAGGATTCTTACAAAGCCCATGTATTCAAAACTATGTATTGAATATCTATTATGTGTCAGGCTCTGTGCTACATTATAGAGATGTAAGGGTGAATGAAATCGACATAGTCCTTGCCTTAATGGAGCTTACATCTAGTACAGTGGTTCTTAACCTGACTGCACATTTGTATTACCTGTAGAGCTCCTTTAAAATGCCAGTGCCTGAGCCTTGTCAACACTGATTCTGATACAACTGGCATCAAATGCAGCCCTAGCAGACTATTTTTTACACGCTTTTTATGTGTAGTAAGGGTTGAGATTCACTGCTTTAAGCCATTGACTGAAAAGAAAGTAAACACACCAAATGTTCCCAAATTAGTAACGAAAATGTACACCCGGGACACAAACAAACAAACAAAATTAAAGAAACAAAAATCTAGCCAATGGCTTGATCCCAAATAAGATTTCACTTAGTCCTCCACACCCCATACCCTAGTCTGAATCAACACTCATGACTATTAAGTTATTAATACCACACCTCTGGAACGGATGGTAAATCTTTCTGATGATTGGCCAGGATTACAAACTGTTGTCTCTTGAGTTGTGTTCGATGGCATAGCTAGAAGTGCCATGGACATATCAATAGACACCAGGGCAACCCAAGCATGATCTAAACTGCTCCTGCTGAAAACTGGCAGCATATTGGACTTTTGGCTCCTGATATTGTTGACAATAAGTCGACCTTTCTCTCTGAATTTCTGATTCTAGTGCCCAGACACAGTATTTAATTCGTGTTTCAATTATCATTTAAATGTTTGCACATCAAGTTCAATAAAGATTAGGCAGATGAATTTTGAAACAAGTGATTATATCATCAATGATTTCCCCAAAGATTGCTTATCTGAAGGTTAACAATTCAAGCAGAGGGTCTTAAAAGTTGCTAAGTGGTGTAAATACTTTCTCAGTGGCAGGAATCAGCCCTGTGAACAAGTGACTAGCTCCTTTGATTTTTTTTTTTTTTTTTTTTTTTTTAGCTGAGCCATCCTGCTACCTATTGGCAGCTCAGCAGCTGCTCAGCTTGGGCTGGGCATGGAACTGCTGTTGCTCAGAGTTCAGCTCGCACTCTTGAGTGCAGCTCCTTTGATCTTAATGAACTAAGATGTTTTCATGCATCACAGGAGCTGCTTGGGTCCTAAACTGCAGTTCCCAAGAGCAGAGGTCATCTTTTAAACAGCCTTTCATGTTAGCTACATTGTAATTACCCTTTACACTAGTCTCCATTGGCTCACTAGAACAACTTTGTTGCCTGAAATGTTTTTTTTTAAATCATGCAAATAATAAAATTTGAATGGAAATGTTTTGGAGTGGAGAAGCCAGCTTTATGATGATGAAAGAGAAGTGGACACCTGTGGTCAGGTTGGCTGGTAATGTTACCTTATCTATTTTTGTGCTTAAAGGGCAATAACATTGCCTACAATAAAAAAAAATGTGGGAGAGATAGAAGAAAAGGAGAAGAAAGGAAATGTAAATGGCATTCTTGCCCACAGCACTTCATCAAGACTAAAATGACTTTAAATGCTACAGAGATTAACTGAGCACATGTTGAGACCAATATCACATTTAGGGAGGTATAGCTGGATTGTCATCTAATTCTGAGTTTTCCTGCCCACAGGCCTGAATGATTTTTTGGCTAGTTTTCAACTCAGGTTCAGTATGGAGAAGAGAATATTTAATAATCCACCTCAAAATGAAATGAAAGTGTTTCAGAAAGCTGAAGGTCCCAGAACTAAGGCAGATGACCTGGAAATCCCTCAAAATGGAATTCCTGTATTTTTGCAGCTTTGGGCCCTGTCTTCTGAGTATCCAGTCATTAAGAAGGAAAATAATGTATTTCAATCCCTCATAGGTCATTTCTCTAAAATTAAGATTCACCTTTCTGTTTCCAAGACATACTAACATTCAATATTTTAGAAACCGTCTCAGGATTTTCCTAGGACTTGACTGCTCAATTGTTGTTGTTGACCTTTTTAGTTTTTGGTTTTTTTTTTACTCCCAAAGGAATTTGTCTGGTCTCTAATGCTGGCTTTCCCCAAGTAGAGGATCCTAGTATTCTTAATCTTTTATGTCATGTCACCTCTTTATACTCCATCCTTCAGAAGGAAGAGTTGGATAAGGTCTTGAAGCTGGAAGCAACCTTATGAATCATCAAGGCCAGTTTCCTCATGTTAGAATACCACTGATGCTCAGTGATGATGGATCTTCCAAGGCCCGATGCTTTTTGGGCAAGCCGTGATTGAGAGTTCCAGCTCTAGAGTCCAACACTCTAGAGTTTAGATACCAGCATCAACTCCCACTGGTTGTAGGAACTTGGATAAGCTACTTAACCTCCCTGAGTCTCACCCTTTTGATCTGTTAAAACAGAAATAACAGAAATCTTCTCTTGAAAGTGTGAAAAGGATCAAATGAGATAATGCATGAAAAGCACTTAACCCAGTATCTGACTCAGTGAGTACTTGATAAATGGTTAACTGTTACAGTTAGAGACAGAACCCAGCCTAGAACCAAAGATTCTGACTTCCAGTCCAAGGTTCATTCCTTTTTATCATGTTAAACAACTTTTTCAGTTGTTAGAGCTCCACCATCAAAATTCTGGAACTTCATGTTCTAGAAGGAAATATGTTTCCTGTTCTCCATATTGTATTTCCTTCACTCCTATGAAGAAGCTAAGTTAAGAAATGATTATTTATTCAAGGTGGCTTTTCCAAAATGTCTCAGAGGGAGCAAAATGAATTGTGGGTGACTTCCCTGATGGAGCCAAAACTTCTCCTGTTATTTGTAGCTGCACTGCAGTCATGCATATTGGCTTAACTTCCCCCCTCTAATCTCTTGCTTATTGTTTTCTCAGCTACACAGTTAGCCACAGTTTGTACCTCTGCCTCTAAGAGCATCTATTTCATAAATTAATTATGATTCCTGAAAAGGCAACTGACACCTAGGGCACAGAAAGGTACTACAGCATAAAATGGGAAGGCCATTTTGCCTCCTGAAAAACGACATTGCCATTCCAAAAGGTTAGTCTTGGGATCATTCATTTAGAAACTGCAACAATATCTTCATAATAAAGAAGGCAAAACAAAACACTTAAGCCCACCACTAACCTTGATTATGTTGTCAGAAAGAATAGCTCCTGAATTGTGTCAAGCATGAAAAGCAGTTAAGGTAGAACATTTTCAATTTTCAATCCTGGTTCATACAACATGAGTTTTTCTCATCTAATTTGTGTTGCTGTGAGTAACTGCCACCTCTGACTCACCGATCAGAGTGCTGGGGGAAAGGCAGTGCATAGACCATCAGTTGGCTCAGCTGTCACAAAGGCTTTCAAGAAAGCTGGGGGGCTGTGTTACTATGGAAAAGTTATAGGGATCCTGCTCACACCATTGTCAATGCTCAGATACAAAGACAGAAATGTTCTGAGAAAACCAAACTCCCAGCTCTGCCAATTCGGAAGGAAAAATCTGACATAAAACTCAAACTGAATCTCTGAGACTTTTGTGCCTTAGAATCTACCTGATTCCCCACAGAATGAGCTTTCATACTATACCTTTAGAGGTTGACTGAGAGCTAAGAGAAACTTTAGAACTCATGTGTGTATCTTTGTGTTCTCTTTTACTTTGAATTTCTCACTTTTTTCCCTTTTCTAGTTGGTTACCTCATTCTCTTGACCTTCCTCTTCCATGTTTCTTAAATCTGCCTGTTCCTTTCACTTCCACCACCACTGTCATAGGCAAAATTTTTCAACATTCACATCTCAATTATTGCAGTAGTCTCTGAGTTGGTCTTCTTTGCAATCCATTTCTTTATGACCCAAAGTGTCTTGCTTTGTGCTACTGGATTCATCTTCCCTAAGTCATAATTTTCATCATATCACTTGCCTGTTTGCAAACACAAAATGATTCTGATGTCATGCAGGCATTCACATCCCTCCATCTTGGAAGATATATTGCTCAATTCCACTATACATCATCTTACAATGCCTTGAATTTGCTGCCTTCCTTCTTCCCTCCAGGCTATTTGTTGCTATGTTTTCTGATGCAAAATTATCTTTCCTCTTTTTCCACCCAAATATTACACTGTTTTCACTTCTGAAGGCTCCTTCAGTGAGCAAGTAACTTTAGTTACTTCAGTATTTAGCACTTCATGTTTGTCCTCAGCCACTTCTCAGGAGTTTTTTTCTTCTCTAAAAGTTTCTCACTTCTTAAGCACCCTATCTCTTGCTATCTGTACCCATGCTTCCCCTCTAGAATGCACAAGTTCTCCAAAAGTTCCTGTTTCTCCCACAACTTTGCTGTGTCCTAAGCATAACCAAACTCCTGGAGTAGCTTGAAGCATACACCAGTGCAGAATACTAGAAAAAGCACAGCATATAGATCCCCAAAGACTTCTGTTTTCAGCAATATTTTTAGGTATATAGAACACCTAAACACCTAAACATCCTGAGCAATATGTAAAAACCTTTTTTTTTTCTTTCTTTCAATGCATAGCTAAACTGGAGAGAAAGTAAGAATGGTCCTTAGAAGTCAGAATAAAAAAGAAATCTTAAATCCAGGAATGAACTATCAGAATTTGTCATCCAGCAATAAAAATTCATCGATTGTCCTGTTTCAACCCTAATGGCCTAGAAGTTGGCTTCCATAGACCAGCAGCAGATCACCTGAGCTATGGGCATCTGAGAGCTCAGATCATAGACCTCTGTATCAAGCCAAGGTCCTACAAGCCTCTGTGGGTAAACTAGAAAAACACTGCCTCACAGAGAGATGTGGTAGGATATTTATCTGCCTTGGCTTTGGTTCTGGGAAAAGGAGAAAAAAGAAAATGACTCCTCTGAAATCTTGACCAGAACTCTGCCCTCACACAAAATTATGGCTAAAATTCACATTGATTGTAAGATTTCAAAAAACCACATGCTAAATATTTAGTTTAAAACAGACATTAGCAAACTATGGTTCATGGCTAAATCTAGTCTGCCATGTGCTTTTGGACAGTCCAGGAGCTAAAATGGTTTTTACATGTTTAAATGCTGAAAAGAAAATCAAAAGAAGAAAATATTTCGTGACATATGACAAACATATGAAATTTAAATGTCAGTGTTCAAAAATGCTTCATTGGAGCATGGTCATGCTCATTTGTTTGCATATTGTCTATAGATCCTTCCACACCACAACAGCAGAGTGAGTAGTTGTAACACAGACTGTATAGCCCACGAAGCCTAAAATATTTACTCTCTGGTCCTTTAACAGAAAAAGTTTGCTGACCCTTTGTTGACCTTTGGTTTCACAGAAAAAGTTTGCTGACGCCTGGTTGGCAGACACAAACACTAATGTTCACTAAAGAAAATTTTAAACACAAATCTCAAGGAATTCCACAGATAGATTTCTAAGAAATATAAGCTCACAATTAAAAAAAAAAAAAGGTACTGACACTCAAGGAATAAGAAAGAGTAGGTGACAACAAAAATAACGAAGAGGTAGGTGAGAGAATCTGACCTACAAAGAATTTAGAAATTTAGATATCGAAATTATCGGACACAGAATATAAAATATATTTGATCACATTTACATAAGTCCCTCTGGGAGTCTCTATCCAGTCATATTTCAGTATGTGTTTGTTCACTCATCTATTTTTTAAATTGCTGTCTGCTTTTTTTATAGAGGGTGATTAGTGCTATTTTTTCTATACACATTATAAATGCAATCCCTTTTGTAGAAGCATGATATTTAGGGCTTAATTTTAAACTTTGTTTAAAAGTAGATCCTGGCGCCACTTTCGTGTCTAGGTACAATATCAACACCAGCATTTCATCTACTCCGAATTTAACTGCCCATGATAGAACTGGGAACTTTTATTCTACTGGAGTGCTTACCACTAAGAAGTATTAGAATCGGCAATGATTCCTAACCAGCACAAGTCCACAACCTGAGTTTAACAAATACTCATGCAAGTGGGAAGTCTTATATATACTTGACCTTCAAAAAGGTCAACTACCTAAGGACACCAAGCCATGCTACCTGATACTGTGGGTCTTTCCCCAGGTCATTGAGGACTCATTTCAAATGTCACCACATAAGAGAGGTCTTCCTGAGCACTCTTTTTAAACAACCCATGCATGTACTCATCGTCTTTCACATTACCCTATTTAATTACCTTCAAGGCACTTTGCATTACCCAAGTACTATTTGTTCATATATTCATCGTCTATCTCCGTCCCGCCAAACGTAGGTTGCATTAAAAGGAATGCTGAGGGGCCGGTCGAGTGGCTCAGTTGGTTAAGAGCTCGCTCAAGAGTGACGGCTGAGCTCTGAGCAACAGCAGTTCGATGCCTGGCCCGAGCTGAGCAGCCACTGAGCTGCCAACAGGTAGCAGGATGGCTCAGCTAAAAAAAAAAAAAAGGAATGCTGTCTTGTCACACATACACATTACACTTGTATACAGAGTCTTTGTATTCCTAGGACCTACGACAGCACCTGACCCACAGGTACATTTAACATGTGACTGACTAATGGCTGAAAAGATGAATGCAGACAGATCCATTCTGGGTGCCTGGACTGCCAACCAGAGCACTGACATGGGGTCCAGTCACGTGACCTGACTTCCTCACAACATAGTGGCCTAACGGTAGTCAGATTTCTTACATTGGTGGTTCAGGTCTCCAAATTAGAATGTTACAATGAACAAGGCAGAGCTGCCTCGTGTTTTATGAGCCCAGGTCAGTGGTCACAGAGCATCATCACCACCATACTCTAATGGTCATAACAGTCCCTCCACATTCAGGGGAGAAGACATAGACCTCAGCTCTCAATGGGAGGAGTGTCAAAGAATTTGCACTCAATTAAAAAAACTGCCACATTCTCTTTTCCTCTAAAATCCACTCCTCTCTCAACATAATCTAGTATAGTATATCTAGCTCTAAGGTTAACTTTTTTCCTATAACTTAACAACCTGTGTAACTTTGGATGATGCATCTTTTGTTACTTAATCTGCACAATAGAGGGGTAGGATTTGACGATCTTTTGGTTCCTTCCTTCCAGCTTTTGCATTCCATGCTTCTGCTATTATAATGTATCACCCAAAATTTCATGTCTACCTGGAACCTTAGAATGTGATCTTATTTGGAAATATTGTCTCTGCAGAGGTAGTTAGTTAAGGATCTCAAGATTAAATCATCCTAGATTTAGGAAGCGCCCTAAATACAATGCCAGATATCCTTATAAGACGGAGAGGATACAGAGGAATACAGACAATAAGGCCATGTGAAGACAGAGACAGAGATTGGAGTTATGCTGCCATAAGCCAAGAAATCCCTGGAGCCACCAACAACTGAAAGAGATAAGAAAGGACTCTCCCTCAGAACCTTGAAAGGGAGAAAGGCCCTACTGATGCCTCAATTTCAGACTTCTAGTCTTTAGAACTGCCTGAGAATAAATGTTATTGTTCTAAGCCACCAAATTTGTGATAATTCATTATGACAGTGGTAGGAAATGAATCCAACCACCTTATTCCATCTCTTCCTTTCTCAAATAAAGCCTCAGTTACCACAGGTAAAAAGCATTTCCTGACTCAGGAGCACAGCAACAAGAAATTAAATTAAAGAACAGAGACACTGGGGGCAGTATGCCCGTCATCTGAAGCCTCAGTGCTCCCAAGTCACCCTTTCATTGCTTTGTGGTTGTTTACCTAGAGCATTAGAAAAACGTGACGCTAAGGATGGCGAGGGAGGCCTAGTCCATGGAAGATACACAGGACTCTAAGGCAGGCTATAAAGGAGGGATGGAGGGATGACAGGAAGATGTGTAAGTCGTGTCCACTAGAAATGCTACTCCTGAGAAGAGAAACCCAGCCTCACAACTGTAAGGCTGAAGTGCAATTATCTGTATTCTTAAGACATGGAGAAAAGAAAGGTTAGACCATGGAGAATGATGAAGCCAAATCAATGTAAATACTTCTCTTAAAAACTTTTTCTTTGTTTGTCTTAGAAGACGGAAAAACAAGAAATAAAAAGAACTTTCATTAAGTCATAAATAATCTACACATAAACCCTAAAACTACAAATGATTTAATAATTCCCACTTTGCAAGCTGGCAAGCTATCCACTCCTTCGTGGCTTGAAGGATGCTTTCATTCCTTTCTCTTGGCTCTAATGCAGCTCACTCGCCACCCCCAAGACTGCTGAGTCCAGAAATGTGGAACTGTCTCACAGGAGTGCTCCTCCTCCCTCTCCCACATTTCATTTGCATTTCTAATTCCCCAAAGCTTAAAAAAATTAGATGCCTCAAGACAAGCCGAATTGAGGAAGTTAAAGTGAAGCGTAATAAGGGGTTTAATTACAGCCCATGTATTCTCCTTATCTGGGTGACAAACACACTCATGTAATTTGAGTTCCTGCCCTCATTTTACTTTAAAGTGATTAGGAGGCCTCAATATATTTTGAAAGAAAGCATCTTCCCCACCATATTCTACACAGATTACTTGCTAAGCAAGGCTGCAAGGAGATATTTTATTCAAAGAAAGATTAGAAAGTGTCTTTTCAAATGCTATCAAAGCTGATGCTAAGATGCAAAACGTACAGCTAATCCGATATTTAGACTACAGAGCTTTGTACCATTAAGAGGGTTATTTTTTTCATTTGTACAAATCATTTTGGGGGAAATTGTGAGGAAAAGAAGCATGTGTAATAGAAAATTAATTTTTATTTTACAAGGCAAATGATCACAAGTGGAACATCTAATGAGCTGAGCTGTTTATCAAGGGGCTTCAACCAAAGAAGAGCAGACCACTGGCTAGCACAGCAGGCAGGCCGGTGAATAAATATTGTGGCACTGCTCAGAGCCCTCCCGGAAGCTGCAGAAATGAAGCCTTTTTGTTCTTGTGTTGTGGTCTGGTTGACTTTGCACTAGGTCGAAGCAATGATCTGTATAATTGCAAACCCTCCCCTATTACCAGGACCTGTCACTTCAGAAAGTGATGTCTGGGCTCCACGCCAGATTTTGGTTTCACCTTAGCTTTCAAGGTACTCCATATTGATAAAAGGAAATATATTATGGTACATAGAGGAGGGACAGGGAGCAGGCAGTAGGAGGCAGAGAGAGAAAGGCAGAGATGAGAGGGGAAAGGGAAGGAGAGAGAAAAAATAAGGAGAGAAAGAATGAAAACTGGGAGTGAAGGTTGGGCAAGAAGGTGGTCTGTGAGATGGTGACATTGTTTTAAAGAACAGCATACCTGTATTTCTCTGGGGAAAAGCAGTATGGGGAAGCATAGCACATGTTCTTCTAATCAAGTCTACTTTCCTACATTTTATTTTCCACCAACACTTGTGCCCCAGCTCCCCCAACTTGGGAATGACTCCATCTCATTACAAATGAATTTCCATGAGAAATCATGGAAGACTGGCTCTGGTGCTGATTCTGGTGAATATCAAGAAATTAGGAGGATACAATAGCCTGCCTGACCTGGGATCTTCAGAAATTTATAAATGAAACAAGGGTTCTGCATGGAGCAGACCAGGGTACCTGGCAGTGTTCAACAAATATTTGTATAATGAGCTGAGTTTACATAAAAGAAAATATATTCTGTGTGCAATAAGAATAAAATGATTTAATTTAAAAAACCATTAAAGTAAAGCATAATCTTGAAATGAACTTTTATTCAATGGTTTAAGGAGTTTTTATTTCTCAGAAATTCATCTTAAAGCTGAATCCAACCCATTTTTCTCCTGTATTCACATAGAAAACCTGTCCTAGATCATCATAATCTTTTGAGGTTCCATGTTTTGCAACAGTCTGCAAATATCCTAATGAAAAAAAAGAAACTGTGATTCAGACAAAAGATAAAATACAAAAAAAAAAAAAGCAGCAAGAGGGAAAATGGCATGAAAAGAATATATTCTTCTTGGTATGCTCTGCCTTGCCTGTTCTTTTCGATAATTGTCACCTTTATTCTTAATACTTGCACTCAAAGAATAACTGTCATCTTAAATCATGCATCATACATTGTTTAGGTTGCAAAGTAAGTGCACAGAAAACACTGCAGTGTGGGAAGGTACAATTCAACTTTGGTGGAGGCAGGGGACATGAAAAAACGATGCGGTGGGAGGTACTCACAACTCTGCTAAGTCATTCTTAGTCATTCAAATGTAACTCATTTCTTCTGAGTAGTATTTCTAAACCACAAAAATCTCTACTAGAAAGAAAATGGCCTACCATTCCTAAAATCTCACATCTTCATACAGGCTGTGGTTGTCTTTTCCCTTGGAGACACATTGATCCATTTTCCTCTTAATTTATTTTTGTCCCAGGCTGTTAGTTGGTTCACAGTGAATGGCCGGAATAATCAGGTGATCAATACCGGTTAGTCCATAGTAATAGACGATTTTCTCACATTCACAAGACTGGGGAAGAGGCAATAAGACTACAATTGCCCTTCTCACTAACAGGTGAGCAGTTCAGGAAACAGAACACCAAACTCCATGACATTCTGTCTCATTTTCCAAGGAGAAAGCAACACTGCACCCTCACAAGTACTTGTGTGGACAAGCTCTCCTCTCCGTATCTGCTGTGAAATCTCCAAGGTGACCAGGTACATGTTTGCACCCCTCAGGAGCTACACCTTTCTCTGTAATAACTCCTATTGGTTCTCAAAGTGCTTTATTTATGTTAGTTTACTTGGTCTTCTAATAAGTTTACTCTCTCTAGGTGAAGAAGGTCTCAGAAGCTGGCTCAAATTGCATGCCTCTTAAGGAGCAAGTCTGACTCAGGAACCAGTTTTCTTCACATTACAGAAGAACTAGACCCACCACGGCTGCTAGGAAAACAATATTTGGGGCTGGACAATAAGCCAAAAAGAAAAGAAAAGAAAAGAAATTCCTCACCCAGAAAAGATGGGTAAGAAATATAGCTGAAGCTAAATTTCCAGGCCCTAGGTAATAAGCCCAACCAAGAATTAGGGGGTTGGGAATTATTAGCAGCAGAATCTATGCTTATTAAAAAAAAAAAAAAATTGGTGTTCTTGTCTTTAAATTGATGGAGGGGGTGGAAGAAGACAGATCTCCTAGTCTCTCAATGAAGTTAATCAGTGCACATTTTAGTGGCTGCACTTTTCTTAAAGCTATGGACAATATACAATAAAGTTATCGCTGCCGTATTAAAGATATGCTCATGTGATTATGCTTGATGAATGGGAAAGAAAGCAGCTATAACTTATGTCCCTGTACGTATGGTACATGAAAATTAGATAATTAATAGTTTTCTGCAAGAAAGAACCTACCCCTGCTTGGTACTTCTTCCTACAACCTAAACAAACTCCTTCACCATTACTTAACTTTCTCATCATCCATCTGAACCACTTTTTCATCTTATTCTGCTTCTGCTGTTACCAACTCAAATATGCCTTTTCATCAGTACTTCAAGTCAGCACACCTAATACAATATTTATTGAGAATATACCATGTTAGGCACCAAGGGTACAATAGTGATCAAGGCATCCAAAGTAGTTACTCCTACTATGAGTATGAAACAAAATATAACATTTTATAGAAAGTCACTATTATTATTGAAATTTGTGTGCATTTTGGGGTTTTTATTTTTTATTTTTATTTTTCTGATGATGGCTGTGCTCCAGGGACAATACAAGAGTGAATATGGTGACTCTGTCCAAGGTACCACCATAAACACTTCCCTACCTCTCTCACCCCCTCAAGGATAAGAATCAATGCTTAGAATAAAGTGTAAAACTTGGCAAGACTCAACATGTAGGAACTGTAGTTATAAATGCATAAATAAAACAGATGATGTGGAATAAAATCTCAAACTGTAATAAAGGAGATATTTACTTCAGATGGCAACTTCAGCCTTGCTGGCAGTGCACCACAGATTGCATTTTAAAGTCTCCATTCTGTCAATAGATTTTTTTTTTCCTGACTAGTAAATAAATACATTTATGTTATCAATAATAACCGTAGGGATTGTAAGAGTGTTTTCTTCCAAGTTACATTCCCTTTGAAATTTATTCCTGGTAATTTATTGCAGCACATTTAGCAGAGCAAGGAAAGAGGGGGTTAGGTGAGACTAGCAAAAGCACCCATATTTCAAACATCAAGGATTCTATGGAATTTTTTATTCTATTAACTGACTCAATAGCTGTCTCCTTTATTCTCCCATTTTTATTCATTTAAATTTTATCTGCTTCTAAAAAGAATGCTATATGATTTAAATGCATGTACTTAAAATGTAGGTTAAAAAAAGCAGTTTAGGGGGAAAAGGATAATTTTATTCTTCCTTAGGATGAAATCATTACTGCAGCTAAACACTTATTTTGTCTCCTAGCTTCATAGTAGTCAAGGTAACATTAAGTGCATTATTATACATATAGTTATATTAAAAGGAATCCCACAATATTAGTTGGGGAGACAGTTTTGTGGCACTAAATTCCTGCACAATGGTTTTTACATTCTACATCCTATAAGAAAAAGCCATATAGTGGGCACAATGATTAAAAATCAGTTTTGTTGGTGATCATGAAATGGTCTTCAAATAGTCCTTCCTTATATCAAAATTTAATAAAAATCCAATAGCATAAAGTTTGACATGAAGGTAGATTTGAGGAAAGTTAAGATAGTGGTCCTGGTATATATAATAGCATCCTGATGATCGTATTTTATACGAGGATAAAGTTTTAAAAATCTAGAGAAATGAATAGATTCCTCTTAGTCTGCCTCTTTTACCCATAAATTGTCAGCTGTACTTTAAGTGGATCCTTTGTAGGGGCTATTTCAAGACCAAGATCTTTTAAACCAGTCTAAAAGCTGATTTTTCTGTGTTGTTGACTGATGGCAGCCCTGAGGTTTTGATGTGGACACGAGATGCATTTTTGCTAAGTAAAATATAGGTGAGATTCCCTAATATTTATTACAGGACACTAACCATGACATCTCCAACTCCTCTGGTACCACAACCAGAATGAGCTACCCTCACTCAAGAAAATGATTTATCTCACCAAATACACTGAACACCATCAAGAAAAAAAATTAACATTTTAAGTTTTAACATCATTTTAGTGTTACGCATCAAATATTTATCAATAATTCATTTGTGGTTTTTAAAGATTAGTTAGCTCAAAGTTACAAATTACCTTAAAACTGGAAGATGCTCCTTGGAATGTGACAGATAACTGACTACTAAATGAGACAGCTCGTCTAGCTTCTAAAACATTCTAAATGTGAGAATTTTTTTTCTTTTATGTTATGCTCTTCCATAAAATTTACTTCTGTCTAACTTCTAGCTACAATCCTTTCTTCTGCCCTCTGATGCATGCAGGAGATGTGTAATAAATACAAATATCCATTTCAAACCACTGAAAATCTAATTATGCAATGGGTGAAAAGTTCACCTTTGTCTATCATGTTTAGTGCACCTCTAGCATTTCAACACAAAAATCTCATAGTACTATTGCTTTTTATGGTGTTCATAGCACAATTCTGGTATTTTTCTCCACTGACTTAACCCTGTAGTGCGATCTTAAAACATGTCCGTGGGCCTGCCCTTCTTGCAGTTCCCACAGGGTCAGTGCTACACACTATGTGTTTCCACCCTGTCCTAGGCTATAACTGGTTGGATATGGAGAGCTAACCCAACCAAAGGCTCCAACCCAAGACCATGACCTGAGTGCATTTGCAGAGGAACTGGTCCCATAAGATTCTCTCTCTTAACATTTTAAGCTAAAATACAAAGTATGATTTAGTCGACGGTGAATACTAGAGTAGGAAGATCATGAAGTTTGGAAGATGTCATAGCAATTTAAGGGGTCAGTGGGAAGCTGATAAATAAGATAAAATGAATTCTTAAAGAACGAAGAGTAGAGAGTATGTGCAGAGGACTGAGCTGGAAGATTGTTAGGCCCTGGGTAACAGAGAAAGCAATTTTGATTCCTGGTGACTTGCTTCCACATGGCCCAGTTCCAGTGGTTCCAACCCTCTATGTGAGCTCTGTATCCTTATGTGAGCCCCCACACCTTTCCTTGATCTGATCTGACTGGGTCTCTGTTTCTTAAAAATGAGATAGCCCTGACTGAACAGGGATGAAATACAAACATCCCAAGAGTACAGAGCATCTAAACTACACAATGAGATTTGAGGTAACTTAATAACACTGATAGCCATATGCAGCACTGGCAAGTGACATTCTCCCATCTAAGTTTCATTTTATATGGGTTAATTTCAGTGACACAGATTGTTTTGTAAACTTTCATGGACAATAAAAAGGCAGAGAGTTAAACAGATTTACCATGACCGCGGTCAGTTTATGTGGCTCAGAGTGCAAGTATCTGCATTTATAGAATTAAGTGCACTTAGTACCTCAGATTAGGAACTTCGTTGCATTGTAAGATGCTGGTGCAACATGCAACTTCTAGTTTCATACTCCTGATAAGATGGAGTTCAGAGTGATGCTAGAAAGGCCCACTTCCCATGAACAGAGCAGATCATGAGTCTTTTGAAACCTACATGTAGCTCCACCACATATATCTCTCATCTTTGGATGTGCTAGAATTCTAGGAGGAAAGATTGTATCTGATAGACAGTGAAGGCAGGTGAAGGACAGAGCAGGTCATGATTGCTGTGAAGGGAAGACATATATGACATTTGAGAACCGCTACACCAGTGATATATAGTATTTTCCAAAAGATGGTTAGTACCTCATAGTACACAAATTTTACACCATGTAGTAAGTACTCATTTTCAAGCTCCTATCCCATTCTATTGCAGACTTTAATGAGTCATTCTTGACACATGTTGTAATGTTCTGGCCAATAAGTTATTTTGAAAAAACAGCATGGAAGAAAATACTGTCTCATCACTTCATAGTCCTAACAGCTATTGGTAATTTCATTTGATCTGTACCATTTTTTTTTTTTTTGGTTCATGTACCCATCATTGAAGCCCCAAAGTAATTCATGAAAATAACAATATTAGAAAAAGTTACCCCACAAAATTCCCTTTTTTTTCCATGTCCAAGAGAGGCTTTCTACTGGGAATTGAGTGGGAAGCAAGAAGGGATAGAAGAAAGACAAAGATTTCATAGTTTAAGTGATTTCTAGCAGGCACAGAAAAAAAAAAAGGCAGAAATTATATTCAGTAAAACCAAAGCAAAAAGGCAGAGCAAAATAAATCAGAAATAATGTCAGCTCAGAATCTGAAAATTAAAATACTGCTCTGAATAGATACAATTCCCAATTGAACAATAAGCTGAAACCCAGGAAGCCTTCAAAAATAAATAAAAGGTAATCACAGTGAAAGGTAATCACTTATCTTCATATAAGTGCACCTTCTCATTTACATGAGCGGACAGTAGTTCCACAGCTACTTGCTTATTAAAATAGATTGTTCTGCAAGGAGTAAAAGGAAATGGATCGTAAAGTTGCTCATTTTAATGATAAATTCTCTCAATAAAAATGTATTTTTAAATTAAGATATAATATGCAAGATGAAATCTCAACAATATCTGGATGATCATAGAACTGAGAGTGATTTTAAATTAGCCAACAATGTATTGTTCAGATCAAGGTGAGTTTTTCTCTAAGGCTTGTTAGGAGATCTCCATACATCCCTCCATCTTAGATAATCACTGACTCTGTGTAAGTGTTCCTACCGTTTTTTTCCCTCTCCAAAACCCTGCAATATTCCTTATTACAAAGGTCCTCAAGATAAAATGAAGAAAATTAACTTTAAGAAAGACTCCTTGAGCCTTAAACCTCAAATAAATTATTCAATCAGACATTTGAGCTGACAATTTTGTCAACTATACCTCAACAAAGCTAAAACAAAAAAAATCATTGCCAAGGCCAATGTCATGAAGATTTCTCTCCATGTTCTCTTCTAGGTAGCTGAGTTTTAGGTCTTACATTTGGCCTTTAATTCATTTTCAGGTAATTTTCCTTTAATTAAAAAACAATTTCAATTACAGTTGATAGTCAATATTATATTATTTTCAGGGGTAAAGCAGAGTGGTTAGACATTTATATACCTCATGAAGCAATTACCCCAATAAATCTAGTATCCACCTGAGACCATATATAGTTATTATAATATTATTGACTATAATCTCCATGCTGTATTTTACAACCCTATGACTATTTTGTAACAATCAATTTGTACTTCTTACTCCCTTCAGTTTTTCCACCCAGTCCCCCAACTTCACTCCCATCTGACTATCATTAGTTTGTTTACCATATCTGAGTTTGTTTTGGTTTTGTTTGTTTATTTATTTTGTTTTTTAGAGTCCACACATAAGTGAGGTCATATGGTATTGTTTTTCTGTCTGACTTATTTCACTTAGCATAATACCCTCTAGGTTCATCCATGTTGTCGCATATGGTAAGATTTCATTGTTTATTATGGCCGAGTAATATTCCATTCTATATATGTACCGCATCTTCTTTATCCAATCATTTATTGATGGACACTTAGGTTTCTTCCATATCTTAGCTATTATAAATGACGCTGCAATGAACACAGGGGTGCATATATCTTTTCAAATCAGTGTTTTGGATTTCTTCAAATAAACACCCTGAAGTGGGACTACTGGCTCATATGGTATTTCTATTTTTAATTTTTTTGAGAAATTTTCATATTGTTTTCCAGTGGCAACACCAATTTGCAACTCCATCAACAGTGCATGAGGGTTCCCTTTTATCCACATCCTCATCAATAGCTATTGTTTGTTGATTTATTGATGATAGCCATCCTGACAGGTGTGAAGTGATATCTCATTGTGATTTTAATTTGCATTTCTCTGATGCTTAGTGACACTGAGCATGTTTTCATATGTCCATGGGCCATCTGTATAGCCTCTTTAGAGAAATATCTATTCAGGTCTTCTGTCCATTTTTTAATTGGATTGTGTGGGGTTTTTTTGGTATTACATTGTATGAGTTCTTTATATATTTTAGATGTTAATCCCTTATTGGATGTAGCATTGGCAAGTATCTTCTCCCATTCAGTAGGCTGTCTTTTCAGTTTGTTGATGGTTTCCTTTGCTCTGCAAAGATGTAGTTTGATGTAGTCCCATTTATTTTTAATTTTTCCCCCTTGCCTGAGGAGGTATTTAAAAAAGAAAAATCACTAAGAGTAACCTTAGAGAGTTTACTGTCTATGTTTTCTGTGATGAGTTTTATAGTTTCGGGTCTTACATTTAAGTCTTTAATCCATTTTGATTTTGTTCTTGTATATGGTGAAAGAAGGTGGTCTAGTTTCATTTTTTTGCATGTGTCTGTTCAATTTTTCCCAACACCATTTATTGAAAAGACTGCCCTTACCCCTTGTATGTTTTTCCCTCTTTTGCCATAGATTAATTGACCATAGAGGCAAGGTTTATTTCTGGGCTCACTATTCTGTTCCATTGATCTATGTATCTGTTTTTTATGCCAGTACCATGCTGCTTTGATTATTATAGCTTTGTACTATATTTTGATATAAGGTAGTATGATACCAACAACTTTGTTCTTTATCAAGATTTCTTTGGCTGTTCAGGGTCTATTGTGATTGCATATAAATTTTAGGATTATTTCTTCTAGTTTTGACAGGGATTAAATTGAGTCTGTAGATTGTTTTAGGTAGTATGGACACTTTAATGATGTTGATTCTTCCTATCCAATAGCATGGTATATGCTTCTAATTATTAGTCTATTTTCAATTTTTTTCTTAAACTACTTGTAGGTTTCCAAGTATAGGTCCTTTACCTCAGTAAAATTTACTCCTAGATATTTTATTTTTTTGGATGCAATTGTAAAAGGGATTGTTTTCTTAATTTCTCTTTCTGATAGTTTATTATTGGTGTGTAAAAATGCAACAGATTTCTGAATATTAATTTGGCATCCTGCTAGTTTACTAAATTCATTTATCAGTTCTAATAGTTTTTTGGTGGAACCTTTAGGGTTCTCTCTATGTAGTATTATGTCATTTGCAAATAATGACAGTTTTACTTCATCTTTTCCAGTTTGGATGCTTTTCTTTCTTTTTCTTGTCTGATTGCTGTAGCCAGACTTCCAATACTATATTGAATAAAAGTGGACATCCTTGTCTTATTCCTGATTTTAAGGAAAACTCTTTTAGATTTTCATCATTGAATATAATGTTAGCTGTGGGTTACTCATATAACCTATATTGTATTGAGCTATGTTCCCTCTATTCTTTTTTTGCTGAGTGCTTTTATCATAAATGGATGCTTGATTTTGCCAAATGCTTTTTCTGCATCTATTGATATGATCATATGGTTTCTATCTTTCATTTTGTTTATGTGGGGCATCACATTAACTGATTTATGGATATTTAACCAAGCCTGTATCCCAGGAATAAATCCCACTTGATCAAGGTGTATGATCTTTTTACTGTATTGATAAATCCACTTTGCTAATATTTTGCTGAGCATTTTTGGATCTATGTTCATCAGGGATATTGGTCTATACTTTTCTTTTTCTGTAATGTCTTTTCCTAGTTTTGATATCAGAGTAATGCTGGCCTCATAAAATGAGCTTGGGAGCCTTATCCTCTTCTTGAATTCTTTGGAATAGCTTGAGAAGGATAGGTATTAATCCTTTGAATGTTTGGCAAAATCCACCTGTGAAGCCATCTGGTCCAGGACCTTTGTTTGTTGGGAGTTTCTTGATTACTGATTTGAATTTGGTAGCACTTATTGGTCTGTTTAGATTTTCTGTTTCTTCTTGATTCAATCTTGGAAGATTGTATGTTTCTAGGAATTTATCCATTTCTTCCAGGTTGTCCAATTTGTTGACATATTATTGTTCATAATATTTTCTCACAATCCTTTGTATTTCTGTGGTGTCAGTTGTCACTTCTCATTTTTCATTTCTGATTTTATTTATTTGGGTCCCCCTTTTTTTTTTTTCTTTTTTTTTGAGGAGTCTGGTTATGGGTGGTTATGGGTTTATCAATTTTGTTTATCTTTTCAAAGAACCAGCTCTTGATTTCATTGATCTTCTGTATTTTTTTTTAGACTCTATTTTATTTATTTCTGCTCTGATGTTTATTAGGTCATTCCTTCTACTCAGGGCTTTATTCTTTTTTTTTTTCTAGTTCCTTTAAGCATAAGGTTGAATTGTTTATTTGAGATTTTTCTTGTTTCTTGAGTTAGGCCTGTTTGCTATGAATTTCCCTCTTAGAGCTTTTTTGGCTGTGTCCCATAGATTTTGAGTAATTTGTGTTTTCTTTTTCATTTGTCTCAAGATATCTTTTGATTTCTTCCTTGATATCATTGTTAACCCATTCATTATTTAGTAGCACGTTATTTAGCCTCCATGTGTTTGTGTGTTTTCCAGTTTTCTTCTTGTAATTAACTTCTAGTTTCATATCATTGTGATCAGAGATGATGTATGATATGATTTAAATCTTCTTAAATTTATTAAGAATTGTTTTATGGCCTAACATGTGGTCTGTCCCAGAAAATGTTCCATGTGCATTTGAAAAGAATATACATTCTACTGCTTTAGGATGAAATGTTCTATAATATCAAGTTAAATCAATCTGGTATAATGTGTCACTTTAGACTCCTGTTTCCTTGTTGATTTTCTGTCTGGATGATCTATCCATTGATACAAATGGGGTGTTAAAGTCCCCTGTTATGACTGTTGTACCGTTGATCTCTTCCTTTCTGTCCATCAATATTTGCTTTATAAATTTGGGTGCTCCAACATTGGGTGAGTTAATGTAAAGAAAGGTTATATTCCGTTGTTGGATTGATCCATTTGTCATGAAATAGCCTTCCTAATCTCTTGTTATAGACTTTGATTTAAAGTCTACTTTGTCTGATATAAGTATTGCTACCCCAGCTTTTTTTTTCATTTCCATTTGCATGAACTTTTTCTATCCCTTTACTTTCAATTTGCGTGATTCTTTCAATCTAAAGTACTTCTCTTGTAGGCGGCATATGTATGGGTTTTGTTTAATTATCCATTCAGCCACCCTATGTCTTTTGATTGCAAGACTTAATCCATTTACATTTAAAGTAATTATTGACAAGTATGCAGTTGTTGCCACTTTATACTTCAGTTCTTCCCCTTCCCTTCCTTCTCCTTCTCCTTCAAGAAGTCTCTTTAACATTTCCTGTAATACTGGTTTGATGGTGAACTCCTTTAGCTTTTCCTTGTCTTGGAAGCTCTTTATCTCTCCTTCAATTCTAAATGATAGCTTTGCTGGGTTGATTCATATTGGCTGTAGGCCCTTGCTTTTCATGACTTTGAACATTTTGTGCCAATCCCTTCTGGCTTTCAAAGTTTCTGTTGAGAAATCAGCTGACAGTCCTATGGGAGCTCCCTTGTGGATAACTAACTGCTTTTCTCTTGCTGCTTTTAAGATTCTCTCTTTGTCTTTAAGCTTCAGTATTTTAACTATGGTGTGTCTTGGTGTGGATTTCTCTGAATTCATCTTGTTTGGGACTCTGAATTTCCTAGACTTGTATGTTTCTTTCACCAGGTTAGGTGAGGTTTTCATCATTATTTCTTCAAATAGGTTTTTTTGGGGGGAGTGAGGGGAATTGGGGAAGGAAGCAGCATTGGAGAATCAGGGAAGGGGAACAGGCAAGTTGCTGTCCTTTTGTTCTTCAGTCTAGTTGTGGAGGATGTCACGTCACTGGCCCATATTAGTACCATCATTGCGCTCTTCCCAGGTGAGGCAGGTCGGTCACTGGCCACTGCACAGCTGCTCACAGCGGCTCTTGGCAGTTCACATTGGCTGCCGGCCTCTCACACTGGCTGCCAGCCACTCACAGTAGCTTTATGGTGCAGCCTACGTTGTCGCTAGCGACTCGTGGCAGCCCAGCTCCAGGTTGAGCTGTTGCTCACCATCTTAGCTGTAGAGGGCACAGTGTCACTGGCCCTAATGTGGGATCCAAACTGGGGCCCTGCTGCTCAGAGCTGGCATCCCATGCCAACTCCCAACCAATGATCCACTAGGCCGGCCCTCAAAATAGGTTTTTGATTCCTTCCTCTCTTCTCTCTCTTCTCTTTCTGGTACCCTTATGATGCAAATGTTTGCATGCTTGATGTTGTCCCAGAAGTCCCTTAAGTTATCTTCATTTTTCAAATTCCTTTTTTCTTTATGCTGCTCTGATTGGGTGTTTACACTGCCATGTCTTCAAAATGACTTATTTGATCCTCTTCCTTATCTAATCTGCTGCTGATTCCATCTAATGTATTATTCTTCATTTCAGCTATTGTATATATTCTTCATTTCCGAGTGGTCCTTTTTTATGGTTTCTGTTCCTGTGTATATTCTTACTGAGCTCATCTATGCCTCCCCTAATTTCATGGAGTATCTTTACAACCAGTGTTTTGAACTCTGTATCTGGTAGATTACTTGTCTCAATTTCATTTAGTTCTTTTTCTGGTGTTTGACCCTGTTTTCTCATTTGGGTCATGTTTCTTTGTCTCCTCATTTTGGCTGCCTCTGTGTTTGTTTCTATTAGGTAGATTTACTATATCTCCCAGTACTGACCAAGTGGCCTTATGTAGTAGACTTCCTAATGGGCTGAGTGGCACAGCCTCCCCAGTCACCTAAGCTGTGCTCCAGGCTTGTACCTCGTGTGGGTTGTGTGTCCTCCTGCTCTTGTGCCTTGACTGCTGTTGGCACATCAGTGGGTGTGACTGGCCCTCAGGCTGACTAGCTTGAGGACTCATTGTGACTACAGCAGATGAGCTGTTGTGTGGGAACTGACAGCCATGGAGCAGGATTAGCTTTCGTGGGGTTCTGGTGCCTACCTAGTCCACCTTTCGGGTTTGTCATTTGTGGAGCTAATTGGGTAGTGCTCTGTTGTGGTCTGAAGCTGGTCACTGGTTGTGTTGATTCTGAGGCCTCTTGGGAAGAGTCTCCACTGAAGGCCAAGTTCAGCTGCAGCATGTGCTGATCTAGGGGCCATCTAGTAGGGTCTGAATTTGGTAGTTGCTGTTCTGGGCTTGGGGGTCTCTTGGAGAGGCTATGCTGTGAACCAAGGTTGGCTGCCACTAGTGCTGGATTTGGGGCCACTTAGGAAGAAGTACAGGACACTCTGATCCCAGATGCTGATTGTCTGTGGACATTTGAGGTGTTTTTGGGGAGTCTGAAGCACAGGCTGAGGCCAACCCCTTGTGTGGAACAGCCACTGAAAGAGGTTTGGGCTGGACTCATGAGTTGTGTGGGGCAAGGTCTCAGGGAATCACTAGGGGTGGGGCAAATGCAATGTTAACCAGGTTAATGGAGACTCAGACTTGGCAGCTGTCTGCAAGCTATCTGGAGGGAGAGCTCAACAAAGGAACAATGGTGCCTGCTAGCACTTCAGTCCTGGAAAGAGCTGATCCTCCAGCCCTTGCCCTGAAGTCAGACAATTCAGTTCCCTCCCATGTGTCCCTGGTGCTTTTTAAACTACTGTCCTTTTGCTGGAGCTGAGGGTGAGTGTTTGTTAGTTTGTGTTTAGGTCCTATGAGAAGACACCTGGGTGTCCAGCAACATTCTGTTTCACCCACATCTCCATGTGGTTCTCACGGGTAGTTGTTATATAGTTTACTTGTCATTTTGTTATGGCCACGGGAAGAGGCAAGCAGAGCACTTACCTACTCTGCCATGTTGACCAGAAGTGTGTTAATTTTTGTATATGGTATAAGGTAAAGATCTAACTTCATTCTTTTTCAAGTAGATATCTGGTTTTCCCAGAACCATTTGTTGAAGAAGCTGTCCTTTCTCCTGTAGTCTTAGAACCCTTGCAAAGATAATTTGGCCCTATGCACAAGGGTTTGTTTCTGGGATCTCTATTCTGTTCCATTGGTCTATATGTATGTCTTTATGTCAGCACCATACTGTTTCAATTACTATAGCTTTGTAGTAAAATCAGGAAATGTTATAACTTCAAATTTGTTCTTTTTCAAGATAGTTTTGGCTACCTGGGGTCCCTTGATATTCCATATGAATTTACAAATAGTTGTTTTTTTTCTATTGCTGCAAAAAAAACTGCCCTTGAGATTTTGACAGGGATTGTACTGAATCTATAGATTGGTTTGGGTAATATGGACATTCTAACAATATTGTTTTCTAATACATAGTATGGAACATATTTCCATTTATTTGTGTCTTCCTTAATTTCTTTCAACAATGTTTTACAGTTTTCAATGTACAAGTATTTTACCTCAGATTTTTTCCATAAGCATTTTATACTTTTTGATGCTATTGTAAATAAGATTGTTTTCTTAGTTTTCTTTTTGGATTGTCCATTGTCAGTGCATAGAAACGCATCTCGTTTTTATACGTTGATTTTGTATCTTGCAACTTTGCTGAATTTGTTTATTAATTCTAACAATTTTGTTGAATCTTTAGGGTTTTCTACATATAAGGTCATGCCATCTACAAAGAGAGATAATTTGACTTCTTTCTTTCTAATGTAGATGCCTTTATTTTTATTGTCTAACTGCTCTGGTTACAACTTTTTGTACTATCTTAAATAGAAATGGTGAGAGTGGGCATCCTTGCTTTTTTCCTGATCTTAGGGAAAGCTTCCAGGTTTTCTTTATTGAATATGATGTTACCTGCGGTCTTGTCATATATGGCCTTTATTATATTGAAGTAGTTTCTTTCTATTCCTAGTTTATTGAATGTTTTTATAATGAAAGTGTGTTGCATTTTATCAAATAGGTTTTTTGCATCAATTGAAATTATTACTTGGTTTTTGTCCTTCATTCTGTTAATGTGGTGTTTTACATTAATACATTTTTGTATGTTGAAGTATTCTTGCATTTCAGAAATAAATCCCAATTGGTGATGGCGTATAATCATTTAAATGTGTTGTTGAAATCAGTTTGCTATTATTTTGAGGATATTATTACATAATATTCATCAAGAATATTATTACATAATATTCATCAAGAATATTATTACATAATATTCATCAAGGATTTTGGTCTATAGCTTTCTTCACTTATATCATCTTTGTCTGGCTTTAGTATCAGGACAAGGCAATCCTGGTCTCATTGAGTTTGGAAGTGTTCCTTCCCTTCCAAATTTTGGGAAGTTTGAGGAGGACTGCTGTTACTTCTTCTTTAAAGTTTTGGTAGAATAATCCAGTGAAGCTATGTGATGCTGGACTTTTCTTTGTTGGGAGGTTTTTGATTACTTATTCAGAATCCTTACTGATTGTAGGTCTGTTCAAATTTTATCAATTTCTTCATGACTCAGTCTTGGTAGGTTGTATATGTCTGGGAATTTATCTATTTCTTCTAAGTTATCTAATTCGTTGGCATATAATTGTTCAGAGTAGTTTCTTGTACTCCCCTTTTTAATCCTGTGGCATGCAACCCCTGTTGTGAGGTTTCCTCTTTCATTTCTGATTTTGGTTATTTGACTCTTGTTCCTTTTATCCTAATTGACAGGGTCTGTCAATTTTATGAGTCTTTTCAAGAAAAAACATCTCTTAGTTTTGTTAAATTGTTCTATTGTTTTTCTATTCTCTCGTTTATTTCTACACTAACATTTATTTCCTCCCTTCTGCTAACCTTGAGTTTAGTTCATCTTTTTTCTAGTCCCTTGAGGTGTAAATGTAGGTTCTTGACTTGAAATTTCTTTTTCCATTTTTAATGGACTTATTTACTACTATAAACGTAACTCTTTGTACTGCTTTCACAGCACCCCATACGTTTTGATATGTTTTGTTTTCATTTTGATTTGTCTCAAGATGTTTTCTAATTTTCTTTTTGATCTACTGTTGGGTTAACTGTGTGTTGTTTAATTTCCATACAATTTTGAAATTTCCAGTTTTTCTTTTGCTAATGAATTCTAGTTTAATTCTACTGTGGTCGGGGTGGGGGGTGGGGGAATTGATATGATCATTATGAGCTTAAAAAACGAGTCCACATAAGTTATATGGAGAATTATTCAACTTATAAAGCCTTCTTGAAATGACAAAATTACACAAATGGAGAAGATTAGTAACTTCCAGGAGTTAGGGATGGGGGCAAGAGGGAAGTGAATGTGGCTTATAATAGGAGGAATCCTGGTAATGGAACTGTTTTGCATCTTCACTGTGTCATTGGTGATACCCTGGTCATAATATTGTACTATAATTTACAAGGTATTACTGGGGAAATGGGTAAAAGTTACTCAGGATCTTCTCTGTATAACTTCTTATAATTGTGTGCGAACTTATTATTTCAAAATTAAAAGCTTAATTTCAAAAACCTCTCGAGAGGCAAGTATATCCATTGAGAGTACAGTTTTTTTCTTTTTTTTTTTTTTTTTTTTTTTTTTATTTTTTGTGTTTTTTTTTGGTTTTTTTTTTTTAATTTTATTTTATTTTTAATTAGTTTCAGGTGTACAACACAGTGCAATAGTTATACATTTTACCCCTCAAAGTGACAACCCCCCCACCCCCAATAGTTTCAGGTGTACAACACAGTGCAATAGTTATACATTTTACCCCTCAAAGTGACAACACCCCACCCCCAATACACCCCCCCATACCCCCCCATATCATATATATCTATTACTCTTCCTCTGACTCTCCTCCACAGTATAATCCACATCCCGTGACTATCTATATATATTCAATTACAGTAGGTATACCACCTCCACTTTAGTAGTACAGTGCAGTGATCAAACCTCTACTCCATCCATGAAATGGTCTCCCTAACAAGACTTATGATCATCTGACATTCCACAGAATATTTACAACATTATTAATTATATTCCCCAAACTGTTTTTCCTATCCCAGTAGCAATATTGTAGTTGCCTATTTTTGCTGTCTAGTCCCTTCCCCTTCTCCCTCATTCCCATTCCTCTCCAAATTAGCAACCCTGATTTTTCCTCTATATCTATGAGACAGTTTCTGTTTACTTTGCTCATTCATACAGTTTTTCATATTCCACATATAAGTGAGATCATATGGTATTTGTCCTTCTCTGACTGACTTATTTCACTCAACATTATAGTCTCTAGGTCCATCCATATCATTGCAAATGGCACGATTTCATTCTTCTTTATAGCGGAGTAATACTCCATTGTATAAATATACCACAGTTTCTTAATCCAGTCATCTACTGATGGGCATTTTGGTTGTTTCCAAGTCTTAGCTATTGTAAATTGTGCTGCTATGAACATCGGGGTGCATAACTTTTTTTGAATAAGTGTCTTGGTTTTTTCAGGATAAATACCTAGGAGTGGAATTGCTGGGTCAAAAGGTAGCTCTATTTCCAGTTCTTTGAGATACCTCCATACTGACTTCCAGAGTGGCTGCACCAATCTGCAGTCCCACCAACAGTGCAGCAGTGTCCCCTTTTCCCCACAGCCCCGCCAGCACTTGTTGTTTGTTGATTTGTTGACGATAGCCATTCTGACTGGAGTGAGGTGGTATCTCATGGTGGTTTTTATTTGCATTTCCCTAATGACCAGTGAGGTGGAACTTTTTTTCATATGCCTGTTGGCCATCTGTATGTCCTCTTTAGAGAAATGTCTCTTCATATCTTCTGCCCATTTTTTAATTGGGTTGTTTGTTTTTTTGGTGTTGAGTTTCATGAGTGTTTTATAAATTTTGGATATTAACCCCTTATCAGATATATCGTTGGCAAATATATTCTCCCATTCAGTAGGCTTCCTTTTTGTTTTATTAATGGTTTCCTTTGTTGTGAAAAAACTTTTAAGTCTGATATAATCCCATATGTTCATTTTTTCTTTTACTTCCCTTGCCCGTAGGGATGTATCAGTAAAAATATTGCTCCGGGTAATGTCTGCAAATGTGAGAGTACAGTTTTTTTGTGAGACAAAACAAGTTTCCAGTCCTAATTCCATCATTAGTAGTTGTTCTTTGGCCAATGTCCCATTGGCCAGATACTATTCTGGAAAATAGATGGAACTTCCCTGAACCTGAAGTCCCATGTCTGTCCAATGAGGTTAAAAATAGTATCTATCCCACAGGGGTATGGCAAATATTCAATGATTTGATGTATAGGAAGACTTATCCTAGAGCCAAGCACAGATAAGTGCACCACAGAATACCATTCCAGCTATTACTGCACACTTCCTTTCTGTCAATACAGTCCCTCATCAGGGAGCACCATTTTAGGGACACAGGAAAAATAACAAGATAGAAAAATACAAAGACTTTTTTTTTTAGATTGAAACTGAGCAAAGATTTAGTGTGAATATCTCAAATACACAAATTATAATGAGACACAAATGCACTTATAATTAAACTAAGCAATTTTATAAACTAGAAACAAAATTACTACCGACGTTTATGCATCACTTTTTTTTTTTTTTAAATGAAACAGAGAACCAATTAAACAGCCTGAGAGGAAGCCTGAATGAGCATTAAACAGAAGCATAAAAGTAATAAAGATAATTCCTTGCTAGTTTCCAAAATTGGTAGCAATATTAATCAAAATCAATTTAAGTTTTCTTAAGGTGAGCTTTTCTTTTCCTTGGAAAGAAACTTCTGGGATTTTCACATTTATATGAATTAAATTCCCCAAGTTTTTGTGCTGCCTTTCTTTAAAGAGAATTCTTTTCAAAATCAGGAGGAGATGTAAGGTAGTCAGGGCAGGTGGACCATCTATTTTCCAGAATAGTGGTAGACAGGATAACACAAAGTAAATTTGTTTTAGCAATTGTTTTTATATTCTTCCAAAGGAGCTAACCGTTAAATGGAATGATCAACGTTTGCATATTTATTCTGCTCTGATCACCAATTCCTAAAAAAAAAGGAAAAGAAATACCCCACGTGCAGATAAAATAGAAACATCTGTAGAGTTGAGGATATCATCATATTCTTTGTACTTGAAATCATCATGGATTCAAGAATTCATAAAACACAAGAATTAAACTATGAAATAGAGAATAAAAGAACCCTGCGTAACATGGAGAATATAATTTTCTTCATTATATTTTACTATTTGTGAAGATGAAACTATTACCTGGTGAAATGGAAAGAATGCAGACATCAGATTCAGGCAAACTATAGTCAAACCCAAGCTCTGCCAATTATTTGTTGTGTGACTTTAAACAACTTATTAACCTCTTTGAGCTATAATTTTTCATCTATAAAACAGGGGCTAAAGTAGCTGTCTTAACTGGTAGCTTTGGAACCAAGTGAGAGCAGGTGGGTTATGTGCCTACCTCAGCACTTATCTCAATGTGGGGCCTAAGGATATTATTAGTTCCTTTCCTTGCCCTTATACTTTTTGTTTCTCTTGTTATTGTGGCCTATTATTGGACCAACTTACTCCCAGTTTTTGATTAGGAAATTTCAAGGACAGAACTTTTCGTGGCAATGCTGAAGAACTATATGATGCCTGTCAAGTCTGGATATTCCATTTCGAGGTCATTACTGGCATGTAAATCCTTCCAAATTAACTGCAATCCACACATACCAAAACTCACATAACTTTCATTCTTCAGAATATTAAAGAGAGAGACAGGTACAGGGAATGGAGGTTGGAGAATAGCTCAAATCCAATAACAGGAGGCCCTTCACAGATCAATGGGTTCATTCCCATAACGTTTCAAAGTGAATGGTCTCTTCTATAGCCTCAAGTGATGGTCTCTGACTGATGCAGAACTCAAAGGTATGCTTCTAATTCAGTTTTTGCCACCAAAAATTCAGAAAATTGCTGTGGTTTTCTCCTTGAAAGAGAGATGTCAGGTGGTATCTATGCGTCAAAAAGGAGGAATCTGGGTTTAAGCCAAGGTCCCAGGCTCCAATGGTTACTTATTCATTATGGTTACTTATTCATTATGCTTTCATAATAACGTGCAGGAAATAGAGTCAGAAAACTCAGATCCTTCTATGAGTTTCAGGTTGTTCATCCTGGTGTATATGGTAGATTGTTACAATAATGACCTCCAATGAATGACATCTCTCTGTGTCCATTTCTCTTTGCAATGTGACTTGTCATTCCTATCAAGGTGTAGAATCTATTTTTCCATCATTTGAATGTGGGCTGGCTTTGTTACTTTCTCGACCAATAGAATGTGGTGAAGTGATAGTGTGTGAAACTTCCAAAGCTAAGTCTAAAGATGCCTTGCAGCTTCAGCTTTGAAGCTCTTGGAACACATTCCCCATCATGTAAAGAAGCCTGATCTACTATTCTAAAAGATGAGAGGCCTTGGAAAGAGAGGCCTAGTCAGGATTCAACACCCACGATTGTATGTGGGAATGAGGTCATCCAGAACCAACCAGCCCCAAGCTGATCAACCATCTGAGAAAGTGAATGAACCCAGATAACACTAAAGGGGTGGGAGGATTTCCTAGCTGAGTCCAGCCCTGTAATATTGTGATTTATAATAAGAAATATATATTTGATCTTGTCCACACTTCTAGTACAGGGCTTCTAGAACCCTTGGAATTTCCTAAGTGATGAGACCAATGAAGGTGTCTTTTGTTACGTTAATGAGGTGACTTTCTGAAAGCCCCTAGATAACCTAAGGATGCATGCTGGTTGCCAGGGAAACTGACCTTGTAATTTGTAATTGCAAGACTGGAACTTTCAGTTCCATCACTTGTACCTTACCTCCTGGGAGGGGAGAGGACTGGAGGTTGACTGAATCACTAATAGCCAATGACTTAATCAATTGTGTCTACATAATGACGCATCCATAAAAACCCAAAAGGACAGAGTTTGGATTGCTTCCAGGTTGATTAACACATAGAAATTCAGGGAAAGTGTCACCCCAGAGAGCACAGAAACTCCATACTGCTTCCTGACACTTTGCCCTATGTATCTCTTTCTCCTGGCTGTTCCTGAGTTATATCTTTTTATAATTAACAGCTTATCTAGTAAGTAAAATATTTCTCTGAGTTCTGTGATTCACTCTAGCAAATTAATCCAACCCAAGAAGGGAGTAATTAGAACCTCCAATATAGCCAGCCTGTCAGAAGCACAGGTGACAACTCGGACTTGTGACTGACATCTGGGAGGGGATGGGGCAATCTGGTAGAACTGAGACCTGATACTATCTCAATAGCATCAGAATTGAGTTGAATTTTAGGATACCCACATGGTATCAGAGAATTGCTTGGTGGTGTGTGTGTGTGTGGTGGGGGAAACCCCACACATTATAACTACGTACAGAAGCATAACCCCCAAATGCCAATACACAGAATTGTGACCAAATACACAGTCTTAGCTTTTAAACCACTGGCTTGGTTTCTTACCCAGCAATAAATAACTGACAGACTACGTAAAGTGAACTTGTAAGCTTTTGATACAAAATAAAAGTGAAGAACAGAAAACCTGTCACTCCTATTTTTATTATATCTAGTTGCCTTTTCTCTATGCCTTTTTCCCTTGTATTTCTGTAACTGAGATTATTGACCACTCTCTGTTTGAAATGCCCCCTTTGATTTTCTTCACTGTGCTTTCCTGGGTATCCGCTACCTCAGAGTCTCCTCCTTCTCAGTTTTGCTAGTTTCTTTTCCTCTCGATTTTCAGCACCCTGTGCTTTTCTCTGTCTCATTCCTTTGGTGAACTCGCCCACTGTTGGCTTTATTCTAAGAATTATCATATCTTGAAGACAAACAAGTGTTTACTGATAGCGTCGATCTATGTATATCATTGATTTTCAACAAGTGTTTGTGAGCTGCTTTTCATGTGGAAAATAAAATATGCACATGGACTGTGATTCTCAGAATTCTGTTTGACAAAACAGAAAACATCTAGGAATTTCTTAAGGGGTGCTGATTTCAAGAGATTTCCCCAACTGAAAGTTTGCATATTAAATTCATATGAAAATATTTCCCATCCTCAATGAGAAAGCTAAAAAGAAGCCATTAAGAGTTCAACTCTTATTGTAAACCCAAAGACACAGATGAAGGTACTAAATACCCACATGTACCTGCTGCTTAAATACCTTCCTGCAATCCTCACTTAAGCATTTTCAAAGATGCTTCTGCCAGTTCCAAATAGGAATCTACATGTAGCTCTGGGCTTCAAAGAAGGAAACAAAACAATAATTTCAATTTTATAAGTCCTCAGAGTGAAAACAACTGAGACGTAGCCTTTTTCTGGCTGTTATGCATTCCAATCCCTGCAGGCCAATTAAGTTCTTTCAAAGCCCCAGCAAGGGCATGAAGGTTAATTAAAATGCGCGATTTAGGAAAAACTAAGGATAGTACAATAGTGCACACACTCCACCAGCTGTCTTAGAAGCAACATTTAATTAACTGGCAATGAGGCACCTGATATTTCCCCATTTCTGCACAGGCATCATTGATGCAAAGCACCAAGGTCTCTGCAGGTGATGTTTGCCAAGACAGTGAATGGAATGTCTCTCCATTCCCCAGTCCCACTCTTGGACAGGGATCCTGCTTTTTGGTGTCTTTATTATCATACTGTCCTAGGTCTTCCTCCCACAAATAGCAGATCCTTCCTCCAAAGCCCACACAGAAAGTTTTCTCACACCGTCTGTTCCCCCTCCACACACCTTACAATATTTTCTGCTTTTCACAGTGGCAGCTACTTGGTTAATCAACGAATGGCCTGTTAATATGCTAACCACTTAGAAACACCTTCATTTTAACTAAAGGGTCCACAGTATGTGAAAGCCCATCGATGGAAATTGGTAGCCAACTTCAAAATAGCCCCCAACGATCCCTGCCTCTTGGTATTCAAGCCCTTGTAAAATCCCCTCCCACATTTTACCAAGTTGGTCTGGGTGATCAATAGTGTCTAACAGAAGTGATGATGTATCACTTTCAAAATTAGGTAATTAAAAAAAAAGTTCCTTGGGCCGGCCAAGTGGCACGGTGGTTAAGCGCTGGCTTGGGAAGCCAGCGGCCCCGGTTCGGTCCCACATGTGAGGGCCAGTGACACTGCCCTCAAAAAAAAAAAAAAAAAAAAAAAGTTCCACCTTAGGTTCAATCTGTGTGTGTGTGTGGTGTGTGTGTGTGTGTGTGTGTGTGTGTGTGTGTGTGGTATGTGTGTGTGGTGTGTGGTGTATGTGTGGTGTGTGGTGTGTTCGTGGAGTGTATGTGTGTGTGTGTGTGTGTGTGTGTGTGTGTGTGTGTGTGTGTTATGTGTCGGGCTACTTGCTCTGGGGGAAATCATACAGCAGTGGCCCAATGCAGATGCCTTCATAGTAAGGAATTGAAAAGCCATGTGAGTGAGTTTGGAAGTGGTTCCTTCAGCCCCAGCTAAGCCCTCACAGGCTGCAGACTTCATTGATGAGAGATTCTGATCTAGACCTACCCAGCTAAGTTGCTCCCAGATTCCTAACCTACAGAAGCTATGAAGTAAAAGTTTTGTTTTTCAAACCACTAAGTTCTGGGGTAATTTGTTATGCAGCAATAAGATAGCAAATACAGAAAGTTTGGGTCTTTCCCACATGATGGAGCCATTTATCAGAACATAAAGGTGACTGGCTGAAGTAGAGTGAGCTGAACACCCATTTCTGGGAGTTTCTAGGAAAAAAAGAGAAGGAGAGTTGATATTTCAATAGGAAAGTGTTGCTGGGCGGAGTCAGCTTGGATTGGAGAAGGAAAAAGGTGACTTCAGATTCCAGGATTTCCCCTTGTTTGATTGGGCCTTGAAGCCTTCTCTCTCCGACCTTTCCCCTCTTGCTCAGGCCTCAGCCACCCTTAGGCTCAGGGCTGACGAGGGTTGCTCCCATTCTGTCACATTACCTATTTCATATTATGTCTGTCAAGGTGTGTACCTCCTTTCTTTCTCTTAAGGTTTCCTTTGAGGTGATGGTACACATCTTCGTTCTTTACCCACCAAATGAGCTTCTGTGTTGCAATTACCAAATCGTTAGTTAGAAGAAAGGACTTTTGGTGTTTGAAAGAGGGAAAGATGCCAGTCTTGTTTCGTGGACTAACTAGCAGAATCCCATGAGAAGCTTTACTGAAATGTGGATTTTGTAGTCCTTTACATGCATTCTTTCATTTAACATATAGTTGTCAAAAGGTTTCAGGCATTGGTTTACACACGAAGATACAGAAATAAACAAATCAAACAAATATACATCCCTGAATGGAGCTTACTTATATTAATACTTCTGAGATTTTGATTCAGGAGATGTGACTCTTCCTTCTGTGTTTCTGAAGTGCAGCCAGGCTGATCTACAACTGGCATAACCCAAACTTAAATCCAATGATATGACTCTTATTTTTTATATATTCACTCTTTTTTATTATGCAATATTTAATATCAGCTAAAGAATATACCATATATACAAGTTACAGAATACAATAGTAAAACAAATGCCTGTGAACTCACCATTGGTTTATGTCCTGGAGTACCATCAGAATGGTACCCACTACCTTTGCGTTCACTCTTTCTCCTGCTTCCACCAGCCTCCCCCCACCCAAGGTGATTTAAAAAAAAAAAAAGATTTATTGATGTATAGTTGATATACACAACACTGCACATACCTAATGTATACAGTTTAATGAGTTTGGACATATGCATATACCTAGGAAACCATCACTATAATCAATAGATATATATACCTCATCCAAAATGTTTACCTGTATCCTACGTTTTTTTGTTTTTGTTTTTGCATGGTAACATGAAACCTACTCTCTTACTAAATATTTAAGTATATAATATGGTATTGTAGATGATAGGCACTATGCTGTACAGCAGATTTTTAGAACTAATTCATCTTGCATAACTGTAACTTTTTACCCATTGAACAAAAGTTCTCCATTTCCCCTTCTCCCTGGTACCTAGTGACTGCTATTCTATTCTCTGCTTCTATGAGTTTGACAATTTTAAGTACCTCATATGAACGGTATCATGCAGTATTTGTCTTTTTAACTGGATTATTACACTTCACATAATGTCCTTTAGGTTCAACCATAATGTTGCAAAGGCAGGATTACCTTCTTTTTTAAGCCTGAATAATATTCCATTGTACGAGTATATGTATACCACATTTTCTTTATCTATGCATCTATCAATGGACATTTGGGTTGTCTCAATAACTTACTATTGTGAATAGTGCTGCAATGAACATGGGAGTGCTGATATTTCTTTGAGATTCTAATTTCAAATCTTTTAGATGTATACCTAAAAATGGGGTTGCTGGATCATTCTAGTTTTAATTTTTTGAGGAACTTCCATACTGTTTCCATAGCGACTGCACCATTTTACACTTTCACCAACAGTGCAAAAAGGTACCAATTTTTCCACATTCTCACCAACATTTGTTCTATTTTGTTTCTTTGATAATAGCCATCTGAACTGGTGTGAGGCATATCTCATTGTGATTGTGATTTGTATTCCCTGATTAGTCAAGTTGTGCATTTCTTCATATACTGTTAGCCATTTCTCATCTTCTTTGGAGAAATGTCTATTCAAGTCCTTAGGCCATTTTTTAAAAATCAAGTTATTTGGCTTTTTGGTATTGAAATGCAGAAGTTCCTTATATATTTTGGATACTAACTTCTTATTAGATACATGGTTTGCAAATATTTTCTCCCATTCTGTAGGTTGTCTTTTTCATTGTTATTCTCTTTGCTGTGAAGAAGCTATTAAATTTGATGTGCTCCCACTTGTCTATTTTTGCTTTTGACTTTGGTGTCATATTTAAAGAAATCATTGCCAAGAGCAACGTCATGGAACATTTCCCCTATATTTTCTTCTAGGAATTTTACAATTTCAGGCCTTATGTTTAAATCTTTAATTCATTTTTGAGTTGATTTTTTTGTTTAATGTAAAAGAGGGACTAATTTCATTTTTTTGCATGTGTATGTCCAGTTTTCCCAACACATTTTTTTAAAGACTATCTTTTCCCCATTGTTTATCCTTGGCACTCTTGTAAAAGATCAGTTGACTACATATGCAAGGAATTATTTCTGGGCTCCCTATTCTGTTCTATTAGTCATATCTTTCTTTATTCTAGTATCATGGCATTTTGATTACTGTAGCTTTGAAATATATTTTGAAATCAGGAAGTGTGGTGCCTCCAGCTTTGCTCTTCTTTGTCAAGATTACTTTGGTTATTCTGTGTCTTCTGTCATTCTCTATGAATTTTAGGATTGTCTTTTTCCACTTCTGTGAAAATTTCATTGGGATTTTGATAGGCATAATGTTGCCTCTGGTAGTATGGACATTTTAACAACATTAATTCTTCCAATCCATGAAAATGGGATCTCTCCATTTATCTATTTTTTTCTTTAATGTCTTTCATCAATGTTTTGTAGTTTTCGGTATACAAGTCTTCACCTCCTTGGTTAAATTTATTCCTAAGTATTTTATTCTTGTTAATAGCATAATAAAGTGGATTGTTTTCTTAATTTCCTTTTTGGAAAGTTAGTTATTAGTATATAGAAATGCAACTGATTTTTTTTTTTTAAAGATTTTATTGGGGAATTGGTGGAGGGGAACAGCATTGGGGAATCGGGGAAGGGAAACAGACAAGTTGCTGTCTTTTTGTTCTTCAGTCTAGTTGCGGAGGATGTTGCTTCACTGTTGGTATCGTCATTGCACTCTTCCCGGATGAGGCAGATCGGTCGCTGGCCTCTGGATGTCGCTCACCGCGGCTATTGGCAGCTCAGGCTTGGCTGCCAGCGGCTCACGCTGGCTGCGGGCCACTCACTGTAGCCTATGGCAGCCCACTGCAGCAGGGGCTGCAGCCCACACCATCACCGGGGCTCGCACAGCCCAGCTCCAGGTGGAGCTGTTGTTAGCTGTAGAGGGCAGTGTCACTGGCCCTCATGTGGGATCCGAACCGGGGCCGCTGGCATCCCAAAACCAGCGCTTAACCAATGCGCCACTCGGCCGGCCGCAACTGATTTTTTAATGTTGATTTTGCCTACTGCAACTTTACTGAATACATTTATTTTTTTCTAACAGTTTAGAATTTACTGAGTGAAATTTATTCCTGGGATGTCAGAATGGTTCAGTATATACAAATCAATTAATGTGCTATACCACATGAACAGAATGAGGAATAAAAACTACCTGATCATCTTAATAGATACAGAAAAAACATTTTACAAAATTCAGCACCATTTCTTAATAAAAACTCCAAACAAGCTAGTTATAGGAGAAACTTACTTCAACACAATAAACGGCATAAACGAAAAAGCCCACAGCTAACATCATACTAAATGGTGAAAAACTGAAAGTTTTTCCTCTAATATCAGGAAAAAGACAAGGATGCCCATTCTCGCTACTTCTATTCAACATAGTACCGGAAGTCCTTGCCAGAGCAATCAATAAAAAGAAATAAAAGAGATTCAAATAAAAAAAGAAAAAATATAATTATCTGTTTGCAGATGATATGATTTATATTCGAAAATTCTAAAACTCCACACAAAAAGAAGTATTAGAATAAACAAATTCAGTACACAGCTCAGTATACAAAATTATCCTACAAAAATCAATTGTGTTTCTATGACTTTCCAGTATGACCGATTAGTGGCAGGGGCTACTTTGATAAGTAGAAGAGGTCTTTGGATCGAACTTCAGATAAAAAAATAAAAAAAAGGTTGCCTGCCCACTTATGGTATGTTGAAATTGGTCTTGGTTACAGTATTTTAAATAAATCATTGTGTAGTGAGAACAGCATGGACTTTGGAATCAGGCAGACATGAGTTCAATTTTTTTCCTACCACTCCATAGTTGCTGACTTTGAGAAAACCACTTTCTCTCATTGAGCCTTTGTTTCTCATCTGCAAAATGAGGCTATTAGTATTTGCTTCACAACCTTGTTTTCAGAATGAGATATGGTATAATATATATGAATACAGAATTCCTAGAATTTAGTAGAGAATTCCATAAAGTTTGGCTGTGGGTGGAGGCAACAGTAGACTAAGTAGCAACAGCAAAAGCAAAAACCTTTATCAAGCACCCAAACCTGATATAAGAATCCTTCCTTCTGAATGCCCTTTCAAAACACTTCTTCCCCAAGTTTCTTAGAAGCTCTGGACAGAAGACAGGATGTGAGCCTGTTGGTATAGAAAGGGGCTAACAAGGTAACAAATATATGTACTTCCCAAGGCATTCTTGAACTTAGCCAAACACACACTAGATTCTATGCGTTTGTGACTAAGAAGCAATATGGTAGTTAGAGAAGCATGTTTTAACACCAAGTGCCTCTGGGTTCTAATGGATTTTTTGCAGCTTACTAGTCATGTTAGGTAAGCCATTCTTCTGTTCCTTGGTTTACTCATCTATAAATGGAAATAATATCTAGCTCATTAGCTCATTGCAAGCACTAAGTGAGATAATATACATATATCTCCAACTGCAGTTCCTGGCATCTAGAAAATGCTCATCGAATAATAATGACCATTCTTTCTATTCTCCCATTTGAATGATTCAGAGCAACTCTAATAACTCACAGAGATTTAGAAAGAATTTCAGGGTTTATTTATGATTCAAGAAGGAGGAGAGGTATATAATAAACCTTTTGGATGTGCAATCACTTGCCAAAAAAGAAGAAATCATTTGTATGCTCTGATTTTTGTATGATTTGTGCGCTACCTCCAGATAATACTTAAAATACACAGGATTCGAATAAACCTACAAAACTTATCCAAAGCACAGATGAAGCCATCTACACTTGGATTTTTTTTTTTTTTGAGGGCAGTGTCATCAGCCTTCATATGTGGGAACTGAACCAGGGCTGCTGGCTTCCCAAGACCAGCACTTAACCACTGCGCCACTTGGACGGCCCTACAGATGGATTTTTAACTGTTACTTTCACAGCAAGGACTATCTCTATAAAAAGACTTAGAGATGAAAGGAGACTTAGGGTACATCCAGGCTAAATGCACATTCTGTATGGAAAGCCCATCTAGAATACCTTTCAAAGAAAAAATGGTACTGGAATGCTTGGGTTCAAATACCAACTCTGTCCCTAGTTAGCTCTGTGTCCTTGGGCAACAAACTCTCTGAGCCTCAGTCTCCTTGTCTCTTAAACAGGAATCATTGTAACACCTGACTTATAGGGTTGTTTATATATATATATATATATAAATTGAAATATATATATATATATATATATATATATATATATATATATATATATATATATTGCTTTGTTAGACCAGTGTCTGGTAATAAGTGAATGTAAGTAATCACTGTCATTTTCAAGGGGCCACTGAGTTCTATATTGAAACTTCAGGAAAATTAAGGAAACTCAGTGCCCTACAAAATAGGACTTCCATTGTTGGATAGCACTAGATCTGTCCTGTAGGAAAGAACAAGGCAAGTCAATTCTTTACCTAGCAAGCCAGGCCTCCTGATATTCAGAGGGAGCTAGAACCTCTCTGCGTACTGTGCCTCCTGTTGTGAAAGGTTTCTGGACCCTCCATTCCCTGGCTGCATTCCTCCAACTCCTTACAGTTTATCAGAGAGCTTTCTGGAGTGTGTCTTGCAGAGTTACCCCAGTACTCCAGATGTGCAGGGTGAACTGGGACTAGGATTTCCACTCACAAAGGATGACTGTACCTTCACCAACACAGAATCCCATTGGTAGTTTCTTTTTGCATGTGTAATATAAGATCAAGATTATTTGGTGCTAAACATAGGCCTTTATTTCTTGGGTTTTACCTTATTAGTTTGATTTCAGTGTTCTGTCTGTTCTATCCTACTAATAGCACTTCGAATTGTCTACTTCTTCCACTTTCGTGTCAGCTACAAAGCTACAAACCAGACTAGAAGCTTCCATTGAAGTCATGTGGAACAAAGCATTTTTTTTAAATTGCTGGTACTAGGAGGGAGGAGAACTCCTCCATCTCAGTGTGTGGAGCAGAAGGGGGCCCTGGGCTGAGTGTGGCTGGCATGGTGTAATCTCTGCAAGCCAAGAAAAGCCATTGATTAACAGCAAATTTAATCAATCAATCAATCAATCATTAGGGCGAGGACTGGAGATGAAATACCCAGGCTAAACTTCACAGCGAGCAAGAAATGATCAGTATCAGATAGCCTTCAAGAGAATGGTTGATTGGAGCAAAGTGACTGGGTAGAAAAAAGTGATGCAAAACAGGGTAACTAAAAACATTCAATAAAACTGCAGTTAGTCCACAATTCACTGAGCTCTACTAATACAAACAGACATTTTTCCTAAAAACCTGGGAGGAAAAAGGCTTTTTGATATCGAAATAGATAAAGATTTTTCATCACGTGATTTACACTTTCTATATATGCAAATAAAAAAAGAGATACAAAAGATGTAGGTTTCTTAATTTGAGGAATTTGCTTTGGAATTAAGGAAAATGAGTGAAAACGTGTAAATAAAACATAATAATATTAAACAGAAACAAGAAGATTTGGGAGACCAAGAAAAAGGGGAAATGGGAAGGAAACCAAAATATTATTAAGAGCCTATTGTTTGCTAAGTGCTTTCCATACATGATCTTTTTTATTTCTTCCCAAGATTGTTTAGTGTAAATAACCCATTTTAACAGATGAGAAAAACTGATGTTCAATTAGTTTAAGTAATTTTCTCAAGGCACACAGGTAATAAGAAGCCAAATAGGGCTCAAACCAGGTTTGTCTGCCTCTAAATCCTACATTCCCTCAATGCAACACATCACCTTCATGAGTTACAGTCTATTTGGAGAGAGTAGATATATTCAAATTGAGCAAAACAATTATGCCAGCGAGAATTGAATTCATAAATTGATAATACTGATCATTTTCATAGCACAGGTTAGAATCAGTTTTGGAGTTTGAAACCAAAGGAAACCAATGAAATCTGGAGATGTTAGAAAATGTCACTTTGCAGAGGAGTTGACCCTTGTCAAATTCTATGACCCCTGTTGAGGTCTGAATCTTGAACAATGGGTATAGAACTTGACAGGTGGGGGTGAGGGTAGGGAAAACAGAAGCCATGCTAGGAAGATAAGGAGAGTCATTTCTTAAAAAAATGTGTTGAGGGCCGGCCGAGTGGCGCAGTGGTTAAGCGCTGGCTTGGGAAGCCAGTGGCCCCGGTTCAGGTCCCACATATGAGGGCCAGTAACACTGCCCTCAAAAAAAAAAAAAAAATGTGTTAAGATATAGTGTGATGCATGATATGGAGTGTGAAAGAGAAGAAAATAATGACAACTTCAAAACTATAATGGTGGCACCAATAATAAGGGTCAATGAAAGTAAGAGGAAAGGATGCTTTTTAGGTGAATGATGATAAATTATTTTTTAGAATTGTTGAAGTAAGGTAATAGGAAAGTAGACAAACTAAAATCTCAGTAGATAAAACAAACAAAACTGGTAAAAAAAAAAATAGGGCTCAGTAAAGATGTCAGAAGTACTTCAGCAATGAGGTAATACTTGAATTTAAAGATGTTACTCGTAAAGAGCAGAGGACAAGAGACAGCGAATTGCTGAAAATCCATAGTGATATAACTAAAGGATCCAGAGAAAGGTCACCAGGAACCCTATAAGAGTCTCAGAATGGTAGAGTCACAAAGGTTAAAGTAGGAGGTCTTAGCTGTGGCAAACTGAATGAATGATTTCAATTCTCCACCACTGCCGACATCCGCACCTTGGCCATGGTCCCATCATAGATGAATGTACTTCTCTGCCTCAGAGACTTTGGATTTATACATGTGACTTGTTTTGGCCAAAATCATGTGGGAAGAAGTGACAGTGTGCCCACTCCAAGCCTAGGCCTTAAGAAGCTTTACATGTTTCCATGCAGCTTTTTGTGTCTCTGCCATACCATGAGACGAACATGCCCCAGCCTTCTCACTGATCATAGGAAGAGGATAGCACAGATGTGAAGAGCAGCCCTGACTGACCTTAGTGCACAGCACAGCCACCCTAGCAGCCACAGCCCAAAGAAAGAGGCACCAGCCAAATCCATCCTATATCAGATGAACCCTAACAACCTGCAAAATGTGTGAACAATAATATCTGATTGTTATTTTACATCACTGAGTTTAGGATTGGTTTGTCATGCAGTTAGAGCTAAGCATCAGGTTATCTGATTTGGGCAAATATGTCAAAGAGGATACAAAGACAAGTCTATTGAAATTGGAAACAGGTAGTCATTTGAGATCTTTAAGAATGAATAATGATGCTTTAGGAAAATTGCAAATGCAAAAATCAGATTTCCAAGTATTAAGAACAGCAGAAGGGGCTAGGAAATGCAGTCATAAGTAGAGATCACTTACTTGAGAAGCCTTGAGGTTCAAATAAATAGGATAATTTTTAGCAGGATAAACAAACATCACATCCCAATACAAGTGTCCTGTGCATATTTGGAATTATAGGGAAGGAGTCTGTGGAGACGGGGTGGAGGGTGGAGGGAGGCTGATGCCTGTAGAGCATGAGGGCCTGAGAGTAGGCAGAAGCGTCCACAGAAATCAGACACAGGAATGGGGCATAGCACAGAGCATAAAATAAGTGATTCTGTCATTACCAAGGGGATATAATAAAGGAAATAAAATCAATTCCTGAGTCACAGGCCATACATTATGTAGGAGTTTTTTTCCAGTAAAATTCCAAGCATGTGTCAATAACAATTATGAGACTGTGAAAGAGTTATCACATACTTGTCTCTGAAACTTGTTTCCCTGACATTGCAAAGGACTCTGAAAAGTCAAATATTTAATCAGGAGATATATCAGAAGAGTTATCATACAGTTTTCATGGTGAGAAAGAGGATTTGAAATTCTACATAAAATTCAAGTCCATAGCTTTGAGTATTTCAGGGTATTTCTAAATTTCCACTTGTGATGTCAAATGAAGAAGTGAAAGTACATGGGGTCACTATGAGAGGAGAGAAGCACATTGTGTTGGTGTGTTCAAGAGAAGTGTCATGCACTGATGCTGTGAGCTGTTACTGGACCGCTTTAGGCTTTCAAGAGTGGTGCTATCTTAGTGTTTCTGTTACCCAGAAGTTTATGAGATTTGCTTTTGTTGGCCTGACTTCACAATCTCCAGCCAACTATGATATAACAGCATCATGGAAAATGTCTATGAGCAATTTATAGATGAGGCTGGTTCTATGTTGGAACACTGGTTTGCAGTGATTTTCCCCAAAGTAGCGGAGGCCAATATGTCAGAGCTGTCTGAGCAAAACGGAATAGGAGCCATCTTCCTGGTTCCTATCTTCCCAAAGATATCCCTGACAGGGCTGCTGCTGACTCACCAGGAGAGAATGTGAGCAACCATGCCATCATGGCAAGTCATTCCTCCTCATTTTTGTTCTAATGGGGAGTTGAAACAATATTTATTTTCCCTGCCCTGACCCCACTGGAGTATTATGAAGGCTTCCCTGTGGTGCAACTCTTCTTCCTGCCCTCCTGTGCCTGGATTGTCAATGAAAAGTTGAGGCCTGAATGTTTGGTGCCAATGGCCTACTGGCTGCTAGCAACTGAAGTCAAGGTTATTTCCAAAGCACCCATCAGATGGGAGGAGCAGACTTATTAGGGAATGGGATAGTACAAGAAGGTGGAGAAAAGCATCACTTGGGTCTTCCAGTGAAGGAAAAACAAAGCAATTCAAGGAGATGAGAATTCCTCATCTGGGTTACAAAAGCATAGTTTGTGCCCAAGAATCCATGAACAAAATGCCATCATCATGAAAAAATATTTATTGAATGCCACTTAGTGTTGGCACTATTTCAGCAGTGCAAGGAGCTTACATTCTAGTGAGAATACAGGTCATGAACAAGTAAAAACATAATGTATCAGATGGTGATGAGCACCATTGTAAAAAGGGGGATAAACAGAGATATACACAGAGAATATACGCATACATATATGTCAGGACAAAGGGGACAGTATGCTGTGGGGAAGGGGTTCTTTATCTATGGTAGTCAGCAAAGACCTCATGGATAAGGTGAGCAGGGATCTGAGAGATGTAAGACAGTGAGTGTGCTGCTATGTGGAAGAGTTTCTTTTGGTGTAGTCTTGTTACTATGAACATGCTTAGCCTGAATGAGGGAACAATACACCTAAAGCAGAGTGAGTAATGGGAAGAATAGAGATTCAATTAAAAAAGTGACAGGTCCATATTATATTGTGTCTTATAGAACATGAGAAGGTTTCTGGCTTTTACTCTGAATGAGATGAGATTGCTGGATAGTTTTGAGTATGTGTTGCTTTTGTACTAAGGAGAAAACAAAGGAAACTTTATTTTAAAACAGGAACCTTAATAGGCACCTCACCAAAGAAGACATACAGACGATAAATATATGAAAAGATGCTCCACATCATATGCCATCAGGGAAGTGCAAATAAAAGCAATGAGATACCACTATAACTATTAGAATGGCCAAACCCAGAACACTGACAACACCAAATGCTGGAGGAGGATGTGGAGCCACAGGAACTCTCATTCATTGCTGGTGAGAATGCAAAATGGTACAGACACTTTGGAAGACAGTTTGGTGGTTTCTCATAAAACTAAACATACTCTTACCATGAAATCCAGCAATCACAGTCTTTAGTATTTTCCCAAAGGGGCTGAAAACTCAGGTCCACACAAAAATCTGCATACAGATGTTTGTAGCAATTTTACTCATAATTGCCAAAGCTTGGAAGTGACTAAGATGTCCTACAGTAGGTGAAAGGATAAATAGCTGTGATATAACCAGACAATGGAATATTATTCAGCATTAAAAATAAATGAACTATTAAGCCACAAGAAAAAATGGAGGAATCTTAAATGCCTATTCGTAAGTGAAAGAAGCCAATCTGAAAAGGTTATATACTGTACAATTCCAACAATATGTCTTTCTGGAAAAGGCAAAACTATGGAGACACTAAAAAGATGAGTGGGTTGCTAGAGGTTGGGGGGAGGGAGGGTGGAATAGGTGAAGCAGAGATTTTTAGGGCAGTGAAATACTCTGTATGATATTTTAATGCTGAATGCACATCATTATACATTAGTCCAAGCACATAGAATATACAGCACCAAAAGTGAACCCTAATATACACTATGGACTCTGGGTGATAATGATGTGTAATGTAGGTTAATCAGTTGTAACCAATGCACCACTCCAGTGGGGGATGCTAATGGGTGAGGCTGTGCGTGTGTAGGGGCAGAGGGTAAATGGGGATCTTGGAACCTTCTACACAATATTGCTATGCTCTAAAAAAATAAGGTCTGTTAAAAAAAATAAACCAAGTAGGTGGCAGGATGGCTCAGCTGGTGAGAACATGTGCTCTTAACAATAAGGTTGCCGGTTCGACTCCTTCATGGGATGGTGGCCACCCGCAACTAAGATTGAACACAGCACTTTGAGCTGAGCAGCCCCGAGCTGCCCATGGGCGGCTGGATGGAGATGGGTCTTGGAGCTGAGCGAGCTGCGCCTTCCACAACAAGACTGAAGGACAGACAACAACTTGACTGTTCCTCTCTCCCAATTCCCCAATAAAAAAATCTTTAGGGCCAGCTGAGTGGCACACTGGGTAAGAGCTAGTTTTGGGATGCCAGTGGCCCTGGTTTGGATCCCACATATGAGGGCCATTGACACTGCCCTCTACAGCTAACAACAGCTCCACCTGGAGCTGGGCTGCATGAGCCCCGGCGACAGTGTAGGCTGCAGCCCCTGCGGCAGTGGGCTGCCATAGGCTACAGTGAGTGGCTGGCAGCCAGTATGAGCGGCTGGCAGCCAGCGTGAGCTGCCAATAGCTGCGGTGAGTGACCATCCAGAGGCCGGCGACCGATCTGCTTCATCCGGGAAAAACGCAATGATGATACCAACATGGGCCAGTGAAGCAACGTCCTCTACAACTAGACTGAAGAACAAAAAGACAGCAACTTGTCTGTTCCCCCTCCCCGATTCCCCAATGCTGTTCCCCTCCCCCAATTCCCCAATAAAATCTTAAAAAAAAAAAAAAAACTTTAAAAAAAACTAAAATACAAATAAATAAATGAATGAATAAATAAATAAATAAATAAATAAATAAATAAATAAATAAATAAAGCAAGAGAAAACAGACACAGTGTTCTATCCTCAAAAGCCACACTCACTAAAGTTCCCACTGGCCAGCTACTCCTCAAATATAATCTACTGGCCTCTCAGGTTTTGTTTGAAAACACCAGTTTTTTGCCATCTTAACAACCTGACTGCAAATTGCAAAATAAAGGCTTAGTTCCCATGATGGTTACAAGATAATATTGGATTTAAGGAGAGGCAAGAGGCTAAAAAAATACTTGGCTAAAAAAATAATAGTAATGCTAAGGGAGAAAACGCCTATCATTTGGCTCCGGTGATTTCCCTAGGAAGAATGCCTGCTTGCTGGTAGAGAGTATCTTATTGGAAGGGGCTCCTGCACAAAACAAGCCCCTAAAACAAACAGCTGAAAAGCCAAGGAGATTGTAGGGAAATGTTAAGTAGAGGAGAGGAGGGGAGGAAGGGGAAGGGAGAAGGAGGGAGGGAAGGAGAAGAGGAAAGGAAAAAGAAAATGAAAAGGAAAATTTAGATTAGCCAGGGTTAACACTCAGGGGTTGTTGTGAGAGAAAAAATAATCCTCAACAAAACCCTGGGAAACAAAGGAGAGAAGAATACCTGACTTTCATTAACTGACCTCAGCTAGACCGAACACAAAGAGGAATTCTAGTCTGTCTTTAGAGACATTTTTAACTGAAAGTTTGAGGGGTTATTAGAGCTTCTATTATATTTGCAGTTTGGTTCAATGAAACCCTTTCCCCAATAAGCTTCTCACCTAAAGCTTCATTTGGGAAAATAACATATAATCATTAAAAAAAAAAAAAATCTTCCAGCTCTATGTAGACATAAAAATAGTTTAAAGCATGAATTATATGGCCAGGAGTCAGAGGGCTGTTAACACACTAATAACCCAGTTTTTTAAAAGGCACTCCTAGCTCTAATGGCTCACTTTGTGAAGACTCTCCCGCCCTCCACCCCACACACAATGCATAGCACACACCTCTCACTCTTCCCATTGGCTCTGGGTATCATATACCTGCACATGCACACACACTGGCTTGTTCCTTTCACCTACTTCAATGCTTGGCATGTTGAATGGGGGGTGGTCTTCTGACTCTATATTGTGCTCATGGTATTGTTTGAGAAGCCTTGAAACGCCCCTGCCCAAAACTATGGTTTCTGCTCATCTTCTAGAGATTCTTGCTATTCGAAGTAAGTATGTGGACCCACAGCATCAACATCCCCTGGGAGCTTGTTCCAAATAAAGAATCTCAGGTCCCCCCCTCAGACCAACTGAATATGCATTTTAATGAGACCTGCAAGAGTTCTGTATGAAACTGAAATCTGAGAAGCACTGGTGCACAGGGCCCGACATTTTAAGCCAGAGAGTCAATCACTGGACAAAGGCCCTACTCTCTTAAGTGTTCTGTAATAATTGGAAAGAGTCCTGGGGCCTTCTTCTATGTTTTCACTCTGATGTCAACTTAACTATGAACTTGAGGCAAGTTTAAGAGATGTAAAGGCAAGCTGCATATGTGATTTTATGTTTCCTAGTAGCCATATGAAAAAGTTAAAAAAAAACACACACAAAAAAAGGACAAATGAAAATAATTTTAACAATATATTTTAACCCAAACTATATAAAATGTGATTATTTCAATATGTAGTTAGTGTAAGAACTTATGAAAGAGAAAGATATGATTTCTTTTTGTACTATGTCCCTGAAATTCAGTGTATATTTTATAGTGCAGTGCATCTCAGTTTGAGCTAGCCATAGTTCAAGAGCTCGCCAGCCTCTGTGTACAGTAACTTCAGCAGTGGCCCATGTAACTCATCAGACTGCTGCATATGATGAGATAACTTATGTGAACACACCTTATGAGCACTAAACGCTGTCATATGGGTGGATCTCATAAATTCACAGATCACTTGAGTCTGTCATGTCTCATGTCAACTATTATGGGTCCTTTTTCCCCTGACTACTGTCCTCTGTGACAGTGAGTTAGCTGTGAACTGGATACACTGTCATGTGCAGTCGTATCTGCTGCCATAGTTGCAGTGTCACGGAAAACGCACAGACTGTGGAGTCCGGATACATAGGGTTGGGTTTTTTTTTTACCACATCCTCATTGTATGACTTTGGGCAAGTCCTGTTTCGCTTTTCAGTCTCAGTGTCTTTTACTGTAAAAAATAATATCTCTTCTATATACACCACAAAGTTGTTGTGAAGTTAAATTGATATAATATGTAAACTATTATACTGTATAGTATAAAATGCTGGATACTGTCATTGTGGTAAACCTAGCAAGCGCTTACATCATTGTTGATTTGGTACTAGGAGCATAATCATAGATCTTTGCAAATTTTTTAATAAATTTCCTATTCATTGCCTCTTTCAGCACAGAACTCCTTTTATGGTTTGGTGTGCTGGGCTACACTGTCAGCTGTGATACCTACAGATGCCCCTCTGCTGGATAGTGTTCCTGTGGGGACTGTCTCTGCAGTGGGCAGATAATGGAGGCAAGTTCAGATCAGAGCAATGATAAGATGTTAAGAACATGAGTCTGAAGTCAGAGAGAGCCAGGTGAGAATACTAGACCTGCTGCTTGCTCTCTGGGTTATTTTCCTTTTTGAACACCAGTTTTCCCATCTATGAAATAAGCTAGGATTGTTGTGAGGCTTACAAGAGAAAATACAGAAAAACACTTAACAGTGTACCTAGTATACATACCATAGTCCACCCCATTACATTCTAACTGCTTTTATCATCACCTCAGCATACCAGATTCCTGACATGCCATCCCGGGATGGGGAGGAGCTGTGGTGAAGCTCCAAAGCGGCCTGACCATTCATCTTGTCTGCAGGGGAGGGGTTTTGTGTGGAGGCTTTTGGCAGCTTTGTTTAGCAGGGCCAGATCCTCAGTTGGTGCTCAGCTTTACAATGTCAAGCCATTTAGTCACATCCCGTCGCACAGACTCATTATTTCTGAAGAGCTAGAGAAATAGCTCACAAGATTGATGCCTCTTTCCAGTCTGGCTGACTTTCATGGGGCCTCCCTCAGAGCAACTGGGTTCTCAGGGAGAACCTTTCTGCTTGATCGACTTGGGCAGATTGAGTGCTGCCTCATGAGTTCTCATCTCTGACATGAACTCTGAGTTTATGGGAGCAATGGTCACCATTCTGGTTGGATATTTATAAGAAGTTCTTTCATCCCAAAGGATCTCAAATTACTTTCTGCAGCTTGCCTCTTGTGAGAAGCCTTATCTAGGAATGATATAATCTCTGGGTGACAGTGGGAACACTGCAGGAATGTCACAGGGCTAGGGACATCTAGCAAGCATTTATAGTTGTAAGTAACTGTGCCTTGGATGATAGAAGACTGGGTGACCCACTGTCTCAGTTAGCCTGAGACTCAAGGAGTTGACCTAAATGCAGAACTTTTGCCAGATTATTGAGAAGCTTGGACAATACAACTCCCCCTCAGGAGCAATAAGACAGAGCAGTGCTTCTCAAACCTTAATATGCCTTGGGTCACCTGGGGTTCTTGATAAAATGCAGATTCTGATTCAGGAGGTCCGAAGTGGGACCCAAGATTCTTCATGTCTAACAAGCTCCCAGTAATATACAGTGATGCTGTGCATTCAAGGGCCACACCTTGAGTAGCATTAGTGACCATACAGGCTTTGGAAAGGCCTCGGTTGGCATCCTGGCCACATCTCTTCCCAGATGTTATTCTTTGAACGTCATTTTCCTCATCTGCTCTACTCCTAGTGTCCCTGAGGATGAAGCTCACTGTTCAGGCTACTCAGAATTCTGTATTCCTGACCCTCTAATCTTTGATCTCCTTACACAGCCTCTGCCCCTTACTGTCTCTTAGTCCTCTCTCATTACATACATACCAGGGCTCACTTTCGAGTAGGGTAGCACATGGTCACGTTCAACTAATACAAGTTTCCTCTTTCCACTTCTCAGGCTTCCATCAGTGGTGATTCCAAGTTATCACAGTTCAAATTCCCCTTTTCCTCAACCTTACCCACTTCACCCATTTCCAATATAAATTTGGATGATTTGAGCCTGAATGTGCCTAAGAACATGTAGCTACAAATGTTCCCCTCTGTCATACAGTGGTCTAGCTTTCAGTTTTCCAAATATGGTAGGAAGGATTTTAAGATGCCACCCTCAAGATTACTGCTTCCTGGTGATATATACCTCCTTCTAGTAAGTAATTCAGTCAAACACTAATCTAAGTGCTGCTGTGAAGGGGTTTTGTAGATGTATGTAATTTCCCTAATTAGTTGACTTTAAAATAGGGGGATTATCCTTGGTGGGCCTTACCTAATCACATAAGCCATTCGAAGAGACTGGGCCCTATTTGCTATAAAGGATTGGAACTGTGAGGGAACTGTGATATGAGGAAGAGCTTCCATTGCTGACTTTGAAGACAGAGGGTGCAGGAGATTCTAGAAATTGACACAAGGAAACAAAGACTCAATACTCCAAATATAAGAAAGAAAATTGGCCAACCACGTGAATGAGCCTGGAAACAAATTCTTCCCTAGAGCCTCTAGATAAGAACTTAGACCAGTCAACACCTTGATTTTGGCTTCTGAAATCCTGAGCATAGGACCCAGTTAATCTATGCCTGGAGTTCTGACCCACAGAAATTATAGATATAAAGGGACATTGTTTTAGGCCACCAAATTTGTGGTAATTTGTTATGCAGCAATGGAAAACTAATGTGCCCACTCAGGACGCCAAAATGGGAGAACACATGACCACCAGTCCACTTGGCTGGACTTTCTCTTATGTAATTTTCTCCAGGAATACAAGTAAACTGGGTCAAAGTATGAATAAAATGATACACACACTACATGAAGAATGGCTGAGGACACTCCCTCATTCCTCTCTGATCTCAACTCTTACCATTACACCCCTCACTTTCTCTATTATTGGGTTGTCAGAAAAGTCATGACTCATTTTTGCAATGAAAGACAGAAAAAATATGTCATGACTTTCCCGACAACGCAATATAACCATATTGGCCTCCTTGCTTTTCCTCAAATACATCAAGTGTGTATCTGCCTCAAGGCCTTTATACATGATGATCTGTCTGTCTACATCACTCTTCTCCCAGATAGCTGCATGACTCCCTTCCTCACATGCCTTCTTCTCACTCACATTTATGGTGGACTTGATTCATTGGGATATATGCTCAGGCTTTCCCTAATTGCACTATTTAAAATAGCCACCTTCCCACCCTTCCCCAACACCCACCATATATATTTCCTATCTTCTGCTTTATTGTCTCTTCTTGCTTTTTGTCTCTCCCAAGTACTTATTAACATCTATTTAATTAATTTACTTGCCTTTTCTGTGCTTCCCTCCCCTGGAACATACATTCTGGGAGAGCAGAGAGTCTGTCTAATTATTCACTGCTTTAATCCCAATACTTAGCAGAGTGCCTGAGACATGGTGCACCCTCAATAAATATTAGGAAATAGATGACTATTGTAAATTGTGTGATGTACTAGAACCTTTGATGTAAGAAGATAACCACAATTAGCCAGATGGATGCACATATCAACCACAGAAAGAAAATGCATTCTGACTTCAAATCCCTTGATAAATTCCTTTTATGCTACTCATAACTTGAGCTTATATATTTACAAATGCCCAGTTGCCTATGAACTGTCACATATACACACATACACACACACACTCACACACAGCTTAATAAGGAACACAAAGAATATGCACCATAAATGTGTTTTGTGTGTGTGTGTGTGTGGCGGGGGGAGGGAACAAATGAATTCTCTGTGAACCCTGAACAGCATGGCATTCACTGCCTTGGCACAAAGTAGAAACTTCGCTTGCAAGGTAAGGTGGCTTAGGTGGCCATGCCTCTTCACATATACACCTGAGCAACTCAGTTTCACATGATAAATTCACCAAGTCTCTGTGTCAAGCAGAAAGCATATTTGTGTCTAAAAGGTGTTTCGACTGTTGCATGATGGCCTTAATTTAGTGTTAATGGTTAATTTCCAAGTTGTACGTCCTCCCTCCTTAGATAGCTTAGTGTAATTGATGCCAGCTTAATCACTGTGCCAGCCAAGGGAAGTGTCCACAGGGCAGGGACCACATGCTGTTTACCTGTGCTTAAAGAGGAGAATGTCACGCATCCCTGAAGAAACCATGCTGCTTGAAAATAGTGCTGAGTTTCAAATGAGATCCTTGAGAAAAATAAAGCATGAGGCACAAAGTGGGCAAGAGACCAAAATTCATCACTATTTAAGAATTAAGGTGAAGATTAAGATGAATATTTTTTCTTCTTTACAGTATTAAGTAGTTTCCAAAATTATAACAATAGGTATGTATTTTTTATAATTATTGACAATATGGTATTGTGTAAAAAATAATACACATTATATGGAGAGTATTCTCAATTTTTGTTGGGACTTGTCTCAGTCCATTTGGGTTGCTATAACAAAATTCCACAGACTGGGTGGCTTATAAACAATAAAAAATTGTTTCTCACAGCTCAGGAAGCTGAAAGTCCAAGATGAAGACATCAGCAGAGTAGGTGAGAAGTCACTTCCTGGTTTTCAGAAGCTGTCTTTTCTCTGTGTCCTCACATGACAACAGGGGCAAGAGAGCTCTCCAAAGCCTCTTTTATAAGGGCACTAATCCCATACATAGGGTTCCACCTTCAAGACCAATCACCTCCTAATGCTATCACATTGGGGGTTAGGCTTCAACATATACATTTTGGAGGGACACAAACATTCAGTCTATGCCAGGACTATAAAGAAATACAGGAATCTAAGGAAGCACACTAAAATGTTAACAGTGGCTGTCTCTGAACAGTGGGATTATTGCTAAATTTTATCCCTCCTCCACTTTGTTTTTCTATTATTATTTTCTGAATTTTTGACAGTAGTATGTGCTACTTTTTTAATTTAAAAAAAGTCAGTTAATTTTCTAAAAATTGCTACCATCCTGTTTTTATAATAAGTAAGCATTTTGTTGGTTTGCCTTGGTTTATTTTAAACAGGCTTTATCTCTTATTCCTGGCATTATACTAAGACTGGAAAAGTTTTTATCTTGGAGAGGGACAGGGAGTGTTCCTTTTAAGTGTATCGTGTTTTAGAAGGAATCTTTCTGTCCCGCCTTCCTTTAAGAATTCCCCATCACTTATTGAAACATGGAAAGATGCACCCCAGCTTTACATGCATTGGAATCCAGGGCTAATGTGAACTTGGAGATCAACCAATGCCACTCTCCTTCACAGTGGAGGACACAGAGTTCCTGAGAGAGCATGGGATATGCTCAGGTCACACTGTGTGGGTGACACCATAACAAACCAAAGTCTGGAATCTCAGAGAGAACTTGTATGTTCTGTGTTCAAGCTGCTCATTGTTTGGACTCAAATAGAATCCTGATGAATTCCAAGCACAGTGCCTAGTCTATAATTGACCCTCACTAAATGAAGGTTGGAAAGACAGAAAAATTAAAACTAAAACATTTTGAACATTAATGATCAATACTTTACATGGGGCGGGGAAGAGGCTCCGGAAATAAACAACAATTCCTTTTTTCTTAACTTGACAGGAGGAAAAGAAGCAAAACCACCTTAAAACTAGACTATTTATCACCATCTATGACACATATTGGATCTGTCCCCAGAGAGGCAGTCAAGATGACTCTGATGATGGAAATTGCACAGGGAAGCCTGCACAGGTCTTTCTCTGGATTTGAGGGGACTAAAGAGTTGGAAGGAATGTAAAAAATGTCTCTATCTCCTCCTGATGGGTAAAGTAAAAACCTAATTTAGTGCCCACAAGGGAGCTCCAGTAAGCAACTGACCCAAGTGCCTCCAGACCTAACAGGACATTCCTTGGCTCAGCAAAAACTAAAGTGGCCAACTCATGTTCAGGCAGCAAAGGGAGATTTAAACGCATCCTGGAAGCAATAAAAGGGACAGAAGAATACACGTAGAGACAGTTTTAGAAGGAAAGAGAGCATATTCAGGATTTAGTAAGGCTCACTAACAACACACAGCCTTCTTCAATGACAGACTGTACATAAAATGCAGAGATTGCTTTGCTTCTGTCATCGTCCCACCATTCAAACCAACTACAGATGTTCCTCAGTAGCTTGGCTTACTCTGGGAGGCAGGCATTTCATGCAACTTGGTAAACCACACCACTCAAAGAACATGGCAGCTGCCAGGGTTGACAGAAATTTCTCCATCATCCCCATTATGAGGGCTTCCACTGCTAGTTTTCATATTTTCCCACCCAGAGGTGCCTTTTCTGAAGATTCCAAATTGTCTTTTTAACCTCACTCTTTGACCCAGGTGATGAACAGTAACGAAAACATGATAACCAGGGCAGACCAGATATCCTTTCTTTGAATGTTTTCTCTCCCAGTTCTGAGTTTGGGGTCTCTTCAAAGGTCACTGAAGGCAATACTGTGGCCTTGCTGTCCTGTGTGGGTGGGTGCAATGGGCAAAGATATGCATTTGGTTCTCATTGAGCTTCAATTTACTTAGATGCCTCCCTTACTGGATGATAGAATCCTCTTCCCAAGGTAATCTCTATTTCTTCTCATTTACTGAAACCATTAATTAGGCTGACTTGGTAGAAAGTTGCCTTTCCAGACAGAGTTGCCCATGCTGAAAAGGAATCCATCATGGGCTTTCACCTTTAGAAAGGGGCCTTACACACAGAAGATGCTTAATATGCATTCATTAGATAAACAATCTGTGGAAGGCAGACTAATGCAACCCCACGCCTCCTGTACCGCCCCCCACCCCACCAAAAGTCATGTCCTAATCCCTGGAGCCTGTGAAAAATGCAACCTTACATAGCAAAAGGGACTTTGCAGCTGTGACCAAGTTAAGCATCTTGCAATGAGAAGATTATTCTTTATTTTATTGGTGGGTTCAATGTGATCACAAGGGTTCTTATAAGTGACAGATAGAGGCAGGAAGTTCAGAGTAACAGAAAGTATGAAGATGCTATACAGCGGGCTTTGAAGATGGAGGGAGGGTAATGAGGCAAGGAATGCAGGTGGCCTTTAAGCAATGGAAAAGGCAAAAACAACAACAACAACAACAACCCAGATTCTTCCTTAAAGCTTTCAGAGGGAATAAAGCTCTATAAACACCTTAATTTTAGCGCAGTAAGACCCATCTCAGACTCTGACCTCCAGAACTGTAATATATTAAATTTGTTAATTTGTTACAACAGAAACAGGAAGCTACTCTATAACCCAATAGAAAGGAACATTTGAGAATTCCCCAAATTACCCCCATCCCCCTTCCTTTAAAGAGGTGACTGGTAGACAGGAAGAGCAATCCCACAGATGTCTAGTGTGGACTCTTCCACTCGCCTCTTTCAACAAAATTGTGACACAGTGACCTGTAAGCATGAGCACATGGAGCCACAGCCACCCTCACTGTGGCTAATAGGCATTTGACAAAGCTATATGCAATCAGAACAATCAATTCTAAATTACAGAGCTTTTTGCTCTGCAAATCAGCTCTCTGGCCCCCTTTTTACTCCTGGTTATAACAAATTCAAATACTGCAGTAGCACAGGAAACAAAGGCATTGCCTAATGTGTAATTTGGGAGGGAATTTAATGATACATCTGTCTGTTTTGACAAAGCACAGTCTTGAAATATCTATTTAAAATAAAATCAGCAGATTGGCAGCGATTAAAAATGGGAGGTTATAAAAAGTTAAGGAAAGAAAAGCATTAAAGTCTAATAGCTCTTGGGTTATGTGCCAGCACTAGAGTAAATATTTCCAGCACCAAATTTCTCTCCTGAAATCTCAGCATTAGCTATGGCAAAAAAAAATACCACCATTAAACACATACCAAAAATCCATCTTTTATAAAGGTTAGTCAATGAGTCCATCTGGAATCCATCTGGAAGACTGGGTATGCATAACATTACAAGGTATTTAATTGGACATTGCTGAGCATTAACTTTCAAACCAGTAAGATATAAACAATATGCTATTGTTTTGTTTAGGGACCACCTTAAAAGCTTTTTAATATTACACTGTTATTTTGCCTGAGCAATTTATTAAAGAATTTTGGAAGTTTTTGAGTTTGGGATATTCTAAATGATCATTTGGAAATATACTAATAGCCATATAATGTCTATGTTCTTGAAAGATGTAATATAGTTTACACCTTAAAACAATAATGTAATGACAACCAGAGATAGCTACTACCAAAATGAACTTTTAAGTAAAGTTTGTCATGAAATCGCAGGTATTATCAGTAACTGAATAACACCTGTAAGGCCTCTAGGGGTAAAACTTACTGCATATGTAACATCCCCGGACCCAGAACGCCCCCTGAATCATATACCAATGCAGACCTCAGTTCCCTCCGGAATCCCTTTACATTCTGGCTCCAACCACATGAAATGTCTTCTTAGGTCTCCTGCTTCCTGTCTTCCACTTAGCTTACTGAGATTGTTGGAGATTTGTAAGAATCTAGTCCTTTATATATCTCTTATTTGGTATCAACCTGGGATATAAATTCTCTTGTACAAGTTCCTTATGCTATGCTAAAGTCTTACGATCAGTGACTGTCTCAAGAACAACAATGGACACTTCAAAATAATTTTATAGCTTTATAAAACCACTTGATGTGTAAATGGCTAGAGATGATTTATGACATGACATGGGACTGTGCAAATGTAGACTTTTAATACTTCTATTATTGTAACTACTTCATTGGAATAGAGTTGTCCAATGCTTCTCCAAAAAAATAGAGGCAGAAAAGAATATAATCAAGGAAATGATGTTTATTTATTTATTCAATATTTATTGTATATCTACTATACTCTATGTCTTATGCTAAGTGTTAAAAATATAATGGGAGATAAATGGACATGGAAATGGCCTTTTCCCTCACAGTCTAAAATGACTGCTAAAGCTCTAGGCATCACAAATGCATTCTAGGCATTAGGATTTAGGGACAGAAAAAAAAGAATATGTCTCCTCCCTTTAAGGGAAGAATTGTCCACACTATCACTTCAATCTCATGAACAAAAACTTGGTCACATCTTCATACTGAGCTGCAAGGGAGCTGAGGAAAATAGATTTTTAGTTGTGTGGTCTGTGCCGAGCTCAAAATTAGTGTTCTTATTTCTAAAGAAGAAAGAGAAATGGATCTTGGAAGTTAACTAGGATACTCTAACACAGTAGTTTTCTTTCTTTTATATTCAATAGCGTATATCCTGACTTCAAGCATCAAAAATTCTCCATTTAGTTTGAATGACAATCAAGTGTGACAATATAAGAAACAGCTTTTCAAACTATAAAGTGCCACATAAGTATAAAATATTACATTGCAGATAAAAGTCTATTAGCCGTTAATTCAGGAAACTGGTACTTTCAACACCCTGAGTCTGAAAGGTGTCATAGGATAGGACCAAGGTCCATCCCATAGTATACTGACTTCTATTAAATTAACCATTATTTCAATGTCAGATTTATTTGTTTCTAATTTTTTAGAGTTATTTCTATTAACAGATTATTTTTCTTTTTAAAATATTTAAGTATCGTTCTTGTGTGAAAACATCTGTCCTCTGAATTTCTTTCTAGAATGTACTGCATACTCTCCTTATTTATCAAAATGATTGAGAAATAAATTCATCGGAGCTGAGTACATCTATTGAATACCCACTGTGTGCCAGGTTCTAGGTCCCAGACGATAGAACATACAATACATATTAAAAGAAAACAAACAAAACATACTTTCAAAGAACTCATATTCTAGTCAGGGAAGAGATAAAACAAAAAGCAAAGAAAATGTTTCCCTTTCTAGGTTTGCAATTTCTGCGTGTACTACAAAAACAAAGAAACAAGCAACCAAAAACCACTTAATGCCCCTTTATTTCTGTAATGATAAAACGAGAGATACAGTGATAGAGATAGAGAGGGATGACTGAAACATTTGCAGGGCTGAATTAACCAGTTAAATAGGAAGAAACTTTATGGTAAAGGCAGAAAAGCAATAGAGGAAAAGAAAAAAGTTAGTAAATGTTAATAAAAGGAATGTTTCCCCTACTCCCCAGCCCCAAGCAATGGTGATAGTGCAGAGTGTTTTTCCTGATGCTGTGGATTCGAGAGAATTCAGGGGCTCCCCAGGTGAAGTCTGAAACTGGTCCCCTACACCAAGGACAAGAAGAGACCAAAGAGTATGGCCGCTCCAGATTGGGAGGCGGCGTTTTCAAAAAGCAAGGGAATTTACAGAATGAGGCTTGCCTTGAGCAACCCTCAGATGAGTACATCTCTGCATACGCCCTCTGGATTCTTAAGTTTATGTAGAGAGAGGCCTTACCTGGGTTCAGTCCCGCATTCTGGATTCTTAAGTTTATGTAGAGAGTGGCCTTACCTGGGTTCAGTCCCGCATTCTGTCCGGGTCTCCACAACATCTCTCCCTCTCAAGACTGCATCCCTGAAAATGGCTGCAGCTGTGGGAACTACTGCAAAACAGGAAGGGGCAGGAGCCTTGGATTGCCAGCATGGGGAGCAGGTCAATCCGAGGTCACGTCTTCTCAATGACCTCCCCCAACAGGTGAGAAGGGCTGGAAACAGAACAGCTTGTTTTGCCCTGTGACATCTTAAAAAACTGAAAAGCTCATGGGCCAACTGAGCAGAGGAAGCGCCACCCCAGTGCAAAAGAAGAGGGCATCCCCTGAGGTATTGCTGAGCAGTAATGCCCAGTCAGTGCAATTTATCCATCCATCCATTCATTGTACTGCTGGGGCAAGAGGTAAACGAAACAGACATGGTCCCCACCCTCAGGTGGTGTCTAGTCTAGTAAGATGGTGGACATTAAATAGGAACAAAAAATAAATATCCATAAATTGCATATAGTACTCTGAAGGAAAAGTAAAGACTATGATGAGAAATTATGACATGGGGTCCTGTGTTAAACAGGGTGTGTGTAGGGGGGGCACACTGCGGGGGACGGGAAATGGGGGAGTTGTCAGTGGAAACTAAGAAAGAGACATCTGCACACAGACAACAAGGATGAATATATGTTAGCTGGAAACAGTAAGCTACTTCTGGGAAAGTTTTCAATGTTAGAGATTACTGGTGAGAAAATAGATCATGGAGACTGAAGTCACTCAGAAACTACTAGGAACCATGTGCAGATCACACATTTCAATTTTGAGACCTATTGTATTTTAGAACATTTCCCACAAGTTAAATGTAAAATACCCCTAACACTGGTGTGATGGAACTAGCTTGTAGAAGCTCACTAAGGCCTAGTCTAAGCGTCCCTTCCCCAATCTGCATTCAGTGATGTCAGAATGGTAGCTTGAAGCTGGCCACGTTCATAGGTTTTACATCATGGAAACTGGGCTACATGTCAGGCATGTTTTTCTCCTTCCAGAGAGCTGGTGGTGAAACATTTACCAGCACATCATTGGTCTTATGTCAACTAATGCCAGGATGGCTAGGCAAGAAACATCTGGAGAAAGGCAATAAAAGCAGCAACTGAATTAAGCCATTCTAATTAAAAATTTGGTAGAATATTTTGATATTTCTTAAATGGTTTAATATCATCATAGAGAAAGTATCAAGATTATTTTGGGAACAACAGAATAATCACACATTTAGTTTGCTGTATCTATATAATAAGTTGCTTAATAACAATGGTTCTAGAATTTACCCAAGTCTGATAACATCACTTTTGAAGAGAAAGTATTCTTTTGAAAACTGCAACACATTTCATTGATTCTTATTGATAGGGTAGGTAGAAATGAGCAGGGGAAGGAGAGACCTAGCCCTGGTAGCTGCTCCTACTTATGTAAGGCCCCTTGCAGCTGCTCACAATTGGGGCATAAACACCTTGCTTGCTCAGCAAGACATTGAGAACAAAATACAGTAACCTTGGATTATAAGTAATGTGGTTTGCGAGTGTTCCGCAAGATGAGCAAACATTTCTAATAGATTTTTAATGTGGTAAAAAAGCGATGTCTTGCAATACGAGTAGTTTGTTTTCGGAACGAATTAGGCTCGCAAACCAAAGTATTATTGTATATTGTTAGAAGAAGGAAAAATGCTGGAGTGAGAGAAACCACCCACTTATCAGAATATACATCCTGCTTCTCAGGACCATTTTTAATGAGCTTCTCAAGTAAATAATGGGAAATTAACAGGTTCATGCTTATGCCCTGAGAAACAACATTGAGAATCAGAGAGGAGGATGGGACACCTCAGTAGAGAGAGGGAATGATAATAGAGAGGCAGAGGGGGAGACAATTGTGCCCATAGAGATATAAACCCTCACACAGTGTAAGGAGAGGCTGCTTTCCTCTGTTGGGTCAGCCCGCTCCAGGTCTTGGAGTGTACTCGCTTTTACTAATAAACTTCTTGCTGTCCTGTGCTGCACAAACTCTGTCTCTTGTCTGAGTTCTTTCCTTCAAGAAGACAAGAGCCGAGGTACAAACACCATTCCTGGTAACAGTATTACTTTCTCTCTATTCAACTTTAATCATTCAAGACCTTTTTTCTGATTACTAATTATTGTACCAAGCTCAGCAAGGAAAATACTAAAGGAAAATAACAATCCTAGGACTCAGAGAGTTTCCAATGTTAATAAATGGCTCAACTATTATGAAATGTAAGATACAGGGAGATGAGCATAGATAAAAATGGTGGGTAAGGGAAGATGTCACTGAGAACTTGACTTGATCTGGGCTATCAGAGATGTGTGGAATTTCACTTTATTATTATAAAATCAATCTAATACATTGCTGGTGGGAATGTAAAATTGTGCAGTCAGTTGGGAAAAGATTATGGAAGTTTTTTACAAAACTAGATATATGCTTACTGTAAAATCCAGGAATTATACTCTTTGGCATTTATTCCAGAGAAATTAAAATTATGTTCACATAAAAACCTGTACACAGATGATCATAGAAGCTTTTGTCATATTAGCCCCAAACTGCAAACAAACAAACAAACAAACAAACAAACAAAAAGCAGTTTGTTTAGCCATTTGTTTTTCAATGGAGTGGTTGACTAAACAAACTGTGGTACATCTACACCTTGAGATACTACTTGTATAGATCTCATGGGAATTATGCTGAGTTAAAAAGCCAGTCTCAAAAGGTTGCATACTATATGATTCCATTTATATGGCATTCTTGAAATGACAAAAGAATAGAGGTGGATAACAAATTTGGAAGCTGGGAAAGAAAGGAGTTGTCTAAGGCTACAAAAGGATAGTATAAGGGATACTTACAATGGAATTGTTTTGTATCTTGACTCTGGTGGTGGTCATCTGAATCTATACATGTAATAAAATTGTATAGAAGTAAATGCATACACACATACAGACACATGCACAAAAATAAGTTCTTGTGAAATGTGAAATCTGAATAAGGTCCATGAATTGTATCAGTGTTCATTTCTTTTTTGTGACATTGTACTATAGGTTTTTCAAGGCTTTACCATTAGGGGAAAGTAAGTGAAGGGTATACAGGGACGCCTCTGTACTGTTTCTTCCAACTGCACATGAAACTATAACTATCTCAAAATAAAATGTTAATTCAAAATTATAACATAATAGTAGACAGGAAAGAAAATAACCTCCATAATGCTATCACACTATTGTAACAATAATGGACATTTCTTTTATTCTTGTGGGTCGTAGTTGGATAAAGAATAGGATAGAGTTTATTAGAATATCCCAAATCATGAATGATTCTAACAGGACCAAAAATTTCAGTCTTATTTCTTGTATGTAAATATGAAATATGAGAAGAAAATAGTACAGAATTGCACTGCTGTCTCAGTTTCCTCACTTATTCATTCCATTCCAACTTGATAAGCTTATCATTCTACCTACACCATCCTTTGCTCTCCTGGGAAGAATAACCTTGGGAGTCATAGCTATATCAGATTAACAGTTAGGGCAGAGCGCTATACAGAATGTGTCTTTCCCTACTCTTAATATTTAAGGATACAGTGACAATCAGTAACTTTATAGCAGAATGGATCCCAGGGCCTTCGTCTGCAATTGTATTGGAATGTGAAATTTCAGACCAAATGGCAGTGAAGTGTATTTTTTATCTGGTAAGGCAGAAACCCAAGCAGTAATCTGTATGTTTACTTGCAAATCATAATTGTAGGGTTTGGATCTGTATGTACAATACTCGCCCCCACCCATACACACACACCCACATCCAAAACATATCATGTTTTAAGTTTTTCTAATAAATCAATATAGAAAATTATGTAGAACTTACTGATGAAACTCAGCCATAAATTTGACATTTGAATGCCCTCTGGTGAACAGCCCCAGGTAACATTCAAAAGGCACAATTTAATTTTAGACCCAGAGTGAAAGGTTTATGACCATGTTATTCAAACAAACACATGTTGCCGTGAAATACCACCCTGACCAGGCCATCTGTTTATCTGGGTGATTTCATTTAATACACAGATCTGATGGATAAATCAGCTGCTTTTTGGCATATTGGGACTGCAGAGAAGGCCAAAGCCTGTAATTCAGCTTCCGCTCATCGCTGGTCAAGCAAGAAGCCCTAATGAGAGTGGAGTGACAAATGGCTGATTTAAAACAGCAGGTACTGGTCTCTGTTTCTTAAATCTCTCTTTCTAGAAGATCCTTCAAATTACATTAGATATACAATTATACGCAAGTCTCTGATGCTTACATGACCCAATCAGGTATTATCTTGGGAAAGTTAATTACATTGTTTATCCTTTCGGCTATGTTGTTATGTTGCTCAATAAAAATCCCTCGTGCTATGTTTAGTAAATATATGTTTTAACACTAAAAATCTGGAGAGCAAAACAAATTCAGATATTCAAAACAAATACAGAAAACCACTGTACTTCTTAGTGTAGGATAGTGGCAGGAATACGAATTTGAGTCAAACAGATACATGTTCAAATATCTGCTCTTTCTCCACCAGCTGTAACTTGGGCAAGTTACTTCACTTCTCTGAACTTCATCTCTCTGAGTCTGTTTCCTCATTTTTAAAATGGGGTAAAGGAAAAGTACCATTCAAAGGTTTGTGAGAATTGACCCAATAACTGGCATACAGGTGCTGGATAAATACCCACTCAAATCTTTTGTTAAGATTTTCTTGTGTAACAGATTTCCTTGGGTTGTTGTGAGAATTCACCCAATAATTGGCACAAAATAGTTGCTCATTAAATGCTAGTTCTAGTCCTTTATAATCGAGATTTTCTTGGGTAACAAGATGGAATCATTGAATAGGAATTACTATCAGTTCAAGACAGCGTGTGGTAGTGGTTAAGAGTGCAAATCCTGAAGCCAGACTGCCAAGCTATGAATACCAGCTCCAGCACTGTCTACTTACAGACACTTGGACAAGTTATTCCATCTCTCCATCAGTGTCCTCATCTGTAAAGTGTGGATAATAATAGTACATCTAAGGATTAAATGAGTTAATATAAAGGACTTGGAACAATACCTGCCACATAGCAAGTGCTAGATAAGGGTTAGCTATCAGTATCATTATTACCAGGAGTTGTTTGAAAACTTACATTTCATAGAGTGTATATTACTTCCAAAGACCTTTGTTTTCCTACCAGTCATTTAATAAAACTATGTATTTTTCCATTGTTTTACATTAAAAATACCTGGGTCAATCTGTTTTTCTGACTTCTTGCCTCATCCAGGCCTCCAGGGTGAAAATATCCTTCAAATGAGGGAATCAATGGCCTTTCTGAGTCTCTCTCAGAAGGGGGAGCCAGCTTCAAGGTTTTTTTGAGTATCTGAAAAAAAGATGTTTATTTTTTCTTTGTTTGTTTTCTGGTAAATCTACCCCCAGGCTTGACATTCTCTAGAGTTCCTTCATTAGAATTCTGTGAGGAAATCCTTTTCCACTCTTGGAGATGATTAGGGAGAAAGAAACAAGTTTATCTAAATCTCCATGGGAAAGAAATGAATGATAAAAATGGAACTAAGTCACCCTTACCCCCCTTCTTTTCCAATGATGAGTTCATTAATATATTTCAAGGCCATTCTATCACAATAGCTTAAGAAAACTTCCATATTGTTTTCTATTTTAATGAAACAGCATATTTAATTATATTAAATAAAAAATTCTACAACACAGAATAGTAATTAATGGTCTCCTTTGCATAGAGAAATGTGGCACTGCTGTTCTCCATCAGCAGGACAAGTATTCGGAGTGAATGTACATTGGGGTAAAGGACTTGCACTTTTCTTGAATACTGTTATGCTCTGTTTCTCTTTTTACTAAGGTAATATATTTTCAAGATGGCTGCCTCAGGCCAGGAACATGGGTTTTCTCCATAGCCAAGGCACAAAGCACAGCTTCCAGTCCACACCATCAAACTCCTGAGTTGGTGGTGACAGCTCTGTGCTTTATGGACTAGCCACAGACTCAAAGATAGCATAAGCCAAAGGACGTGGGGGATGTGGGGGAAATGATATGTTCATCTCATTCAGTTTGGCTATCTTCTAAGGGACCAAGACAGGGAGCTATCTTTAAAAGAACATCCTGAAACTCTTTTCTTTCCTCCCTAAGAAAAATTCCTGCACTCTCATCCTATTTCAGATCCTGAGTCATATCACAATATCCATGAGGCACTGAACCCTCCTGGAACTCATGGAAGACAGTTCACAAGTCAAAGAAAGAGTTCTTAGTCATAAAGCTGACCTGATACAGAAGGGGGTGCTTTCTCACCCAGTGTGGCTCTAGAGGCTGTGAGAAGCCCCCTGAAGTTCCCCCTCCTTATCTACTCCCTTATAAGAATTGATTCTTCTGACATTCGCTGCCAATGATTTGTAATTTGAGATAAATTGTTCCTATCTTTAGTTGACCTTTGAAAAAAATAAAACTACCACTGAAAAATGAGAAAATATATCTAATTTTTTATTGCTTATCAAATATATAGATTATTTTAAAAGCTTAGCAGGGAAAATACTAAGTATCCTTTGGGAATAAGATTGGAGATGGCTGCTAGCCTATTAGTTCCTAGGTGGCCAAGTAATTCTTCATAAAGTTCTAATAAAAGGAGGAGTATTAGAGGGAAGAAACCACTGCTGTACATTTCGGTTGGAATGGCCTGACCTGGGTGGAGAGGGAGTCCCAGGGAAGACCCCGCTGATCATCTCTGGTTTCCTTAAGGCAGTCAGCAAGGAGTACAAAGACCATAAGAACCAGATGTGCTTGGATAGCTCAACTTCATGCATTTTTTCCTCAAAAGAACCATTTTTCTAAATATAGCTAAATATGATCTAATTTTCATATTGAAAAGACTTTTCCAAGACAAATTGGGAAAAAGTGTCCTGTCTCACATGTGCTGGTTTGAGGCTAGGAAAATACAGCCTTTATAATAAGGAATGCATAAGTCAGAGCTGGGCAACTTGGGCTGAGGGAAGAAAATGCTGCTGAGAGCTACCAAGCCAAGACAAGTGCTGGGGTTTTTGGGGTGGAGAGATGACTCACTAGAGACTAGAACCCAAGAAAGAAAGGTAAGGAGTTCAAAAAGTGGGCCTGCAAGGCCTTCCAACTAGAGCAGGTCCCCTGGAACAGGGAGGAAGGTAATATCCGGACGCAGGGCTTTCCACTACCGCTGAGCTGTGGTTCAGAAAACCCAAACCATATGTGGGGCCAGCCCAGGAAGGCGTCTGAGGTTTGCTTTCCTCCTAACTTGCATGCCTGGCTCCTGCATCCAGCTATCTATTCTCTTCTTCCTCACACAAAACACTTGAGAGCAATTTATCTAGGAAGTTACTCAAACAAAGTTTGTTTTACAGAAAACAAAAGTCTTAAATAGTCAGAAGACATCCATTGTTCTAAGGAGTTCAAAATTACTTTCAATCTTCCTACATATATATATATATACACTCTTTTAGTGGAAGTCTCCACAGTTTTGTACTGGGGGGCAGGAGAGGTGGTGCCAGCAGAGTGAGTGTAATCTGTACACTTTTTGGGAACTCTAACAAGAGTCATCATGACACAATGGTCAAAGTTAGCTGCTCAGCTTTAAGTTCCAGTGTTTTTGCTGCATGGGACTCATCTCAATAAACACAGTTTTATACCAGCATGATTGTCATGTTCAACCCCTTAATTGTTCCTCTTGAACATGAGAAATTATGAGTTACACAAGTAACTTAAGAAGCCAAAAGGGTGTAATTTCTCCAACAGTGAAACAGGAAAACTAATTGATAGATGCACATTACTCTTCTACTTGAATGTCTGTCCGTGGATGGCATGTTGAGGTCATCCATGCTTCAACAGCTCCAGATGCTAAAGACGTTTACATTGAACTCAAGTCTAACTACCAATGTTTTTAATTATATTATTGTGACTATAAAAGTAATACATGTTTATTATAGAAAATCTGAGAAAACAGAACCTAAATATAAAATAAAAATCAATTCTAACCCAATAAACAAGTATCGTTAACTTTTTAATGTTTTTATCTTAGCCTTATTTATATTACACACATATACAAACACATATAAACACCAACCACATCACTTGTAACATAGCTGAGACCACAGAATATAGTATTATGAATCTTACTGTTTTCACTTAATAAGATATCATTAATATTTTCCTGTAATTTAAAATGTTCTATGAAACATTATAATGAATGCATAGTTAGTATAAATACATCATTATATATTAACTTTTCTCTATTAATGAGTTTTCATATTTTTCAAATATTTGTTCTTCTAAATAATAATTTAATAAACATCTTACTACATGAATCTTTGATTGTTTTACTCTATAGGGTAGATTGCTGAATGGGAAAGTATTAGCTCAGAGAGTATGAGCTTTATTTTTAGAACATTTATATTCCTAGAAGCAGTGTATGAGAATATTTTATTATCCTGTTTTCAAAACTGAATGTTATAATTTAAAAGTTCTTTATTACTATAAGGAGTAAACTATGGCCTTTTCATTATTTCAAACCTCATCCTTTTCAAGAGATTTCATTTCTTTAGGAGAAAAGAGGTGTGATTACATGTATGGCTTATTTTCTTCATATCTATAGCAGGTCTATCCACAAAGCCTTCCTTAACTATCATAAATGGAACCATTTGGTAGTGACTATCATATTCTCAGTGTAGTGTTTTGAGAGAAACTCACCGGTCTCTTAGGATGTTCCTTGCACAATCAGCTTGTCAGAGTACTGGCTGCAGAAAGGAGAGGAAACCGGGGCAGTTCTCAAAGCTGGAGTGGTACCATGAGGAGGGCAGGCCCTGTCAGAGCTGCTGTAACTGGAGGACTTCACACACTGGGAAAGGAGGTGCCAGAAGATACAAGAGTCTTTGAGGATCTGAAGGCATTGAGACAAACACTGTTTAATAGTCTTACTCAGAACATTATTACTGAGAGGAAAGCCTAGAGTGGATGCTGGAATGGGCAGAAATCATTAAACACTCTTAAAGCAGTGGGTGTCAAGTTGAGACGCTTGCTAGAAATGAAGTAGGTCAGACTTACCCATTTGGTGAGCAGCTTCCTGTCAGGCACCAGACAGTGGAAAGGTGTCCATCTAGGAAAGCACAGCATGCCATCCGGAGTAAAAGGTGGCAGCTGTTGCTCAAGATGACAGCATTTGGCTTTAAAGAGTTTCTGAGTGAACTAATAGGCACCCCTAATAGGCACCCCTGACCTTGACAGGTCATGGAGAGCTAAATGCATTGTCTGCCCAAATGTGAGGCTATATCAAGGTGTCACAACATGCAGAAGCCGACCCTGGTTCAGGGAAAGACTAGCAAGGTAAGGGGAACCCTGGACAATCTGAGGATTTAGACAAGCCTGGTCAGATCTTTGCATCCAGACATACAAACAGGAAACCAGTTACTAAAGCTGATGTGCAAGGTGCGGGCTGGATGAGGAGATCCTGGAGGCCTATGACACCGACTCCATACATCCTTCTGGCAAGGCCTGGGCTTGAGCCCAGATCTTGCCTCCTCATGGGGTTGAAAGGTCTCAGCGATAGGGACTGGCAAACTGAGGTGGCAAGGAGCCAGGGACATCATCAGAGACAAGAAGCAGAGAGCTCGAGAGGACACCCAAAATAAAACTCCAAATACTGCACTTCATCCTCACTATTTAAGTTCATGAACAACTGGAAACTTCAAATGATAAATTGCAAGAGATTTATGGGTGAGGGGAAAAGAAATGGATTAGAAAAGGCCCAGTGGGGAATGAACAAAAACTGTAACTGTTAAGTAGCCTAAATGGAATGAAGCATATTTTGATACCCGCAAGGGGGTGGGGGCTAAAAAGCAGAAGGATTTGTAGGGAGAGTTTTTTTGTGTGTCTTTTTTTAAGCCAGCCTGTAGGGCATGAGATTAATGATGACTTTAAAATGGCTAAGATATTGAACTGATTTTCTTAATCTGCCTTTAATAAGAGAAATGGAACTAAGCAGCCGTTTCAATTAGGTGGTAATGTAGAGTTTGCAAAAATGTCCAGAGCTGGTAAGAAAAACCTGGAGACTATAAATATGCAGCGCAGCAGGTCTTGTTGAGATTCATCCTTGAAGTGATGCCTGCAAATAATCCACACTGTGCAGGGAAAGGGGTAGGCAGAGTGGGGTGGGGGCAGGAGGAGTGGAGAAAGGATGGAGGGAAGGCAGCCAGCTATTTAACCCCTAGAAGAGTGCCATGGTGCCTGCTGGAGGAGATAGGTATTATATCAGAGATACATGAGATATCCTCATGACAGTCCTAGGAAGCAGGCACTAACGTGTATTAGCACTCCAGGAAATACCCAATAGAGAAAAGCAGTTAGGAACAAGTGTAAGCAGTTTTAGGTGGTGGTCAACATCATCACGTTTTTCCTCGTGTCTCCAGCATGTTCAAGATCATTTTCCACAGGCATATTTGGAAAGAGCTACCTTAGTTTTGAAGAACATGTTATATTTTGTTAAATCCAGCAACTGTTTGCCAAATATCTATTACATGCCTCATTTGTGTTGGGAGAGAATGGACAAGGCAAAAGTATATCCAGTCTCTGCCTTTGTGCAGTTATGAACTCATGGAGTCACCAAAAACCAAATGAGAAAATAGTGCAAAATGGTGTAAGCTAAATACCCAGTATGTGAGGTAGAGGAACTAAGGGCCAGGCTAGAGAACAGAGGTGCTCACGTGAACTTTTGACATTAGGAAGACATCAAGAAGGGCACACTTGAAATGGGCCTTAAGGATGGGAAAGATCTAGGCAAAACAGAGTGTGGGCTTTCCTCGCAGGGGTTAGAATACTGGGTAGTGTGTGTTGGGTGAATAGTAAACCAGCTGACATGGAAATACAGAGCTCCTGTTGGGAAATGGGAGGGGATAAAGTAGACAGAACACCAAGCAGCAAAAGGTTAGGGTACGAGACAAAAAGGGAACAGAACATGATCTGGTCAGCAGGGAGTCATTTGGTGTTCCTGAGTAAGAGAATGACATGAGAACAGGATTGAGAAAGAGGGTCAGCTCTGGAGAAAGCAGAAAGGAATAGAGCATGAAGAGATGGTTAGGAGGGTATGCCTTCATTGTAAACATTACTTTTCCTGTCATCACACTGATCCAGTGACCACAGCCTCTCAGCTACATGCTCGAACTGGCCTCTAAACTAGGCTCCCTGCTGCTCTCCTTGCACTTATTTGGTCTATTTCAACAGGGCAGCCAGAGTGACTCTGTTAAAGTATAAACAGATTATATCACTCCTCTGTGGAGACCCCTCCAATAGCTACTAACCCATGCAAGGAGAAGCCCAAGTCCTCACAATGCCTGATTCAGCGCCCACCCTCCATTCCTTTTTAGACCTCATGTTCTGCTTCTTTTTCCCCTCTCTCACTCATGACACTCCTCAAAGGTGGTGCTCAGAGAGCTGCCATAGGACCTTTACACTTGTCACTCCCTCTGCCTGGCTGGTTCTTTCCCCAGATTCATGGCCGCTACCCCTTCACACCTTGACTTAAATATCACCATCTCAGTGAGGCCTTCCTTAGCCACCTTTCCTAAAATCATAAAAACCCTATGCTCCCAACACTTTCTAATTCCCTTTCTTACCTTGTTTTTTTATTGTTATACTTATCACTTTCTAACATACACATTTTAAAAAATTAAATTGTTGACTGTCTCTCTCTCCCTCTACCCCTATGAGGCAGAGATTTTTGTTTTGTTCATTGTCGTATTCTTATCACATAGAGCAGAACTTGACACTCAACCATATGTGATGGATGGATGGATGGATGGATGGATGGATGGATGGATGGATGGATGGATGGATAGATGGCTATCACAGAAAGCTGAGAAGGGTTGAGAGTATAAAGTGGATGAGAGCTGTAAGGATGGAGGAGAAGGGGTAACTATGGAGAGATTGTATAAAATGCCTGAGCCTTTGAATTACTGAAGGAATAATTAAGGAAATGCATGTCCTTTCAGCAGAAGCCCTGCTATTATTACTCAGTGTCTGCAACATGGGCTGTTAAGGTCAGAGTTTTATGAAGGAGAACCATCTTTAAAGCATGATAAATATCTGAATGAGACCCATTAAGTGACCTGTTACACAAATTAATCTCAAGTTTTTCTTTCCAGGACATTCCTAAAGAGGTTTTGAAACATGCACTTTTCCCCTTTTATCATTGATTTTGCTTGATATTAATGCAAAAGCAAAATCCATTTTAATACTGGTCAAAATTCTAAAATCAGTATTAGTATGTTCTATTCACTTTGAGAGTTCATTTTTAAAATAGCATTTTGAGGTTTCTCATGACAAACATCTTAATCTATTGTTTTACAATTAGAATTCTCAAAGAACCTCACAATATGTGTAAATTGAAAATAAGCAAAAAGAAACGAGTGATATTAAGGAAAGAAACATAAATGTGAGTCAAAAACAATGAGGATAAAAAACAAGAAAGGGGTGGAGTCAAGGTTTTTTCTAAAGTGCTGCTATAAATAAATACTTGTCAGACTAGAGTTGAGGTTTGATCAATGCAAGAACAAGCAAATGGGGGTGGGGTGGGGTGGGGGATGGTGTGGGGCTGCTCACGCTCTGAGATGGATAAGGGAGGAGCTGAGGGAGGCTTAGCATAAAGTGCTTAACATCCTCTCAGCATCCACCTGGCAATATGTGGTCCAGATGGCCTAAGGACACTGAAGGTACATGTGGACAGTACTGAGAAGCTTAGAGGACCTGAGCAATTCAGAGAGGGGGAGGGATGGAAGGGCTGATATGATTGAGTTTTTTTACATGTGTAAAGCAGTCCATACACACAGGTGTGCAAGAAATAGCACATCTCTTTATTTTCTCCCTTCTTCTAAGCCAAGCTTCCTCCCAACAGGCAAGTTGGAAATTCAAAGCTATTCTTGCAACATTCTTTTCTATTTCAAGGTTGTTTCAAAGTCCCGGAGTTCTATACAGTGCCAAGGTGGTGGTGGCAGTGGTGATTGAAAATTACTGCTTAGACTCCGCTGTGCCAGCCCATGTGTCTCTTGAGGTCCACCATTGTGCTGCTTCTTTGCCAGGACTGACACAGGACAGCCCTGCCTCCCCTATTTACTGAGTAACGATTACCTGAGTGTCTGCTGCACATACAGGGAAATACCAGAAACAATAAGCATATCTATTTCTTGTGGGACCTAACATTCTAGAGCATCTATTTGAGTTTGAGAGAAATTGCCTTTTCTTCAAACTCTATTCTCAGAGCAATGGTTTTAGGCTTCTAGGGAAAAACGCAAAAAAGAATGGAATTGAACTCCCCTAAGATGAGGAAACAGGAAAGGTCACTGCCCCTTGAATGGGTAAAATACAGGAAAAAAACCATAAGTTTATAACTTAAACATTATCTTGCCATTAATAGAGACTTCCTAGCCTATAAATATATCAATAGCAGCCAATCTGAATAAAAGTAACCAGCTTCCTTCCTGGCGTGGGCAGTGGAAACACACTTCCCACATCCCCTTTCAAGGAAGAAGTTCTTATCCAAATTCTCCATCTCCAGAGCTCACATCCAGTGACTGAGGGAGGGAGGGATGGAAACCGGGCCATATCAGCCAAACGTGGGAAAACTATGATGGGCCCTGTGGGGTGGGTCAAGGCTTTGCAGAGCTGCGTCAAGTTTTCCTATCTCTCTGCCCAAACTTGCTTCCTCTCCTCCCTCCTACAGGTGTTCATCTCTGAAAAGTACCCCACTCACCAAAATCATCTCAGCATTTCCTTCCAGAGAACTCAACCTGCAAGTTTGTGTAGGAGTGGTCCTCAAAAGCAGTCACTACAATGGGATTTGGGAGACAAATCACTAGCCACTTGGCAGGCAATGAGGACCCAACTGGTGATGGATGGAACATGGCAACCCCTGGCTCAACGTGACAGTGCATTTGGGTGATTAAATGGAAAGATATATCCATGGAAAGGAATGCACTAGGAGGTGAGGTCCATCAGGTGTTGAGAACTAAGGGAGAAAAATAGTAACTATAGGAACAATGGGATTGGATGAGTATTGCCAAGAGCTACTAATAAAGATAATGAGAAGATGCAGGAATGAACAGCCGACCCAAAAGCCAAATTGGAAAGCCAGAGAATCTCCGTGGTATTTTATAAAGAGGCTCTCATACCCTGCAGCTGACCCCCAAGCCCAGGAGTAATTCTAGTGCTCATGTCCAGAGATGGTTAAATTTCCAAGCAGACCTGTATCCCAGTGTGGTTGGGGAAAATGGGACATTGATCCCTGGGATAAAAACATCTAGGAAGATGCCGCCTGAAAGTTTCAAACCCCCAGAATCCTCGGGTGACCACGTGTCCTGGTTTCTGCTGATCGAGGGGTTTCCTAGGATGAGGAGACTTTCTGTCCTGGGCAAATCGGGGCTGCTGTTTGCCCTATATAACTCCTGTGACTCCTCTGAGCCTGCAGAAGTGGCCTATCCCTTGCTATTTGGAGTTGGCACTTCCCTCGTGTTTGAAATTAATGCAGTTTCCCCCTTCCAGGCAGCATGTGTCCCACTCAAGATCTATCCCAAGCTCTCCTCCTGGTTATGAGGCTGCTAAGTAGTATTAAGTCACAGCATAAGCACCGCGGGACATGCTGGGCCTGATAAGGGAGAAAAGGGACTCTACCCTCAAGGAGCTGCAAGGCTCAGCCAACATATCGGAGCAGGTTCCAGGGCAGTACCAGGGCGACTGGTTCTTGACCAAGAGAACTGGAACATAAGATTGGATAAGAGCGAGTTTACTGAATGGGGAGCACTTTCCAGAGATGCAGGACTTATACCTTGGCAAAAACCCCAGGAGATGGTGTAGCATTGCTACTAGGATGGTTCCTAGAAGCATGGAAAAAGCAATGGCCCATACTAAACAAATTTGGAATGCCAGAATTTCCTTGGCAGATTGAGGAAGGAAGAATTAAAAGGTTCAAGGATGTGGGCATGCCAGAGTGGCTGTATTACAAATTTGTGAGGCCTGAAAAGCAACCAAAGGATTATGTTCCACAGAAAAGTCTAAAGGACATACCAACAACCAAGATAATCAGGAATAGGCATCAGGAATATACTGGTGAGGGGTCTCTAGCATCACTAAATTGTTTAGTAATGATGAAAGTACAATAAATGGTGATAGACTAGGACCCCAAATGATAGGACTCCAAAATAACAGAGGCCAAGTGTGTGATACCTGAAGCCAGCCAGGTGCATACAATTTTCCTAATGAACAAAAAGGGGAGAGTAGCAACCAACCAAGGGGGGCTGACGTGCAGGGTTCTGGAGGTTACAGGGGCGGTTCAGACCAGAAGAAACTCTAGGGGTGGGATCCAGAGCTGTGGCTTAGCAAGCTCTCCAGGTGATTCTGATGTAAGCGAAAGTCTGAAAACCACTGAGTTAACAGAACACAGGTATAAAAGGGCTGCCTTTGGAAAGCAGTACCATGCCAGGAAACCCAGCAAGTACCAGCAATCACAGCAGGGGACACCTGTGCTAGACTGTTCTTTGCATTTTAGAAAAAGCTTTGCTTTCTCTTTCGCCAACAAGAGAACAAGAGAGTTTTCAGGGAAGTCACAGGTTCTTCAAGTCCTTGGCCCTACACATTTCTACTTAGGAAATCTCAAATTGGGGGTATTAGCAATTGTGAGTTCTGAGTGATGAATAGCTCCACCCCTTGCTAAACTGAGCAAGGTAACATGCTGCCCATTTCTGCCCAGCAAAACCGCTTATTTTTTTGCTTTGATTTGAGCTGACAAATATAGGTCATAAGCATCAGTCCCACCTTGTAACCTTGGGCTTTATTACCAGTATGAAGGGGAGAGTTTGGAAAAGGTAGGGCAAGCCCCAGGAGATTGTGTATGAGAGGCAGGATTATACTTAAACACAGTTCATGAACTAATACCAATTTGGAAACATATTAGACCGGAATTTCAAAGGGTTAAATTCTGAGATATGAAGTACTTATTTTGTGGATGATTCGCCATCTCATTTCTCTAGAGCCTTCTTGCAGCAATTTCAGAGGCTGGAGAAGTACATTTTCTTTCCCTTACATTGTTTTTTTGCTGAAAGCATACATCTAAAGTTGAGTCTTTTCCTGGAACCTCTGGGGAGAAAAAACTTACAGGGAAAATATCTTATCACAAGAGTTCATATCTAACCACTGAGACAGCTTCCACACTTTTTTTTTGACTCCCTCCCACCTTTGAACTCACAGAAACCGTGTATATGTGTGGAATATGTTTGCTCTTTTGTTTACCTGGCCATGTCTTATCTATTGAGCGCTCAGTTAAAATATATTTTCGAGGAAGTCTTCTGGATGAATTAGAATATATTCCCTTTGGTTTTTGTTTGTTTGTTTTTATGAATTTGATTATATCGCAATCAAACACATCTCTTTAGTGAGACTTGGACTTTATTCCAAGACTTTTTTGACTTTCTCGGAAGTGTGCATGTTGTGTGTCCTTTGTTGCCTTGTGGAAATGTGGCCAGGATTCCAGAGCAACGAAGGCTGAGAAAGAGCCCAAGGCTATTTGGGAGTCTAATAATACAATGCAGAAGGGCAGGTATTGTCACTTATGCTGGTTGGTTGTAAGAAAGGAGAAGACCAATGATAGCCTTGAAGATGGTAGCTATCTTTCCTGATCACTATACGTCATATGTGCACTGTTAAGAGATGGTTTATATCAGTGATATGCTAGAGTAGGCTGGCACAACTTGCCGTGCCAATTGTGCATGTCCCTTCCCAATTTCAGGTTCAGTGGTGTCCTGTCAAGAGCTTAAAATTGGCCATGATAGGAGTGTTTATATCAGGGAAGTCAGCAAATGTTGCAAACCAAGGTTTCTTTTTTAATCCAGCAAGCAGATTTATCGGCACTCTACTGAATTCTTTTTTTATTCCATATCTACCTCTAGTAGGCTCATGCTTCTAATTCTTGAACACACAGAGTATATTTATAGTACCATTTTAATGTATTTGTCCACTAATTTTATCCTCTAGGTCAGAGGTTGGCTAACTGAAGGTCATATCCAGCATGCAGCCTGTTTTTACATGGCCCATGAGTGAAGAATGATTTTCTATTCTTACAGGGTTGTAGAAAACAAACATGATTAGCCATCAGGGAAATTCAAATAAAAAACATAATGAGATAGCATTTCACTCTTACTAGGATAGCTATAATAATAATAATAATAATAATAGTAATAATAAAACAGATAATAACAAGTGTTGTTGAAGATATGGAAAAATTGGAACCCTCATACATTGTTGGTGGGAATGTAAATTGATTCAACAGCTTTGGAAAACAGTTTGGCAGTTCCTTAAAACGTTAAGTCAGAGTTTCCATATGATCTGGCTATTCCATTCCTACATATACATGCAAGAGAAATAAACACATATGTTTACACAAAGACTTGTACATGAATGTTCATAATAGCATTATTCATAATAACTCATAATTATTTCCAAAAGTAGAAACAACCCAAAAGCCCATGAACTGATAAATGGGTAAAATGTGATATATATCCATACAATGGAATGTTATTTGGCAATAAAAAGAAATGAATGATAAATGCTACAGCATGGGTGAGCCTTTAAAACATATGCTAAGGCAAAGAAGCCAGACACAAAGGACCACATATTGTACGATTCCACTTATATAAAATATCCAGAATAGGCAAATCCACGGAGACAGAAAATAGACTGGTGGTTGCCAGGGGCTGGGGGAGGGGCAGAGAAGGGAAGATACTTTAAAAGGGTGAACTTTATGATATTTCAGTAATTTCTTTTTAACTGGTTCCCATACTTTGGGATCTCACAGGTAAGTAAAGCATTCATCCCTAAAACAAAATTGAGTGATCCATCATAGATGCCATTTTTTTTTTTGTAAATAATCCTTTTTAAAAAGTTATCATCTAGCACCAAAATCATTTCATAAAAGGACATTTTAATATCTAAAGATTAATCAAAAATAAAGAAAATTTCTTTAAGTGGAATAAATGTAGCTAAATTAAAAAGAGGATTAAGTAATTTCCCCAAGCAATTACAATAATATCTAACTTGTCACATATTTTAAAAAACATTTTCAATACTGCTTATGTATAAAAGTACTTTTGTTACTACTTTAAAAATATTTTCTAAAGGGACTGCCATATAAAAACTTACTATTTCTATAAAAGATGTTCTTTAAAATTTGAATTTCACAGTTGTGTAATTAGGTTATTAATTTTTATATGTAGTTTAATCATAATTGATTCATTGATAATAAAGTAGATGAAAAATTTAGTTGATAAAACCTTTAATCAAAACATGTCAAGAACCATTAAGTGCAAAACTGCAAAAATAAAAGAGAATTTTGGTAACTTAAAGAATATCTAAAAACATCCACATTAACATTTATTATTTATAATACAATCTCAAAATGAAAGGTAATCTTCATATTTCTATATTTGCCACATTTGAGCTAGAATCCTGTTCCTTAGTCTACTACATTGTTATGCAGCCTAAAATACAACTTGGGAATTTTCTGACAAGCAATAATACATACTACTGATTTCTTCTTATATATCAAAATAGACTAGTTCAAATGACTAGACTTGACTAGAAAATGACTAATTTTCACTAAAAAAAGGAAGAACACGTTAGTAAAACATTTTTTTTTAAACAACAGGTGGACTAATATTCTGAACTGCCCTACACAAAAACACATTTCTACTTGAAGATTCTCCAGATTATTTACTACGCATTATAGAATGTAGGACGCTTGTAAAATACTTTTCACTGTTTGTTAGTCAAGACTCACAACGACCCAGGGCTGTCAAATAGCAGAATTAAACTTGGTTTTTACAGGGAGAGCCAAGGCACATGGTGAGATCTGGTCAGGGCCAGGGTGAGACCTCATTAGCTTCTGACGTCGTGTGCCCAGAGCCAGGTGCCTCCTTACAGAAGACATTAATTTATTAAATGATGGAAGTAAAAATATGTGGGATTTGGTGTGGAAAATTTAGTTTTGGCTCTGTAAGTAAAATAAAAGTTCAGAATGTGGATAAGGCAGAGAGGACATTTTCAGTGTGAAAGGATTAATGGGAAGAAAGTTAAAACCAGAGTAAAGATTCTATTCAGACAGAGATCATTTTTCAGAAATAAAAATAGCAAAACAGAATAGAAAAAATATATAATAGCTATAGAATTTCAAATTTCTAAGCCAATGCGAAACCTCTCTTGAAGACAATCATTAAATACCTTATTTTTCCCTCCATAAAGCCCCTGTGAGGTAGAGAATACTAACTTACAGGAAGTAAAGAAGAGGTTAAAGCCACATGGAGAGTGAACAGGCTGGAGCAGATGTTACAACTTAAAGCACTGGCTTAGAAATAGAAACAGAAGGTAGAGGATAAACAGGAACTTTTCTGGATGGACCAGTGGGATAATCCAGGGATCCAGTAGCAACACCACCTACTTAACATTTTTTACAAAGGACTTGGAATTTCAAGTACACAATGAAACCTAAGACAACAAATGCGCTTCTGAGTGTTGAAACGCTCAGTTGACGGGAATACATGCAATCATTTCTTATAAAGCAACATGAAAAAGCAGAGGCATACATGAGCCAGTGTGGGGGAGTGCAAACGAATGCATTTAGGACAAAACACTGCTGTCTGTAGTTAAAATATGATGCATACTGAGCCATCAGCATGACTTGAGAGAGGAAGTTAATTTAGCTGTGTTAGGGTAGATTTTAAAAAATGAATAAAAACTAAAAACTGGTCATTATTGGAAAGAGTATTGAAAAACAAAACAGGGGCACCCATTAACTTGGAAAATCACGTGCTTCATAGATCCACTGTGAGCTATTAAGGGATATTGAGAATGTTTGGAGTCTATTCCTGACCTCTAGAGGGGACATGTGAAACATGTCCTCATGGCCATCAGACTTATTTGTAGCAGGACAGGCCACAGTTCTAAGCCAGTGGAGCAAATCGGATGACCTGGATTCCCAGGGAGGCTTTCCCTCAAGATCTCCTCTGACTTTCACACTTATATCCCAGGCTATGATACTAAATACACCCCATGTAGGCTATAGGGGACCTGATCATAAAAAATATTAACGGTAGTACTGGAGAATACCCCAAAAGGCAACTGTTTGGTCTCCCACTTCTAGATGGCGTGAAAGATTGAAATATCTCTGAAAGCTCGTTTCTGTTGACTGGAAATTGGTTGGGAGGGCAGTTATAACCTAATAATAATTTTAAGTCCAAGAGTATATCTCCTTGGGTCCAACTGACATGACTTCCATGTGAATCGCATAAACAACAGAGCCAGAGAATGGGGGCACTTAGAGGATAGCGCCCTCATTTTTCACTCATGGACATGTTGCTCTTCTCCATAAATATTTGCAACATCCGTTCCCCTGAAGCGCAGGCATTTATCCCTATACCTCACAGACTATAACTAGTACCTTTTGGTGTAGGGAGCTACATAATTTGATACACAGCCCCAGAACACTGATTTGAATATTCTGGGTAATGAACTAGAAGAAGGGATTTATTCTCAGCTAATGGAATAGAGAATCCTTTTGTCATTGGTGGTTTTCTTCCCCCTGAGACACAGGAGGGACTTCCACACCATGGTCTCCACTGACAATATATGATAAAAGGGTGTTTAGAATCATCTGAATGTTTGACAATTCTCTCCACAATCAAACCACAGCTTGAGAAGAGAACAACTAACCTAATAATGGAAATGGAGTAGAAATAAACCTACTATTTTACATAGTTCAGCTGTCAAGGTAAATAGGGCTTGCATGTTCTTATCTCTAAGCATTTTTTAGAGATGTTAAAGCAAATATAATCAAATGGGCTTGAAATAGTGAGATGTTTGCAGATGTAAGGGTCCGCTTGTACATGTGAACTGAAAAACATTTTTCAGCTGTCAATTTTAAATGGCCTTCTTTTCTCTCTCTCTCTCTCTCTCTCACACACACACACCACACACACCACACACACACACACACACACACACACACACACACACACACACACACACTAAGAAGGAAATGGCTGTCATTAGGAGGAAATGCCAGGGAGACTCTATTCAGCAGCTGGTTGACTTCTGAGCAGTGAACACATCTCCCTCACCCTAGTATGAGGAGGAATCCTTAATAAATTGTTACACTGCACACATTTGAATTATTTCGTATATGTTAATTAGTCTTAACATACACACTGGGAATGGTTAGTTAACATTGGAAGTAACCTAGTTGGGAACACACTCTCCCAAGGTTGTTATTTAGCATTTTAAACTCTAGTCCGGTCAGAGGCTACCGCCACAAGAGCTGGACCTGTAGCTCAAGCCAGACACCTTGTTAATAGGTGATTATTTTACGTGGTCACATTAGCGGTGTTCAAGGTACGTGGACTGGTCCAGATACCGCAGGACACTCCGGCCCTTCTATGAACAGGTGTGAGACTCTAACAAGCATACTAGGTCCAGGATTCCTCGAGTTTGGGTCTGGAATGTAAATGGAATGGGGTTGCCTGACACTGAATCTGCCTGAATATTATTATTGGATTCATTTCTAATAGCCCTGTTACTTAAGATATTTTGGGTTCCCTAAAAACAACAGAGCTGGGACTTTTTCAAGCTTACAGGACAGTTTGAAAGTTAGAGGATCTATTCTGGCGCCTGCATGCTTATAAACATGACTTTGTTCTAAAACCTGATTTCAGTGTAAAGTACCACTTGGTAAAGTTGCGGGGGAAGGAGTGGGGAGACCCATAGCCTTCACCCACCTCTACCTACTGAAGGCCACCAAAAACAACCTAATAATTGCAAGTGATCAAATTGGCCAAGTCCAGCTTACAATTTTCTCTAAGGAGGAAACACAAATATCTTTACAGGTACAGTAAGATTAATCCAGCCATAGTGTATAGTTGAATAGGCTCACAAACAGCAGTTTCTAGTTTAACAGAACTGGAAGTACCTGGTCTTTTTATAAGATCTGCAAACAGCCCAAGGATAAATGACCTTGTCAGTTAAGCACAGGAATAAGAAGCACAGAGCTGAGCCATAGGTGACAGGTTCTCCTTCACACCCTTCCTATTCCTCTTCTGCCTTTCCACCAAAGCCATCTTTCTTTCTAGCTATCCTCTATAAGAGTGTCACCATCCCAGGAGTTCAATAAAGCTGAAACAAACTAAACAGAGCAACAAGTATATTAAAGAACTAAGTTGGGGAAGAGGTGTTAGGAGTTTGTGCCCACTAAAATGAACCAAGTGGATGGAGTGGCTTTGATTATTTGGCTGGTTATTTTTGCAGCTATGGCTAACCTAATGGACTCTTTCTGAGCATTTTGAGTTCAAAAACTAAGTAAAAACAAGCATATGGATTTGCTATCATCTTAATAAACATTTCTTATGGTTTTCTTCCATGTACCCTCTTATACCTCAACTTAAAAAAAAAAAAATCTTCCCTAATGCCACTCCGCAAAAGCAGTTGTGAAATAAGTAGCAGCTGACAGACAACAAGCGTGACCTATGGGCATGAAGTATGGGAGTGAGAGCCTTTCGTCCCCACACAGGCTGCTGCAGAGGGGACAAAACAGGAGCTTGGTCCTAGTCAGTGAGGGGATTCATGTCAGGTGCTTGCCCTGGAATCCAGTCCACATGATGACGCACTGAATAATGGTGGCTGTTAGTAGTACTTTATAAAACAAAAGCAACCCCTGGTCATAGCAGCATGCACTTTCAATTCTAGGCAAAGCTTGAAAGGCTAAAATCCAGATATCAAGCTTTCCATACAACAAATGTTTGTGCGGTAAAAGCAATGTCTTCCACTGCCACTTGGCTAAACTCAAATTCAGTCTGAGATTTTCATTGGTTCTCCCTGGGGACAGTACGGAACTCTAAATGCTGCCAAGGGGACAGGAGTTTAGGTTCAACATGAAACAAAAATAAAGTCACAGCATTTTCATCTGAAGAGAACTTACAATTTCCCATCCATTATTATCTTGCTTCACTCTCCTATTTCTGCGAGGCTGAGGGGGAAGGTGTTATCATCTCAGCTTTATGGGTAGGGGAAACTGGTGCCCTAGACAGGTGAAGTGACTTGTCCAAGTTTCCATGGCTAGAAAGGAGTGTAAGTGGGAGTAGAATTTGTTCTTTTGATTCTTGGTATAATGGTCTATCCTCTACACCCCAGGGAATAAGAGGCTTAAAGAAAGCCTTTATTGTATATAAAAAATAGCACCAGGAGACCATCACAATGCAGGGAAGACTGCATGATGAAAATCAAAACAGTAAATCGTAGACTACTGTGAAAGAAGACTTCGGAAATCATTTTCAAAGATGGATACAGAAGCTATCATCCCTATGAGTAAACAAGGCCATAAAAAATTAATGAGGGGACCAGTTAATTTAGTTTTTAGCATATTTATTTAGTATCTTCAGTGGGCATGTTACAGTGAAGCCTACCGAGCACAGGTAAGAATTTTAAATTACATGCCCCAAAGAACATTGACTTCTTCAAATTTAGAACACATAAGGCAGCCAGCGAGAGGGGAACCCTCACAGACGAGAGAACAAATCACTGCCATTTAAGAATTAATCTAAATTCTTATCCCATTGGGCCAGGCCAATCCTAAGTGGCACAGCTGCTTTATTTTAGGTGGTCTGCAAAGAGCCTAGTTATCCGCTACTGCAGCAACACTGCACACTCCTGGAGCCTGGGCAGCCTACAAAATAGGCAATAAAGGCTGCGTGTTAAAGATGGAGCTTGCACACTCTCCCTTGAAATGCAAAGCTGCAACCACAAGTGGATAAGCACTCGGGGATTTATTTCTGTCTCAGTGTTTTAGTAAACCAGAGGAGTATCTGGTGTCAACTGTGGCTTATATCCCTAAGCCTCACTCACTGACCTTTAAGAGTCTAACATCCAAATTTAAATGGCCATCGTCAAGTAGTCTGAGCTCCACATTTAGAGATTGACAGGCTAATTTTGGATGGTATATTTTGGTTGAGGGGGCTGGTTGATCAAACCCTTCTAAAGCTCCTTTCTATTCTACTTAGTATTTAGGAAGAACAGATGGGATGCACAAGCAATTATATAGATTCCATGACCCATGCAAGGGGCCAACAGCTATAAAATCTACCAGTTTGTTAAAGAAATATCATAGCTGACAGAGAGACAAAGAGGATCTTGAACTAGCTGGCTGTGAGGGAGGTAGGTACATCCTGAAATTTCTTTTCCATAACTACACTAAAGATATGGAAAATGCAGTAGTAGGATCTTCTTCGTAGGGAAGGTGCTGAATAGGTCAAAGGGCTCTTTAAACCCACTGCTTCCAATTCTCCTTCCCTAGTGCAAATGAAGACATCTCCATTCCCGGCTAGGTCCTGGATGTGCTTTTGTGATATTCACTCAACAACCTGTTTCCCAGCAGGACCCTAGAAACCATCCTCAATTGTAACACACTTTGAAAGCTTTCCCAAGGAGGTGATGCATTATAGCATCTCCTCCTCTGTAACATACAGTATTTATAAAACACTTTCGTGTCAAGGAGAGCTCTAACCAGTCATCGTTCTGCTGGAAAACAATTGCAAGGATTCCTACACCTTCAGTTACACTAACTTCCTGATGGGATTCCAAGTAATAAAGTCAAATGTTTTCTTTCTGTGTCAGCTTGCTACAAAGGGCAGTAAATGCTGGCTCCGAGGTAACACAGTGATACAGCAATGAGGGTCCTTGGAATTTACCCTTTGATCCCATGTAACTATCACCTTTTTTTGCTAATTACCTAGCTAAAGCACTGAGTTAGAATTTAAGCATCTTTTCTCCTGGAATCATTGGTCACCCAGTAATCGGGGTGGGGTGGGGCATATGTTACTACTGTAGAACAACTGGAAAATTTGTAAAATTTGTCTGACAAAGCACTGCAACTAGGAAAAGGGAACAAACACACAAGCAAGACCTAGAGCCAGCAAATCATGAATCTCAACGTATCTTTGGTATCTCATCAGAAATCTGTGTTTTCTCCCGTTCCCTTGACGCTTAGGTTGGAAATGTGTACTATCTTACAGAGCTTATGCCACTCTTTCCTAATACATGACAAGTCTGTAGTGTCTTTTCTATCTGTGACATACCTCTAATCTCCCAGAATACACAATATAACAATGCTTTCCTTAAGATGTGAGGGAGGATGATCGACATTTCCACCTGGGCTCCCTCCTCTGCTCCCCCGACTCTAATTACTACCTTGAATCTGAGAGAGGAGAAGTTGGCAAAGTGAGAAAACTCAAGATGAACAACGGCAGGCACCGGGGTGGGGCAGGACACACTGGTCAGTCAGTCCCAATATTATGTACTTTTCTTAGCATCTCTTTTTTCTTGTTGCTGACCAGGTAAAGTAGAGGCGGGGGGATGAAGGACAACACGTGTGTTAAACACAGATGCCACACTGAGGAGGTCTTTTTTTTTTTTTTAAAGTTTTCAAATTTTCCACCCGGCTTTTAAGAGTTGAGTTATGTCGTGATGATTTTCCAGCAGGCTTTTCTGAGGTAGATAAAAAATGGGCAATCAGTACTCTGAAGAATGCAAGGCGGAGCTAAAGCCTGTGTGGCTAGGAGTCATTTGAAAGACATTTCAGTAGTGAAAGCTGAGTCTGTCACATATCACACCACAGAGGAGAAGGAAAAGGCTTAAGGCTGTCTGCCATTTAGATGGGGTTTTCAGGATTTAATAGGTGGGAAGTAGACTAACGTGTTTAGTACAGAACAGAACCGTGGGAACAATGACAGAGCAGGAGAAAGGGCTTGGTGAACACCCCACTAATCAAGAGCAGGCAGATGTGTAGACGAGGCAAAAAACTAGGCGTTCCTCGGGAACTTAGCGATCAAGAAGGAACATATATATGGCAGGATCACAAGAGTCTAAAAGCAACAGGCTGGAGGTTTCAACTGCCTTTTGTTGTTTTTGGGTAAAGAACAAATTTTGCCTCTTTTCTCAGGCTGCTTATTTCTACACTGGTATTCTAACTGTATGACGCCATGTCAGGAAAAGCCAAATCCCAACTAAATAATTAGTGAAATGGATTTGAACTCCTTTTTTCTGCCCCTTTGAGTTACAGAGGAGCAGGCTGTCCTGCCTGAGGCCCGGTGAGGTGAGCGGTCCCAGCTGGGGCCTTGCTTTCTGGGGAATCACTGCTGTCATCACAGGCAGACACTCTCCTCGTAAATGAACTTGCCACTGGAGGCCAAATGTTAGTAGTTAAACACCATCCCCACAGAAACACACAAAGCTACAGTCAAGTTCTCAAACACAGCTGGTGGTGAAGCAACTCTTAATGAAAGAAAGAACTGTGTTATTGGCTCCAAGTAGTTCATCACAACTTCTGATATGCTCAGACGGGGGCTGTTGTTTTACACACGAGAGAATAAAACAATAACTATTGACCAGGGTTTCTCTCCCCAATTTAAGAATGACATCTGTTAGAACAGGCATTGGAAAACGGGGAAATCACACATAATGCTCTCGTGGGTTGATGTAGACTCTTTCAGGGTCGCCGTGCTGATGACGGTCACCGGGGCTTCGGTCTTGGTAGCACATCTGATCGTAAAGTGGGTACATCTGCTGATGCCCAGCTTCCTCCACTGGAGTCGCATCTCCGTAGTCAAATCTCCTGCCGTTTACTCCATTCTAAAAATTCAAACATTACTTACATTAGCCAAACAGCTGTTTGCATTTTTCTAGTACTTTGGTAAAAACAGGCAAGAGTAAAATTCATTACCGTCTGTGTCCCTGATTGCTTATCCCACAAACCATTGAATGGCAAGGTAAAGTTCAATAGATTATCATTTTTCAGGTGTCTGTTGCTTTCAATACCTGAACAAAATTGGTGGCAACTCCTAAATCGATGGTGACTAGGGAATAGGGACGGTAATCAGTTTCAGATTTTGAAATTTGGAATTAATATCAGTTAAGGTAAACTGGAGAAGAATGAGGCTGGACTTCAGGATTCCCTCAGCATGGCTCAAGCTTGAAATAAGTACATGGGATATACAGAGAATTAAATCAAACAACCCTATACCAAACCAAACCAAACCAAACCAAATCCTAAAAGCAACCTCAGGATTCAGCACTGGGGAGCTAGGGAAGAGACACAGCAAAACGAACTGGCGTTTGACCTCATGCCCAACACATCTGAGAAAAAGATGCACTATCAAAAATATCCTCTCATCTTGACCTTTCTTGCTTGCTTGACATTGGGTCATAGCTGACACCATAAAATGAACCCCACCTGCTGCTCTGGTGTCTCTGGGACTGATCCCTCTACCTGGTTACTGGCTTCGTAAAACTTGATTACTTCTAAGAGGGTAAGCAAGTTCATGGACTTTACAAAATCACACTACAGATGCACAGAGAGCAGAGAGGTGAATAAAATGAAATTTCATAGACATCAGATGATATTTTAATAAGTATAGTGGCCACTGGCTCCACAGGATAGCATTACTCACAGGGTGCTGGAGAGAGCCAACTTCTCTTTCTTTGAACTGAGTCTGCAAAGGCAAATGTTCGGTCTGGAGGAAGAAGAGACAAAAAGGCATGTCCTTTAAAGCACCAAGCACATAGTAGAACAGATCAACCAAGACCACTAAGACTCCTTTTTAAAAGAGCAAACCATGTCTTGTGAAATGTTTGCCAGCTAAGCAAAATGTTCAGGTGAGGACAGGAAAAGTACATTTCTTGAAAGTCTCTCTCTCTATCTCCCTCTCTCTTTCCCTCTCTCCTTCCCTCTCCTGACTCCAGATTTCTTCTGGATGAAAAAAAAATATATATATGAAATATCTGCTGCAGAAACCCTCAGGCAAACTTGTTTACATCTTACTTCCAGAAGGACTGGCACAGAGGTCTTCTCTCACCTTTTCTGTGAAGTCTGCTATTTTGAATCAGCTAAAAGTTGTTTGGGGTGCTAATGAAAGATTATTTTTCATCCTTATCTGTATATGTCTTATATGGTCACCCTTTTCTTCCTGCTGCTACTCCCTGTCCCCTAGTCCCACCCAGATCATAAACAGGTTTCATCATATTCAAACCCTAAGAAGGATCCTTCTTGGCTGCCCTTGGCTTACAAATGCATATTTAGCCTCCAGCCCCTAAGTCAAACATCACCTTTTCAGGGAACACTAGTAGTTATCAAACCCTCAGGCAGACACAGCCACTATCCTTTCTGTGCTTTCATAGCATGCCTTATCACAATTACTTGTGATTTGCTTGTCTCCTTCACTAGGCTGAGTGTGCTGGTTGGAATATTTTACAAACATCTCCTTTAATCTTTACTATAATTCTATAAAACTAACATCTTTATTTTACAGATGACTAAAACTGAGGCTCAGTCGTTAATTTGTCTCCAGCCACACGGCTGAGAAGTGATGGGCTGTGATTCAAACATGGACTTGTCTGATGCCTAACCCTATACTCTTGTAACCCCAAATTCTAGCTCAGTGCCTGGAAAATAGATGTTCAATAAATACAACACAAGAACGTCTGTCCTCATAGGCACATAGGCATATCTATCAACATGCTCTCCATTTTACTGCCTTTCTTATTCTATCCTTTTGGTCTGACCCTTAGTCTCTGGTAATTGAAATACTACTCATCCATCTTGGCCTCACTAAAGTCCCTATCCTACAACCTCCCCCTGTGCCGCCCCCCACCCCCAGCAAAAGGCCTTTCTACATTGCCCACCAAAATTAATTTCTTTACTCTCAGTTTTCCTATCGTTCTTGTTTATATTTGTTAGAGCACACACATGTTCCATCTATTTTACAGTTCCTGGTGTCTGTATCTTTCAAGCCCAGGAAACAGTGAGCCTCTCTTGGCCACCCTCTTCCATCCCCACACCTTAGCCTGTGGTTCTAGCAATATTGAGAGGTCAACAGTTAACCAATACATTTACTGACATCTACACTACCAGTTCATGATATCTCATGTCAGGATTATCCAAGTTATAAATGATGTGACAAATTCATCCCCCCTGTTGTGCTCTGCAGGATTCTAATGTGCTTTCCACATGACCAACTGATGTTGACAGTACATAAAAGTCCAAGCAGGACCAGCTTCATGGACGACTGATCAGTCACATAGGACCTAATGCTTACAAGGGTCCCTCTTTGGGGTTTAATGTAACTCTGTGGTTGCCATCTTAGAGATTTCTTAATTTTCTTGTGAATGTGTTTTGTAAGTGGTCTAATGGGACAATGCAGCTTGCTTCAGGGACTTGTAGCCTCAGCTTAGGGGAGTCCTGCCTCCTCTGCTTGTGTTTGATTTTGTTCTAGGCAACCCCTCCCCCCCCACCAGTTTCCCCTCCCTGCCACTGTCCAGTGCCTGCTGCTGTCCTCTGTCCCTGCAGGGGTCTGAGTGCTACCACAGGGAAGGTTGGGGTCAGCAGTGTACGCCCCTGTACTTCATGTTCTATCTGGCAGGTGGCTGGGGGACACGTCTCATGAAGGCAAGCCCCTCACTTCCCATGATCTAGGTACCTAGTCTTGCCATCTTGCATTTTAAATGTTAAAACAAGGGGCCCTGCATTTTCACTTTGCACTAAGCTTCACAAATTATGTACCTGGTTCTGGATGAAGGGAAATAGGCTTAGAAAACAAATAATAAACCTTAAAATTAAAATTAGCATTTTCTTTTATTTACTGTTTTAGATTATCCCTGTTGCTGTTCACCTTCCATCAATACAGGTCATTGAGAAATGACTCTACATCATTGCTGTATCTAATTTGACAAGAGGCAGGGTGATTAGATGCTTCTCTGTAGAAAAATATCAAGAACCTTTCTCCTGATGGTAGCACTGTGTGGAAAGCAGGGGTACAGTCAATACTGAAAGAGATCACATCCTAGAAACAAGGGTTCAAGAGAAGACTTGACTGGAATGTGTGGTGTTCTATTTTTATGCTATAAAATTCCAAATGGTAAATGTAACATGACCAGAAAATAAATGATCATTCACACATTCCCTGAACACTCTGCGTAAGATTTGCATTTGGTCATTATCAATGAAACACAGTAACAACGTTTAAGTGCTTAGAAGCCAGTAGTCAGAGGACACAACTGATGGCCCAGCATCATGAGTAACAACAGAATCAGTACTAACTTAATAGTATTGGGGAATTAGAGGCAGGGAAATCTGTCTAGTTTGTTCAATATAAAGGGATTTCAAAGAGCCATGACTTTATGAGTAATAATAGCATTGCTACCTTTTTCTCATGATAGGATATAAAACTAGCCAGAAGTGGTACCTTTGACAATAAAGAACAAGAAGAAGGAGTTCCTAGGCCTGAACAGGAGAAAATGGTGCCTGGGCACCGTGAACAATCTTCAAAGGACAATAAGCAAACGCCTAAGTTCCTCTTCTCTATCCAATATTGTAGCGCTTCATCCATAAGTTACTATATCTCACATGAGCCCATGGATTTTGAATTTTGTCACACAATATTTAATCAAATTGTTTCTAGAGCCAGGAGCCCCACATATCCTGGGGATGTATACCCCCTCCCCGCTTAGGAATCAAGGGCTATGGAAAAGCATGTTGTGTTTGTCTCTACATCGTGTGGCCATCCAAGTTCCCACAAGATACATAAGGAATTTCATTTAATCTAATGGTGGGTGGGTCCTTGTATTCTTTTTCTTCTACTCCATGAACTACTTGAAATGTTTCACATTCTGATTTTTTAAAGAAGTTAATGACCACAGTATATACAAAAATGTTGTGCATAACACCTCATATATGTTTGGTGTTTAATGTATATGTAATGAATTAATCTGTAACACTTTAACTGATAGATACATAGCATATATTATTCCATTATTCTTGCTTTGGGCTACTAAGCAAGAAAGCCTCGGGCTACTCTGAATCTCTAATACATATTTCGGTTTCCCTACTTATATGTATGTACTGCTCGCAGCAATTTCTATTGAACTACAACCCGTACTCACTTTCCTGATTTACTAAAGTCACATAGACTTTCATTCCTGGCTTCCAAGGTGCTAACAACACTAGTTTGTCAAGTTTTAGTATATGTTAATATTTTACCTTCTCTGGCTCAACAAATAACCCAAAACCTTCACTCTTTACTATGTATTATATTTTAACCTGTTTCCAGCTAGATAATATTGTAAAATTCTGTAATGAGAGCTTTCAGGGTTTTTATGACTTATTTTCAGTAATGACAAAACCAAGGTTTCAAGTTGCCATTGTCAGGAGGCCTACAATTATTATTCTGGCTACTCTGCTTGCTCTGGCAAGATCCATTTGGACCCCTTATAACTACCAAATCTGAGTCCTTTCAGTCTTCTATCTTGTTTATGATTTCATCTTTAAAGGGAAATGAAAGATAATACCTATAAAACTTCAACTTCTTAAATTCTAAAAGGTCCTTAACTTACCTCTCAAAACTTCAGCTTGACAAGATACCTAAAACTCATTACCTGCTGAAGGGCCATCCATCCCCCCTCAGGTTCAAGAGTGAAGCTATACTAAGTACCCTACAACCTCACACCTAGGTGTAATTGGTTTCTCCTCCATGGCTGTCTTTCCAATTCAAGCATTTGCTAAGTGTCCCTGTCACATCCTTGAGTAACTTTCCACTGTCACACCAGACATAACCAAATATTTTAATGTGCAGTCACTATTTTTTATGGAGACAGAGAATCTCAGAGTATAGGTTATATGAAGAATGTATGAATAATAAGTATGTTACTTAATTGCTTAGATTCTGCATGAAATCTAAGAGATGCAGAAAATTACTATGTATTACAGTCATGCCTGTCAAGAATGCTGAATCCTAGGTAATACAACATTTCTATGAATCTTTCCTTTCCAGTTTGCTTCTATTTGTGTTTTTTTTTTTTTTTTTTTTTTTTTTAGGTCAGTGTCACTGGCCCTCACATGTGGGACCGAACCGGGGCCGCTGGCTTCCCAAGCCAGCGCTTAACCACGGCACCACTCGGCCGGCCCTATTTGTGCTTTTGTTATTCTCTCGATTCCAGGTAACCAGGGGAACCCTGTCTCTTTTTTCCCTCTGAATCAAAACTTCAGGTTCATACCTAGAATTCATGTTGAAATTACATTTCATTGAATTTGAAATAGGTAAGTTTCTGGAAATGCTGGCTCACAGGACACTCAATAATTTTCTCTGAGCTGAGTCCTCGTTCCACGACCTGCACTGTTCTCCTGGTCTATTTTCGACAAAATGCAATGCATCTGTTGGCATTCTCTGTCTCTTCTGATCATGTCTCCATAAAGCTTTGAAAAGGGTTTCCTCCTATCAACATTACCTTGCCCTAATACTTCTTCCTTGTCCTGACAACTGATAAATATTTGTTCCTGCTTCTAGTCATGATGGCGAACTAATAGCAGACTAGCCCTCCTGCCATAAATTACTAGAAACCTGGACAAAATATACATAACAACAGTTATTAGACACTGGACAACTGTGTGGTACAGCACTGGGATCTCAGAGAATGGGATACACACACACACACATGCATGCACACGCATGCACGTGTGCACAGACTAATCTTCTGACAACCCTGATTTTCTGTTGATTTGAGAAGAGGAAAACCCAAGAAGAACACAGGATCTTGCTGAACTGTGGCGATAGGAGTTCAGCATTTAAACAAGCTGAGGCGGCTGGGAATTGTGGAACAGGTACTGAAGTGAAGGACAATCCTCACAGAATATGTGAGACATTAAGACTCCAGGGTCATATCTCAGGAGTAAGGCTCATGTAGCTCCAGAGGACAGACTATCATAGAACCACTATAACAAACCTTAAAAACCAATTTCCCGAAGACCAAGTTGATCTTAAAGTAAATTAACTGACTTTTGGAAAATAACTCACTTCTTATTAAAGAATGGCAGTAAAATTCAAATAATTGACAGTATAACACAATGTACAGTAACCAATTTATATGTATTGAACATGAAAAAAAAAGTAAATATAAACAAACCCAGAAATGACAAATATGTATGATGGGATTAGTAGACAAGAACTTTAGAACAGTCATTATAATAAATATGTTTAAGAATATAAAGGGAAATATTGCCATAATATAAAAATTGAAAACTATGAAAAAGAGTCAAAGAGAACAGAAAACTATAATTTCTGAAATGAAAAAGCCACCTGCATGGCCCTAATAGACACTAGAAAGAAAAGATCAGTAAAAACAGAAACTATCCATACAGAGAACAGAGGGGAAAAGGCTGAAAAAACAAAAAAATAATAACCTTAATAATCTGTGGGATAATATCAAGAAATCTACCATTTATATAATTAGAATCACAGAAGGAAAGGAAAACAGAAAAAAATATTTGAAGAATTGTTAAAATTTTCCAAATCTGATGAAAAATATAAACCTATAGTTCTAAGAAGCTCAATGAACTCTAGGAGGGTAAACATAAAACTATGCCAATATATTTCAAAATCAAATTCCTGAAAACCAATGATAAAGAAAATACAAGATATAGCCAAAGGAAAAAAAAATAAGATACAATATGTACAGAGAAATAAAGAGCTATCACTGGCTTCTCACCAGAAAAAAGAAAAAGAAAAAAAAATGAGGCTAGAAATAAAACTACAACTTTAAAGCGCTGAGTGAAGAAACAAAGTCAAACTAGAATTTTATATTCCACAAAAATATTCAAAAATGAAGGTAAAATAAAGAAATTTTCAGACAAAAGCAAAGAGAAGTTGTCAGCAGACTTGTACTATACATAATGCTACAGAAAAGTTCTACAGGTTGATAAAAACCGATTCCAAACAAAACTTCAATTTTTAAACTTTTTATAATGATACATTACAGTCCAAAACAAAAATAGTAAGAACATATTGTAAGGTTTATAACATGAATATATAAAATGAATGATAATAAGGAAGGGAGGGAGGAAGTTGAAGTATCTGTTAAAGTTCTTACATGATACATAAAGTAGTATAATGTTATATGATGATATAGATAGTAATAAGTTAAAATCACACATGATGAACTCAAGAGAGATCACTAAAAAGGTAAAACAAAGAGGTATCACTAATAATTCAACAGAAGAGATACAAAATACTACTAGAAATGCTGAGTTGATTTAAAAGAAGGCAGGAAAGGGGCGCCGGGTTGCTCAGTTGGTTAGGGCACATACTCTGAGTAACAGGGTTGCCTGTTCCATTCCAGCATGGGCCAGTGAGCTGTGTCCTCCACAACTAGATTGAAGATAAGTACTTGAGCTAAGGTGCAGCTGAGCTGCCAGTAGGTGGCCGGAAGGCTCAGTTGGTTAGAGCCAGTGCTCTTAACATCAAGGTTGCCCAGTCAACTCCTGCATGGGATGGTGGACTGCATCCCGCCATGCCCCTCCCCAATCCTGCGATTGAAAACCACGACTGGACTTGGAGCTGAGCTGTGCCCTCCACAACTAAGATGGAGGGGCAACAACTTGACTTGAAGCTGATGGGTCCTGGAAAAAACACACTGTTCCCCAATAAAGTTTAAAAAAAGAAAAGAAAAGAAAAGAAGGCAGGAAAAGGAACAAAGAACTGACGGGACAAACAGAAAACAAATAACAAGATGGTGAATTTAGGCCCAACTATAGCAGGAAGTATATTAAATAAGAAGAGACTAAACACAGAAACCTAAGTGGGGGCTTTTCAAACTGGGCAAAAAAGCAATACTTAACTAGATATTATCTATGTGAAATACATTACAAATATAAAGATATAGATAAACTGAGCAAAAAAGCAATACTTAACTAGATATTATCTATGTGAAATACATTACAAATATAAAGATATAGATAGGTTAAAAGTAAGAGGATGTAAAAATACATACCATGAAAACATGAATAATAAAAAAAGTTTAAAGAAAGTTTAAAGAACTGGAGCAGGTATATTAGTATCCGACAAAGTGACTTCAGGATAAAGAAAATTACTAGAGATAAAGAATAATCTTTATAATGATGAAAAAAATCAACTTATCAAGATGACATATACAATCTTAAATGTATATGTACCCCAAAACATATCAATAACAGACATACCTGAAAGGAGAAATAGACACATTCATAAATATAGCTGGAATTAACATTCCTCTTTCAGTAATTGATAGAAATGTAAACTGAAAATCATTATGTGTAAAGAAGACTTGAAAAATGCTATCAACCAACGTGACCTAATTGACAATTATAGAATACTATACTCAACAACAGGAGAACATACATTTGTTTATGTGCATATGGAATATTCAGTAAGATAGGCCATATGCTGGGTAACAAAAAAAGTCCCAATATATTTCAAAAGATTGAAATCCTACCAGTATATTTTCTAATCATAACAGAATTAGTGAGACATCGATAAAAAAAAAACATATTTGCAAAACTGCAAAATGTTTGAAAATTAAACATCATATTTGAAATAACTCAATGGCCAAGGAAATAAAGAGAAGCTAGAAAATATTTTGAATCCAATGATAACAAAACCATATCAAATTTTGTGGGATTTCAAACAAAGAAGCTCTTAAAGAAAAATTTACAGCTTTAAATGATTGATTACAAGAGAAGAAAGATCTCAAATTAAGGATCTAAGCTTCTTTAAGAAGGTGAAAAAAGAAGAGCAAATTAAATCCAAAAAAAGCAGAAAGAAATAGAGTGAAAAATCAACAAATAAATGGACAGGCACTGAGCAAACTTAATGTAACCAAAAGTTAGTTCTTTGAAAAGATTAATAAAATTGGAAATCCCCTATTAAGAAAAAAAATAAAAAAAGGAAATGCAAACCAGTATCAAAATAAAAATGGTGATATTACTACTGCTCTCATATAAATTAAAAGGACAAAAAAAATATATTATGAACAATTTGAGGACAATTAATTTTGACAACTTAGATGACACGAACAAATGTCTTTAGAGACACAATTTAAATCCTTTCCACAGAGAAACTCCAGGCCCAAGTGGAATCACTAGTAAATTCCATTAAACATTTAAAGGACTAATACCATCCTTAAATTTTTTCTGCAAAAGAGAGAAAACAGAACACTTTGGAACTCCTTTTAAGAGATTAGCTCATTCATTCAGTTTAAAAAATAAAAATAAAAAAGAGATTAGCATCACCCTGATACCAAAACCAGACAAAGATATTATAAAAAAAGAAGTTAAAGATTTTTAATCATAATATTCTAAAACCTTAAACCAAAATAGCCCTCAACAATTGAATGAATAAATAAATTATGGTATATTCATAAAATGGGATACTACTCAGCAATGAAAGGAAATTTATTCATGCAACAACAGGAATATCATAAATAACTATTACACTGTTTTGTACACCTCAAACTAAAAACAACAACAAAAAAAACCATGCCGAGCAAAAGAAAATGTACGCAAAAGAGCACACTGATCCCCTTTATGTGAATTTTTTATAAAAAAGGCATAATTAATATATTGTGATAGAAATCACATTAGTGGCTACCTGAGGCAGGAAGTGAGTGGTGGAGTGGCAGAGGGTGTAACAAGAAATCTTACAGGTAATAGGAAAGTTCTAGATTTGGGGTAGTGGTCACATCAATGTGAGTATTTGCAAAGCCTTTCAAATGTATACTTAAAATATGGCATATGTTATGTAAATTATATCTCAATAAAGTTGAGTTTTTAAAAAACTATATCTTCCTACTTTATCATAGTTATTCTATTTTGGAGGACCACGCACATGGAGGTGAAGTAGAATGAATAATCACTGACAGTCCAGAATCTGGCATGATACAAGTACACTGTAAATTCTCGACAAATAGTTTATAATAGATTGTTCTTGATACAGGAGTTTCTGAGCTATAGTATCCATTTGCTTATTTGTGTTCTAGAGACTAAGTTCCTAATCTATAGAGGTGATTTCACCACACTAAAGGAGTAACAAACACAGAAATGGCTGCCATACATAATTCACAAAGTATGAATTCTTTAAGGCATAAAGGATATTACATTCCTGTCTACTAAGTACCTCTGAACGAATCCATAAAACATTATTCATACTATGAACCAAAGGTCAATTTTCCCTTTCACTTTTTTTAATAGTCTTGAGAGCGTATGACCATGTTGCATGAACAAAAACTATAAAGACTGTGTTCTAATCAAGCCAAATTTATAACATTAATTAGGCACTTGTTTAGTGAGATACATAATTGTTACTGTTCTCCATGATAATTACGCATAAGGGTAAGCCATTCACATGAATGTTTCGTATTATTATAGCAGACCCTTGGCATTCACAGATTTAACATTGTTGGTTTTAACTATTCATGAATGAGTTTAAAAAGGTTATGACAGATAGTAATTTGTAATTTTGTTGAGACAAATCTGAATCAAGACCCAGGAGGTTTTGTAATGGGATAATTATTTAGCTCATTAATGAGCTTAGCGACTGCTCAATATCCATCCTTCAGGGTGTCTTTGTTATTCTCAACTCTTTGAATTTTTTTAAAAAATAGAGGTATTTTGGAATGTAGCTTTCTGAAAAGCTCGTGCTATATACTCTATGAATGTCAAGGGGGTGCTGTATTATTAATCAATCTTTTTGTTTTAAATTTAGAAGTGTTTACTTATTTTTAGTTAATTCTAGTTCTTTAGTATCTACAGTAAATCATGATGGATGCAGATTGCCACTGCACATTATATAGGTTCAATATATACCGTCTGTCTGATCTTATTCCCCAAGACTTGAGGTTTATTGCTTACAAGTCCTTCTTCTCAATGTCTGGAAAGTAAGGTTCACCTCTATCTTCTGCCCATGCATTCTATGGTATAAATCCTTTCCTGTTGGCCCCTAAAAGGTTGACAGGGAGGTTCTCCCAAAACCTCACATGGTGCTATCACAGAGTAGATATTCAATAAACACTTGCTGATGTCCTCTCCATGCCCAGGATCTGTTCTGACTCCCACTCTTAGTCAGTGGTCCCCACAGAGGTCATGGATGCTAGAGCATGTTGGGAAATCTGTGCCAGTTGGACTAGAAAACCTTGGGATCTGAATTCCTAACTGCAAGAAACACCTTCTTCTACTCCCTGCCCCATTATGATAGGCATTGTACAAAATGCATTAGATGTGCTCATATTCTTATACTATCACATGGAGGTAATTTTATCACTGTTCCCATAATAAAGGTGAGGAAACTAAGGATTACAGAGATGAAGTAATGTTCCCAGATTCATAGGGCTAAGATTCAAATTCATGTTTATGTAATTCCAAAGTCTGTGTCTTAAACTATCACACAAGACTGCCTATCTTGAGTATATCATGTTGCTTTTTGACTGCAAAAAGGGACTGAAAAGCAGGGAAACAATGAGTTTTTGAAAGGAGAATAGGGCCTAAAACTAAGGGGAAAGACTGGTGATGCCCAGTACTTGCCAGCTTTGCCACCAGTTCTGGGTTATCTTCATCTGAACTGGTCAAATAGAAATTATGGCCTCAGTTACTTCATCTCTTGCTTGGGCTCGTCTTGACTAAAGGAAAACAAATGCAGTCAAATGCTCTGATTGCATTTGTTTTCCTTTAGGCAGGCATTCCCTCTTCTGGGTATCTACCCCTAAAATCTGAAAATATTTGTCCATAAAGATATATGTACCTCTATCCTATGTTCACTGCAGCATTATTCACAGTGGCCAAGACATGGAAACCAAAGTATCCTTCAACAGATGATTGGATAAAGATGTGGTACATATACACAATGGAATACTACTCTTCCGTAACAAAAAATGAAATAGTGCCATTTGAGACAACATGGATGGATCTTGAGATTATCATGCTAAGTGAAAGAAGTCAGACAGAGAACATCGAGGACTATATGACTTCACTCATACGTGGGATATAAAATGGGAAGCAAAAAATGAACAAGACAACAATCACAGACACAGACAACAGTTTAATGGTTATCAGAGGGTAAGGGGAGGGGGAATGGTAGAAGGTAAAGGGGGACCAATATATGACGATGGGAGGAGAACTCACTGTGGGTGGTGAATACACCATGCAATATATAGATGATGTATTATAGAATATATAGATCAAGTATACATTATAGATGTATACTTGAAACCTATGTAATTTTACTAACAAATGTCACCCCAATAAATTTAATAAAAATTTAAAAAAATATAAAGGAAAATAAATGCAAGGTTTTTCTTGAGCAGTCTAAAACTCTCAGTCTTGTTTTGTTTTGTATGTCTTGTTTTTTTTTTTTTTTTTTTTTTTTTTGTGTGTGTGTGTGTGTGTGTGTGTGTGTTTATCTGCCCCAGCCTATGGTCTTTTGCTATAATACTTTAAAATATTAACTTAGAGGGCATTTTCCCTCTTGTTTTGTTGTTTGCTTATACCCTGCAGATATAGTTAGTACCTTAAAATGCAATGTCCAGTCTCCTAATTTATAATATTAAGGACTGAAAAGAGGCAATTACAAGAAGAAAGAAATACAGAATGTCCTCATGGAAAATTTAAAATGTAGGCTTACGTCATGAGGTTTATTTATAAGACAGAAGAATATGAGATATTTTATCCTACAAAGTAGCACTGGATTTTTCCCAAGTCACCACAGAATTATAACATCCTACTTGTTGAAAATGTTATCTTATCCAAAAGGAAGTCAGTGTTCCTTCTTATCACTGGTAAATAAATTTCATTACTTCTACTGAGTATACATTCTAGATTTTAATTTTTCAAAGTGAAATTTGATATGATACATTTTAATGAAATTTCTTATCTTGGTTTTGGTCTCATTTAATCCTTACGTTAAAATACACAAGAAAGTCATACTTCACCTAAATTGTAATATGTATGCAAAGCAAAATATCTAATTAAAGCAGACAGATGATAAAGGAGATGGAAAATTATTTGCAGGTAGACTAGACACCCACATACAATGCTAAGATGTCCCCAATTATAAATCCTTCCCATTTCCAGGATACAAATTAAATGATTATGCAGTCATATGTACTACTTTTCATAACTAATAAATACTTGCACATCTTAACACCAGACTGCTCTGCCCTCCTTGTTACAATGGGCATCTTTGCTCTTCAGCCCCTTGCTGGAACACTATACTGATTACCCACTCATACCACTTTATCTCCAAAACTGCCCACAGGTAAAGCTCCAATTCAGAGCTGTTAATATAATTTCATCCACATACCCAAAGGCCCTCACAGAAGATGTTAATTGCCTTTTCTGTATCAGGCACAGTATTGCACCCCAGGCCACTAAGCACAGAGATATTATCCATCACACTGAAATATACCTTGTGCAAAGTTGTCTTTTCAGAAAAAACATCATCCCATTTCTGGCTTACATGTTATAATGGTCAAAATTGTACATGCTAAAATAAAAGCCAAACTCTAATTCCTCTCTAAAAATCATTAACATGGGCCTTCCCAAATCTCATATTTAATCCAACTTCTAATTTTCTTAACTCGTGGCACTGAAAAGATTTCTATGTGGTTAATAGTATATTATTCTTAGCCAAAAGGATTAAAAAAAATAAAAACCTAAAAAGAGCCTCCTAGAATATTCAGTACTGAACCTATTTTAGATTGTGAAACAAAAGGCAATATTCTAAATGTAGAACACCACTACCCTTATGTTCCTTCCTATTGAGGGGTTAGATAACACAGGAATCATTTCCCATCAATAATTCACTTTTTCTATAGAGGGTGTAACTAAAAGGTAGAGGGTGAAATATGGACAGGTCTTTATCCATTTGCTTAATGGTTACTATCCCATAAACCAAATAAGAATCTCTTAAACATATTTAATTCATAATTACATGTATTTTTCTTTTCGGTCTTAAATTTAATTGAATGGTATTTTTCACCATTTTTCTGAAAGGAAAAAACAAACTATAGGTAACATGCACTCTTTCTCCTCCTGAAGGAAGATAATCTAATAACAATAAAGAAGGTGGGACAGAAAGAGGAATAACCGGCTATGGAAAGCTAGTATTAACCTTCAGAGGCACCAATTTTGTAAATATAAAACCTAAAATAGGCAGTTTTATTTGAATTAGAGAAGTAACGGTAATCGCAGTTTGGCATTTTCTGCACACAAGCACTCAAGTCTTAAGTGACCTGCACAAAGGCACCTTGAGCTGGAATCCAAGTGCATGAGTTAAGCACAACCGGAAGCATCAGTGATTGGAATGAAGGATCACAGAACCAGTGGTCTGAGGAAAGTGATGCACAGGATGCAAGCAAGGGGAAGGGACTCCTTCCATGGAGATATGCTGCTTAGCTAATAAGATGAGTCAAAGTTCTTTTTTATGTCCTCAACTTACCCTATAGTGTCAGTATTGAATGTTTCCATAGTGATATGTTCTTACTAGGATCACTCTTCTATGAGGCAAGAAACATGGGTACACTGAAGCCAAACCAGAATAACATTGTACGTCAACTATAATTTAACATATATTGGGCTGTCAGAAAAGTCATGACGTATTTTTTTCTGTTTTTCAAATAAAAAATGCATCATAACTTTTCAGACAACCCGATATATAGTCATGGGATATGGAGTATAGTATAGGGAATAGAATCAATGGAATTGTAATAGGTATATACACTGTCAGAAGGGCAACAGATTGGGGGAGGGGATTATCACTTTGTGAAGGGTGTAAATGTATAACTATTGCATTGCTTTGTACACCTGAAACAAACAAAACAAAAAAAGAAATGAGAAATTTAGAAAATAAAAAAAAAAAAATTAAAAAAAAAAGCAACAGTTAAAATAGCATTTTACTTTTGTGCACACATAATTGAAATGGCCAAATAGAGCTTGGCTATTTTGTACTAGCCCCCAAAACAGGCTAAGAGCTACAAGTAACAAGTTATCTACTTAGCCTGGGATTCATAAATGCCACTGCTAGAGGACATTTCTTTACTTGATAGTGACCCTATTATAATATGAGCATTTGCACTGTTTGAAACAAAGAACTAAGTGTGGACTTTGGGAAAAACAGTAGAGGGAGTAAATCAAATTTCAAAATATCAACTCAGAAAGTATTTAATCAAATATTAACAGTATTTAAGATGGTAAGTGATCTACTCCCGGCCTAAGCTGGAATGGCCCAAAGCTGTGGGTGACCCTGGTTGGAATTGATCAGACTTAAGGAGGCCTCCTTGCAGCCATCAGAAGGTGCCACTGAAGCAGCAGCAGTCCTTTTCTCAGTCCCATGTAGTTAGTTAGTTAAAGCGTAGTGTTGATGAAAAGTGCCACCATGGCTGGGGGATCTGGCTTCAGATCTGATGGGGATTTTGATTCTGCTGTCTAAGAGAACTGAGCTCTACAGAGGTGAACTTGTCTTTTCTAAATGGACTGGAAATTAATAGTCCGTCCTCTGAAATAACCTCATCATTAATAACACTCTACCAATGGGGATATGAAAGAACTTACGGGCTCCTGATCTCCAGAAGTTCACAATCTTGTTTCATGTGGCTTGTCTTTTAGTTAAACAACAAAGCAAGGCAATCTGAATGCAACCCCCTTAAAAGTGGGAAGCTTGTCTCATGCTTTTACTTTTTTTTTTCTATCACAGTACCCAGCACACTGTAGGTATATAACCACCTCCTGAACTAAGCTGATTATATGCCCAAATCACTACAGATCCACAATTTCTTATCCACAACTTTTTGGAATAGATGTATATTGAAATTCGGAATTTTTCAGATTTTTACAAGGGTGATAGGTACTTATTCCATATATTTATAAAATATCTCCAGCAGGATCTGGTAAAGAACCCCACAATCAAGCATACAAATATTTAATATAGATACAAATATTTCTGCAGTGGAAAATATGAGTATCCACATTAAAGTAAAGAAAGTAATAACTATATGTAACTTCATGAGAGTCAATGGTTCAGATAAGATTTTGGTGCAAAATGAGGAAAATCTTTAGATGCTTAGAGATTTTTTGGAAATGTAGATAACAGATTGTGGACCTATTAATACATATCACTGGAATGACAAGAGTTGAGGCTAGAGCAATTAAGATAAGGTATGGAGAAATGAAGTATTAAAGAGGACCCAGATGTTATTGGTGAGATGGTAGAACTCGTGTGACCACACTGAGGGTACTGAGCTAGGTATGGTGGGTCGGATCACAGAGCACCAGGCTGAGTGTCCCAAGCTTGAAGAGCAACATGGTGAAAGCAGGCCTGATAAACACTAATCTGACCAATGATGATGATGATATGATGAGTGTGGCTAGGTTCTCAAGAGTACAACACATCCAGCATTTTACTACCAATAAATGGGAACACAGAACAGAGAAAGGAAAATAAGAGAAGGTGGAAAACATTAATAGACCAAAAACAAGTCTGCCCATTCTGAAATCATATACAAAAAGAGAGAAAAGAGGAAAATAGGAATACAGGCAGGCCATATGCTTCATCAGAAGTTTATGGGGCAGAAGTATATTTGTCTGTGAAAAGGATAAAAGTGTGGATAACAGCAGGGATTATTACTATAGATCGATTCAGTTGAATCGTGAGAACTATCACTTTTCATCCAGGAAAACAGAACATGGATTTTTCAAAGGCACAATGAAAGGAGAAAGAAATACCAGCTCAACTGTAGGAGGGAGTATATTATATTATAGGGGCAAGCTAATCTTGAAGAGCAGACAAAGACTGCAAAATAGCCAGCTAGTGAGTGAGCAGCTCATGTTACAGACATTGAACCAACTGTGAGGTTAGGGAGGAATACAAGAGACAGGGCTGCTATTCACTGAAAAAAATGGGTAAGATTTTTGCACCCCAATAAATGATGGAGAATCAGAGCTGAACCAAAGGAATTCTGATTGAAAGCATCATGCTTGATTACAGGGAAAAGATCAAGAAGGAGGAAAAGTTGCCAAAGGCCTGAAAATGACAAGATGCAACGCTATGGGAGGGGTTAAATGTTATCACATGGAGGGAAACACTGCTGCTCTGGTGAAGATGGGGCGCAGCTGGAGGTTCAGAAGCAAACCTTCCTGCTCAGAGATGAAGCGTGTTGTATTAAAGGAGAGTGGCATGCACTTGGAAGACGAGTCATGCTTTCCTAACAGACCAGAACGGGTAACACATCAAAGAGAGCGAGCACCATCTGTGTGTTAAAGGAAAAGGCATAATGTTTGCTTTTGATCGTAGCCTGTTTTTTTTTTCTTTTTTTAAATATTGCATTTCTATGAAAGTTGCTTGAAGGAGAAGAGGCAAAGAACATACCCAATGTAAGCGGATTCAAAAGCTGCACAAATTGTCTTTTTTCTCCAAAGATGCTGAGAGTGCTTTGCTACAATCTCATTTTTAGTTTACAAGGATTTGGGGAAACTCAGCAATATCGGTAGAAGAGATAAAGGTTCTTGGAAAGACTTGTGCAGGATTTCACAGTAAGTCTAGGTGCTCTACTGTGTTCTCAGAACACATGAGGCCTCCAACAAATGTGCATGGTACGTGGGCGACCCAAGAAACAGGCCAACTGGACAAGGATCCTCCTGATACCAATTTGGGGCTGGAGAAGTCTCTAACAGATATTATGGCACCATTAAGGATGAAAGTTTTATTGCTTAGCATGTTCAATAATTGAATGTAATTCACTTTAATTTCCTATTGCTAAAATCAATTTTGAATACTATACCATCTTATATTTAGCATCATTTTGGGAAATATAAATTTTTAAAAACGAATACATAAGGAAGCTACATAATCCAAATTTCTATTCTGTGGCAACTTTAGACCCTTTAAATGTGTAGAAGTGAGGTGGAAAGGATTTTGTTTTTATTTCGAGCCTGTCTCATCTAGATTTAAGACACTTCAAGCTCATGTTTGTTTATGAATATGTATTTTAACTTAGCACCATTTAGGTTTCTGCATCAAAGTGACCAGGGCCCAGAGGATACATGATGTGTGGGTGTGCGTGTGTGCTTGTGCATGGGTGCATGTTGTAGCTGGGGTGGGGAATGATGGTTTGAGGTGCTAGAATAAGGAAGAAAGAAGATAATGGAAGCAGCAGTTGCCATCCACACAAGGGGAAAAGATAAGCACTAAGATTACAGGGCTTAAAATCTACTTGTAGAATTCATGGAGAAAAGTCATAAAATATGGCAAGTATCCAGAAGAAGAAGGAGATGTAAGGGTACAAAGCCCTCTATTTATTATAATACCATTTTATAATAGTTAAATGTGTTCAGTTCAACACAAAAAGGAAGGCTCCGAATATGTACAGGGCTAATGCCAACAAAATGCCTGAATGTTTCCCTATTTTGTGAAATGTTGAAAAAAATCTTCCAAGTACTTGGCTACAAATCTGTGCAACAGACCTTTAACAGGGCAAGCTGGATGATGAAGCGAGTTGTTCTGAGAAAATACATGCACTTCACACTGTAGTTAAACTTTTTAACTTACCAGGAGATGACATACACATATATATATTTCAACTGTTTTTAATTTCACATTTTTTTTCCCTATGAGGTTCCATCCATATGTGCAGTAGGGTCATATGATATCTCCTTATAAATAGCTTGCAAATGGCAATATACACTGGTACGGAGCCCTGTTCGATACAGATGCCAAGGCACCTGATGTGTTGGGAAAGGGTGATGTATTAAGTTGCAGCTGCTGAGCATCATCTGGTACAATCCCAGGGGCTGTGGGATAACAGCTCCTTAAATTTAAGACTGTCCTTAATAATTGATGAATTCAAAACAACAGACTTGCTTAGCCCTTTCCATGTGAGGAATTCTAAAACATTAGTGCACGACAGCCTCAGGAATTATTTGGAAACAAATGCCCTCTTCTCACATATGAGGGAACAGAGTTCCAGAGAGGTAAAGGGATGTCTCCAAGGATTCACTCGTGACAGAGCTGGGACACAGATCCACATACACATTTCTTGACTTGCAGGCTAGTGATCTTTCCCAGTAGTTGCAACACAGTGTGGGCTTTGGAGCTAGCCTGCCTGGGTTCCAACCTTGGCTCTCATAGCTGGGTGACACCGGTAAGGTTATTCAATACTTTGAGCTTCAGTTTGCTCATCTGGAAGCTGAGGATAATGCTAGCATGTACCTCACAAGGTTGTCATGAGGACTGCACATGTTAATACAAAGCACTTCAGACAATGCCTTGCGTTTAACACACACTGAATAAATGTGAGCTTTAATTAGTGTAAACAAATGTCTTAGTTGGTAGGCAACAAGAAACAGAGAGGCCCAAACCTAGAAGCCCTTTACCAGTAATGACCTTGGGGAAATCAACCCCTCAAAGCCTTAGTTTCCTCATCTATAGAATAAGGAAAACGGGAATTCCTACCAGAGAAGGTGGCTGTAAGGATTAAATGAGATAGTTCATGTGGAATGTTTACAACAGTGTCTGGCATATAAATTGTGATCAGTAAATAATAGATAGTCCTCACAATATAATAATTCAATGAAAGCTTTAAACTTCCTTTTACCAACCTATGTCATCCCTATTCACAACTGTCTCCTTCTACCTTTCAAAACCTTTCTCCAACCCTATGCCCAATAAAGAAGAGTAGGGAATTTGTTTTTCAACATTAAATAAGGGAAGGAAGAAAAAAGTTTTTTTTTGTGTTTTTTTTTTGAGGGCAGTGTCACTGGCCCTCATATGTGGGACCCGAACCGGGGCTGCTGGCTTCCCAAGCCAGCACTTAACCACCGCACCACTCGGCCTCCCCAAGAAAAAAGTTTTAAAAAAAGAGGATTTCAATTGTTATATAAATAGCCAAATTTATCCAATATATCCAATAAGTGGATAAGAGATGACATTTTGGAGAGAGAGAAAAATGGGTGCATGGGAACATTTTCAACTCACCAGCATACCTTTTAGGGCCTTAACACAGTACAGAAGCAATTTTGTTAAACGCAGAATTAGTTAATAAATGAACTAAAAGACATGCTTTCCTTTCATGCACTGTTGGTAGTAGTGTACACTGGTATAAAGTATAATTTCTTTTTTGCAATAACCATGAAAATAAAAATCCATATACCCATTAATTTTTACTTCTTAGAAATTCATCTAATAGATATGCTTTCATATGTACGAAAATCTGTTTTTACAAGTTAATCACTGCAGCTAAATGTAAAACTGGTTTCCTAATGCTTAGTTCAAGATTTTAGGTAACTTTCCAGCATCTAATCATATATACCTATTGTTGGCAAGGATTTAATGGATATCTTCATATTAGGCTGGCCCTAGAAATTAAGTAAATAGAAAAATGATACACAACTTTAAAATATGCTCTGGTAACCATGATTATAATATACTAATTTTCTATGACAGTGCATTTTACTTAGCCTTGAGCACAATTTGCTAGAGGAAAAAAAATGCTTATTAACAATATCATGCTGTTTATGCTTGATGCCAAATTTTGATTTAAAAACATCAAGTGTTTGGGTAGTGATATCACTAAGATGGCAGAGTAGGAGAGCCCAGTCTCCGTCCTCCCCACAAAGATCAACAATTAGAGAGCTATCCACAAACAAAAACAGCTCTGGAAGAGCTCAGGAGTCCTGAGAAACTTCAGCAGAACAGTGGAACAAAAAACCCTGAGAATAACCACATGAAAAGGGAAGGAAGAACAGTTTCATTTTGCTGCCTCATCTCATCCCCCAGGCCAGCACTGGTCAACAAGAGGGAACTTTCTAGCTAGTAAGCATTCCCCCTGCTGGAACGAGAGGGTGGGGTGAACAACCAGCTCCCTCAGCCTTTTGGGACACCACAGGAAGGCTCCACTTTGCTTTCACCTCTCCCAGATACCAACAAAGCTGAGTTACATAGAGACAGGTAGAAACAAGGAAGAAGAGCAGGGGCTACCAATATCAACCATGCAGCTGAAGCAATCATAATTCCTAGTGACCAGCTTCTGCAGACAACCCTAGTAGCTTTCATAGCCAAAATAGCCACCAAGGGGCTACTACAGATTTTACCAGTTTTTACGGCAAGGTATTTTGTTTGTAGATCACAAGCCACATGAGTCTTTCCCCATACCCTCCCCGCCCCCCCCCCCCGCCTCCCTAACCCTCTTGTAGCCCAGGATCCTCTTCACCAGAAGCTATCCCAGACTCTCACCATAACGTATATGCTTGGAGCTAGCCCCTCAAGCTGTGCATTTGCACACCATAGCCTTATACCCATCACTGGCCTTCACTGCTGTATGTTTGCCTGTGGCAAGACCCTGCAGTCACAAAGTACAATACACACTGACAGTCAAGGCCCCCACAGCTGCTTGTGGGCCCATATTCAGCTCTATATCTCTAGTCACTAGCCTATATTACTGGGCTTACCTATAGGACTTATGGGACACCACGAAGAAAAACAATCATCTATGCATTCCTAAAAAGGGCAGAGGAAGGGACAGAACACTTATTTAAAGAAATAATGGCTAAGAACTTCCCAAACCTGGGGAGGTTTGGACATCGGAGTTTGTGAAAATTAATAGATCACCCCATAATTTCATTTCAAAACAATTTTCTCCAAGTCACATTATAAAATAGCTACCTTAAATAAAAGACAAAGAGAGAATTTTAAAATCAGCAAAGGGAAAATTTCTCTCAAACAAGGGAACCCCTATCATAATATGAGAGAATTTCTTGGCAGAGACTTTGCAGGCAAAGAAGAGAAGTAGGATGATATATTCAAAGTGCTAAAAAGAAAAACAAACTACCAATAAGGAATACTTTACCCAGCAAAGTTGTCCAGCAGAAGTGAAGGCAAGATAAAGACTTTCCCAAACAGGGCCAGCCGAGTGGCTCAGTCGCTTAAGAGCTTGCTCAAGAGTGCAAACTGAGGGCCGGCTGAGTGGCGCAGTGGTTAAGCGCTGGCTTGGGAAGCCAGTGGGCCAGGTTTGGGTCCCACATATGAGGGTCAGTGACACTGCCCTCAAAAAAAAGAGTGCAAGCTGAGCTCTGAGCAACAGCAGTTCGATGCCCAGCCAGAGCTCAGCTCCTGCTGAGCTGCCAAGAGGTGGCAGGATGGCTCAGCTAAAAAAAAAAACAAAAAAAAACACCTCTTTTCCCAAATGAACAAAAGCTCAGGGAGCCTATCACTTCTAGACCTGCATTATACAAAATGCTAAAAGGAGTTCTTCAAGTTGAAATGAATGATGTCAATTAGTAACATGAACATATATAAAAATATACAACAATGGTAAAATTAAGTGTATAGTAAGATTCAGACTACTCTACTACTGTAATATGGTGATGTGCTAACTACTTCATACCACTATAAAAGTTAAAGAATAAAAGAATTAAAAGGTATAATGGCTTTGGGCTGGACTAGTGGCACATTGGTTAAAAGTTGGCTTGGGACACTAGCTCTGAACGGCAGGGACCCAGTTCGGATCCCACATTAGGGTCAGTGATGTTGTGCCTTCTACAGCTAAGATGATGAACAACAGCTCGGCCTGAGATGGGCTGCCGTGAGTCACTGGCAATGGAGTAGGCTGCAGAGGGGTTGCAGTGGGCTGCCATAAGCTACCGTGAGTACCAGCAGCTGGTGTGAGCTACCAAGAGCCGCCGTGAGTGGCCGTCCAATAGATGGCGACCGATCTGCCTCACCCGGGAAGAGCGCAATGATGATACCAACATGGACCAGTGAAGCAATGTCCTCCACAACCAGACTGAAAAACAAAAGGACAGCAACTTGTCTGTTCCCCTTCCCCGATTCCCCAACGCTGTTTCCCTCCTCCAATTCCCCAATAAAATCTAAAAAAAAAAAGTATAATAGCTTAATAGCTTAGCTAAAATAATTTCTTAATGAGTATATCACAATATTGTGATATGAGAAACATAAAATCACCAGATAATAAACAAGACAAGTGTGCCTACTCTCACCACTCCTATTCAATAGTGCCAGAGTTATTAGGCAAATAAAGGCATCCAAATTAAAGAGGAAAAAGTAAAATTATCTCTGTTTGCTGATGGCATGATCTTATATATGTATACTAAGTCAAGATCCTAGATTTATAATTTGAGTGGCTGGTAGCAGCTCTAACAATTTGGCTGGATGACTGAAATCCAGGCCCAAAGGTTGACTACATTAAATTAAGGTGAAGTTCTGGACTTTCCTTGTATTACTATAAAGGGAAGTATCCAAAGGTTTAAGGACACCAAACATTAAGGTGGATTTATCATGTAAGACCTGTTTAGCTACCTCTTAACTGTGCCCTCCAGGAGATTCCTGAGGATCCTCTCTTGACCAATTCTGTATGAACTGCAATCATGATGGAAGCTCTAGCATCCCTGAAGAGCTCTGTGGTGTCTACTCTCTGTAAGTCAAGAATGACAGTGGGTACTGCTGCCAATAAACTGGGTCCTGGAATTAAATGGAGAAAGTGGCATCCTAGGGTGGTAGAGGCCAAGTGGCGCACTTAACCACCAGAAAAAGGTGGGCATGGTGCCAGTCCGAAAATTCTTGGGCACTAGTTTTTGTTTGAAACTGTAATTACCTCATAACACATCCTATTGTCTTTAGAAAGCTTTAGAATCCATACATAGTTTATATTTCTCTCCACTCCACTTTTACTCCACACCTTCACAGCTATTTTCACTTTCAAGACTACCAGAGATGCAAGATTACCACATACTTCTGTTCTCCACAGTTGTCCCTCCCTACACCCCAGGCTAATATTTTTCTCCTATTAGTTCTATTTTCTTAATTAAAAATAAATTTTTAAAATTAGAAAATATGTACCCATTACTTGAAAAATCTGCACAGTGAAAAGTATATAGTTTTTTAAAATCATGTAAAAAAAAGGGTTGATGTGGAACATGGAGAAAATAGGAGATTGCCTTCAAATTTGGATACATGAATGTTACAATAACTGATTTTGATAATTCAACTTGACATTTCCTCTTACTTGTTTTAAGTCATATCACTTGGCTACCTATTTCTCACACCAGCTCAGGGCATTAAGCATCAGAATTTCTGAACTGTGGCTGTGTTAGTGAAACAAAAAGTTTGCAATAGGTTGGAATTTTGATCTAAAATAAGGTTAAATTAAATGGAGAGAAACATGATTAGGTTAAGGAAGCCAAAATAACTGTGAGGAAGATGTTTGGATTGACAGGACAATCCTTTGCAGCTGGCTGTTACGCATGAGCACACAAATGGAAGCCGACCATTCTAACAGAAGTACAGGTTTTAGACAAGAGAAGGTCACAGTCTAAGTTGATTTAGCACTTACCATCCTGGAGTACTACTATACTTTGCTCCAGAAAACGTATTTTATGAGAAATATTAAACTAGAATTTGTTCAAAGGAGAGGGAGGGAAGATAAACTCTATCATATAAGGAATGGTTGAAAACATTGGAAATATTCAAGTTGGTTTGAAAAATAGTGAGAGCAAGTCAGAGAACTTCAAATATTTGAAAAGCTATTAAAACAGTTCCTGAAGGGTTGTTGTAAGAAGTATTTGAGGTATGCAGGAAAAGCACCTAGATTTAAAAAATACATGATCTTAATAATTGCAGCTTAAAAAGCTTAAAACAATATTAAGACTTACAGGAATCAAAATCAACACTAAGTTGAAAGGAGGCTAGATTTCTAATTTTCTAGCAATTTTAACTATAAAAAATGAAATATAATGCATAGCGAAGCAGGAAAATTGTTAATGCCAAGTGTTTTAATTTGAGGCTGGATGGTTATCTTCTTGAGACCTTGAAGGAAATTTTGCCTTGAGTGGGAGGCTGGGCTATGAGACCTCAAATGGTATTTTCACCTCTAGGGCAATGACTCAGATTTGCCATATGCTGCCCTGACAACTCCATTCACATTCCTCCTTTGTACAAAAATTAAGTACTTGTGGTTCATAAGTAGTTAGTTCATGATGGGAAAACAAAACAAAACAAAACAAAAAACCTACCATCAAGAACAGTATTACTCAGTTGTAGAGTACCCTAAAACAAAAATATAAAGTGAGTGACTTCTTATGAAGAAAAAAAAACCATATATATTCATTATCAATCCTTGTCTATAAAAATCATAATGTGGATGGGGGTGGTGGTGAAAGAATTCTGTGAGAACAATTCTGATGTTTGGACTTCTAATTACATACAGTACATTGAGACATAAGGTGAGAAAATAATGAAAATTAACCTTGTGGAGCAAAAATGGAAAACAAATTTAAGTATAAATTGCTTTTACATAAACTTAATACAAAAGTAGACTTATAAAAGGTAAATTGGAGTTATTATTTATTATAATATCAACACTTAGTACAGTCAGTCATTTTTTTTTTTTGAGGGCAGTGTCACTGGCCCTCATATGTGGGACCGAACTGGGGCCGCTGGATTCCCAAGCCAGAGCTTAACCACCGCGCCACTCGGCCGGCCCCAGTCAGTCATTTTTATTCTTAGCCCATCTAATGGGTATGTGGTGACATTATATTGTGGTTTAATTAGTATTTCTCTCAGGACTAATTATGCTGAGCATCTTTTCATTTGCTAACTAGTGATTAGCATATCTTCTTTGATGCAAAGTCTATACAAATCTTCTGTCCATTTTTAAAAAATTGGGTTGCTGTCTTCCTATTCCTGAGTTGTAAGGCTTTTGTATTCTCAATGATTCTTTTGTCTATAGGTATATTTGTTACAGATATTCTTTCCCAACCTATTGTTCACTTTTGTTTTCTTAATGGTGTCTTTCATAGATCAAACATTTTTAACTTTCATGAATTTTACTTTATCAGTTATTTCTCTTTTATATTCCATGTTTTATGTTCTAGTGCAATTAGTTTGGTGTGTGTGTGTGTGTGCATTTACAGGCACACATGCTTTTACAGTTTTACATCCAGTTCATATCTCAGCAGGAACCACAGTTAACATTTTCAACTTTGCAGTTACCTTTTCTTGAATATAGCCTGTAATTTCTCAGGTTCTACTTAAAAATAAAGCCACTATTTTACATCATTTTTCTAAAGGAGTATATGTAGTTTCCATGGGAACATATACATCAGTTTTAAGGCATTTAAATGTTTCACACAAAGCATTTACATGTCATTACTTTTAATAAACAGGATTGATAGCCTAAATAATTACTGCCCACCCAACATTTGAAACTGAGATTATTACCTTCTGTAAAGTGCCAATGAACTTAAAATAGGAATCATTAAAACACTAAGCATTTCCTTTTAAAGATCTTTAACAATTCTCCTTCTTCTGAAGTTACTTACACATGAAATATTCTGCAGTTAGCAAGTTTTAGATCTTATCTAATATTCACTGCAGTTAAACTTACTGTAAAGATGTCATTCAAAGTGTATTTTAAGCTTTAGTATCTATGTGAGCAGTCAGTCATAATTGTAAACCAACCAGAAAAAAATATACAATTTGCATTTTAGGAAAAAAATCATTTTCTTCTTAAAATAAGGTGGAAAAAAAAGTAATTTTTGCTTATGGTAAGTTGCTTTTTATAAAGACTCAATAATGTCTGGAAAAAGCAATGGATCTTTAAATTAAAATCAATGAAAACATGTATAGAATAGAGACAGTTACTTCTAATATATGTGTTTTTAGTAACTCATTAGCTAACTAATCAATTAGATATAGTTAAATATTACACTCAGAATCACATTACAATATTTATGTAGAACATTGGACTCAGTAACACCAATGTTATTTTTCAATCTACCACCTATATTATTTTCCCAGGGGGGAAAAAATAAGTAAAAAGACAGAGCTAGAATGGGCATTAAAATTCAACTTTATTCTCAATGCAGAAATGTCTTCTATAACATACAACAAAGGATAACAGTTGAGTCCTTTAAACAGTGCCAGTTAGAAAACATACATTATTTCTTGAGGTATCAGCCCCATTATCAGACAGAACTAATTATTGAAAAGGTCTTCTTTTATACTCAGTATTCAAATCCATAGTCCTATGACAATCATCATTTGGTCCTAGCTCTGTTTTATGGGACTAAAAGGAAAAATTATCCTCTTCAAATCACTAGAACAATGGGAAATCATAATGGGAATAAAAGCAGATACATTTATACTTCAATTTATACTACAAAGTGACAATAATCAAAATAACATGGTATTGGCAGAAAAACAGACACACAGGCCAATGGAATAGAACTGAGAACCCAGAAATAAACCCACATATATATGGGCAAATAATTTCAACAAAGGAGCCAAAAAAAAAAAAATACAATGGAAAAAAGGCCTCTTCAATAAATGGTGCTGGGAAAAATGGAAAGCCATATGCAAAAGAATGAAGCTAGACTGCTATCTGTCACTACATACCCAAATTAAATCAAAATGGATCAAAGACCTAAATATAAGACTTGAAACAATAAATTACATAGAGGAAAGCACAGGTACTAAATTTATGGACTTTGGGTTCAGAGAGGATTTTATGAATTTGACCTCAAAGGCAAGGGAAGCAAAAGCTAAAATAAATGAATGGGACTATATCAAACTAAAAAGCTTCTGCATGCCAAGAGAAACCATCAATAACACAAAAAGGAAACAGAATGGGAGGAGATATTTGCAAACAACACCTCTAAGGAGCTAATATCCACAATATATAAAGAACTCATACAACTCAACAACAAAAAAACAACCATCCAATTTAAAGATGGGCAGAGGACCTGAACAGGCACTTCTCTCAAGACATACAAGCGGCCAATAGATGAGAAAAGATGCTCAACTTCATCAGCTATTAGGGAAATACAAATCCAAACCACAATGACATACCACCTCACACCTGTGAGAATGGCTATTATAAACAAAACAAGTAATAAGTGTTGGAGAGGCTGTGGAGAAAAAGAAACCCTCATACACTGCTGGTGGGAATGCAAATTGGTACAGTCACTGTGGAAAACAGTATGGAGGTTCCTCAAAATTTAAGAATAGAATTACCATATGACCCAGCAATTCCATTTCTGGGAATCTACCCAAAAATCTGAAAACATTTATCCATAAAGATAGATGTACCTCTAACCTATGTTCGCTGCAGCATTATTCACAGTGGTCAAGACATGGAAACAACTGCATGTCCTTCAAGGGATGGTTGGATAAAGAAGATGTGGCACATATACAATGGAATACTACTCAGCCATAAGAAATACAGCCATTTGCAACAACATGGATGGATTTTTGAGACTATCATGCTAAGTGAAATAAGTTGAGAAACATAGGACTTCACTCATATGTGGGGTATAAAACTGAAAGCAACAAATGAACAAGACAAACAAGCAAACAAACTCACAGACACACAGTTTGGTGTTTACCAGAGGGTAAGGAGGGAGGGAGGGTGATAGAATAGGGTAAAGGGGGTCAAATATATGGCGACAAAACGAGAGCTGACTCTGGGTGGTGAACACATGGTGCAATACACAGATGATGTATTATAGAAGTGTACAGTTGAAACCTATATAAATTTACTAAGGAATGTCACCCCAATAAATTTAATTTATAAAAAAGGAGATAAGCAATTATGTATTCATAGACATACTAAATGAACTCAGGCTGGGTCTCTCAGAAAAACAAGTAGTCCTAAAAGAATGCATCATAAAGGATGATCCTGAATGTGTTACACATGTATTTTGTAGTAATCACCACGCAAAGCTAAGGAAAGTGAGTTGTGACCCGTTTGTCAATATGGCAATGAATATAACAGGCCTAGTTATTTCTGAAAAATACATGTATGAAGCATCATTGATTCAAATTAAAGTAGCACTCTAGATACTTTTTCTCTCCCAAACAATGGGTTTTATTAATTTCTCAATAACAAAATGCTGTTTAGTCTGAATTACATGATTAACTTTTTAATGTACATGCCCAAGGAAACACATATGTCATTTTGGGGCTTATTTCTTCTCAGAATCAGATTCCAAAACAGCAAGCAATATATTAAAAATCAAAACGCTGAGTTAACAATAGGCAAATTGCTTGTCCTGTACATAGTCCTAATTAAGCATGTATCAGTAAAGCTAACAGAGAGATTACTATAAATAAAACTGAGGGAACAAATATCTTGGCTTAAGAATATGTGCCAAAGAATCAACAAAATAAATTTGGGATCATGCTACAATCAAACTTAACCAGTGGTCAAAACATGTCTCTGGGGAAAGAGAATGGTAACCATGTCTACCACCATCCTAGAAATAGAAAATTTGTACTATGGTTGTTTGGTAACTATGGAAGCTCATCTGACAAGCTGCCAAGGCAGACTGGGTGAAAGATTCTCATACTCATGTAAGAAAATGAACTAATTTAGTGGCTCTAGGTCAAATGAGTAAGGTTAACTCAGCCAAGGATAAGCTGTGGTCTTAAAACAAACCTTTTTTTTTTTCCATATATTAAATTTTTAAAAACTTCTTAATTTTTGGCATTTAAGAGATTTCTAAACCAATAAGTATCTTGAATTTAACTTATTATTTCTAGCTGATTTCTAACTTGTAGCATTAAAAAAGAAATTACAGCCTCCACTTCATCGCTGTTTTTTTTAACCAATAAACTCTTTAGAACCATTTAAATTAGTTCATTCAAACATGCTTTCTTCATATTTAAGAGATTTCAAACTTAAAATTTCATTTTAATGCAAACGTTCGTTCTAATTTCATTTCATTTAAAACATCTGAATAGATTAAAGAATAATCGAAAGTGTGTTAAGTATTTAGTAAATCTGTTATTAAATGAACTTTATTTTAAATAAAGCTATTGAGTGCGCATTTTCTGACTCTTCCTAGAAATATCTTCTGCTGTTTTCTAGTTATTCCACAATTTTATGAAACAGAGACTAAAAGTAAAATATTAAATAAATGATATTACACCTAGCAAACCACAAAACTAGAACAAGGTTACCCTTTACCTCTTAAAGTTCTCCAAATAAGATTATTGTATCCAATGTGACTATCACAATAAGTACTTTTACTATAGTTTACATTGGTACATTTTATTCTAAATTAGCTATTCTTCTAATTAGCTTAGGAGGACATTTTAGAGGAGATTAAGATGTAGGAGCCATTTCATTATGGGGAAAAAGCCTTGGATTGCGAGTAACTTGGTTTGCGCGAGTTCCGCAAGACCAGCAAACATTTCTATTAGGTTGCTACAAAAATAATAGCAGTTTTTGCCATTACAACTATGGCAACAACCGCTATTACTTTTGCACCAGCCTAATAATACATTTTAAATTGGTAAATGAGTGATCTCTTACAATATGAGTAGTTTGTTTCCGGAACGAATTATGCTCGCAAATGGAGGTATTACTGTACTTTGAATTGGAATAATCGGAAATGGAGTGACCATTATGGAATTGGATAAAAGGTATGGGAATAAGAATCAGAAGTGCTAGAGAGTTCTCTTAGAGAAACAGAAGTTTCAAAATTGTGGTAAGTGCACTTATATACAAACTGACACCAGGGTACAGATATGTGAAATCAAGGCCATCCTGATCCTGGAAATTCTAGGATGTAGATTGCTGTGCCAATACATAAGGATTTTGATAATAATCAATAACCTTAGATAATCTCCCTGCAGTATTTTTGTGTTAACAGGCAGTAACAGATACTATTAAATTAATCTCTATTAAACTTGATTATAGAAATCTATTAATCTCTATTATTATTCTCTGATGAGAAGGCACTATGGCAGGCATTGACACCTCACTGGCATTGCACACATAACAACATGAAAGTAGCTGCCTAAAACAACTCTCCATTTAGGTAAGCATAATTTAATTAAGGGCTCCGTATTGAATTGACTTTTAAAGGAAGAATCTAAAAAATAAATCACCCAGCAATGCTTACTACAGTTCACTGAATGAATGAATGAACACTAAGTTTAGACATATGGGTAACATTTATCTTAAATAATATATCATTTACATTATTCTCTCAAAATATGTGGCCTTTACCAATTTTTTTTAACTTGTTGAAAGAACTTCAAAAAAAATTTGCCAAGACTAAAATCAATACTAAGTAGCCAAATCTGAAGTTAGAGTGATAATATCTATGGAAAGCCTAATTCACAAATAATGAATAAATCTATTCTCTGAAAACAATTTCGTTACTTTGTTCTGCACATTTAAAATAACTCAACTCTCTGTCCAGATTTCACTGTACTTTAAAAAGGAATCATTCCCAATAAAGATAATTATGAGTGCTTTTAAATAAAGACAGCTATTAATTCCTCTAAAATTTGAGTGAAAATTTCATTGTAGTTAGTTTACTGTATTTAACTTCAGTGTTGTTTTACTTCTACTTATACATGAGTTGATCACGAGTCACCCATAATTAACACTTATAGTTCCCTGATTGCAGTGTGAATTTAACACAGGTCTCAAATAAAGATTTAATGTTCTGAATGCATCTCAAGTATGAATAGTCTAAATTTCGTTTTTTTTAAATCATGGCAAAAAGCACAATTTAGGTAAATCAATGGTTAGAATAATACCTTTTGGCATGAATTCCCAAGTAGCACTGAACCATTAAAACGTTTTATTTTTCTCCAAAGTTTAGCATTACATCTGAGTTAATGCTTTAGCCTTAATATGGTTTGAGGTACTTTAGAAATATTTCAGTAGTCACATTAAAAAGTTGAGGTGTATTTCCAGTTATTCTGAGTTGATAGTGATAATTCTTTGGAAATGATAAGATATTATAGATTGGCACTTTGTTATATCACCTTGTTCAAAAACAGCAATGGAATCGCCATAAAATTTCCAAGTTGTTTAAAACAAATTTCCTAGGTGTTACACAGACAGAAGTTTGAGGTGACACTGTGGATGTACATAACTCCCTTAACACACCCAAGCTCGTCTGTAGATAAGAGTGTGATATCCTCTCTGTTCCCTAAAATTCCTGGGATTACCCTCAGTTAGTTTAAGAAACTATAATTTTATAAACAATTAATTTCACTGTAACTGAAACTCAACAATTACTGAGCAGCATCTGTACAGAACAGTTTATTAAATATCAAGAAAGGTTACAAAGGCAGTGCAGTAGTCATGGTTCCCATTTCTAAAGAACTTATAATCAAGAAAATATAAAAACAGGAGAACCACACATACACATATGAAAATACAAATAGTATGTAATTTTTATAATGGATCCGTTCTTGTAACACTGCTAAGGATTCAAAATGAGAGATATGTTTATAACGTAGAACCAAGTGGAATAATAGTATAAAAAGTCTTATGAAAAGTTGTAAATTAGAAGCTCTCCTCTCTGGATTACTCAGAACATCTTAAAAGGTCAACACTTAATTGTTTTATTTTAATCTGCTATTTTTTTTTTTTTAGTACTGAGTATTGCTGATTAAAATGAAGCTAGCTAGCTCTTTTTAGATGGTTTAATCTGCATAAAATAATCCAATCAGAATTAGAAATAGCTCTGAAGGAACTATTACATAACTAAGTTTTGTTTTTTTTTCTTTGTTTCTTAAGACAGTATTAACACTCCCACTCAGGCTGTTCAGCCACAAATCAGAAACAGATAACAATGAGAATCAAGGTCAGAGGATTTCAACTTCTTTCTGAAAAGTCACATAATTAATGCACTGATGCTGATCATTAAAAATACTGAAATGCAATAAAATTCACAATCCTTATGGCCTAGAAATCATCACTCCAGTTTCCCCCAGTTCAGTGTTGGTTTATATGTGTTCAGTAAGTCTAGAACTTTCTTGGAATATTTCTACAACGACAGCAAGTCAAAATAACGGAGTCTCAATCTTAATTGTAACAAGATTGTTAGATCCCATCTGATTCTACTAAAAATAAGAGTGAACAACATGACTCAAAAGACTTTTCCTTCATGTACCACTTACTTATGTCCTATTTAAAAAAATTTATTAAGCATATTCTCTGTGCTAATTAATAAAAAATGTATTAAGCATATTCTCTGACACAGAGATGAACAGAACATATAGATAATGGTGACTGTGGTGCCATGGGAAAAAACACTATTAGAGAGGTCAAGTCTTCCTAATTTCCGTATTTCTCAGGTGAGATGAGAATTACTTATAACTATTTATTCCTCCTCAGGATACTAGATACTAAAGGAACTGTAGCAACCAAGGAAAACTACTCTTTCAATTAATTCACTAAATTTCTTTATTTGTGATGAAGTTTATACAGGAAAAATAAAATGATGTACCATAAAGATATATTAACTTTATTAATAGCAACTAACAAAAATAGGTATTAACTCTCCCAATCCAGAGAGAAAGCATGGCATTACACTGCCATCTTAAAATTGGACTTCATGCAAATTAAGAGCTTTTCCTCTTTAAAAATCGCTATTAAAAGAATGACAAGCAAGAGAATGGGGACCTATTTCCAAATCACATATCTGACAAAGGACTAGTATCCAAAATGTCTTATTCTACTGTGGCTCTTTTAAAAAATTACCAGGGACTGGGTGGCTTAAAGAACAAACATTTCTTTCTCACATCTGGAGTCTGGGAAGTCTAAGCCTCCTATGTATCTAAGACTTTGGTTCTTGGTGAAGACCCTCTTCCTGGTTTGCAGACATCTGTCTTCTTACTGTCTCCTCACATGGCAGAGAGCAGAGAGAGAAGCAAGCTCTCTCCTGTCTCGTATAAGGGCACTAATCCTATCATGAGGACTCCACCCTCATAACCTAATTATTTCCCAAAGGCTCCATCTCCAAATACCAACACATTAGGAATTAGCATTCCAAAATATGCATTTTGGGGAGGCACAAACATGCTATCCATCACACAAAATATACAAAGAACTTTCAAAACTCAACAATAAAAAAATGATCCAATTAAAAAAAAGCAAATATTTGGACAGAAACTTCATCAAAGAAGATAAGCAGATGATAAATCAGCAAATGAAAACAAAAAAAGATCTACATATTAGTAACTAGGAGAAACTACAAATTAAAATCATAATGAAATACAATAACATACTTATTAGAGTGTCTAAAATTTTAAAAAGGCTGTTTTTCATAGCAAATGGTGGCTAGGGTATGGAGCAACTCATGCACTGCTGGTGGGGACATAAATGGTAAAACCACTTAGAATGACAGTTTGCATCTTCTTAAAAATTTATACTTTTTAAGTTACATTTATCATATGATCCAGCCATTTGATCCAGTAAACCTAGGCATTTACTCAACAGAAATGAAAACATATGTGTACACAAAGACTTATACATAATTGTTCAAGGCAATATTGTTTGTAATAGCCCCAAATTGGAAACTACAGAATTGTCTATCAACAGGTAAATATATTAAAAAATGTAGTATACCTATAAGTTATACCTATCTGAAAGGAATGAACAAAAAACATAAAGGAATCCCCAAATTATTATACAATGAGACCAAAAAAGAGAACATACTATATAATTGTAGTATATAAAATTCAAGAACATGTAAACTAATATATACTTGTATAGACAGAAAGCAGATCTGTGATTGGTTCTCTGGGAATGTGGAGGGGGGTCAAGGGAAGGATGAGTAGGGAAGATTACAAAGGGACACAAGAAAACTTATGAAAATGATGGCTATGTGTATTATCTTGATTGTGGTGATGTGTCCCAGGTAGGTAGGTAGGTAGGTGGGTATATATGTATGTATGTGTTTGTATAAAGTATGTAAAATGTATCAAACTCACACTTTGAATATGTATAGTTTGTTGTATGCCAATTAGCCTTTAATAAAATTCTTTTTAAAATAGGAAAAAAAAAAAGATGTCATCATAGGCATTTATCTGCCACTAAAAATGTAAGCTCCATAAAGATAGTAATTATATGTTTTATTAGTTATTTATTCTCAGTATTGGAACATATTAAGCACTCAAGTAATATTTGTTTGATATAGGAATGACAGAGAAAAAAACATGACCAGAATTATGAATCAAAAAATGTACACTCCACACATTTTAATTTCATTCCAAGCACTACTAAGTTTATAATAAAAGTATCAATAATTTCCAAAAGAAATAGATGTTGAGTTTACATGAGTCAAACTAGTATCGGTTTTATTCTTTTACTAAAATAGTTTCTAATTGGTCTCTTCAATATTTTCATTAATAATCATGTAACTTCTTTTTAAATAAACAATAATGATAACAGCAAACATACAGTGTTTACTATTAATATTATGTGTTAGGCACTATTCCAAGAATGTAACCTATGGTAATTTGTTAATCACTATAAAACCTTATAAAGTAGGTTTATTTTTTCCTCATTTATAAGATTGATTAGTCAGAGCTTTGATTTAGTAAAAATTTCAATCCTTTATACTTCAAATGTTACATCTATATTTGAATGTATATTTCAATGTTATTAGTTTTAAATCATTATTTTATCCAAGCTTTGTTTATCACAAAACTTTTACCCTTAGACCAGAACAAGGCCCCGCAATTCTTTTCTTATTGATTGCCACTGTCTATTAACTGGAGGCAATATAAAAGATGAAAACTTTTTTGCTACCCAAGGACAAAACCATGCTAGAAATACTCAGTACTCATTTACTTGAAGAATCCAGTCATATAATTTCCTTTTATTTGGAAAAAAAATGTTAACTCTTCCATTATCTTTCTCCCTCCCATCTCCCTGACCCCAAAGCTCATAATTACTGGTAGTATCTGGAAAAATGTTAAAATATTCAGATCCTCAGAGAAAACCACACTATTGATGACAATTACAATTAACACAAGCAGCTTAACTAAAAATATTACTGGAAAATGGCAGTGATGTGTTGGAAAGATGAGTTTTGAGAAGAAATAATGAGAATCTATAAAACTATAAATAGTAATAGGGTGATAAGTTTAAGAGAGCCTTATGTGAAATACGGCATAATTGGTAACTGAAATTAAGATACCTGGAGGGCATATCTCTAACTCTAGCTCTTGATTTCAAGTAGGAACATCATGTTTCTAAAACTACATAGTCCATGAATGTTTGAGTTCTAGTCATAACACAGTTTTTCCATTTTTTATCTTATTTTATAAATCAAAGGGAATATATGATTCATCTTACTTCACTTTGTGTATCACAAATTTGGATACGAAGGAATAAAGCATATACTATTCATGCTGGAATAAACACAAAACAGTTTCATATTTACTTATAAAATGTTTAAATGGCCTACATGGCCAGGAAAGTGTTAAAGAATTACTGCTTATACAAAAAAATTGCCTTTCAAAGACTTCAAAAGATGCTGAAAAACTAGTAATGAGATTGCAATGTTACAATTATACACACACACACACACACACTAACTATTTGTTACCTATCAGATTACCAATAACCATTTATGCTACTGGTGAGAAATTGGGAGAAACAGGTACAGTAATACCTTGGGGTTTGCGAGCATAATTCGTTCCCAAAACAAACTACTCACATTGGACATCGCTTGTCTACCATGTTAGATTTAGTATTAGAAATGTTTGCTCGTCTTGCTGAACACTGGCAAACCAAGGTTTTATTGTACTTTCAAGCATTACCCATAAAAGTAAACAATAGTACAGTATTTATAAAAGAAAATTTGACAGTATCAAAAAAAAGCACAAACACATTTACTATTTGATGTAGCAAGATCAAGTATAAAAATTTATCCTGCAGATTATACTTGCATAGATACAAAATATCATATACACAAAACTACTCACTGGAGTATTATTGGTTTATTAAAATATTTTGACATTATAAACTATGTAATGTATACATATTAGAATCGTGTGTAGATATACGAAAGATGAGAATGCTCCATATCCCAATAAAGAAAGATCTTCAGTGTATCTTAGGAGAAATCGCAGGACACGGAACAGTGTATACACATTATCTTTTGCATAGGAAAAAAGTGTATATGTGTTTTTCCTGTCTATGCTCAAAAAAACCATATTGAGACAAGAAATTTATAAAAGTGGTTTTCTGTAGCAGGTGGTGGGGGAAAGGTAAATAGGAATGGAAATGGGAGGGAGACTTTAGAAAATACTCTATTAATGCTGTTTTGCATATATTATCTACTCAAGAAAAATATATAGAAACACTTCCTCCACAATACTTTGCCATGGACATTTACAAAAATACGCTCAAAAATGTGATCTACGATAGTGAATTGTCAGGGAAAAATCATTTTTTGAGACAGAAGATTCTGAAGTACTGCCATAATCAATATGACTGATTAAACATTCCAGTCCAGTAATATTGCTGCTATTTGACTGAAATCCCTATTATGATCTTCTGTAGAATCAAGTAACAGTATCTGATTCAAAAAATCTACTAGTCTTGACTTTCCAAGAATACATGCTATTTTAGACTGAAACACAGAATATTCTACAAGATTTATATTTATGTAGAGATTTTTCTGTATCCGAAACCAAACTGTATTCATTAGATTTTTTTTTTTCCCTGAAAATGTTCCTTGGATCATTTTAGTTCGTTTGGGAAATGCTTTTTTTTTTTTCTCACATAAAAGTAAACAACTCTTCCAATACAAGGCTAAAGAACAGCATTATTCACAGAATGTACAGCATTGCCCAAAATTTTAATAGACAGAAATTTATATCAGCATTTAGTTTTCATGCTGGATTGAAGCTGAATAAGATAAAGTCCCCTCCAACTGTCAGCATTTAGCACTCTGCTAGAGGTCCTAATCACTGCAAAAAAAGAAAGACAGCAAAATAAACAAGGAATAAAAAAAGACAGCTTCTTATGTAGCAAGTAGATTACATATCTAGAAAATTCACGAAAACAAACTAAAACAGTATTAAAACGAATAAGAAATTTGAGAAAAGAGGCTAGATACAAGATTCATATTAAAAAGCCAAAGCAATTATAAAGCTAATATTAACCAGTTAGAAAAAGCCATGGGGATTGGGTGGGGAGAACCCCATTTAAAACTAAAACACTTAAAATGCCTAAAACAGATGTAATAAGAAATGTGGAAAACATATACAAAAAAAAAACTTTATACAACTTCTAGAAACTACAAGGAAAACGACAAACAGATTTGACTACATAAAACCTTAAACCTTCTGTATAGAAACTTTAAAGTTGAAAAATAAGAGATGGCTGTAAGACAAAAGATTATTGTCCATATCAGAGTTGATAAAAATTTAACAAGCAAAGTTCAAAAAGTAACTGAAAATTTTAAAAATTATGGAAATAAGTAGTTGACAGAACCAACAAATAGGCAGTTATAAAACTTCATCAAGTAATCTACAAAGCTTTTAAGTGGGGTATTTTTCCAGTTTTATAAAACTGGCAAAAAAATTTCCACTAAAGAGTATCAAAGAGGGAAATGGGTTTTAATATATAGTATTCCCCTTATCCATGTGGCTATGTTCCAAGACCCCTAGCGGATGCCTGAAACTACAGATAATACTGACTCTCATATACTATGTTTCTTCCTATACATGCAAACCTATGATAAAGTTTCATTTATAAATTAAGCACAGTCAGAAATTAACAATAACTACTAATAAAACAAAAGTTACAACAATATACTGTAACAAAAGTTATGTGAATGGCTTGGGGGCCTTATTAAGTACAAGCACTGTGATACCATAATGGTTGATCTGATAACTGAGATGGCTACTAAATGACTAATATAGAGTATACAGCATGGATACATTGGAGGAAGGGATAATTCCTGTCCCAAATGAGGGGGAGCAGGGTGATGCAAGATTTCATCACACTACTCAGAACAACACACAATATAAAACTTATGAATTCTTTATTTCTGAATTTTTCCATTAAATATTTTTGGACTGTGGTTACCATGGGTAACAAACTGTGGAAAGTGAAATCATGGATAATGGTGGACTACTGTGCTATTTATGGGAATGTACTCGTAAAATAATATAGCCAGTTTAGCCAGCAATATGGCACCATTTAAATGTATAAAAAAATTCATAGTAATTCTACTTTTTTGCATATATTTAATGAATACATGTGTACAGTAAAGTAGATAAAAGTATCCTCGCTACAACAACTACAGTTATGGAAAAAAATTGGAAACAACCTAGGAAAATAATTAGGTACCTAATTTGTGGTATATCAACATGTTGAAATACTGTTAAAATCATTAAGATGAGATACAGAGACAGCAATAGTTTTTAAACTTGAATGTGTATTAAAATTCACCTGGTGAGCTAGATAAAATGACCATTATCTCCAACCCCAGATTCTTGTTCAGTAAACCTGAAATTGTGTTCAAGAATCTTCCTTTTTAACAACTCAGAGGATTCTGATAATTGTGGCAATATTGGCCAGTCTGAAAAATACTGGTCTGTAAGAGAATGGAAAAACAATTTCTAACACAACATTTATTCTACGGCCAAATTTGTGTTTTTAAAAACTATTTGTAGGGCCGGCCGAGTGGCACGGTGGTTATGAGCTGGCTTGGGATGCCGGCGGCCCCAGTTCGGGTCTCACATATGAGAGCCAGTGACACTGCCCTCAAAAAAAAAATACTATTTGTAGATTTAAATAAGAATGATATACACATGAAAGTCAATCCACGGAACAAGTGTGGGAGAAAATTTAAGTTCCTAACAACAATGATCTCTGTTAAAACACAAACAGCCATATAATTAACATATGACATTATAATGGATGAATTATAAATTGTCTTACTGATGGATAATGAGTTTATCCTAAATTATACTTAAAACTTTAATAGAATTAATAATTATTTCATCTCCAACTCAAGTTCTGACTCTCCTAAGCAAAATGATAGCAGTTAGTTGACCCTTAGCAATATTTTATAGAATCAATTTTACAGCTAAAAGAGGAAAACAAAGAATTATATTTTTCACCTGCTAATTTTATAAATGAGGGGAAAGACACAATATTACTAAATGGTCTCTGGCTCCCGAAGTCCAATGTTGTTATCCATTGCAGGTGCTCTCCCATCAAATTTCTTTCTAAAATTTCTATTACTTTTCCACATAACTCTTCATTTTTATCAGGTTTAGGCTTTTAATTAAGCAGTTTACTACAAGTCAAATTAATCTAATCAAAAACTGAATTATTTAATCACAAGTTTCAAAACTTCTGCCTCCAAAATTGATCCATGAAGAAGCCTTCCTCCTCTGACATCAAGGATACTGAAAATTACAGTTTGTACCACTGTGAGCTCAAATCACTCAAACAATCTTCCTTTTGTTTATTTAGAAGAGCCTACATATACAACACTCATATTTTCTTAATTAAAACCGAGGATGTATGATCTGAGCCAAATGATTTTTTTTCCAGTTCATAAGCTTTTAAAAATATACAATTTGAGCCAACTGTAATTGAATATATAGATAGTCATGGGATGTGGATTATACTGTGGAAGGGAGTCAAAGGAATTGTAATAGATAGTATGATATGGGGGGGAGGAGTGGGAGGGAGGAGAATTGGGGGAGGGGGGTTGTCACTTTGAGGGGTAAAAAGTATAACTATTGCACTTTGTTGTACACCTGAAGCTAATTAAAAAATACATAAATAAATTAAAAATATATATATACAATTTGAAAATATTAAATGACAGGGCTGGCCCAGTGGCTCAGTTGGTTAAGAGCTCGCTCAAGAGTGCGAGCTGAGCTCTGAGCAACGCCGGTTCGATGCCAGCCTGAGCTGAGTTGCTATTGAGCTGCCAAGAGGTGGCAGGATGGCTCAGCTAAAAAAAAAAAAAAAAAAGAATAGAAAATATTAAATGACAAGTTGTATATTCAATTGATTTTACAGACAAGAATAAAAATATATGCAATTAGAATTGTCCTCGAAAATTACTAACAACATTCTAAAAACATTCCCAAAATTGAATGTAGAAACCCTCTGGTTAACTATTAGCTTTGTGGAGGAAGGAAGACAGCTATCCTTCCATAGCAATTAACAACAAATCTGGTTACATATTTTGTTGACATTTCAAACTACTTGTTAAGTTCATTTCTCACCAAAAGAAATGTGAGGCAACATTCTTTATGTGAAAACAAGAGGTTAGGAAAGATGACATGTCTGCACTCCTAAGACGCCAAACTTGTGTAAGATGACAAAGCTGGTGCCTGCTATCAATGAGTGCACATGCCAGGGGATGCTCCTCTGTGCCCCGGGCTCAGGCAGGAGACTGACTGTATGGTCAACAAAGGAAAGAAACTGATAACATCTTAACAGATATATTCCCTGGAGTTTTTCCACCAAATTAAATTAATTGGTGGGCAAATGATTTGCCTTATTCAAGCTGAAGATATAGGACATATTTTAGATTAAAGAACATTGCCACAGGTAATAACCCCAATATAGGATTAGAGCCCCATTAGGTTGCATGGGTGACAGAGGAAAAGAACAAAAACAAACAGAATAAATGCATTCAAATATTTGGATGGTTTAAACTTTCCCAAGTAGAGCATGTTAATCTAGGTATAGAACATGAGCTAGAAGCACTGAATCAATACTTCCACATGAATTACTGTAAATTGATTCCAAGAAAAACTTTAAAAGTTATCATAAATGTAACAGGGGATCCAATATTCATAGTCAGACTTTTAAATTATAATGTAAACCTTTTGTTGGTAAATAAAGGAATGCTAAAATGTAGAAGTTGAGTATACTGAAAAGAAACAAAAATAAAACACAGACTCCAAGGAGAAAAAGCTCTTCATCATACCCTACCAAAGACATTCAATTTTCCTACCTTGTATTTTATATAAAAATGCATATTTTATAATGAATATGTATATGAATAAAATTATATTAATAATAAATCTTCAGCCATAAGCTTTTAGTAAAAATTTATACTCCTAACACAGTGTTGATTTGTCTTAGTGGTCCATAACTTTTTTCTTCTTACCAATTTGTAGACAAAATTTGTTCCCCTATATGTTCCAGAGAAATGGTTACATATTTTTATGCAACAATTAATGTACCATGATTGGATTTTTTTTGAAACAAATAATATACATCACTTAGCATTTTCTATTTCATTTCATTTCAAGTGTGCTCATGAACACTTACCTGAAATAGAAGGTCTTTTTGAGGCAAAGGGGGGGATCGTCCATCATACATAGGAGGTGGTTTATGTGTGGGTGGAAGGTCAATCCTGCATTAAAAAGGTTTAAAAATGTGACTTCTACATTTAGCAAAAATTAAAAAAAATAATAAACAAGAGGAAAAACAAGATTCTTAAATTTTGAGGATATTTTCCTCATACCAATATTTATATTAGCGTATACTGCATGTTTAATTTAGCTCATATTTCCATTAACTTACAATATTGGGTTGTCGGAAAAGTCATGATGCATTTCTGCAATGAAAAACAGAAAATATACATCATGACTTTTCTGACAACCCAATAGATGGGAAAAAAGAAACCGGTTTTAAAGGTTCCAATGTTTAAGACAATCTATTTGATCCATATTTAAAGAAGCAACTCAAATAGAAGCATTTTTTGCAAATTATTACTAAGTAAGTAATCTAGTACATGACCGACTTACTTATGTACTACACATTTTTACATCTAACTGTGCCTACCAATACTTTAAAGATAGTCAAATATGTGTGTAATGGAAGGCACTACCTCCAAAGTGTCATAAAAGTAATTTAAAAGACTATGTCTTAAAATGATAATGAAAAAAGTTTATACTGTATTTTGGAAATACTTCCAAAACTAATTTTCAAAAGCATGATCACTCTTAGAATATTCATCATGCAAATTTAGATTTCAATCTATACACCATTATAAATCTTGCAACCTGAAATAAACAAAGGGATCAATACAACCTTAGGAAATGCATTTCCTTTTGCCAAAATGATCTAATTTATTTAAAAAAAAATTTCATGTATTTGAAACATTTTTGAGTTACAAAAAAAAAAAATAGAATTAAATGTATCCTAAAGCGCTTTGCAGTTCAGAAAATAAATTTTTATGTATTCTCATACTTTTGAAGATCACAGATAAGTAACTTTCAATACTTCTGATTAGCAAATCAAACAAAAATGTTACCTGTATTAAAGAGAATGAAAGCTATACAGGCCAAAATAATTACAAATTTTGTGTGGTCTAATAACTTCTCAATGTGGGCATGAAATAATATTTTAAATGAATATAATTCAAACAATAAATAAAATGGTTATATAGATTTACTAGCCTACAAGTAAATGATGTTTTTGAAATTATAGAAAAACCTAAGGTAATATAGGAACTAAGATGAAGTTAACCAAATACTAGTTACTCTTGAAATATTAAAGAACTCCATTCAGTCTTACAGATATTGCACTGAAAGAGTACTTTACAGTCTTTTTAAAGTAATTAGTTCCTTTCATCTAACAAAAATGACAGCAAATTTATAGCTCCAAGATGCCATAGGTCATTTAGGTGTTTTAGCTGTTGATGGAATTAAATAAATTGGGACATTTGTCTTTTGATTGTACAGCAAACAGCAATTTCTGCTTTATAATTCTGTCTCAATGGTTGAGCCCAAAACACTGCTTCCTCTTTAAATAAAAATGAGGCACATTTTATAATTCACCAAAACCAAAATTCTTTAAGCAAAAAGCTTTAAAACTCAATGTATTTAATAACTCTTAGCAGCTGAAAGATAATTTATATCTTTATGTAAGACAGGTATATACAATCTGAAGAAGCAAACTTCTAAGACTTTTTATTCAAAAAGTAAGGCAACGTAGTGTCATTATATTACCATTTGGAAAGCTGTCTTAATGTACTGTAGGTGAAAAAGATGTCTAATATACTTGTGTCCAGCATCCCCTTGACACTGTTTATTTACCAAGATGTAGTTTGAGACGCTCTGATGAAACCATGGTCATCTCACAAAGACCTAACAGAGCTCTACTTTCATCCCTCAGGCACTTTATGTCTGAGTAGCTGTAAAGATATAAAGACTGACATATACTGAGTATTCATAGTTGAACACAGGAAAAAAAAAAAGTTACCTACACTTTGTCAAGATAGGCTGGTCTCTTTTTTCGAGGAGTCAGCAGCACAGTCACAAAAACAGCAATGATGAGAAGGGCAAGGACAGCTCCAATTACAGCTCCAGCTATGGCTATGGAAGAGGTCTGCTTAAATGGAACATCTGTAAAAGTAACAGAAATTAGGCTTTTCAAACAACTTCAAAGAGTTCTTCAAGAGTCAAGAGTACCCTAATTTCTACTATGTGCAAGGACTATTTGATTGAAGTATGTTATCCAATAGTGAGCTTAGAGGATGCCAAACTTGATTCACTATTTTTTGCAGCATTATGCTAACACATTTCTTCTATTTAGATGTCACCTTAGCACTCCAGTTTTGCTTTTCTCAAGTTATGAAAAGAATATCTCCAACCATGTATCAATGAGTGAATCTATTCCCTATGGGCAAAGACTGTCTGGAGGAGAAAAGAAGACAGAGAAATGTATGAAAACTTTTAAGTTCTTGCTCTAAAAAGTGATAAAACAAACAAAAATTCAGTATCCTTTAGTATTAACCAACAATATAGACATTTACCCTTTTTATTCTATTTAAATATAAAAGAAATTCTACTAAAGAAACCAAAAACCTTTCAGAAGGGGAAAAACATAAACAACAAAAATCCCAGACTTAATAGTCAAAAGTGACATTGTAAAACTGAGAAGTTTGAAAAATGGAAGTATTACTAAACTACTAGTTATAATTTTCCTTGATTCATGCACATTTAATAAAAAGTATACTTAAGATAGCATTCTATTACAAAATTAAATGAAAATTCTTCCCCATCTCCTAGCTCTGCACTACATATCATTTCTGAATACCAATTTCTCTTTCTCATACTTCATACCACAAATTATATAAGAAATGATTTTAAAAACATACATGTCATATAATTAAGTCCTTATTTTATTAACTCCCAAATAAGGGAATTTTCTAAAATTATTATAATTATATATTTTCAAATGTTAATATTCGGATATGACAAAACCAGCAGTCCTTGGGCTAGCCGAGTGGCGCAGTGGTTAAGCGTTGGCTTGGGAAGCCAGTGGCCCCGGTTCGGGTCCCACATGTGAGGGTGCCCTCAAGAAAAACCAAAAAACCCCAGCAGTCCTTAATGTGTTATTCTGACAATTTCAGCCATGTTAAATCCAGTAACTAAATTTTGTTACAGTACCTTCAATATATACATTTTTTTATCTTTCTAACCAGTTAAGAAAGATATTTAGCATTCTAGAAAGATACTGCAGTTCTAAAGTTAAAAATTCTGCCCAAGGTCACTAAATCGATGAGTATTAAAGAACACAAGACTAAAAGGAAGCCAGGTAGAGGCAGAAAGCTTTATGGCCTCATTGGGAGAGAATGGTTTGTTGTGACACCTGATGTAGACTCTCCTTCTGGATCTGCTATTTGGTAATGAAGAGTTCTTAGTTTTCAGTTAAACTGACACTCACATAACTCTTAATTACTGTTGGGATCCAGATGTGGCAAGTATAAAAGGAATTACAGCACTATCAGTTTTGAAATATGTTTCACCTACTTATTAGTGTGATATTTTCAAATAAATTCATATTTAAAATATTTTCAATTGTTTTTAAAATGTGAGTCATGTGGTGCTTTAGATTGTCAAACATTTTCTTTCCAATTATAAAAAGTTCTTTAGCAAACTAAAAATCCTGTGTTTATTATGGGTCATTTTATTATTAGCCTCATTCTACACTAAAAATCTTACTCCAGTGAGTACCAAGTAACCCATTTCAATAACCCTTTAAAAACTCAGTAGAATCTAAAAGTAGTCAAATATACAATTAATTTAAACAACGAAACCGGCCCAGTAATTCAGGTTGTTACACTCATTTGCCAATACATGCCTGGTTTATCTTCCTATTGTTGCTCTTTTCTCTACACCCTACTATCTCCACTTGCATATATGATAGATGAGAAAAATATTTGAAACCTAAGCCAGTCAAATATTATTCTGCCCTTGTGAATGTGAGAAATTTGGGATGACAGGAGTAATCTATTCCACACTGCTACTTTCCCCACCATGAAATTATAGCTTTGCATTCAGTCTTTAACAATAAACCAATTGAAAACTATTAAGGTTACGTGGCCAAGCTTACTTGACTGAGGTCATATACCTTGTTATTGGAATAAATAAAAAAATCTCAATGTGTTAAGTATCCTACCTATTCCACACTATTTTAAAGGTTTCCTTTTATTTAATTTTTTTTTTTTTTTTTTTTTTTTTTTTTTGCTGAGGGAAAAGGCATTGTTTTGGTGACAACAGCAAAGTTAATACTATATTTATAGTAATACTTCTGAAATTATTTTTCAAAGTCAGGTTACTCGTTTAGTACAATTAGTCCAAATTAAAATTCTCAGTGTACAGATTATATTCTTCATCAAACCTCAAACCTCTTCCAAGAAAGCCTTTTACTTAATCTTAGCAATATTAAATTTGGTGGTACTTTGTAAGTAATAAAACATAATCAGAGTTTTACTATTCTAAAGTAATTCTCAATTCTGAATATACACTATTTTAATATCCTAAAGTAACTCTCAAGTCTAGATACAATTTTCTAAACATCTAAATTATGGTCCACTTACCAAATTCTGTCCCATTAGTCTTATTGTTTCTAGTTCTTGGATTCTTTAACTAAGAGTTGGCTGTATGAGGGCCAGCCGAGTGGCTCAGTTGGTTAAGAGCTTGCTCAAGAGTGTGAGCGGAGCTCTGAGCAATTGCAGTTTGATGCCCAGTTTAAGAGTTGACTGTATGTATACTATGACATTTCCTGCTATCTTCATTGGGTTTTTATCTGGTTCCATTCACTCTTTATTCATATTTATCCTCTTTTTTGCATACTTTTTCTTAGTATCAGAAAAGGCTATAAAGTACTTAAATGAGTAACTGGAAGAAAAACTATTTACCAACTGGATAATGTACTCTATGTAGATGAATTGATTACATTAAATATATATATGAGCTGCATTTCCTATTTCCTGTTCTGATTATTCTACTAACTGAGAAAAAATATATTCAAGGATATAAAGAAGTGATGAACACTAGTATGAAATGCCAAGGAAGAGCTGAAACTTCTTACATTCAAGTCAAAGAATTTGGGTGAAAATTGAGAATTTAGCCCCAATACTGCCTCCCCCACATCCCTGCCCACATAATCTATATACTCTATATTCTAGCTAAATCACTACATGAAGAAAAAAATTAAGTAAGCAAATATATAAAAAAGTGGTATTTTTCAACATTATGCTAATTTACTGAATAACAGGAAGTAACATTACCATCATCTAAGGAGATGATCTACTAAATCTAATTATATACTTATAAGCAACAGAAAACAAAAAGACAAAAGCGCTAAAATATTTAGTATTAAAGGACTGGTGCATGTATCTCTCAAAAGAACAGCTTCCTGTTATCACAGCAGCTATGTTTACCCACATACATTGGAAACTCACCTCAAAAAACAGAAAAACAGCCTTTCTTAATACAACAAACGTATACTGCCCATAATTAAAGATATCATACACGACTTATGAGGAAAATATTCCTAAATCAGTTACAAATCATACCGAAAAAAATTTAATACAGATATGAGAAATAACTTTCATTACTTTTTGAAGAAAACATGTTATAGATATTAAACTGAATTAAAGTTTCTTTATTACTCTGATAACAAATAAAGAATATGTGAAAATTACTCAAACATGTGCTCACCTAATTCACATCTGAAAGAGACATGACAATATTTAAAAAAATTAAATACTATTCTATACACTAATTGTTTACAATAATTTGCTAAGAACCATTTAAAATGTGTATTGAAATCTACAGGACCTTTTCACACTTACATTCAAATAACAAGTCCTAATAATTAAGTGAAGTGTTGTCCCCTTTTTTCCCTCTTGGTTCCCTTCACCAAAACTTCAGTGATGCTATCACGATTCACAGGTTTCTGTGACACCATAGAAACATATCTTTCCACCCTTTATTTGCTCCCATAATATGTATCATTGTATTGCCAATTTTCCCACTTAATCCCATTTATTTTTCAATAGCCTCTTCTAATACTTATCTTTTCAATATGACATCCAAGTCTTTATATACATCCAAATACTTACAACTACTTTTTAATAAAAGTCCTCCATTTGGGTCAGGTTAGTTTCCTCAGCCTCTCATCCAACAAATTACTTATAGTAACCCAAACATGCCAGGCCTATGCTAACGCTACAAAAGCAAGGATGAGATTTTACATAGTTTCTGTCCTCACAATAGAGCAAAATCCCCAAAGTGGGGGTCACAGAATCCACAGATAGATTTTCCAATGAAGAGCAGAAAGAGGTTATCACTTATCTAAAAAAAGGTCGGGAGGGCATTTAATAAAAATAAATGCTGTACTAGTGTATAACACATGGATAGGCACTGGTAGCACCACTTGGTCCATGCGTCAGGTGTTCACTTGTCAAACAGGGTATCCATTAATATTCTCTGGGAAGTGCGGAGTGGGTTAGTTCCAGAATTAAAGCAATTACACAGTTACATGTTCTCTTGGTTGTTCCCTCTTAGCACAATCAGCATTGTGTGACAAATTATGATGTATGAGAGCTCAGCTAAACAAATAATTCATCTAGAGTTAACTAAGAGTCAAAAATGTAAAGGAAGAATGACATGGGTGCCCTGTGTGACAGGTGAACATCTGACACATGGACCAAGTGAGGGTTTCAGTATGAAATCATATTATATAACTAGTAACCATTTCTTCCTAGTAAAGTCATTCCTGCAAAGAATTGGCAGAAGAAAGGAACACCAATAAGATAGGCACAAATAACAAAACCCAAAAACCATTGACACAAATATGTTACTCTTAATACACAGACTTTATCAGTTACATTATGACATAAAACCACATGATCTAATCAGATGTGACAAGACAACCAAAAAAAAAAAATCAAATACATTAGACCAAATAAATAGAAATTTACATTCACTCTTAATAATAAACCTCACACTAAACCCATACTGGGCTGAAACAGTAGCTGAGAGGTGAGGTTACTAAGATTAGCAAGGCATTGAAAACCAAACATCTCAAACAAGAAGACAAGCTCTAAAACCAGTAGTTGGAAGGCAAATTGTTATGGTCCCCAGCAATATACTTGTTTCTGAGAGGTAGCATGTTAGCCATCATACCTAAAAACAAAGTATCAAAAAATATAATTACCCTGGAATCATGCCTTTGAATCACTGAATCTAAAAGTACAAAACCAAGATTTAAAAAAAGCAAATGACGCACATTGAATCATGTGTTTTTTCCACATTATTTTTACCAAATTTTATTAAAATGTTTTACTGAGCAAAAAGTTAACCTTTAAAATGAAGCAGTTTCCCCAAATATTGCTTTAGTGAAAAAAAATCAGTATTTTAAAAATATTTCATCAGATGTTAAAATTTCCACTTTTGAATATTTTATAATGCATAGAGCAAGTTGCTATTATAGCATATATATAACTTATAAATGTATACATATTAGGAGTACACAGTAATTTTTAGCTGATAGGTACAAAAGTTTTGAAGACCACTGATGTAGAGAAGATAGGTAAAAACAAAAATAAACTGTGAAGTTATGGTAGATATGATATAAAAGAATATAGCCACAAGTTATTAATTTTATACAGGGAATGTTTCATAAAGCTATCATTTGAACTGGACCTTAAATATGGACTGGTTTCCCAGTGTGGAAAGGGGAAAGAAGGGAAATTTCCAGGTAGAGAAAACAGCATGGATGTAATTTTTCAGACAGTAAAGCACATGGTATGGTAAAAGAACAGCTATTACTAATAGATCTAGACGTTAAGTAGATGTCCTGTTAGTAGATTTAGGATTTGAGCATCAAGTGGCAAAAGGAAAGCAGGCATTGTGTGCCTTCTGATGGAAGAATATAACCACCATTTAAGAAGTAATCTTGTCCCCCAAATTAAACCTTAATCTCATCAAGGCTCTAGATCTCACCGTTAATTATACAGAAAGTACCTAGATGCAATGGGCACAATCCAAACTAGGAAACTGTAGAACAAATGAAGTCATTTCTTCAACAAATAAATTGCAAGGGAAAAATGGGAGTAAGGAGACTGGCATGTAGAGAGCACATACATTAAAAGACATTGCAACCAATCACAATGTATGGGTCATATGCACATACTAACTAAAACTGAAAAAAATTGTGATTAAAAATTTGAACACTCACTGGATACTTGATATTAAGGAATTTTTCAGTGTAATAATTAATCTGTGGTTACTTAGTTTCTAACTGTTCCTTATCTCTTAGAACTACATCCTGATATATCTTACAGGTGAACTAATGGCAGGAGGAAATATGTGGATATAAGTGTAAATGAAACAAGACCATGAATTCATAATAATTCAAGCAGGTGCATGGAGGTTCATTTTATTATTCTAACCTACTTTTGTGTAATTTTCCATAACAAAGTGTTTTTGAAAAAGGCTGAGGCCTCTAGATATATTGATAGTTACCTCTGGCTTTTAAATCAAACCATCCTCCCTTCAAGATTAGGTTTTCCCTAAGATACTTCTCATAACTAAGACTGTGAAATTAGGTATTATGCCTATATAAAATATTATGCATGTAAGCAAATGAGGCCTTGAATTATTCTCAAGTTTTGAGGATTATTTGTATTTTAAAGTTATTCTATTAAAGTCAATTTAACTCTGCTACATCCATAGCATCCAGCCAGAATAGCTATTAACTAAAAGGCAAGTGAAATAAGACATCCCAAAATTAAATCAAGTTTTATCTGTCTGAATTGAAATGAACATGATAAATAAGTATTATCAAGGTTCAAGAAAAGAAATGACCCTGAAGGGTATATACAGCAAAAGCTTTTGTAAACAATATTTGGTTTTCAAGTTCTTGATTGAAATTTATCACTATTCAATAAAAAAGAAAAGTATAACTTACTGGAATAGAATAGAAAACATTTTTAAAAACAGAAAAGTTGTATGTTGTATTGTGTACACTATTCCAAAAATTCTTTCATGCACGAATTCTTGTTGGTATAATAAGGAAACCAAACTAAATCCAGTCAAAATGTGTATTATTAAAAACAAAAACTGCTGCTTGCTCTGAAACAACTTAAAGTTTAGAAAAAGTGTATTATAATTTTAAATATCAGAGGTAGAAAACAAGGTGACTGCAATTACAAACAATGGCATTTCAAACCAAAGTAGCTCACAAGCAGTAAGAAAAAAACATTAAATGCCAACTTAAAAAACATCTTACGAAATGTGTTAATTCCAAGCAATCTATAAAATTTGACATGTCAAAGTCAAAGCAAAAACATTTAAAAACTGCTAGGGCTAGAGAGAAAAGATAATTCATGATTCTAGAGAATGTTTTATATGTGTATGTGTATATGCTCTGACAGACAGTAAATGGTTAATGAAAAGCGAAGTTTATAATAGCTAACATACCATTTTAGATGCTGCCTCAAACTTTATTTAACTGTATTCTTAACTTGATATAGTCTTATTTGGGTAGAAAAATAATAGGTTTCTAAATCCCACAAAACATTATTAAAGGGAAACTAGATCTCTCTCTCTCTCTCTCACACACACACACACACACACACACACACACACACACACGCACACCCCAAATATAATATGGACAAAGAAGGTAATACAGAGCTATAGGCTTGTTATAGAAGTATGTCTCTAAAGAAATAAAGACAAAAAAAACCCTTTTATTTAACTATCTGTATAACTATTAGGAATACCAGCTAATAAGTAACCTGGCCAAAAAAAAAAAAAAAAAAAATGATCAGTACAAATTAAAATTCAATCCAAACCAAATATACTTAACATTTGAGAGTGTTTCATGGATGATACATTTCTAATTAACAAGTAAACAGGACAAACAATATATAAATCACTCCATTAGAAATGAAAATTCAATATGGGTACTTCCTTTCTTATATTTTTACATTGATTATTCCACACATATCAACTTCTTACTTGTTCATATATTTTGTTTTAGCAGGATTTACCAAAAGCAAAAATCAAACTCAAATCAGATGTTTTCACATATAAAATTGCTACATTTCTCTCAATTTTTGCAAATACAGATTGTATTAGCTACAGCCCCTTATGATAAACATTCAGCCAGGGTTATCTTTATAAAAAATTCCTATATATGGCTATCAGAAGCAATTTAAAGTAAGTAGAACTTACTACTGAAGAACCTTAATGGTTTCTTTAATGTTAGACTTATCAAATAGAAACCTTTTGGGCTCATGGTAAAATACTAAATCTTTCAACTATAAAGTATTTCTTAAACATCGTATTTAAAGTTAACCCCTAACCTATTAAAGTTTCAATGTATTTTAATAAAAATGACAGGAAAAAACAAGAGTTGCAGTCATCACCATTATATTATGAAACATTTTTACCAGTGTGAAAGAAAAACCTAAAGTGAATACAAAAATGAAAAAACAATTCAAAGGATACAAAATAAATATAAATATGACCAAAATAAACTACCTTCATCTTTTCTAAGATGAGAGTAGGATTTTCATATATATATAAATCAGCAGTGTACATCACTGATATTCAAAAATTAACAAAAATGTTTATTTTATACTACTCATGTTTACAAACAAGTCTCTATGTATAGTAAATATACATAGAGGTCAAATAAACAACAGTGCAATGCTTCAAGGTCTTAAGCATCTTTAGTATCAGATTAAAATTTTGAAATCTTTTAGTTTGCCAAATAGTTTAGACTTAAGTACAGAGAATATACCAAATACTCACTTGCAGTTTTACCATGTAACCCTCTCCAGCCAAAAACAAAACAAAATCCCTAACTGCACAATTGCCACAATATAAAAGGAAACTCAGAATCACTAAGTAGACTTTTGGAAATACAGTTCTTGAAATAAATTGCTAATTTTCTTCATTTATACTCAAGTTGTGATTTATACAGTATTGTAAACATGATTGCTGATTCATGTAGCATTGCAAATTATTGTTCTAAAAGATAAAATATTGTTCAAAAAAGCCACAAATTTACATCTTCCATGGTAAGAAACTTTAGACTCCTCTTTCTTATGGCCATATCATTGCTGATAATTTTTTAAAAGGTCACTTCAATCGCAGAGTATCATCAAGAAGTTTTTCTTCCAATGACTTGGACCAAAGAGTTTGTGTATCAATGGTTAATTGTATTTAAAACCAGATGTTTTAAACAAGGTATCAGCGAACTCAACTGTATTCTTAACTGATATTATAGTCTTACACTGAGTGTGTGGGAAGAGAAATAAAATAGGTTTTTAATTTCCAGGAAATACTGCCAGTTGAAATAAGGGAAACAAGGTTATAATCATTTAGAATTAAGCGTTCCCTACATGCAAAACTGTATGAACATGTTAGAACTCTGCATTATAAAACATTATTTTTAGATTTGACAAAGATAGGGAAGAGGTAATTGGGAGGGTAAAAAAAGAAAGTACCTATTTTGAGTTTTTGTTAACAAAATAATTTATTTAATTTATTATTCTCCTACTAACTTCCACTTCAATTCCCTGGCAAAACACCTAAGGCAATTAATTCTACAGTCCTTTTTCCAAATCAATCATCAACTGAAAAAACATATTCTTTGGGCTTCAAAATAGTTGTCATTATTACAACTTTATAGGGCTCCACTGTAAAAGCAATTTAATTACCTCACAAAGAAAATCTACATTTGAAGATTTAGATAACATTTTTTTCCCCCCCAAACGATACACGATTTCTGGAAAGAATATACGTAATGAATTATATAACAAAAATGAAACAAAAAACCTCATGATGTTTCCAGTTTTAATTGGAAAAACAAAATCTTGAAACATACATACAGTTACGTGGGAAAACGGGATGGTATGCCAATACCCATCAGCAAGTATAATTGGTTCTGTAATTAAGATTTTTCTCGTTAAATCTCAAATTTCCAAGTTTATTCTAAATTTTTTTTCTGTATGTTTACCCGTTTGAACATCAATATTAAGTGACTAAAACAAGTTCTAGAATATTCTTTATATAGCTTCTTGGCTGAAACATCTCATTTCTAAAACTGGCACTCTAATGCTAGTTTACCCATGTTTATCCATATACTGAAATACCCTTTCTGCACTATATTTAGCTGAGTACCATTTTTCATTATCATTCTTATTTTTAGGACATAAAGCATTAAAACAAAACTATCACTTATTGTACCAAAATCCATGTTCATATGGACTACATAAGAATTGTCCTCTATAGATGAAAAACATTATAATAATTATGATGTTTAAAAGGCATGTTTTTATTATTCTTGTATGTATTTTGGAAAAAAAATACTGAGCAGCTAATTATGCTCTTCCACACATTATGTTCACTGAGTTTACTACCACAGTTTTAGTGCAACAAAATACCTTTGAAAAGCCACTCTACAGTAATTATGGCAAGGCTCATTAAAATGCAGAGGTAAAGATTCCATTTGTATAGAAACTGAGAAAATAATGTTTGAAAAGGAAAAGTGTTTTATCAGGTTGAATATTTTTTTTGTTTACTAAAATATATATGAACATTTTTTGAATTAGTTTTATAGTCGATTTTGATGTATCATTTAGTGGTGATAAATTTTGAGAGGTATACGTTTATAAACATTATACTTGAGATTATAGTCTTAGGTAAACATTTAATACACAATGCCAAGGTAGTTTCCTTTTTTTTAATTTTTGTACCAAAAAGTCATACATTTAGTGTTGACATTTCTTCTTACCTGTGTGCCTCAGACCAATAAAGTACTCTGCATTAAAATTTAAATCTTGAGACAGTAGTACAGCATTGAAAAAAAATTGTAAAGCAGCTCAGATACATTGAACTCAGGTTTTACATTTTCATTTGTCAAATTAGAATATAAAAAGCTTGAAAATCAAGTTGAAAAAGCTTATTCTTCCTCAAGAAAAAGTATGAACAATCTGAAAAATGATCAACTAGTATGAATGAAACATTGTACATAGTTAAGTCACATTTAGTGGTTGCTAAACATACCACTCCCTCCTGGAAATTACCGAACCATCTACATGAGAAACTAAGTCATCTTCATTTTCGTCATAATGTTCATCACTGACGAACTTCATTCCCATTTTTAGATCTTCGTAATAATCCATTGGTCTTTCAAACCTACTGAGATTTTCTACATTGTTCCACTGTGTTTTTTCAGGCTCTTCTAAATAGTCTTTCCGTATTAGATTGTTCACCGGATTTTTGTTTTCTTTTTTTACACTGTCTGGGTAAGAATCAAGCTCATCCTGCTGAAGAACATCTATTTGTGATTCTTTTTGCATATCTGATGGTGGAATGTAGTTCTTGGCAAAGTAGTCTCCACGAAACGTCCGTCTTCTCCTATAGCAGAATATTCCAGCCAAAACACTTACAAGTATTACGAAGAGAGCCCCACCCACTATACTAGCAATGATCGTGCCAATTGTGTCATCCTTAATTGTTGCCAAAGTTGACAATGGGAAGGGCAATTTTTTTGGTTCTGTTGCTAGATCCTCGATGTCAGCAGTTGAGGGATGCCACTGAACTGTAGGCTGAAGGGTGGTAGTAGTAGGAGGATCTAATGGAAACAGTAAAGATAGACAAGACACAGAAAGGCAAAGAATGTCAATGCAGGCTGATTCAGCAGCAAGTTGAAAAGACAGCACAGTTAATGAATATATATTCATAGTAACAATAGTTTTTCATTCTTAATTTAAGATTAGAATGTAATGTACTTATATATTTTTTAAATAACAAAACTGACTACTTAGTCAGTTACCAATGAAGTAAAAGGAATGAAAAATTATCTATGGCGTAAATCCTAAATTATTCTATTCCAAGTTTAGGCATGATATCATACTCAAAGAAATGTTTTTGTGTGTGTCTTGTTTAGACGAAGAGTATTACTTAAGTGTCCTATATACAGCTGGCTTAAGAATTATCATGCCAAAAAATTAAGTAATATCAAACAATGCAAATGTACATTTTCTTAGCCAGTAGCACAAAGAAATAAAATGCAAAATTAAAATGGTTTCTTAATATCCATTTTTACTTAAATACAGTTTAGTTTTGTAAGATCTGAACTTATCTATAAAAGAATGAAAAACTATAGAATCTTGTTAAGTGGCCACAGTATAAGCTGTTGTTTTAATAATTCTCTCAAAAATATTTTCCTTAAATAAAGAGAACTCTTCAATTTTTAAAAAGGACCTATGTGGTACACACCAGTATTTAGTAATTTAAAAAATAAAAAGCACGTTTAAACTGTGTTTGCCAAATGGGCTATTATCAAATGAGACTAAAAGACACAGTGAAAACATGCCATAAACTATAAAATGTTATAAAAATGTCATAATCATGTCTATACCCTATGGGTAAGATATCTGAACATTTAGGAAATTGAGGGATTTCAACCATATCTGCAAAATTTAATGTCACATTTCTTTAGGATGGAGTCTCAAAAAGAGTAGCTAATATTTTAGAGAGAACAGTCTAGTAATACTTAAATATTAGATGCAAATGATCCTGTGTATTGCCATTAGACTACAGAGTAAATAGCCATTAATAGTAAAAAGCAACTAAACATAAACAGTAAAAATTAAAGACTGGTTAATTATCAAATTAAGTGGTATCTGTAGGTCTTGTTACACAAAACTCTAGAATTTGAAGAAATGATGAGGTAAAATATTTTTAATTTCTTCACTGATAAAAATAAATGACCCAAATGGTAATTTCCTGTAATTAATTTTTAAAGGAGCAGTACTGATAGAGCTTTTTAAAAATGATTGTTAGAAAAATACTAAATCTACATGGGTAAGTTATTCTAAAATTACAAGCTAAAGAAAAATACTTACTGAGACAGGTTTCATCACGGAATGCCATATATATAGAATGTGGTAAAAATTTAGCAAGTACAGTATACAATTGAATAAGTACAGTATAACTAATTTCCTATGAGTTTAAACCAATATAAAAGGCAATCCTGTCAAGTACCTTAAAGTGAATGTTAGTTATATGTAAGTAAATAAATCAAGAAAGTTGTAATTGTGGGAACATATTCACTAGCTGAACAAATTTTATCGTAAAAAAAAAATTGTGAAATTGTACGATCATTTCTAGTACTCAAGTAGTAAAGCCTCATATAATCCAACTTCACAGAACCAAGATATTAAAGAAATAAAAATTAACCATTTGTAAGACAAGTTATGTATTTTCTGAAGGGGAAAGACTAATAGAAAAGTGAAGTTTTAAGTACTAAATGTCATCTTTATAATGATGCCCAAAGAAAAAGTATTACAATAAACTTGCATCAGCATGTTTAAACAAAAGTACAAATCATCTAAGTGATTATTTATAAAAGTTTTTTTTTTTGTTTTTTTTTGAGGGCAGTGTCACTGGCCCTCATATGTGGGACCAAACTGAGGCCGCTGGCTTCCCAAGCCAGTGCTTAAGCACTGTGCCACTCGGCCGGCCTCATAAAAATTTTTGATAGCTCTTAATGAAATGCCATTTTTTCAGAACAGTGTTTTCACCATATATAAGATATATAACTGAACATTTTTGCTAAATGTCCAAAAAACGAAACCAAAACAATAACTGACATTTCTTATATCTACTTGCAATGTTCTTTATGCGAACACAGATGGGTATCTGTCTAACAAAATACAGCTCTCAGAAGAAAATTTAACTAAAAATAGAGTGTACTCAAAAAAAAAGTTTTAAAGATCTCGTATTACTTGTTAGTGGTACTAGAAATTGTTCAACTTACCATTCCCTCATCAACAGTGTTAAAAATAGCATAGCCTCACTATCACTATGATTTAATGGAAGAGGGACTACTGTTAATATTGTATTTTTTGCATTTTAAACAATGGATATATGACAATGCATATAAGACATTTATTAATGTTTTCTAATTCTTGCCCTCCTTCAAGATAATTACAGTGAGAGTCACAATTTTGTGACAAGTATTTTGTAATCACCTATAGCTACTTATTTATTGTAATTTAAAATCCATCCTAACAGCATTCCTTATTTTTTCTGTCAGACAGTATCTTTTTATATTCTTTGCTGAACGTATTTGTATAAAACAAATGTAATGAATAGTGGACTCTGAGTTAACCACACCTAAATGAAAAACTTTTTAAGCTTTTTCAAATTAATGACGTCTGTCAAATAGGAAAACGAACAGTCCAGTAAGGCCTCTGTAACTTTAAAATATATTTTAGCATAATAATTACTGTGTTAAAAAATTCAATTGATTTATTTTTCTTTTAGACTTTATAAATCTATGAATTTTAAAATTTAAGGATTGCTAAGTGTGTGGATTCTTAAGTCTGACAATATGTCTGGATCCTACAATTGTATAATTTGAAATTCAAGATTTGCATAGAAATATACTTTGAATTTTAGGCATGGGCAGCTTACCTGGTATATAAAAATTTGCTTCCCTATTCTCAAAGAGAAGTAAGCGTTATTGGAAAAAATACACACCAAAAGCAACTAAAAAACACCATTTCCAGCAGTCAGATAGTTTTGGACAAAGAGCCACTGTACTCCCATTAGTCAAAGACTAATTGAAGTCGAAGACTGCAATCTTGAACCAATCACCTCTTCTTCAAATTCTTATGCTTCCCAATGTGGGAAAATGTATAATAAAATTATGAACAATTTCTCTCAGAGTTGCTAACTCTGTTCTGAGTAGAACTTTTAGTCTCTAGACATAAGATACATTCCTTTTACAAATACTTTTAAAAATCATTTCTGAAATTTTTAAACATCAATTTTAATAATGAGGTAAAAAAATTTTTCCTAGAGGAAAAAGGATACGTATAACTTACAGTGAAAATGATAAACTATTTGATCATTTACTCTATAAATTATGAACTTTCTGATAAAAGACTACTAGGCTTTACTAGTCACTTTGGAAAGGCAATATTTTTATCTAGGATACTTGTTATACTACTAGAAGCTCCTAGAGGAGTTAACTGAACTCAGCAGTGTACTGTATTAAAGAAGCTGGATGGAAAAGCAGTCTAATTCTTGATGATTACTTTAAGAAAACCATCTCATATAAGCTATCTTTTTCTGGAGTTCTTAGTGGTAATTAACTGTGATTTTTCAAATTTACTCAAGATGACTTCCCTTCTTATAAGACTTAGTAGAGAATGATCAAATACTGTGTCAAGTTTATCACCAGTGTTACATTAGTTACCTTGTCAAACAAAACAGAATTGGATAAAAGCAGATTTCAGATTTTTAATTCTTTCCTGATTGTTTTCTTCTCAAATTTATTCATTCATGCAACCAAAGTTTACTAAACACTTACTATGTACTAAACAGTATTGCAGATGATGGGAAAATAGTAGTGATTAAAGCAGACAAAAATCCTGCCCTCTTAGGATATATGTTCTAGCTGGGATAAAAAGAGACAAGCACATATAATAAAATATGTAGGATGTCACATGGCAGTAAGTACAGTAAAGAAAAATAAGGGAGAGAAAGAAGACAGAATGCAGTAAAAGAGGTAAGAAGAGAGCAGTTTCAATTTTAAATAGTAGTAAAAGTGTTATTTGAGTGAAGGCCTAAAAGTGAGAAAAAGAGCTATAAAAATATCTGAAGAGCATTCAAGGCAGTGCAAACAGCAAGTGCAAAGACTCTGAGGTAGAAACGTGCCTGCTGTTTTCAAAGAAAACAAGAAGGCCAGCGTGACTGAAACCAAGTGAGAGGGGATGTAATCAGAGATGAGGTCAGAGAGATGATCTAGGACCAGAACACGTACAGAATCTTTGTCACTGTAAAAACCTTGTTTTCATTGTGGGTAAAATGGGAAACAAAGTTTGGGAGAGTGGAGTGACATGATCTGACACGCGCTTTAAAAGGATCATTCTGGATGCTCATTTGATGACAGATTGAAAATAGGAAGGTTAAATAGCTTTTCTAATAGTGAAGTTAGAGTTGCTGATGGCTGCGACTAGAACATTAGAAAGTAGAGAATTGGTAAGGTTGTGTATAGAATAAATTGGCAGAGCTGACATTGATTTGTTGATGGATTGGGTGGGGTATGAGAAAAAAAAATTGAAATCAAAGCATCAAAGTTTATACCCTCAGAAAATATAAGAATGGAGTTATTAATAACTGAAAGGAAGAAGACTATTGGAGAAAGAGGTTTGGTGGCAAGGGGCAGAAAAAAGATCAGGACCTCAGTTTTGAACATTAAATTATAAATGCCTACTTATACTTTTACACAGGGTTAATGATCATTAACAGGCAATTGGACACACAAGTCAGGAGTGAAGAATGCCAAAACATAAGAATTTAGGATGTCACCACCAGGAGCTACATATAAGAATGCTCAAATTGAATCTTAGTATTTAAATGATTACATAATTATAACACACACACAAGTCAGGAGTGAAGAATGCCAAAATATAAGAATTTAGGATGTCACCACCAGGAGCTACATATAAGAATGCTCAAATTGAATCTTAGTATTTAAATGATTACATAATTATAACACATTGCACCTAAGATTTACAAGTAATATCCTATACCAAATTTTATACAATAGAAACAAAAAGTAATAAGTCCTTAGGTAAGTACATGTTAAATATGCATTTTTCTGTGGCTTTAAGATTTTTTTTTTAAATAAGAAACCTCTAAGGGAAGAAAAGGAGACTAATATACTAATACTTAATCTCATTCAGGATTCCACCAAAGCTGCTAGTAGAAAGGGGTAGAATGGGATGTACACAGACAGCTCTAAGTTTCTTGTGAGATTCATGAAAAACAAACAAACAAGCAAGCAAACACACAAACAAACAAAACTGAGTCCCTATCATGTGCCAGGCATTAACAAAGGGCTGAATATGCAGTGGTAAATAAAGCAAACACAAATTATTAAATGTGAAGATAGATATAGTAAATTGAGCATTTAACTACAAACTGTGGTAAATAACGTGGGGGACTGTTCTTAGGTTGAGTGATCACACATGAACTGAGAATATTAAACATAAAAGCAAGCTTAAAATTTCTCTAAAATAAATAAAAATCTTAACTACTTATTAATAATTACCATACAAACCTGCATGTCTCAAAATTCTCTCCCTTTTTTTCCTTTAATTTTCCATTTGTTAGACATGAAGACTGCTACATTCTTATAGTCAATAAGGAGATGCTCAAAATATTTTACATAATTCTTATAAATACGAATTCCACTGATAATTTAATATTTTTAGCCACACTCAGAAAACAATGTATTTTTAACTGTAACTACATTTTGAGAATACTCAAATTTATACTGTCAAATCGACAAAAAATTTCACAGTGAACCAAATGGAATGTGAAAAGTCTAAGTTCTTAGCGGTTTAAAGACTAACAATAAAAAACATCCTAAACTTTATTCCATGAGAACATTCTCAGTGGCGTTCCTACTTCACCTCTCAGTAGCCCGACGTGATCACTATATTGAGTGACAATGGTATTTAACCAGCCAGGTCATCAAAGTTGATATCCTATTTTATTTATCAGAGTAGTCACAAACAAACAAACAAAACAAAACCAGTGTTTGTTCTTGATGTAGACGGAAGAACCTAGAAAAGCACATACTACCCAGAAAAGGACTAAATACTATCTAACTGTAAAATTAACTATATACATAGGTTTTAAAATGTATATAAATTTGTTGCATAGACACTTTGACATTTAAGTGAAGGAGTGCCACTTTACACATGTACTTCAGGTAGGGTTATTTTATTATATCTTGTTTAGATTATTTGGAAAACCTCACATTGAGGAATCTATATTTTCACAAGTATAAATCACCACCACAATCATAATGCTACTGTCGTGATTGTCATTATAGAAATAATTTAAGTAACTCATTTTACGAGTAGATAGTAACTTACCTGAAATGTAGATGACCTTCTGATCACTTCTTTGACCAAGGGAATTTGTCACTTTACAGACATAAACACCAGAATAATTGAAAGTCAGTGGATGGACAAAATGAAGAGTATTGTCTGAAGCCAATAAGCCATCAGGCCACTGTCCATCCAACCTAGATTTTAAAAAGCAAAGCATTATTTTAAATATCTTCAGTATCTATTGATAGTTGTTTAAATAAGAAATTAACTTTCGAGATCTTAGTGAAAGAATCAGCGTCTTCTGGGTAAAATTCACTATTTAAAGAGTATTGCTTAATGCAGAACAAATCTAAACTGTGCCCAATCCAAAGATGGTTAGTTTCTAAACCACCAAGAATGGTCTTCTTATAAAATAATTTAATTTGTAATGTGGGTATCAGTAACAATAAAAAAAAGGCACTATTTGGTATCAATAACTCTTTTTAAAGGGTGTTATACCAATTTAGCTAAGAGGTCCTATCTAATGTATACATGTACATTACTATAAACCATAATGGGAATAAAACCCCACTGTAAGAACTTAAAACCTTTCATTGCAATGGAACTAAGTATACTGTTATACATTATTTTTCCAACCTTAGAGTACAAGAAAACAAGCAAACAATAAAAACCACCAATAGATCTTGATTTGGAAACTATTTTTAAAGGCCATAAGTTATTTTTTTTAGACAAGGGGATGAAAATGTCAAGTAAACACAAGCAACTCAACTACTATAGTCTGAGATAAACAGATTTTTAAAAAGTTCATTCATTCCTTCACTCAGCCATCCATTATTTATTCTACTCTCTTCTGCTGATGTTGCTGAGATGCAGAGGTAAATAAGATTTGGTCCTTACTTTCAATGATCTAAGTACATAGTAAGAGACCAACAACTAATTACAAAGAAAATAAAAAAGAATAACAAGAAGGCAGAATGAAGCAATCAACACTGGAGAATAGGTGGAATGATTTTGCTCTGGGATCCCCAAGGGTATAGTAGGTGGGCGCTCAGTACAATCTTTTACAGTTGACCGTACTGTAATTTAACAATGAGGGATAAAGGTAATATTTTAATGTTTAAAAAACAAAAACACCCAACCTTCTTCTTAAGAGGACTCTGGAAAGAACACTTTAACAAGCACCAGCTTTCACAAGGTGAACTCTTTTTCTAAGATAATAAGAATGAATATGAACTATACATACTCATATCTTACCAACTTTCTCTACTTTGGGCCCCAAATTCTAATTCCTTTAATTCTGAGAAATACATCCTAAAATCCTTTAAAGTTGTTTATTGGAATGAGCCACAGAAAAATCTAAATATCACATTGAACTCACAAGAAATGAGATGCTAAGCACCTCCCACTCGATTGCACTTACGTTATATGATTTATATTCACTGTCTCTACCCTCACAGAAATTCTATGAAGTACTATTATCAATGAGGAAACAAAGGATTAAAGAGGTTAAGTGACTTCCTTAAACGAAGACATCTCCAAGTACACACACTAGGATGAGAATGCCGAATTGTATGACTTTTAGAAATACTCTATCACACATCTTAACCAATGACTTCTTTCCACTTTTAAGAAAATATAAATGAAAAAGGTGTTCCCTACTTTTAAAACTGTATGTTTGATTAAAGAAAACAGATTGACCAAGTATACTTTTTCCTTGCTTCCACAAAATCCCACCTAAATCAAGAGTAGATGAATTAAAAAGCTATTAAAACTTGAGGAGAAAGAGAACAGGAGGTAGAATTCATTAGATAAGATGGTTGAACAAACTTTTAGAAGACAGAAAATGGAGAAAACAGTGTACACTTTGGCCAGTGTTTCTCAGGAGTGATTTTTGTCTCGTTGGGGGGGTGGGAAGTGGAGGGGTGCTACTGGCTCCAGTGGTTAGAGGTCAGGGATGCTGCTAAACATCCTACAGTTCACAGGACTGCCTCCCGCAAAAAAGATTTATCCAGCCCCAAATATCCGAAGTGTCAGGGTGCAGCTCTGATCTGGGCTTGCAGGAGGCATGTGGATGAGAAGGCAGACAATTTGGTCCAAAGAACCCAAAATAAATTTGGAGTTTCTTTTACTCACTATAATGAAGAAGGCCAGAGTGAGGCAAAGTGCTAGAAATAAGGAGATTAGTTTAAAGTTGAAAAAACAAAACAACAGACTCCTCCCAACTTTGTACAAGTACTAGACATTCATGGTTTAGGCAAAAGACTGACGGTTAATTCAATAAATAAAATGAATAGCCATGAAAAAAAGACTTCCACTCTTCCACGGGTGACATCAGAAGCTTCACCAGGCAAATAACCACCTCTTTATCTGATCACCCTGTGTGGAATCTACTAATAATCCCCACTAAAGAGAAAAGAGTTTCCACTCAGCATTTTAATTTAACGCATCATTATGAAATGACTGGACAAATAAGAAAAATTAAGAATATCTATAAAATGAAAAGACAAAAAAACAAAAACAAAAGAATTAGGAGGAAAACAGAGACAATATGTAGGAATAATAAAATCTCTGCAGAAGAAAGAACTCTAGTTAATCTCTGGAAAAACAAAGAAGATACACATCCATAAAATAAGGATGCTATGAAAATGAACAGAGAACAAGAAAATGCTCTTAGAAAATAAATATACATCCACCTAATTTTTTTAATCACTGGGGGAAAAAATAAAATCAAGCAAATCTCCTATGAAAAAACAATAAAAATTATTTGAAACAGGAAGGCCATTTAGTATATAATAAATAGGATTTCTAGTAAGGTGGTGGGGGGAAACAGGGAATGACCAAAATATCAGAAAATTTTCCACGGTTGACCGATATAAGTTTCTCAATTGAAGGAAGTCCCTAAATATTGAGAAATATGAATGAAAACCTTAGTGTAACAGATGGAATTTCATAAGAGAGAATTAATGATATTCAGACAGTAAGATACACAAGTAAAAAGCAGCAATTATTAATTTCAAGGAAAACAGCTTTAGACAAAAGAAAACAACTCCAGTATACTATATAGCTTTCAGTAAATAATATTTACCTGTTGTAGGGAGGCAAACAATAATTACAGAGTTTAGCTAAAAGTAATCTCATTGGGACTATAAAGGGGGTATATTTGTGTATAAAGTGGTAGATATTTTAATCTACCATATGAAAGTGAATAGATCATGTTAAAAATTAGTAAATCAAGAAGGAGCAGTTTAAGACCTATAATGGAAACTACCAGAAAAATTGCTAAAGTAGCCTCTAAGGAACTAGAACCATGGTGGTAGGAAGGTGGAGAGAGGTGGGACAGGAGAACATTTAGAAACCCTTCGTTTAATTTTCAGCTATTAGTATAATTATGTATTACACTGATAAAAACTTTAAACATTTAAAAATACTTTTCACTTTTAAATAATTTCTCTTTAGAAGTATCTAACATTATTACCTGCTCCATACAGATTTGAAGGGTGGTGGATTTGCATCAGCATTACACTTGAGATTAACACCTTTTCTTCCTACAAACCAATTTCCATCATAGCCTGTTACAGAAACCTCAGGAGCATCTATAAAATAAATGCATGACAGATTACCTTTTGTGAATGACAAATAATACAACATGCAATGATAACATAATAAACTAAAATTTAGAAGAGCAGAAATAATTTTTCCTTCTCTCAATACACATAACCAATGTGGAAGACAGTACTCACTAAACAGCTGACAGAAAGAATGAATGAATACATGGACAATGAGTACCCAAACATTAGGCAACTATAAGCATATACTGCTCTAGTTATTATGAACACTGAACGTAAGAAAATTCACAAACCTATAATCACCAAAAGCAAAATTTAAGTGTCCTATTATGAAATATGTAGAACTATATGAACAAAGAAAATACATTAAGAACTTAATTCGATAATGAGACATCGCATTTAAATACCAAGTCACCATATAAAACTGTTTTTAATGAAATGTTTAATCTGAAAAGAAATATCCCCAGAGATATGTCAATACAGGGATTAGATTCCCTACATTATAATTAATTAATATTCTGTGCACATGTAGAGATGCAGCACAAACTTTCTAAGACTATAATTATAATTTAACTAAATTATCTAAGGCCTCAAATGTTCTAAAACATGAACTTGTATCCATTCGGTGTACCCAAATGTCTTAGCATATATACAATTAGTTAAATAGGCAATTATCCATGTCTACCAGCAATATAAATTTATGCATTCAAACTATAAAATCTAATACTAATCATTCATTCAACTACCATACTGATTAGCTCCTCATTAGTTACTGGCATTTTTTTAGGTATTTGGTATATATATAGACTCTGCATTTGTAGAATTATATTCTAATAGGAATAGGAAAGATGATATTTTAAAAATATTTAACAAAAACCCGTTATGGAAAAGAATAAGATGCTAAGAGAGAAGACAAGAGGAAGAGTCTAATTTAGTTTGGGGAGGTCATGAAAGACCCCCTAAGGAAGCATTACTTTTTATACATGTTGCTGGGATCCTCCATCTCATGTGAGCTACGTAGTAAGCTAGATAAACAGAACATGGTCAACTGGAAGTTAGAGACCAGGTCAGTCTTTAACTCTGCCAGGAAAGCCTGACCTACTATCAAACAAGGTTTAAAAAAGATATTAAAAAAATAAAACTTTTATTAAGGTACAACTACCTTAGAATTTTAAAGAGGAAAAATGCCTGCCTCTTATAAAAACCAAGACTTAACAAACATTTTTGTAACCTAAAACAGGCACTAAAAAAATGTTGCTCAAAGAACAGTACAGATATCTGTGAGTTTAATTTTTTTTAAAAGGAAGAAGGGACAGGTATTCAAGTATCCCCACAGAATACCTACAGACTTTGAGATATGAATTTTGGACATAAGATTTTATCTTAAACTTGTTCACATATTTTATAGATCCCAATTTAAAAGAAGAAAAATGTCATGAGTACTTTAACAATATTTTAAGAGCATGTCAATAAATCTAAATGACAATGATGAAGTCTTACATTACAAGAAATAATTATATTTAGGATAGCACTCAAACAAACAAAAAATATAATAATACACATTATATAAGTTGATGAAAATTTCAGTCATTATTAGACACAGGGAAGAAAAAATATGAGAAAGGTATTAATAGTACTCACAATTGGGATCTAAATTTTATGAGAAAAAGGAAAAAGTTAAGAGTCTGTGAAAACAAGGTAGGAAATTGAATCATTTTAATTGGATTCCCCAGAGAGGTAAGGAGAAAAGGAGGTATTTGTATTAAAGAATACAATGGTAAGAATATTCATATAAGATAGCTTCTCAAGTTTAATCCTATAAATGTTGGGGGAAAATCCTTAGAGTCAGCTTTAGAAACCATTACACCAGGTGCGGTGAATATGTGTAATTTAAAATTCCATGCATCATACCAAAAAGAAAAAAAGAAAAGAAAAAAAAAACAATGAAAAAACAGAACATCTCCGTCACAAACATATCTAGATTTATGATCCGTGTATGGATGGAAATGATAGAACCTAAACATTTCTCCTAATTCTATCTCTACTTTAATCTGCTTATGTCATTATCTTTGCTATAAGCTATCTACACCATCAGCTTTTCTCTTGTTCAAATTTTAAAATGCTATCCAAAGAATGTATCATAAACTGAGAAACTTTATAGAAACAGGGAAAATATACGTACTGGGGGTGCCAAAAAAAATGTATACAAGTAGACACTTTGGTCAGCGTTGCACAAGCAGTAGTTCACTGTAGTCAGAAGTGTCTGGATGCTGATGGTAAACACCTTGAGCACCTCTTGTAATTGCAGAAGTCAAAAGTGACTTGTATTCATCTTTTGTTACCAGCATATATTATTACAATTTTAATAGTTTTCCTTTCTTAAAATGTGTATACATTTTTTTGGCACCCTCTACACACCCACACGAACACACACACACATACACACACATACACACACACACAACAGAGTATCCCATAACAAAAAAAATAAAAGTATAAAATGGGCCGGCTTTGAACCTTATCTACAATGGTTATTACCCCAATGATGTATTCTAAATATTGTTTTACCTATCTGAGAATCTTACAACATGATCGATAAAATTGGGAGTCAAATGTTAGAAGAATATAGATTTTCAAAATAATTAAAGTGCATCTAGGAAGTAAAAAATTCTTGCTGAAAAATGACAACACCATGGATGACATCAATAAAACTGAATAACAGCTAAATTAATTGGAGAAGTAGCTGTTTGTCTCTAAGTATAGCACATTTTGAGGTATAAATTTTCACAGTTTGATTATGGCCAGCCTATTTTTCAGGTCTAAAAAGGTTAAGGTTAAATAAGTTTGAGAACAACTTTAAATCATTGTCCACTTTTACAAACTGATAAAAAATGTTCTGTTAAATTAAATTTCCATGAAAATATTTTAAAAATTAAGAACAGAAACGTCAGTAAGGAAAAACTGTTATGAATTTCTGAATACTAAATATTCAAACTAAAAAAACAGTTTGATACAGACTTATGTCAAAAGAAGGAAATGTGGGCCGGCCGAGTGGCACAGTGGTTCAGCGTTGGCTTGGGAAGCCAGTGGCCATGGTTAGGGTCCCACATATGAGGGCCAGTGACACTGCCCTCGAAAAAAACAAAAAAAACTCAAAAGAAGGAAATGAAAATAAACTGGATGACATGTTTAAAAAGCAAATGTTACCATTTACTTACACTGTATATCTAATATGAAAGAATATCGGATGTCCTTTTCCAAGGCTGGATGTTTTACAACACAAGTAATTCGCCTTCCTCTAGCAAATCTGGTTGGAAACAGCTTGTACTGGCTGACAATTGTTGCCGTTTCATTTGGAAAAGAAGTTGTAGTGGATTCCATCTCACCAAGATCACCTTCCCAGTTAATATGTGCAACTGGTTTTCCAGTGGCTGCTATACAAATGGCTGCCACTGTTTCATTTCCTCCATCAATTAAAGAATCTGGCCCTTTAATCAGGCTCACAGTGGGTTCAACTGTTTAAATGAAAAACAAAATTAGTTACATTTCAATTAAGTCTATATATACATCTCTCCAAGCCACATCTAGCTATATTTCATAAGCTTAGGGATAACTGCATGAAAAATCTACACACACTTTTTAGATAATGCCAACATCAACTGGATTCTTGGAACATGAGAAGGTCATGAGCCAGGTCAAATAGGAAGCCAAGATTTTATATAATCATTACAAAAATGGCTCTCACTGGTAGAGATACACTTTTCTTTAGAGGGACCGATGAGTTCCCCAAATTAGCAATACAAAAAATACCTGTGAATTGGATCATAATTTCCATTATAAGATTAAAGGTATTACTACTCTGAAAGGAAAAAAAGTAGTTTTAATATATAATGCTTCATTTTATGAAGCATTTATGAAAAACATTTAAAGGAAAGTTATTTTAAAGTAAGTTGTTAGTATAGAAGCTACACTGTTAAAATGCAACATCACTAAAAGTTATGTTTTTTGAAATGTACCTACCACCTGTCTTTTTTTGGCATAATAAGAAAGCTGCTCAAGGAAAAGTAACCTTAATGTTAGACACTTTCAATCTATGCTCCATATATCATATCAGTTCACATTTTCCAGCAAATTTTATCTGCTTCTTTCCATATACATTTCTCAGTACCCAGTTCATGAATTCTTTGGCTCAAGCCTACAGTTTATTCTGTGCATTAAGTTTTTAATCTTAAAGATATTTTTTCATTTCCAAGATTTCCACTAGGTTCTTTCAGTGCCATTTGTTCTTGATTTGTATCCATCTATTTTTGTTTCATCATTTACTTTAAGGAATTAAATTAATATTTTCCTTATGTATTTCCTTTTGTAAGATGAATTATTGTAAAATAACAGAAGCACACACACATAATGAATAATTTATAGCAAATACCCATGTAACCACCACACATTCTAATAAAAAACATTAGTACCTCCCATGACCCTCATAAGCCTCTTCTTGATCATAACACCTTGCCAGCCCAAGTGTGAAACCATTATACTGACTTTGGAAACAAATTTTTCTTACTTTTCATGTTGGTTCTATAACCAACAAATGCAAACCTACACGAGTTTCATCTGTTTCTGAACTTTATATGAATGGAGTCAAGACTGTATTTTTGTATATTTTTTTCTTTGACTCAATTTTGTGTTCCCACTATTTGTTTATGTGGAAATATTTAGCCTTAGTTTATTATTTTAGAATTTTTAAACATTTTATTTATAGATCATTTAGATTTACTTGCAATTGTATAAGTTACTAGTTTTTAAATGCTGTAACATTTGATTGTTGGACCTTGGTGCTGTTTCCTGTTTGGTATAAATGAATTTACAAGAAATATTGTCATCCATGTATTTTGGTATATTTGTGTAAAAGTTTCTCTAGTTTATCCCTTGTTGTACAATTGTTTCCACTATATTTTCAGTTTTACCAGGTAATGACAAAAGCTTTCCAAAGTACCAATTTATTCCCAACCTTAAAGAGTTCTTGTTGGTCTAAATACTGACCACAGTTGATATTGTCAGACTTCTCAATGTTTGTCAGTCTTGTAGGTATGTAATGGCATTTCACTGAGACTTTAATTTCTCTGATTACAAATGAGATTAAGGATCTTTATGGACCATTTGGAATGTCTTCTTCTGCACAATGCCTATTAAAGCCTTCTTTTTCTTATTGATTTGGGAGAAGGGTCCTTTTTTGATTATATGTGATGTAAATATCTTCTACCAGTTAGTACTTGTTTTTTCATCCTATGGTGTGTCTGATAAGAAGTTTTTCATTCAAATGTATTAAAATGTATCACTTTTTATATCCCTTTTATGGTTAATTGCTTTTATACACTAAGAAATACTTCTCTACCTTAAGGCCAGTTACTATGTGATATACATATATAACTTCTTGTTCTCTGAAGAAATTCTGTAGATTGTCTTATCTGGTCAAATAGTAAGCACTGTTGTTTAACAGTCTGTATCTGATAATTTTAACAGCTTATATATCTTTGCAGGTCTTTCTGGTGTCTTGTTTGTGCTGACTGTGCTTGTGAGGTTTTCTTTACTTATATACATGGTTATTCAAGCAGACTAAACGCCTATGTTTGAATAATTAACGTAGATATAATTCGAGGTATAGAAAAAAAGGTACTTTCCTCCAAAAGTCACCTGTTTTTCTTCTGCCAAATTACTAAAAAACATCAACCAGTCTAGGATTTCCTTGATTTAAGTTCAGATTACTTAGGAGATAGACATCAGGCATAGACGTCTATTAGAAGCCTGATTTACTATTCTGAAAATGTAAGCAAGCCTTTGGGTATCATGAGGTACCATGAGCTCATATTCACAACTTGAGCAGAATTGCACTTAGATTTGTCCCTCTCACTTCTCAAGGCTCTGAAAATCTTAGCTTAGCATCTCATGTCTTCCGAATTGTCAAATGTCCTCAGGTTGAATCCAGCTTTTGGCTTTCAGTGCTAGGCTTATTTCTGTTTTCATCCTCCACTGGTCTTGCTATATTCCTCACTGCGTTATTTCTTTGAAGCTTTCAACTGTGTTTTTTTTGTATTTCACACCCAGTGGGAGAGTTGAATAATGTATGCCATCATTAATAGAAGCCTTATGTTAGAATTTAAAATTTAAAGCTAATTTTAAATTATGTTATTTCTATTTCTTCTGAAGGGAATCAGGTCTCCTGGTTGAAGGTTTTATTGGCTATCTCAAGTTACTTTTCTCATATAATTCAATATTTTAGTTAATTTCTCTATACTATTCTCTGTCTAGCAGTTTTGCTGTTGTTTCCTCTTAAGATGTTACCCAATGCCCAGTGTACTCTGATGGGGGGAGTATACGGGGGGAGGAGGAACATGAAGTGGCCCAGCCCTGTGAGAATGCTGGGATTGTTAGGCCTACTCCTTTCCCTTGGTTCTATCCCTCACTTCAAGTTTCCTCTTCCATGTACAGAGACCAGGACTAAACCAAAGACTTCGGAAGGCCCTTCTATATATCTCAAAAAACTAATCCGACCAAGAAGAAGTAACCAACTATTTAACAACTCTACTACTATGGGGTATTTGGTGTTCAATTCTGCCAAAACTTTCTGTTCTATCACATTCCCTTAATTTGGTTTCTATTACTACCACTCCATTGAAACTCTAATGTCATCACCAAATTGACAGGCTTGATATTTTCTTTTGCCTATTTTTTGACTAACTTTGCAGAATTTGACACTTCAGCACGGTTCTTCCAATCAGTTCCAAAATTCCAAAAAGAGGTATCCATTGTAAGTAGCAAATTAACTTGTGGCCTATTCATTTAGAATTATACTAACTGTGTACCATCCTTAGGAGAACTGAAACAATGATCACTAAATCAGTTTCTATAGAGCTTAATTCTCACTGTGGAAAAAGGCTGCTAGAGAAACCTTTAAAACGATCTTCTCTTAATATGAAGAATATTACTTTGCTCAAGTTTTTCTGTAAGACGTCTTTGAGCTAGCTCTTCCTCTTTATTTTCTTCCAACCTCTGCCCTAATAAATACTAAATCCAAGGCCTTCAGTTATTTTTTTGTATCACCCTTAAAAACTTATCTGACAAACTCTATACCCAGATGGTCCCTAACTTCCTCCAATTTTGATATTAGGCTTGACTCCACAGTTTCTAACCATCTACCTGGTATTTTTGCCTATAATATAATATCTTTAAATTCAATAAACCAAATGCTAAACTCATCATCTCATCCTATCATCTATAACCTGTTTTTCAAAGACATGCCTATTTAAATTAATGGTAACATAATTTACTCAATTACCAAGGTTCAAAACCTGTTTGTTGTTCAAACTTCTCGTTTCTCATCCAGTCAGTTACGAAGTCCTCCTAGTTATTCCTTTGTAATATCTCCCTTCACTCAAGTGGAAGAAATTAGAAAATTAATTTCATGGCCTCATGGTTGAGGTATCATGATTTCAGAACCTCTTTATTTCAATTAATCAAAAACACCAGGTTGATCATCCTAAATCACAACTTTCATCATATTACTATTACTACCTAAATAAGGTACTATGAGTTACTAGTATGAGTTAGGCATCCCTCTAAGCAAGGTAAGGTGATCAAAACTGTGTTTCTAAAATGTTACTGTGTACACAGGTCACTTGGGGATCCTGCTAAAACGGAGATTAATCACTCAGTAAGTCTGAGAGGTCTGAAATTCTGAATTCTAACAAGCTCCCAAGTGATATCAAAGCTGCTCATTCATGAACCACACTTTAAAAGCACAAGAGTCTGAGAATAGAAGGAAGTTGAGAAGAAGCACAATACTGTACACTAAGTTAACATTTCCAGTAATATACAGCTCAAGTTCCCCATCCTAACATTAAAGTCACTTTAATGTGGTCCTACTCTACCTTTCTAGTCTTTAATTATTGTATGTTACATAAATCCTTTGAACAATCAACAAATTATTCAGTGGTTCCACTAACAGTGAATGACCTCTCCCCTCCTCCCCCAGGAGACATCTGGCAATGTCTGGAGACATTCTAAGTTGTCACAACTGAGGGACTCCTACTAGCATCTAGTGGGTAAGAGCCACTGATGCTGCTGAACGGTCTACAATAGACAGGATAGCTCAGCACAACAAAGAACTCCAAACCCAAATTTCAACATTGCTAAATTTGAAGAAATTCTGTCCTAATGTATATAGTTTTCTACCTACCTCTATTGGCTCACTTAATCTCCCTATACTTCTTCCCTTTTTGACCACCTCAAACCTATCCACCATTCAAGAACTGGCTCAACTGGGGGTTTTTTTGTATAAAACATTTCTAAACTACCAAGCTCACCAATCCATTCCTATATCCTACTTAAATAACATTTAATGTATGACTGCTAAAAGATTAGGGATGTAATGTTAAATTTTAAAGTGCAGAGTTGCAGTACACCCCATGTTTATAATGAAGAAAACATATAATAAACAGTATGGTTAACTACTACCGTGTTCCCCCGAAAATAAGACCAGGTCTTCATAAATTTTTGCTCTAACAATCTACATTTATTTCCTTATTCATGTACAAAAATCTACATTTATTCAAATAGTCATGTCTGGCTGATGATCTTAACTGGGGCTTAAGATCGTTTGGAGTAGGGCTTATATTACGAGCATCCTAAAAAAATCATGCTAGGGCTTATTTTCCAGTTGGGTCTTATTTTCAGTTAAACATGGTACAATACAGGCATACTCAAGATACAATGGCAAAAGAGCAAAAAACCATCAAACTGCAGAAGGCTAGATTTTTCAAGAATGGCTAACAAAAGGATGAGGTTTGATGAATAGTAGTTAAGTAGAAAAAAGTGGGAGGAGAGAGACAAGAGGAAAAAGAAGGAAATCCAGGGAGAAGGAAAAACACATATGAAAACATAGGTGTTAACAGAACTACAAGTAGTGTACTATGATTATAAAATTTGGGTTTGGGGAACGGTAGAGTAAGGAATGAATGGTGAAGGTAAAGAAGTAGGCATGAGTAAAATCACGACTAGTCTTATAGAGTCTTGAGTTTTTTGGGTTTTTTTATTTTTTATTTTATTTATTTATTTATTTTTTTCAGGGCAGTGTCACTGGGACCTGAACCGGGGCCGCTGGTGTCCCAAGCCAGCGCTTAACCACCGCACCACTCGGCCTGCCCTAGAATCCTGAGTTTTAAACCATTGAGTACTTTATTAATTTAGGGAAAAGTACTAAAATTTTTAAGCAAAAAAAGTTTATTCCCATGACCTTTCTCTTCCATCTGCAAACTATTTACCTATTATTTTCTTGACACTGAATGTTTTGTGATCTTTTTACCCTGATGGCTTGCACTTGATTTTGCAGATATTTATGCTATGCCTTCCAATCAAAACATTTCAAAAAAGGATCAATTTCATAAACATAAGCTATATTTCCCCACAGCTCTTAGGGTAGTGTCTTAAACATATAAAGTCCTAAAATATTTAATTTTATTTCGATTTTTACATAGTATCTCTCAATATGAAAAAGTATATGTATAAAAAATTTGGGGGCCCGCCGAGTGGCACGGTGGTTAAGCTCTGGCTTGGGAAGCCTGCGGCCCCGGTTTGGGTCCCACATATGAGGGCCAGAGACACTGCCCTCAAAAAAAAAAAAAAAAATTTTTTTTGACAAAATGGCTTTCCTGCATTCCAGAGACTCCGAAATTACTCCATTAAATACTAGGGGCTGTGTATTTGTTTGGTCCTCTGGAAATAGACACTGAGACCAAATGAGGAGTGCAAAAGGCTTACTAAAGAGTAACGTCTGGGAGAAAAGTGAAGAAAAAAAATGCATAGGGGGAGCTATCAGCTTACTTGACAAAGTCCCTGACAGGCAAAAGGTCAGATTTAGAGCAAAGATGGCCCCCATTAAGAAAGTCCCACTTTGGGGGAAATGGCTAAGGTTGCTATTACTCCTTATTCCTTGTTCTAATATTCAAAACCACTCACCAGTGTTTCCAAATTGGCTTATCTTTCACTACAAGTGGCTATCTTAATGCTAATAAGTTCATTCTAAATTCCACCATAAACTTTAACAGTTATCAGGCAGAAAAAGAAAAATCTTTCATTAAGAGTAATACAGTCCAACATTCAAATAGCTATGCAAATCCAAAGAGCAGAAATACAATTTGATTTGAAAAACAAACTTGAGGTGTTAATGGCTCCAAAACAGTCACTTTAAAAAACAGAAAAGCTATTTAAAGATGGTAATTTAATTAAGTTGGCAACTTGAGGGAAAACAATGAATAATGTCAAAGAAACTCAGCACTTAGTATTATAAATAAATAAAAACAATTTTTAAGAAAGTAAAATAGCTGAGAACTACACAGCATTATATAGGTATATACGTAGGTATACATAATACTTCAAGAGGGCCTCGAATCAGACTTTTAAGACAGAACCTGAAAAATCATATTTGAATTATTTTAAACCTAAATTTATATATAATTTCAACCATTTTATATTCTTGAAAATACTTTTACTATATAATCTTCACCATACCACCAAAATATATAATTCAAACCTACCTAATACAGTTACAGTTGTGGAGGACTGAGCATTTCCAAGTGGGAATGTAACAGCTTTACATATGTATTTTCCAGAATCAGAAAATCCAATGTTATGTAGTGTAATTGTTGCATCATTAAGTGAATAGTTTTTAAACAAGACTCTTCCCTGATATTCTCCTTGAACAGAGAATCCATATTGAGGATGATGAACCGCAACAGTCTGTGAACTTTTGCCATGTATCTTCTCCCATGAAATTTGTGTTATAGTTTCATTTACTTCAATCAAACATTTCAGTGAAACATTCTTTCCCCATACTGCTGTGACATGAGGCTCCACAATAATTGGTCCAGCTAAGGCACCTATTGGGGGAGAAAAAAAAGTATAGTTCTTAAAATGGAAAAACTTTATGATACAACATGATCATTCTAATCTCCCTCCCCTTCTGTTGCCCTTTCCCTCCCTCACTCCCCTCCAGTAGGTACATGTGTACATGAACACACACACACACACACACACACACACACACACACGATTGAATAACAGGAAGGCTGAAAAGTGCTAGATGTTCCTGAGGCTGGATGTAAGACCCAAAGAATGACTGTCAAAGGAAACATATAACCACCAACATGTGTTGCAGTAGAAAAAGCACTACAAAGGGCCAAGAGTAAGCTTAAAATTGGATCTTTCCCCAGTCAACCCTTCAGATAAAATCCCAACCCTAGCTGACACTAGTCTGCAATTCTGTGCGACTGAAGCCGTGGACCCAGCTTAGTCATGCAATTCTTGACCCAAAGAAACTGAGAGATAATAAATTTACGTTTTTCTAAAACTACTATGTTTTAGAGTTATTTGTTACTCAGCAATAGATAACTAATATATGTATGATATGTCAAACCAAATATAGTACCAAAGTATCTTCTGGAGGTTCCCTCCCTCTATCAAAAATCTCTTATGAAAAAAACTTAATTTAAGATACAACTGCCAGAAAATATTAATTTAAAAAATACATAAATGTGAAATCCATTTTTTCCATTTCAGAAATGAAAAAAAAAAATGCCACAAGCAATTAAAATAAAATATCAAAGTTCTCCCTTATAATACCAATGTCCTTCCTAAAAGCAATGGGCCAAATCTAAATCACTTTAAGGGAAATCAGGCTAATATTTATGAATACTAAAGTCAAGCAAGATGCTTCCCATCAACAAATATATTAAAAGATAAAAACAAAAAACAAGAAAACAAAAAAACAAGTCCTTAGAGAGTTTACAACTCCTATGTGTATCCTGACAAAATACTCAAACTAAGAAGTAAACCAATATAAGCACTCAAAAATGAAAAGTATAAACAATACCTTTAAAGTTTAGAGTTATGTCTAAATAACATTTTTAATTTAATACAAAAATACAGAATGGTATCACTTAAACCATAATTGAGAAAACCATGCTTACACATGTTCAAACAGTTCTACACAACAACAAAAACTTAACACAGTATTATTATTTCTATGAACCCACAAATGAATGGATGGATGGATGGATGGATATAGATAGATAGATAGATAGATAGATAGATAGATAGATAGATAGATAGAGCGAGCAAACTTTACCTAGGGCAAACTTTACCGTCCAAGAGATGAAAGAGACTATTACAAAAAAGAACAATTCATACTGACTATACTTAACAGCTATGGAATAAGAAGCTTTGTTTTGTTTTGTTCTTTAAAGCAATGCCCCACAAAAGTATCAAGTCCCCCAAATTTATCACCATGCTCCATCATGCTTTCAAGTGTAGATAATTGTTAATGTATTTTAGCAACTTATCATAAGTCTGGTACTAAACCAGAAAATACAGACAATGAAAGAGCAATTTATGAATATTAATTAGGGTGTTCATATATTATCATAAAATATTAGCCAGCTCTGCATTTAAATAAGAAACAATGATCAAGCAGAATAGTATAAAAATGTGAGGATATTTTTAGACTACTCATCACACTGAAAGCTCATATGACTTTCTCATTTGATGCTAAAAAGGCATTTAATAAAATTTAACATTCATTATCTGACTTTTTAAAAAAATCTAACAACTGAAAAAAGAATTCTTAATAAAAAGCTGACTCTTCTCAAATCAGTGGCCATCACAACAATAAACTAGAAAAAGGTGGAACAGCTATTAAAGAAAGATCAAGAGAAGACAGTATACTATCATTATCACTGTTCAACTGAGACCAAAACTTCCAATGCAAGGAGATAGGAAAAAGAAACAGAAGAAAAAGTATTAGAAAGGAGCAGACAGAATCATTATTTGAAAAACCTATTACTTGAAAAATCTAAGAAGGCCAAATAAAGGGCTACCAGAACTAATAATGTGGGTGCTTACAAAACATGGACAATGTATGCAAAATATAAAATCAACAAGTTATAATAGGCAGTAACCTTTACAAATTTATTGCAGAAAATGACTTAATATTTGCAAAACATTAGTATTTAAAACACCTATGAATAAAGTTGTAAAGAGCCTATAAAACTGAGCAACTGACTTGAATAAAGAAAAGTCAAGTCATGTTCAAGGATGAAAATACTTAATATTATATGGGCATCAAATCTCTAATATTAACACACAAATTCAATGCCATTGGAGTAAAAATCCTGAAAAAAAATTCTTGAAACTAGACTAGGGACAACAGCTGTGAAATATTTGAAAACAACGACGGTCCAGTGGGAGAGAGGAAAAATATTAAAATTAATAAAAAGCTTACTATTCATATTTTAAAAACAATTCAAAGTACACAAACAGGTCAACATATATAATGGCATATGGTATATAATAAAGTTCATTATTTTGTATGAGTTGGTAAACAATGAATTAGCCAAGACATGCTAAAAGGACAAGAGCTAAATATTTGGAAATAGATCCCCGCTTTACACTGAAAACACACACACCTCTCTCTCTCTCTCTCTCACACACACACACACACACACACACACACACACACACACGATTTAAATCTGAAAACTTTGCCATATACATCTACTGACAATAACTTTTTGTATATTCTGGCAGATAACTATTTATTCCTAGGGAATGGGATTACTGAGGATTAAAGAAAGAATCTTCAGTTTTTACTTATGTTCTTCTGTGATGTCACAATTATTTACAATAAATAATGTTCACAATAAATAGCAAACTAAAAATAAACAGAATTATCTTCCTCAAGTGGAGGTGTAGAGATGGGATAAAGGAAGTGTTATGGACTGCATGCTTGTGTCCCTCCAAAATTTGTACGTTGAAGCCCTAACTCTAAAGTGATGGTATCTGGAGGTGGGGCCTTTGTGTAGTAATTATATTTATATGAGGTCTTAAGGGTGGGGCCCCCCTGCTAGCATTAGAAAAGGAAGAGAAACTAGAGCTCTCTCTTTCTCCAACATGTGAGAATAAAGCGAGAAGGTGACTGTCTGCAAGTCAGGAAGAGGATCCTCTCTAACTATCTAATCTGCTTGTACAAATAGCTTGATCTTGGACTTCTCAGTCTCCAGAACTATGAGAAATAAATGTGTTGTTTAAGCCACCCAATCTATAGTGTTTTGTTCTAACAAATATCAGAATAATCTGGGAGAGGTAGTGCTAATTGTATCTTCTTAACAACCTATAAGAACCATGGCTTAGTGGACCACCATTACTAAAGGGAGTATCTGGAGATAGGGAAAAGAAAACATGGGTCCACTGAATCAAAAATATATTTAAAATATTCTACATTTACATGAAGAAAGCTGCTCTTAGCATAACGGCAAAGATAGGAAAAACAACAAGAAAAAGGCTGAAAGGTTTGACCAGAAAAACTAAGCCCCTATACACAAAGAACTTGAGTAGATATTAAAAAAAAAAAAAAAAAAAAGGCAAAACAAAACAAAAAAACTATAATGGCTATTTTTAATGTGTTCAACTGTACTAGCAAACAAATAGTAATGTAAATATCAGGTGTTTCTTTTTTGTTTGTTTTCATATCTAGGAGGTAATGAGTGCTTTTTTACTTTCTAATTTTTTCTACAAAAACATCCTGAGTAGTTTTTACTAGTTGCACAAGTAAATATTAATGTAAATTTTTTATTGATTCAACTCTTAAACCCCTGAGCAAGGCTTTATACTACCCTTCAAGTATTTATCATTTGGCCCGCCCTTAGATTCCATAAGCTTCTAACTATATCTCCTTTTTTGTAGTTTAGTTAGCCAGAGTTAGTTTCTATTGCTTGCAAACAGAAGTGTCTACTGCATTGCCAATCCTAAACTAAACCCGAAGTGGTTTTTAAAAACCACTGCTGCGTAAGATTTCCCCCCACAGAATCTTAAAACCATGGAGAAACAGATTTTCCATTGTGGTTCTTGGACCAAAGTCAATATCAGAATGCCTCACTACTTAAAAGTCTCCCAAACATTGAACCTACTCCCTTGCCCCTACTTTGCCATATGAAGCTGAGTTTGACTGAAGACCAGAAGTGTGTCCTGGAGGAACATAAATATTTATTACTAAAGACCTAAATTATTTGAAGTACGTTCTTCATTAATGGTGATGTAAGCTTAGAATACAAAGAGGCTAAAGAACAGCAAAAGATTGAACCTTCCATATCTGGCAAGACCCTACACCTGTCACTAGACATTCCTGGCTACTGCACATTCTAGGGGCCAACGAAAAACATGATAAAATATGATACTCCATTTCTGCTCTGTGTGTCCACTTGATTCGTAAGTTAAGGGTTGTATCATTAGCCAATTAATTAAACTGAACTTATTATCTTTCAGAGAGAAAGAAGTGTTTTCCACTACCTGTAGCTCTCATGAAAACACTATATCCATGAAAATAACAACTCCTTGGAGTTTTCATGTGTATGTGAACAGTCATTCAGTAAGGATTTAGAATGCCCAGAGGATACAAATCATCTGGAAATACATGTATTTAAAAATAAGCTTGTGACAGAAAAAGAAAATATAATGACTCATGTGCTATAACTTCTATGGGTTATTTAAAAACAAAAACAGATAGAATGGAGATTAATATTAGAAATCACATTAAAGTGTCTGAAATGGAAGTGTGAATAAATTGGCATCAGTTCACTTTCTTACCTCTCCCACTTCCAGCAATGAACCAAAGAGTAATAGAAGTCATCACAAATCTCTTTAATACTATCCTCTTTTTGAAACTATGATACTATCTTTTATTACATCTCACTTCTCAACCTACAGGAAAGGACAGGCATCTTGGACATTACAGGTCCCAGGATCTTTCAAATATTAGGATCTACAAAATAGTTCTATACAAATAGTCTACAAATGAAACATTTTTATTGTACTCTGTGTTCAACTACAAATAATACCTCCAAAGATCTCTAAGGTATAGATCCTTTCAGATTCATCAATAATTTAGAATTTTTTGAAGTAACTGAAATAAGTATACATTCTCAAGAAATTAGCAAAACCATGGCATCTAGATATCCTTAACAATTTTAGCATACCTAAAGACATTTTAGACGAATCAAGTTTATTACCAGCACATTCAATAATTAAATTGTTTTAAACTGATAAATGTTGAAGTTATATCAACTTTGAAAATGTAACAGAAATGTCTTTTCAACAAAATCTCCACTCAAAACAGAAATATTAAAGACTAGGGCTCACTGATTAAACAATAAGATGTGAAAACTATAAACACCAAACTCAAATACTATTAGAGTATGAAGGAATCTCTAACTCCCTGTCATGTCGTAACTAGAAAGGATAACTCTGATCATAGGAGATCCTACAGTCTAAGGAGAAACTTGGATCACATTAAAAAAAGAAAAGTTACAACACCAGGGCATTCATTTATTAGTATGTATTAGGTACGTATTTTGTGCCAGGCACTGTTTCCCGTGCTAGGAATAGTACTGAACAGAAGTCCCTGTCCTTCTGTAGTTTACATTCTAATCAGACAAAAAGAATTAAGAAAATAAAAAGGTATCAGATAGAACTAGGAAGAAAATAAAGGAAGATAAGAGGGATAATAATTAAGGTTGTACCATAGTTTTTTGATCTAAGCGTGATAAAAGAAGGTCTTTTTAAGAAGACACTGGAACAGAGGCTTGAAAAAAGTGAAAAAGTGAGAAGAACCTTGCAGTATCCCTAGGGTGAAGCCAAGAAAAATGGCAAGAGATGAGGCACAAAGGCACCAGGGAACCAGACCATAGAGATAACAGTAAGACCTGGGTTTAATCCTGAATAAGATGGGAAACCAACAGAGAATTTTTAGCAGAAATGTGACATTCTAACTTACCTTTTAAAAGGATCACTGTTGTTGGAACAGACAATAGGAAGGCAAGGACTAACTAACTTAGGAACTATTGTGTTAATGTAGGAGAGAGAAGATGGGGTTTGGACCAGGATAACTGAAGTGGTAGTGTTAAATTAGTAGTCAGATTCTGGATATACTGTATTTGAAAGCAGGGCAAATAGGATTTGCTGATGGAACAAAAGCTGGGTCTGAAAGAAACAGGGAAGCCGAAATTTCTCCAAAGTTTTTGGCCTGAGCCGAGTGGAATGATGGAACCAAAATTTACCAAAATTAGAACTAGCAAGTAGAGCATTTTTAAGTGTTACAGAAGCTCAGAAGTACAGTTTTGGACTTGCTAAATTTATGTTGCCTATTTCACAATCAAATGAATATGTTGAAAAAATATATTGGGTTATGGGAAAAGTCATAATGTATTTCTTTCTGTTTTTCATTGCAAAAATGCATCATGAGTTTTCCAACAACCCAATGTGTGTGTGTGTGTGTGTGTATGTGTGTACACACACACACACATACACACACCTATCCACTGTTTGGAGAAAGTGATGAACTGGAGATATACATTTAGAGTAATTAACATATAAAAGTATATAAAGTCATGAGACTGAATGAAACCATCTATCGAGTATTAATAGCATAAAGACCAAGCACCCATTAAACATTAAAAGGTTTGGAAGTTGAGTAAATTCAAAAAAGAAGACAGCAAAGGAATAACCAGGGAATAAGAGACAGTGTCAAGAAGTATCCTGCAATGTAAGTGAAGCAAGTTCCTTGAAAAAAGAGGGTGATCAATTACTCCAAATGCCGCTAATACGTCAAAAAAGAGAAAGACTGATAGTAACCAAGAAATTTAGCAACTGTGGTGAGATAAAAGCCTGATTGGAATAGATTTAGAACAGTATGGAGACTTCTGCTTCTAGCCAAGGAAGAGCAACAGGATTTACCCTCCCGCCTGAAACAACCATTTCAAGACAATGATCAACAAGCAACAAAGGATACTGACACCTGAGAGACAGGAACCACACAAGGGGAGCCTGATGATGACTGGCCTCAGCTTACCAGCTGGAGTGAATTCTAAGGCCTCAACACAGAGCCAGGCACTCCTTGAGTTCTGTTCAACACTGTACTGAAGGTTCTAGCCAACGCAATCAGGCAAGATAAAAAGAATCCATTTTAAAAAAGAATAAAATTGTCTTTATTCACAGCAAAACACAATCATCTGTGTAGGAAATCTCTACTATAACAAGACTGTTTAGCAAGAGCAGTAGTAGTCCTTATGCAGGACCCAAGATCAATATACAAAAATTAATTGTATTTCTATGTATTACCAATGGAAAATTGGAGGAATAAAACGCTGTTTAGAATAGCATCACACACACACACACACACACACACACACACACACACACACACACGGATGAAATAGGAATAAATCTAACAAAAGCTATGAAAACCCTGTACTATAAAACTATTAAAACTATAATATCTGCTGAAGGAAATTAAAGACCCCCCAAAATGGAAAGATATACTTTGTTCATAGGTTAGAAGAATCAACATGCTTAAAATGTTAATTCTCTCTAAATTCATCTAGAGATTCAACACATTGAATCAAATCCCAAACAAATTCCAATTAGACATTTGTCGCGTCTCTGTGCGGCTGGGTCGAGCTTCCTGGAGAGGACCAGCGGGGACTCAGAAAAAGAAATAAAGAGCAAGAGACAGGGGTAGTTTAAAAAGCAGTGTGAGCCAGGGGACTCTGTCTGATGGATAAGGAGCCCCGAATCTGGTCAGCGTGCAGCTTTTATTGAGTACAAACAGGGAAGGGGCTTTGCTCCTTCGGAGGTCTGTAAATCACATGCAGCACCTAAGATTTAGCCAGATTTCCCTATGCCTCACAGACCACCTCAGCCTAAAGACCCTTTGATCAATGCAGCCCTGCCCCCTACGGGGACAGATAATGGTTCACTATGACACCTTGAGGCAAGAATGCAAGGAGGACTGCTGTTAGCTTCTTAGGAAGATTTCTCTTTTCAGTTGCAGGCTGCAAAGCTCTGCAGATAAGAGTTCACAGGCCCTTAGGTCCCACATGCTTCACCTCCTTGATTCCTCCCAGGGACCCTCTGACAGCACCTGGCTTAGGCCGCCCTGATGCGCATATTTTATACAGGATCTCACACCTATATTGGCATCCTGCGCATATTTAGGGTCTTGCCCGTCATTGACTGACCCGCCCTCTCTCTTAGGGTCCCATGGGGTTTTGCCATAGACATAGTGAATATCCCGTCCCGTGAGGCCCTGCTGTTATGGGCGAATGCAGGGAGGCAGACAGTGAGGCTGTTGTTGAGGCCACATACATTTTAGAATAACTGACCAGCTGTTTCTGAGATTCATATGGAAATTCAAACGTAACATTTTCTGATGATCGGTTGTAAAATATTTGTTAGATATGTTACCAAAAGTACAATCAGTGAATTTTATCAAAATTAAAATTTTCTGCTCTTCCAAAGACACTCTTAAGACAATGTGAAAAATCTGTACAAAATATATTTGATAAAGAACTTATATCTGATAAAGAATTTGAATCCAAAATACATAAAGAACTCCCAAAACTCTATAAAAAGAAAACAAGCAAAAATTAAATAAAAAAATAAGCAAAAGATCTGAACAGACACATCACCAAATAGCACACGAAAAGATGCTCAACATCATTAGGGAAATGCAAATTAAGGCCACAATAATATACCCATTATATAATCCATTATAGTGGCTAAAATTAAAGACTGACAAGTATTAGAAATAATGTGGAAGAACTAAAACTCTCCTACATTGCTGGTTGAACTATAAAATTGTACAACCACATTGGAAGACACTGATAGTTTCTTTTTATGAAGTTAAACATACAAGCAACATATTATCCACCCATTTCACTATGTGTTTATTCAGAAAAGAAAGCATGTGTCTACACAAAGACTTGTTCACAGATGTTCACAGCAGCTTTATTTGTAATAGCCAAAAACTAGAACCAACCCAAATGTTCATCAACAGGTGAATGAATAAAGAAACAGTGGTATACCCATACAATGAAATACTACTCAGCAATAAAAAGAAATACCCAACTAAGAATAGACAAGATCTTCAACTTGATAAAGAACATCTATTTTAAAAATAGCTACCATGATCCTTAATAGTGAGAAAGTAGGAGCTTTTCCAGTAAGATCGGGGACAAGTCAAAAATGTCACCTCTGTTGTATCTTTTCAACATCATACTGGAAGTTCTAGATAATCAAATAAGGAAAAGGTATACTGAATGGGAAGGAAAAGTAACTATAAAGTAATCAAAACCATGAAACATTGGCTAAAGAATAGGCAAATAGATTGATGAAACAGTGAGCCCAGAAATATTCGGTTCTCGGAAAAGTCATGATGTATTTTTTCTATGTTTTTCGTTGCAAAAATGCATCATGACTTTTCCAACAACCCAATAGATTCATATAACTATAGTCAACTGATGTTTGACAAAGGAGCAAAGGCAATATAATGAAGCAAAGAGAGTCTTTTAAACAAATGATACTGGAACTAGACATACACATGCAAAAAAGTAGATACACACTGTACACCCTTCACAAAAATTAACTCAAAATTGATCACCGACCTAAATGTACAGCACAAAACTTTAAAACTCCTAGAAGGTACCATAGGAAAACATCTAGATGACCTTGGGTATGGCAACGACTTTTTAGATACAACATGAAAGACATGATCTATGAAATAAATAATAGATAAGCTGGATGACATCAAAATTACATTTCTGCTCTGCAAAAGACACTATCAAAATAATGAGAAGACAAGCTACAGACTAGGAGAAAATGTTTGCAGAAGACATATCTAATAAAGGACCATTATCCAAAATATAACTTTTAAAACTCGACAGTAAGAAAACAGCTCAATTAAAAAATGGGCCAAACTGTATTCCACTGTGTGCATAAACCACTTGCAACAACATGGACAATCTGGAGATTATGCTATGCAAAATAAGTCAGACAGAAAAAGTCAAGAACCACAGGACTTCACTCATATGTGGGATATAAAACTGAAAGCAACAAAAGAATAAGACAAAGAAGAAGAAAAAAACTCACAGTGGTTACCTGAGGTAAAGCGGGGAGGGAGTAGGGGTGGTAGAGGAGGGAAAAATGGATCAAATATATGGTGATGTGATGAAAGGAGAACTGACTCTGGGTGGTGAACAAAATGCAATAAAATACATGATGTACTGTAGAAATGTACACTTGAAACCTATATAATTTTACTAGCCAATATTACCCCAATAAATTTAATAAAAATTAATGAACTAATTAATTAATTAACAAATTGGGCCAAAAACCTGAGCTGACACCTTACCAAAGAAAATATACAGATAGCGAATTTAGGTACATGAAAAGATGTTCAGGTCATGGCATTAAGGAATTACAAACTAAAACAACAATGAGGTACCATCACACACCTAGCAGAATGGCCAAAATTCAAATGCTGACAAGAATGTGGAACAAAAGGAACTCCCATTCACTGTTGGTGTTAATGAAAAATGGTACAGCCACTTTGGAAGACAGTTTGGCGGTTTCTTACAACATTAAACATACTCTTACTATAAGACTCGGCAACTGTTCTCCTTAGTATTTGCCCAAATGAGTACAAAACTTATGTCCACACAGAAACCTGCATATGGATGTTTACAGCAACTTTATTCATAATTTCCAAAACTTGGAAGCAACCAAGGTGTCCTTCTATAGGTGAATGGATAAATTAATTGCAGTACATTCAAAGGAGTATTATTCAATGCTATGAAGAAATGAGCTATCAAGCCATGAAAAGACATAAAGGAACCTTAAAAACCACATTAAGTTAACACATTTTTTGCGGGAAACGAGTAAACTCGTCATATAGCTTTTTATGCCCGATTACAAAGTGTATGTGGGAAACGAGTAAACTCGTCATATAGCTTTTTATGCCCGCTTACAAAGTGTTAAAAAAGCTAATCGGGCCGGCCGAGTGGCGCAGTGGTTAAGAGCTGGCTTGGGATGCCAGCGGCCCCAGTTCGGATCCCACATGAGGGCCAGTGACACTGCCCTCAAAAAAAAAAAAAAAATGCTAATCAGTAAAGGTTACATACTGAATGATTTCAACTATATGATATTCTGGAAAAGGCAAGACTAAAAAGCAAAAAGATTAGTGGTTGCCAGGGGTTTGAAAGGAGGGAGAAATGAAAAGGTGGAGAACAGAGAATTTTTAAGGCAATGAAATTACTCTGTATGATACTATAATGGTACATGCTTGTCATTACACATTTGACAAGACCCACAGGATGTACAGCACCAAGAGAAAACTGTAATGTAAACTATGGCTTTTGGGTGATGATGATGTGTTGATGTAGGTTCATCAATTATAGCAAATGTACCACTTTGGTAGGGGATGCTGATCTGTTGATTGTGGCAGGGGAGGGGAAGATGTAAGGGAGGGGCCCTGGGGGTATATGGAAACTGTACTTTCCATTCAATTTTGCTGTGAACTCAAATTGCTCTAAAATTTTAAGAAGGATTACTCATATAACCAACTACTACTCAGCAACAAAAGCAAATAAATTCATATGCGCAACATAGATGAATTTCAAAATAATTATGCTAAAAGACAGAAACAGTATACAGAGTATGATTCCATTTATACAAAACTACAAAATGCAAACGACTTTATAGTGACAGAAAGCAGGTCAGTGCTTGCTTAGAGAAAAGGAGTAGGAAGGAATGAGATGATTTACAGAGAACACAAAGAAACTCTTGGGGTGTGATGGATAACATTCACCATCTTCATTATAGTAATGATTTAACAGGTGTATATATACCTTTGATAAAACTTATCAAATTGCACACCATATATATATATATATATATATATATATATATATATATATATATATATATATGCGCAGCTTATTGTATGTCAATTATACCCAGTAAATCTGTTTTATAAAAAAATCGAAAATACAAGAAGGGTTAGAGAACATTAAGTATATAGGTAACTTTGGTTACAATTTTTACTACAAAAGCATGCAGAGAGATAGGCTCAAAAGAGATGATGGGTCAGAGAGTACTTTTTTAAAATGGAAGATACAGCATATTTTTAAGCTGATAAAAATGACTGAAAAGACAAGTTTATGAGACAAGAGATGGGACAACTATTAAAGTGATATTTTTGAAAAGAGGAGACAGTATGGGACAGAATTAGAGGGATGCTACTGGCCATTCATTGTGCATCCATTGTAGCAGGCAGTCTACCAGTACAGACAGGTAGGTTGATAGATGTGGTAGTGAAAGTTCTTTTCTGATTACTGTAGTCTCCACCCTCCACCCCCCACACACACACACACTGTGGATTCACTTTATGCAGTTTCAGTTGCTTTCAGTCAACCAAGGTCCAAAAATATTAAATGGAAGGTTCCAGAAATAAACAATTCATAAGTTTTAAATTGTGTGCTGTTCTAAAAACAGCGTGATGAAATCCTGTGCTGCCCCATTCCATCCAGCCCAGGTCGTGAATCCTCCCTTTGTCCAGCATTCCCACTCTGTATGCTCTACCCATAAATTACTTAGTAGCCCACTTTTGCAGTATCGCAATGCCTGTGTTCAAATAACTTATTTTACTTAATAACAGCCCCAAAGTCATCATGTAACTTTTATTATGGTATATTATTATAAACATTTGATTTTATTATTAGGTGTTGTTAATCTCTTGCTGTTCCTCATTTATAAATTAAGGTTTATCCTATGTATGTATATACAGGAGAAAACATAGTATATATAGGGTTTGGTACTATCCATGGTTTCAGGCATTCACTGGGGGTCTTGGAATGTACCCCAGTGATAAGGGGGACCTACCCTAATAAGAGACAATGCCATTTACTATAGTCCAGAGGAACAGGGAAAGCTTTGCAAGAGGTGGCATTTAAGCTGTGCTTTGAATGCCAAGATTTTCATAGGCTGGGAAGACCATTCCAGGCTAAGTAAAGATCTAGTATGAGGCCAACACAGAAATAAAATAAGACTGAAGAAAAGGCTTAATCCATAATGGGTAAAGGGCAGTAATCAGAAACAACATAGCAGAGAATGAGAACTAGTCTTCTAGTTATTCTCTGGCACAGTGCTTAGCACTGCCTAGAACAGAACCACCACAGCCACTAGCCACAGGTAGCTATTTAAATTTATTAAAATTAAATAAAATTTAAAATTCAGGTTTTCAGTTATACTAGCCATATTTCAAGAGCTTAACTGACACATGCAGTGAGTGACCTTAGTCCTGAGGAGTACAGATCATATTGCTTCATTACAGTGTTCTAAATACAGCGATTCTAGAACAGAAGTTCAATAAAGGTTAACTTCTAACTACAGGTCTAAAGTTTTCTATAAAGCTAAAAAAAATCATCCTCAAAGTATTAATTTTTAAAAGTTTAGGTTACTATAATTTACATGTAACCAACACAAGGAATAAAAGATACAAGATCACATATATCTACTACAATATCTCCTATACATTAAATATAAACTTCATCCCATTGAATCATATCATTTCTACTAATCTTTAGCAATTTCAGCCTTCACAAAATATCTTTCTAAAATGTCATTTCTACCATCTTTCTCAATCACTACCTTTTAATTTCAAATAAAGAAAATATCTTGATTTAATTAACCAATGTAAATAAAGGTGCTCATTCAGTTGAATTTACTTTAAACTTAAAAACATAATTCCTTCATATTTTCTGAACAGAAGCACAAAATCTTAGATCAGGAAGAGAATTTACAGGACACCTATGTAACCTCATTTTATAGTGAGGGTGAAGTGATTTGCTTTTATTATTTGGCCAGTGGCAAAACAAAGACAAGAAAAAGTTTCCTAGCTTCAAAAAGTAATCATTCCACCTCCATCATGCTAAGCACATTCTGAAGAAATTCTAAATGTTTCACAGAAACAACACCTAGAAGGGCTACCAGTTCTAAAGCTCAGTGATTTTTCAAAATAAAGAGGTGAAGGGGGGCTGTAGTTCTTAAATCAGTACTACTTCCACCAGAAGTGAAATGTGTGGCAGAATGGAATTTCTTAACAATTACTAAGAATTTTCTCTTTCTATTCCCATCTCAACCTGAGAAACTGTGCCAAATTTTAAACAATGAAATTGTTTAAATGAATTTGAGTTTTAATCATCATAATAAAAGGTATACCCCCAAATACTATAGTAATTGTATTCGCTTAGGCTTTACTGCCATTCCAGCAGTAAAATTTATAATCAACTATAACCAATTTTCAACCAAAGAAATTGTTTTTTAACCATACTAATGAATTTACTTCTGATTTTTTTTTTTTTTTTTTAAAGATTTTACTGGGGAATTGGGGAAGGGGAACAGACAAGTTGCTGTCTTTTTGTTCTTCAGTCTAGTTGTGGAGGACGTTGCTTCACTGGCCCATGTTGGTATCGTCATTGTGCTCTTCCTGGGTGAGGCAGATAGGTCGCTGGCCTCTGGATGGTCACGGCGGCTCTTGGCAGCTCACACCAGCTGCCAGCCGCTCACGCTGGCTGCCGGCCACTCACTGTAGCCTATGGCAGCCCACTGCAGCAGGGGCTGCAGCTATGCCTTCCCGGGGACTCACAGCAGCCCAGCTCCAGGTGAAGTTGTTCACCATCTTAGTTGTAGAGGGCAGTGTCACTGGCCCTCACATATGGGATCCAAACAGGGGCCGATGGTGTCCCAAGCCAGCTCTTAACCAATGTGTCATTCAGCCGGCCCTTACTTCTGATTCTTTAATTTACTTTAACCTTATTTTAACTCACACATAAAAACTGAAGGCCTATGAACATACAAACATTCTCAGATGAAGCAGACATTTTAAAGAACTAGTGCTTTGGAGACACTGATGTAGTATCAATTCTCATAAATGATAGCCTTCTATAATGATTCACATAAAATGTATACACACATTTATACAACATGCACTCATTTAAAATCCAAAAATCAATCTCAAACTTATTGGTTTAAAAGAGGTATCTCTAAACAAGTACATGGAGCTTACGGTTCAGTAGTATGACACTTCTCAGACCCAAGAATGAGATCAAAATTGTGAATGGCAACAGAGTGGGATAATCAGAGAACTTTGGAGCCAGACAAACTAACCTAGATTCAAGAACACACAGACCTCTAAATTATTGCCAGTGTGGCCCTGGGTACTTGAAAGCCCATTTTATCACCTACAAAATGGGATTGTTATCACTTAACTAACAAGGATTCAGTAAAAATTAACAGAAAAAGTTCAAACATGGGAGTGTGCACTAAGCACTTGAAGGAAGAACTACTAGAAGAATTGTTTGAGATCCGGTTGAAGCTAAAGCCTGATTTTGTAGTAGCACCAATCTCATGGTTATATGATTTTTTTTCCCTCTCCAAACACCACTAATAGAAGAGAGGTAAGTACAAAGTATTTGTACAGTTGGACTAACTTTGAGTTAAGATTTTACAAGGCTGGTGTAACTGAAAAATATTCAGCATTAGACAGAACAAGACAAGTCTAAGTTGAAAAAAATAGTGAACTAATATGGACAAAATACAGCATTTATGCATATAGTAAGAGTGCAAATATTGACCGTTTTATTTACTGAATATTAAGTACTAGGTACTGTAAGGCAGAAAACAGTAATAGCCTGAGATTTCCAACAGCTGAGAATCTAGAAAACATACAAGAATGTTATGGATAGAGCGACCATACAATTTGTTATCCAAGCCAAAACATTTTCTAGAGTGAAAGGGAAGTGGAGGAGCATTACTGATAATTATACCAGAATAACAGTTGTAAACCTAGACATTCCAAGGCAAAATGGAACTTATGACCCTTATAGAGACACCCTAACTAAGGGTACAGGTGTACAGAGACTTGGGAATGAGAGAAGTGAGTTAAGTGAGAAAAGCAAAATTTTCCTTTAGCTAAGCCTTAACTAGTGATTCTAATTTTATTTGGGTAAATCTGGGGAAGAATAGTGAAATTTAAGCAGGATCTTAGGCAAGTTGAGTTTTTTAAAGCAGAGAAAGTATACTGTACAAAGGACAAAAATTAAGAGATTCACAGAGACAGAAAATGCAAAGAATGTTTGGAATAAGTCAGAAAAATCCAAGTACTGATAACAAAATAACAAAAATGAAGCCAGAAATGTATTCTTTTTTTTTTTAGCTTAGCCATCCTGCCACCCGTTGGCAGCTCAACAGCAACTCAGCTAGGGCTGGCATCGAACCACCGTTGCTCAGAGCTCAGCTCGCACTCTTGAGCGAGCTCTTAACCAACTGAGCCACTCGGTCGGCCCCAGAAATGTACGTTCTTAATTCAGTTTGTCTGCACATTTTTTCACTAACGCTTAATTTAACACCTACCTGAATTGGCCAGGCTTTATGCTGTGGAGGAAAAGGAGAAGGTATGTTCCTCACTCATCAACAGCTTAAAGCCAAGTCATGGAAACTATAAATAAGCAAGAGGGAAAAGGGAATATCATAGAGTGAAAATACAGGAAGCCAAAAAAATTAGCAGGAGAATTAAGAAAATTCTTCTAGCAATGTTCACATATTATAGTTCGAAAAAAGAAAAGCACAGATGCAGAAAGAGCAATTAGGAGGTGTGAACTTGTGAATGTGACTTTATTTGGAAAAAGGGTCTTTGCAGATTTAAAGATCTTGAGCTGAGAACATCCTGGATTATACAGGTGGGCCCAAATCCAATGACAAGTGTCCCTTCTAAGTAACTCACAAAGGAAAGACAGAGGAGAAAGTCATGTAAAGACAGAGGCAGAGAAGGGAGTTACGCACTCACAAGCCACAGAACAAAGTCTATAGCCACTAGAAACCGACAGACAACAGACAGGTTCTCTCCTAGGGCTTTCTGGAAGGAATGTGGTCCTGCTGACACCTGGACTTGGGACTTCTATACTCCAAAACTATGATAGAATAAATGTGTCCTTTTAATACACTGTTTTTTATGGTAATTTGTTATGGTGGCTCTAGGAAATTAATACAGAAGGCTGCTGCACTAAACTAGGCACAAGAGAATAAATGCCCAGAACAAGAGTAGTGACAACACAAACGGAAACAAGGAAGATGTTTACACTTACAGACCATTACAAAGTCCCAGAATCACTGTATTAATTTAGAAGTATTCTCCTTCTCTGTTCCAAAGCCAGAGAAAAATTTTACAGCCTAAGACCAAAGAAAAGCACCATAATCTCAGTAAGTCTCAGAGTCCTTGACTAGAAAAGGAAAAATCTGAACTAGAAAAGTGGTTTCAAATTGTTCCCCAAGTCCAATTCTAATAATATAACTCAAGGAAGGGGTGGGTAAAAAACACACAAGAGAATTTCAAATGACAGGACTCAGAACTTCTACCAGAGCGGCTTCACTTTGCACATGTACAATTGTTGAGGGGGAAAGAGTACGGGGAAGAAGGAGGCTGAATATTACTAGACTAGCTATCTAGCCATTTTCAGAACTGTTTGGCAATTTATCCTTTCTTCTGCATTCTGTACAAAAGATGGTCAAACCCAATAAATTTATATGATAATCCACTCTATTCTCTTCCACCAAAATTTCCATAAAATTCATCTCAGCTATCCTGAGCTGATAATTTATTATCCAAAGGATAATAAATATTTGTTATCCTTTGAATCTGGATAAGTTCTTTAAGATAGCATTCAATATAACAAGCAATCTGAAAAAAAGCAGTTTTTAGGTTCCTTTTTTCCATTGATTCCAAGATGCTTTTTCCATATCTCTAAAACTGAGGTACAGGTAGCCTGATCATATGCACACTTCCTTGTTATTCTGATGGTGTTGACTAATGGCATGCAACCCTATGTGACCTATGACTTTTGAATCAACAAAGACCACAAGTTCCACTGAGTCTTTCCGGTAAGATCAGGATAGTGCCAGAATAAAAACTTGCAGAATGGATACTAGAGGCTTTTAAGAAAAACCCCAGACATGGTCTTCTGCATAGTAACAAGTTAACACAGCAAGCCTAAACTGCTATCTTTGAAAAGGCCTTCTTACAATGATAGCTTTTGGCTGGTGGCAGGGAACTTAGATATCGGGCAAGTTCCCACCAGTAATTGGTAATCATGGCCCATTGTGCCTAAACTGTCTATACAAACCATATATGGTTTATGATGAATACCTACTTTCCTTCTGGGAATCTAGAATTTGGGTATGTGCTAGGCAGGGAATGCCTATGTGATCAGCCTCCAATAAAAACCCTGTGCCATGAGTCTCTAATGAGCTTCCATGGTTAGCAACATTTCCCTCATGTTGTCACGAGTGATTCCCAGGGGGAATTAAGTGTGTCCTGTGAGACTCCACTGAGAGGGGACTCTGGAAGCTTGTGCCTGGTTTCCCTCAGACTTTGCCTCTTGCCCCTTCCTGACTGTGGGAGCTTTTACCATAATAAATCATAGCCTTGAGTACAACTATATGCTGAGTCCTGTGAGTCTTAGAGAATTCCTGAATCCAAGGGTGGTCTAGGGGACCATATAACACACCTTAAAAGAACTTTTAAGAAGAGCGCTTCATGGTATAGGGGAGAAAGTGATACAAAGAAGTAGGACTCTGAACACCCTAAACATTTTTCCACTTACTCCTATATTTTACTTTTCATGTAAGCACATAAGTTATTGTGATTTATTAAAAAAAGTATTCCTGGGCCGGCCGAGTGGCGTGGTGGTTAAGCGCTGGCTTGGGAAGCCAGTGGCCCCGGTTCGGGTCCCACATCTGAGGGCCAGTGACACTGCCCTAAAAAAAAAAAAAAAACAATAAGAAAAGTATTCCTATGACTATAATATTTATAAGAATTAAATATAAAAGTCCAATAAGTATAAGTCAATACATATAAAATAAAATTTCTAAGTGATAGGAAAGCATATAGTGTGTTTTTCTTTCTTAATGGTATGTAAAATCATAATCTCTTAATGACCACTCATATTTGATGAAATGGTTAACTGTCAAAATTTGATATCCTAAAGCAGTAAAAAAGTATCTATAGAGTAAGTATCACACATAAATCGGAAGTCAATGCAAGTTATGATACTCAAAAAAACGACCAGCAGATTTAAAAAGAATTACATTTATATTGTTTCTACATTCCATACACTTTCTAAACATTTAAATTAAAATGTTTTATTTACATGGCTCTATAATTCTCAGTTTCTAGAAAAGCATTTATATATGCATTTCTCATTTCACTTGGCTTAAGAGATACACAAAATACATAATACTTAGCTATTAATAGTATGTAGGAACTTTAAAGTACCTTTAAATTATGGAGATGTATGTGTTATCAATTTACTGCCTCTGAACTCCAAATGTGCCTTCCATGTATGCTCTGTGATAAATGGAATGACTTTAAATATTTCTCCTTTAATGTGAACATGGTGTTAAGGTTCTCAGGAGATGGTGCCATAAGGATGCTGCAGCAGGAAGAGGCTCTCCGGCCATGTCCAATGCAGACTAGGAGTCAGCGTGAGGGTGTGGAACAGCAGGTAGAACACGCCCCAGCCTTGAGCCCAGGACTCAGTCCCTCTACAACCTTGATTTATTTCTTGACCAGGGTGATGTCTTCATGCTCACTTTGTAATCATTCAACTGCACACTTATGTACCATGGATATTTTTCTGTATGTGTGTGTGTATATATATATATATATATATACACATACACACACACACACACACACACATATACAGCAATAAAAAAGTTTTAAAATTTCAAGAATCCAAATCTTGTTCAAACCAGCTCATACCACACATCTTCAAATGTTTTATTTACCTGGAACTCTGACGAATCAACTTCAAATCTCACAGATAACAACAGTCAAATCCAAAACCATTACCTCTTTGTTAGGAGTTGTGGCCCCCTTAAAACATAAATTAGAGCCCTAACTCCAAGTACCTGTCAATGTGACCTTATTTGGAAAACCAGGCTTTGCAGATGTAATTAAGATGTAAGTTAATATAAGGTCATATTGGAGTACAATGGGCTTAATGCAGTATGACTGCTGTCCTTATTAGGGGAATACACCATGACAGAAACACACGGAAAGAATGCCACGTGAGGGCCGGCTGAGTGACTCATTGATTAAGAGTTGCCTTGGGACGACAGCTCTGAGCAGCAAGACCCCAGTTAGGATCCCACATGGGCCAGTAACACTGCGCCCTCTACATCTAAGATGGTGAACAACAGCTCGACCTGGCGCTGGGCTGTCTGAGTCGCTGGCGATGGTGTAGGCTGCAGTGGGGCTGCAGTGTGCTGCCGTGAGCTACCATCCAATGACTGCGACCAACTGCCTCACCCGGGAAGAGCGCAATGATCCCAATACCAAGATGGGCCAGTGAAGCCAAGTCCTCCTCAACTAGACTGAAGAATAAAAGGACAGCAACTTGTCTGTTCCCCTTTCCCAATTCCCCAATGCTGTTCTCCTCCCCCAATTGCCCAATTTAAAAAAAAAAAAAATCTTAAACAAAGAAGGACGCCCATGTAACAAGGCAGAGATTGTAGTGATGCAGCTGCAATCCAAGGAATGCAGTGGACTGATGGTCACTTCTCGAAGCCAAGATTCTACCCAAAGTCTCAGAGGAAGCATGGTCTGCTGACACCTCACTTTCAGGCTTCTAGGCTGCAAAACTACGAGAGTAAATTTCTGCAAGCCACCCAGTTTGTGGTATTTTAAGGCATACTTAGGAAACTAATACACTCTTCCATATGACATCTAATTCTTACCTCAACCTCCCTTTCAGAAATATTTACACTATTCTCCCATCAGTCTAATACAAAATCTCCAAATGCACTAATTTTTCCCCACTCCTCATATCCTGGGATCTTCAAAGTTATTATTTTGCGTTTTAATTATCTCATTTTTAAAACTTTTCCTTTCATTTCTACTATTACCATCCTAATTCAGGCCTTAATAACTGTACATTTAGACTACTGAGCTTATGATAAGTCAGTAGTTCTTAAATACTACTTTCCCTATATCATTTCTCTATTCCCAAACTTCCAACAACACCCGATCATATCATATTCAAAAGACACTTGGTAATCTGGCTCTATTCTACTTCCTTCAATACATAAATATCATTGGTCCCCAAGAACACATTTTATTCTTTTATCAACTAGTTTTCCACAGTACCTAGGATAATCTTTGGTGACACAGTGCTCAATTAAATACTAAAATGCTAACATAAACTTACTACTACTTCCACACCAACACTCATATTTTACAAGGTCATGTTAATGTCAACTCATGCCTTCAGTTCTGATTCATCATTCACTCTTAGTTGATGTCTTACTCCATTTTTGCCTAAAGGTTGTACTACTACTAAGTCCCACCATCACCCCGAACTCTTTTGTTTTCAAAACATGTCATTTAAATTACTAAAGATCAAAGCCTCTCCATAACTTACCTCTCTTACACCTGGAACTATCTTTGTATCTTCACTTATCATTTTCTTTTTCTCTATCTAATAAAAAGAAGAGCCTCTCATAATTTCTAAGGCTAGCCTCTCTCATCTGTGTTTTTAATGTGCCCACTTTCTGTTTCTGGACCGTGCCATATCAATGTGCTCCTTCCTCCCACCTCCCTCCCAAAGACAGAGAATTCTCATCATAAAATTTAAAAAGCTTGTTTTCAACTTTCTGTAGTGGACATCCATGGAAAATATATTCTCTTGGACTATGTTAACAACACTATCCAATTTCTAAGAGCTGCAATGCCAGTGGCAGAGGCAAAACCACAATATCCAGTGTATCAAGGGGCAGCAAGCAATGGCCTTGAAAGACAGCCTCATATCCTGGTTGTGGTTCTGGACGCCTGACCTCCTCTGGGTCTTGATTTCCATACCTGAACCTCTAATATCCTTCAATCAATTTTGTTTTAACCAAAGTTAAGTTTCTAATGTCTGGTGTCAGCTCAAGCTGCTGCAACAAAATATCACAGACTGGGTGCCTCAAACCATAAACATTTATATCTCACAGGTCTGGGGGAAAGGAATCTGAGATCAGGGTGCTAGGATGGTAAGGTTCTGGTGAAAACGCTTTTCCTGACTTGCAGACAGTTGCCTTCTTGCTGTATTCTCAACATGGTGGAGAGAGGAAGCTCTAGCCTCTTCCTCTTCTTCTAAAGGTACTAGTCCCATCAGGGGAAACTAAAGGCATGCCTTCATCTAAATCTCATTACCTCCTAAAGAACCCTTCCTGATACCATCACTGTGAGTTAAGGCTTCAACATATGAATTTTGGGACAACCACAAACATTCACTCCATAACAACTGATAAAATATTTTTCCCCCTCCAATTACTCTTTCTCTTTCCCATCTTTCTGAAAAGTAAGTCCTACCCTACTGCTTCTTCACTATTCCCTTATTTATTAATTTTTTGGAATTTGACTTCTTTCTCCTAACCACTTGTACTAAATTACTGAGTCATCAATGCATGTGCCTTAATTACTAAATGTATTGGTGTATTTATCAAGTAAGATTTCCCTCCCAGATTCTTCCCCCGCTTCCTCCCTCTTATCCAACCAAAAATACCCCAATCTTGAAATTTTTTCCCAGTCCCTTTACTTCTCCTTCCTCCCTTTTTCCTTCTCTTCTCCCTCCCTCCTTTTCTCCTCCCCCTTTGCCTCCTCTAACAGCTCTTCTAACCCAAATACCTCAATCCTGATCATTCCCAATTCCACATCCTACAGCTTATGCTCTGGTAACAAATTGCCAACTATAGCTTTAAAATACACTCCAGAGGCATCACAATTAAAATTCCTCCAAAAAAGTAATGGATTGGATCAATCATTTTACCAATCCTTTTTAGTTAAAGACAGAAACCTAAGTTCATATCCAATTCTTCCTTCCTCACACATAATGAGATCCAAACACCATGTAATTTACTTCTCAGATCCATCCCTCCCTTCAAGTCCCTCTGCCCAACTGGCATGTATCTTCACAGTCCTCTCTCCATGAATGATTGCAATGGTTTTCTTCTGCCTGTCTCTCATATCTACAATATTTCTTTTACATTGCTGTCAGAGCTACACAATATTCTCAAATCAGACTCATCTGTTACCTGCCTTCAGAAACTCCTCCCTACCTACCACACAAAGCTTAAACTCTTTAGCAAAGTAAGCAAAAGCCATGACTTCCCTCCATAAAGCTCATGCTTGAACCACATGAGAACATTAATTCCTCGTGCAGTCTTCAGTCCAATGGTTTCTTTTCAGTCTAGAATGCCCACTTTTTCATTGACTTTCCCTCACAAATGGAAATCTCCCTCTCTCCTCTCTTTCTCTCTCCGTCTCTCTCTCTTTCTCTCTCTCACTCACACGTGCGCACGTCTTACTAATAGTGCATTTATAAGCTTGGGAGCAGCCACCATGTCTTATTTCACTATGGTCTACTCCGAACTACCTAGCACTTACTGGTGCTCTATCAATCACCTGTTTCCTGATTGAATTGTCCACAATCTATCTCCTGCTCCAATTTTCAGGCTTTTTATTTTCGGCATTACAAGTAGAAATCAACTGTTGTGACTAATTAAACATTATCATTTTTTAATAGTAAGTATTACTCAACCCACTCCTGAAATTTAAATCTCACAGGTCAAGGCATTATTTAATCATCTGGAGAGAGAAAAATCTGGAGTGACTATTTTAGATGACTGTAGAGGGCAGCAAAGCAACAGTAGTGTCCTCAATGAAAAATATGTATTTTTCTCAGGGAACTTCAGGTTTGTTTTTTATATCTTAACAGATGCTGTTATGATTAAAGCTTTTACAAGGCAAGAGGCTTTTTAGTATGCTATATACAAATTTCACCAGCTATTCATATATTTAAACATTTTCACTATTATAACAAAAATGTGTCAATGGTCAGATTCTTTTACATACAATTGAAAAATGTTTCATAAACAACGCATGGCTTCAAAATTGTCACCATAATTACTAACTCGTTTACAAATCAAAAAGTTGAAAATATTTTTTCATTGAAAAGTGTAAAAATAATGTATCTTAAAAACAGAAAAAATGTCAATGGTGTAAACAGTCATTTCTTGCTAAGAAATAACAGATCTCTTCATTAGTATTACTAATTCTGGCCTTGATATGCCTTCTTTCTGTTAGTCAAAATCAGTCAGTCAACTGTAGGGTCTATCCCAGCTTTGAAAAAAAAAATAATGAGTCCTCTAACATTGTACTAGTGTACAACAAACAGAAGATAAAAACTTGAAAGAGAATAAGAGTTCCTTAACATTACTTTAATATTAAAGTTCATTTTGGTTTTAATATGAACCAGGCAAATGAAACTGTATCATCAAAGTAATCATATATTTATAATCTCAGAATTGCTTAGGAATGAGAAAGCAACTATAAAAGTTGATATTTAACACAACTGCACTATTTGCATATGTTTCTCAAGGTTTTTCTTCATGGTAATTTTTTCCCTCCTTTAAGTTTAACAAGCAGAAATCAGAGATTTAGAGTAGCTGCTACAGACATTAACATATGCAGATTCACAGTTTTGTGAAAAATGCCATGTTCTAGTCATTTACCCTGAATGAGGATAGAACTGTTAGCTATATATACCTTTTTCCACTTAAATTGCTTTAATAAAGAAAGAAATTGAGAAGGTTTTTAAAAAAATTTTGTGCTTAAAATAAAGAAACCTGGGTATCTCTGAGTAGATAAAACTAGATAGTTTATTGTCTGACTTAGTATTAAATTGAACTTATAGCCATGAATGATTATCTCTAATTTAAATCAAATTAGAAGGGAATTTGGAGTTCATAATGACAAGACATTTATGAAATGAATAAATCTAGCCCACAGAGGCTAAGACTAAATTAGAAATCACATTAATAATTTTCAAAAATGATGGCCAAAGTATTTTAGTAATGATAGTCATGTGTATCATGAATAACTCATAGAAAGTTATTATACGAAAGTGACCTTATCACAGTTTACCAATACTAACATTTCATTAATATTGTTTTTCCTCTAAATTGAACCCATTAGAAGAGTAAAGCACACTTTTAGTTATATACAATGTTCTTCAACACTAAGTCTCACCTCTGTGCACCTCTTGTTTTTTTTCATGTCCTTTCCAATAAGAACACTGGCATATTTCCATTACAAAGTAGATCAGCTATCTTAAATTTATCCACTTTATTCCTAAAACTCAAACCCATAATAAGATGTGTTATGCACCAAATAAGGTATGTCCCACAGAAGCTGCTTCAACTACGTATATCCTGGGATAAATAATACACAGCTGAAGAACTGTATTCCTCCTGGTCAAGTCTGCAAACACCTCAGGTTGAAAATGAGTAAGACAATGGAGAGTAAAGAGACAGAACTAAAGAAAGCAAAGAGAATTTTTAGGGGAAAAAAAATCAATGAAGAACTACCTCATCAAGCAACATCTTTAAAACCTATCAACTATAGTTTATTAAGTAAATACGAGTATATGTGTACATATACCAGAGGTACCAAAAAACGTATACACATGACTCGTATTCATCTTTTCTTATCAATATATATTATTACAATTTTAATATAGTTTTTTTTCCTTTCTTAAAATGTGGGGCGGCCCAGTGACTCAGTTGGTTAAGAGCTTGCTCAAGAGTGCGAGCTCTCCGCGGTGAGCGACATCCAGAGGCCAGCGACCGATCTGCCTCATCCGGGAAGAGCACAATGACAATACCAACAGTGAAGCAACATCCTCCGCAACTAAACTGAAGAACAAAAAGACAGCAACTTGTCCGTTCCCCTTCCCCGATTCCCCAACGCTGTTCCCCTCCGCCAATTCCCCAATAAAAATCTTTAAAAAAACAAAAACAAAAAAGAGTGCGAGCTCTGAGCAACAGGGTGGCCAGTTCGATTTCCGGCCCAAGGTGAGATGCTGCTGAGCTGCCAACAGGTGGCAGGATGGCTCAGCTAAAAAAAAAAAAAAAAAAAATGCACCCTCTGTATTTTATATATGTACATGTATGTGTATGTACATACACACACACACACACACACACACACACACACACACACACACATTCTTCCCCCCATCTTGGCAGGTAGGAATAGGAATGATGTCAAGATAGGAATAAGAACAAGTGTACAAACCTAAGGATATATTTTCCTAGAGTGTGTTCTGCACAGCATAAGATATTACCCCCCAAAAAATGTATTTAATTAGTTTGTAAAACAGAATATTTTACTGAAGAATTTCTTAGACCTTTAACAAACTAATGCATATAGTGACTTTCCATGAGGGGGTTGTATGGTTAGTTTTTCCTATTCGCCAATGTATTCAACCACGATATTTTCTTCTAAAAACTTATCTTCTGAGACTAGTGTTCCACTGAAATACTTTGGCAAACACCAAAAAAAATGAATAGAATTTGCATGCATTTCCCACTAATGACCATAGAACAGGAGAGGTCTCCAGGGACTAAGGATTTGAAAGATATCTAGGATCAGATATGAAATGAAGCAAATTAAGAAAAATTTTTATAGCTATTTATTATAGGTATTACTCTATTTTAACATGGAGGATGTAGGGCTGGCCAAGTGGCTCAGTTGGTTAAGAGCTCGCTCAAGAGTGTGAGCTGACGATCTGCCTCATCCGGGAAGAGCGCAATGACGATACCAACAGTGAAGCAACATCCTCTGCAACTAAACTGAAGAACAAGAAGACGGCAACTTGTCTGTTCCCCTTCCCCGATTCCCCAACACTGTTCCCCTCCACCAATTCCCCAATAAAATCTTTTAAAAAAAAAGAGTGTGAGCTGAGCTCTGAGCAACAGCATTTGGATGCCCAGCCCGAGCTGAGCTGCCAACAGGTGGCAGGATGGCTCAGCTAAAACAAAACAAACAAACAAACAAAAACATGGAGGATGGAATCATAAACCAAGTATTCTCCTGATACTGTTTTATGGTATATCAAATTTGATCAATTACTTAAACAATTATAATGGGAGAGAAAGCAAATGTTAAAATTATATATAATTTAAAAAATAATTTGTGTTTATTCTGTGATACCTGCTATGATGCATACAATGAAGTCTGAAGTAAGGTATTTACTGCAAAGAGCACATATCACAAATAATTTATAATCAAATACTAGATAGTGAATAAAAAAGTAACTACGTTAGAAAGAAGAAAAGTTCACCATATGCATGAAGTGGTGAGGGAAGGCTTCATGGGAAAAATTAATCTTAAATGGACACTTCATAATTTGACTAGGTAGGAAGGAAGAGTAATGTGATTTTAGGCCTTCTGAGTAAGGACCAGAGAATGACATAACCTACTTCAAAGACATCAAATAGTTTACACCTGCACTGTCCAATATAGAAGCCACCAGCCACACTTGACTACTGAGCACATGAAATATAGCTAACCCAAATAACGATCCGTAAGGGTAAAACGTATACCAGATTTCAAGGACTTACCTCAAAAGAATATGTAAAATATCTGAATTTTTAAAATATTATTTGCATGGTGAAATGATAATATTTTCATTATACTGTGTTAAATAAATTAAGATTATTTGATATTTATTACTTTTTAATGTGGCATCAGATTTAACTTAAAATTATGTATGTGGCTCACATATTTCTATTGGACAGTACTGGTTTACACTAAATTTGATTTTGCTGTTTAAATTCTTGAAATAAATTTGAGTGCCTACTCCATGCTAAGCACGTGGGGATAAACAGTAAACAAAATAGTGGAGTATTATGGGAGTATTATATCTTTCAAAAGAGCCACTACATCTGGTCAAATCATAAATAAAAAGGCTGTAAAAATAGCACTTGTCAAGGGAAGAATCAACTGAAGATGTCTTTTAAAATACAAATGCCTGAATCCTCAGGCTCCGTTCCCTACCACTCTTGCAAGAATCGTTAATCTAGGAAGTCCACAGTGGGGCCTGGAATGCTGTTTTGAAACAAAGGTTCCCCAGTAACTACGATTTGAATCCACCCGCACACCCTATTTTTGCTGACCCTCTAAGAATAATGATTTATAGCCCCACCTCTCTTTTAAAGCTCTTTTAAAAATTTTATTTCTTTGGAAGAAACCTAGGCTGAAAGCCTGAAGAGCTTCTACTGGGTGTAATGGTCAGCCTATTTAAAATAAGAACAAGCTTGATTTTATTTTTAACAATTAAAGTTAAAGAAAACCAAGTAACGTTTTTTTCAAAAAACTAGTATAACCTCTCCTACATATAAAGTCATATGTATATTTTACTATATTACACAAACAAAATAATCATCTAAAGTGTTGAAAAGCATACTGTCAATTCTTAGCCACTTAATCGTTATGAGCTGGTAGGTCTCACACATGCCTCAAATTCCAGTTTATGAATACCCACTCATAGTGCAACAGGTAGTTTTTTCCTACTCATCTTACGTAGCTGAATGAATGCTGGGCAGTCAGTAAGGTTGCAAGAAAACCTCCTTGAACGCTAAAAATTCAAAATATAAGTATGTAATACAATATCATTTCTAAAACAACGCTGGTACCTGTAAGATAGCTGTATCTAGACTCATAGGAGGCAGCGCAAACCTAAATTTTAAAGTAATAACCTACATTAGAAAAAGTGAGTCATTTAGGAAAACACTTAAAACTCACCCTTGCTTGATAAAGGTTCATAACAAATTTTATTTAAGTAATGATTAAGCTATGTGAGAGCCTGTTATAAAAATAAAAATTGTAACTTTCATGAAATTCAGGAAAGGATACGGCTTCAAGACTTTACAATTTAGATAAAAATATAAAAGGTAATCAAAAGTACATTAATGGTACAAAGATTTTTGGGTCTGAGTGCTTGGCACACAAAATCATCTTTAATATTCATTCCATTAGTGACTCAAGGGCTATTTGATTTCATCCTACATTTACATACTAGTAACTATGATTAATTAAATGCCACATCTTTATAAACCATATAGTCCTTATTGTCAGTTTTTATGAGGCCTTTAATAGGTAACAGAATATGGTATAGCAATATGTTATTTACTCACTAATTTTAAGGGGTAAACTACAGAATGTCTAAATACTACTTTTTAACCAGGGTATCACAGCCATCTTCTCTTCAATAATTTTCAATTATAGGCAACAGGCCATAAGTTTTATTCCTTAACTATTCCGATATAAAATGTACATCAGAATTGCTGAATCACTAAATGATACATGTAAAAATATATTTAAGAATAAGAGACAAACAGGCAAGACAATACACAAACACACATACAAATATATAATTGCCCAGGTTTTTCCAATTCCTATTTCTGATACTATAAATACAAGAAAAGAAGATCTGGTCTTTTTTGCTTGCTTTTAAACTTGGTTCTTTCCAATTCTATCTGTTTAGGATGCAGAAAGAGTCATATGTGCAATATGTATTATAGGCCTCAACCTGATACTGTAACTTGACAAAGTAGAAGCAAAACTGAGACTACCCTCTACAACACCATATTTTCAATATAATCACTAACATTCTAAGTGACGTTACGGAACTGCCAAGTCCTAACATGCATTCGACATCATGAAGGAAAGATTCAACTAGGTTTCATAAAATTACACAGTTGATTTCATCATATCCTAATATTCTGAAAATTGTTCGTCTATATATTTATCTGAAGTCAATTTAACAAATATCTAAAGAGCATTCTGGGCTATACACTCGAAGATGTAAAGTACAAATAAGGCAAGTCAATTAACTTGAAAACTCAATTACTCAAGACATCGGAGTAGAATTTAAGAACGACAGAGATACCAGGGCTAGTTAGCTTTAATGTGCAATATAATAAATGCTAACATTTGAATGTTTACTATATTGAATACACTCCACTAAATATTTTATTCTTTCATTTAATCCTCACAAGAACTCTATAGGCAAGGTGATACTATTATCCTTTCTTAAAAAGATGAGAAACCTTAAATTTACTGAGGTTAAATAACTTGCCAATGACTCAAACATCTAGTAAGTGGCAGTTTTGGGGTTTGTTTGTTTTTTCAGAATCAAATTTGGTATCTAGCTATAAAATGCAGAGAGAGACAGAGAGAGAACAAACTTGTACCATCTATCACAATGTCTAATCTCAATAAGATCTGACTCAACTTGTTTAAAGTAGGTTTTATTCTCAGTTCGTATTTATCTATCTTTATAATAGGTGAGGTATCCCTCTTCTGAGCATAGTAGCTCATGCAGATCTCTATCATAAACACCAAACTTTCCAAAAATTCTCTATTTCCTTTGTCTACCACAATGCTGTAACATCCTCAAAGCCAGAATTCTGTCTTATTCATGTTTTAAGACCCCAAGTACCTATCAACTGCCAGGAATATTGAAAGTATTGAAAGTACTGTTGAAGGTTCAATATTGTATTAGATCTTCTTTTCTATCATCTTCTAAACATCCACCTTAAGATAAAACCTTACTGAAATGGAAACAGTAAAATCCAAAATTCTAATAGAAAGTTACTAAGGTCAAATAGTCTTTCTTTTTCATCAATACCATATCCCTGATAATATTCTCTACATCTCCAGAAAAATGTTGGAAGAAACGGTGAGATAAATGTGATCACCTACGAACTGATCATAAAGAAATACATTAATTCCAGACTGATCATAAAAAAATACGTAATTCCAGAATAAATTAGTTTATCAAGTCAGATGGTGGTGTAAATCTAATCTCCTTGAACTTTATACCTAGGAATTTGTTAGGCTTTAAAAAAAAAAAAAAAAGTCAAAACCTGGCAGTTTGTCAACCTGTAAAATTCTTTTTAAAAGTTCAGTCCTTCAAATATGACAGATAAGATACATCCTCAAAACAAGAAGTCAGATGTAATTTTTTTTATAACTTTCAGAATATCAAGTCTACAGTTGCAAGCGTTTTTTTTAGCAATCAAATTAACATAATGTGATAATTATCTTGTGCTGATAGATGATACTGCAGAAGTTGAGCACAGTTAAGACTATGCCAAATGTAAACCACATATGAAAAACACAAAGGAAAAAAATCTGTATGTGATAAAAAAAAAAAAAAGTAAAGCACTCTGATTAACAAATCTCTTTAAAGCCAAATCTTTCAACTCTAAAACTGACTACTCACAGATTAGTACATGCCAAAACCTTATAAGCAATACTATGAAGGTTAGATGAACAGGTTACATGAAGAAAATTCTGTTCCCATACTTACTAAGCATCCATAAGTAACAATAACTGTGTCCTAACTCAAAGACTGAATTTAAAATAGAGAAAGGTTGATGTAAAAAACTCATCATAAGGGTTCACAAATTAAGGTGCTATAACACTATAAGTCAAAAATGGAAGCTCTTTAAATGAGCAATGCACAGTAACACAAAGCTGGTGTCTGTTTCTACAACTACAAGCAGAGTTGACTCTAAAAACTTCAATTTACACCTCCTCTAAATCACAGTCCATCTGCCTGTACTGCTTGAATTTTTAGGACTCTGAGTTCTAAATAAAGAAGTCCCTCCTATAGCACATTATTAAAGAGATTTTAAAAACAAAAACAAAAACAAATTCTTTTCTTCCATTTGAAAAGCAATACTATTCCTTCAAAGAGTCATCGGCACTTCACTTGCACAGTAATAACTGTGACGTTATTATCCAAATTCTATTTCCCTATATTAGTACCTAGCTTCAGTCTTCCCATGGGGCTTTTGCTTAGCTAGATAAGCCTTTGTTGGCGGTACAAATAATATTCTCTCAGTCCTTAACACAATCTAAGTCAAGGCAGTAAAACTGTTAACACCCCTTTCAATTTTATCCCCATCCAACTGTAATCCACAAATCCTCCTTCCTGGAAGAGAACAGTACACAAATTCAATCTAGAATCTTACATCAATTTCTAGAGGTAGTAACAGCATTAAGAAATTGTGTGGTGGAACCAAACATCTGGAGAGTGGGGCTACAAAAACACTGTAGATTAGATAACATGCCATTTATCATACTATACTCTGTGAATCTGAAACTTGCCTTACAGTACTTGAAACACAGTGGTGAATTCCTAGTGGAAATTCTCAGCCCATAAGGGGCACTCAATCTCTTGAAACTTTCCGTCCCTCATAACCAGCAACCCTGACACACCTACTGGAACAGAATTTCCTTTCTTCTAAGTCACACTATTCAAGAAATCCGCACACACCTTTCCTTTTAACAAAATATTGATAAAACTTCTTGTTCCATTTAAGATTTCCTCACACACTGAGATCCAGCAGCAGCCTTATGTATCAGTAAAAACATCTTGGGTGAACCAATCTTTGAACAAACGTTAAGTTTTTGTTTTTGTTTTTTTGAGGGCAGTGTCACTGGCCCTCATATGTGGGACCGAACCGGGGCCGCTGGCTTCCCAAGGAGCAAACGTTAAGTTTTGCTTCTCCACCTTCCTCCCCAAATAAGTCTTGGAATGAATAACACCCTGCAGTGTTTCCGTATTACCAAAGGACAGATAGGGCTAATCCCCAAAGACTGGTAGCCCCTATTTTTCCAAGTCACCCCCTTCCATTAATGATCACTGAACGTCCCTCTCTCTTGCATGAAAGACACATTTTACACGATCCTTCACAAGGAGGCTTCTAGTCTCTTGGTACCTTGGAACGGAACTTACAAAAAGCCTAGCTCCCCAATGTGACAGGAAAGAAAACGAACACGAGGGAAAAAGAGTCAGGGAAGAGGCGTGGGGTTTGTTCTGATCAGGAGAGCTGGGTCACAGTAGATGACATCGGGTACTTTTAAAGTCCCGAGGACACACGGCGTCAGCGAGAATTAACACAGTGTGACAGACGTCCCACACACTGGAAGGCAGCAGTGGGCTCCACGCAAAGCCATCCAGAGGCAGCCAGGACAGAACCAGGCTGGAGAACCGAAAAGAACTGTAGGGGGATGCTGCAGGGTGGGCGACGACGGAGCTTTCTCCAGGAAGGCGATGAGGGGTGGAACCGAAGGCTTCCTTCCGTCAGGCTCGGTACCTAAAGGTACGGTCTCCCAGCTCAAGTTTCACCGGGGAAAAAAGGCGGCGGCAAAACGTGCATCCCGGCACCTCCGCCCCAGCGCAGAAGCCCGTGCCCTCGGCATCCGGCGCCAACACGCGAGGAAGTAACGGTCCCCGGAGCTCACCCGGAGGAGTCCGCGCAGAAGGCGCCGCCGCCGACCCCCGGCCATCCAGCGTGGCCAGTAACTGCGCGGCCGCGGGGGAGGGGAGCGGGCGGCCGGCGCCGCACTCGCCGGCCCCGGCCCTTCCCGGGCCTCGCCCCGGGCGCGGCCAAAAGTTTCCAGCCAAAGTCCACGGCCCCCCGCGCGTGCAGCCAACCGCCGAACACGACCGCCTCGCCGCTCAGGACAGCGGCCGGCCCGGCCGCAGCGCCGGGACCCGCGGTCGCGCCACCCTCCGCCCGCGCCGGCCGCCGGGATTCACCTACCACAGAGCCGGGAGAAGAGCAGCAGCGGGAAGAGAAGCAGCAGCAGCAGCGGCGGCGGCGTCGGGGGCGGCGGCAGGAGCCCGGCCCCAGGGGGAGAAGCAGAGGAAAGTTGTGCTTTGCCGCCTCCGGGACACAGCGGAGCCAGCCCCGGGGTCCGCGCCATTCCCCACCCTCCCCCCGGGCCGCTCGCACGCCGGCCCCCACCGACTCGCCCAGCCTCGGCGCCTCCGGCTCTGGGCGGCGGCGGCGGCGGCGGCAGGTCCGGCGCGCGCGTCCCGAACTCCTTGTTCTTGAGCCGTCGCCGCCGGCGGACACTCCGCGGAGCGCTGCCGGCTGCCTCGACTCTGCCGTCACCAACGCCACTGCCGAGGCTGAGGCGGGAGCTGCCCGCCGCCCCAGCCGCCCCAGCCGCCACTCCCCTCCCCCCCCGGCACCCGCCCGCTTCGAACTCCTGGGAACTCGGAACGCACCACCCCGCCCCGCGCGGGAGGGGAGAGGAAGCCGACCCTCGGAGCGGGCGCTGGGACTCGCCCGCCCTCCCCACTCAATTCCTGCTCCCGTCTGATCCCAGCGTGCCGGCCGCTTCTCCTCCCACCCCGCCCCTACACAGGCTCCTCCCCTTTCCAAAAAAAAAAAAAAAATCTCTTCTCTCCACTTTGATAACGGGGTTTCGCCCACAGCAGGGCTTTAAAAAGGACGGGAAAATCTGGACTAGGTTAGTAGGCCCCGCCCCTCCTGTTTGCCTCGTTCCCCCCCTTCCCCGCTTCTCCAATGGTCTCGCCCACTCCAACCCTCGCGGGCCCGCCGCCGCCCGGGCTCAGACAGAGGCGGAGGGCGGCGGGACTCTCCGCCTCGCGCCCTGCCTCGCCCCGGCCGCGCTCTCCCTCTGGCGGGGACCGGGGGGCCGGGAGGGTGTGGGGAGAGGGAGGCCGGATGGAGTTTCCTTTCCGTTGCCCGTGCTCAAGGTTCCTGTCTAGGAAGCTGGACGCAGCCTGTTGGACGAGGCATCTCTCTCCTCGCACGGGCACGGGGGGCTAAAAGGAAAGACTTTCTCCTTCCTGCTGCCCGGGACGGCTGTGCTCGCCGAAGTCCTCCCTTCTTCCCAGCCCCACTTTCCCCAGTCCGCCCAGACACGTTTGCACGGGCGTTTTCCTTGCACCTTTCACTGGGAGGGCGGCTTGGTGGTAGGGCCAGCGTTGCCGGGAGAGGAGAGGGGCCCCAGAAGGTTTGCTTTCCCACTTTTGCTTCTGGGCTGTTGGGCTGCCCTCATCTGGCGATTGGCAACAGGGAGGCCTTGGATTTCCCCGGTCGGAGCGCCTCGAGTGCGGTGGTGTTTTTCTTTGGGTTTGTTTCATTTGCATGTTAGCACGTGTCATTTTATTTGCATTGCTCGCTTTCCTATGAACTGATTGCGGAAAAGCGACCTCGGGAAGTGTTCAACATTTGTCCTTAAGAGGAGCATCTGTGGTCCACCACGACCCGTCCTCACCCCCCAGACAGGTTGCGCGCCCTGCGCTCTTCATCTGCCTGACCTTGGAGCCACAGCCACCCGCGTTTCTGCGGGGGTGCTGGACAGTTTGGACTGCCCGGATGGGGACTGGACCCACGTTCTCAGTCCTGACACCATTAATTTTACGGAGGTCTTGCCACCTCCACCGGTAGCCACAAATGTGCTCCAATAAGAAGAAAGTCAAACAATGGTTTGGCCGCCTATCTTCGCTCAACTAATGTTTGCTTGCCACCAAGATCACGCTGTTCTACTCCTTTAATCACTAACGTTTCCCACCCTCCACCCACTGGCTTACAATGTTTAACTCACTTCCAAGGCTGCAACACCAACCTCTCTTTTTAACTTCTACCTCCCATTCTGTCTCTTAGCGCTGAGTTTAGAACCTCTTTTTCTCCGTCCCCGTTTCTCTCTCCCTCTCTATGCCTGGCCTGCCTGCTTCTGCCATCCCCTGTAAGCCTGTCTCCTGCAGCCATTCCTTTCCGTCTCCTATCCTCAGGATGCACCTACAAATAAACCTTGTCTTGCTTTGGCTCCGGAGATCCCGTGATCATCACAATTGACAACATGTAGCTATTGTGACATTCCTTAGCTATGCTGACACCAGTGTTTCCCTTGAGAAAATTTATTTTCCTTTTTCGCATTCCCTCAACCTAATTTCACTGCGCAGCAACTAGCTAATTATCTGTTTTGATAGCACTTTAACAAGTTGTTGATACTCAGTTAAATGTTAAGCAACCCAAATTTTAATATCGCTAGCCAATTTCATCCCCCCCTGCCCAGCCTTTCCCTGATGGTTCCAGTCTCCAGAAAAAGTAATTTAGCCAACATTTGAAAAGGTGCCAAAGGCTTAATTGTGGGGGCCATCGTGCAGTTGCTACAGAGACCATGAGGGATTAGCCGGTTTAGTGCTTCTCAAAAGGATGATATGGAGCTTTAGAAAATATATTTCCTCCATATTTTGAGAAATTGGATTAGTGGCATGTTATGATTATATTCTCTGACCTAAAGTGAAGAGAAAGCTTGGATGAACAGTGTTTATAGATGTTATATAAGCATTAAAAGTGCACCATGCTGGTGTTTTATGTGCATTCGAGTACATGCATTATGTTATAATAATAATAATTTGTGTTGATATAGCATCTTCAGCCAGAAATGTCAAAGCACACCCTTACTTCTCACAGAAGGTAGCAATTACTGTTATCCCTACTTGACAGCAGAAGGAACCGAGGCACAGAGGTTAAGTGCAAATACTACAAGCCACATGTGGTGGTTTTCCTGCCAGAACCAAGTTCTTGCCTTCCAGTGGGCACCACTGACCTCTCAAGATTGCTCCTAAAGTTAAAAAACAAATTTACTGAAGTAACTCAAGTTTCTACTTTCTAAGTGTCCAATCTTAAATTACAATCTCCTCAGAGACATACCCACCCCAAGTTTTCCTGTTGTATATTATTAATAGCTACTGAGAAAGATTTTACATGACATAGCACAGCTTGTTTTTTTCAAGGACCATAATTACTGTTGATTTCTCAAAAACCTTTAACATGAGAGTATCACTGAGTTTTACCTTATTTTTATTGTCTAACTTTATAGATAAGTTCACCTTTATTGTTTAAAGGACAAAATAGTGGAAGGTATACTTAATTACAGCTAACATTAATATTTGTGAGACCATTGAATGCAAAGTATGCATGTATTTTTCCAAGAAAAAAAAATCTGAATAAAAAGCAACATGATCCTAGTGCCAAAAATGGTTTCGTTGTTTGGGGCTAAGAGTACTGATGGTATCCATCCCACTTTCTGCCTCAAAGACTGTTGGCCAATTACTGAGGTTCGTTAACGCTTAACTAAACAAAGGTTGAAATGTTAACAAAGAGGTAATTACGTACAATGCTGGGCATTTTACATTTACTCAATCCAAATGAAAGGTTTGAGACTATTATTAGAATTTCATAGCTGACTCTGAAACAAAGGAAGTATTTTATAGCAGAGGTAGGCCATTATGTACTCTAGGTAGTTCCACTTACCATCAGCAATTTTTTTTATAACCTGCTACTTGAAGAAGTATAGCTTTTCCCTCAGTGGAAGAGATGAGCAATGCTTTGTGGAATGTTTGAACTTGGTACTATATTTGATAATAGGTTGACAACTATAATCACAGTCTTCTAAAGCAAAACTATGCAAATAGTTAAGAAACAAACCGCAAACCCACAAGAAAAAAAAAAATCTACCCACTTGCAAATCTTCACCAACCTCACATTTATCAAATGCAACTATTTCCTACTGAAAAGATATTCCTGCCACAGACACATGCTTTCTCCTTCATATTTCTTTTGGGCCTTTGCTCAGGTTTCATTCAGTGATTTAGCTATTCTATGATCATCCTATATGAAAGAGCCACCCCATCCCCAATCCCTATCCCTTCTTAACTTGCTTTATTTTCTCCACTGCACTCACCATCTGACATGTTATATTTTCATTTATTGCCTATTTTCCCTTTGCTAAAATGAAAGTTCCATAAGGATGGGTGGGAAGTTGTCTATTTTTTCACTCTTGAAACTCAACCACCTAGAACAATATCTACCATATAGGCCCCAGGTTGGATAATTCAATAATAAGTATGGTGACAGAATATCAGGTGTATCTTCCAATGTCTAATGGAAGATAAACCCAACAAAAGAATATTAATTTTGTAAGGTCTTGAGTATATGAGCATGTTGAGTTTTTAAGCTGGAAGACAATTATGCTGACTATTGCTTAAGACTCTTGGTTCAATTGCTTTTAGTGATGCTTATTAAAACTATTGTCTCTTCCCTCCATATTCACACCTCCATACTCTGGGTTTTGTAAAACAGAGGCTGTGACTCTGCAATCTGTCTCTTTTGCCAACTTACTTCCTGGTAGGTTCTATTAATAGAAGTCTCTGGAGGGAAGGTGGAAAGCAGAAGTAGGGGAGAAGATTCCTGTATCTTTCTCTTTGCTTCATGCTCCTATCAGCATCACCTCAGCAGTAATAGCCCTTCGCCTTCTCATCAGCAGTTGGTTCCAGCCTCCCACTTGTTTTAGACTCAACATGACCCCTCAGAGATACTAGCACCAGCCAGGCTGTGTCCACTCCTCAGAGGTCCAATCCCTAGTTCAGCAGGATCCTTCCTCTGAGTTTATGAGTTCTAACAACTCAAACTTTCCCCTTTGCTCCCCCAGCTCTAAAAGTGATAATGGCTTCCTACATCTCATATCTCTGGGTCACCTCAGTGTTATGCTTTTTAGTCTGGAGATGCCCCTCCAACCCCTGTTTAACCACACTCTATTATTAAATTCTCTCAGTAACATAGTATGATTTCTGTTTTCCAGATGAGACCTTGATTGATGCCCTATTTTTCAATAGCTATTTTTCAAAAGCTCCCCTTATAACAGTTATTTTTCTCTAAGTCAAACTGTTTAAAATCACAAAGCCAACATCAATGCATCTATTAATGTGAATAAAAGCAATAAGGGAAATGAGCAAAATTTGTACATTTCATTTGCAATAATCCAGATTGAGCAGAAGTGGGTTTGAAATAAGTAAATTTGAAAGTGTTTTAGTCATAGGTACCTATGATTTGTTTTGTTGTTGATGTTCCTCACAGAGACCGTGGTAAAAACAAATATAATTTCTAATTTTTGGTGATTTGTTTCTTTTATAGACCTGGATTGCACTTGAGAATCATTATGGAGCTAAAAGATAAGAGGATTATTTGGGAGAAGAATTGGACTTTTCTCATAAACTTAGACAATGAAAACAAACATACACTTCACATAGCTATCAAAAGGCTAATTCTATTTATAATATACAACTCTTCTGTAGAGCACTAGGGCTCCAAAGAATACAGTTTGAGGAACCAATATTTAGGCAGAAAGACGAGCTATGCCATAGCATTATGATAGGTTAAATAAAAGGGTAGGTTAAATTTAGCAAAAATGGTTGAGTTACTATGGGCTGGAGTCTATGTTAGGTGTTGGGAATGGAAAAAGCCCAAGTCCTGACCTCCAAAACCAATAACTATTCTCGTAAACAATGGAACAATGTACGGTATAGGAGAGGGCAAAGGAGCAGCCCTACAAGTGTTTAAGAGACTGGGAAGGCCTAACAGCAAAGAATGACTAGTAGTTTTCCATAGAGGTGGGATAGAAAGCAGAGGGAATAGGAGAATGACAGATGGAAGGTTACAGAGGCATGACAGGGTATAATGTGTTTTGGAAACCAGAAGTATTTTGTGCTGCAAGAGGGTTAAATACAAAGGGGGATTAAGGGAACAAGTAAAAAAATGAAGTTAGATGAGTAGGCAGGGCATTTCAAAACAATATAAAGAAGTTTAGATTTTATCTGGTAGATCATGGAAATGGATGAAGAATTTTCAGTAGGGAAGAACAAGATTAGTTTTTCTAGAAAAGTCAAAGAATAGTGAAGGTGAAAATGCATGGATTGTCAAGGGATTTGGGAGAATTATAAGTGAAAATTTAGTAAGGAAGTTGTTAAGGAGCAGAGAGAATGAAAGTCTGAATTTGAGCAGTGATAAAGTTGAAAAGAGAAAATGAATTCAGGAGAATTTTAGTATTTTAAAATAAAATAGTTTATTTCTACAGTGGTTTGAAGGTAGTGTGACTAACAGTAATGTAGACAAAATAGGGAAGAAAAAGATGAAAACTCCTGAGCAAAAGAGAAGCACGCAAAAAAGGTAATGAAAATGTGGATAGAGGCAGAGGGATATTAAAAGAAGAGAGAATATGGAGAAGAAAATGGGGAGGATCAAATGACAAAAGTTGCAATGATACAATGGATAGTTTTATAAATTATTGGGCAAATTTTATAATTTACTTCCACTTTATATTATTCCTTCAATTTTTATGGGCATGTCTCAGGTCCATGTAATGTCCTAGACAGTTTCTTTAATATTATCATTAATCAATAAATATTTGTTGAATGGAAGGGAGGGAAAAGAAAGAGTAGTTTTATAGATGGTTTGCTGTTGTATTTAGATTGAACTGAACTAAAGAAATCTGGTATCTGGGGCCAGCTGAGTGGTGCGGTGGTTAAGAGCTGGCTTGGGACGCCAGCGGCCACGGTTCAGGTCCCACATATGACGGCCAGTGACACTGCCCTCAAAAAAAAGAACTCTGGTGTCTGTGTCTGTATAGGTTCAATGCAATGAAGAGCCACTTTTCCTTCTATGGGTGTTTCAACAGATCCTGCCCTAAAGAATTGCCTGAAGCTTGTTTCTAACTTGTACCCTTTGTTATCTGAACCAAAACAGGTGTTTGTCAGGCACTGCACTTCTCCCAACCCAGAGAGATGCACATAGGGAAACTGTAGTATGTGATGTTAAAAGCCCTGGAGATTCACTTCCTAGGTTTCAGTTCCAATTCTCTATTTTGTGATCTTGGGCAAGTTACTAAGTTTCTTAGTTTCCTCATGTGAAAATAGGGAAAATGGTTATTCCTTTCTCACAATGTTGTTTAAGGACAAAATTAGTTCATGTAATGACTTTAGAGCAAGCCTGATATATAAAGCCTAAGAGGTGTTGACTTTGCTGCTATTAGTAGTAGTACTATTCGTAGTAGTGCTATTAGTGTTAGTATTTTTAAACATAGATTCATGAATTGCATATTAATGAACAGCAACCTGGGAGTAGAATTTTGTTAAGGCTCATGTTCCCACATTCAACTGAAATCTTGAAACCAGTTCTCATAAACTGCCTTCCATTAGCCAGGCTACATTAATTCAGCATCCTTTTTTTATTGCTTACATACCTCTGCAGTGTTCCTCCTGTTGTAGGCAGAATAATGGTTCCCCAAGGATTTCCATATTTTAATCCCCCAAACCTGTGGACATGTTAGGTTACATGGCAAGGGGGAATTAAGTTTGCAAATAGTTATGGTTGCTAATCAGCTGACTTTAAAAATACTGAGAGTATCCTGAATTATTCCGGTGGGCCCAATATGATCACAAAAGGTCTTTAAAAGTCAAAGAGGAAAGCAGGAGAATCAGAGGGAGATGTGACTATAGAAAATGTTCAGAGATACAACGCTAAGGGCTTTAAAGATAAAGGACAGGGAGGGCCGGCTGAGTGGTGCGGTGGTTAAGCGCTGGCTTGGGAAGCCAGCAGCCCTGGTTCAGTCCCACAAGTGAGGGCCGGTGACACTGCCCTCAAAAAAAAAAAAAAAAAAGATAAAGGACAGAGATAATAAGCCAACATGAATATGGCAATGTTTAGAATGGAAAAGCAAAGATAAGGATTCTCTAGAACCTCCAGAAAGGAATGCAACTCTGCCTACACCTTAATTCAGCCAGGTGAGACCAGTGTTAGAATCCTAACCCAGAGAACCATAAGATAATCAATTTGTGTTGAAAGCCACTGAGTCTGGTAATTTGTTACAGCCGCAGTAAAAAACTAATTGTGATATGAGAAATATATATTTGATCTTTGTCTTTCTGGTTCCTGGCACAGAACTCCTGTAACCCTTGGAGTTTCCTGAATAATAGGGTGAGAAAAGTATCTTTTATTTATAATAAACCCCTTTCCATCATATCTGCATTTATGCTAATGAGGTGACTCCTGGAAGAAGAGGGCTAGTTGCCAGAGAAACCAACCCAGTGATTAGAGAGGGGGAACTTTCTGCCCCACCTCCCCCAACCCCTAACATCCATGATGGAGAGAGGGGCTGGGGATTGGCTTAATCATCCGTGGTCAGTGATTTAATCAATCATGCCTACTTAATGAAGCTTCCATTAAAAACCCTAACCAAAGTGGTTCTGAGAGCTTCCAAGTTGGTGAACTCATAGAGAGTTGGTACACTCAGAGGAGGTATGGAAGCTCTGCTTCCCTTCCACATATATTGCCCTGTGCATCTTTTCCCTTTGCCTATTTCTGAGTTGTGTCTTAATAAACCAGTAATAAGTGTTTTCCTGAGTCCTGAGGGCCCTCTGGAAAATTATCAAATCCAAAAAAGGAGTCATAGATTTATAGCCGGTTAGAAATACAGGTGACACCTTGGGACTTGTGATTGGCCTCTGAAGTGGGAGCAGCCTTGTGGGGTCTGTGCAAATTCCAGATAGGTAGTGTCATAACTGAATTGTAGGATACCCATTTGGTCTAGAGAATTGGAGAACTCTTTGGTGTGGGAACCACATCACCAGATTGCCTTTAACACTGCCATATCCCTGCTTTTACTAACATTCCTACCTTTTAAAACTAAATGAAAAATGGATTTTCTCTTAAAATTTAAGATTTTTTTGCATCATCTTCTATAGAAAGATTCTGTTTTTTTGTTTTTTGCTTTTTGTTTTTCTGGAACAGAGGGCGGGGTGTATCTATTTCTAAATGATTGTTCTGTAGCTTTCACTCAATAACCTTTCCTCTTTCTCACATCTGTGTACACTTTTATCTTCTGCTTCTACTTGAAGTCCTTGACAACATCAATACTTTTCAACCTCCTGTGGACCTTTGGTCTCAATAGGAATTTCTCACTGAAGGACTTTTTCTAACCTAGCGTCCTGTTTTCCTACCAGTTTATCATCACTGTTGAATATTCCTTGTCTTCCAGTTTTTGTCTTTTAACACTTATTTCCAAATCCATCATTCTCATTCTGGCTCCTCTGTTTTCTGATCCAGAGTGGACTGTATGGTAAACTTTTCAATAATGTGCTCACCAGCCCTTATCTACATTGCTAACCCTCACTGACAATATTCCATATTCTTGTCATGGATCAGGAGATGCTTCATAAAATTTCAGCAAGGCACCAGTTATAATTCTTGAAATTCATGGTATCAAACTTCCCCTCAGATTCTCAAAGCTACTCAATAGTCCTGATAATCATCCTTATTGAAATCTTTACAGTGAGTGCTCCAAATGTTTTCCTTTCTCTTTGGGCTCCCATCCCTTCCTTAGCCCATTCACTCTCATTGGATAACATTGCTTCTTATTTCCCTGAAAAAAAAAATTGAAGCTCTCTTAGATGAATTGCATCAATCGTGTCCTAATTTAACTTATTTTGTCCCTCCCTCAGCAATAATTTAAAAGTTCATTAACAGTAACTTCATCTCCACTTTCCCTCACAAATCAGAACCTATGGATTGTTATATTCTAAGCAGGTGAAGGGTTCAAGAACATAGATACAACTCACCCCTTAGAAATAGATCAAACACTTTGAGTACTAAAATTCTTAAAATCCAATTTCAGAATCAGGAACCCAACTTTAAAGATAATATAGACTGCTGATAGCTCTGCTACCCTCTTCTACCCTTAGCCTGTTATGGGAATAAGCCAAACAAAGGTGCTGACTTAATGAATAGAGCTAAATTGGGGAGCTATAAGCCAGTTTGCCAAGGAAATCAGTTCTATCCCTCCCATGATCAAATACTTTAATGGTTAGCGATTGCCATTCACTGTTTGAAATATCATTTTGGTATAAAATATATGTGACTATTTGGGTAAATAAACAGGTTTTATTGTTGTTTTCATATATGATTGCATCATTTGATGGCTAGAACCTCAGGATTGGAAGGAGTCTTTGCTTTCTAATTTTCTTTGTCCTCTTTACATTTTATATATTTCATAAGAATTCCATCTATTTAATTCCTTGAATTTGTCTTTTCCTATCTAATTTGATAACTACCAATACTATTACTTAAATAACTATGAAATATACTATATTATTGAAAAAGATTTAGGCATTTATACTTTTAAAACAACTCACATAGAAAAACTAGCATGTCGTTTCTGCTAATATCTGTATTTATAACAGCATGAGAGAAATCCCTGAGAAACTGACCCTTTTGACTAATAATAAAATAACCTTTCAGAGCTATTAAATATTTTTTTTCCCAAGCGTGATTATTGACAATGAGTGAACTATCCTTCCAAATGCTATGATAGAAGATACATTTCATTTATTCAGTAAACATTTATTCCAGATCATCCATGCTCCATGCAGTGAAGATGTAGCAGTAAAGAAGACATAGAGGTCTATCTCTTCCATGACTTTTCAGTTTAGCATGGGAGGCAGATATTAAATAAATAATTATGCAACTCTTGAGTTACAAAAATTGTAATGCTTTGAAGAAAGACACAGGCTGCCAGAGAGTATATATTAGGGGACCCAAATTAATATATTAGGTGAAAAATAGATTCATTATTTAAGTTAAGACCCAGAAAAAAAATTGGTATTAATCATATGGAAATCATATTAGGAGTTTGTGTGTCTGTGTATGTGTGTCTGTGTGTGTGTGCGCACATGTACGTGCATGTGCGAGTGCCTTAAAAGGGTTTACTGTAAAGCTCACAGTTTGGTCAGTTTGAAAAATTAGAATAGAAGCATATACCAGTTATTTGTCTGTAGTTCCTGGCTCTATTTCTGGTCTTCTATGTTTTCTGACTCACAGGAGCTGGAAGTCGGAAAACTACATTTTGCAGACTCATTTTCAGCATATCTTCTGTTAATTTCTGCTATCATACAGCACTAATGGAACATTTAGAGTAAGAGAAATAATGACGCATTTTTTTCTGCTTCTGGTACAGCCTCAGGTAGCAGCCAGAGAAGTAGTAAAAGACTCTGGGATCTAGTAGTCAGTAAAGGTTTTTAGCAGCACCTAAAGAATGGCAAGTGACTCTTTAGTTCTAACAACAAAAGGAACAGGCCCCCGTCTCCAGAGTGGCAAAAAGGGATGAAAGCTAGCAGACTCCATCCCAGAGGGATAGCATATTCCTGATCTTCAGGTGATATCTCACTCATTGAAATTGAACTTGGGTTTGACTTTTCTGACTGTATACTGACTACACAGAATAGAAAGGTAGAAAAGGTCCAGGTAAAAGAGAATCTTATAGATCATCTTAAGTATTTTGAATTTCGTTGTAATAGTAATGGGAAGCCATTGAAAGAGTCTCAATAGAGAAGTGACATGATCAACTTTCCAGTTTTAAAAATAGCAATCTGGGGGCCGGCCGAGTGGCGTGGTGGTTCCCAAGCCAGCGGCCCGGTTCTGGTCCCACATGTGAGGGCCAGTGACACTGCCCTCAAACAACAAAAACAAAAACAAAATAAAAATAGCAATCTGACTACCATAGAGAGAATGGACTGATAAAAATAAGAGTAAATTCAAGAATTAGTAAAGTAGATATAGGAATTCAAGCAAGAAATGATGATAATTAAAGCCAAAGTGATAAAAACCGAGAACTTCGTCAAGTTGAAAAGCAATTGGTAGGAATTGGAGAATGGTTGGATTTTGAGGGTAAGAGGAATAAAGTCAAGGGTGATTATAAGGTTTCTGACATGAGCACTGGGTAGGTGGTGATGTCATACACTGAGATACAACAATTTTAGGAGCAAATAAAACTTTGAGGAGCAGATGAAACATCCAAGCAGAAATTCTGAGTTTACTGTTAGATATCCAGATATAGAACTCATAACATTGGTTGGGTGGGGAAAATAAGTTTTTAGGTAATCAGCAAATTGATTGTATTCAAGACATGTAAGTACTGTATATGAGTTCACTTAGGACACTAGTAGAGCAGATAAGGCGTAATCCTGAGAAGTAGGAATATTTAAATGACATGTTGAAGAAAAGACAGCTCTAGCAAAAGAGAATGAGAACTTTCCAAAGGAAAAAGTGAAACTACAAATGTGATATCTTTGAAACTGAGGGACAGGAATGTTTTCAGAAAGAGGGAATGATCAATTAGGTTGAATGCTATGATTAGAATTAGGATATTAGTAATCTCAGTAAGTGTGAGTAACAAAAATCAGGGGCTGATAACTGATGTAAGCAAAGTTTATTAATACAGTAATATGTCATACATTAATATAATAGAAATTATTTTAAAAATATTTAGTAGTTCATTAAATCTCTGGAAGCTTGGTAAACCAAATTGGAGACTAGCGGCCAGAAACAATGTCCAAAATCACACTGCAGAGGTGATGAAGAAAAGATACCGTTGCTGCAGCCACTGGACTCTAGATGCCACATTTGGCACCAAGGAGAAGGTTTGAACTGTACATTAGACATGTAGGGGAGGAAAAGGTTTTCCTCAGCTCTCTTAGGGTCACTGGCTGGGTCTGAAAATTAAACTGATGAATACAAACCAACAGGAGAAAAGCATACAGACTTAATTCATAAAAGTTTCACATGACAGGGGAACCTTCATGAGGAAATGGAAGACCCAAAAAAACAGTTAACCTGAGTATTTTGTCCTAGGTGTGATGAAGAGTAGATAGTCACAGAGAAACATGATAGAGCAAACAGTATGAAGTTAAGTGTAGTAAACTGAGGGAAAATTAGCAAGGCCTGTTTGGAGTCTTCTCCAAAAGATCCTTGTCTTTGGAGATAAGGATCCTCCTCTCCTCTGAGTATAGAGAGGTCACCTTTCACAAGAGGGCTTTATGACCTGCTTCAGGAGAGATGGGTAGGGGAAGGTCATAGAGACCTTGTTTCTTCTGTTCAACTTCTTCAGCTTAAAATATTCAATATGCCAAGGCACCATATTTTGGGATAGCGTGTTCTGAACCCCATCAGATACCATCTCGTATACTGCTGCCACTGTTAGCTCAGGAACTCAGTCTTCCTGCAACTATCACCACAACTAAAGAGAGTTTCTTGAGTACCACATGATTCATGAGCCAGTGCATCTTTTCTGTCTAGTGGTGGAAACAGAAGCTAGACTGAAATTAATGCAGGAATGAGTGAAAGAGGAGGATCAAAGAAGAGTAAGCACAGATAACATTTTCAAGGCATTTGGCTTTAACAGAAAAGTGAGAGAGCCGTAGCTGGATTGCAGTGTGGTATCCACTGAGAGTTTTTCAATATTAGAAGGATCTAGCATATAGATGATATTAGGGAGTTAGAAGTTAATCTTCAATGTAAGATTACCCAAGTAACAAGACAAGAATGTCTACGATCACACTATTGTCTACCATTATTCTGGGGGTACTAAATAGAGAAAATAAAGAGAAAAAATTTTGAGGTTTAAACATTAAACAGGGACAAGTTAAATTTACTATTTGTAGGTAATATAATTGCCTAAAAATCCCAAGTTAATTAACTAAAAACCTATTACAATTAGAGAATTCAATAAGGTGACTAACTAAAAAATTAATATACAGAAATTAGTAACCTTCATATATATTAAAATGAATTAGGAAATCTAATAAAAGACAGGTTCTGCTTAACAATAACAAAAAGAATGACAAAATACCTAGAAATGATCTTAACAAGAAATATGTAAAATTTTTATGAAGAAAATTTTAAGACAGAAATCATAAAAGTAGTAGAGGAAACCATAAGAAATTTTTCCCCATAAACTTGGAGTACAGAAGGATTCTCTATATCACAAAAGCCAGAAGCCATAAAAGTAAAACTTTAATAAATCTGACTATGAAAAATTGTATGAATGGCCAAAAACAATTGCAACTCATATTAAAAAAGCTGTCTTTACATATAAATAACTTCTACAAATTAACCTCTACCAAGTAGAAGTTGGTAGAGGTTGATTTGTCTTCAATTCTTAACTGGTTGGAGTGAGAGGTTAAAGAAAGTGAAATGTTGAATTTTTCACTTTTGTTTTCTTGCTAATAGGAAGGCTGATGAAGAGATCTCTGTGAATTGGATAACACCCTAACAATGGGTGATTAAGCTGCTTGGAAATGCCACCCAGTAGGGAAAAGTACCATTTTACTGTTTACCATCAAGTCTCACAGAGACAAAAACAAATTTACAAGGATTTGCAACACAGAAGCAACACAAATTCTATTTGATTTTTTTAATGTCTCCGAAAGTTTGTAAGATTCTTACTAGTTTAAACTTCATCAATAAAAACTATAAACAAGTTGGCAGCTTAGTGTAAACATTTTTTACTTATTTATCACTCATATTAGATCCAGTATAATGTAAATTCGTTTTGAGTAGCACTTACAAGGAAGTTAGAAGAGTATACTAAACTGAATTTTTAAAGTATTCTACCATTTAAGGTAAACTTAGAACATATCCTGAATCATGCTGATTTATAATGTGGACCCTAAGAAGAAAGATTGATTTGATGTGAATCCCCAAGAAGGAATTTACCTGTTGAGATGGACTCTCCAAGGTCAACCAAAGGCCCAAATGTAATAATAAGAGGCTAGCAGCCATTTGCTAACAGGGGCTTCTCACATACTCTGTATACTCTGGGGGCAACCTCAGATTGCAACTTTCAGCTCCCCTCACTATATCCTGCTTATTACTCTGTTTGCGCCAACCACTGCAGGGAAATCCTGGTTTCCTCTTCCTACCAATGACGGAGACCTGCCTTGTCCAATCAGAACTGCACAATTTGGTTACCTCATTTATATAAAATAGGCCTAATTGGAACCTGGGCAGAAACTTTCACTATAAAAGGTGGCCTCTCTTTTGCCTCAGTGAAACACAATTTAGGTTGTTACCTGAACTTGAGCAAAAGGGCTGCAGCTGCTTTTGCTCAAATAAATGCTTGTAAGTCTTTACTACAGTCTAAAATTAATTTCGGTTTACAATAATTATTAAAATGTTAAGAGCAGAAAGCCTGTGTGTGGCAGCATTTTGGACATATTAACCTGTTAAAAATTGAAGTACATAAAAGTAATAACACTGTTATTTTTAGAGTTTTCACCACAAATATACTCTGAAAGAATCTGCTCACTAGAATTGCTTTTTAAAAATCCTAATTTTTAAGATTGAAAATAAATGTAATTTCTCAGGAATTTAATCTTCAACAGTAGCTAAGACCCTTCTATTATTTAAAACTCTTACAATTATATGTAATAGTTTTTGTTATGAGAACATGGTCTTCTAATGAAAATAAAGGTGACATTCATTCCCTAAAAGTCTGTTGTTGCAAATCTACTTAGGAAGTGATTTAAAAATTCCTTACTGGGCCGGCTGAGTGGCGCATTGGTTAAGAGCTGGTTTGGGACGCCAGCGGCCCCAGTTCAGATCCCACATATGAGGGCCAGTAACACTGCGCTCTACAGCTAAGATGGTGAACAATGGCTCCACCTGGAGCTGGGCTGCTGTGAGTCCCTGAGATGGCATAGCTGCAGCCCCTACTGCAGTGGGGCTGGTATAGGCTACAATGAGTGGCCGGAAGCCAGTGTCCAGAGGCTGGCAACCAATCTGCCTCACCTGAGAAGAGCGGAATGACGATATCAACATGGGCCAGTGAAGCAACATCCTCCGCAAAACTAGACTGAAGAACAAAAGGACAGCAACTTGTCTGTTCCCCTTTCCCAGTTCCTCAATGCTGTTCCCCGCCCCCAATTCCCCAATAAAATCTTAAAAAAATAAAAATCCCTTACTTTGGTGCTGGCCGACTGGCTCAGGTGGTTAAGAGTTAGCCTAAGAGCGCGAGCTCTGAGCAACAGGGCCGCCGGTTCGATTCCCACATGAATGCCTATTCAATGGTGGGCAATGCCCACCCACAACTAAGACTGAACTCAGCACCTTGAGCCGAGCTGTCACCCAGATGGCTCAGTGGATAGAACATGTGCTCTTAATAACAGGCTGCTGGTTCGACTCCTGCATGGGGTGGTGGCTATGCCCACCCGCAACTAAGACTGAACCTTGAACTTGGAGGCCACGAGCTGCTGACAGGAAGCCAGATGGTGACTGGCGCCCTCCACAACTAAGATTGAAGAACAACAACTTGGCTGGTCCCCCTTTCCAATTCCCCAACACTGTTCCCCTCTCCCAATTCCCCAATTAAAAAAAAAAAAAAATCCCTTACTTTCAGCCTTTGCCAGTGAAGATAGTTTCTTTTCAATGACCAAGCATTACCTTCCAAGGTGATCTCTAAATAAACAATAAAAAGACTTTTTCTTCAAAGTTGTCATTGGAAAAGGTATTTTATTTGAGTTGGATTGGATTGGAAAGGTATTTTACTTGAGAATAAGGATTAGATTGATAAGACTTTTGTCATTAAGTCTTGTGTGTGCTACATGTGGTTGAGTCAGCCCTATCTCCTGGGGACCCTATGAACGAGTGATGTCCATATTGTCCTGTCCGCAACAGCCCTGCTCAGCTCCTGTAGACACATGCCTATGGCTTCTTTTATGGAGTTATCCATCTTATATTTGGTCTTCCCCTTTTTCTGCTGCTTTCTATTTTTCACAGCATTATTGTTTTTTTCCAAAGAACCCTACTTTCTCATGATATACCTGAAGTAGGACAACTTCAGTTTTGTCATTTTTGCCTCCAGCAACATTTCAGGTTTAATTTGCTCTATGGCCCACTTCATCTTTCTGTTGGTCCAAGGTATTTGTAATGCTCTCCCCCAGCCCTACATTTCAAATGAAATACACACACACACACACACACACACACACACACACACATACACACACACACACATATTTTCTCTATCAGCCTTCTTCACTGTCCAACTTTCACATCTATACATACTAATTTGGAATATGAGGGTGTGGATTGATTGTCTTAGCCTTTGTTTCTAATAACATACCTTTGCTCTTGATCTTTCCTTATTCTTCCATTGTTGTGCTTCTGAGTCTCAACCCTTTCTTGATTTCTTGGATGCAGGCTCCATTTGAATTAATGACTGAACCAAAATAAACAAAATCTTTAACAATTTTGATATCTATATTGTCTATGTTAAAGTTGTGTATTTCTTCTATGATCATTATTTTTGTCTTCTTGATATTTAGATACAGTGCTGCTTTGGCACTTTCTTCTTTCACTTTCATCTGAAGTTGTTTCAAATCATTGCTACTTTTTGCTAGTAATGGTCTCATCTGCCTGTCTTGTTATTGATATTTCTTCCAATTTCCACTCCTTCTACCTCTGAGCCTACCCCAGTTTTTCATAGTTCTGTATGCATATTAAACTAATAGGGAGATAAAATATATCCTTGTCTGACACTTTGATTATAGGAAACGTTATCTTTTCATGTTCTGTCCTGACAGTGGCTCCCTGTCCACAATCCACAGGTTATGTACGCATCAGGACAAAGACAATTAGGACAATCTAGACAATTAAGTCTTAGTCTTCTTAAAATAGATACTCTTAAGTGATAGGCCATTAGTTCTATACTGGGAGTTTGTATTGGGAAATATAAATTATGCATTTTACCACTCCATAAATTTCAGTGTAATATTCCCATTGTATTGACTAGAGCCCACACTTGTGAAGGATTATTAAAACACAAAACACTTTGCATTAAAGTGATATAACCATTTAAGCAGTAAACATATAACAACAAAATATGTACTGTTTCATACCCGTATGTCACTACAAAGATAATGCTATTTATAAAATTGAATACAGAAACTTGAAATGTACAGTATCTTTTTAGAAAAATTATTTCTGAATACAATTTTGAATCAGAATTCTTAGATCTAAAAGTGTTCAGCCTGCTTATATTTTATACACAAGGAAAGTTAGGTTGAAACCCTTAAAGTACCTAGCTCCAAAATGACAGCTGTAAGCCTTCAATACCTTCAGCTGCACATTGCAGATAATCTCAGAACAGTAGCTTAAACAAAAATGGATTTACTTTCTCATATGGTGGAAAAGCTGAAAGTAGCCAAATACTGGTAGTAATTCAGCTGATTAACAACATTTAAGACCCAGCCTCTTTCAATCTTTCTACCATGGTCTCCATAGATTCCAGGCTCTTTATCATCTTGCTCTCAATGCTCATAGTCACAAAAGGGCTATGACAGCTCCAGGCATCATGAAGTTAAAGGCAAGTAGAAGGGAGAATTGGAAGTCAACAACATCTCTTCAACAGTGTACTGAAACCACCCCAAAAGCCTTCCAGGAGACCTCCCTTGTGTTCCTTTTGGGTAGGACTGGGTCAACAAGGCTACTCGTAGTATGGGCCTTTCTAGATCTTTGCAAGGATCATTTTAGGAATGATAGTGATATTGGCCAACCAACAATGTCAGTCACACACAGCTATTGTGATTTTAGAAAACAGTGTTTCTTGTAATTAGAAATTAGCTATTTCTAACTAAACACTCTGAGATAGAAAATAATTCAATGATGCTTAAGTTGCCTAAAGTGGAATTACTTCAGAATAATGGGCAAAATAAGTAAAAGTGTCCCATTCTCCAGGTTGCCATTGTTATTGTTACTATTATTGTTATTATTATTATTATTATTACTGTTATAATCTTGCTTAAGGACAGAAACTTGATTTCTTTAAATGTTGAAATTATTGGGACACACACACCTCTTTTCAGAAGGATTTTAGGTCTCCTTTAAAGAGTGAATCAGGCTTGTGAAGAGCCCTCTCCATTAAGTATTGTTCCAGGAGGAGCTGTTCTCAGCATGCTTGCAAGTTCCCACCTTATTCAGGACCCTTTATCCCCTTTCTTTTCCACTTTTTTTTTTTTTTTTTAATGAAAGTCACTCAAGGCAGAAGTGCATATATGAGATTCAGGAGTAGGTCTCACCTGAGCAAAGTCTGCTACTGCAGGTGCTAGTCACAAAGTGCCTCAAAACCATGTCAAAAGTTAAGATTTAACTCCCCTTCTACTTTTGAATGTGAGAGCTGATAATGGATCTTGGAAGAGAACTAGGATGAGATGAAGGACTCCTTGATCTCCATGAAGTGACAGGGCAGAAAATATGATTGCCCAACTGATATTTTTACTGTGTGAAATCTGTCTGTCGCTCCTCTTGGGACAGCCTCAGGGTCTCTTGCATTTACAATAAGGCTTAGCAGTGTAATACACCAGCAAGATTGCAAGCTTTGGTGTTAGAAAACTAAGTTATGAAGCTTAGTTTCCCCACTCACTAATTCTATTTCTTCTTTAAAATGGGGGTGAGGATTGCGATATTACTTCCTTCAAAGATCTGTTTTGAGGACTAGGTGGGGTGTTAATTAAGCACTTTGTAAATGAGAAAGCAAGTTTTAATGTGTTATTAATTCAGTAATTTCACTGGGGATGTGTCCAATGTGGGCCTGTTCTGAGATGGACTGTATTTCACGATTTACATGAAGTTCTAAAGTTTACCCAAGGTAGTGTCTAGAAAATCACACCTTTATATTGTTCATTTCTTGTTTCCTTTGCATTGATTGCAATAACAACAAAGGTATAATAAAAAAAAACAACATTTGAGTTTCTTCATAATATTAGACAGCCACCCTCTCTCATTCATATTGGAATTTTAAATTCTTTCCTTATATATCTAAAGGAAAGTTATCTGGTCCACTGCTTTTGTCTTTATCACTTTACTTAGTAAACCCCACTGACATCAAATAAAAAAGTATCTTTATCTGGGGTCTTCTCTTATAGTACTAGAAAATGCAAGTTTACTGAATGAAACCAGTTTCAATCTGGGAAAAATGAATAGACCTCTACTTAACAAAAAATGTTCATATGGATATGCTCAGATATTTTTTATATCATGAGATTTAGAATAATTTGATCAGAATATGTAAAATTGTCATCAAATATTTTCAGATGATCATCAAATATTTTCAGATGATCAAAGAAGCCTTCTCCAATCCTCTGGTTTAAATTAGTTACCCCTCATTATTTCTTCACATAGCAAATATTTATTTGATTTAATGTCTAACTTACAAGAGTATAAACTTCATTAGGATCTTGTCTATTTAGTTGACTACTACATACCTATCCATTGCATAGCAAATATATAGATGCATATTAAAGAATATTTGTGAAATAAACTAATGAATAACAGCAAAGTACAGACAATGTTTTTAATGAATATAGTCCATATTTATTCATATATTACCCCCTCCCATAAATGGAAATTAAAAATAAAAAGGCAGGGAACGAAGAGAAAAAGGGAGGACAATTTAAAACACATTCTTGCGTTGAGATTTTCCTTTATTTTTAAGTTTCAGATCCCAAACCTGAAAATCTGGTCCAAAAGAAGCGGTAGCAGGCAGTTCTTGAAAATCCAGTTTAATTGCCCAGTATTTGTGGCAAGGTTATAAACAATTTTTTTTTTTTTTGCCTATGTGTGCAAAGAGTCCAATTTTAGAAGGAAAAGACAAATAAGGCAAAAACAGTAAGAGGTATGTGGGAAGCAGGTGGAAGAGTGAGTGCTGACTAATTCTTCCTTTCTCTGTCCTTCCATGGAGAACAAGCTCTCATCCTGTCTGTTCAGCCCCCTTTGTCTGCCCTGGTGAGGACAGGGGCATATTCTGCCTCATACAAAGTGTTCCCCAAAGAAAGATGCTGCTGCTAACTATGAAATTGATTGATGCTTTTGAAGCTCCCGAGTAGCCTGTCCTGGTAGCTGTGGTTATTATCTTGAAATATAAAAAAACAAGTGTATTTGAAACAATATTTTCTTGATGTTTTTTCTCTTGAAATGTTGGGCATGTATATGGGTCTACTGAACACTGTGGAGTAAGGAGAATTAGTAATCTTTTTGCAAATGTGATGTCTAATTGTATAAACCATAGCTCGGTTACTCTCCTCAGTTTATAAGATAAATAACCTCAGATGTGTTAATCATTAATAGGATCCTATTTAAAGCATGGTTTCTACATATTCAAGGATTGTACCGCGAATTTTATTTTTTCCCTTGGGTACTGGAGTTCCTGTTCCACTATTCAAAGATTATAATACCTGTGTTTGAGGCATACCTTTGTTCTTAATATTTCCTGCTGTAGGTAGTCTTTGGCTCAGGGAATAAAGAGGAGAGCACATGTAGCCAAAGGTACTCTCACAAGGCAATATAGCCCCCAGTAACCTGCTGTGCCACTAATCTTCACAATTCAGAGAGATACACAGAGTAGGTAGAGACACAAGCCAGAAATTGCCTTTTGGCCACAGGACAATTCAGCTCCTAGTAGTTTGTTTTTCTCAAAACTTAAGAGTATGTTGTAAAGGAGACTCCCTTGTATGATCATGAATATAAACTACAGAGTTGGAGAAGTAAAAAAAAAAAATAAAACTAAAAAAAATAAGAGTAATTTACCAGGCTCCCTGAAGCTTCTTTCAGATGTTCTCCCAGGCAGAAAGAAGATGAGATCTTATCATCCCAAGTCAGAGAGGTAAGACAGCCATAAAGAAGGTATTTAATTTATGCAACCCTTTGATTACATAAAACTATACTCATCTGAAGTAGGAATGACGGCTCTAACAGCTATTTATAGCCTGAATGCTTTGAAACAAGTAGAAATGTAAGACTGAGTGTTTATGCCAACGTGTGTATTTTGTTAACTAAAACCCTACTCCTGGAGGAGCAGTTAGGCGGAAGGTGAAAAGGGATGGGCTAGTCTACCTGCAAGAGATGAGACCTCATGAGAGCCTCCCTGTACCTGTATCGCTTCTAGAAGTCACTTTTGAGGCCAGCTATAGTCTATAATTTCCATAGGCATGCTGGATCAAATATATTTTATTTCCTTATTTGCTTTACAGTTAAGGGAAAGGGGGAAAACAATGGAAGCCAAATACTACGAACTCTCTACACACCTACTTCCACACACCCACACACAGTTCACTAACTGATAAGAGTTGTAGAGCTGGAGGGGACTGTAGCAATCATAGCATGTTAACATACTTACTTTTTGTTGGTGTAGGCCAACAAGACACAGAACTGAATCAATTGACCTGAGGTAATATGATGTGAAAGAAAGAATGTTATACAGGACAAGATAAATGGATTCAAGCCCAGGACCTATCACTAAGGATCTTGGGCAAATTAACCAATGTCTTTGAACCTTAGTTTCTTTATCTAAAAATGAAGAGTTTGAATGACAATAATAGGTATCAGTGGAGTAGGTGCATGCTTCCCAGGTGAGACTTACTGGAATCAAATAATTAAGTCAATCCCTGAAGCTCTAACGTGCCAATATTCTACATCTGTGACATAACAAAGCCAGTGTCTACATATGTTCTCATTTATTTCCTTGTTGCTATGCAGTGACTTCTTTCAAAAGCATAATAACAAAAAAAGAGAAAGAAAGTGAATTTTTAGAATGTCCTTGGAGAGCAAATATGAACAATTCATTCTTTCCTGTTTTAAGGTCATAAAAATATGATTATATGACTATGTGAACAACCCTGGATTGATTTAATTATTCTGAAGATAATGGCCCAAGTAAACCACCAGATAATCAGTTTAGCTTTAGAGATCACTATTTATTTCCTTCGTGGGAAAGAAATATTTGGGTTGATGATGATGTTGTTCATTTCAATAGTTCTGTATGTATATTGTCCAGCCATTTGCCACAGAATCAGTGAGTGTGTGTTGCAATCCACTTTAGAGTGCAAAACCTCTGTCAAATATAAAGATCAATCTCACTGATAATGCCAGTGGCCAACAGCTTAGTTTTTAGCAGGAAAAATTCTGGAAAACTGTCTATCAGTTAAAGAAATTCCTTTTTTAAAACACAAAAAGTTTGTTTTAATTTTTTTTTTACTGATTTTAAATTGATTTTAAAAAAATTATAACAATTATTTTTTCATAAGCAAAAAGTAATATTCACCCTAAATCTGGATTAACATTTAGTCATTTGCAGCTTTTCTAAGAATGTATTTTCCAGTGGAGCCACTGAGCGAGAAAATTGGTGATTCTAATTTTGTAGATTCACATTAGTGGATCCTTCACCAATATAATTTAAAAAAATAATTGATAGACTTTATTGTTTTGAGCAGTTTACAAAAAAAAAAAAATGGTATGGAAAATACAGAGAGTTCCCATGTGTTCCCCCACCCATTTTCCCCTATTAGTAACATATTGCATTAGTGTGGTACATTTGTTATGATTGGTGAGCCAATATTGATACATTACTTACTAAAGTTCAGACTTTACATTAGGATTCACTCTTTGTGTTGTACAATCTATGTATTTCCACAAATGTACAGTGACAATTCTTTTTTTTATAACAGATCCATTAGCATAAATAAATTGATATTAATATATAGCAGGAATAAACAGAGAAATATCTTATGTAAAATTGCCTGCTTGCAAAGATTTACAACTGCTTACTAGAATCACCAATTACATGTTTCACTTTACCCACCATATTTAAAACTCAAATTTATTATCTTCCTCCCCAAGAAACATTCTCTCTCCAAGGCTCTAGTTCCTTCAGTGGTACAACTCTGCCACCAGGCAGAAAGATACCTGCTTTGTATGTTGGGGGCACCATGGTGCAATTAATGACATATAGCCATGAGTGTTAGAAAGCTCTTGAACTATAATAGTTTTGTCTTTGCCTTTCAGTAGTATCCTCAAATTAATAAAACCTAGTGGCAATACATTATATTAAGACTTGAAAATCCTAGATGGGGATTTTAACTTTGATATTAACCAGATGTGAAATTTCAAATACAGTTCTTTACCACTCTGAGCTTCAGTTTCAAAAGAGGAGTGTGCTAGTAGATGATCTCAAGTCCTTTCTAGCACTAGCACTAATATAATTCTTCATTCTCTTTCCCTATCTTGATGGTTTTTTTCTGTAGTTTCTCTCCATCCTGCAGCTATTACCCATCCAGGTCAATTTATCTCATGGTCATGTGAGCACAACCTGCTCTGATTAGTCCCTTTAGAATCAGACCCAATCATTACACATAACGCTAGCAGGTTAATCTCCCTGAAATACCACTCTTTTTTTTTTTTTTAGAGGGCAGTGTCACGGCCCTCATATGTGGGACCTGAACTGGGGCTGCTGGTGTCCCAAGCTAGCGCTTAACCACCACGCCATTCGGCCGGCCCTCCCTGAAGTACCACTTTTATCATTGCATATTTATCCTCAAAATAATGGATAGTTTCCAATTACCACTATACTAAGCATCAAAAATTAATTCATTTGCTTCTCCTAGGACAGGAGTTACAAACTTAATGTCTACACAGGCCAAACAAGCAAGGCAAAGTAAAGCCAGCTGGGTAGGTCCTATAACAAATCAGAGAGTGTATGTCTTACTGAAAAGGAAGCTGCTAAAACTTGTCTACCTCAGACGGGTGCCACGTGGAAAAGTAGACTCAGTGATGTCAGCCAAATGTTTCAGTATTTCAAAAGCAAGGAAATTAAGATTTCTTTGTAAAATACCCCAATTTTTAAATGTTGACAACTAAATCCATGTTTGTTATCTCATTTTATGTGTTATTTCAAAACTTTGACTATTCCAAAGTCAAAACAATATTACAAATTACATTCACAGAAGCCTTGCTTCCATTCCTGTCCTTCCATCCTGTGTTAAGCCTCCTCTTATAAGTAAGTGTTTTTATTAATTTTTGTTTTGTCTTGCCATCATCTTTTTGAAAATATTATTTTTTATTATTGTTATTTTTATTATTATTAGTTACAGATGTACAAAACAATGCAATAGTTATTTTTTCACCCCTTACAAAGTGATCCCCCCTTCCCTGCCCCCCCACACCTGATATCATACATACCTATTACAATTCCATTGACTCCATCCCCACACTATATTCCACATCCCATGACTATATTTGTGTTAAATTATAGTTGACATATAATATTGTTCAACGGCAGTTTCAGATGTACAGTGCAGTGGTAAGGCCACTACACCGTCCATGAAGTGGTCTCCCTAAAAGGACATGCATCTGTCGTTCCCCTAAAAAAAAGTATTTACAACCTTATTGATTATATTCTCTAAACTGTCTCTTCTGTCTCTGCAGTAGTATTGTAGTTAGCAGTTTATGTTGCCTCGTCCCTTCCCCTTCTCCCTCATGTGCATCCCCGTCTCATCTTGCCTTCATCAGTTTTTTCACTGTGTCTCTAAGACTATTGAAAACATATTATATATATATGTTTTCTTCCTTCAATTTCTTCATTTCCTTCAATTTCTTAACACAAACAAGAACATACTATAAATACTGTTCTGCCCCTTGTTTTTTTCACTTACTATATCCTGGATCTATATAAGTATATAGATATTTTCATCATTTCTTTATGCAATTATGCAGCATTTTATTGTGGGGCTGTACCATAGTTTATTCCAGGTATTGACAAACTATAGCCTGAGAGTCAAATCTAGCCTATTATCTATTTTTGTGTAAACTTAAAGCTAAGAATGAGTTTTATGTTTTTAAATGGCTGGAAATAAAATTTAAAAATATCCTGTGACATAAAAGTTACATAAAAGTCTAATCCCTTCCCCATCTCCCTCATCCCCTCCCAACGAGCAACCCTCAATTTTTTCTCTATATCTATGAGACTGTTTCTGTTTACTTTGCTCATTCATTCAGTTTTAACTACAATATTGCCACAGGGATATGAAAGACAGTTCGGGGAATATAATTAATAATGTTGTAAATATTTTGTGGGGGGTCAGATGGTCACATGTCTTGTTAGGGAGACCATTTCATGGATGGAGTAGAGGCTTGATCACTACACTGTACACCTGAAGCTGATGTTGTATAATATTGTATACCAACTGTAATTGAATATATAGATAGTCCCGCGATGTGGATTATACTGTGGAAGGGAGTCAAAGGAATTATAATAGATATGTATGATATGTGAGGGAGGAGAGGGGTGGGGGAGGGGGGTGTGTTACTTTGAGGGGTAAAAAATATAACTATTGCATTGTGTTGTACACCTGAAACTAATTTTTTTGAAAAAAGTTACATAAAAGTCAAATTTCGAATGACTGGGTCAAAGAAGAAATAAAAGAAGAGATCAGAAAATACATAGAAACAAATGAGAATAAAAATACAACTTATCAAAATTTTGGAGATGCAGTCAAAATGGTAATAAAAGGGAAGTTTATATCATTACAGGCCAATCTCAAGAAACGAGAAAAATCCCAAATAAACAACCTAACGTTACATCTTAAAGAACTAGTAAAAAAAAAGAACAAATGAAGCCCAAAGTCAGCAGAAGGAAGGAAATAAAAATTAGAGCTGAATTAAATGAAATAGAAAACAAAAAGACAATACAAAAAAGTTAATGCAACAAAGCTAGTTCTTTGAAAAGATTCATAAAATTGACAAACCCTTGGCTAGACTCACTAAGGAAAAAAAGAGAAGATACAAATAAACAAAGGCAGAAATGCAAGAGAAGTTACAACAGATACCAGAGAAATATAAAGGATCATGCAAGAATACTATGAAGGACTGTATGCCATCAAATTCAATAACCTAGAAGAAAAGGACAAGTTCTTAGAAATATATAACCTTTCAAGACTGAATCATGAATTGGAAAAAAATGTAAATAGACTGATCAACAGGAAAAAAATTGAAACAATTACCCAAAACCTCCTCAAAAGTAGAAGTCCAGGACCAGATGGCTTCACTACTGAATTTTACCAAACATTCAAAGATGATTTAATAACTATCCTTCTTAAACTCTTCCAAAAAATTGGTGAAAAGACAATACTTTCTAACACATTTTATGAGACCAATATTACACTGATACCAAAACCTGGTAAGGATAACACAAACAAAAAAAACTACAGACCAATATATCTGATGAATACAGATGCAATAATCCTAAACAAAATATTAGCAAATCAAATACAACAATACATTAAAAAGATTATACATCATGACCAAGTAGGGTTCATTCCAGGGGCACAAGAATAGTTCAACAAATACAAATTGATCTATGTTATATATACTGGAATATTACTCAGCCATAAGTAAAGATGAAATGCTGTTTGTGACAACATGGATGGATCTTGAGATAATCATGCCAAGTGAAATAAGTTAGACAGAAAAAGTTGAGAATCATATGATTTCACTCATATGTAAAATATACAAGTAAAACTAAAAGCAATAAATGAACAAGACAAACAAGCAAAAACTCATGGACACAGAGAACAGTATAGTGGTTACCAGATGGTAAGGAAGAAGGGGGTGCGGTAGAAGGGGATAAAGGGGGTCAAATATATGGTGATGGAAGGAGAACTAACTCTGGCTGGTGAACACACAATGCGATAGATAGATGAAGTATATAGAATCGTACACCTGAAATAATAATTTTATTAATCAATTCACACCAATAAATTTAATAAAAGTGTCAACTTTCAGTGCCCATAAATAAAGTTTTTTTGAAACACATCCATACTAAGTCATTGATTGTCTATGGTTGCTTTTGTGCTATAATGGTAGAGTTGAATATTGCAATAGAGGTCATATGCCCACGAAGTCTAAAATGCTTACCATTAGAACTTTTACAGAAAATGTTTGCCAACCCTGGTTTATTCAGTAAGTCTACTATTAATAGGTGTTTTGGTTGTTTCCAATTTACTGTTATCCTAAATAATGTCTTGAAGTATAGCCTTAGACATAAGTTGTTTTGCATTTTTGCCAGTGTATCTTTACAACAGATGCCTAGAATTAAAATTGCTGTGTCAAAAGGTAAATGCATATGTGATTCCACTAGAATTTGGCAAGTTTCTCTCTATAGGGATTGCATGATTTTTGCTTTGCTGCCAACAATGTCTGAGAGTACCTGTTTAGCCACAGCCTCACCAACAGAGCATATGATCAAATATTAAGTTGATTTAATGCACTGAAAAATACCAACAAAATATATGTAAACATAAGATACAGCTAAGGATCCACCTGTTTCAGATCTGCAATGTATTATTGGTCAGGGTGTGCTGTACATGAGGGTGTCTGGCCCTAGGGCTACAAATGGAGACTGAAAGCCATCCCAGTTCACTGAAGTTTGAGCCCTAGTGCAGGCCGGCCATATTCTAATCTAGTCAGTGGAGGTGCATTCTGCAGCTTATTGCTATGGGGACTGGATGGCAGGACATTGATGACAGAGGGTGGGAGGCTGGAGAATGGAGGTGGCCCCACAACCTGTGACCCCTGTTGTAGGGTGTTGAGATGCAGAACTCATTTCACCCACCTATTTATTTTTTCTGCTGTCCCCTAACATGCACTCTTTAAATCTATACCATGTTTAAGGCCAAGATATCACAGGTCCAATCTTCTCAGCAAACTCTTTCTCAATCACTCGCATTAATCCTCTATTTGTTTGTTTGTTTATTTGTTTCTTTAGTCAGTCAGTGAGTCTGTTAGTCAGTCACTGTGCCTTATAGTCTTGTCACTAATCTGGTTCATTTTCTTCTTTTTTTTTTTTTCTTAAAGATTTTATTGGGGAATTGGAGGAGGGAAGCAGTGTTGGGGAACCGGGGAAGGAGAACAGACAAGTTGCTGTCCTTTTGTTCTTCAGTCTAGGTGTGGAGGACGTTGCTTCACTGGCCCATGTTGGTATCTTCTCATTTGAGCTCTTCTCAGGTGAGGCAGATTGGTCGCTGGCCTCTGGACAGCCGCTCACAGCGGGTCTTGGCAGCTCACCTCTGCTGCCAGCTACACTGGCTGCTGGCCACTCACTGTAGCCTATGGCAGCCCACTGCAGCAGGAGCTGCATCTATGCCGTCCCCGGGGACTCACAGCAGCCCAGTTCCAGGTGGAGCTGTTGTTCACGATCTTAGCTGTAAAGAGCAGTGTCACTGGCCCTCATACGTGGGATCTGAACTGGGGCCGCTGGTGTCCCAATCCAGCTCTTAACCAACACGCCTCTTGGCAGTCCCTGGTCCATTTTCTTGATTGTTTTATCCCACCACCTTCCTTTGTTCCTTCACTCACCCTTTTATCAGCCTTCTCTTCATCTTCTAGGCCTTTCCCCTTACATAGTAGAGTACTACATATATAGCAGATGTTTAATATCCATAGTGGATAAGAGTAAAAATATATACTGTGAAGAGATGCACCCAATTTTCCAAAATTGCATCCAGAAAACACGTGAAGATTCTTACTGGATTATCTGCTGGGGTAGGGTTTTGCATCTGAACAGGATCTGCTGGTCTCTTCTCTGATTAGCAGAAATAGATATCATGTCAGAGGTGGGAGCTGTGATTAAGACAAGAAGCTGAGTTCAGAGCCACCAGAGCAGCAGCAGATATCAGGAGATGGGTGAGAGATCAGGAGCTAAGGGTCAGGATCATTTGACTGGTGGAATGTTTCTTGCTACAGGTTGATTTATTTCCAGATAGAGGGGAAACAATTTGAGGAAGCTAGGATTGTCTCACTGGGTTGTGGCTGAAAAGTCAGGGGTTGGCAAACTTTTAAGATCCAGATAGTAAATACTTTCATCTTCACAGGCCATAAAGTCTCTGTTGCAACTACTCAGCTGCTGTAGTATTGCAAAAGGAATCATAGATAATGTGTAAATGAATGTGCATGGATGTGTTACAATAAAACTATGGACACTAAAATTTAAATTGTATATAATTTTCAGATGTCTCAAAATTTTATTTTATTCTTTCAGCCATTTAAAAGTATATTATAGACAAAAAGCTATATCATAAACATTAAACTTGCTGAAAGGCTAGATCTTAATTATTTCCAACACTAAAAGAAATGATAACATAACACCACAGAGGTGTTAGCTAATGCTACAGTGGCAATCATAATTATAAATATATCAAACCAATAATTTGTACTCCTTAAACTGACACAATGTTGTATGTCTTAATTAAAATAATAAAAGTGTAAAAATCATTTTTAGCTCACAAGCTGTGCAAAAATAGGTAGTGGGTGATAGTTGGTAAATCCTTGGTCTGATCAATTATTTTAGAGTTTCAGATTATAATATGATGATGAACAATAAATTGTAGCTTCTCTTGTACAAAGCTATAGTATTGGAGTGACTCTAAAATATATATTTGAAGCTATAAAATGTCTGTACATCAGTTATTCATCCATAAAAGAGGAACAACAAAGCACATGCCAACCTAAAACGTTTTATCAATGGTACAGGAAAATAGTCTATATATACTTAGTCTTCTTTATATTCCTATGATTTACATAGTGTTTACACATATATTATGTTTTCCATGTTATATGTAACTTATCAGAACCCTGGATGGTTGGACGGTTTTATATAATTATTCCTATCTTATAAATGGGACTATAGGTTCAATAAAGTTAAGTGAGGGGTTGAAGTTTAGGTGATGGTCTATAGAGCCAGATCTTAAACCAGGGTCAGTTTCACAGTTGTGCTACCTGTGCAGTTGCACAGTACCCTGAACTTAAAAGTCCCTTATGCTTGCTTTATTATCATTGCTTTGAAATTTTAAATAATTTATTATGAAAGGTCCGCACATTTCACTTTGTACTGGGCCCCACAAATTAAGTAGCCAGTTCTGCCTTAAATCAAAATCTCGTTACCGTGGGATCTATATTCTTTCAGTTTCAAAGAATTTTTAAGAGGTTTGTATATGGGGACACTAAACTAGACCATGGCATGTTTAATCCATTACCTTTGAGTTTATTAATAGTCATCTATTGTCTTTAGAAGACAACAATTCCATCAAAATTCTGATAGAAAATGATTTCCAGGGCTGGCCAAGTGGCGCAGTGGTTAAACGCTGGCTTGGGAAGCTAGCGGCCCTGGTTCGGTCCCACATATGAGGGCCAGCGACACTGCCCTCAAAAAAAACCAAAAAACAAAAAAAAAGAAAATGATTTCCTACCTAGGATTCTATCTGTCAAGTGTGGGGAAGAAAGTAGAAGAAAAACATTTTCAGACAGCAAAGACTCAAAATTTTCCTAGTTTATACAGGGTGTAAACTAGGAAATAAAAAGGCATGAAGTTCAGAAAAGAGTGGCTGCAGCCCAGGATAATTGTCAAAGGATAGCAGTGCAGCAGATGTAAAGAACAGCAGCCCCAAATGAAGCAGGAAGTTGATGTAGAAGAAAGAGGGGGGTACTCATTTGATAAATATGTGATATTATGGGGCATCAGAGAAAAAATAAGGATGGCTGTAAGAAGAAACTGAAGAAACAAAGTAAAATACAGGGTTCCAGGAACTAAACAGTGGTTCAAAGAAGGACATGTAGCCACAGTTCAACATGTTTGACTGATAGTACAACTATTCAACTCTGCAGTGAACATTTATATGTATGCAAAATACTCTAAACACTATTAGGTTATTCAATTAAAAGTGATATAGCTGCAGAGGAAGGAATAGGGGAAGGGTTGTGTTGTCATAGCTAAATCCTAGTTTATCAAAGAAATATCGGGTTGTTGGAAAAGCCATGACGTATTTTTTCTGTTTTTCATTGCAAAAATGAGTCATGACTTTTGCAACACCCCAATAGTATCTAACATGGGTAAAATAAGAATAGCAATATAAGCGTACTATTTATAAATATATAAGCTAGTAGTTAAAGGGAGGTTGTCTCTGGGAATCGGACCTGGAATTAAGGAGGTATGAGGAGAGAAATTGTTGATATTTATTATAACCCTTTCAGACCCATTTGATTTGTGTAAGCATATGCACACATTACTTTTATGTAAATATGATTTAAAAAACTATTTCAATGCTGGAGTTCTGCATCAGTATTTAATATGATAGACATCAACAGATTGATTGCTGTAATCTTTTCAGTTTACTCTGATAGATCCAGTATGAGCCCATATTTCTTAAACTAGCCTATGTGGTTGTAGTCCAGCTGTTCTAATTCTTACTTCCCTGATGGAGGTGTTTTAAAACTTAATTAGCTAATACCTATAATGGGATTTCTGGTGCTTGGATGAAAGACAGTCAATGTTGAAGCTATTTTGCTAATGAGAAATTTTAGGGTACATTTAACTATGACTTTTATTTGACATCAAATGACAAGGAAATATAGGAACATTAGAACTACCACTGTAACATTCTATTACAGTCTGCTTTACTTTTTAAAACTGTAGATATTTTTTTAAAATCAAAGGGAAATTAGCATTTTTACACTTCCTAGAAGTCACCAAAATGAAGGAGGGAGAAAATATAGACAATAAAGTTAAATCAGTTTTTAAATTAAACTAAACGCACTGAAGACATATACAATAGTAACTGGTTTAATGAATTTTTAACATTACTTATGTCATTACCTGGTTTCAGATGGTATTAAAGAGAAGAGTACTGCAATATAAAAATTTAAATAACACTTTATTGAACACCTACTATATGCCAGATCTTTTTGCTGGCTTCTTTCAAATACATTTTCTCTTCCAATCCATCTCGTCTCCATTGTACAGATGAGGAAATAAGTTTCAGAAATGGTTATGTGAGTCGTTCAAATTTAGACAGGTAATGTGGTAAATTTACAGTTTAAACTCATGGAATCTAATTCTAAGTTTGTGCCCAGTTAAACATGCCATAAGGTTTTTGGATAAAGCACATGAAACAAAAAGAAAAATAATTAGAGTGTTAACACCCACAAGGTAAGGTGGCAGCAGTCTCAAATTGCTATGAAATTTAAAAAGCTGGGAATTGGCAAGTTGTATCTGAAATATTCACAGTAAAATTGGGTTTAGTCTGGATAAAGCAGAGGTTGAAGCTAACAAATAATTTGGGGAGATTTGGAGTCAGGCTTTCGTTACGTAGCAGGAATAATAATTTGAACCCATAGATCAGTGTTTCTCAATGTAGTCCCTGGACCAGCAGCGTCAACATCACCTTATTAGACAGGCAAATTATTGGGCCCCAATTCAGACCAAGATCAGTGCTTCTCAAAAGTTAGGTGTATAGGAATCACCTGCACAGCTAGTTACAACATGGACTCCTGGGTCCCACCAGGGATTCTGATTCAGTTGGCCTGTGGTGGGAACCAGGAATTTGCATTTCTAACTAATTCCTAGATGATGTTGATGTTACCATTCTTCAGACCACATTTGTGCTTGAATGATCATTGAATCCCCCTGTAGGTTAATAATTTTTTTTTTAATGAATTTTTGTTCAAATAATGAACAAGTGAATGAGTGAGTGAACTTTTCTCCAGGACAAGGAATTGGGACAGGGGAGTGGATAGATATAGAGGACAGTTAGAACTGAAAAATCAGAGGAGATAGGTCAAGCAGATAGCTCAAAGTAAAGAGGCTTGGTAGTTAGGGTAATACATAGAGGGAATGAGGTCAGCATACAGTACGTATGTTGAGAGGTGACCTGGGATTTCCCTTAGCAGCCCTACATGAGTTGTATCCATCTTCTTAGGCTGGAGAAGGTCTCAGATATGGCAAGGAACAGGACCATTTTTATCAATGTTTGCAGCTAGTCCTATCCGAGAGTCCATGAATCCTTGGAGGGAAGAGAGAGCAGGTAGAAATTAATTTCCAATTATATATTTTTATACATAATTATATATTTTTAGATACTTATATAATTATTTATATCTTTTACACCAAATCATACATATTTTTTCTCTAAAGCATTCCCGAAGTGGGAGGCTTGACCAGAACCCTGACGGCACCGTCCCTAAACTCTCTCTTGCTTTCATGTCAGCTGAAAGCAGCAGTGCCTAAGGAAATAATGCTGATGACAGTGATAATAATAATAATAACATTTCATGGTATAAAGAATTCTAAAATGAAGATTTAAAACAGAAAAAGTTAAGTAAAAAAACATATTTTTATAAAAAAATCCCACACCCCATAATACTTTTTCCACCATTTCCAATTTCGTCACCAAATCTGAAAAGAATATTGAAGTCACATTTTCAGATTCAGTTGAACATATTTGTTTTGCCAAACAAACAATAAGAAATATATCGTGTAGTTTCTTTGTAATTTGATGGTCATATTTAACAAAAACAAACACCTCCACAGCAGAATTCAGAAATCCACAAAAATTATTGCATCTTATCAAATAAGTATAGAACTTTTCCTTCTCTTTCAGAAAGAGGCCATGAAATTCACAAAATTACAGAGTAGGGAGAGGCCTTTAGGGAGCTTGAATCCTTTATATTCAAATCAGAGAAAGAGGAAATAAAGGGGAAACTATTAAGTTTGATTATGCATTCTAAATAGTAAAAGGTAAGCAAAAATATAAACCCCAAAGCCTCTGAATTATAGAGAAGGCTGTGGAAAAAAGGACCCCATTCTACTGGAGATATTATTTTTCAATTAGTCAAGGATATTAGAAACAACTCAAATACTGGTTTATGAATTCACCTTACTTTGGGTTTCTCCAGAAACAGACTCAAGAATCCACATTCAAATGGTTTATCTGGAAGATGATCTTAGGAAACAGCAGTGGGGATGTAAGGAAGTGAGATAAAGAAGGGAAGGCAGCCAATCAGAGTGCCTTATGGAGCAAGTTACCACAAGAAAAAAGGAGCTGAAACCTGCTGAAGACAATGCAAAGCACAGGCCTCAAAATTCTCCCCCTCAACCCAACAGAAACCATCAGTCGCTAGTTAAGGGCGGGGTGAAGGGGATCCGGTAGAGATGAATGTTCTGGCACTGCTGATCTGCCATGCCTATGGGCAGAGAAGGTTCCGCTCAGGCAGCTAGTAGATTTGCGTGGCCCAGAGCAAAATGAGAATGTGTGGCTCCTTGTTCAAAAAGCCAGAAAAAGGTGCCTCTCTCAATCTCTCTCTCTCTCTCTCTCTCTCTCTCTCTCTCTCTCTCTCTCTCTCTCTCTCTCTCGGTATGTGTGTATTTGTAGGTATGTGTTTGCTATTTATTTAATGTCACACTCCCTCTGGCACACAGATACTCATATCTGGCAACTGCAGATTCTCTCACTGGCCTCATCCCTCCCCCATCCCGTCCCACAGCTGGGCACATGGGATGTGTTGTATGCTTGTGCCTGACTCTGACTCTCACCCAACTTGTGTCATAAGAACAGGGTAACAGAAGTCACTAGATCAGGATAGGAGAGAGGCAGGGAGGCAGCAAAAAGAAGTGAATATGAGTGGAGGCTCCAAGACCCCTCCCTGTACATGTTCTATTGTCCCACTGGACTTCACTTACCGAATGCAGTTAGAGATAAACTTACTAAGAATTTCAATATAGCAACTCAGAGAATTAAACCCCTAACATGGGGCTTCCTTCTGAGTACAGGAACCTGTAAGCCTGTGCTTGTCATACACCCAACACCAGCCCTGATTCTGCCAGGCAGATGAGCTCTCTGACAAAGAGATGAAGACGCTGGTAGCTAGAGACTAGAGTGGAGTATGGTGGTTAAAGGCCAAAGTGGTATTGGTGGACACCAACAGTACATGCTAAATGTTCAAAGATTTAAACCGTAGACCCTTTTTCCTGCAATTAATTTTACCTTTCAAATGAGATCATAGGAAATCTTTAATTGGCCCTGAAAAGAGTTACTTCAACATTTCCATATAATCTTTCCTTTTGGCTCACTCCCATATATCAGGGACTCAAGTTGTCATACAACTGACATACATGGTTTTCTAAATAGGCTCATTCATGTACTGAATATATTTGCTAAGCTCCTATTATGTGCCAGATACTGCAGCAGCTGCTAAAGATACAATGATGAACAGGACCAATAGGCTCCATAATATAATGGAAATTATGTTCCACGTTTTCCTCAAGAAATCTTCTGCTTCTATCTCACTGAAATTCTCCCCACTTCTTGGAAACAGTCCTAGGAGAAGTGATATGCCTTATTTCATGTCAGTTGCAGCCCTAGAGAGTTGTTCAGGAAAATGCAATAGCTACATTCGCCTACCTTTTAAATCCATTTAGAATCCTTACTAAGCTATAACAGAGGAAAGTACCTTGGGTTAATTATAGATTTTGTAAAAATAGTTCTTTCTGTTCCTTTTCATAATGACAAGCTCACCAACATATCATTGAGAATAAACACATAAGCAGTTGTGTTTAATAAATTGTGGTTCCTAATTATCATAACATTACTCTGAAAAGCAAAGCTTTGTAATAAGTCATCTGTACTTCCCCACCTCACTCACGGTCCATTTTTTTCTTTTCAAAGTCAACTAAACGAGAAACTCAGTCTTTCATTTGAGACTCCCTTAGTTATGATCTTAAAACTGCTCCTGAATATTTGGATCTTAATTTCTATTCAGTGCTCTTTAAAATATGAAAATAGGCTGGCCAACTGGCGCGGTGGTTAAGCGCTGGCTTGGGAAGCCAGTGACCCCGGTTCGGATCCCACATATGAGGGCCAGTGACACTGCCCTCAAAATAAATAAATAAATAAATAAATAAATAAATAAATAAATAAATAAAATGAAATAAAATAAAATATGAAAATAGTACTATATTGATAGCCTCTCTCTCTCTCTCTCTCTCTCTCTCTCTCTCTCTCTCTCTCTCTTTCCCTCTCTCTCTTTAATTCTTTCTTTGGTGTGAAGATTTTAAGAAATAACTCCTCTATACCAACAAGGCTTTCAGAACTGTGAAAGAAAAAAATCACATCATGAAACAAAATAATTCTCACTTTGTTCCTGGAAGAAAATGGTCATTGTTTCTTGCCTCTGAGGTGGTTCTTGGTATAGTGCGTGAAATGACAAAAATAATTGAGAAAAATAGCTGTGTGTATCACAAAAGCCAAAATGCATTTTTTCCATTACATATATAAGCATCAGCTCTTACTGACAGTTGATATTTTATATTCAAAGAAGAATTTTTGTATTCCTACATATGATATGGAAAGCTTCTATCTTTTCCTCATCATATTTGCAGTGATTTAGAATAAATATTTGTAGAATGAACTACGTATACTATATACATAAAGATGTAATATACCTTAGAACATACCTATTTCAAATGAAGCTGTTGGTCAGCTATCTTTATACATCATAGTCTAGACGAGTACAAATAGCTTGCCTAAGAAATATCAAAATAAGTAAAACCACATAGAAATCTGCTTTGTTGCTTATTAGCATTTAAATATATATTGATAGCTGTATATATATATTTTATTGATAAAATCATATGGAAAGGAAGGTTTTAGACATCTTAAATGCCATTTTGTGCTACTTTAAAACTTTTTATTTTCTATATCATAGTATAGAAAAATAATTGCAAAGCATTCAACTGGTGAAAATGGCAGCAATGAAAGCAATTTCACATTTCCCATATATATCATCTCTAAAACCAAAGAAACATGTAAGAAATCCTAGATGAGCCATACACTTGGTGAAACAAATTATAACTAACTTTAACTTGTGTTTTGATGGCTCTTTCCCACATCTGCTATTGGAGAAACTCCTGGCCCCTGCAAAACTTCTCAGCTATTTCTGAAGGTTTCCTGGGGGTGTTTTATCATTATTCCCAAGCTCTTTCAGCTATTATTATATGGTGTCATGTATTTTCTTTATCTCTATTTCCTTATCTCCAACTGTGACCTACATCTAAGGATGCCTGACGCTGAGGGATCTGTTGTCTGTAGGCCACATGACGTTGGCCCCTAATAAGTGTCTCTGACTCCCACAGATCATTTGCTCATTTATTGCAGGCGGCTCTAATAGGAATGGACTTCATTATTCCTGGCCATTGCTGTCTCTTGCCAGTTATTTCCTTCTCTTGCTACATCTTCCTTCGGTTGATGTGACCAAGTCCTCCAAGAAGTCAAATCTCTCACTAATAATAAAGTGTTTTCTCCTGCCCCTGCCATTAGGCTATTCTCTGCTGAGCTTTCATACTTCTAGTGCTCAAGTCTCAAACCACGAATCATCCTGATTTTTGGCTCTCTTTCACACCCCATATCTAATTCATAAGTAAACCCTCTTGGCTCTACCTTTAAATATATTCATAAAGTGACCAATTTTCACCCAACTACCTCTGCCATCTTAACCCAAGTCTCCATTGCCTCTTGCCTTGCCTGGGCAGTTCTAATAGTTTCCAACAAATGTCCTTGTTTCTAATACAGCCACTTATACAGCAACCAGAGTGATCATTTCAATACCCACGCCATGCTTCTGCTCTCAATACTTGAGTGTTTTCTATCTCACTCAGACTAAAACCCAAAGGATTGATCATGTTTTATGCAGCCCTTAATGATCTGGTTCCTGGCCACCTAATCCTTCATCCTTTTCAATTCCTTGTCACTCACTCACCCCTCACTCCAGCCCCTATGTCCTTAAAGCTTCATCTCTCATTTAATTGGCTGCACTCTAAAACTGTCACATTCTCACAGAGGCCTTTCCTAACCTGACTACCTTATAAAAAAAAAAAGTACCTTTCCCTGTCCACTTATATCTTACTCACTTTCAAGTCCTTATGTAACTTTTTCATCTCAGCACTTTTTGCCATCTGATCCATTAAATATATTTATTTGATATATTTGTTTATGATCTGTCACTCTAAGTAGAAGGTCAGTGACATGAAAGTAGCAACATAATGTTTTGTTCATAACTGTATCTCCAGAATCTGGCAAGTAGTAGGTGCTCAGTAAATATGTATTGACTAATAAATGGAGTTGTCACCACTCCTATAGTGAAGGATGGCTACTGGGACAAAATTTTTGCATTTCTTGATCTTTGACTAAATATTGTAATAATAGCATTGTATCCTACTATCACTCCAAAGTATTATACACAACACTACTACTATCAGTGATTAAGAAATATATATTTGGGACACTGAAGGTAAGATGGCAGAATAGACAGACGCTTTCTGAACTGCCTCCCAGGATTACATCAAAATTACAAATAATTTATACAACATTCAACCTCGGAAGTCCCCTGAACACTAGATGAACAAAACCTCTAAACGAAGGACCTAAAGAGGAGGCCACGTCAAGTCTGGTAGGAGGGGCGCAGATGAGAGAGTGCGAGGCCCGTGAGGGACGCCCCAGCTGTAGCAGGCTTCTCTGGTTGGGGGAGAGACCCTCCGGCCCAACACTGAGCTCACTAGTCCAGAGTTGCTTTGTCAGGAAGAGGAGTTCTATGAGAGCAGGCAGTAGAAATTAGTGAGGACTCTATTTGCTCGGCTCGGTAAGGCTGAGGGTGGCTGGAGAACCAGTGGTGCCAGCGCACAGATTCGCTCGCTGGTGAGCACTTACCTGGTTCCTGGTGGAGGGAGTAGCTGTGTGAGCCGGGCCCAGGAGCCTGTGGGGAAGGAGTGAACTGAGCGCCTTTGGTGCAGAAGCTAGAGGCTTTGGGACCATTGTTCCCCTGGTGTGGAGCTTACACATGAGTGGTGTACCAGGAGGGTGCCACTTTTTCAGGGTTGGGCTCTCCCACAGAGGGTCAGATCTGGGATCCCATTGGTCTGGTGAACTTGGCGCAGGAGTGTGTATGTGCGTACGTGCGCGCGTGCATGCGGCCTTGGGTCCCCAACCTCTGCCCTGCTTGTGCTGCGTAGCCGGGGAAATGCAGGGCTGGTGCTCTCCAGCTGCATCAGTCCGTTCACTGAGACTCAGGAGTGCACGAGCCACCTTGGATCCCCGCTCTCTGCACTGTTTGTGCAGAGTTGCAAGGCTGGGGATTGGCTGTTGGGCTGCTTAGCCTGATCTGCGGGCAGTTGACTGGGACAGGCTGAGACGGGGAGTTTTCCTGAGAGTGTTGGGCAGGGAGTTGCGCACCTGCATGATCCAATCGAGGCTTTCCTGGCGAGTTTGTGTGGACTGATTGCTGGTGCAGAATGCATGCTGCTCTGACTAGGTGGGGGCCACTGACCACATCAAGTGGTGCCTTGGGGGCCTGCCCACCCATCTAGAGCTGTGTTCCCAGAGGCACCCTGCGTCCCCGGTGCCTGGCCCACATCTCTGCAGGCCATAGAGGGGTTTTTTTTTTTGCAGTAGCAGACAACCTGCAACAACCTGTGAAGATTTTTTTTTTTGGTAGTGAGCACAGTTCCAGAGCACATAGCAGCTAATTGTGGAAAACTCACTGCAAGCCTGAGAGGGAGGCTGGCACATAACACGTTAAGTTCTTCCCCCCAATAGCTGGTGCTGAGTTGCCCAGAGACTCTCTATTGCTGAGCAAGTGGTCTGCAGATTAAAGAGGATGAAGAGCCTCTTTTTTTTTTCTTCTCTCTTCTCTCTAGGTGATCTATCTAATACATTGAAACATTCACAGAATGACAGCCAGACTGAAGAAACAAGGAAACATGTCCCAAGTAAAAGATCAGAAGAAAACTCTAGAAATGGAACTAAATGAAACAGAGGTATCCAAACTTTCAGAAACAGAGTTTAGAACACTAATGATAAGAATGTTTAAGGAACTTAGCAAGGACATAAAGAAGGATAGGGAAACCATAAAAAACAACCAGTTAGAATTAAAGAATCCAATAACTGAAATGAAGAATACACTTGAAAGAATCACCAGTAGAATAGATGAAGCAGAGGAGCGGATCAGCGAATTAGAAGACAAAATAGCAGAAATCACCCAGCTGGAACAACAAAAAGAAAAAGAATAAAAAAGAATGAAAATAGTTTAAGAGACCTCTGAGACAACATGAAATGAAACAACCTACTTGTCATAGGAATACCAGTAGGAGAAGAGCAGAAGCAAGGGATTGAGAATGTATTTAAAGAAATAATGACTGAAAACTTCCCTATCCTGGTGAAGGAAATCGGCATACAAGCCCAGGATGTGCAGAGAGTTCCAAACAGGCTGAATCCAAACAGGCCTACACCAAGACACATCATAGTTAAAATGGCAAAGCTTAAAGACAAAGACAGAATCCTAAAAGCAGCAAGAGAAAGACAGCAGGTTACATACAAAGGAACTCCTCCTATAAGACTAACAGCCAACTTTTCTTCAGAAATTCTGCTGGCTAGAAGGGAGTGGCAGGAGATATTCAAAGTGACACAAAATAAAGGTCTACAACCAAGATTGCTCTACCCAGCATGGCTATCACTTAAAATTGAAGGAGAGATAAAGAGCTTCTCAGAAAAGAATAAGCTTAAGGAGTTCATTACCACCAAGCCAGCATTGCAGGAAATGTTAAAAAGGCTTTTTTAAACAGGAGAAAGGGGAAAACAAGCTAAGCCAGGAAGACAAGAAATACAAATAACAAAATGGCAATAAATATGCACCTATCAGTAATCACTTTAAATGTGAATGGACTAAATGCTCCAATCAAAAGACACAGAGTGGGGCCGGCCGAGTGGCGTGGTGGTTAAGTGCTGGCTTGGGAAGCCAGTGGCCCCGGTTCGGGTCCCGCATATGAGGGTCAGTGACACTGCCCACAAAAAAAAAAAAAAAAGACACAGAGTGGCTGAGTGGATAAGAAAACAGGACCCATGCATATGCTGTCGACAAGAGACTCATTCAGATCAAAAAACACATACAGACTGAAAGTAAAGGGATGGAATAAGATATTTCATGCAAATGGAAATGAGAAAAAAGCTGGAGTAGCAATACTTATTTCGGACAAAATAGACATTAAAATGAAGACTACAATGAAAGACAAAGAAGGGCACTACAGAAAAATAAAGGTATTGATTCAACAAGTGGACATAACCCTAGTAAACATCTATGCACCCAATATAGGAGCTCCTAAATATATAAAACAGATTTTGACAGACATAAAGACAGAGATCAACAGTAACACTATCATAGTACGGGACTTCAACACCTTTTTGTCACCAATGGACAGATCCTCCAGACAGTAAATCAACACGGACATAGTAGCCTTAAATGACACTTTAGACCAGCTGGATTTAATTGATATTTTTAGAGCATTTCACCCCAAAGCTACAGAATATACATTCTTCTCAAGTGCACATGAAACATTTTCCAAGATAGACCATATGTTAGGCCACAAAACAAGTCTCAATAAATTTAAGAAGATCGAAATCATATGAAGTGTCTTCCCTGAACACAATGCTATGAAACTAAAAATCAATTATAAGAAGAAATCTGGAAAGCTTACAAATACATGGAGGATAAATAACATGCTACTAAATAGTGAGTGGGTCACAAATGAGATCAAGGAGGAAATCAAAAGATACCTCAAGACAAATGAAAATGAAAACATCACGACCCAAATTTTCTGGGATGCAGCAAAAGCAGTCCTAAGAGGGAAGTTCATAGCAGTGCAGGCCTACCTAAAGAAGGAAGAAAAATCTCAAATCAACAGACTACCTTTACACCTAAGGGAACTTGAAAAAGAACAGCAAAAGAGGCCCAAGGGGAGTACAAGAAAGGAGATAATAAAGACCAGAGCAGAAATAAATGAAATAGAGAAAGAAAAATACAAAAAATCAATGAAACCAAGAGCTGGTTTTTTGAAAAGATAAACAAAATCGACAAACCCTTCGCCAGACTAACCAAGAAAAAGAGAGAGAGGACACAAATTAATAAAATCAGAAATGAAAGAGGAGAAGTGACAACAGATACCACAGAAATACAGAAAATTTTAAGAAAATACTACGAGCAACTATATGCTAACAAATTCGACAATCTGGAAGAAATGGATAAATTTCTAGAAGCATACAATCTACCAAGTCTGAACCAAAAAGAAACAGAAACTCTGAACAGACTGATTACTGCCAAAGAAATTGATTCAGTAATCAATAATCTTCCAACAAACAAAAGCCCTGGACCAGATGGCTACACAGGTGAATTTTACAAAACATTCAAAAAAGAATTAATACCTATTCTTCTCAAACTATTACAAAAAATACAGAAGGAGGGAAGGCTCCCAAACTCTTTCTATGAAGCCACTATCACCCTGATTCCTAAGTCAGACAAAGATATTACAAAAAAAGGAAAACTACAGGCCAATATCCCTTAGGAACGTAGATGCAAAAATTCTCAACAAAATACTAGCAAACTGAATTCAGCATCTCATTAAAAAGATCATACACCACGATCAAGTGGGATTCATTCCTGGTATGCAAGGTTGATTCAGTATCCACAAATCAATTAACGTAATACATCACATTAACAAAATGAAAAATAAAAATCATATGATCATATCAATAGATGCAGAAAAGGCATTTGACAAAATCCAGTAGCCATTTATTAAAAACTCTTAGTAAAGTGGGAATAGTGGGATCATATCTCAACATAATAAAGGCCATATATGATAAGCCCACAGCAAACATCGTACTCAATGGGGAAAGGCTAAAAGCTTTCCCCTTAAGATCAGGAACAAGACAAGTCTGCCCACTTTCACCACTTCTTTTCATCATAGTTCTGGAAGTTCTAGCCACAGCAATCAGACAAGAAAATGAAATAAAAGGCATCCAAATTGAAAAAGAGGAAGTAAAATTGTCATTATACGCAGATGACATGATACCATATAGAGAGAATCCCAAAGACTCCACCAAAAAACTGCTAGAACTGATAAACGAATTTGGTAAGGTAGCAGGATACAAAATTAATATTCAGAAATCAGTTGCATTTGTATACACCAATAATAAACTATCACAAGAAGAAATCAGGAAATCAATCCCTTTTACAATTGCTTCAAAAACAATAAAATATCTAGGAATCAATTTAACTAAAGAAGTAAAAGACTTGTACGCAGAAAATTATGAGACACTGAAGAGAGAAATCAAAGAAGATTCAAATAAATGGAAATACATACCATGCTCATGGATAGGAAGAATTAATATAGTGAAAATGTCAATACTACATAAGGCAATATATAGATTCAATGCAATTCCAATCAAACTACTAAGGACATTTTTCTCAGAAATAGAATATAGAATCCTAAAATTTATATGGAACCACAAAAGACTCCAAATAGCCACGGCAATCCTGAGAAATAAGAACAAAGTTGGAGGCATCACACTACCTGACATCAAAACATACTACAAGGCTACAGTAATCAAAACAGTATGGTACTGGCATAAAAACAGACACATAGACCAATGGAACAGAAGAGAGAGCCCAGGAATAAACCCATCCATATACAGTCATTTAATCTATGACAATGGAAGCAAGAATTTACATTGGAGTAAAGATAGTCTATTTAATAAATGGTGCTGGAAAAATTAGACTGACACATGCAAAAAAATGAAAATGGACCACCTATTTACACCATATATGAAAACAAACTCAAAATGGATTAAAGACTTAAATGTAAGACCTGAAACCATAAAACTCCTAGAAGAAAACATAGGTAGTAACTTTGTAGACATTACCCTGAGTAATATTTTTACTGATATATCCCCTCGGGCAAGGGAAATAAAAGAAAAAATGAACATATGGGATTATATCAACCTTAAAAGTTTTTTCACAGCAAAGAAAATTGTGAATAAAACAACAAGGCAGCCTCCTGAATGGGAGAAGATATTTGCCAATGATCTATCTGATAAGGGTTAATATCCTACATTTATAAATCACTCATGCAACTCAACACCAAAAAAACCAAACAACCCAATTAGAAAATGGGCAGAGGATATGAAGAGGCATTTCTCTAAAGAGGACATACAGATGGCCAACAGGCATACGAAAAAATGTTCAACCTCACTAATCATCAGAGAAATGCAAATAAAAACCACAATGAGATAACACCTCACTCCGGTCAGAATCGCTACCATCAATAAATCAACAAACAACAAGTGCTGGTGAGGGAACCCTGGTGCACTGTTGGTGGGACTGCAAATTGGTGCAGCCATTATGGAAATCAGTATGGAGGTATCTCAAAAAACTGGAAATGGAACTGCCATATGACCCAGCAGTTCCACTCTTGGGTATCTACCCAGAAGAATCCAAGATGGTAATTTGAAAAAAATGTATGCACCCCTATATTTATTGCAGTGCTATTTATAACAGCTAAGACTTGGAAACAACTGAAATGCCCATTGGTAGATGACTGGATTAAGAAATATGGTACATTTATACAATGGAGTAGTACTCTGCTATAAAGAAGAATGAAATCGTACCATTTGCAATGATATGGGTGGACCTAGAGACTTTTAGTTAAGTGAAATAAGTCAGTCGGAGAAAGACAAATGCCATATGATATCAGTTATATGTGGAATCTGAAAAACTGAATGAACGAGCAAAGTAAGCAGAAACAGTCTCATAGATATAGAGGAAAAACAGGGTTGCTAGTTGGGATGGGGGTGGTGATGAGGGAGAAGGGGAAAGGATTAAACAGCATAAATAGGTAACTACAATATTGCCACAGGGATACAAAAGACAGTTCGGGGAATATAATAATGTAAATATTTTGTGGGGTGTCAGATGGTCACATGTCTTGTTAGGGAGACCACTTCATGGATGGAGTAGAGGCTTGATCACTGCACTATATACCTGAAACTGATGTTGTATAATATTGTATGCCAACTGTAATTGAATATATAGATAGTCACAGGATGTGGATTATACGGTGGAAGGGAATCAAAGGAATTGTAATAGATATGTATGATATGGTGCGTAGGAAGGGGGTGGAGAATTGGTGGAGGGGGTTTGTCACTTTGAGGGGTAAAAAGTATAACTATTGCACTGTGTTGTACACCTGAAGCTAATTTAAAAAAAATAATGTTTATTTCACAATAAAAAAAAATAAAAAATAAAAATAAAGTCCACTATCTTGAAACAGAAAGCAAACACAAACAAACAAACAAAAAAAGTGGGAAAGAAAACCAACAATTTTGACTTTGGAGAAAATTAAGTGCATTTGTTAACTCAAAAAAAAAAAAGAAATATATATTTGGTATTAAATTAATAGCTTCAAACATTTGGCTACCTTTTAGGGAAAGTTTGGCTACAAGTTTGGATACTTGTAATGAGAATATATTAAGATATGTGATATCTGAGTTATATTCATCATAAAATTCATATAGAGGAACATTTTTAACTATCAATTTTTAATTCAATAACACCAAAGATTTTTCTCAAAAGTTGTATTTTATATACCTTTTATTTCAAAGTTAAATAACTGAGAATATATACTGAAGAGGAATAAAGAACTAAAAAAAAGAAAACTTTTTATTTTATTTGTGAGCCCAAAAAGGAAAACCTTTTTGTAAATCAATAGGACAAGCTATTTTTTTCAGAGCTTTCATAGTTTTATGTAAGTGCGGATTTGTTTCCCTGCTTTTGTCTTCAATGGCTTTCTCCTTTCTAATCAAAGTAATACTTTATTTTATATATAAATGACCATGCTATTAAAACCCTCCTTCAGAGTACTGTAATTTCAATGACTCTATTTTAAAATGGGCTGTTGGTCTGAAGGAAAGCTTGATTAGGCCTAAAAAATCTATCCAAACACAGATTTTATTTTTTTTTTGTAAGTTTTGTAAGAGTTTTGTTAATATTCTCAGTAACTCAAATTGGTTATTTAACCTCTTATAGCTTCATTAATCCTTTGACAATATTACTATCCTCTAAGGGCTCTTATAGATCAACAAGGGGGATCTGAAAAGCATAAAGAGCTGTAGGAAAAAGAAATAGAGCAATTAGGTCATAAATGGATAATCAATTTACTATATTAACTAGCTTATAACATCCTTTGAAGTCCTCAGAAGTTTCATGCCTGAGAAAAATATAGAGGTGAGAAAAATAAAATGCAAATAAAGAATGATCTTTTGAAACGTTGAAAGCAGTATAAAAATTTTAGGCCAGGGGAAAATGTACTCTGAAAATTTCAATTCAAGTTCTTGAATTAGATAACCTCATTAAACAAGCATTCTCAGTCATTACCAGAGTATCATTTCTGCAGTGCTATGATTACAGAGAATGCCATAATTAGAACCTTTAACAGCCAAAAAAAAGAAAATTATTGTAATACTATTGCAATACTTTTTACCTGAAAAATGGAAACCTGACTTATTTTATCTAAAATAATATAATGCTTAAAGGCTGCTGAATTAACCAATTATTTTGGTTAATCTCTGTATCCCAGGCTGATGATTAATCCACCATGACTTCAAAATACATTTGTAGATATTTTGATGGGGAATTCATTGCTATCAATGGCATAGATTTTTCCTTTTTTCAGTAGAAGTCATCAGACTAGAATGATTTAAAGCTGTGGTTTTCAAATGTTACTATACATGTGGGTCACCAGGAAGGCTTGTTAGACTTGCTGGGCCCCACCCCTCAGAGTTTCTGATTCAGTAGGTCTGGGGTGGGGCCTAAAATTTTGTATTTCTAAGAAGTTTTTAGGTGGTGTTTATCATACTGGTCTGGGGATTGTACTGTGAGAACAGTGAGCCACTAGTTTAAATTAAGGCAAGCGGTTACCCTACAAATCATTTTGTTTGAAGTTATGTCTATTCTTTAATTGGAAAGATGTTTCTCATCATGCAAGGATAAATGTTTAAGATAGATTGTTCAGACATGATTTTTGAAATGCACCAAGCTTTCTTCTGTGTTCTAACAAATCTTACTTGGGGCTTACAACAGAAAATGTCCCCATGATTGCAGACCTATGCAAAGTTTGAAGTCCTACCTGTAGTGGAGCATCTATATATTTATTTCCACCTCCTAATACCAATCAAAATTGGAATTTTCTTGAATTAAATCAAGAAAAATATAGATAATAGTAAATGAAATTCTAGTTTGGATTATATTCATTACCTAATACTTTATTTACACTGAACCAATTTCTGGAACTCCTTATCAATGCACTGAACCTAGCTTACTTTGAAAGAGTCCTTCATCTAGTCTATACTTTTTCTTATCTCCCTTGCCTGAAAACAAAATTTGTATTATCAGATGTATAATGCGAAGCTATTAAGATACGATCCACAATGGATAGATTCTCAATGCAAATAAATACCTCACATCTCAACTATCTTTTGTTCAATTAAATATCCAGTTTGAAGGAAGGTACTGTTGAACTTAGTTGAGAAACAAAGGAGTAGAAAATCCACTTCCAAGGTCATAGCAATAAAAAGGAAGCTTTCTTTCAAAAGCTTTTCTTAATTTGACCTAATTGCACTTCTCTCTTTAAACATAATATTGGAACTTTTCAATTTTATATTAAAAAATCTTTTCCGTGGCTCATTTTCCACACATTATCTTCATGAATATACCTAATGATGTGACTTCTGCTCTCAGCCTGTCTTTTCACCTCAGACATTCGGTAAATCATCAGAGATGGTCTGTCTTTTCTAGAGGAGATGGGCAGCATCTCCACGGACATACCACTATTAAGGTTATCTGGAATGGATAACCTACCATCTTACTCTGTTGTTTTAGGGTGATTTTTATTATTTTCATCTTTCCTAATGGCACTGGTATTTTATGTTCAGTAGGTTTCTCCCAGGTTTTGGAGTTTGCACAGAAGCTTACAATTTATAAAGCAACCCATATCCTTTTATCTTTTTATAATAATCTGGATACCAATTTCCATGGATAAAATAGTCTGATGAAAATTCTAACATTATATTACTAAAAGTGTCATATATAAGTATTACAAATATATATGACATTGAACCTTGGAACACATGGAGTAAACAGCATACTCATCAAAGTTAAGTCTTAGCAGGCCACCACAATGATTTAGGAATCTTTAGAAAAGATGCTATTCTTCCCTTTCTGCCCCACATTCCATCTTAGGAAACCTACTCATTTCCCATTCTCAGAGCTCTTCCTCAATCCCTGTGAACTGGAGAAACAGATGTGTAAATCTCACACTCTGGTACAGATGATTGACTTCAGAGAGACAACCTGAGGTATAAAATGTGATGTAGAATTTTCAGGTAGTTGGCTGTAGATTCAGAGATGGAGGACACAATCTCTTGTGCACAGAAGACTAGAAGAAAATTGTTTACACAAAGAAAAAGAGAAGAGTCAAGCAAATAAGCACAGAGGAGCAGAGAAAAGAGAGCATTCGAGCTTTAAGTTTCCTGACAGCTTTCCAGTTCCTGGCCATCCAGATGTGATTTCTGTTCTCTGAAATAACTTGGCTTTAAGCGCTTAAGTGAATTTCTATTTCTTAGGACTAAACAATGCTTAAACAAGACAATGCTTATTATTAAAAGTTCTTTATTTCTAGTTGGAGGGATAATAAAATAACAATCTATTGACAATAGACTCAATATCAGAGACACCATTCTGTCTAACCCAAATATTTCCCATTACAACTTTTCTCGATTAATAATTTAAATTAGAAAAGTAAAAAGCAATACACGCTCATTGTAAAAAATTGATAAATAATACAGAAGTATAGATAGTTAAAAATGTATATTTTAAGATTCACTCTCTCCCGATAATATTCCTCAGGAGTAAATTCCTGTTAACTGTTGTTGCCTATCCTTCCAGATTTATGTACTCACAAAAAACATACATTAATATACATTCATATATTTCTATCTATCTATCTATCTATCTATCTATCTATCTATCTATCTATCTATCTATCTATCTAATCTATCATCATCTATTCCTATTTTAATTTAAATACAATGTCTCTTGTTTATTCTTCTCCAGGCACAGGAAACATTTGCTCAGGGTTCTCTTGTATAAACCTCATGAGTCTGAGGCCAGCTGTCAATTGCTTTTAGTTTTCTTTTCTCCAGGTTAATCAGTCCCAATTCTATTACCTTTTCCTTGGTAATCTGTTTAAAAATAATTTCTTTTTCTCATTACAAAAGAAAAACTTCCCTGTGAATTAAGTGCTCTAATAAAATATTTTAAACACCTCTAATATATTTGTAATGCTGGCTAGGTCTGTATCAAAGTCTCACTATCTGTATAATGGGGTCATTGCCTCATCCACTCAGTTCTGAGGCTTAATTTTGTTTGACATTCAGTTGATTATTCTTAGCTACTAAATATTACAGTCATGTTTAGAGGGATGTCATCTCAGTTAATTCATTGTCTCTTCAAATTTACACTAAGTAGAAACATGAGTTTCTTATTTAATATGATGTGGCTATTTTAAAGCCAAAGATGGAGAACAGATATTCTTTAGGGATACTCCCCGTTCCTCTATCTTCATCCTGTAATCGTCTAAATTACCCACGGTATATCAACATCTGAAATGTACAAACATAGAGATCCAAATAGAAACAAAATATCCTCAATGGCTTCTCCTTCAATTTTTTTTTTAAACCTTTGTTTTAAAAGTAATTTTGGGAATAAATCATACATACAAAAAGGTATATAAAACTTATCTGTAAAGTTAAAATAACATTAAAATAAATATCTCTGTATCCACCACCCAGCACAAGAAATAGGACATTACCAGCATACTGGAGACAGCTTCCTAAATGCAATCCCTTTTACTCTCTCCCAGAGGTAACTTCTGTCCTAAACTGTTATACCTCTTGTTTTTCTTTGTACTTTTGCCACATAGATGTCTATATCTCAACATCATTATTAGTTTCCCTAAGTCTATAACTTTACACAAATTGAATCATTTTGCATGAATTTGTCTGTGGCTTCAGTGAGATAATTTTGAGATTCATTCATGTGGACAAGTATACATAGAGTTCGTTCATTTCATTGATGAATGATATTTCATTGTATGAATATACTATAATTTGTTTATCCGTTGATGGATTTTTGGGTTCTTCCAGTTTCTGTTATGATTGACAATGCTCACAGACAATCTTAGATACTAGGATTGCTTTGGTTCTATACAAAAATAAAAATAAAAATAACACAAAACAAAGGTCCTTGCACCTAGTAGGCCCTGAGAAATGCTTGAGTGAATATAATATAATTTCATAGTTAATTTAAAGTCTTTTAATATTTCCTAGCAAATATGTAGTAAGGAACAAATATGAAAAACATGTGCAGATGGAATGTAAGGTGAAGACTTAGTAATTGTTTAATCTGATTTACCTGTTCCCTAAGGAACTTACCCTTGTTGAAGAAAACATAGCACAACTAGAAAAGGATAAGTTTTTTCCATCATGTGTGTTCTCTGCTAGGCCACCAGGCAAGAACACATTTGCCCAGCTAAGCCCTCTTTAAACCTTCTGGGACAAGGACAGATAGAAACAAGTACAGTAAGACAAATATTTGTCCAGCTGACTTTTTCTGTCAAGTTTGTCTCTGTATGGATGGCAATCAATTTTCCCTTCAAGTCTCCTTCTGGCCCTTTATTACTATTCAAAACGTTCCCATCAAAAAGCATTTAGTAAGCACTTAGTAATTCATTGTATTGCAGATTTAATCATGATTGCAAAGTAGATTAGTGTAAAAGGGCTGTATCCTTTGTTACTGAAGAAAGCTTAATAATTTTGTTTAACCTATAGCTTATGCTAGGATTCTCATCGTAATATCAATCCTTTCTACACAGTTTGAATGATTTATAAGCCAACAAAGGTCTAGACATCATAAACACAAGGGTAACTATGATAATGTCCCTGCAATCACCAGGGAACCCTGAGTTTGCTCACACCTTGCATCTCTGGCAGGAAATATTAAAAGGTCAAGTAATTCCTGCCTTGGCATGTGGTATGGATTAGGAATCCAAGTTCTCATGGTAGGGTTGTTGATTATGATGCAGTTTTCTAGATTACAGATTTGCTCGCCCTGACATCAGTGACCTATCTGATTTCTCTCATTTTCTTACACGAATTCCTGGCTTCCAAAAGCTAGGCTTATTTCTTTTGTTTCTTAATAACTATTATTCTTTATTGTCCAAGTAACAAATGACCATTGAAGATGTAATCGGGGGGTGGTGGTGGGGTGTCCCAATTTACAGTTCAGGTATAAATAACTGCCCTATGCAGTGAACTACGTTTCCAAGTATTATATTAATATTTGATTTTAGCCACTGAGATTAGCAGGTTAGCAAGAAATAATCTCTTTTTCCCTGACACTTATCTCCCCCACGACCTCCCTTTCATATTCCAAGGGCCAGTCTTATTTGCTCCTGTCTTGTTGCCATCTCTATTGCTTTTATAGTTCTTGCAATTAAAAAATGCCTAAAACAATTCCTATTGCTAAAAGTTATTTAAATCTAATATGTAGAGACTTCTAGCTCAAGGGTCATGGGAACCCTCTCACTAGAAGTGTGTCTGAGGTTAGTTGCCTTATCCCATCTTTTCTTAGTAATATCTTCTTGCTAAGCCGTTAGAGCTGCAATGAGGAGTAACTCAAACGTTTGCCATTATGATATTTTATTTGGCAACATATTAAGTTAAAAAATGAGAATATATGATTATCTTGTTAAAGTGGGGATTTGGACTCATCATTTTAATAGGATTCCCAATTAAACATGAATTTGAGATAAACAATGAACACTTTTTAGTATAGTAGGTCTCATGGAGCTGGGACAAAGTTATACTAAAAAGTATTCATTGTTTATCTCAAATTCAAATTTAACTGGGTGTCCTGCATTGTAGTTCTTTAAATATGGCAACCCTACCCCATGAGCTGGAGAGCTTCACAACCGCCAGCAGATGTTTGTTGCTCTTTTAAAAGCCACTAACTATTCCAACGCCATGCTGCTGCCCTGTGGCTGGTGTTGCAGCCAGAGCTGGAGGCACCCAGAAGTCCCGTAATCATTAACATTGGCTGGTGTCCAAGAGAATGAGTCTCAGGGTGGACTCCATGCTTTAGTAGCTTTTGCATCAGCCAGTGCAGATCATTGTCCAATGTTTCTTCAAGATTTCAGGGAAGGATCATCTTTCTCCTCAACACTTTCTTCAGTGCTGTACTAGGACAACGGCGTTTCATGGTAAAATTATCCTGAGGCCCTCATATTCTAGCTTTTTATATTCATGGACATAATTACTTCAGGAAGACACAGCCTGTCTGTGGGAAGACTGTTCTGGAAATGGTTCACCTATGCAAAACCTCCCTTCTGTCAGCCATGTCACTTGGTCCATTTTTCTGCCCTCATGGTGACTTTATTTCTGTGTTTTATTTTTGTTGTTGTTTTTTTTTTCGCCTTTCCTTGTCATTGAGCCTCTATCAGGGTTATCTTAATGTATTCTGACAGGTTTCAATAATCTTGAACCTTGGGGCAAAGCGGTTTGATATCCTGTACTGTTATACACAAAAAGCCACTAATATTATGCAAATAAGATTCCATAAAATAATTTCAAAGATATTGATATTAGCAGCAATTTCTCTTGAAAAGGAAGGAAGGAAGGAAGGAAGGAAGGAAGGAAGGAAGGAAGGAAGGAAGGAAGGAAGGAAGGAAAGGTGGGCAAGAGAGGGAGAAAGAGAGGAATGAAGGAAGAGAGGAAAGAAAGAAAGGAGAGAAAGAGGGAGGGAGAGAGAGAGAGAGAGAGAGAGAGAGAGAGAGAGAAGAATAAAAAGAAGAGGAAGAAAATATAGTTTCACTTCACTGGATATAAAGAAAAAGGGAAAAGAAATGAAAAAAAATTGAAGTTCACTGGACACAGTTAAATCATAAAATGCAGTACATTTTAAAATTAGAGAAAAATAAAGCAGCACTGGTCCCCAAATCTAGCAATAACCACTGTTAACATAATATCTTTGGTTTTCTAAAGATTTTTCTGTGCATCTCTCTCTCTCTCTCTCTCTCTCTCTCTCTCTCTGTATTTCTGTGGGAACTTACATATGATCATACAAAAAAATGGGTCCATAGTCTACAGACTGTTATACGTGTTTGGATGTTCCATATTTCCTGCAATAGGCCTCTATGCCATCTAGTTTTAAGTTTGTCATTATTTTAAAAACTTTTAAAAGTACAAAATAGGACACCCTCTGTGTAGAAATAAATTCTAATTATACAAAAAAAAATAATAAATTCAAATTACATAGAAATGAAAGTTGTTCCCTGCCATAACCACTCTTAATCATCTTAGTCATATAGTCTCCAGAGCATTATATATAATGTATATGTATAATATCTATACATCTGTGCACATATGTATATACATTGGGTACATGTTCACATATACAAAATATTATAACCATATATAGATATGTGTGTGTATATATACACATGAATTTTAAAACTAAAAGGAAAATGAGATAAAATTATATTAATACATATACTTGTTATTATTCAAATTATTTTACATAGGGGACATCAGGTTCCTTATTAGAATTTTTTTTTAATTAGCTTCAGGTGTGCAACACAGTGCAATCAATAGTTATACTTTTTATCCCTCAAAGTGACAGCCCCTCTCCCCCAATTCTCCACCCCACTCCTCCCCCCCATATCATACTATCTATTACAATTCCTCTGACTCCCTTCCACTGTATAATCCACATCCCATGACTATCTATATATTCAATTACAGTTGGTATACAATATTATACAATGTCAGTTTCAGTTATACAGTGCAGTGATCAAGCCTTTACTCCATCCATGAAGTGGTCTCCCTAACAAGACAACTACAGACTATTTTCAAATCTCCTTTTTCTTTGCCCATTCCTGGGCTGTGGGTAGGTGGTAAGGTATGGGATGGGAGGATCTCCTCCAGTAGACCATTATGCCTTATTGCCTAAGGGAATCTGATGAACCGTGGGTATTGGCTGGACAGGTAGTGATCAGCCATGGAAGGGTAATTGTTACTCTAAATTGCTACTCTAATTTGAGCCCCAGAAAGGCAGGGCTCAAAGTCATTGTCATGAATGTCCTTCTGATGCAAAGAACCATTTTCTACTTTACCTTATTCTTTTGTTCTCTTGGGGTTCACACTGGTGGCCAGTATGCTTCCTTAACAGCCCACCATGGCACAGGGTTGGGGGCTAGGCTGCTCAGGCCTGATGGAAAGTGGGGCCTTGTCACCTGCTCTCTCATGTCTCCAGGTCTGCCACCTCCTCCCTGGGTGCCCACTGGGTGGTGGTGGCAGCTGCTGGGTGATCAGGCCACTCCAGGGGACATGTATTTGTTTAGGACTGTCTCCCATTCCTAGAATGAACATGCCGTACTAGAGGCAGGGAGCTTTGTCTGTTTTGTATTCTGATACATTCCAACCTCCCAGGGCAATGCCTGGCACATGGTAAGGACTCAGTATTTGTTAAATGAATCAATCGATCTAAAAAGGAGCCTTTCAGATATGCAAAGAAATGACACAGGAAAGGGTCCCTGCTAGGGCACTCTGTCTATGTGGGAAAACATAAGTGTGTTTTAGATAATAATGAGAAACCAGGGTCTCCACTTTTGTTTAGGACTAGAAAGCCCCACAAAAAATGTCACCCCCATACTAAAGGAATAATCCAGATAGTCTAATAAAAAAGCAGATAGTCTAATAAAAAAACATGTCTTTTCTTAAGCTCATCATAGAACTACAATTGCAAGGCAGCTAAGGGAACTGCATCTCAAGGAGTGATGAGCCCCTCTGAGGAGGGACAAGACACAAACGCATTCACCTTTAGCAGAGCTTGGGAGAAAGAGGTGACCTTCATGGAAGTAGGCAAGGGGAAATCAGATAACATGTGGACAAATTCCTACAGGCCAAATGTGGGCTAGCATATCAGTTTAGAAAAACTGGGAGCCCTATTCATAAGGGGAGTTCATTGCAAATTCTTATCCATGGGCTTACCCTGATGCTCACAAGAAAGTTTGGGGCAGGAGACGGGAGGAAGCAGCTCTTGGAACCTCAATAACAAGAGGTTTGGTTGCCTTGGGATTCGAGCAGGAACACTGAAAAGGCCCCATCCCCAAGGACCAGGTGCACAGGCTCTGCCTAACCCCGGGGCTAGAGCAGGAGAATCAAGAACCACCCCCGTGTCCCAGCAGAGATCTAGCACCAAAAAATAAGCAACAGCAATCTACTGCTGAGGCAAGGGGCAAGTGCTTGTAGAGAAATGCCCCTGAGGTGCAGGAATGCAGGGACTACTGAAAGTTGAGGGTGGAACAGGAACCTGAGAAATGCCCTGCTACACCTACAAGCCACACTCTGAGCACAAACCCACCCCTGGAGGCAAGTGAAGACTGGTGCACTGACATAATGGCAGCAACAATGATAAAGGTCAAAAGGGCTTTTAGATGGGTTGGAGAAGGGTTGAGAAAGCACATATATGATGGTACACCTTTTCAATCTTTCCTGCCTTACACCTTTTGATCTTCAAAAAAAAATAAATAAATGAGTGTTTGAGACTTTTGGTAATTCCAATGTGAGCAACCATAAAGCAGTGAAGGCCCTCCCACAGAACAACCCAAGTGGCGGGATGGTGACTAGGAAAACAGGGTGCAGGAGAGGAGCAATTAGGTAATCAATCTGCTTATTCATCAACTTGGTCCTCCGATTTACCATAAGCTGTAACATTCTGTGATTCTAATTCAAACTTGGTGAGTGGTTATTTGTTCTGCCCACATGAAAGGAAGAATCTAATTTTGGGAGTCCTATGCCTGCTCCCACACAGTGCTATAGTTGCTGTGGTCTGATTTTGTATCCACCTCCTGGTCCTTGCACCAATATTCATACTGGTGCAGGCAGACGAAGTGGCTATGGCCAGAGTGAATTACAAGAAGATTCATTTATCATCATTTCCAGTGGGATTTTTTTTCTTTTCAAATATTACATGCTGGATAACATGTACAGGCAATTTGGCTTTACGAAACTTCTGCTAAGAAAATCAATATAACATAGACGATGTTAAATGTTAAGGCTATTTTTTAAAAAAAAACATTATTTCCCTACATTCTCCAGCATATTCTCTAGCTATTCTTCTATGAATTCTGTAAACATTCACAAGAGGCTATAGGATAGTTGAAAAGACAATTCATTTTTCAAGGTTAAATTTCCTTATAATTCCTTTTTATTAGAAGGCCCTCTATTTTATGTTCTGCATGTAAACATAATTGCAGTTAGGAAACAAACTCAAATTTCCTGATTACAACATAAATTCCATTATTTCCTATATGAATTGCCCAAGATTTCAACTTTCAAATTTAAATATAACACATATTCAAAAGAGAAAAACAATCAGTTACATTTACTCATACTGTTCCTCAGAATTCCAACTGAAAATATGTTGGTTATTGAATCCAATTTGGAATTCAAGGTTACCTCAAATGTGTACAAATGCAATTTTTCTTAAAAGAGCAACAACCACCTCAAGCAACTGTTTTCTACCTAAATAATGAGTTAAAAGCAACTGACAATTTGGTTTGTTTATAAATTATAACATAGACTGTTCTATGAAAAGAAGGAACAAATGCCTCAATCTCAGTTTCCTTCATATTCTGGAGCTGAAAAAAAAGATAACATAAGCAAGTTAATATTTCTTTTGTTTGTAGGTGATGATGGTTCTTAAAATAAAGGCAGTTGCTACCTATATTAGACCTCTGGTATAAGAATCTGATTTGTAAGTTTTCCAGGGAACAATCAGAAGGATAAAAGAGAGAAAGGAAAGCTCACGGCATCCATTGTCTCTGTCCTCATCTTCAGATACAAGCTTTCACCAAACAAAAATTGTTTGGATTATATTCTCTGCCTTTCTCATGTGTTCCTCAGGGCAAGGTTGGTCTTTTTTTTTTTTTTTTTCTTGTTAAGAAGTACTAGATCTTTTTTTTAAGGCATTTTCATATGTAGAAAAATGTGGCAGGCCCCTGGATTGATTTGCTGGTGCCCACACAGTAATTTAGAGCTAGCCAAAGCTAGCCAAAGACCATTTGCTTCAATAATTAGTTTGTTACACACTTTCTGGATTAGTAGAACTTCAACTTTATTTCAGTGTAATTTGAACACCTAGCAAATTCTGTATATATCTTTCTTAGTTTTTCTCCCTATTTTTCATCTCCCTATTATACAATGAACAAGAGAATACATGTTCATTGTATAAAATCCAAATATTACAGAAATATGTCTCCTTTAAGCTTTCCCAAAGATATTATTATGTAGCTTAAAACAACCTGATGATTGTCTGTGTTATGGAAAAAGATAATACTTATGGAAAATTAGAATAGTTAGAATTTCTCAGAAATTACCACAAGATATGTGGCCCTAAAGTTTAATATATCTCCTGATCACTCTTAGGCTTCATTCTGAATTTATTCTCTCCTTATAAATTATGATACCACCATTTCAATACAGTATAGCTTCAGGCTCAGCTCAAAGACCCAATGATGCTGTCAGTAGTTGCCAAAAAGAACTTCATTTTGTTTGAACTTAGGTCTTGGCTCATTAAAATATCTTTAGTTTGTCTTCCAAATGATGAAAAAATACATGGGCTAATAAGAAGACAACAGAACATTTAATATTATTTATTTAAAATTTGCTAAATTTAATTAAATGATATTTACATAAATTATATTTAATATTTTTATTATACTGTTAATGTGAAGTAACACTTTCCCTATCTGAAATTTAGTTAACCAACAACCTCACTCACCCAGACTATAGCTTGAAACAAACAAACAAAAATCAAAATAGATCACATGATTAAAAGCTCTCGCAGCTCATTGGTGGAAGATCTTCTCAGGCCCTCTCTCAAAACCAATTTGCTCTTATGTAGCACATAATTGTACTAAGCTGTATATAGCCTATGATTTTAATAAACTTGGCTATCTGGCTTATAATCCTCTTCTAGGTTAGAAGCAGCACAGCAGGAGAGAGGATAGGTGCATCTATATTCAAAAACACTGGCACCTATGAGAAGTAAGAATTGTGAGCTTGAAAACAAAGGGAAAGAATGAAAAAATATCTATAAATAACAGGCCTAATTAGTCAAAAATTTCAGGTTAGATTTGGAGTAACATGTCTTTGAGTGGTTCATAGTAAACTCCAAGAATCACAGAAAACCTTTCTTGCACACCCAATGGTTTTAGAAAACAATTTGTCAGCCTGATTAGATTAACTGATATCTTGCTCTTCTCTGAGGGTAAAAGATCTCTTTCAAGCTCTCTCAGCCCTCTCAGTGGTAGGTACCTTTGGTCCAACTCTAGTCTTTGGGGGGCTAGGAATAGATTGTCTACACATTTTTTTTTTTGACCCTTCTAGCTTCTTCCAGGCAAAACCACTCTTCCTTCACATTCCTTCTCTCTTACAACCTAGGTTATCTGGCTGTTAGCTTGATAAGGTAGAAAGGACACTAACTTTTGATTCAAGAAAATATGATTTTTGAATCCAGCCCTGCCATTCACAAACTCTGTAACCTGGGGTTAAATACTTCTATGAACTCCAGTTTAATCATCTGTGTAATGAGGATGAGGTAGTGATATCTAAGGGTATTATGAAAATTGAATATGAAAATGCCTAACCATGCATAGTATATAATAAGTGTCCATTATGCCATTGAAACTCATTACTCTCACTCTCTCTTTTTCATTTTCAACTGCTGAATTTCTGATTGTTTCATAATCATGGAAAGCTTTGGTAACTGGCTCACTGGCTTTCTTTCCTACTCAGCGCCTGATGTAATCCATTCAGTATTCTTATGCCATTATTACTTCACTGCTTTTCAGCAGTCCATTGTCAGGGACTGACTTGGTATCAGTCCTATCTGCTTGATGTCACGATTTCCCAGGTTTGCTCTACAAATGAAATCTAAAATTCCAAGTAATGATCTTCCTGGTTACTGTCTCCTTTTCCTCCACCCTCATTCTTTGCTTGCATCTATATTTGCTTTCAGAAATCATTATAACCTCTAGTCCAATAACTGCTAAATTGTCTTCCAATATATCAAGTCCATTTCTTTTTTTCCTATCAAGTCTGCACCAGTGACTCAAAATTCAAACACCCACACAGTACTGTCTTCTATCTTGCCCCTCGTTCTTCTGATGTACTCACTCCAAAAGTTCTTGATCTATGTACAATCTAACTTTTCTCTTCATACAAGGCCTTTATTAGATACATTGATTGCAAATATTTTTTCTCAATCTATGTCTTGTCTATTCATTTTCTTAAATAATGTCTTCAATGAGCATAAGTTTTAAGTAATGAAGTCCAATTATCAAATTTTCTTGTACAGTTAGTGCTCTTTGTGTCCTTAAAATCTTAGCCCACTCCATAGTCATGAAGAATTTCTATGTATTTTCATTGGAAGTTGGCTTTTACATTTAGTTTAGAAATCCATCTCTAATTAATCATTGTGTGTTATATGAATTAGGGAAAAAGTTCATATATATATGAACTTTTATATATATAATCTCCAGTCACTTTGGCACCATCTGATGAATAGACTTTACTACCCCCATTGAATTGTTTTGGCATCTTCATGGAAAATCAATTGAACAAATGTGTGCATCTCTTTGTGGATGCTCCATTCTGTTACATTCGTCTATTTGCCTATTTTTATGCCAATACCACTGTTAGAAAAGGCATCTCTATGAATCTTTTACATTTCTCCATGTCTTATGAATAGAGGTGATGATGGCCTTTGTTCTGAAATATCTTTTCAAGGATATTTTATACAATAAACAATCTTGGAAAACAGAGATAATGTCTCCCTCCAGAATAAAAGGCAGACTTGTTTATTGTCCACTATGATAATACAATAAAGATAATGTGTCTCTCCTAGGTAAATATCAGGAAGGCTTACTGTCTGTTATGAGGAAATGTGGGTTCCCTAAACTCAGGGTTCCTCTCCTGTAATGTATTCCACTGTGTGGGCAGTTATCATCTGACCATCCTTGTATCATCCTGTGGGAATTGCTGCTCACTGAACTGGCACTAATACTGATTCTCTGGCTATAGCTATTACCATTAGTAATGAAGTCCTTTATCTCTGATCTTGGATTGTTATATCTTCTGCCTTGCAACTGTGGGAGGCTACAGGGTTCAGATCTATCTTGGTGACTATTCCATGTGTATTTCTAAAGAATGTGTATTCTCCCATTGTTGGATGTAGCGGTCTGTAAAATCAATGAGTTTAAGTTGGTTTCTACTGTTGCTCAAATCTTCCATATAAATACTTTTTTTTTTTTTTTGAGGGCAGTGTCACTGGCCCTCATATGTGGGACCTGAACTGGGGCCGCTGGCTTCATAAGCCAGCGCTTAACCACCACGCCACTCGGCCAGCCCCTAATTACTGTTTTAATTCAGTTGTTTTATCAGTGACTTAAGGAGAAGTTTTAGACTCTTACACTCTCATTTGTCTATTTCTGTTTTATTCTTTCAGTTTTTGCCTTGTGTATTTTGAATCTGTTATAAGGTGCAAACATGTTAATAATTATGTATTTTTAGTGAATCGATTCCATTTCAATAAAATGTCATCCTAATCTGTGATGATACTTCTTGTCCCAATGTCTATTTTATCTGCTAAAAATATAGCCACTTACAATTAAGTTTACTGTGTTTTCCTGGTATTTCTTTTCCCATTCATTTACTTTTTTTTTTTTTTTTTTTTGAGGGCAGTGTCACTGGCCCTCACATGTAGGACCGAACCGGGGCCGCTGGCTTCCCAAGCCAGCACTTAACCACGGCGCCACTCGGCCTCCCAGTCATTTACTTTTAATTCCCTGTGTCTACTTATTACAATGACATTTCCTTTAAACAGAATATATTTTGATCTTGCTTTTTTTATTGAGTGAATTAAAAACACTTATAAGTTTAAAATCTCTGCACTTTAATTTATATATTTATTTTCTGTTGTCCCATTTGTTCTTTGTTCACTTTTTTCCTCTTTTCCCTTTTTTGGGGGATTAATATAATATTCATAAGTATCCCATTGTATCTCTTGTCTTGGCTTTTCACTATAACTCTTTCTTTGTGTGTATGTGTGAGTGTGTGTGTGCATGTGTGTGTGTGTGTGGTCTCTTTAGGGTTTCCTATATGGTCCTTAACATATCAAAGTCTCATTGAAATTGATATAAGAGGATGCACAATTTAAGAATCTTAGAATATTGTTTTTGCGTTTACTGTTCTCCAGATTATCGTGCCATTGCCATCATCCATTTTACTTTTACATTTATAAAATTCCCCACATCCATTTTTTTTTTTTTTTTTTTTTTTTTTTGAGGACAGTGTCACTGGCCCTCATATGTGGGACCGAACCGGGGCCGCTGGCTTCCTAGGCCAGCGCTTAACCACCACGCCACTCGGCCGGCCCCCCACATCCATTTTTATTACCTTTTAAAAGTAGAAGTACTAAGAAACAAAATGTTATGCATTGATTTGACTGTTTACCATTTTTAGTGCTCTTCATTTCTTGACACAAATCTGAGTTTTCATCTACTCATAGTCTCATTTCATTTCAGCTTAAAGAACTTCCTTTGTGATTTCTTGTAGTACAGGTTTACTGATAAGAAAAAAAAGTTCCCTTAGCTTTTATTCATTTGAAAATGTATTGCTTTTTCCTTCAGTTTTTTGAGGGATTTTTTTTTTGAAGAATATTCAAAATTCTAGATTTATAGTTTTTTCCTTTTGGTGCTTTACAGATTCCATTTCATTGCCCTATGGCTTGCATTGGTTCTAAGGAAATGTCAGTGATCATCTTTTTTGCTATTCTTCTGTTTGTGTCTTTTTTTTTCCTTGATGGCATCTAACATTTTCTCTTTATTTTTGGTTTTCAGTATTATGACTATTACTAGTTTATTGAGTTTCTTGGCTTTGTGGGTTGATTTTTAAATTAAATTTGGGAAAATTTGGGTCATTATTTATTTAAATATTTTCCTGCCCAATCTCTTTTTCTTCTCTTCCTGAACTTTGATTAAGTCTGTCCTAGACTTCTTGAAACTCTTCCATACAGGTCACCCTTCTTTTTTTTTTTTTTTTCTTTTTCATTTTCTTCTGTGTGTTTTGGTTTGACTATTTTCTACAGATCTGCATTCAAGTTCACTGTTGTTGTTTTTTTCTGCACAGTGCAATCTGGTGTTAAGACCAGCTAGCAAATTTTTCCCCATTATATGAAGACAATCCTCAAGTTACAGTGAGGTTACAGCCTGATAAACCCACTGTAAGTGGAAAATATAGTAAGTTGAACATACATTTAATGCACCTAACCTATCAAACATTGTAGTGTAGCCTAGCCTACCTTTAATGATCTGAGCCTACTGTTGGGCAAAATCATCTAACAACACAGCTTATTTTATAATAAAGTATTGACTATCTCATGTAATTTTTTATGTGTGTTGCTTTCACACAATTATAAAGTTGAAAAATTGTAAATTGAACCATTGTAAGTGAACAGCTCTCTGTATTTTTGTTTCGAGGTCTAAAATTGGTTTCAATATTCTTTAGAGTTTCCATTTATCTGTTGAGATTTTTCATTTCTCCACTAATTATGTTCCTTTTAATCTTTGAACGTAGACTTATAATACCTGGTTTAAAATCCTTGGTTGGTCATTCTAACATCTTTGCAATCTCTTATTCTGTTTTTGCTGCTTTTTTTTCTTTTTCTTTTTTCTTTTTAGGGAGTGTGAATCATGTGTCAGATTTTCCTGTTGCTTCATATGCATTATAATTTTTCTTTACATTCCTCCTGTTGTAGAAGATACATTGTGGAGAATATGGATTATGTTGTCTTCTTTTAAAGACAGTTAACTTTTTGAGGGATGAGTTAATATACTGGCCACTCTGCATGCTAAATATTTATTTTTTTGTTTTAGGCTTTATTAGGATAGATCTAGAGCAATCCTTACTTTAGGATTGGAAAAACCCTCATTCTAAGCATGGCCTTTGTGGGACTTCAAAATGTCCAGAGTTTTCAGCAAATCTCCGTACTTCTGTTGGTTTTGATTGCAATATCTCCTAGCATTGTGCAATTTTGAAATCTACATTCAGTTCATACTCCTCTGTACTTGTTTTTTGCTTTTTTTATTTGCTCTTTCCTTGTGCTTGTACAGCTTAGACTACAGCCAACTGAAGGGAAGCTCTATTCAATTTTTTGCAGCTCTATCTCTACATAGGTCCCTGCTCTGTGGTACTCTAACTAATTCCTGCCACTTTAGGATCTGTGAATGTTAATCTCTTCTCACTAGCAGGAACACTTCTCTCAATGTATCTTTACTAATCTGTGTTATAGTTTGGAACATGTACTCAGCCAGAAACCTAGGGTGACTGTTAGTTTGTCTGCTTTTCATCTACCTGCTTTTTCTCTAGGATTACAGCTTTTCTCTTTCTTATCCAATGCCAGAAAGAAAAAAAATTGCAGTTGCTTAATTTTTTTTTTCTAGTTTAATAGGTATTTATAGTGGAGAATATGCCCAATATTTGTTACTCTGTAATTGATGGGGCCATTAGTTCTATTCTTAACCCTTGGATTTTATTCTTAACTCCAAGATTTATCCCTTTCTTTTTATTCCCCGCCCCCAACCAACCCCACACTCCCAGAGTCATCAGAACCTGCATCTCCAGTAATTTCCCTTTTTATCACTAGTCTCATTTTTTTGCTATGTATTCTTCACATTTCTGCTGGAATTATCCATCCAAAATATGAGTCTGATCATCTATGGCTCTTAATAGCCTTCATGATAAATATTAAACTCTAAATCCTGGCATTCAAAATTCTTCATTATCTGGTCTATGCTTACTTCTTCATCATTAACTGTCTTGCAATTCTGCCACCTTATTCTAGTGCCAAACCAAACTCTTTTGAGTTCCTAGCACTCTCTATGCCCTTCCCTAATAGTACCCATTTGTTATCTGTCGTAATCTGGTGCCTTTACTTATATCAACAAATTGAGAAGTGAAGCAATATGCCTCAAGTTAAATAGCTTAGCAGTAGCAGACTAGTATTTAACCTCAGGCCTGTGTGACTAAAGCCAGAAAACATCTCACTAAATACCCTGGAGTAGCACAACCCTTTCTGTTTTCACACTTGTAGACTATTGTTAACTTAGACACTACCTTGCTTATGCTAATAACTAAGGATCATAAACACAGAGCCTAATATAAGCATTATTGCTACCTGTTTTAGAGCAAAGCTCTCTTACTGGTGAATAAAACCTGCATCAATATTTCAGTTTTCTTATCTGTAACATTTTATTGATAATCATTCCTTATGGGAAGGATAAAAATTCTTTGTAATAAAAGTAATGTCTGGTGTTATAAGACATTTATAATAAAAACAAATGTCTTATAAATTCTTTTGAGCTGCTAGAAGAGATGTGTAATGTGAAGGCATGTTATTAGTGGTTGAAATGTGTTTTCCACAAATCCCACTGGTTATTTTAAACTCAATCTCATGGTAATAGTTTGTTCAGCCAAGATTAACATAAGCCAATATACATATTTGTAGAAAAATTCAACCCAATTACTTTGAGAAGCACTGACATATTTTAGATCACAATGCCAAAAATTCTTAATTTTCTTAATAATTAGTTTTAAAATGACATCTTTTAGAGAAAAACTGTCTTAAAAACACCTCTACACCCTTATGTTACATCTATTATACCAGATATTGAGTTACATAAATGGCCAAAAGTAAGAAAAGCAACTAATCTCAATAATTATAGCTCATGTCATTTTCTAGTTGACGTATGAGGCTAGTTACCTTAAAGGTCATTAGCCACGTGCTCTGCAGATAAATCTCACAAACTGTTGCTGTTTAACTTGGCAGTGCCATAAAATATTAGGAAGCTGTGATTGAAATTCTGAAAGTTCCTGTAAAGCCCTAAAACTTTAAAACTTGAAGCTATGACAGAGTTTAAGTTTTTATTTTGTAAAATCAGACAATAACAACTTCTGCCCCATTTACCTCCTCAAACAGAACTACAAGTCTCCTTTTCTTGGTTTAGAGAACTATATCTATAAATATATGCCAGCTAAGAATGCAGTGTGTGTATGTGATTTTTACTGGGACTTTGGAAGAATGCGGAGAAAGATGTCAGAAACATACTTACTATCCTACTTTATTTTTGATTAGAAAATTAAGGAAAAATTAAGAGATATTACGGTGCTGAATAAATAAGTTTCAACACCACATTTTAGAGATGAATATTAGGCAGGAACTAGCTAAAAATTATTATAATTTCAGATGCTGTCTGCAAATAAATTTAAACTATAGTATTACAGCAAATCAATTAAAACATTTTAGGAGTTATGTATGCTGATGAGTAGGAGAAGGAACTTGAGTAATAGATCAATTGCTCAAACAGACTTCAACCATCAATGTAAAACATTTTTTACATGTAAAATTTGGAGTTTTTATTCCATCACAACTTGGTGCATTCTTTCAGACACGTAGTTCTTCAGTTCCTGGGTCTGGGACACAGCTTCTCTTCTTCCTAAAGGCCCAGAGCCTACTGATTCTTTCACATCAAGGCACACATCACTCAAGCCTTCATCTAAACAATCATATGACTTCTTGTCTATAGCATTCATTTGTATTTCCTTGTAGCTATTCCTGAGTTATTATCTCAAAGTGCAACTTCTTAAGATTTTTTCAGGGCAAAACCCAAATCCTTTATTGCTTGGTATATCATGCCTAGTATAGGCACTTTAAAATTCACTGAAACATGGTTGATTGAACAAATGTGTTCATCTCTGCTCCCTCCAAAATTTCTAGCAAAATTATAGTAAGGAAGAAAACAAGTACTGATTTGTATAATACAACGTAATGAAAATGGGAGAGAAGATAGCAGTGGACAAGAAAGATAAAAATTGAGGGAAATATGGAAATTGGATGGAAGAAATACTTAACAGGGCAGGAGAAGATGCATCTAAAAGCAAGCAGAGGGAGAGAACAAAGTGCAAACTTATGTATTTGCCAAACTGTGGAAAGGCTCAGACATTAGAGGTACCAGTTAATCAGAAGGAGGAGTGTTATGGTCTGAATGTTTGGGGCCGTCCCCTCCCACCCTCCCCCACCTCAATTCATCTGTTGAAGTATTAACTCCTAAGGTGATGGTATTAGGAGGTGTGCCTCTGGGTGGTAATTAGGGCACATGGATGAAGCCTTCATGAATGAGATTAGAAACTTTAGTTTTAAAAAGGCCCTAGATAACTCCATTGCCCTTCCACCACATGAGGATACATGAGAAGTCTTCAACCTGCGACCTGGAAGACAGTCCTCACCAGGGTTTGACCATGCTGCCACCCTGACCTTGGACTTCCAGCCTCCAGAACTGTGAGCAGTAAATTTTTGCTCTTTATAAGCCATTAATCTATAAGCCACTCTTTATAAGCCACTAATCATTTTGTTATAGCATCTTGAATGGAGTAAGACAAGGGGTAAGGTGGGAACTAAAAAACAAATGGAGTGGTTTCAAATATGGTTTAGGATTAGAAAGTAATCTCGGTCCCCACCTTCTCCTATGCAGCATGTACCCACTCTTCTGCCACCTCCAGAGGAAATTAGAGGTTTGCTTTCAAAAAAAATTTAACCATAGGACTCTAGATTTGTGGTTTTCAGGCTCAAAGGTGGAAGTGGGTAAATTGGCTAATTCAAAGCAGAATAGATTAAGTGAAAGTGTATACAGCAAATGACAAGAATACACTCCTCCCCTCATCTCCTACTCAAGTCCCAGAAAATCAGCAGTTACCTTCTCCAGAGGAAAGTGAAAAGCCATGGAGAAGATAACCATAGATACCAACATTTTTTATGAGCTAGTATAAAGGCTAGTGAGCCACCCAATCCCCACAGAGAAGTGTGTACACTCGTAACAAATCTCACCCACTCATGGCGTTTACAAGAAGCCTTAAATATGAGCCAGCAAAAATGACCTGTAAGTTGGGGAATTCATTCACCATGAAAAAGAGTAATACAAACAAAGAAAAAGAACTTGACAAACATATACACAATCTAAGAATCAGAGGAAAACTTTAAAAACTTATGACTCACACCCTCAAAGAGGAAGTGACACTATTTTCATAAAATAAGAACTAGACACTAAAATTTAGATGCTTGCAAATTAAGAATAAAGTATTACAAAATAAAAACATGATATCTGAAATAAGAAAAAAAATCGATATACTGGTTAGAAGATAAAGTCAAAGAAATATCCCAGAAAATAGAATAAAAGGGTAACTAAAAGGATAGAAAAGATAAGAAAAATCACGAATTGGTCTACTAATCTTAATATTTTAATAATAGATGATTCAGGAAAAAAATATAGAGAAAGTGGGAAGAAAAATTATTAATGAAATAATACAAGAAAATTTTCATTAAAGAAGAATATGAATCTTCAAATTGAGAGTGACTTCTGAGAGCTCAGGACAATTAATTAAAAAAAAAAAAGTAAGATAGACCCAAACCAAAGTATTTCCTCATGAAATTCAGATCATCAGGATAATAAGAAAGATTCAAAAATTCTCGACAGAAAAAAATAAAACAGGTTACATACAAATTATCAGGATTAAGAATGACGTCAGATCTTTCAATAGCCCTCTGAATGAGAAGTGCTTTAAAAACTCTGATGAAAGTGATTTCCAACATCATATTCTACCTGCAAATTATAAAGAAATTGTGAGAACAATATATTACTTTCAAACATGTAAGATCGAAACACTTTTACCTCCCATTCTCTAATTTTTAGGTAGTCACTCTAAAATTGGTTTAATTCAAGAAAAAGATGACATGGAATTTGGAAACAGGAGATCCAACACTAGAGAGAAGTGAAAGCTGTTCCCAAGATGATGGCAAAGCAAGTGCCAGGATGAGAGCTGTGCAGCAACCTAGACAGCAGCAAGTTAAGAGAGACTAAAGTAACTGCAGGAAAAAAGCATAGAACTGAAAGTTTCAAAAGATAGGTCTGACTATGTGGAAAAGTGAAACAATGGCCTGTGGGAAGTTATGAGAAAAACTAAGAATGGATAACAAAGAAAACTAAAATTGTACTTAAAAAAGTGAATAAACTGTTAACTCCAGGGGAAATGGAATTTAAGGAAGAAAATGTAATAGTATGTAGCATGTGTGAAAAACATTAATGTAGATACTAAATACTTAATAAAAAGTTATAATATTTTTAATTTTGTGGGATGGGGAAGAGAAAGCTGGATAAGACTGCTAATGTCTTCAAATAGGCGGAAGTTAAAAACTAATGTTTAAATTGATAAATTAAGGCATAACAGATTAGGATTATTTTTCAATATGAAGTTAAACACCAGAAAAAAGAGGCACAATGTTGAAAGGAACTGTCTTTGGGAAGCATGATAGGTTGGAGACCTAGCCTTTAAACTCTGCATGCATTATTTTGATGAAAATTAACAATTACTTTTTGAATATTGGGATTTACCTTATTTGCAATGAGAAACTTCAATCCATTTTACCTTGAAGCTTAAACTGTCCAAAGGTGTATGGTACTCTAAACAGTCCAAAGGTGTGTGATGAGAAAATGAAAGCACCCTTTCCCCTGAAATTCTGCTTAGAGTGGAAACTAGAGGCTTGCGTAGTACCTGCCTACAGTGGTCTCAAAGATCAGCCCAGAGGGACCCATCTCTTTGTAAATATGTTCTTAAAGGCAGTGTTGACCTTCACCAAAGGCAAGGCTGAGGATCCCTGTTGGGAGGAGTTCGTATTTCTTGCTCCTCTAGTTTTCCTGAGGAAGGTTTTTCTCGTAACACAGCCCCGTAACACATCCGTTATCCTCTATCCTTTGGCTCCTCCTTCAGCAAAGAGGAAGGATGTCATGTTATTGGTGGATTTGAGGAGGGGGTGGAACTGGGCATGCCTGTTTCTGCTTGTTTTGCTCATCTTGGGAGTGCTCACCTCTAAGGCTGTACAAATTGGGGCGTGCTTCTCCGTGGTGTACCAGGTAAAGCCTATCCTTTGTTGGGAAGGTAAGTTTTAACCTACTGGTAAGGGGAGTACTGGCAGTTACTGCTGCCAATAACTTTGTGGGGTTAGTGTGCCCAGTCCTACAGTTCAGCTAGAAAGTCAGCTGTTGCCCCGAACCTCTACTCGAATTTTCAGTACTAGTAAAAGTGGTGTTTTGGTTGCATTAGGTAACTATCCTGTTGTCCTTAGTTGAGTGGCTATAATTCAACATTAATTCTATAAGTCCTCTGGTTGTGAGGCCTTCAGATTTCTCAGTTCTCCCATGGGATTTTTCTGTGGTCAAGTTGGTGGCAGTTTTCAATCATGATCATGATTGAATATAGTGTCTGTAGAGCCAGAAGAATCAAAGTAGCACATTGTGGCTTGATATAGTTGCTCTTATGCTAATCAGAAGCCTTTTGAAGTAATGTGAGAGAAATATATTTTTTCTGCCTTGTTTCCGTAACAATAGATAAGGGAAAGTTTTGGATTTAAAAGGTGAAGATATAATAGTGGACTACAAAACACTGGCTCTACTGATACCATCTAGAGTTAGTCAACCCACCCAAATTCGAATATGTCTCAGATATGTGATAACACTGTTGAGCTTCATTCACAAACATGAGAAAAGGGTTTTTTGTTGTTGTTTTAAAGATAAGATGAATTATACAATGAGTAAATGAAGAATCCCGCAGAGCAAACAGTTCATTTCTATGCTTTTCCAAAATATAAAATAATTAAGAAACAGTACTTTTTTTCCTATGGTATAATTCACCTATGGAATTTAAAGTGTTTTGCAAGAATTAAGGGAAAAAAAAAACAATGTATTTTTTAATCTCAATTCTACTCCTGTTTCCATAGTAGAAAGGTAGTCTGGAGAAAGTCTTATGACTGTATTGGTAAGTTTCACTATTACTGGGTTTCTCTGAATGTGGTTGTGCTTCATAGTTCCTTTATTCATCCAAGTTGGTGCCTTTTTACATTTCTCATTTGCCCATGCAAATCTTATTTTACCTTGCCAAACTCATATACTCATCCCTGATTGTTTAATTTTGAGGACACACAATTACCTCTTAATATGGGAGATTATACATATTTTGTTATGAAATTCCCCAAATTTGTTTACTTCTGAACTATCTCTGTGCTCTTATGCAATATCTAAATTGTTTTTGCAGTTTTCTTCATCTTCTAATTTTTCCTTTTTCAGAGGAAGATGTGTCTTTTTTTCTTCAAGGCAGGTTTACTTCCCTCCCTAGGACCATATAACCTCCATTTTTGTTTTGGATCTTGTCTAAACAGCCACTTTCTCTTGCATTTTTTTACCATCTCCTTCTGCACTTAACTCTTCCTCTTAGACCTATACATTTTATGAAACTTCCCATCCTAAAATAGAAACAGAGAAATACAAACAAAGAACCACTAGTACAAAAATGTTCCTCTCCATTCTTACTTTTTTTTTCTAATTTTTTTTGTTTGTTTGTTTTCTTTTGTGGCCTAACCTCATTTTCAAGAACATTTTTTCTGATTACAAAAGTAAAATGTGTACAATTATGAAAACATAGAAAACAAAGAGTTCAAAGGAAAAAATACAATTGAAAAATAGTTATTAGCATTTTAGGGTATATTCTTGAATTATTTTTATGATATTACACTTTTTTTTTTCTGTGAAAAACATGGTACCACTATCTATCTATCTATCTATCTATCTATCTATCTATCTATCTATCTATCTATCTATAATCTTATAGTGCATGTTACAAATTGCAGTATAATGGAAGTATCTTCCCATGTCAATATATTTTTTTTCCTTCATTTTAATTTTAATGGCTGCATAGCATACCATTGTATAAATGTACCAAAATTACTTGACAAATTTATAATGTTTCTTATTGTTCCTGGAAATTATATCACATATATATGTTGTTTACTTTTTTATAGTTTCTTTCCCCTACCAGAATGAAACGTCTGTGTAAATAAGAAACATGATTGTCTTATTGTTTAGTGTCTAGAACAGTTCTTGGAACATATTAATCTCTGGATGAATATTTATTTGTTATATGAGTTAATATATTGATACATATTTAAGTTACTTTCAGTTTTTACTATTGTAAATACTGCATTAAAAATTTTATACCTAGTTTTTTGCAGATTTTTTTACTTATTTAGTGTTAATTTTTACAAGTTATGCAAAATTTAAGATTTGTAATAAATTGTCTTATATTCTCTTGAATGGTTGTGCCAATGTACACTTCCTTTAGCATGCATGTCTATTCTAGCAATTTTTTTGAAAATTGTATTTTAGTATTAAATAAATATCATTTCCAAGTGAGTAGGTAGAAAGTATTATCTTTATTTTTAATTGTACTTGCTTGATTATATGTGAGTATTGAGGGTATAATTTGTGTAATTTCAATTCTTTTGTATTTGTTAAGGTTTATTTTATAGCCCAAAATATGGCCTATGATAGTGAATGTTCCATGTGGTCTTGAAAATTATGTGTATTCTGCTGTTTTTTGATAGTGTATTATATAAATATAAATGAGGTTAAATTGATTGATAGGTTTTCTATATCCTTATTGATTTTTCTGCCTATTTATTTTTTCCATTACTGAGAGAGAAGTGTTGAAATCTCCAAACATAACTGTGAATTTATTTCTCCTTTCATTTATATTAATTTTTGCCTTATGTATTTTTAATCTGTCTTGTTAAATGCATATATATTTTGGATTATTTTATCTTCTTGGAGAATTGATCCATGTATTATTATTCAATATTTCTATTCGTCTCAGACAATATTTTTTGTTCTCATGTTGGCTTTGTCTAATATTAATATAGATACTCCAACTTTCTTTAGTGTTTGTCTGATATATCTGTTTTCCATCCTTTTAGTTTTAATCAATCTGTGGCTTTATATTTTAAGTAGGTGTCTTGTAGGCAGTATATATTTGCTTTGTGCTCTTATATTCAATATGACAATTTGTCTTTTAAATTAATGTGCTTGGACCCTTCATATTCAATGTAATTATTGAGGTGGCTGGACTATCTAAAAATCTATCATCTAGTTAGTTGTTTTCTATTTAATATTGGGTCTTTCAAAAAGTCACAATGCATGTTTGCAAAAGATGGCACTAGTTCATTTTTGGAACTACTAGAGTTGTTTGCATTTATGTTATTGCTATGTTGTTTGAAAGCTGACAGTTCTAGCTATGTTCAAAAAAAAATTGGGCGATTTGGTTGAGTTTGGAGATTTCACAACAAGTTGAAGATGGAAGACCAAACTGTGCATTTTTGCCATATTTTACTCTTTTACTTCCATAAAGGGAAGGGACACATGTCAAACTTGTGAAAAGTTGCATAGTTTACAGTGACAATGCTCTACAAGAATGTCAGAGTGCCAACGATGGTTCACGAAATTCTGTGCTGGTGATTTTGATCTCAACAATGCTCTTTGGTCAGGATAGCCCACTGAGGTTGATGACAACAAAATAAAGGCATTGATTGAGTCAAACCCATGTTACACAACACGAGAGATTGCAGAAACATTGAACATCCATCATTCAAGTGTTCACAACCACCTGAAGAAGCTGGGATACGTAAGCAAACTCGATATTTCGGTTCCACATGAACTCAAAGAAGTTCATTTCACGATGCGTATAAATATCTGCAATATGCTCATTAAACATGAGGAAACAATCCTTTTTTGATGCAACTGATAACTGATGATGAACAGTGCATTGTTTACAACAATGTGGTGGGCAAATGGTCTTGGTCCTGATGTGATGATTCTCCTCAAATGACATCAAAAGCAGACTTTCATCAGAGGAAGGTTATACTCTCAGTGTGGTGGCATTTTAAAAGTGTTGTGTTTTTCGAGCTCCTACCAAGGAACCAAACAATCAATTCAAATGTATATTGTCAACAATTGGACAGTTTGAATGAATCCATCATCTAGAAATGTCCAGAGCTTGTTAATTGTGAAGTTGTGTTACATTGTGACAACACTAGAACACACACAAGTTTGATGACCAGTCAAAAATTATTGTGGCTTGGATGGGATGTGTTGCCATACTTGCCTGACTTTGTGCCATCAGACTTCCACTTGTTTCACTCTCTTCAAAATTCCTTGAGTGTTATAATGTTCAATTCAGATGAGACTGTAAATCAGCACCTTGTTTAGTTTTTTGCAAATAAAGACAGGTCCTTTTAAGAACGAGGAATTATGAAGCTCACTGAAAGATGGCAAAAGGTTATTGAACAAAACAGGCAATATATCATTGATTGATCTTTGTACTTTATATAAATAAATGATCTTTGAAAAACATAGACAAAATACGTCATGACTTTTCTGAAGACCCAATACGTTTTATTGATTCCTCTTCTTATGCCTAATTTTGGATTGAGCATTTTTTAGATTCTGTTTTTTTAATTTTTTTTTTTTTTTAGCTGAGCCATCCTGCCACCTGTTGGCAGCTTAGCGGCAGCTCAGCTCAGGCTGGGCATCAAACTGCTGTTGCTCAGAGCTCAGCTCACACCTTTGAGCGAGCTCTTAACCAACTGAGCCACTCGGCTGGCCCTGATTCTTTTCTTTTAACCACTGTTGGTTTATTATTTATTGTTCTTAAAATTTTTAATATAGCCCTACCATGTAGAGTGTTCATCTTCAAATAATTACAGCACTTTACATATGGTGTAAGGACCTTACAACAGTATACTCCCAATCCCTCCCTTACATTGTACTGTTGTTGTCATGTTTTACTTTTACCTGTACTATAAACACACAATACATTGCTACTATTTTTGCTTTAGGCAGTCAGTTATGTTTTATAGCAATTAAAAATGTGAAAAAATGAATTTTACATTTTATTATTGAATTGCTAGTGCTCCTCATGTAGTGCTCCTTCTGTAGAGCCAAGTTTCTGACTGGTATCTTATGCCTTCTGCTTGAGGAACTTTGTTAACATTGGGTATAGTGCAAGTCTGCTGGCCATGAATTTTCTCTGAGTTTATTTGTCTGAGGAAAGCTTTATTAAGCTTCTCTTATTTTGACATACATTTCATTGGGTATAACAGTGGATTAACAGTTTTTCTTTCAACACTTTTAAGGTGCCAATTTTTTCCCCCCTTTTATTGTTTCTGATGAGAAGTTTGCTATCATTCTTATCTTTGTTCTTGTCATTCATGCATTGCTTAATGTTGGAGATGCATTCAGAGAAATGTGTTGTTAGTCAATTTCATTGTTCTGTGAACATCATAGAATGCACTTATACAGACCTAGATGACACACCCTACTACACACCTAGACTATGTGGTATAGCTTATTGCTCCTAGGCTACAAGCCTGTTCAGAATGTTACTTTAGAAAACAATGCAAGATTAAATCAAGCACAAGACAAAAGTGACATAATTAAGAGATGTGATAAACATAATATGTTTGAGGCCACTGTAGGCATAACACTGCATACCATTTTACAGCAAACGTTTTTTTATAAGTAGAATGAGTACACTCTAAAATAATTATAAAAAAAAAAACATAGTATAGTAAGTACAAAAACTGGCAAATAATCTTTTGTTATTATTATCCAGTATTTTGTACTTTACATAATTGTATGTGCTATACTTTTATACCACTGGCAGTACAGTAGTTTTGTTTACACTGGTATTACCACAAACCAGTGCATAATGCTTTGTGCTACAATGTTACAATGGCTATGTTGTCATTAGGTGATAGGAATTTTTCAGCTCAGTCACCTAAATGTTATTTATGTGGTACATGACTGTATAATATATCTTCCTCCCTTATCCTTTTGCTGTGTTCAAGACTCTCTTTTTCTTTGGTTTGCAACATTTTGAATATGATGTATCTAGTTGTTTTGTGTTTTTGTATTTATCCTGCTTGATGATCATTGGCATCTAGGATATGTAGTTTGATGTCTGTCATTTATTTTGGAAAATTTTGAGCCATTGTTTCATGACTTTTTTTTCTTTCTGTTTTCTCTCTTTTTCTGGAATTTTGATTACACATGTATTAGACTGTTTGATATTGTTCTATGGATCTTGGATGCTCTATTGTTTGTTTTATTACCCATTTTTTTCTTTCTTTTGATTTGGTTAGTTTCTTTTGACTTATCTTAAATTTCTCCTATTCTGTTCTCTGCTAAGTCAAGTCTATTGTTCAGACCACTAAAGGCATTCTTCATTTGTGTTACATTTTAATATCTAGCATTTCCATTTGATTTTTTTTGTTATGATTTGTTTCTCTACTGAAATTACCACGTGACTGCATGTTGTCTACCTTTTCCACTAGAGCTTTTTATGTATTAATTATAGTTAGTTATAATTTCTATTTCTAGTCTATTTCCAACATCTGTACCATATTTGAGACTGGGTATGTTTATTGCTTTGTTTCTTGACATGTATTGTTTTTTATTTGCTTTGTTGGATGCCTTATAACTTTTTATTGGCATTTAAACATCTATAGGATGGTTAAATGTGTTAAACATTGTATAGGATAGCAAAGACTGACATAAAAGATTTTTATGCCTAAAAATAACATAACACCTTTTCTTCTGCTAGGCCTTTACTTTTAGTATAAGGGGAGTTTGAGTCAGTTAAATCAGAAGTTGAGTTTCATTTGCATTTTGTGGTTGCTGTGGGAGCCTTTCGTTTAAAACCATTTCAAATTCTTAACATTATCTTGTGCTTAGGGTGCTGGCTGGTTTGTCAGCAAGTTTTTTTGAATGGATGTTCCACCCTCTGCTTTAGATCTTTCCTTTGAGCTATGTCTCAGAGAGGGTCTCCATCCATGATATCACTCCTTTCCTAAAAGTAGACTGCTGTTTCTTGTTACTCAAGTTTAGTTGCATGGTGGTAGGTGAGTGTGTGTGTGTGTGTGTGTGTGTGTGTTAGGGTATTCTCTGTTGTTCATATTGAGATTTACTTTTAGGCAGGCACTGTGTCCCAGGTCATAGGAGTAGGACTTTTTCATGATGTCCGGAACTCACCGGGAGAATCCTTTAATGACCTCGGACCAGCACTTGTCTCTGCCCCTCCCCTAGGGAAAGAGAGCTTTTCTTCCATTTTTGTCTTTCTTCTTCAACAGTTTAAGGCATTTAATCCTAAGAGAGAAGGATCCAAGTGGGGTTTTGTGCCTTTCCAGCAGATTCTTCCCCCAGGAGTGCATCTCAAGGGAGGCTTTCTTGAGACTCTCACTAGTGTTTTTGTAAATATTTGGCAAGATCTGTGCAGAGTGGGCCTGTAAGTGGTTCAAGTTCTCCTTATGTCTGCAGCCCCCAGGGATTCTATATTTTCTGGCTAGCCCACACTCAGCCTGTAGCAATTCTTTAAATATTTTAGCTGAATTCTTATTACATGTGTCCAGCAGAATCTACCCCAGGTCAGCAAGTTCTGGCTTTTCATTTATTCTTGAAGTGTATTTCTTTAGATTTCACATAAGTTTGTTGGACTGCAACTTCAGCTAAATAATGGGTTCAAGTATTGCAGACTTTACAGCATTTTGTTGTGTACTCAGTGTGCAATTACATGGAACTTAAACATTAAACCACCACACCTTGAATATAGATCTGAAGCAGATGTTGAAGCCAAAAGGACTTAGGCAGGATGTTCTATTTATAGTACTTGGATATTTGGGGTGCTCCCAAACCGAAAAGTTGTGTACCTTTTTTAGTAAAGATGATACATCTGTTTAAGGGTCTACAGGTAAGAAGTTAGAAGAGTGATTCCTGACCTCTTTAGAGTAGCAACAATATAGGAAAAGAATTGAATTTTGCAATAATGCTTGTTTTCAAGTGGCCTTGATAGATGATTTTTTAAGAAAGAAGGAAAAAATAAAAATGATAAAAAAGACCACTGAGCTCAGAATAATGCTGAATAGTGAAGGATAACCTGTTGGCCATTCCAGCTATTTCGTATCACACCACCTATTTAACTACAATCTTAAAGGATAGTTGATCTATTGAACATTGTTAATATTTAGTGAGACTGCTGACTTTTTGGCATGTACATTTATACCATCTGGCTACACAAGCATGGAGCCTGTTGATCAGAGGATGGTGCAACTATTATTTATTGTGAAATATAACCATCTCATTATAGGTAAACGAAACTCAAATTGTCAGAGTACAATAAAAGCTCTATCTGCCTTTCCTGTCCGTCCTGCCAAATACACATGACAAACACACATTTCACTTTAGGAAAAGAGTTAGAAGTTCTCTGGAGTGAAAACTATTCAAAGGTCTCTAGTTTCTTCAGAGAGAGCACACAACAGCAACGCAACTGCAGATCAGACTGATCTTCAAGGTAATAGGATACCCTTTAAATCCCTTGAACTATATCTCTTTTGTATATAACACTACAGAATTGACAGAGAAGAAAAAGAAGAATCCCAAACTATCTTTAATCTTAAGTTTTAAAAACCTTAATTCATTTTATATTCAGTCATTTAAAAAATGTAAGTCCTTAAATCCTGATCTGTAAAGTTTTGTTGATGGGAGTGTGTCGCCACTGAACATTACCAATGACACTGTTTAAATAGTAGTCATCTTTGTTCATCTCACCTCTCTCCCTTTTCTGTCACACCAAGACTCTTCCTTTGTGCCTTAACAATTCTATACAAACTCATCATTTTTATGTGACTTTAACAGATAAATGGCCCCAGGACCTGGTCTCTCAGCAACAATACAGTCCTTATGTCCAATTCTTTGTACAGCTGAAACTAGCTGTGCGTTTTAGTATGTGTTTTTATATACTTATATATTTAAGTTTATCCTGTATGGGTGGGTGATATGCTTTTCAAATACAGAAAACAGATCTATTCCCTTCACAGCTCTCTACATCTAGTATACTGCTCTGTTTTATAGTGTTCCTTTGAATTAGAAATAGAAAGATACAAAATCAAACTATGAAAGTACTGACATTTTGGAAAAAATCCTACTTGCCAACTATAATTGCAAATTGGCTGGGGTACAATATGCAAAGAAAGAATCCCAGTTTTTATTGGGCACAGAGTTATGGATAGGTAGTGATTAAATAGTTTTCTCTTTAAATTATTTTTCTTACTCTCTCTCTATATGCTATATATGTAACATATATATATATATTATATTTATAGATGATAGTATATATAGTATATGTAGCATATACACTGTATATACTATGATATATATATATATATATATCATAGTATATATGATATATATATATATATATATATATATATATATATATATATGCATAAAAAGGAACCTAGAGGTTACTCTGGTAGCCTGGGTGATAAAGGGTAGGGACACTAAAAAAGGTGATGTTTAAGGATGCTTAGGTGGGTGATGCAACAATGTGTTAGGCAGCTGGCCTTTGAGAGGAAAGGTTTTCCAATAAGAAGTTTCCATGGTAGCAGGGAGGGAAGAGTAGAAGTTTGTTGAAGGACTTTAAAAACACAGACATGTAATATCTGAATTTAGGTTGTTAGTTTTGTCATGAAGCAGGATAAGAGGTGACCGTGAGAGCATTTGACTCTAGTAATTCTTAGAAGTTTTGTCGAACATGTAAAATCCTCACAGGGTAATGAAGGATGAAGACTTGAAATATAACCTTCAGGAAGAGTGACCCCAGAAAGTTGGACTTAGAGTTGGAGGTGTCTTGTTATCAGCCATTTGGGAAACAAGTGTATCGTATAAGAACAGTTTGTCATTTGACCACCCGCTGCTTCTTCAGGAATGAGTATTATCCCTTTAGCCTGAGTTTAGGTCAGCATCTTGTTCTTGATTTTTTTTTTTTTTTTTTTTTACCTGCCTTCTCTTTGCCCACTGACGCTGCCTTCTTTTTGAGTTCCATGTTGTCATTTTACTTGGAAGGACTTTCAGATTCCCATGTCTAGTTAAGACTTTTGACTCTGTCTGCACTTTGTCATTTCTTCTAAGCAATAAAGAAATTTTCTGACTGCTGAATGTAGGACACATCCCTTTTAAATAAGGATACATAAACAAAACAAAGCCAAACAAATGAAAACCCCAGAACTCTCCCTCTGAAATAAGATGTGTCATTTATCTTCACCTGATAATTTCAGAGGGAATTATTGAAGGCATCCAGGTCATTTGTGTTAAGCTTGCATACATAATCACATTCAGTGTAGCTGTATCTTGTAACTCAGACACTTAAACCAAAGGAAATGTTAGATGTAGTAGCAAGAGCTTAAGTTATTGAGCAAGCAGATTCTCGAGGGAGGAAATACTTTGCTACATTTCATCTAATTTCTCCGGTCTTCTTTCTGAAAAGAGAGTTGGGTAAGGAGAGGAGTCATGGGTGATTTTGTTGTTTAAGGTAGTGACCTGTTTTCCAAAAGTGCTAATTTTGTATACATTCTATCTTGGACCACATAACAGAGCAAGGCTTCTTTGGAACTTTTGCTCCAGCCCAGAAGTAACAAAGTGAAAAACTGGAAAATGATCAAGGCTGAGTGTGGACAGTCTGAACAAGGGTGAGTGTAAGGGGAAAATCAGAGACAAGAGAAGGTAAGGTGATAAGGCACCCCACCCTCCAACTATCAAGAAGTATATAATTTTCACTATCCAAAATTTAGCATAATATATCTCTAAATAAGAATACAGCTTATGCATGAATCTCATATATTTTGCTGCTTAGCAGAGTAGATCTACTTACTTGGAAGACCTACCCTTCATCTTCCTGGGACAGCACTTTAGATAACTAAGGAGTCATGATATAAACATTCAGATCTCTTAGTTACCAAACAACATGCTGCTTCTTCTTCTACTCTGCTGCTTGCATCTGTCCTTTAACAGTGTATTAGTATCACCTTTGCAAGTTCACTTGATGTTATATTTATTTGGTTGCTTACAGTATGTTAGTATGAGACTCTCTCTCTTCCTTTCCCTTAATCATGCACTTGGCCCACTTTCCTCTTCCCACATACTTCTCAAACCTTGATCAAACCTAATTTGATCAGAATGTTCTCCTACCCTCTCTCTAGCCTCTCTTCACTGTTTCTCATCTCCTGTATTGAAACCAACACCTAGACAATTTGGTTCTCGGTCACTGTGATTGCTCACCTCCAATATTAGCTCTTCAAATGATATCACACTTCTCTCTCAACACATATGAAACTAATTCAGCTGCTCAAAATGTTTACTCCTCACATTTACACACAACACATTTCAACTTTCACTTTTCATTTGCATCTGCATTTCATCCTAAGAAAAAAAATCACACAAGAGAAGCATCTTCCAGAACTCCAGTTCTTGTTTCAATTTCATTGTGTTTATCTTTTTTCTTTTCTTTTTTGACTCGTTTAGTAATGAGAGAAACTATACCACAGTTATTTATGTAACATTTGGCTCTTAAGCCTCTCAAACAATGTACCAGGGTCTCCTTAATAAATTTGTAAGTCTATTTGGGAGTGATATTTCTCTATCAAATGCACATGGTCATGTATGTAATACGTATTTATAACAAGGTTGGAAGATTGGCAGCTTAACTGTCAATTCCTATCAGACAGGAAACAAACCAGTCTCTTTTGTAGCACAAAATCACCAGAGACAGTGCTGTTTGGCAGTTGTTTTCAGGTGAGTGATCAATAGTTCCCTTGCTTCCAGTTCTACTACTGAAATTTCTACAGTGGACCAGAAATACTCCAAAGCCAGTTTACCCTTTCAATACTTGCAGACTGTAGCCCAGGCCAGAGATTTTATTTTAAGCACTCAAGAATTTTTTTTTCATTTAATTGGATTCGTATAATAATTTCTTGGTCTCTACTTTAGAATTTGCTCAACTACACTTAAACAACTGCAAATGCGGCAGGCAATACAGGGTAAGAAGACAGGCTGGTTTGGTAGCTAAGCAACAGGCCTAGAAGTGGTAATTTATACTCTACATTGCTTTATGACCCTCAGACACTTTTTGCCTAGTTTCATTTATAGTAAAACAGGGCTACTGGGCTGATAGTGGGTAACGACGTGATTTAGACAAATAGATAAAAAAATAGAATATACTTAAATCACAAAGTTCCACTTTACCTCTAATCTTCAGTGAAACTTTCTCTGTACACCTGGATTTTGTATTCAAGGCTCTCTTTGTGCCTGAAGGTTATCTAAAAATTGTTCTATGATTGTTTCTTCCTCTTCAGATGTAGGGTGATCCATTGATTTTATCTGCTATTAACCTCATATGTGATAACCTCAGGAAATTCATTAACTTGTCCATTCCTTTGAGCCACTATAGCTCCTGTACAATAAAATATACAAATCAATCTTTTATTTCTTTTTCTATGTACTTCTGTTCGTCTTTCACAAGTCGTTAGTTTCTCTTTTCCCAGTTCTGCAATTATTCAGAGCCTGGATAACCTATAGGCTGGACGCTTTAAGTACTGCTCCCTTCCTTAAGATATGAAAAGCTTCTCTTTCTTGGTAAACCTAACCTATTAGTAAGAATATTTGTTATGAGTATCTCTTATACTATTATATCTTGGCTTCAAAGAAGAGTTACCTTTTAGAAATACAAATACCTGATGAAGGGCTGGCCTAGTGGCACGTTGGTTAAAAGTTGGCTTGGGACGCCAGCTCTGAGCAGCAGGACCCTGGTTTGGATCCCACATTAGGACCAGTGACTCTGTGCCCTTTATAGCTAAGATGGTGAACAACAGCTCAACCTGGAGCTGGGCTGTCGTGAGTCTCCTGCAATGGTGTAGGCTGCAGTGGGGCTGGCCGGCAGCTGGTGTGAGCTGCTGTGAGTGGCCGTCCAATGGCCAGTGACTGATCTGCCTCAGGAAGAGCGCAATGATAATACCAACATGGGCCAGTGAAGCGACGTCTTCCACAACTAGACTGAAGAACAAAAGGACAGCAACTTGTCTGTTCCCCTTCCCCACTTCCCCAATGCTGTTCCCCTCCCTCAATTCCTCAATTTAAAAAAAAAGTCTTAAAAAAAAATGCCTGATGAAGAAGAATTTTAGTGAGGGATTTTTAACGTTTCACAGCAGTCATTAAAAATAGAGCCAGGAAATACCACCTTGGCTGAAGGGAACGAAGCCCTCCAATAGCATTTTACTCCTCAGGAAATTCTTACAGTGTAGTTCACAATGCCTGTCAAACATAATGTGTCTGTAAATCTCAGTTGAGAGAAAATATATCAGTTAATCGGCATTCTCAGAAAGTAAACAAAGCTGAGTCGCAGAGAGTGATCGCTGAGCAGCCAGAGTGGTTCTTGGAGGTGGTGTTAGAAAAGCCATACCAAGAGTAGAAGGAACACTAAAGATAATCCTCCTGATCTTGGATGAGAAATGGCCCTCCAGTTACTTCCGGAATGCTGTGACTTTAAATAACTGCCTGCCTCCCTTGGTTGGTAATGGTTGGTAGACCATGTACCTTGATGCTTCATACTTTGTCATCAAAACCCTTTCCATCTCTCTCTCTCTCTTCTTTTTCTATTTTTAAAAATTAAACACACACCCCATAAAACTATGGAGAATAATATGCCAAACACAAGTGTACCCATCTGGAATTTAAATATGAAGCTGTTTTCACATTTTGCTTTGGACTTAAAGCAAAGATAAAATTGACTTTTTTTCTTTACCTAATCAGTCCCATTTTTCTCCCTCCTCACAGAAGGAACCATTATATGAACTTGATGCAATCTTTCTAGTCAGTTTTTTTTTTAAAAGCTACTTATAAATGTGGTATCCCTGAAACAACATATACTTTTGTTAGTATATGTACATACTTCTATAAATGATAGCTTTGTGTACTTCACCTAACCAATTATTTCCTCACTTTTCATCCTTATTTTATTTTTGTTTCCTTGTCTTTCATTTTTTTCTTGCGTGTTTGTTCTATTCATTTGCACTTATCTGGCTCATTCCATTCTCTTCACTTTTCTTCCTTCCTCATCTTATCTCTGTTCTTTTTTCTTCTAAGGCATACGACACACACACACACACACACACACACACACACACACACACACACACACGATCATCTAAACTGTATACTGGAAAAAACTGCAGAGCAAGCCCCAGTCACCCTCTTGCTAGTGGACCTTCCCATAGGTACCTTCGAGTGATAGGACCCTCACTACCATAAAAAGAGCAGTCGGTCCACACCAACAAAGGAGGATAGTCTCCAATCTCTTGACTGACTCAAGTGTCTCATAATCCTCTATGGAAAAAGACCCATTTGAGGGTAACATAGAAGCCTTATGAGGATTGACCCCTGCAGTGAATAGTGCATTAAAATTAATGTGGCTGCCTCAGTCTTAATTTGCCTTTCCTGGTGATGGAAGCAGCTGGAGTTTCTGACCACCATTTGTGTGGGATTATAAGGGATTTGATGTTTAAAAAGTAGCTCAGGACCCACTTTTTCCCCAATAGTTTTGTGACTAGGTCTTAGAACCTCCCTAGAGAGTAGTAAAATGATCCTTTTTACTATATTCCCCTCCTGTTGTGATTTTCTAGTCCACTTGTTGAACTCCCACACAGATCAAAGGGCCATATGTATTGACTCAGTAAATTCTTGACCAACACCTGCCCTCTCCTAGGTTTACCTGATGCTTTTGCCATGTGGCTTCTTTACCACATGCTCCTATCCTCAGTCAAATGCTGACACTTGTGTTTCCTTGTACACCGTTGATTTACGTCTTCCTCTTGCAAAAGAACCAGAGAGCATCTTAGACAGATGGTAAACCTCTTCTAAGTAGCTTGAGTCGCTATGGATATGCTTCTCTTCATTGGCACAAAACTGTCACAGTTCACAAGAAATGCGGATGAGAGGAGGCAGCAAGGTGAGGTCCCCTTTTCCCCCACTGATCTGATCTTCTTTGGACACTTCTTTTCTACATAGTTAGTCCTTGATTGAGTCACAGTTTAGTTTCATCTGGATAGATTGAACCTCACTAAGAGTAAGGTTCATGGCTATGTCATTCCGTGTCTTTGTATGATGTAGTCCCTCTCTAAGGAGCTCTCTGTGCTGCAAGCATACTGAACTGTTTTTGTTTCTTGAATATAGTATGAATATGCCATAAGCCCTTGTACTCATGGTTACCTGTGCCTGGAACATCTCCAATAAACGTTTTCCCCACTCTGACTCCCATCACAGTCCACCCCAAATCTTTATCTAGGTAAAGATTGTAGTATGTAGAATGTCTCAGCTTAGCTATTGCTTTCTCCAAGAAATCTTCCTTGATATTCCAAGTCTGAGAGCAATCTCCTCATCACTTACCATGCTCTGTTTTCATTGCTAACTTACACGTATGCCTCTCTGACTAAACTACAAGCTCTGTGTCTATTATATTGAGTTGTACCTCGAATGCCTGGCACAGGATCTGGCACATAGTACACATCTTCAAATGAGCCAGTGTTCTAAAAGGAGGGAGCTCTTATTTGACTCTGTCCAATAACCTTGTCAATGCATTTGGCTTTTTCCACCTGCCCCCTTTTCTTTTCCTAGACAGTTTTCTTTTGCAAATTGCAGAAGAAGGAACGTTATCTTGCTCTAAATCTGTTTATAAGTTAATGCATTGCACATCTGCCCACTTTAATTGAGGCAGGAGAGCATCTTTACACATTATTATCTTCTTAGGGTTGCCTGGCTAAAACCTTGAGTTTAATGAGTATGAAACTTAACTAAAATTTGCATCTTAAGGAATGTGAAGCAACTTAAGCAGTTTAAGAAAACTCAAGTAATGCTTCTGATGACACATTCACCAATAGCTCATGTGTACAATGTATAACCATTTTATCTTGGAATTTTACATGGCTTTACCAACATTAATTAACTAGTAGAAATAAGGTCCCATATGTAGAGGTAAAGAGATGGCATCAGTAGCTCCTTTTGTCATTGTGAATTAAGAAACCCATAGATTCTTATCCACTAATGAGAAAGGACACATTGAAAGTTATATCAGTTCAAGGAATTTCTTTATCTAGGACACCCTTTGGTAGTTAGTCATTCCTATATAGACTATCCATGTAATAATTACTTGAAAACATTTGAAACTTTGACCCCTGAGTGTCTAGCCAAGCTGAACAACTTCTAGAATGAATTAAATAAGTATTTTTCCCACCCCCTCCAGTATGTGAGAAGAAAATGAAATCTGGTGATTCGTGTCAAATAAGTAAAGAAAAATGGCTCTGAAATATGTAAAATGGCAACATACTGACTCATCACATTTATACTTACATTAGAGCTTATTTTAATATAAATTCAAGCTGCTAAAAATTACTCCCACAGGCAGATGTTTAAAGTCAATTTTTATCCTACGTATTTCCTCATAATAACCAAAGCCTTATTCCTTTAAATAGTTGTAGAAGAGAAAAGGAAGATTATGAGCCAATTTCCAAATTAGGAAACTTCACCTCAGTGTGGTAACATTTCCTGCAGAAGTACTCCCAAGAGCTGAGGTCCTCTTGCTCAGGAGACCCGACCCTTCTTCAGCATGAGGGCCTTGGCTGCTGCTAGGCCAGTCTCCCTACTGTGTGGAATGGGCCCCATAGGGGAGCATGACTCAAAAATAGGTTCCGGATTCAGACAATCTGTGCTCAGATATTCTCTGCTGCCTTCTAGCTCTGTCACTTTAATGATGAATTTTCATGTGTACTTACATCCCAGGCTTGCTGTAAGGGCCACATCAGATAATGATGTAAGTAAGATGGCTAGTACTCTGACTAGCATATAGTAGTTAATAAATGTTAGTTCCTTCCTTTCTCCTCTATTTGTGCCTTTGTACATTCTCTTTCCATCTTGGTATTTTCTGTCTATCTTCTCACCCTCAAGGAGCTGCACTTCTAACATTTGGAGAATTTCTTTATGATTCTAGTCCACACTGGTTGGCATCCTGCTTTAAGATGCTCTTATTTCTAGTTGGGGGCACCAGTTTGTTATTGCATTTTTCTGGTTATATGTGTAAGTATATCCTAAATAACAACAAAAATGGCTGTAGACTTGTGTTATGTAGCTACCATAGTACCTAACATTGTGTGTTGGTAATCTAGGAGCTCCAAACTGTGTAATTTATTATTATCCAGACAGATATATAAGGTGTCAAAAGGCTAATCTCAAAAAGGACAAATACAGTAGTTTACCCACTTTGGGATTTCAAGCTTCTAGGTAATTAAACAGTCATCCTTTTATTTTGTGAGCTGACCTACTTTTTAATACAAACTATTGGCTGGTTGAGTTTTTTTTTTTTTTCCCTCTGCATTTTTTTCTTGCAAAAATTAAAACCAAAGCAAACTTTTCACTCTATTATTGCATTTGAATTTTCAGTGACTTTGGATAGCTAAGCACTTCTATTCTTAAGTATTTAGATGATGGGTTTAATTTTGGTGGCATGAGAAACAAGATTCAGGGAAGATAACCAGTAACATTCCTGCCAAATGTGATCAAATTCACTGAGGGAAAACAACACAGAGACAGTTCTTTGGGAGCTGCCAACTAACATAATTTGAAAATGAGATTCAGACTTAAATGTAGATAATTCTATTTGTAAGTGCATGAAAAAGTTCACAGCAAAACCAGTTGCAGATTATTAGATAAACTAAAACACCCCAATGCTTATAAATAATTTCTTTCAATAAACTAGTGTTGCTCTAAAGAAATTACTATGCATCATTAAATATATAAATCCCTGCTATGCCTAACCCTAGAGCACCTTACATGGAGTTGCCATTTGAGAAGCAACTCAAACACAAAATAATACTTGTAATTTAAGAGTCTAAGAGTTTTTCCTCTGGGGCTAAGGTGAATATATATTACAGTTTGTTCAAGACAGTGCTTGTTTATACCTGTTGTCCTGGCATAATTGTTCATCGCACCCATTTTCACTATCAAAAGCATCTAGTTTGGACAATCTTTTTTTCTTTATAATTTTTTAGGGTCCTAGTTGCAGTCCTATTTGTTTTCTGTGTTCATAATGTCTTGTAGTCTAAGGCCTATCTCCTCAAATTGGTATTTAGCCTGGCATAAAGTGGGTTTTCCACCCATGTTAGTTCAGTGGTTCCTGTTGTTTATTTGTTTGTTTGTTTTTTTTGAGGGCAGTGTTGTTGGCCCTCATATGTGGGACCGAACCGGGGCCGCTGGCTTCCAAGGCCAGCGCTTAACCACCGCGCCACTCGGCTGGCCCTTCCTGTTGTTTATTGAATTGTGTCCCTCCAAAAGATATGTTAACGTCCTAACCTTTAGTACTATATTTGGGAATATGAACTTATTTGGAAATGGGGTATTTACATATGTAATCAAGTCACATTGGACTGGTGTCTTTATTAGAAGAGATAGGAAGACTCAAGGAAGAAGGCTTTGTGAAGACTAAGGCAGAGGTTGGAATTATGCTGCCACAAACTAAGTAATGCACAGGATCGCCAGCAACCATCAAGAGCTACAGGGGGAAGGAAGGATTCCTCCCAAGAGCCTTCAGAGGATGCATGGCTCTACCAACACACTGATTTCAGACTTCGAGTCTTCAAAACTATGAGAGAATACGATTCTGATGTTTTAAGTCACTCAATTTGTGGTGATTTGTTGTAGGAGCTCTAGGAAAGGAACACATTTCCTCAATTCACCTGTTTTGGAAGATGACCGAAAGGTTCTTTGGGCTTCACAAAGTGAAATTTGTATATGCTGTATAACCCACGTCTTAAGTCAGACCATCCCAAATATATACTTCAAATGGGGTGAAAATATATTCTCAGTTTTGGCAATCTTAGAAAGTCTCGCAGATTGAATTTTGCATTTGACAGAGAGGCTGTATTTTAAGTCAGATCATCCCAAACATATTTTTCAAATTTGGTGAAAATCTGGTATAGTATGACAACCATAAGTAAACTGACAAAATTTCAGAAACTCTTTAAAAATGTTTATATATAGAGATGACTGTGGATATAGATTTATCTATTATAACTTTTCTAAACAGGGTGCCTATCTAGTTTTCATTTTTATAATATTATGTCTATATAGGTGTAGCTGTAGATATGGATATCTATCTATTGTATCTCTATATATCTGTTATGTCCATAAATGTGTATATATGGTATTTTTCAAACAGATTCTGTCCATCTGTCATTCTGACATATCTATCTTATCAATTGATATATGAATCTCTAAATATTGATAGATGTAAAGGTCATTTGCATATGCAGGAAATACCCTGAATAAAAACCAACTTTCCGCATACTTCACAATTACACCTCGCTCATTCACATCATATAAAGATATCATTATACCCTTTCTGAAGTGGTCTTCCTTCTATTGCTGACTCTATTCTGTGGGAATAAAATCTAAAAGCTTAACTAAGCTGTTGTTAGGATTTAGGGAAAGCATTCAAGATCTGATGGCACTAATGGCAGAGAGACCAGGAAGGGGTGGATGCTGCTGAAACCCTGCTGGGGAATAAGGAATGAGCCATCTGGACCTCCAGCTGAGGCCAATTGGATCCAGACAAGAGCTGCCAGCAGGAATGGTCTGGATCTGGATGAGGGCCATCCCTGTTAAGGAAATGGGCGGGCCCTGGAGCAGAAGGAGAGGGATGCTCTTCTCAGGAGAAAGGACTTGGAAGACAAGTTCTCTCAGAGGTCACAGTAGGGACAGACATGTTATAATTATTAACATTGACTGAAGGCCAGCAAGATGATGAGTACTGTTGAGAACATAGAAGCATTCTTGATTTCTGTCCAGGGAATCATTTATTCTGGTAAAGAGGTCACTTTTTGGTGTTCTTGTCCCTTATATTTTAACTCGATAGAAGAGTCATTTTACTTGAATCAAAGGATGAATGTTTTTCTTTTATCATTCCCACCTCAGATATTATGTTTCCACTGAAAATGTATTTCTGCTGGTACTGCTGCTCTCATCTTGATACTCTCAATAACTTTGGCATCAACTCTGGAAGAAAAGAAATGTACCCTGGTTCGTCCACATTTTTTCTGGCAATATCTCACAGTATTTAAAAATGATATGGCTTAGTAGCATGGTAGTTTCACTTTCATATGTTATCTAGTTACTAGATTTGTATAGGCACCTCTTTAACTATAGAGCAGGCAAAGGGAATTACTGAATGAACTCTCATTATCCACTGTAGTTTATTCATTGGGCTTGAAAATAAGCCTTTGGTGAAGCTTTGTCTAAATACATGATTTGTTGTCTTGTTTAGATAAAAGGTGATTCAAACTGATTACCATATCTATTGACTTGACCTGTTCTTTTGCAAAATGAATCTGTGGTATGAGACACTTCTCTGTACATCAGTGTCATGAAAGTTTAGTAGCTATTGTTGCCATGAGCACCATGACAGAAGATCCAAAAGTAAAGTCCTGACAATTAATTTTTGCTCTTTAACTACCTTAAGCCATTTTATTCATTTTTTTCCATCAATTATCAGGACAATAATTAAACAATGGTTTATTATTATAAAAAAATGTGCATCAGACCCACTTGGAGAGGTTGATGGATTGTTTTTAAAGTACTGTTTTTATAAAAGCCACCTTTGAAGCTTTTGATTCATTTGTTCTAGGAGACACCAGCTATGTGTAATTTTACAAAACCATCTCAACCTGATGCATACCCCTGAATAAGAGCCATTATTTTAAAGACAGTGCTGCTGTATATCATGCACTCAGCAACCCAAGGGTTTCAATGCTACCCTGGTTTTTGTGAATTCCTTCCTTAGAATGCTAAAATTGTACTCTGTACATATTGATGAGTTGCCCAGTTGTCTCTGTACATGTGGGCCTGCAAACTCAAGCCCATTGGATTCTGTATCCTTGGCAGTCAAACTTTTCCATAGCTATGAACCCCCAAGACTTTTATTAATTTGAGAGTCTTTTTTTTTTTTTTTTAAACCTGTTGGCAGCTCAGCGGCTACTCAGCTCGGGCTGGACATCGAACTGCTGTTGCTCAGAGCTCAGCTCGCACTCTTGAGCGAGCTCTTAACCAACTGAGCCACTCAGCTGGCCCAATTTGAGAGTCTTAACCTTGTTCCCAGTTTGATCTCCTGACAATAAGGAGGATGAACTAATCTAGATTTTGTCTTCTTTGTCTCCTCCTTTACCCAATGCTGAATAGTAAAAGGGCCGAGAAGGAGGTAGGTAGTAGCGAGCTGAAGCTAGTGTCCTTGTCACTCAGATAATTAGTCATTGGGCATCCATCTCCTGGAAAATGGAAAGTTGACTGAGAGAGGCTGAGACAAAGTAAAAAGTGTAAATGGCTTACATGGTCTGCTGTAACTACAGTATAAACACAAAACCAAAAAGAACAGCAACAAAGGATCAACAAAATAAGAGAGGGTTAAATAGTATTGTTACTATAGTTCATCTGAGACTATTTCTACTGGAACATATCACAAGCCTAAATTGGAAATAAAGGCCATTAAGTTTTAGTCAACCCATGAAATTATTACTGCAAACATTCATTATTTTTCGAAGCTACCTATTGACAGCTGCTTGCCTGAAGAAAGAATCATATACCAAAGTCACAGTGGAACACAGTCACTGAGTTTCAGCTTATTTATTCATCACTGTGTTCATAAGCCCATGCCATTGTTTCAAGTAATATTTAGGTGAAATGTATATATATTTTGTATTTCTTACCCTGGATGAGGTAGGCGGCCTGATGGAAATCACAATGTTAAAAGTCAAAATGTGCCAGATTATGCATAGTATCAAAATTAGAATATCTCTGTATATTAGAAAATAAGAGAGGTAATAAATAGGAAGGTCTGTAGATGTAATTTTAGACATATGTACAAAATTATCTTTCTATTATATAAGTAGGTATTGTTCATTTGTCATTTATTCGTTCAGAGACACATAGATTGAGGAGCTATTCTGTCCCAGATAGTGAGCTGGGCAATAGGAAGACAAAGTCGAGTAAGTTATGCTCCTTGTTCTTACTGACAAGTAGACAAGTAAGTCAAAGACTACAGAGTAGTGTAAGTTATTGCGGCTTTAGAGTTGTGCATAAGAGCTATGGGAACATGGAGGAGAGATGTTTAAATGGAGCCTGGTGATTGAAGGGGGACTTGCCATAGAGGTGACTATTGAGCTGAGTTTTAAAGGGACATCTTATTCCGTATTTTGATATGATATGGACAGAGCAAAATGAAAGAGGAAGTGAAAGTAAGTTATTCTGAAAAAATGCTAAACGTAAATTTAGATTCCTAACATCCTTTTAAGTGTTGTACAAGGTCACAGGCTTGACAGAGTTGCTATTCTTGGAGTTTGAATACCCACAATGCCTTTGAATTCTTGAGCTTCTGGACTGCAAGACTGTACAAAATCCATTTTGGAAATTGTTTGCTATTTTTACTTCGGAGGAATGTATTTTTGAGAATGACAACTTCAACAAGTTATCTTTTTGTTATGATCTATCTTCAGAAATTTATCAGTTTTATTGGATTAAAAAATTTGACTTCCTTGATTCATTATGGGTTTGGTGGAGTACAATGTGCTGCAATGCAGACAGGCTGGGGAATGGATGGTTAGCCTGTGTAACAAGGACATCATTAAGTGATCTGATACATCAGTTCTGATTAGAACAAAGCAAACTTCAGTTCAAGCTGAGATATCCATTTACATAGGGCTCCTATTTACCAGAGCAAGACAAATACTTTTTATAGGTCAGTATACTTTCAGAATAGAATTTGATACATTTTCTGCATAAACAGTGTTAAGTGCCTTTAGATTTCTGTCTTACAGTTACTGGGTCAGTAGAAACCAGGTAAATTCATGGATTTCTCTTAACTTGGCAGGGAAATATACCAAGTGCATTTGTTTGATATTTTATAAAGATAATGAAGCATATAAACATGAATATCTATTTTCTGGAAGTAGTGAAGTAATACTAAGTAGAATATATTCAGATTTAATTCTTTGAATAAAAAGCATAGTCTTGAAAAGAAAAGAATTGAACATTTACTGAGTTAATTTGATTATCATGTATAGAAGGATTTTATCGTGTAATATGGATATGGTTGACTACAATAATCACAATTACTAAATGTACATCTTGTAGATCATATATTTGGTGTAATTATAGCCTGAGAATAAATTTAGTTATGAGATAAAGTATTTTGTGAAGTTTAGCAGTTAGGCTGAATTTGAAGGTTCTATATAAGGTTTAATTTCTGACAACAGCCAAAGAGGCATTCATTTGGCTGATATTTTTGTACAAATTATGTACACCAAATGTGTTTCTTCCTCCTACCCCATTTTCTAAAGCTTGGCAATAGGTTTACATGTACTAGTAATAGAATTTCTAGTTCTTTGAAGACTATTTATGTAAATAGTGGTTTTAGGATCATCAGTGTATTTGATTTCTCTAGGCAATATTTTCCCATTCTGATCTTCCTCTTCTCTCCCTTTCTTGATTAATAAGTCATACTTTAAAATATTTCATCCATCTCTCACCTGATTGTTAAAACAATCATGATTTTAATCATCCATTGAATATTTAGTATCTAACATATATGCCCCCTAAGTAGTGGAGATTGATCTGAGAGAGGGGGAGACTGATATGCAACTGGGAGAGTGAGTTTGGTTTCTATTTTTCTAAGATTTGAATATTTTTATCTCCATGTGTCACTTAAAAATGTTTGTAATCTCATCTTCTCTACCTACCCATGTGTTTGATGCTCTAGCCTCATTACATTTCTTGAAGTTCACCAAGTTTGCAGTGCACTTTCACTCCTCTGTGTCTTTACTCATGTTGACCTCTCAGTCTCCATTTATTAAGACCCTTCACATCCTGATGGATCAGTTCAAGGGTTACCATCCAGGTGTGGTGGAAGGGCAGGGCAGACATAAAGAGACCTGGGCACAGGTTCGGTCTCTTAACAGTTTAACTATCTTGGGAAAGTTATTTAATGCCTTTGAGTTTCAATTTTTGTCATCTGCAAACTGGGGATAATGTAAGATTATTAAGTGATAGAAATATGTATTTTCCTCGGACTCCTCCTCAATGTCCTCATTTTTGAGAAGCTTTCTCTGATGACCCTAACCAGTATCTTACAGTCAGGATCTTTCCTTGCTATGTGCTACCATGCTTGTTTTGCCTCAGTAATAAAAGTACTCCTTATTATTATAATTGGGTGTTTGCACACTTCTTTTCTCTAGTAAGCTGAAAGCCCCTTGAAGACAGGGATAATATTTTTTGCATAGTACATGGTAAATACTTGGCAAACATCTGATGGCATTTAAGAAAATGGGAATTACATGATTCATCCTCCCTCTTCCCCCCCCGCATTCTGCCTTCCAATTTTCTACATCAACAATAATCTTTATATAGTTTTCTAAAATCTGATGCTATAAAATGTGTATGACACGAAAGTTTCAATGGACAGTAGCATAATCTCAGCTCAGTTTGTCTACTTGGTGGTTTGTTTTGTTTTTAGAATCATAGAATTGGATACATTCCTGAGTAAACCTATTTTTATTTCTTTTTACATTTCAGGATGCCTTTTTTTTTTTTTTTTTTTTTTTAGGTTCCTGTCCACAACTGTCTACAGGTGGATCTAATTGAGTACGTTGTTAGACAAAAGATGACTGGCCTCTTGCATGGGCGCCACTTTCTGGGAGCTCTAACATTGCACAGCAGTCAAGCCTTCTGCATTTTTCCCTGTGTAGGCCCCTTCCAGGAGTGCAGGGCAGGAGAAGAGGTGTGGGTGATGAGTGTGTGTGTGTGTGTGTGTGTGTGCGCGCGCGCGCGCGTGTGTGTGTCTGTGTGTGTGTGAGAGAGAGAGAGAGCGAGAGAGCTGGGTGATGCTGGTGACAGAACGTTTGGCATGCTTCTTCTACATCTGTTGGAAAGAGCTAGCCAAGCCACCTGTTGTATTTCACATCTCCATTCCTCAGGGATCTGGCTGCTTTCAGCAAAGGGTTTAAGATAGCAGAAACGCACAAGAATAGAGAAGTTATAGGTCACCCAGTTCTTTCCTCCAGGGATCTCCATCAGACCATTCTCTGCCGTGTGCTCTTTAATACAATACAGAATGTTTCTAAAACAGTGCACTCTTTGTCTAGCTTGGTTTAAAACATTCTAAGGGACAAAGGTTTCACTGGCTTCTAAAGGAGATGAAACCAAAAATCCCATTGTTTACAAGGTCAAGAAATGTGTCCCTGATTGTCAACCCACAGAGTCACTTTCAGAACTTCCTAGTATTCTCCACCTCATTCCTTTTGTAGACTGGGTTTTGAATGGAGAAAGCTCTGACTTATCTTGGCCCATAAAATACCCTGCAGGATGTTTTAACACACTGAAGAAAGGCTTAATCTATTTCTATTAAAACCTGGAGAAAATCTTTCACCCCTCCTCAGGAGCCACTAAACGTGGGATGCCGTCTTTCCCTCTCTCTTTGTTTTCTGTTACCTGTTCTGTCTTTCTTACTGTCACTACAGTCATTAAGCTGTACCTCCATTGGTTTATTTTTGAAATGTTAATTTTCTTTTTCTTTTTTTTTTGCATAGTAAAGGTTTGCAGTAAAAATGTGAAAGCTTCTTTCCCAGTTTTCTAATTCAGTTCTTTCTTAGTCAAATAGAGAAATTCAGATGTGAACAGTTCCAATTCCCATATTTTATTTTTTAAGTTGAAGAATAAGTAACATATCATTATATTTATTTCAGGTGTGCAAACATAATGATTCACTATATGCACTGCAAAATTATCACCACATAAGTCTAGTTGCCGTTTGTCACCATATAGTTACAATTTTTTTTTCTTGTGAGGAGGACTTTGAAGATTTACACTCTTAGCAACTTTAAAATATGCAGTATAATATTATTATCCAAAGTCACCATCTTTTCATTGCACCCCCATGACTTGTTTATTTTGTAACTGGAACTTTGTTCCTTTTGATCTCTTCTACCCATTTTGCCCACCCTCCCATCACCTCTGGCTTCCTTCTCAGAAAGACTGGGTGTGGTTCGTCTCCTATCAGTGCAGTGCCCTGAACTCCCTCATTTTACAACACAGGAAAACTGATACTAAGTGTGAGGAAGTGCTTTTCCAGGAAAAATTAGGGAGAATTCCAAACTCCCAAAAGCCTAGCCCAGGAAAGTACCAGTAAATAATGAGACTTCCCAACTTGTAGAGTAGAACACCTCATCTTGCTCTTCCTCTTTCCACATGAAAGGGTTAGGAACCCCTAAATGTGCTAACTTCTATGCACTTGTCTTGAAGTCTCAAAGACCGTGTGGCAGCAGCTGCAGGAATTGTCAAGAACCCTGCACCTGCCTTAGCTGGTCTGGCTGGTTGTCAGGCTGCCTGCTCTGGGATGTCCCCTTACCGGGCTATGGTGATTCCCTGGTTCATTTTATAGTCTGGGCCCTGATCCTTACCTAGCTGGAGAGGATTCGCAACTAGTGTTAAACAGCTACACTCTTCTGGCTTTTGTTGGAACAAAGAATTTACAAGCCCCTCCCAGCTCCTTTTTAAATCATTAAAAAATAGTTTTATTAAACTATAGCTAACATACAATATTATATTAGTTTCAGGTGTACACTATAGTTATTCATCATTGATATACCTACAGAAGTGATCATCATGATAAGGCCATCTGACACTGTACCATGCTATCACAATATTATTGATTATATTCCCCATGCTGTACATTACATCCCCATGACTTATTTGTTTTATACCTGGAAATTTCAACCTCTAATTCTCCTTCCTTCACCTGCCTTTAATTTTTCAATTGCACTTGACATTCAATATTATTTTATATTAATTTCAGGGGTACAGCTCAAGCAAGTGGCCTGTACACCTTAGTGGTTACTCATCAGGCTCTGGAACCTCACAGCTTGGGTTCGAATCCCCAAGCTATCACTGATCAGCTTCTGGCCTTGGGATCAATTACTTAATCTCCTTCAGACTCAGGTTTCTCATTTATAAAATGAGGAAAATATTAATACCTGCCTCAGAGAATTGGCTTGAGGATCAAACAGACTGGAAATTTAAAAAAACACTGATGTGTTCAAAGTACTCAGTAAACATTGCTATTTTTTTTCACTCAAGGTTCCCTGAGGGAAAATGGGGTCTCTTTGATAATTGTGCCATATTTCTATGGCTGTCATTGGCATTGCTGGACTGTAGCCCTCTGAACAGCTTTATTGCTTTTGCTCAGGTATTTCTGAGAAGGCAGCAAGGATGCTTCTCGTGTGCTCGTGAGCAAGCCTGTTTATGTCCCATCTGGTGTCTTCAGGCACCACCAGAGTGCACAGGACCGCTGCCTCTCCCGGGTGCAAGTACTGCGGCTGATTGCTGCTGATTGCTTCTGCACTGCTGCCTCTTCTGTTGGGGACTGCTACCACCACTAAAACTGGGGTGATTCTGGAGTGGATTGGGCTGAGGAAGAATACCTAGCTCCCATTTTCAGGGTTATTCTTTATTAGAAATTCTTCCAAAGTAATAGTAATATGCGCCCCAATGTCTTTTAGTTTTTCCTCACAGCTTGAGACCCAGATATGAGTCCCTGGTGGGCTGGAATGGCAGAAACCAAGATGGTGTTACTAGCTGAGACTTTGGCCCCAAGTCCCTTTCCTTAGGAAGAATTATCTTTGAAGAGGTCCCACTGTCCCTTGGACAAATAGACATTAGCAGCTGGTCTCTACTCCACCGGAGCTCCCCAAGCATTTTTGAATCTCAGTTGTGGGAGCCTTGCTAATATTCATTTAATCTGAAATGGCAGAATTCATATCAATAATACTTGGCAGATTTAAAGAAGATGTTAACTCATTTAAGTAAGGCACAGTGTAAGTGACCAGCCACCATCAGAGTCACAGTTAAAACTTCCAGACATTTAAACCTGCCACACAAGAAAGCTATGGGACTTAGCTTTTTGATCTCAACAGCAAAATCCTACATCTGTCTCAGAATGGCTAATTTTAAAAACTGGTCTGCCTAAGGCCTCTCAGTATTTAAATGACTGGTACTGGCTCTTATTTTTTGCTTTAACTTACAGCATCTCTTAGAGCTGCCACTTACTAATGCACTAGGTGTAGGAGATGCCAGGGATAACAAGGAAGTGATTTGTCAGCTTAAGGGATGTCACTGGTCATCAAAGAGGCTTTTCTCTTTGGTATGAGCTGTAAAATCTGTCTGAGTCACAAAGTCAGACAGGTGATACTTGGTATATCTGCAGAAACTGAAAGTTTATGCCAATTACAGCCTGTATATGAGGAAGAACAGAACTGATTTAGCCACTAGACAGATAACTCACCTTAGGGCTCTGAAAAAGAGCTTAATGTGAAGTAGCAACCAAAATAGAAGCTAAATTTGACCTGACTAGTCCCAATCAGCTGCCATCACTCTGTTTTATTTCTTTTAAGGTCGTGGAAACAAATCGTCACAAAGGGGTAGTTTTCCTGAAATAAGTTAACTGGAAACTTGTGAGGCAGAAATATGAATATTTGTATATAATATAAAATATATAATAGTATGAGTAAAAATGTATATATAACAAGTGTCACAGGGATTAGCAATATATATGAAGTAGTTCCTACTTGCAAATTTCCATAATCTAGTTCAAATAAAGATATACACATGGAAAAGGAACTGGTAATTCCATGAAATAATTGTGTGCCAGATAAGTGGAATAGACACCTGACACTCAGGCTGGAGTATTCCTTTTATTTGGGATGGCCAAGGGAGTTTCCTATGGAAAAGGGATCTGAGCTGGGCTTGGAAAGGCAGGACAAGTAAATACAGGTTGATAGTAAGAGAAAAGGAACTCTTTTGTTAGAAAAATGAAGTAAAGAAGCCAGAGACAGGAAAATATAAGATATTTTGGAGGAGACTGGATATAGAGTGTTTAGGTTAGAGCAAAGAAATGAGGTTAGGAGAGCTGGAGATCCAGGTTGAGGCTCTGTTGTGAATTCTCTTCAAAGCTAAGCTAAAGATTTATTATTGTGTATTACTGAATATTCAAAGAGAACACCACTGAAACTCATATGCACAGTAGTGTTTTAGGAAGTCAATCTTGAAATTGTATGGGATGTATCAGAGAGCTAAGACTAAAAATAGGCAGGTTAAGGGGCACCCCGGTCTGGACCCCCTTTCGTTTCAAGAGCTGTAACTTTCTGCTCTAATAAAACTATCCTCTGCTGCAAACTGTAAAAAACAAATAAATACGGTTTGGTCCCACATATGAGGGCCAGTGACATTGCCCTCAAAAAAAAAAAAACACACAAAAAAAACACACACAAAAATACAAATAAATAAATAAGTAAATAAATAAATATAAAAACAGGCAGGTCAATTAAGAGGCTTGGAATACTGTGGGGGTGATATTTAATAGAATTTATAATGGCTGATGGGTGATCTATAAAGAAAAACCTCAAGGATGAGGGAATAATTAAATAAATAAATGTGTCAATGACGAGTCACAGGCTTTGGTGACTTACTGACTCTAATGATGATGGAAAGGGCAGAATGAGAAGTGACAGTGTTTTAAGCTTGGAGGACTGGGTCCATGGTGGAACCAATAACAGAAGTAGGAAATCAAGAAGGGACAGTACTTTTTGCTTGTGTTGTTGCTGAAACTTCTTAAATGTCTTTTTTAAAGAAGTAAACCTCTTCAACTTGGCAAATTAAACTTTAATTCCTTTATACTCTCAAGGCCTGTAAAGGCCATCTATTGAGAGCAATTAAGATTAGGTATGTGAAGGTGGGTTGTACAGTTTAAAACAGGTACATAGGTAAAGTATTAAGTATATTGACAACATCATCGACTGTGCTCCCCTCAGAATTCATTAGAAGTTATTCTCTGAAACTATAACTTTTATATAGAACTACATCCAGTTTTCTCTAAGAAGTCAGTATTATCTCTAAGGGGATTTATTTTAAAAGATTAAGTAGCTAACTCCTTAAATGAACAGGGCTCCAGATAATTATTATTTTCTTTACTAAGAGATTTTCATAATAGCATTTGAAATTTGAGATTGGTAATGCTGGATGAATTCTTCTATGTTGCTAAATTGTTTTTGAGTCAGATGGGACTGAGTTTGAATCCTTGCTCTCCACTTAATAATTGTGTGATCTTTTGTCAAAGCAGTTCCCTTTGTAGAATAAAATGTGGTGAAGATTAAGTGAGTGAATATGTATGAAGTGCTCACCAGTGTCTGGCATATAGTAAGCTTTGAAAAAAATGTTAGGTGATGCAGTTTTGCACAGGCTCATCAGCAATTATAAATTCCAGAACAAAATCGGGTCATATTTCTTTAAATATTCTATTCAATATGACCTGGAGCAAGTATGTTGGCATTATAAGAACATCTCTGCCCTGACAGAGCCCAGGAACCCAAAGGCTATCTGTGATTAGATGGAATTATAATCAAATTTCATCAGCTTGGAGGAAATCAGCTTGTCTGCAGCCTCTGGCCACAATGGTTAGGCGTTGGCTGTTGAAAATGGTAGTGTTTTCATATTATGCCCTGCTGAGGTTTTTCAGGGTGAAGATCTGCATAGGGAGAGGAAGCATTCCTAACCAGGGTCATCCTGGCCATGAGCGCCAGTGTCAGCATACAGTTAGACCTCTACTATGTAACTCTTAGGTTTGCCCATACACGCACTCAAATATACATATATTCACACAGTTGTTTTTCCTGTGGCAAAGCAAAGTATGTCAAAGCATCTGGTTCAGGCAACTTTTCCACAGAAGTAATTTATGTTTAAGTCTGGAGCCTGGCTCTCTAGTCCAAAATCTGTTTCTAATGGCGAGTTTTTCTGAGCAACTCATGAGATCCTAAACCACCAGGTTACCTCAGCCATGTCAGCCTTAATCAGCTAAAGATGTTAGAATAACCTGCAATCTCGAAGGGAACAGGGATCAAGTTTTCCATCCCTTTCTTTCCAGAAATAACCTTAGAAATTTGCCCATTCCCATCCCAGCATCCTTTAAGCTTCCTATTCCAAGAGATTTAGGGTGAAACAGTTTTATTCATGAGGGAAAAATGAAAGGGAAGCCAGTTATACCTTTACCCCATAACAGTGGACTCCTATTTGTCTTACACTACTTAATCAAAAATGGTTCTTCCCACAGCTAATTGATGTCTCCATTTGTAGAAGCTAAGGGAGTTTGCAATGTTTAAAATGCATATTCTGTCATTTAAAAAGTTAAAGCTCTGCCTCACCAGCCATCCCGCTATACTATTATTTTTATTCTTATTGTTATTTCAGAATTGAGGAGCTAAAAAAAAATTCTTGGAGAAGACAAATGGAGAAAAAGAGGCAAATCTGATCCTTTTAAAATACTGTACTCAAGCCAATTACCATTTTAGCTTTGGTCTACCACATAAAGTCATGCACCATTTTGGTCAATGACAGACCACATATATGATGGTGGAATACAATATGGCCCATGAGTATAGTAGGCTATACCATCTAGGTTTGTGTCAACGTACTCTATGTGTGCACAACAATGAAACCGCCTAATGATACGTTTCTCAGAATGTACCACCATTGTTCAAATAGCACATGACTGTATAAGAAGATACCCTAGCCTTTTGATGAGGCTTTTTCATATAATATATTGACTTTTAGGTTCATTTCAGATGACCACAATTACAGTTTTTTTAATTAAAAAATTTTAAAAAGCTTTAATAAATTCTTATTTTTAATAGTTCACGTGAAAACCAGGTAACCACTTTCTACCTGTAGCTTTAATAAAAAGAGAAAAAGCCTCATTGTTACAATGTGATTACTGTTTGACCACCCTGTCAAAAAACCTCAGCTCTTTAAGCAAAGCTGTCCTGAAAGCCAGAGACAGGCTTGTCAGTAACTCAAAGCCAGAAAAACTTGATTTCCAGAACTGTGATAAAACTGTCAGGGCAATGCTGCTTCCATGGGAATCAAGACAAGCCCACCTGTCTGATTTTTTTCCCCCTCAGATGCAACTAAGAACTCCAAAGGTGAGCCAACCAGCTGAGTGAAAGACATCAAAAAATTGCATCACTATTACCCTGAGGGATGTGATGCTGAAGACTAAGAAAACTCTCTTAAATTAGCTCTAATTAAGTGCTGTGAATCTATTGTTCCACCATTCAGAAAATGGGTTGCCTCATTGTAGGTGTGTGTTTTTTTCTTTATGTTACTAACAGTAAAAGAAGATTAAAAGAAGATTAAAAGCATGAAAGGCACCAAAAAAAAAAAAAAAAAAAAAAAAAGGAAGGACAAAGCTATTCTGGATCCCCTGTGGACAAATGGATGGTGGCCTTAGATAATCATTCAGTATGTGTTGACAGAATTGGTTTACGAGATCACTCAGGTGGTACAGTAGCCATATTGATTATGTTGTGATATGTATTGATTACTAAGATGATTAACAGTGCCTCTTCACACCAGAGTAGCTGACTGCATACACAGATAAGATCAAGTTATTTTGTGTAGATTATTCCTGAGGGTGTGTGGAGGGTAGGTGGCAATAGGGAAATTCACCAGACACTGTGCTCTGTTATCCTGACAAAATAGGGCTGTTTTAAGATTTACCATGAAGTATCTCTGCACAAAGGAAATGTTTTGTGGAAGGAATTCATGCCACCATACAAGCATGTTTCTTTGATTGGAAACTGGGTAGATACACTGTATTAAACGTTTTATTGAAATATTTATTTCACACTTTAAGAAGGATACTGAGAGAAATGCTTTGATTAACCGTGATTGTCCACATATCAAAAATGAGTAAAGGGCAAGAATAAATATGTAATTAGTATGGCAGGCTCCCAATTCTTTGTTTTCTAACAATTTCAGCAGTACCGTTTCTCCCAAAGATAATAGTATTAAGCAGGACATCTAACACCAAAACTAGTCAGTTTGGTACCCTGTTATCTCTTATTTTAATCTTTACTACAATGTGGCTATAAAGAGAAAACTAAAGATACCATTATAACCCTGTAAGTAATTTCATTTGAAGAGAGGGGAAAAGGAGATCCAAGACCTGTTTTTATGTTCTTAGCTAACATTCCTGAGCCACTTGCAAACTAGTGAATTTTTTGTTTAATTTGAATTGTTTTAAATGTGTAGACCTGTGCACTGTATCAATATGGTCCCTGGATGTGCAGCATTGACATCACCTGGAAAATTGTGACAAATGCCTGTTCTCAGGTCAGTCCCAAACCTACTGAATCAGAAACTCTGCGGGTAGGGGGTCTGGCAATCTCTTCTAACAGCCTCCCTAAGTGACTCTGAAGCCCACTAAAGTTTGAGCACCAGCGAACTGTACTATCCTTCCCTCCCTCCCTTGCTTTGTGTCCCAAAGCACCGTGCATGTAGAAAGAGTGCTGGCGTGATTTAGCACAATGTAGGGCTCACTGCCTTTGACTAAACATGCTGGCTTTATAGTTCCATTAGCACAGTGCTTCAAACCGTTGAGCTAAGCAGAAATAAAGGAAATACGTGAGTTTCCCCCCACTTTCTCTTTTTTGGGAGGATGCATGTCAAGTTCTGATGTGTCTTAGTAGTTTGGGGCTTGAAACAAGTTATTTATCTTCTCTGACTCGTTTTCTTCACTTAATTAGCATACATTCCTTATGGAGTTGTTTTGAGTATGAAATGAAATTTGGCTAACACTAGCACATACTGTGCTTTTATGTGAATTAGAAAAAGGTGCCCCTTTGGGGGGACCAATTAGTGAAAAAACATTAATTTCTTGGGGCTAACAATGTCCATGTGTCTTCCTAAACTTGGCAAGGAAAACCTGGGCTGAAGTTCAGCCCTAACTTCTGCCTGCTTGTCTGTACACCTTTGTCCAGGACACAAGTATATGCAGAGTTCTTGAATGATATAATGTATATAAAGCAACTGGCATGTAACAGTTGCTTTTCATACAATCTATTACATACATAGCACATATTACACATAAACATAATTTTCTTAGATGTATCCATTATAGTTCATGGAGAAGAGCATACTTGGTAGTCATTTGATTAGCAGTAAAGATGCTTAAATTGTCTCATAAAAGTTGTAAAAGAATCTTTGTATTTCTCAATGCTGTGACTAAATTAAGAGGTTAATTGAAAGCATTTATTTTTACTCTTAATGCAGTGTAGATATATCCTCTCTGGACCATTAAAAACTGAGGTCTCGAAGGAAAATTGGTTTCATATTTGGTACTCAAATATCACCCATGAATTATCTACTAACTGATGAAATAATTGAAAAAGGGACTGACATTGCAAAATAATAAATAAGACTTAGATACACTTGAAATGTGGAGAGGATATTTCCTGACTTTATATAATCTAGGTGCTGAAGACTGTTGTCAAATCTTTTTATAAGGGCAAAGGTCAATAGGGAGAAAAGCCTAGGCTTCCACAAAAAGAGGATGAAAGGGGGACACCAGACCGGAAGAGTCAAGTTTTCAGCTTTTTCACAAGTTTACCTAGGGTTAACCCTTCCTGGAGTTATATATTTAGGAACTTGAGTATTCTTACCCTATGAAAGACGTACAACCCACTGTCCTGTTTGGTTGTTTATGATTTTGGTATTCACTTTTAGCACAGCTCATTATTATTTATTATCAGTCCCTGGTATAAGGAGCTGGAATGCCTAACACTCATCATTACATATTAAATTGTCACAATGAAAATGATGGAACAAAGCACTGGTTTTAAAAGCAACAAATTCTTTAAAGGCTACACTAAATTCTTGTCTATTTATGTATTACTAGTTTATAGTGCTGCTACCATAACTAAATGCTATACAAGGAAATAGAACAAGATATTATGTGGCCAAAGTTAAATGCTAACTAAATAGCATTGTTAAAACATAACACAGAGAATAAAATTGTAAATCACTAATAGAACACTCCTCATGTTATAAGATGTCAGAGTCATGAATAATGCAAGAGTGGAATTGCTTACACAGACTTTACACAAGAGAATTTAAACTTGCTTCTGTGGACATGAGGAAGTGCCCTTGCAAGCGCGGGCTCTGATGAGATTCTGCTTGGCTCTAAAGACAGTCCGAGGGAAGGTTCTCTTTCTATCTGATGCATATTTTTATTTATAGGGTGCTGAATGAAGGAGCTTTCATACAACATGGCAGATTGCATCTCCCCCATATTTTTCATTAATCACCTTTTCTTTGGCTTCTTCACCATTGCTTTATTATTGATCTGTTTTTTGAACCCTCCGTGTGAATAAACCTACAATCACAAAATTACCCATTGATCAATGTCAGCAAACACATTCCTGCAAACACAACCTTTAACTCCTTTTCTCCCTGAACCCTCATTCCATTTCATCTCTCAGGCAAAGGCCTGAAAAAAAAATGATCCTTATATTATTCCCTGAAAGTCAACAAATCCAGGCTTTGCTGGGTTTGCAAGGCTGACCATAAGCTCATCTCAAAGAGAATACTTTTCTTCTGCTGCTCAGATTTTTAAGTAAAAAGGACTTTCTTGGCACTCTAACATTCCCCTCTGCTCTGTGTTAAAGACTGTCAACCACATATTGGTCTTGTTGCCACATACAGAGAAATTTGTATTATCTCTGAATAATGTACCAAATACGTACATATTTATCCACATACTAACCTCTCTAATTTGGACATAATTAGAAACAGGGCTATTTAATTAGTGAAAAGTCTTAAATTATAGATGGCTGATTACTTTTGAGTACATAAAATAATAGCAGGAAATGACTAACAAAGTGCTGCCAAGCATAGGACCTGCCAGGCCTCTTGTAATGAATAGCTAAAGATCACTGAAATTAGCACATGAATTGTATGCATGTAAATTGCTTCTACTTAGTGCACAAGCATGTTGTTCTCTTTGTAATAATGTTGAAATTATTTATTTGGTTAGGACACCCTTTTCCCAATTATCCATGAAAGTAAAAAAAAGGAACTTCAACATAGTACCTCCCTAAATCAGAACAATTCCAATTACATGCCTCCACATGTTACCATGCATGCCAACGACTCATGACTTATTTAAGAAAAAAAAAGATGCACATCTAATCAGACCCATGTTCAAGTTACCCACTACCTTGCTTCATGTATTTCTTTCAGGATCTCATGGAGGGTAAGAAACTCCCTGAGTGCCAATCACTGCTCTGCCACAGTACAGCTGTGTATCTGGGCACATTGCTAAATAACTCTAGTTTCTCATTTGGCCCTTCAGCATTGCTGTGAGAACTAAATGCATAAATGTTTTGAAAAGTGTTTCTCAAACTTCCATGATGACAAAAATCACCTGAGGCACTTGTAAAACCACCAGTTTCCCAGGCTCCTCCTCTGAGCCCTCTCTGCGGAGTCTAATTCTGCAGGGGCCAACAACCAGCCCAGGAGATTCTTATCATTTGGGAAAAACAGTTTGGAAGCACCTGGCTCATAGTGGTTTCTATTCTCTCACATTCTATGCACTATATGTTGCATTAGTGAGCCAAGAAAAACAAAAGAAAAATAGATGGCAGATATGGGAACCAAAATTGTCATCACAGCATCCCTGACAGCTTTTCCTTCAATATGTCCAGTGCAGCAGAGTTCACCATCTTTTAGAGAGAGCGGTTTTCCCCAGTTGAAGAGTTCCATTGGTTCAAAAGACAAATCTCTTACTGTGTAGGAATGTTTCTTTTGAAGTTCTGTCCATAGTTCTTCCCTGATATCTGGAGCAACATGGAACAAGTCTGCTCAGTTGTCCATTTCACAATCTTTTTAAACATTAAAAGAGCTCTCTTCTCTCAATCTTTTCCTTCCAAGCTAAATATACCAAGTTCCTTTATCCATTATTGGTCATAGAAGATGGTTTCTATAGTTCTCACAATTTTGGTCACCCTCCTCTGGGGCCAACTTGAGATGGCCTTTTCTTCTTAAAATGCGTTTTATGACAGAATTGGATAGAATGCTATAGATTTTTGAATGGGACAAAATATAGACAAACCATATTGCTACAAAAAATTCTCCAAATAGATTATCTGAAAAGAATGGTGTACGTAAGCCCAAAGAAAAGTTTCTAACTCCATTTCTTTTGACTTCCTATGTGTTCTTAGATAAGTCATTCAACATTTTCACATTCTGAATGACCTTGATCTCTGAAACTGGCATAGCAATATTCCTCTGCCTACTCACCTCACAGGGCTGTTCAGAGGATAAAATACAATATAGAGTGTTTTGAAAGATTATGCGCTCCTTTTAAGACCAAATCAACATAGCGATGAAGCTATATTCAAAATAATGGTTATTTAAAAATTAAGATATATTTTAAAATTAAACAAAAAAGAAAATGGTTTATCACCTGCAAACACCTTATAAAATGAATGTTATTAGTTTTTTTTGAAGTTTTTTTCTGTTGCTTTTACAGAAAACATATCACACATTGGCTCACGTCAAGCTCATGTCAATTAATTAAAAATCCCTGATTCTTTTTTTTTTTTTTTTTTAAATATAGATTGTTGCCAGGCCAGGTTACTCCAAATTTGCAAACTGGAATACTGAACTTTACTTTTTTGTTTGTTTGTTCGTTTTAATGCCTTTTATGCTTCCAGGATGAGGGTCTATAGCTAGGAGATTGGACTCTAGTGTAAAATGTTAAAGACCCCCTTGTAGGTTGAAGAGAGCCACCCTCACTTTTTTCGAGGTGACTGGAATTCTTCATGGAGGAAAGTGCAATTTGCAGGAGTGTCCTGTTCCTCAATTGACTAAAGAGATTTTATTATCAGTCATTTCTTCTCCTTTTTTCCTTGGTGTGATCTCAAGGTGAAGCTTAAATGAGAAGATCTTTTTATCTCACAAATTATTGGGGCTTAGATAAATGGGAGAAATAACTTCATTGTAAGTATATAGACTTAGCCTTGCTGATGTTTTCAAATATTTAAGTCTACAAGGACATGTTTTTTGTCTAATGGTGAGAGTAAATAGAAAAAGAACACTGCAAGGAAATAAAATATTAGAAGTAATTATTACTAGTCAGTAAGGTTACAGATGTTTCCTTCTCTTTATACTTCCCCATATATTCTAAAATTTTCTACAATAAGCATGTATTGCTTTTATAATCAGAAACATGTTAGCAAAAAAGTGAAAAAAGGAACTTTGCTGCTAGGTGAAAAGTTGAGGTTTGCATTAGAAACAAAATTTCATGAATACATTTTTTTACAAGTGTCAACTCTGGATGGTAGGACAAGGACTTTCTTTTATTCCCCCCATTTCATCTGACATGTAGGAGCCTCTTTTAATGATAGATTTCAATGAGGGGAAGGCACCTGGGGCAACAATCAAGAGAGATTGCATTACACTGTGACAAAATCTTTAGAAATGCTTTTCTGTCTGGGCCATCAAACAGACTGCAACAGGTGTAAATCCTGTTTTCTTTCTTTTAAGCAATTTTCAAGCAGACTTAGTAAAAATTGAGATATACACTGACTATTAAAAAACCAAAACAAACAAACAAACCTCTGTCCTATTTCCAAACAGTGTTAGGATTCTCACTTCCACATTAACTTTCTGGTCTTTTATCTAAATTTAGGAAGTCAGAGCAGCAGCACCTGACCACTAGCCTGAAAGCTTCATGAGAATGGGAATGATGTGTATTTGTTTGTTTTTAATTCATCTTCGTATCCTCGCCATCTGGCCTAAGGCCAGACACTTAGTAAGTGCCAACAGAACAAGGTAGAAGCAAGTCTTCAAGCAGCTGACTAGGATACACAATAGAACTTTCTTCCTTTCTCCCAGGAGAAGGGTGACTGGCTAAACGACAGAGAAACCCTAAGTGACCTGGGCAGAGGGGGACTGAGTAGATTGCCATGATATGGGCAAATTGGAGAGCATGGCTGGGGAATCGGGCTGGAACCTCCTCCACATTGTTCCTGAACTGTGGAAGCTTTGTACTTTGGACAATGAATAGCAAAGACCACTATTAAATCCCTTTGGCTTGTTCCTTTTTGGGAGTAGGGCTGAGGAGTGGGGGGAAGGGGCAGGGTGGATTACAGATAGTTATAAATTCATTCTGACATGTTTGCAAAAGGGTTGAGACAGGATCTGGGCTGATGAAGTGACAAATATCAAAGTCAATAGGCCTTACATCCACAAGAAATAGAGACAGGGACTTTGGCATACACCATGGCTGCCAAAGCAAGGAGGGACCAGGCCTTGGGAAGAAGCAGCTCACTGCAACTTCAGGTAGTCCCCTATGACTGGGTTTAAACTCTATAATCTTATGATGAAGGTTAGGAATGCAGGTCAGGGTAAATGGGAGTCAAGTGGCTAAATCTGTTGGGACATTTGGCTTGGGGAAGCTGAGAAAAGAGGTGCATGGTGTGAGGTGGGTGCTAAAAGGCTGACCTGAAATAGGAAATAGGAAAGCAGAGCCTTTGAAGACAAGCTAGAAAAAAATACTCAGTAATCACCACTTAACCTGCAATTTGCTAACATGCATATATAACTTCTGTTCCAAAATTCCTCTCCATGTAGTAAAGCTGAAGAGCTTCTTATGTCCTAAATTACTGGCTGAAATGTGTGCGGATCCAGATTACTCATTATGAAAGAGCATATTAAGGAGAGCTGAGATCCTAAAACTGGGGTTTCAAGAGAAAAAACACTTTTGTCCCTTGGTGGTGACAGAGGAGCAAGAGTTTCTAATTGAGATTAAGGATAACACACACCAACTCTCACAAGCTTTAGGGAGTCAGCACCATAACCCAAAGTAGTGGCTCAGATGGTGGGAATTTCAAGTACTGTGAAAAACTTGAGAGAAATATGAATGGAGGCTCCTGAACCTCTCAGATCTGGACAATCTGGACAGCTCCATGTTAAGGCAGCCTGTGGTTTCCAAACGATTCTTTTTTTTTTTTGAGGGCAGTGTCACTGGCCCTCATATGTGGAACCGAACCAGGGCCGCTGGCTTCCCAAGCCAGCGCTTAACCACCCCGCCACTCGGCCGGCCCTCCCAAATGATTCTATATCCCTGGAGACATTCAGCAACAGCATAGCTAAATTATTCTTATTCAAGGTTCCATTCTGTGTATCAGGAATCCTTCTGAGCTAAATAAAGTCACCAAATACCCAATTTGCTACTCAAGTCAATTCTGTGTCAGTCAAGCCAGTTCTTTGAAATCCAAGTCCTCTGGCTGGGACCACTTCCCTCCCTGAGGCCTGTTATTTATCTGTTGACCTCTTCCTAGTTGATCCTACCCATAATCTCTAGATTAACTTTTTCCAAACACACTGCCTCCATCGTGATTTACTTCTGGCAATAAACTTCAACAGCTTCCCATGGAGCATTGGGTCTCAAGATGTGGTACTTGAACCAGCAGCATCGTCGCTACCTGGAAAGTTGTGAGAAATGTAAATTTCGGGGCCCATTGATGCATTTGTTTGTTTGTTTGTTTGTTTTTTTGAGGGCAATGTCACTGGCCCTCATATGTGGGACCCGAACCAAGGCCACTGGCTTCCCAAGCCAGCGCTTAACCACTTCGCCACTCGGCCGGCCCCCATTGATGCGTTTTAATAAACCCTGATGCATGCTGGAGCTTGCCATAACTCTTTAACCAGGCATTCAACACACTCTCTCCTCTCTGGTCTTACAATACTTTCTCTTGTGTTTAGCTCTTATTGATCGCACTTTATGATTTTTTTTTTCTTTGTGTAATATGAGGTCCTGGTCTGAGTGTTTTCTAGATTAACTAACTTGTAAAATAATAAAGCTGGAAAGAACTTGGAAAAACACTATCTAATCTCTTCACTTTGCAAACCTTTGAACAGTACCATATGCATAGTGGACATTCAATTAACAATTGCTGAAATAACATATCCACAGGGGCCACAGAAGTGAATTAAGACTGCTGAGACCTCAGTGTCATTGCCTTAATTTAGATGTCCCTTCTGGCACCTCTGAGGGTTTGTGAACGCCTGGGGAAGGCCTTGGATGCCTTTGCCTACTTTGCGCCCCCCCATCCCCCACCTCCGGCCGTTGTCCTTTGCATGGGCTCTGGAATTTGCTTGCTGAATACAAAGCAGCACAGTATTTTGAGACAAATTACAGACCAGTTGAATTAAGAAGAAAATAGAAACAAAAACAAAATTGATGTTGTTTTCTTACTGCTGCTGCTTTAAGACTCAGCATGAAGTATGAACCTGTCATACACAAGAAATAATATCTTGCCTGAATATCTAAAGCATAAATAAAAATTAATTGTAGCACACAGCTGTTAATTATCAGGCTTTGGAGCATTCCAGGAGCAGTTGCTCATGAATACCTATTTAGCTAAAGATCCCTTGCTCATTAGAACACACTCACATCACATGGACTGTGAAGACATTTGCCAGTTGTCCATTGGTTGTGTCTATAGAGTCTAGAGATCCAAGCTGCCAGTGGTCATCGCACTTGTAAGGGGTAGGCCGCCAGAGCAGAAATGGAGCATGTTTGGCTTATGAAACTATTTTTTATTTATCTCATGAATGTTCACACCCCAAAGAGGAGATCCTTGAGGGTGGCTTGGCGGTGATTCTTCCTTTAAATGAATCGGGCCATGGGTGTGACAGTCATTTGTGTGTGTGTGCCGTTTTGTGGCAGGTTGCAGATCATAGTGGTGTGCTAAATACATAAACAACTTTTATATTCCAGTTTTATTATCAGAGTTCAGTGTTTTAGGTCCCTGTTAGGAGCTGTTGCTCTCAGCATGGCAAAGAACTGAAACATATCTTTATTGTTTTTTAGAAGGAGGACAAGGACAAAAAAAGCCTTTGTATCTCAGAGATGAAAAGAAATTCAAAAGGCAGTTCATTCTTGTAGGTTAAATTCACATAGTAATGAAAAAGGGAATGACAGGGAACGAGCTGCTTTTTCATTTTCTGTGGATAGGGAAGAAAAAAAAAAACCTTTTTTTTTTACTATAGGTCAAGTTCATTAAAACAAAACTCACATGGACTTCCTTAATTATCATTGTGGTTGTTGTACTGGAATTTGGTTTAAATAAGTGTGCTGCTACTTATTGTTTAGAAAGTTTCAAGATAATTATATTGATGGTAATTTCCAAACTGCAGGCGTGGTGTTCCTGGTCTTGTTATTGTCAAGTCCTTCCTATTTTCCAGTTTCTGCCGCCTTCTTCTCACCATGTCCCCACCTTGTCCACTGAGCCTTCCCAGTGGTCAGACTTGGCCTGGGAGAGAAGGCATGTAAGGAACTCTGACCCAATCCTTTTGTTCCTCAGCATCAAGTTAGTTTAGCTTCTAGTCATACTGTGGTTTATGCCATGATTTCTAGAATCATATACGTATATGTCTCTTGTTTCTTGGATTTAGTATCTCTCTTGTGCTGCAGATCTTGTACATATCTGGATTTTCATCTCATTACCCAGGATTGAGTTCCTGTTTTAGGGATTTGCCAGGTTTGCCCAGGACCTCTAAGAACACACAAGACCTGACCTCACGCTCGCCAATCCCCCTCTCTCTTAGCTACCAGGGTCCAGCCTGGTACTCTTCCAACACATGCAGACACTCTCATTCACACATATATTTTCTTTGCTTCTGCCTGTTCTTCAGCTCCTTGTATCTAGACTAGGATTGAGGGTAATAAATATGCACAATAATTGGCACAGAGTTCCTGTCTTGGACACTAGAACGGAAATGAGCACAATTCTTTTAAGACTATAGTACCCTTAAATATAAAGTTCTTCTCAGAAGAGTTTTGCTCAGAATTTCTATTAAGAGCAAGGTTCACTTGCATTTTATTATTTAAAAGACCTGCAAATGAGGAAAGGCAACCGTTTGCACAATCTACATAGAGTAATAAAAAGTGTGGGAATAATTCTTTAAATGTAACACAATTTTTCTGGAATAAAGATGATGAAACTACAAAATGTTTGAGACCTAAACATTTTAAAGGACATATTTTACATTTTCTTGAATTTGTTAACCCAGAGGCCTGGGTAGGTCATAATAGAAGAAGCTGGGACCTGAAACTAGACCCGCCACCAGGGAGGAAGGCCCAGTTGCAGGTGCTGGGAGAATGTCCAGTCTGGCAGGCAGAACAAAGTAGCTGAAGAATATGGCAGTACACAAGAGTTGATAATGCAACCAGGAAATTGGCATGAGGGGGCAAACATGAAATAGCAGAAGTTCACTCAATGTGAAAACATAGCATGGTGCCAAGAAATCCATAAGCAAAAAAGCTCCCTACATTCAAGCCAATGGCATCAGATAGCCTAATCTGTGATAGCAGAACCTCAGTCAGCTTATGGTACAGGGGCTGGACCCTGGCAGCTAAGAGAGAGGGGGACTGGCGAGTGTGAGGTCAGGTCCTCAGAAAAAACTAAGGTAAGTATTATCGTCTCCATTTAAGAGGGCAAAACAGAGGCTCAGAAAAGATGGCTCTAAATTGTTGTAGGTAGCTGTAATTTTTTTTACAATTTAACTGTCGTTTATTATTCCATTGTGAGAATTTTTTTGCAGGTTTTTTAATATTGTAAACAGTGCATCTATGAACATTGATATGCATATTTCCAGTGCACATTTTGCATGAATTTTTTCTCAGGTATATACCTAAGAGTATATATGCTAAAAATGAATATTTAAAACAATAAATAAAAAAGAAGGCCATGCATGGAGCAATGATGAGGGTTGTCATGAACTAGTAATTTTGATTAAACTAATTGTGTAAACCTGAGGTCTCACCTTTTCCCCGAAAACAATTGCATAACTTGGTTACTTTCCTAAGGCAACAGAGTGGTGGAGCTGGGACTAAACCTAAGTTCTATAATTACAGACAGTTCTTAGGCCTATCCCACTTTAATGCGTGAACATTGTTCTCACCATTCTACTTGGGTGGCCTGAGGACTACAGACTTCACAGGTTCAGAGGAGAGATTATACACCACTGACTTGCAAGTCTGTTTTTGCAGAAGAGATTTGGTTTTACTCAAGAGTGTTTATATTGCCTCACCCATGGGCTGGTGTGCTGTTAAGCTGGAAATTAAAAGAATAGCTTCATGGTTTAGTTTTATGAGGGAACCAAAGTCATAGAGTTATGATCCAATGCATATAACATTGAAGGATAACAATTTAAAGTCCAATAATTCTTGCCATTTATCTTCACCAGAGGATCTCAAAGAGTTTTATGAGAAATTATGGACTGAGAATTGGAAGAGTGATGTGCAATTTATGGTTAAGAAAAGGAAGTGCTAAAGTATTTTGGAATGCTCCAAGGCTGTCATTACGGAATGCATGAAGAGAGCCCAGTATCATTGACTGACTCTTTGGCTAGAAACTGTGGCAGGAGTAGACGTGACCAAATGATTCGGTAATTCTGAATGGGTTCAGCTTGCTTTGAGTGGCAAGTCTTTTTCCAGAGGCCCTGCTGGTTGAAGGACAACACAGAGGACCTAGTAGGAATTGGTTCCCCAGAACCTTTAAGAAGCAACGATATTATGGTGATCATATTTATACAGCTTTTGTAATGTACTCTCTTTCCAATTAGTGTTTCTCCCTCTTTAATTGGAATTTTAAGCACCATAATGATGTGAGCTAGCTGAAGTTTTTAAACAGCACAAATACTAATGATTATACTAAATTATTGTTGGGTAAAATTCTACTTGAAGTATTTAGGTTAATAAAGAAAGACACCAAATTAATATAGGCTATTTTAAGACCAAATATGCAATACTATAAAACTTTGGTGATCTGTAAGCTTTCTGGTACCTGGCCATAGGATTTTTAATTGAATTACTACAGAAAATTCAACACAAAATATTATCAGGTTTAACTACCCACTGAGTGTGCTATTTGTGACTGTTTTATTAGGCTAAATCAAAGGTTACAGCATCCCTTTTTTGGACTAATTTCAGCCCAGAGGGGTAAAGTTTTAAAATGAGATGATGAAATTTTAGAAAGGAACAAGAACTTAATAAAGGGATAATATGCAAATATTTTCTTTAAAAAAAATGAAACTATTTCATGACTACTTTATATGTGCATTCCTAGCTTTTTAATAGAGAGCTTCTTTGACATTTACATTCTGAAGCACGTAACTAGTCCCAGATTGAGACTGGAAAGAGTTGTGGGGGAACAGAGGTGCTCAGGAAGAAAAGACCTGTTGGTAAGCCCAGTGTCAATAGTATTCACATTTCAAGCATTTTGCTTTCTGGCCATATCCTCCTAAAAGCTCAAAATATAGCTGGGAAGGCAGCATGGCTGGAGGATTCCACGCAGCCACATGTAATCATTTCTGACTTGATACAGCTTCTTTTGGCCACAATAAGTGGTTAGTAGGAATACCCCACCCCCCTTTTTAACCTTTTCTGAGTCAGTGTATCTTATCCTACAGCTGAGATGATCTAATTCAGTGGTTCCTTTTCAAAGTGCAGTCTACAGTCCGACTGCACCACCCAGGAATTTGTTAGAAATACATATTCTCATTTGATTTTCCAGACCAGCTGAGTCTGAAACACTAGGGATGGGGCCCAGCAATCTGTTTTAGAAGCCCTCTGTGTGATTCTCATGCCTGCTAGAGTTAGAAAACAACTGATTGAAATTATGTTGATCAACATACATTTTTTTTGGTAGCCATATACATATTTTTGGTAGCCATATCAAATAACAACTTTCTCAATGTCTGATTCAGAATAGTCTCTCAAAAAGTGTTATCCTGAAAATGAAAATATAGTTAATTTATAATGTGACAGTCTGCGATGTTTACTACAATATTTTAGTCTTTTTTTACTACTGTATACTCAGGGAAGAGTAGTTGCCCTCACAGATTATTCATTTTCTTTGCCTTTGAGACTAGCTCTTCAGATTTTCTTTTAATATGAAAAGTCATCTTCAAAGAAAATTGTTGTCTGATGCTTCAGTTATTTAATTCTCTGAAGAGTCACTGAGAGGTAAAGTTAGCTCATGCCAATCATTTCTTTCCCATTTTAAAAGAGGGATAGTCACTTCACTGTCAATAATAATTAGTGAAATGTTTTTCTTTTGTCTCTTCTGCAGGACTAGCCAGAAGTTCAGTGGCCAAACATTTGTTGTTTTAGGACTTCAAAGTTGACTTTTAGTCTGCTTAGGCAGCAAATTCATCCAAGGGCTTTAATATCCTCAGCTTTGCTTCAAGTAATATGTGAAAACAGGGAGGAAAAAAAAAATCACAATGAATGCTGAAGTGCAACAGGTTTATGGAGACAAATGTGTTCCGATTGTGACATATGAATTCACATGTATATAGTCCCAATAATTTCCGGTGTGTGAAATACAGGGGAATCACGGACTCCAGAGTCAGTGAGACTCCTGTGGTCCACATACATCTCTCCTGGATCTTGTCAGGCAAACAACCTTTGTGGGTTGAATGAACAGCATCCCACATTTCAGCACATCTAACCCTTGAGGAGAGGTGCCTCAGGTAGAGACATCAAAAGGGGGAGTCAGGGCCTGAAGTTGGCTGTGTGTCCTGTGGGAATACGATAGCTGATTCTGGATAAAGACTTACAATCTAGGGATCACTGAGATTTTGGAGCAGGGTGGGGAGGTAGAGAGGGTCAGGGGGTGCTGAGAGTTTATCAGGAGAGAAAAACGTGGTAGGGCAGGAGGGAAGTAGACCTGCAGGGAGCCAGGAACCTCCTAAGTAACTATAGGACCTCCTTAGGGAGCATTACTACGATTCTAGTGGGGGAGTGGGTGGGAGGATACTTCTAGAAGTGCTAGCACTACACAGAATCAGCTGAGTAGTGCTAACCATTGCTGAGCAGTTCTTTCTTTTCTGAGTGAAGCCAGCTATAGACATCACAGGCTCTGGATTGGTAGCTGGATTTATAGCTCTGAGTCCTGACCAGAGCTACTCAGCTTCATCCTCCAAACCTCAGTGTGTTCAGTGCTTCAGAGGGGAGGATTGCCCCTAGAGCTGAAGCCCGGGAGGCAGCCTATAATGACTTGCATTTTGAAGTCCACAAACATTGAATGCTTTCTGGGTGCCAACCATGGGGACACTAGGAATCGAGTGATGAGCAGGAGTTCCTGCCCTCAGCGAGTGCCGAGCCTAAGTGAAGGAGAGAGATAGACTAACAGCTTATTATAATTCAATGAGGTACTTTTTGTAGGTACAGAATGTTACCTGAATTGAATCAATTTATTTTATTTTTTTTCTGCCTGAGAAAGTCAGCTAAGTCTTCTTAGAAGAGGAAATACTATAGCTAGGACAGGTAGTGAAGATGGAAAGGGGAATTGCAGGCAAAATGAAGTGTTTAAAAAAGTATGAAGAATGCTTTCAGGAAATGCCAAGTGGTCTGTTTTCTGGGCAGTGTAAGATATATGAGGGGGAGTGGTGGATTTGAAGTTGGACAGATGACATAGGGTCAGATCACAAAGGACCTATATCTTGCTGGGGGACTAGGGAGCACAGAGCTTTAAATAGGAGAGTGACATGATCAGATTTGTTTTAGAAAGATCATTCTAGCTCTTTTGTGGAGGATGGATTAGAGGGGGTGGAGCCTTGTCAAAGTACAGTTGAGGCCTGACTCAGAGCCATTGCCAATGCAATGGAGAAGCCAGGTTGACCTTTAGAGGCTTTGTAGCCAGCTGACTTCTCTTTTTTAGTTCTGTCCCCACCTTTGTGAGGGCTGCTGTCCTTGTGTAGTTGCTGCCTTCATAAAGGGGGCAGATAGAACTACAGCCTATATTCTCTTATTTACTATATGGAACTTTTATTGCTTTTGAAGATTTTGCCAAACTTTCCTAACTGTGAAATTGAAGCTAATTACAAAGAATTCCATGTTAACATATCAGTTCATAAATTCTGTCCTTAGATACCATCTTTTGTGACAAGCAATATCTTTTGGACTTGACATGTAATCTAAGTAGCTTACATCGAATGCATTAATTCATTCATGAAACTTTTATTGACATTTGCTATGTGAAAGCACTGTTAGCTTCACTGACTTAAAAAGTACTAGACGTCCTCTATGCAGAATGTTCCAATTCTGCTTTATTCTTTACAGTCACAAACCAAGGAACTTTCTAAGCACCTGGTTCATTAATTAATTTATTCATTCATTCACTCATCCATCTATTAATCCACCAGTCAGCAAATATTTGTTAAGCATCTACTTTTTGAAGGAAAAGTAATGAGATGAGGAACACATTAGGGGTGGAAATGAAAATAGAACAGAGTTCTGGATGGACCTTGGAGTTTCCAGAAAGCCCAAATATAAAAATAACTTCAAGACTCTGGGCAACTTAATCTTTAGTACTAGAGTCACTTGTATTATTAAAGAGCCTCTTGGGTTAAGAAGTGAGCTTTTAGCTTCTTAGATATTTATCATATCTTCCCTCCATGTTCCTGTGATAGTTACTTGAAACTTTTGACCACTGGACTGTTTATTCTGGAATTCTGTCCATCAGGCCATGATAATTTCAAGAAATGAACAATAAAAAGTATTTTCCATTATCTCTAGGATTTTCTCCTCAGTCAACAAGGGATGAAATAGAATGTTTTCTTAGGCAGCTGTGATAGTAAATATTCAGTGTGTTCCATTCCTTTCCCAACTGATGGATCTGTTTGAAAATTGACCAGTTTCAAAAATCAGGCACTAGCTGTTTGAGTATATGACTAAGGGTCATCAAAATCATCTTAAAAGTACTACACACCCAGACGTATTTTGATTTTTTTCCTCGTTTAAAACCCCTCTTTTAATTGAAAAGCTCTTTCTCATTCTATAGTCTATTCTTTTTGTGGAAAGAGCACTTGCTGGGAGTTAGGTGACTTGATTTCTAATCCCAGCTATGCTGTTAACTACCTGTATGACTTTAGGCCAGGGGTTGGCAAATGACAACCAACTGCCAAATCTGGACTATCACCTGTTTTTGTAAATAAAGTTTTATTGGAACACAGCCATGATTATTTTTGTACTTATTATCTACAGATGTGCTACAATGTAGAGATGAATATTTTGGACAGAACTTATGGCCCACAGAGCCTAAAATATTTACTATCTGGCCCTTTACAAAAAAAAAACCAAAAAACAAAAAACAAAAAACAAGGTTGCCAGCCCTACATTTAGGCAGGTTGTTACCTTACTTGAACCTCAACTTCCTGAACATCTGTAAATTGTGGAGTTGAATTAGGTTGTCCCCAGTTCCCATGTCCTTCGTAGCATTCTATTATTCTATAAGTTTCCTACAGAGCAGCCTCATCTCATATCAATCATTGTACATTGATATATTAGCCTATTCATATTTTCATTCACTTACTCAATTTTCTAAGCACCTACTACTGGCAAGCCACTGTGGAAAAGTAACAATTGAATTAGTCTTATTAAACTATGGATTTAGGGGCAACCCAGTCGATACCCCCTCTTGTTTTGAGAGCTGTTACTGTCTACTCTAATAAACTGTCCTCTGCTGTAAACTCTAAAAAACAAACAAACAAACAAAAAAACTATGGATTTAGTGTGAGTAGGAGGAACCATGGAACAATCACTTCAATGACTTTCTCTCTCCTTATACAGAATCTGAAATCTCCCAGGCTAAGAACAACTTGAAGATTCCATTTTTCAAGGCCATTGAACTTTTTTAGATAAGTCCAGATGAGGAATCTGAGATCAGTACAGCTGTTGTGTCTATTATAACTGAGGATAAATCATTGGAAAGAGTCAGTCTACAAACTACTTTCTTTAGCATTTGACTCTTAGTCCTTTTGTTGTGAGTTCCTTGTCCTGTAAAGCTGGCTGGGATCAGCACAGTGCATCAAAAAAAAAAAAAAAAAAAAAAAATCCCCAATGAAAGAGGTTGGGAATCTCCCATCTCTATTTCAAAACATTTCATTGATTACTTGAAAACATCATCAGATACTAAAGATACAGAGGATAGATTCCACCTATGGGAGAATGACCCTTTGAACGGAAGTTTGGAATCATCATCAGAACCTTTGGAGGGGACATCTGAGAGTCATGTGGATGATGTTTCACAAGATCCTGTTATGCCTTCAGTCAGGAGGAAAAAGCTAGATCCACTCCCCCAAAAGTATAGATATCTTAGGAAAGTCGTAAGGACAAAGAAAATGAGAAGGAGGAAAAAAAAGGAGAAAGTGGAGCCCCACTACCCCATCATTCTTCCAACACCTTTGGCACCACCAAAAGTGAAGAAGATGGGGCAGTAGATACAGAGCCGACCCTACTCAGTGCCCAAGAAGACAATCCTGACCTTCTCAGTGAGGTAGGGATAAGGCCTGGGTGGCATTCTGGGCTTGCCATACTTCCAGAGGAAAAAAGTGGCAGCTCTTCACCAGGAGTGCGTTGAATTGAGGATAAGGAGCTTGAGAAACACACTGGGATCATTGGGCCCAAAGCATGGAAGAACTGCCCGCAGGTTGTGTCTTTTCTGCATATGTGCACTGTCATTGAGGGCTTTTAACTTCTTTTTTTTACTTGCAGGACAGATTACAGAGTCAGCAGGATGAGGGTGCTTGTGTGATGCATCAGGAATGTCGGATCCAGCCCTGCGAGCTCTCAATGTCCCAGGAACCGAGGTCTTCTTCTCCTGCAGTGACATCCTTGACATCACCACCACACTGCTTCAGCCGTTTCCTAAGCTGTGTCTGCCAGACCTTCTCCAGGTCTAGAAAGCGGACTCCTCCTGGAAGGGAGAGCGCCCAGCCAGCTGAGGCAGGAGATGTTGCTAAGGCCCAGAGACCTGGCCTGCTGAGGGGTCTGCGCAAAAACAAAGTGCTGCCCCACCAAAGCCTGTAGCAAGTTGAAGCTACTATAGGCTTCCCTTGTGTTTAGTTTTATAGTTTTCTCTATGTCTTTGTTCTTGTTAGTTGAGTTCTTGTCTGTCAAAGAGAGCTGCTTTTATGCTGAGATCCTCAAGCCTAAAGAGGTGGTAAAAACAAAGCAACTTTGAGACTTTTAACACTAAACCCAGTAGTGGTATGGCTTCCTACTTACTCCCCTTAGGCTGTAGTGGGACTCACGCTGGAGCAGTGGTTTCCAAATTCATGCAGTGTTTCACTCATGTATTTATTTGGCTTAATTTTCACTAACTTCTCTTAGGATCGAAGCTGTACAATTTCATCATTTTGAGTAATGTCTCCTGATATTGACCAAGTAGAGACTTCTCATTTCCTACTTCCCTCATTTTCTTTTCCCTTTGGCTAGAGATTCATTTTGCATTCTTCATCTTCGGTACTTTGTTGAACTTGTGCCACTTTCTATTTGATTTCGGTATACCTGGAGGGTGGGGTGGTTGCTGCTCTCCTTGGAGAGGATACCACTATCACCTCCCCTCTCAAACCATTGTTCTGTTTTCTTTTTGTCGCTTTTAGTAAAATATGGGGTATTCCTTCTGAACTGTGCTTCTGCTGTTCTCCAGCCATTGGTATTAAAAACATAGTCACACAAGGTAATGCTCCCTCCTTGTCATTCTTTGCCAGACTCACAGAATCCTGAGTTCTGTTGAGAATCCTAAAGGAAATAAGGACTTTTTCAAAAAAAGTTCAAGATCATTTCATTTCCTCCTTGTTGTCCCAGCATGATAAATTAATCCTCTTCCTGAGGTATAAAATAAGAATTTAAACCTATACCCTCTTTTGAAGGAGTAAGTTTGAGGAGAGTTTGAGAGTTTCCCTGTAGCTTTAATTACCTGTTGTTATTTCCTACTTGTCCCAGTTTCCCAATTCATATAAGAATAATAAATTAAAAATAAAATAACAAATATAAATAAATATGTGAAGTATCTGCATAAGAAGGAAGTTGTATCCATTATTTTATCCCTTCCTTGGGACTGACCCTGATGGTTACAGCACTAGAATTGGAGAAGATGACCAATAGGTTTGTTTTGTTCTCTCCCATAGAAGAGGACTTTGTGTTGTTGGAGGAATATAGTTGGGAAGGAAATAGAATGAGTTCCAAGAGCAGCGGCAAAGATTCCTAAGGCTGCCTTGGAGGTAATTGGTAAAACCTGACCTTGAAGAAGTCTTGTGATGTGGTGAGGATCTCAAATTAGAATTAGAAATTTTATAAAATGTCACACTCAGTGCTTGGAGTAAAATGGAACAGTTTCCTAAAGTCAGTCATGCTTTGATACCTTTAGTTGTTTGAAAAATGCTTGATTTTTTTGTTTTAGAGAGTATAGAGTTTTAGTAGAGCCAATTGGCCATTATAAATGGGCTCGAGGTATTACATGAAATTTAAAATTACTTAATCTATAGTTATGTAATTCACAAACACATTTTCTGAATTTAATGTAAGAAACATACTCCCAGGCAAGCATAATGTACATAAAGTCCTGAGTCATACACCCTAGTATTAAAAGCTGAAAGGAAGGTAGATATTAGTGTTGCTGCTAATACTTTATTATTGTTATTGTTTCTTATCTTACTGTTTCATGATGAGTTGTTCTATTATAGAAAAAACTATTAGTTGGAGTCTAGTTAGCCATATCCTCAATCCCATCTGTAACACTGATTTTTTTCATAAGGTTTATTTATTCTGAATTTAACATATAGATTTCAGATAAGGAAAGATCTGCACAAGCACTTAGTTGGAAAGTCTTTTGCTGAGGTGTCTTGACCCCTTGTTCATAAACATTTGAAAGGGTATCCATGTCCCTTCTGATGCATTTGTAAACAAGAAAGCGTATGTTCTTAGAGTTCATATTTTGTGTTGCTGTCTTTATGCTTTAAATTATTAAACATGGTTTATTATGGCCTAATAAAGTTGTGTTTATAGAATATGTTTAGAAAAATAGTATAGTTATATCAAGGTAAAAACAAATTAAAACATAAAACCTACTGCTGATGAGAGATAAAGCTTGGGGTCATTTTAAAAAATTGTTTCCCCTGCAAGGCAGAAAAATAGATATTGTAAATGTGATATAAACAGAAATAAATAAGTATAAAGGTGATCACATTTAATGTACTTAGTTCCTTTTTTCCCCCCATGGGAACACAAAAGACTAGGTGGGTGGCAGGTGTACTCATTACTACTGGTTGATTAAGTTGAGATTAAGCAGGTTGATTAAACTTTCTGAGTGATTTTTTTTCAGGATCATTCATTAAATATGATAGAGAATTATAATATAAGTTCTTTAAACTGAATATTAAACCACTAACCTATGATTTAATTTTATAAATGTGATTACTTTTGCTTTGGTTCTTGTCCCATCATCCCATACAGAGACACTCTCTCCTGACCATTTTGTTTTTGTCAGCTTGTCTGCACATTACTGTCCAAATTCCAACTCATGTCATCTTTAGTTCCCTGGAAAATTTTAACATGAAAAAACTCTGGCTAATGTAAAATTACACAAAGAACCAATTGAGAGTGTTTACTTATTAACTGAGTTATCACCGAAAAGGAAGAAATTATCTAGTCCTTCCCTCTATTTGTCAGAGGAAACTGAAACAGAAAGAAATTAGGTAACGCTCTCAAGATGACATAGTTGGTTAACGACAAAGCTAAAACAATTAATAGCTAACATTAGATAAAATATTGTGCTGTTCATACATCGTCTATAATCTTCCAGCAATCTTCATGGGATTGATGTTAATATTTTTATTTTACAGATGAAATACATTTAAGGTCAGAAAGGTCTCAGGACTGGTAAATTCCTGATGCAGAGTTTAAACCCAGGTCTGTTAGCCTCTGAAGCCTGTATGCATTACATCCTACCTCTCCGTATCATAACATTGTAAAATTTCTTTGTTTCCAGTCTAGCTCTGTAATGTCAACAACAGACAATTTCTCTTGTTTGCCAAAATTTAGATTTTAGCCTTAATACATACACAATAAAAATAGCTCAATTAAAAAACAAAACAAAACAAAACACTGTTTCTTCCAAGTATAATTTTCATACTGGGCAGTAAATAATAAAATAGTTAACTTAAGTGTCATTGATAAAAGAAAATTGCAGTGTAATATAAACAAAGTTTTATAATTACAACCAATTAAATTGAGATAATTACTTAACTAAAAAGTGATCAAGAAAAAAAGTATAGCATATAATCAAACAGGGACCTTGACTTGACAAGGTCACAAGACAAAGCACAGCAAAGATGAATTAGGTCCCATAGAAAGCTAATAGACTTAGGAGTGTTTCTAAACCATTTTCAGGTGAATGGTGTGGGACTTGGGTAGTAGAGAGAACAGGCTTTTCTGTGTAACCCTTGAAATAAATGACTATACTCCTGCTAATGAACTCCAAGGTTAAAATAGGAAATTTCAATTTTCTCATGCCTTAAAACATTCTTTTCATTCTGATTTGACAAGCTCTCTTTCAAGACAAAAGAACAACAAAACGGGAAGATTCAAACCACTAGACTGTGTGGTCAAGGAATGTTGTTCATTTTTTCAAATTCGAGACATGAGGACAACTGTTGTATGTGGGAGATTGGATTGGTGCAGATTTCTTGAGCTATAGTCTGTCAACGATAAAGAATTACAGCTCTGCTCCCATCATGGAACCTTTGTGATGGGCTATCTCAGACCCATGGGGATCACCCTCCTGGTTCACAGTATTACAGGAAGTAACAGGGGGTGCTGGGATCCTTGTTCCCCCACCCCCTTGCCTTAGAGTTAGTCCGGCAGTTGGTGAGAGGCCCAATAAAGGCTACTTTAATAGAGGTTTAAATAATCTACAAGAGGAAACCTCAAAACAGATTAAAAGAATCTTTAAACAAGTTACATAATTTTAAATGAGTTCAAAATCCTGGGATTCTATTACAAATGATTTCTAAATGTGAACTTGACTTCTTCCCTAGTTGTAATCACCACTCTAATTCTAGGATGCCTGTGAAAATATACAATGCTGGATTATTACAATGGTAGCCCTTCTGGTGAGAAGAACAATGGATCCATTCACAGAGAGAGATGAACCAGTAACTGGGATTTTTGATAACTACTGGAGAAATAGCTCCTTGATATCTGTCCCTTTACTTGGAAGAAAGCAAAATTATAATGACTGTAAAAATAAGAAAAAAGAACACATTTCAATCGGCATTTAGTACTAAAAATCCTATTTGGCCTGAGAAGCTCAATAAGAATCTCTGGCTACAATTTATATATAGAAGATAATGGATGAAAAATAAAACAGTAATTCTATAACCACTTTTCTAAAAGCTACCATTCATCCTAATGTAACATTTTGTTTTATTTTAAAGTTAAAATTATGAAGCAAATTTCTATGTCTAATTCTATAAGTTATCTAATTCTACATGTTATCTAATTACAGCCATACGCCACATAACAATGTTTCAGTCAACAATGGACCGCTTATACAACGGTGGTCCCTTAAGGTTATAATGGGGCTGAAAACGTCTTTTTGCCTAGTGACTTTGTAGTTGCCATGGTAGTGTGACACATTACTCACATGTTTGTGGTGATGCTGGTGTAAGCAAACCTACTGTGTTGCCAGCCAGATGAAGTATAGCACATACAATTACAGTAGTAGGCTATATGATCTTGCTTTGTGTAAGTTCACTCTATCATGCTCACTAGACTATGTTGCCTAATGGTACATTTCTAAGAATGTATCCCCGATGTTAAGTAGAGCATGATTGTATGGGATAAGTACTTAGGAAATATCTGTCTGACCTTTGGATTTAAAAGCTAAAACAAACAAACAAACTTAGATATGCATACTAAATCCTAGTTTTTCCATTTGCTATGTTATAACTTTGGCTATTTGTTTAAACTTACTAATCTTTGTTCTCTTCATCTGAAATAAGAGCGTACTAACACTCCATAGGTGATTTTGAGGACTGCATGAGATTGTGTCTCTGAAAATGCTTTGTGGCTGTTTTGTAGTAGAAAGCTTTTGGCATTGTAATACGTATTGAATACTTAGAAAACAAAGCAAAACAAAACAAAACAAAGCATTAACTGCACTAAGTGCTATGATGGCAAGCTACTCCTGTCATTCTATACTTCAAAGAGAACTAAATTCATTTGGGGGGCATCATGTGGAGCAAATAGTTTTAATATTTGTTTATCTCCAATTTGAATGTCTCTAGAGAAAATTCTTTTTCCCAGAATTTGACAAGCTCAAACCTGTTTATTGATACAACCGGGGAATCAATATTAGTTGGACCTTTATTCTTGATTTGTAGGACTGAACAGACACTCATCTGGTCTTAAGCTGCAGTGGTTTAATGCAGCATCTTTTTATAAGTCACTGCATTTTTCTAAGAAAACTTCATTGTACAGATCATTTATTCAGTGGCTGTAATAGAGTAGTGGTTCTTAACTTTTCCTGCTCATACCTCCTGAATGATAGGTGATATCCTATCAATAACAATACTTCCTATGACAATGATTATTAATAAAATGATGATAGAAGCACCTACCAGATGTATTAAAGTTTTGGACAAGTTATTATTGGCAAATCCCCCGACCCCCATATTCTAATATTCCCTTCACCATTTCCCTTATCTACCTGTTTAATATCACACTGAGATTGACTATGTAAAGGGTCATTAAATTCCAATGTTTTGTGACCTGGAATTTTATTTTGTTCCACTCAATAAACATGGATGGAACACCTGAGCCTAAACTGAAGCTTGCTTATCTCAAAGTAAAACAAAGGAAACATACATAAAAAGTAGAAGAACCTGTCTAGTAATTTATAGACTATTCAGAGAAATAAGACAGGCACTCACACAGTGACTACTGAACAATATCAAAAGTACCCAAAAGAGCTCAGGAGAGCATTTGACAATACAGATAAGCACTGATAAAGTGCCTTATACAGAAAGGATTATTACAAGGTGAAATATTGGAGAAGCCTTCTCTAAATAGGTAAATTTTGAGCTGGGCCTGGGAAGAATATGGTCTAGATTTATCCAACTCCACAGCTAAGCAAGTTAAAGTTACTTTACTAGATGGAGTCCTGGATGCTGGATAGAGCCAGTCACAAGTGTAACCAGATCCAATAGAAAGCTGGAAGAAATGGTGAAGCCATTATGGCTATTTATGGATGAGTCATTATGTCCAAGGGTAGGAAGTTCAAAAGATGGGTCAGGGACAGAAGACAGAGATGCAAAGATAGGTTCTGAGTAAAGACAGAAATAGGGCAGAGGCAATTATAAAGGAGAGGATAAAAAGAGGGCCTGGGATTTCACCTGAATAGTAGAACAGTCTATGGAGTATTGGCCATGAATTGTTTTAGGGAGGGGGGAAAGTACCCCCCCAAAGGGAAACAGGGTGGACAGCATTGAAGGACATGAAAGTGGATCATTCAGATGGAGAACATTATGAAGAGGGGTACAGGTGTGACAATATTAGGTCATATGTTGGGGACATAGAGTAACTTAGATATGTGTGGTGGGGAGTAGTGATAAATAAGATGAGGCAAGTTGAACTCCGTATTTGTATTCTACCCTTGGCTTTCATTCATGGTTGAGAGGAAGCCATTGTAAATTCTTGATCTCTAAGGAGATAACATAGCCCAAGTTAGCGAGCCCAAGAAGGAACAAGTGGAGGAATAAAGATGTGTGAGGGCATCAACCTAGAATCAGTTATGATCTCTAAGAATATGTTGTTCCTTAGCTGCCTTCTACTATATAACTAGGTTAGATGATTGCCTCTTTTTTTACTATTTGCTTACAAATACAGTTAACTCGAACAACAAGGGTTTGAACTGCGCAGGTCCACTAATATGCAAATTTATTTTAATAAATACTGTAAATGTATTTCTCTTATGATTTTTTCAATAACATTTTCTTTTCTCTTGCTTACGTTATTATAAGGATATAGTGTGTAATACATATAACATACAAAACGTGTTAATCAACTGTTTATGTTCTTAGTAAAGCTTCTGGTCAACAGTAAGCTATTGGTAGTTAAGTTTTTGGGGAAGTCAGATGTTATACATGGAATTCTGACTGTGCAAGGAGTCAGCATCCCCAACCCACAAGTTATTCAAGGTTCAACTGCAATATATTTTTGTAAGAATAGTGGACATAACTAAAAGTACAATCACAGAAAACCCTTATGTGAAAACACATGGTATTTTGTATTATAAAGAATGGAGAAAACCATGATCTGACTTAAGGTTTTACATTCTATATTAGTAAAAAATTAAACATGATAAATTTTGTGGAAACTTCTAAATGCTTATTCTTTAGGTAATAAAGCAGTACAGCCTAGTACTTGAGAATCCCTCGGCAGACAGTGTCTGAATTGAGTTCCTGGCTTTACTACTTAATAAATATGTACCTCAAAAAAGTTACTTTTTTTATGCCCTAATTTGCTCATCTGAAAAATGAGAATAATTATGCCTATTTTATAAGGCTGCGGCGAGAATTAAATGAGGTAACACACTTAAAGTACTTAGAATAGAACTTTTCACACAGACTGCAAGCTCAACAAATATGCATCTGGTATCACCAGATGGGCAGGTTACTTTTTTGAAATATTGATTTATGTGGGGAGGGGCTATAAGGTCTCAAAGGGGAAGATTAGATGAAGTACCTAGGGAGTCTGACCCTAAGCATAGGGTTTCCTCTCTTCACTAAATATTCTGAGCGTGGCTTTGGGGTAGTAGAGTCACCTTACCTAAAGAGATCCTGTGTGGCAAGACAGAAGATATGTGTGTAAGCAGAGTCCGTGTTACTACATGACCACTGGGCATGTATCTGATTATGAAGGTGTCTAATCTTTTATCCCCAGTGCTTAACTAATAAGCACATTACAACTTCTCAGTAGATGTCTGTCAAGCAAGTGAGTCAACAATTCAGTAACAAACAGAATTACAGTATATGATTTTTGGGGAGAGGTCCCCTAAAAACATCCACAGATTTGTTTCATTTGCAGATAGCTTTTCAGTGTTTTGGCACAGAAAGCCACTCTCAGATCATAGCACATAAGGGAGAGCCCCCAAAGGGACTGAGTGTGAAGTTAAGTGGATGGGGCATGGGATCAGCATTAGGCTGATTAAAAAAACAGATGTATTGAGAACTGCTGTATACAGTGATTAAGAAGTAATGCACCCCTTTTCAGCAGTCTTAGAACTTAGCTTTAAAATGCACATATGCGCGCATGCATACACACACACACACACTTGCACAGGCACAAATACACAAATTATCACAGTTACAATATCCCTTTATTAATTTTGGGTAAGTGCTGTATAACAATCTACCTCAAAATTTAATGTAATAGCTTAGAACAGTAGCAGTCATTCATTTGGCTTGCGAATATACAGTTTAGTCAGGGTTTAACAGGGATAGCTCTTCTGTTCCATGCATCATAGCTGAGGCAGCTCCATTTTTGACTGAAGGTTTCATTTCCAAGATGGCACACATGTAATTGACAGGTTAGTGCTGGCTGTCATCTGGCTGCTCAGCCATGTGGTAGGTCCCGGGCCTCAGTTCCTTTCCACATAGGGCCTCTTCATAGACTGTCATCCACTCACAGTATGGTGGCTGTGTTCCAAGAGTGATCTTCCCAAGAGAACCAGCTGGAAGCTAGGTTTTTGATCTAGTCTCAGAAAGCATATAGTGTCAATTCTGCTACAGTCACAGATTGCTGGGATTCAAGGGAAAGAAATAGAAGACCCTCTATCCCAGGGAGGAGTGTCAATGTCACATTGTCAGAAGGGTATATGGAATGCTCCTGTGGCCTGTCTTGGGAAATACAATCAGCAATCAGAGAGATGCTATTTTAGGCCCTTATGAAGTTCCCAAAAGAGACAAGATTATTCTGGTATGTAGGAAATATTTTCTGGAAGAAGCACATTAAAAGGGAGAAGATAGTTTTGAGGAGATTTGGGAAAGATGGTTCCAATTACCTGTAAGAGGTGCCATGATACTTATCACTGAAGAAAGTTTCAAACTATGAATAGGGCAAAAGGATGAAGGCATTAGCTGACTGAGGTAATTTAGCATGAAGAACTGAACATCAACAATTTAAAAATAACATTAGGAATCTTCAGGGCCGGCCGAGTGGCGCAGTGGTTAAGCGCTGGCTTGGGAAGGCAGCGGCCCCGGTTTGGTCCCACATATGAGGGCCAGTGACACTGCCCTCAAAAAAAAAAAAAAAAAAAAAAAGGAATCTTCATCTTGTCCTACTGGAGTCAGTAGAAGGGGATATTCTGAACAATCAAGAGCTTTAGCTATGGCTCCTTTGATATGCATAGAGTGTGCATAGCTAAATCTAAATTTTCACTATTTGTGACTGAACAAAATTTTCCATCATGACTAGAAGCTCAGAAAAATTTTACCCACCGAATTGAAAGTAGACGGGAAAATTTATATGTAAAGTATACGTCAACATTCTTTGTTAGTAAATATTTATTTAGCTCTCACAGATGAAATATAAATAATGACTACAGTTTTCCTTTAAGGCGGATTAGAGTTCAGCTGAGAACAGTATTCAGAAAATCAAATGCCAGCAGCTCTGACCTCTCTGCCAGTGCAGAGGCATTCAAATGGTTTTTTAAATGGGCTATTTTAGGACTTTGCAAGGAAACCCAGCAAAATCAGTTTGCTAAAATCTATACCAGCTGGCCCAGGTGACTTTTCATAGTCTCTGCCTGCATTTGTTTTTTTCACAACTGCACTATTGATTTGTATAATGAAGCAGCAGCATATAAACCATAGCTTTTCCAGAAGCTGTATCCTTTCTCTCTCTAGGATTTGGGGGTGAAAAACAAAGACCATAAACAATACATTTTCGTCTTCAAAATATATCTGTCCCTTTCAGCTTCCTTCCTTCCACACAAACACTATCAAAACAGAGTAATAATTGAGAACATGGCAATTCTTTTTCCCTCCTTATGGAATGTTAATTGGGCAGAGAGAATCTGCCCTGGCATAAGAGAGGATAATCATGGTGTCTCTTACTTTACTAGCTTCTGAGAAGTACTCTGTCATTGATTTTTCACAATTATATTATTTTGTGGAAATGTAACTGATCCTATATGCTTCAGTAATTTTCTTTTAGTTAATAATTTAGCCTCTTGATAAAGAATCTGGGGTAGTTAAATAATGATGCTTTTGTGACAGCTATGTGTATTTGAAGTCTGACCACTGATGTCAGGATAGGGAATCTCTGGTAGTTCAACTACAATGGACAATGCTAGACCTAAAGAACCGGAAACATGCAATGAAAATAGGATTTGTATCTCCTTACCTGGGAACTTCTATAAAAGGAGCTGTGGGCTTGTTTACCTAGGGGAGTTGAAGCAAAGCCCTAAGAGTACGACCATATACCTGTCAATGTCCTTTAAGCCTTCTTGACATTTACTTGTTCGTATCTAGTGACTTACTGAGTTTAGACAACTTCATGTGAAAGATTAAAGGCATTTCCTTGATCACAGCACTTAAATTTCAACACCATCTGATGCTGCCGGGACATAGAAATAGTGTAACTTCTTTTGGAGCTGGGCTTATCCTCCCTGATACTAGGCAGAGCTTGAAAACAAACTTGTAGTTTTTATTTCATCTCCTTGTAGTGATGACAATCCATGGGGCTCAAAAGTGTACATTTTGTGTGAGCTCCACAGGTTGTTTACCTCTGACCTGGAACTGATGAATGTATTTGATGTTGTCTATGAAAGCATGTTCCTAAAGGAGTTATTTTGAAGCTTGGTGTGCTCTCTCTCTTCAACTTTAATTTTTTGTTATATTCTAAGTTCCATTTCTGTTTTGAATGACTACCATTGCTTTCAGAAAATTCATTGTAACATGCCTTGAGATACTAATATGACATATACTATATAAACAGCTTAATTTTGCATTGTATACACTCTCCTTTGTAAAGAAATGTTAAATGGACCTGTTACATTTTGCTTTAAGGAGTTAAGCTTAGAAAAAGTCTTTAAACAGTAAGACTTCTTCAGACAGGTGGTAATTTATTGTTAGGCATTTTGAAATGGTTTGCTTGGCAGAAACAAACATAAAATAACATTATCCAAAAAGCATTCAGGTGAGTATTTTGAAACAATACATGACAGGAAAGATTGGAATTTGAATATTTTGTGAATTGTAGTAGCAACTTTAGCAATTGAAGGGATATGAAGACAAATCAAATGGAAAGGAATTTTGATTTTAATATGGAAAATGTGCAGTGATGTAGAAAATACTGACGGTACTAGGAAAAAACTTCAACAAGGAACTGGAAATTATGTTAAATAACTAAGAAGGTAAAGAACACATGGTGATTGACAAGTATTAATAGAGCTATTAAAGATGTTTTGAAGCAAATGCATATGAGATACTTCAGTATTTTACCAATGATTTCAACAGACTTTTTTCTTTATTAATTTGCTGGTTGGGGATTTATAGATAATACATAAAAAGCCAAAAGGCTACATAGGAAAAGCTTTTTAATTGTCTGACTGCCAATCTTTTAAAGTGTCTTGTATATTCAAATATACATATATATATATCTCTCAAATATCTATCTATCTATCTATATATATATATATCAAATATGTATTTGTCAAATATCCACATTTTAGAAAATTTTTAAAAAATGGGACTTTTGATTGTAGACAGAATGAAGTAAACATACTCTACCCTATCTCTTCCACTGACTACAACTAAATAGTAAAGAATTGTAAGTTATTAAAATATAAGAATTTATTTTTATTATTATGATTTTTTTCTAAATAATAAAATCTATTAAGCAACTAATATAAAAAGAGATGAGGGTCTGCCGAGTGGCACGGTGGTTAAGCATTGGCTTGGGAAGCCAGTGTCCCCAGTTCGGGTCCCACATATGAGGGCCAGTGACACTGCCCTCAAAAAAAAGACAAACCAAAAAGATATGAATAAAGCGTGCAGTCTGGGTAAAGATCTCAGGACTAGAGAAATGATTTGGCAGTGAGTTTCGTGTTTAGTTTTTGTTTTTCAATACCGCTTTCCCTCCCCACCAGCACATGGTGCAAACTGAGGAGAGAAGCCCTGAGGATTGTGTTCACTTTATGTCAAGGGATTGGTAACCAAGAAATGAGACCCATTCACCTCCCCACTAGCATGGCAGCAGCAAAAACCATGGGGTTGATCTCTGTAGAATTGCCTAGGCCTATCTTCCTTCAGAGCATAAGGGGAATGATGGAGCCCTTCTTCTCCTCACTGGTGTGGCAGAGGCAGACCTTAAAGGTAGGTCGGCACCTTGGCAGTAGTGTGGTGAGGTTAACTTCCCATCTTTCTAACAAGAACACCAAGAAAATGGAACCCTGGGAAGCTGAATGGGGAAAAGATAATTGAGATAAAGTAGCTGGAGAAAGTAACCTTTTAAATCTATGTTTAAAGACCTGGACTTTAACCTCTGAGCATGAAACTAAATGAAATCAGCTGAACAAAGGCTTTGAACATTGACATACAGTGAGGACCACTGCTCACGTTTTAGCCTGAACTCTGGGTGACTCACAAGCTAGGCAAACCAGATACTACTACAAATTCTTAGAAAACTAAACTGACATTGGAAAGATAGCCCCCAGAGAGTAGGCCAGGATATGTCTTGACTTCTTGTTAAGCAAAACAAAACAAAACAAAAAAACAAAACAAATATCAATGTTCTGCAGAAGATTTAAATAGGATTCAGAGTCTCAACTATTCAAAATGTCTAGGATGCAAAACTATTGAACATACAAAAAGAATTATGAAACCCTGAAGAACTATTTAAGGGAAAAGGGAAAAAAACAGACACCAACCACAAGATGACCCAAATGTTGGAATTAAAAAAAAAACACAAAAAAATCCTCTGAAGCAGTGATGATAATCATGCTCCAAGAAGTAAGGGAAAACACTCTTGAAAAGAATGGAAAACATAGAAGTTCTGAAAAAAAATAGTAAGTATACAAAGAAAAAGAATAAAAAGAAAAATTTTGAATAGAAAAATACAATAATGGTATGAAAAAAGATCACTGCAGATACTCTAAAGCAGAATATAATTGATAGAGGAAAAGATCAATGAAGTTAGTGAACTTGAAAACAGAGTAATAAAAATTATTCAATATAAATAGAGAGAGAGAGAGAGAGAGAGAGAGAGAGAGAGAAGAGAGAGGAGCAGAGCCTCAGGGACCTGTGGGGGGACAGTATCATCAGGTCTAATATTCATGTCATAGAATGGGAAAAGAAAGTGTGTAAAAAAGCAAACAAAAAAAATCACAAGTATATAGAAGGCTTGAACAACACTATTAACTTTATCTAACTCACATTTTCAGGACATTCCACCTTACAACAGCAGAATACACTTTCTTTTTAAGCATAGATGAAACACTCACCAAGATAGTCCACATTGTGACTCACAAAGAAAACCTCATTAAATTTACAATTATTGAAATTTTTTTCTTTGATTATAAAAAAATTGAACTAGAAAGCAATAACAGAATCATATCTGTGGAACCTTTGGACATTAGAAAATTAAACAAAGCACTAAATAATGTGTAAAAGAGAAAAATCTGAAGGAAAATTGAAATGATTTTGAACTGAATGAAAATGGAAATCTAACCACCCAAAGTTTATGGGATATAGCCAAAGTAGTGCATTGGGGGAAAGTTATAGCATTAAAAACATACATGAGAAAAGAAGAAGAGTTTCAAACCAATAGTTAAGGCTACTACCTAAAGGAACATAAAAATGAGTAACGTACACTCAACACAAAGAGGAAAGCAGTAGTCAATGAATTGAAAACATAAAAATCAAAATAACAAAAAAAAAATCTGTCTTTAAAAAACAATGGAATTGCTAAACCTCTAGTGCAATTGACCACAAAAATAAGACACAGGGGATCCAAGTGTAGAGAGACACACACTATTGAATTGTAGGACATATTTTAAAACTAGAGTAGTCAAGACAGTGTGGTAGTGCTGAAAAGACAAATATGTAGAGCACTGGAACAGAAGGGAAACTCCAGAAATAAACCCACACAAAAATGGCTGACTTTGGATAGGCGCAATGGCAATTCAATGGACAAAGGACAGTTCTTCAACAAATAGTGCTGGAAGAATTGGAAATTCACATGCAAAATCATGAACCTGCTTTTACACCTTCCTTGATAAACAAAATTTAACTCAACATGCACCATAGATGTAAATGAAAAAGTAAAACTATTAAGCATTTAGAAGAAAAAAATAGGGGGAACTCTTCTTGACCTTTGGTTAGGAAAAAATTCTTAGATATAACACCAAATATACAGTTCACAAAATGAATAACTGAGAAATTTAACTTTATCAAAAGTAAAATCTTTTGCTCTACCAAGGACATTATTAAGAGAATAGAAGAACAACCTATGAACTGGGAGAAAATATTTGCAAATCATATATCAGGGAAATGATTTGTATTAGAATACATAAAGAACTCTCAAAGTTCAAAAATTATAAACAACCCAATTTAAAAAGTGAGCAAAAGATTTAAGCACGCGTATCACCAAAACAGATTTAAACAAGCACATCACCAAAAAAAGATATGCAAAATAAGCACATGAAAAGATACTCTGCATCATTAATCATTAGCGAAATTAAAATTAAAACCACCATGAATTAGTATTACACAGCTATTAGCTTAGGTAAAATAAAAAATGATGATACCCAAAGCTGATGAGAATGCAGAAAAAAAGGAACTTTCATAGGTTGTTGACAGGAACTCAAAATGGTACAGCTACTCTGGGAAACAAAGTAGCAATTTCACAAAGAGTGAAGTATACACTTACTATACTATATGACCCAACAATGACACCTTTAGGTATGTATATTAGAGAAATGAAAGTTTATGTTAACATGAAAACCGGTACATCAATGTTTATAGCAGCATTGTTAGTGATCATCTAGAACCAGCACCATTACAAATGTCCTTCAATGGGTAAATACATAAACAAACTGTGGTAGTCTACATATGGAATACTATTCATCAATAAAAAAGGAATGGTCTATTGATACATGTCAGAATTTGCATAACTTTCCAAGGACATATGCTAAGTCAAAGAACTCAAATTCAAAAGGTTGCATACTATATACTTAACATTCTGGAAATGCTCCCCATCCTCCTCCCAAAAAGGAATAAAGAACAGATCAATGTTTGCCAGGGCTTATGAGTGAGAAGGGTCTGAATATAAGTGGCAGCTCAAGGGGACTTTTTGGGGTGCTCTGCATATACCCTGTGGTCCTGTTTAAAGAATCTATACATGTTAAAATGTCACAGAACTGTACATCAAAAAAGTGAATCTTACTGTTTGTAAATAAAATGAAATAGAAATTTATCTGAATCATCAGCATTGTTTCATGCAGAATTGGGGAAATAATATATTCTCAGATTTATAATCTGTAGCTAATACACTAAATGAAGGGATTCCATATTTTGTTCTTTTATTAATATATTTTAACATTTAGCTAAGAACTTAATAGATGGCCCAAAGAATAATATGAAAACCAGTAGCTTGAAATTCAGATGTTTTCAAGGATTTCAAGCCCCCAGTGTTCCCTCTTTATATACTAAGTTCTCCAGTCTGCAGTTTAATTAAAATGCTAATTTCTATAAAATATTTAATCATTATCTTCAGCAATGCCTTTTAAACAATAGAATAAGATGAAAATGCTTCTCCATTTTCCTCAGTGCCCATTTCACATTTTTCTCAATTTATTCTGACACATGATCTTTTATTTCTACCAAAGGAGACTTGAGTTGGAAGCTTTACTTAAATTGAGTGACTTTGTTAATGTTGCTTTAAAAAAAATAATAGTGTACTGAAATGTTCCACCCCAAAAAGCAATGCTTTTTCGATCAGTCTAGTGTACATTTTCACAAACTTCTAATAAGAGAATTCAAGATCAATTAGCCCTTATAAACTGTGAAGGGCCTAAAATTTTACCCAACTTGGAGGCTAATAAGATAGCTTGCCAGTTTCATAGATATCCTTTGCCTGAGGCTCCAATCAGCACAATCATCAGTCACAGAGAGATGGAGCTCCAAGAGGTCATAATGATTTGGGGTCCCAAAAGTAGAGAATATGCCCCAGCTTGATGTACAGCCTGCTGTTCAGTCTACTGGTTGGTCTCCATTCAAAGGATATTTATTTGCTGATTAGCAGATAAAAAAGGCCAAGGGACCTAAGGACATACTGTCTCCAATGTTCAGATAGTATATTAAAGGCTTCTTTTTCTGACGGGAGAGGCAAAGGGATAACAGTTTTCCCTTGTCTGCCAGAAAGATTGAGTGTTATGGATCTGTCCACATAGTCCTAAGAAAGTTTACTTGGCGAATAATCCCCTGAGTTTTGTTGGGGGTCATCAGCTGCCCCTACTGGTAGAGGCAGGATAACAATGCAGGCAAGGCCATTAAAACTGAACATCTGCTTGGCTAAACCCCAGGACACCAACTGTGGAGTGAAAGCTTTTGGATATCATGGTGTAGAGGCACTTGTGCTAAACCCTGACCTTCTATTGGTGGCAAATAGCAGCGGAGTTTTGTTAGCCCTGGCAAATATATATTGGAAATCTTGCCACTGGAATGTGAATTGGCCTGGTAATCAAGAGCCGGGGGCTAGGAAATAAGGCATTGGCAATGTCCAAGGAAGTATACCACGTGCCACCAGTCTATGCAATGGACTCAGTTCCATCACAGTGTCTGAAACTGTGGGGGCTATGGGAGCAACTCCTGAACTCACTGGCGATGAAGCCACTCTTTTCGTTAGGCACACAGTCTGTAGCATCTTCTATTACCTCAACTGCAACTATCTTTCCAATTTTTCCTCATTGATAGGCCATGAAATGAGGGACCATTTGGTCAACTGTTCGATTCTGTGCAGTTGGAACATTTCCACTTCTACTACCTTCCCTTCTGGGTTAATATGGAAATCATTGATTCTGTTCTTCTGTTAAATCACCCAGACTTTTGTTCAAAGTGACCAATAGAATGAAGGGAATCCTCTTTCAATTTCCAGAAGGAAGAAATCACTTTTACCTAAAAGAATTTAATCAAAAAGAGATGTTAAACTCAAGTATTTTTTTGGGGAAAAAAGGGATTGAAGATAAGAAGGTATTGAAGCTTGAGAGGAACTTAATAGTTTCTAATTGGTCCTAAAATATGGGGGTGATTAAATTTGCCACAGGCATAAGCATCAATGGAAGAAAACAAGATATGAGACATTGGACAAGTTACAAAGAAAGAGCACACTTATTTCTGTGCATTTTCTCGGTATGCACATATAAAACTAGCCAAATGCTAATGAGAAGTAAAACTTGTAGGTTGAGGGCCCAGGCTCGGGAATTTGACATACTTAGTGATAAGGTCCAACCACATCACTTGCTCATACAATTTTAAACAAATTCCCCAACCTCGTTGCACCTAAATTTCTTTATCTTTAGTTCTATGAGAATAATATATAATTGATACAGTTTGAGAATTAAAGGATGATATTAATATGTAAAGTGATTAGTGCAATGCTTAACAGATGAAACCTTGAATAAACACTCAGTTATTATTATGAATAAAGACCATAACAGTCTTGCTTGGGTGTTACTAGAGTAGATAAATGTAGGACAGGATTAACCAGTATGAAGAATTGGTAGCTTTCTAGACAGTCAAAATTCAGAAGCCAAGAACGCTTCTTCAACCATTTCTTAGTTGATAAGACTGGTTCCTGGAATTACATTATTAGAATTTCATCACATCAGGTTAAGGTATCACAAATGTGTTCAAAATATAAAATAATTGGCAGATTATAGATCTCACCTTTATTCGTCATATTAGTTGTAGGGAACCTGCTTTGATTTGACCCATTCATGAGAGTAAAAGAGAAAAGAGAAGAGGTGGAAACAGTAGGAAGTTATATAAGAAAGGGTTGTCTCAAGGATGAGAAAGTGGAGAATAAGTAGGCAAAGCTTACTTGAAGACAAGTTTTACCACCTTCATTGTTTAGCCAAAGGTCAAGCCCTTTTAGAAAGAACCAATTACACAAATATGCCATTTAGCCAAATAATTCAAGTGTTAATAAAGTTCCATCATTGTTTAATTAGTCCTTAAATTTTTTCATTTCATGCAAGTAAGGAGAGGTTTTGCATAGAATTATGAACACTCACATTTTTGAGGTAATACCAGTTAAGTACATCCTTGGTAACAATATATTGCTATGATTTTCTTTCACGCATGCAAATCAGGCATGGAATTATATTATTTTCCATGGCCTGTCCCGGATGACCAGTCACCCACCAGAAAATCTCTAATTTTCCTTTTCTGCATTTGGTTATCTTTCTGCCTTGGTTTGAGTGTAGACTATTTACTAATGCACGAGATGCTTGGAATTATAAAACAAACAAGGCAGCTTTTTTTTCTCCATGATAATAACCATTTGTAAATTATGATTTTTAGAGAGTCTTAGGAGCTGTGTATACAATTCCTCACTCATCGTAGAAACATCCCACTGTATTCAGGAAAGGTATCCACTCTCAGCTCTAATGCTTCCAGAGTATGAGGAGAGTACTCTGTCAAGGTGACCTCTTCTCATCAAGAGCTGCTCTGATGAGAAGCTCTTTCTTATATTGAGCCTGAATCTACTTCTTGATTGTAATTCTACTTTTTGGAGCAAAAGAGAATAAACCTTTTCAGTCTGCCATATGATGGCCCTTTGAGAAAGTTTCTGTTGCCCTCCATTAGCCTCCAATGGATACACACAATTACACACACACACACACACACACACACACACACACACACACACACACAGCCTCATACTCTCAGGCTTCTCTTCATGCTGAATATCTTCAATGAGCTCATATGATTTCCAGGATTCCGGGCCTTTCACTGATTGATCTTCTCCACTGAAAGGTAATATATCCAGGGTGACCAAGTGCCTTCAATTTCCAGGGACAATACTGTAGTCCAAATGTAAATAGTAATAGTGCTCTCTTCCATCCTTACAATGTTCTTGTCTCACTGATGAATTATAATGTTGCTGTTGTGCAAATAAAGATGAATTGCAAAACAGCACTCACAGAAGACCTACTGGAGTAGCATTCTGAAAAATTCATTGGTAAGGATCAGTAGCAAGTATGTGGGTTGTGCCCCTCCCACAGCCATTCTTTTCAGGGCGGTTCCCCCAAATCTATCAGCATTCTTCATCAGACTCCATGAGAGGGACCTCACTCCCTTGGGATGTGGGCTTTTAAGCTGCGTTATCAGCAGAGTGCCAAATCCTTTGGTGTGTTCAGAAACTGAGACACAAAAGCTATGTGACATGGCAGTTCATTGTCTAAAGCCTTATCTTGCCACTTCTCTGAGTTTCAGGTTGGATGTAGCATCAGTCCCTCCTCTGACATGTTCAGGGGCCTGGGGTCCAAACATTGCAGTTACCATGGTTGATTCCCTTAATCATTGAGCGGTAGCCAGTTTCCATGGAGCTTTGAAGAGATCAACTTTTTTTAGCTTTCAGATCAGTCTAGTTAACCTTTTATTCAGTTCTTTCCTCTTTCTCCAAATCAAGAAGTGGTCTTTAGTTAGGCATACTAATTTACCATTTTAACCCATAAGACTTGTGTGGCTAGTTACCGCTTCACTGTGGTTGACACTGGAGGACACAGTCAGGAATGGCTGAGTAACTACTGTCAGGGGTAGTTCCTGTTTACCTAAGAAAGAGTGGAAAGGGTCATTGATTTGAGTAGTGCTGGAGGTATCTAGTGGAAAGTATAACAGAGTCATTATGTTCACTTCATTGTGAGGGCTGAGGACCCACTGACCATAACGAGCAACATTGCTGCCTCGTCTCTTCTGGTGACCAGGGATCCTCTGACACTGAAATGTTATTGTAGTCTGGCACTTGATCATGCCAAGGAGGGGATGACACATCTATAATCATGCACTTAGTGTTCTACAGTCAAAGATTTCTTTATTCATTAACCCAGAAAAAACGGGCGATTCCCAGTGAGCACTGACCCAGCCATCCTATATCAGCACGCTTTGGTCATGTGCCCTTTTTTGCCTGCCAGTCACCCTAATCACACCTCACTTATTCCACAGGTATGGGGGAGAAGAGCAGGGTAGATGAAGGAGACCATTTCTTGTTCATTAGTCCTTTTAGAGCACTTCTTTTAGACCCGTCTCTTCTTATCTATGCAAGAGGTATGTGGGATAGTGGGGGTTTCCCTGGACTTTAGAGCTGGTCTAGACTCTTTCACTGACTTGCTGTCTTAGGTTGGACAAATCACTCAAGCTTTCTAATTCACATATTATCTATAAAATAAGAGGTGTGGTACAAATACTACATGACTATAGCTCTTTGAGATTGGAAACATGTCTTATTTGTATTTCCCAACTCCTCACCCACAGACCATAGTATGTATGTATGTGTGCTTCATAAATATTTGTTAGATGAAGGAAGGAAGGAAGGAAGGAAGGAAGGAAGGAAGGAAGGAAGGAAGGAAGGAAGGAAGGAAGGAAGGAAGGAAGGAATAAATAAACTCCCTTACATTTTTTCCTGTTGGTGTTTATATGCTGTTCCAACATATTGAAATATTCTGAACCTGATTCTGCCTCTCATCATCAAAGCTAACTTTCCCTTCCTGGTATCATCTGCAAATTTAATATGCTTACCTCCTATGTATGCATCTTAGTCACTGATACAAAGGTTGAATAGGATAGATCACTGTATGCATTTTTCTTCTCATCATAGGATAGACAGAAAAGAATGAATGTACCAATTGTCTCTTTCATATTCTCCAAAGCCTTCATATGTATTAAGAACACCTAGGAAGAAATAGAGAAAATTGTTCAATGTTTTCAACCAACTGAGCTGCAAAATGACCACAAACTAGCTGTTAGTTCTGGCTGTTAATATGGAGATTTATTAAAAATTTGTCTGGTTCTTGCTTTTAACTGTCTTGTCCAATTCTGTCTCTTGAGGAAGGTTTTTTTTTTTTTTTGAGGGTAGTGTCATTCGCCCTCATATGTGGGACCCGAACCTGAGCCGCTGGCTTCCCAAGCCAGCGCTTACCCACTGTGCCACTCAGCTGGCCCACCAATTCTGTCTCTTAAAGGTAGGAGATGGTAAGGACATTGCTACTCTCTGGTTATCTGGTATCTTGATCCTGAAAACATACAAAGCCCTTCTTAAATAAAGAAGAAAATAAGAAAGGGAGGGGCGAATATTAACCTTTTATTGGGCTAAATTTGTTTCCAAATATACAAAATGATATCAGACTTGTCAGTCTGATATCAATATTATACTAGAAAGAGCTAGACACTAGAAGTACTGATCAATACTATAGGGATAAAATACTTACATAATTTGAAATATTTAATTTGTCTAGAGTATAAAAAATGAATTTAATAGGCCTAGAAAGTTGTAAGAGATTTGTCAAGATTTGAGTCCTGGATAATATGTCCCATTAAAAAAGAAACGAATATCTTTTATTACCTAAGCTTAAGCAGAAGCTTCTATCACCATTGAATGTGAGAGTTACCTACACAATGCAATAAGCAAAGAGAAAATTTTCTGGTAAACTTGATTAATGCAGAATTATCAAATTTTATGATTCACAGGAACTTTTTACAGTCATCAATTTATGTAGGCATATCATAAGAATTGTGACCCTTCCAAATCATAACTATCTTTCTTTTTAAATGTTATTTATCTTTTTGTGCTGTTAGTCATATGATTGTAAAATAATTGGGTGTTGCTAAAAACTTAGAAGAGAAAGGAGCTCAAATGATCTCCTAGTTAACTCTTGTGCAACTAATAAGTTGTTTAGAAATTAAAGATAAACTGAGCTTCCAAATGAAAAGTGCAGAGATGATTGGACTTTGTGTCAAAGTACTAGGTAGATTGGCAACCTTGCTCTTGTACTTGAAGCTGTGTATTCTCAGGCAAATGACTTACACTTATGAATCTAACTTTTCTTGGTGAGGCTAAACATGGCTTGCAGAGAATCAAATGAGACCTAAAGACAAAACAATGATGATGCCTCTAGTGCCAATGATATTAACTAATATTGATTTAGGCCTTCCATGTGCTGGATAGTGTGCTAAATGTTTTAAATGTGTTATTTTTAATTTTAATTTTACACAGTCATACAAGGTGGATGTTATTTTCACATAGTTCAAAGAATTTGAAAAATCCAAAGACCTAGAATAATGTGGGCCATTGTCAAGACCAGAGTTATATTTTACTTGAGTAAAAGGCCTGTGTTTTTATGTTGGGAATCCCCCCAACTGCCATGTATTTTGAGGCCACTACACTGGGATTCATTGGATAAACAAATATTATGCTTATTAACAACTATATAAGGAAAAACAGAAGCATGGCATCTTATCTTAGAATAAAGTTAGTATAAAATAAAGTTAATTTATATGCCTTTTTCTTCGTGAATAAAACAGAGGCTCAATCACCAAATATCTATATGATTGCCTACATTTTCCAGCACCCTGGCAATTAGGATAGGAACATGTAATTAATTCTCAGCAATTAAATGAGAGCAGAATTAATGTGTATCATGCCTGAATCAAGCAGTTAAGAGTCAGTATGTCTCCTGCATTTTCCTTTATCTCTGCAGCCATAAGCTGAGATGTCACATGTTCCAGATGGCATAACAAGAAGATGGAAGAGGGCACCTTCGACTTACATTGGTTTGAGTTGGGTTAAGCCCCTCAGATTTTGGTATTTATTTGTCACTACAGCATAGCCTGGCTTATTCTGAGTAATACAATGCGTTGTGTCTTACTCATAACTGTATCCTCCCAAGAATCTAGCATTATGTGATAAATGAAAGAATTGCTTGGTAAGTATTTGTGCAAGTAATACAGTCCAAGACCATAACTTTACAGAGGAGGTATCTGAGAAATAGGTACATTAGATTAAAGGGTAGATTAGGCCTAAAGGACTAAAGATCAATTTCTTTCCAATGCCTTCACATCACTGCACTAAGAGAAGATGGTGGTGTTTGTTTGGCATATGTGCAGAGACATGTTTGCTTGGTGTCTGGCCTGAGTTCAGACTACCTCAGGTCCTACCCAGACATACTGGGAAGCGTCAATATTTTCACTTATTTATGTCCTCCTGTGTGGGAAACTCTAGCCTAAAATCACAACATTTTATTAGTAATAGTTTCAAGATTAGAACCCAAGTGGCCTGACATGTTATTTTAGCACACTGGTTCTAAAAAACTAATTGAGATGATTCAGATTCCAGAAAGTGTTAAAAGTATCTTGCCCCTGATTTAGCTACTCTAACTGAATTGGGCAAATTTTGAGGCTCCAATCTCTTCATGTGTTATATAAGGGGTTAATCTCCAAAGTCTTTCTAGCTCAAAAGTTTTATAATTCTTTATGAACCAGAGAATATACTATGTGCTATGTGGAGCTAATACAAACTGAAATTACTATTTTATAATAATATGATAAATCTGATCAATTCAGACAGCTAAACTAGATAATCCCTGGAGTGAATTTTATTCAGCTTGGCTGTCTATATTCATCACATAAATTGAGTGATTAGGTAACCATGGTCCCTATAGAAAAAGTCAGCATTCTGCATGCAGTCAAGTTGTAGATTCTGAAAGTTCTGATCCCCTTTTTTCTCGCAGATCCCATGCACTTGATGCTTATATATGTGAAAGTGGTGTGTATGTTAAGATCATGTATAGATAAGTCACCGAATGCTAGGGAACATGATTCAGGTTCTTATAAAGGAAAATGATTTAAAACATTTAATAATGTCTAAAAAGTTAATACAACATTATGGGGCTTGGCAAAATTTCTTTTCATAAATGCAATTTTTAGTTTACTATCAACATCATAAATATTTTCCTGTTGACTTAATCACTTCTGAAGTAGCAAAATATTTTAATAATTAAATTCATTACTAGTTTAAGTGTCCATTCAGGATTTTTACTGCACCTGAGAAGTTTCTGTAAGCCAGGGACACAATTATTTTTCCTCTACCAACTTAGGTTGTTCGGTTGGAACCCTGAAATTAGACTGGGGGGAAAAAAACAGATGAACAAAAGAAAAACAAGCTTAATAACACATGCATCGTATGTACATGTGGGAGCACTCAGTGATAAGTAAGTAGCTCACAAGAGTAGTTAGAACTTGGGCTTCTAGTATCTTAGTGAAGAACAATAATTTTGTAGAGAAGTGACAAGACAAAAGAAAAACACTTTGGGGCCTGCCAAGTGGTGCGGGGTGGTTAAGCGCTAGCTTGGGAAGCCAGCAGCCCGGCTTGGGTCCCACATATGAGGGCCAGTGACACTGCCCTCAAAAAACAAAACAAAACAAACAAAAAATGCTTTGAGCCTCTAGATTGGGCAAATCTCGGGGAGTGCAAATATATAGGGAAACTAAAGGAAAACAAAGGCTATGTTTAGCATGGTTTTTTAGGTAGATTCCCCAGCTGATTAAAAATCCAGAGTTATCTCCTGTGTTTAGTTTCTGTCCTTCCTGCTAAAGAAGGAAGGTGCAGGTATCTTTACAAATTCATGCCCTGCTTTTAAGCAAATAGGTGAAGGACAGAGAGCTTTTCTCTTTTCTTTTAAGATTTTATTGGGGGATGGGGGAGGAGAACAGCGTTGAGGAATTGGGGAAGGGGAACAGATAAGTTGCTGTCTTTTTGTTCTTCAGTCTAGTTGCGGAGGACGTTGCTTCACTGGCCCATGTTGGTATCATCATTGCACTCTTCCCGGATGAGGCAGATCAGTCGCAGGCCTCTGGTCGCTCACCGTGGCTATTGGCAGCTCACGCTGGCTGCCGGCCACTCACTGTAGCCTATGGCAGCCCACTGCAGCAGGGGCTGCAGCCCACACCATTCCCGGGGCTCGCACAGCCCAGCTCCAGGTGGAGCTGTTGTTAGCTGTAGAGGGCAGTGTCACTGGCCCTCATATGTGGGATCCGAACCAGGGCCGCTGGTATCCCAAAACCAGCTCTTAACCAATGCGCCACTTGGCCGGCCCCAGAGAGCTTTTCTTATATCTGCTTCTTCTCAACTGTCTTCAGCTCAAAATACTCAATATGCCAAAGTAACATATTTTTTTGGGGGAGCATGTCCTGCTCCCCTTCTGTTCCCTGTGCTAATTTGTAGACGGGCTGGTTATTTCATCCGATTTAGAACCTACAGATATCATTCTGTGCTCTTTTCTCAAATGCTGTCAGTAACTCTACTGCGGTTATTACAAGTGGCAAATAGACCAGGAGACTATCCCATTTGTAGGATTTAATTAAAATACTCATTTTACTTTGAAGAATTTTCAAGATGGATGTTTTTCTTAATGAAATAAAAGGCATATGACCAGCTGATTTTATGACGACCTTTAATTGAAAAATAGGACTTTAGCATGCTTATTTTCAGTCCTGACGAGCATACGCCACATGTCACACTGAACTATTATCCCCGTTTTTCCCTTACAGGCTTTTTGCCTTCTCTCACAGATGGAACTTGGCTGGTGCACTGAGAGTTAACCCAATTAAAACAATATAATTAAATAATAGAAAAATGTTTGCTGCATATGGAGGGAAAATGACATCTGAGAACTCATTTATGAAATTGATGAACTGAGACATCTAACGCAGTGCTTTCCTGACATGCCTGGCTGGTGGGGTGGGCCTTGATTTCACAATCAGTTGACAGTCTGGGCCCTGCCACATTATGGCCGACTTAACACTGACTACCTCTGGAGAGTCTTGTATTTTTTGTTTTAAGTTCAGTGTGAAAAACGTAACTAACATGTTTGTGAGCTTTCTTCTGAAAATTCTTTTGGAATATTTAAATAAGTGTGGGCCTAGGATGAAAATTTCTCTTCTCAGCCCCATGTAGCTAAGGCAAACTTCATTAAAGTCTATTCAAGTGGTGTGCTCACTTTCATCTTTTGTTTCTTTATACAAAAAAAGATTAATCTTTGCTCCTTCCTTTCACCCACCATAGGCTCTAATCACATTGATTTCTGCCCCCACTTCCTGAGAGTAGCTATTCATTCATGACTAAGTTCAAACATCTCTTTTTCCAGGAGGGTGGCTCCTGCAGTGACAGGAGGAAGCCTGGAGAGCACCAGTGCCACCTTGGTGCTGTGAATTGTAATTTATTACCTATAATGTTATTGAGCTTTAGACCTCTTTTTGTTTCCTCCATTTGGCTTCTTTTAACTTTACCATCCCAGCTCATCAGCTAAGTCTGCCCATCATTTCATCCTGAAGGTTTAGCTGTACCTCACCCAAGACATCATTCATGACTGACCCAGCTCCAGTGCCCCACCATGAACTCTGTTATTTCACCTCCCAGGACTGGGGTTCTGTTTTGGTTCCTGATAGGTGATACCTGTTCCCTTCAGTTTCCTTGGCTGACGAGGTCACCCAGGGACAGATTTCTACCTATGTGACTTCCAGCTGCTTGACCTCATGGGTTCTTCACTGTCTGGCATTGCAGGCTGATAGAGGCTATACAACCTCAAAGATTTGTTTCATATTCAACTACCTTTTAAAGGCAAAGTGGCAGAAACTTTTCTTCCCTGCAGGCTGCTGTAGGGCCCTACAGTCTGTTTTCTTTATTGAAAGCAGCTCTGGTGCACTAGCCCAGGGGTCAGGAAACTTCTGAGATGGAAGAGCCGCCAGGGGTCAGGAAACAGCGGCTCGCCAGCCGCAGGCTCTGAAATAAAATTGAAAATGAAAATAAAACTATCATAGTTTCACTTATAAAATTTTTAAAGGATATTTTTCACATAATGGTGATTATGTAAAAATATATTTATGGCTCTCGAAAAATTTTTAAATTGTTGTGAGGCACAGGATTGGCTCTTCCAGGGGTCAGCAAACTTTTGAGACGGAGTGTACCCAAAGAACCGCATGTGGCTCGCTAGCTGCAGTTTGCCAACCCCTGCACTAGCCAGATATGATTGAGTTAGAGGTGGAGGCATGACGGAAATGTAAACGGTGTGTATGAGATTGCCCAGAGCCTCTGAGGTGGCTCGGAGTAAACAATGCAATGGGTGGACTATAGAAAATGGTGACAAACCATCCTAATCACATCTTTTATCTTGAAATGTATAACTTCTGAGAGAGTGCCTATATTCAGGATGTCCTCCAGAAGATGCTTAACATGTATTTTTGGGGGCTTCTATGGGCTTCCTGAGGGTCCTACACATGTGAATGTCAGTGTGATTATTAGGCAGGTGGGGTAATTTTCATGTGAACTTGTGTTCTTATATCCTGGAATAAACTTTCACTACTGAAGGCTAATCATGAGTGTTTCTGCCTTGGATTTCTTAGGAGGAAAGTGCATACCTGTTGGAAACTTACAACTTTCTCTTGGCAATAAAGGACTCACCCTTGCCTGAAGCAGCCTTGATCTTGCCAAGGTCCCTGAATGCTGGACTGCCCGGTGGCCTGGACACTTGCCAGTCCCAAGCTTCATACTTTGTCCTCCTTCCTTTGCTGCTTTAAAAAGTAAGACAAATTATAGTTCTCTGAGGGTTTCAGATAGTATTTTAAGCTTCTACCTCATGTAATACAGATGATATATTGATTTTTCAATAAATATTGGTTGACTAATCTAGAGTAAATGAGGTGGCTACTATCCAAGGTAAGTTCTCAAACATAAGTGACTTTGCCTCCCCAAAATGTGTATGTGTGTATATTTCTATATACAGAATTTATATTATAAGTACTACTCATACACATATCTCCAATACTTCAGTCCTAATGTATTTGCTGTCATAGCTATTAAGTCAAACTCAGCCTCTATTAGAATTTTTAACAAAGGTGAATCAAGTTCCTTGCTGTCCAAAGCTTGTTCCAGTAGGCGTGTCCACCTATGTAGACACAGTGTTGCTAAGTATAGAGGCCACTCCTTGTCCCTCCAAAGAATTTGTTGTGTTTTCTGGTGTCATGGTACTTCAGCTAAGCACTACTCAAGCATTACAAATGTAGCCACAGTTGTTGAGTAGTTTCATTATGACAATAGTTTTAATAATACTCCCAAGGGATAAAATTCTTCTGAGGAAAACACTGGAAACATAAATATGTTTCTCTATATAATCTCAACTGAAGTGCAATACAGGATGTCGTTTTGCTTCTGAAGTGTGAACTACTGTTTTTGTTTGTTTGTTTGTTTTTTGAGGTAGAGATATTTGGCCTTAAGGAAGTTATATCAAATGATTGCTCCACAACTGCCCTCAGTTCTTACTGTGTAATGATTCCATGTCTCATCTCCCTGACATGGAGTTTCTGCTCCAACAAAACAAATGTGCTTTTTTTTTATATACATCTCAGATAATTGGCCCCTAACTTACACTATTTTATTACCATTGGCTGAAATCTCTGAACTCCTTCCTGCCTTCCAATCTTCCTTAAGAATTTGCCTCAAAACTCACCTTCTCCCTGTTATCTTTCTGGATTAAAGTGGTGCATATATGATTACTTTGGTCATCTCCCTGCACATTCCTAGCACATATGAGAATAAAAACCAACTACAGGTCTTATGATTGCTTCAGTTTTTGCCATTTGGCCATGACTTTGAGGCACCCACAGTCAATCTCAGTAATCTGAGGTATTTATGAGTAGGATGGAGATGATGGAGTGCTAATGGCTTAGATCAATGGAGAGGCTTTGGAATATTGAGGGTTGGGTGCTTTGGGAACATCAGGAGAAAGTACCCTTGGAATTCCCTTTGTTGGTTCCTGGCAAAAGCCGAAGTAGTAAGCTGATCCCCTCAGTGGTTTTAGCTAGTCATGATTACCAATATGGAAGCCAGAGAGAAAGGACAGGAAGGGATGATTTAGGAACATACATGAGAAACCTTCACAGAGAATTTTATCTCTGAATTGATGCAGGATACATAAGTGCCAGCAAAACATGGATGATTAGCTTGATTGTGAAGGTCACGGTAGTCTTTACAAGAGATCTGCCTCTTCTCATTTCATCCAAAACGCCACACAGAAAATGAGGGTACTTCAAGTGTACCAACTGGAGCCTACATTTGCCTATCATGTTGTCCCACCCTCTGAACCATGCTGTGGTCTGCTGTGTTGGTGTAGAACTGTTCTCTATGAAGCTGCTTTTCCATATTCATAAGCAAGGAGTATCTGCTCTCAGTGTGTCTCTTACCTTATTGAAAACACCTCCTAGTGTCAAGAGAGGAATAGATTTGTTCCTTCTACCTTAGGGCACCAAAACTCTTGGCTTAGCCTTCCTTTGTGGATAAGGATGCTCTCTGTTATAAGAACTCTGTGGCCTGAAAATGTTTAGCTAAATATACTATTGAAATTTAGAAAAATTATCTCTTTTTCTAGGCTGGTTTTAAGCCTATTTATTATCATGCTTATAAAGAAGTCAAAGATCTGCCCTCTCTTTTCATGGAGCAATAAATAATACTCAAGGTTCAGCACTGGAGGTGGGAGCTTATTAGGAATCATGAGTTAAATGGGCAATTAAAATACATTAGTATAATATTTGCATATATTAGCTCAATCCTAATATCACCCTATCACAAGCTCATTTGTTTCTAGTACTTTACTATTTTCAAAGACTTTATTGGTGATCATCTGAATTTATATACATAAGAACATTGTCAGATTCACTCAGTTTAGCAAATATTTGTTGAGCACCAATTAAGTTTTGGGCACTGTTCTAGACAGTTCGTGTATGTCAGTAAATGAAAACAAAGATCTATGCCTTGTGAAACTAATATTCTATTGCAGGAGAGACCAAAGATAAATAAAAACATTAAAAATATGAAAATGTTGTATGTTATGAGGTGTTTATGGATTCAAAAGAGAAAAAACAGAAACAAATAAGTGGGATCATGAATATGGAATAAACGGACGATATTACTGAGAAAGTGATTTTGACCACTGGCTTCAAGGACATGAGGGAGATAGCCACATGTATAGCTGAAGGAAGAGTGTTCCAGGCTAAGAAGACAAGCTCACGTCAAGTCACCGCAGTAGCGGGGGGTGCCTGATGGACTCCAGAAATAAGAAGCGGACAGTTTACGTACAGGGGAGGGAGCAAGGAGCGCAACAGAGATCCTTCAAAACAATTTTCAAGTTTAGAAATAAAGAAATGCTTAAATGTTAGAAAGAATCTTTAAGTTGATAAAATAAAATTTAAAAAGTACATTAAGAAAACATTTTATCAAATTAAAAAGGATTGTATCTGCTTGCTTTTAATTTCATTCTAACGAAATGTGCTTTTTAAAAATATTTCAAGTCTTAAATGCCTGAGTCAAGTTTTCGTAGATATTTTTCGCTATGTGCACTCTAACGAATATAGTCTGCCCTCTGTATCCATAGGTTCTGCATCCGCAAATTCAACCAACCATAGGTCAAAAATATTTTTTAACAATTACATTTTTACTGATGTGTACTGCAGTTAGGCCTACAATGGAAGACTGTATCTTTACTGAACATGTATAGACTATTTTACTTTATTTTCTTGTCATTATTTCCTAAACCATGAAATATAATAACTACATAGCATTTACATTGTATTAGGTATTATAAATAATCTAGAGATAATTTAAAGTATACAGGAGGATGTGCGTAGGTTATATGCAAAGATTATGACATTTTATATAAGGGACTTCAGCATCCCTTGGTTGGATGAGATTTTGGTATCTCTGGGGGAGTCTCAGAACCAATCCCCAGTGGATACCGAGAGATTACTGTACATACTAATCGTATATGTATAAATGCGTGTGTATTCTTGCATATGTGTATGTGCAAGATCCATGTGAAATGTGGTCTAAGAAAATGCAGCTACCTACAAATACTAGTTTCTGATGTAGTGGCTGAGGTTATCTAATTATCTAATTTGTTTGAATGTGGACAACTAAACTGAATTCACTTCCAGGGTTAAATTACTTAGTGTGGTGTTTGTGATGATTGGATATGTTCTATAGTTACAAAATCATCACTTCATGTTGGGTTTCTTCAACACAGTGTCAGCACCACACACAGCAGAGTGAATTTTATTGTTAATAAAAAAATGTAGCTGTCAGAGCTGGAAGGATCCTTACAGATATTTAAACCTCCTCATTTTAATGGTGAAGAAACTGAGTTTCACAGAAATGACAGTTCAGTCAGTGCAAGTAATTCTAACTCAGAACATTTTGTAGAATCTAAAATATTTTGATTAGTTGTCCAATCAATGAGGTAAAAAATATAGCAGAGCAGAGAAGTCTGGGTGTTAGAGCACCTGGCTTAGGCCATTGCAAATGCTTTGTTATTCTCACTGACAAAAATGGGAAGCTCTTGCAACTTATATTTTAAAAGCTCATTCTGGCTTCTGTGTTAAATAGACTGTGGGGGTTAAGCATAAAAGCAAGGAGATTAGTTAGAGGGCTATTGCAAGAATCCAGGAGAAAGAGATGACAGTTCAGATCCGGGTGATAGCAGTGAAGGTTGTGAGCAGGAGAATACATGTTAGATACATTTTGAAAGTGGAGCCACAGGACTTTTTGGAAGATTGAATATGGAGTACAAGAGAGAGGAAACAGGGTGATGTCTTAGTTCAGGCTGCCATGACAAATTACCATAGAATGGGTGGTTTAAACAACAGAAATGTCTTTTCTCACAGTTTTGGAGGTGGAATTCCAAGACCAAGGTGTCAGCAAGGTTGGCTTTTTTGAAGCCTTTAAACGAGAATCTGTTCTATACCTCTCTCTTAGCATCTGGTGTTTGCTGGCAATTGTTGGTGTCCCTTGGCTTGTAGAGACATTACCCGGATCTCTGCCTTTGTGTTCACATCTCCCTGTGTATATACCTGTGTCCAAATTTCCCTTTTGTATAAGGTTATCCATCATATCAGAATAGGGGTCCACCCTATTTCAGTGTGACCGCATCTTAACTGATTACATCTACAACCATCCTATTTCAAAGGAAGTCACATTCTACGGTACTGGGGTTAGAACTTCAACATGAATTTTGGTGGGACTTAATTCCACCCCTGAGAAGGACCTGCATATATTTAAAAAAAGAAAAGGAAAGGGAAAAAAAAAAAGATAAAGAAAGGAAATGAGTGGTAAGTGAGGTAGGGGGAAAAAAATGTTGAGAGAAGATTTTATACTGGAATCAAGGGAAGAAATGAAGCTTATATTCACCTGTGAAGGTTAACTGGTCAACATTAGTTTATACTTGCCAGACTGTAATCTCCATGAATACCAGGATCAATTCTTTTCAACTGTTTTACAACATAGTGAGTATGTAATAAATACTTGTGATGGGATATTTATTGAGGAAATTAATCAACAAACAGATCTTCTAACCCTATGACTTACTGTCTGCCCCGTAGTATGCTTTATTATTCTGGGGTTCCTAACTTGATTTCCCCCATGAGACTGTGAATTCTCATGGGAGATCAGTTAGTAGAGATTTTGCTTTCCGCACCTCTGTATTCTTCATAGTATCTAGCACATACTAGGCACATAGTAAACAAGCAATAGAGAATTTGTTACTTGGTTTCCATTATGCAAACTTATAATTGTTAATACATCAGTTCACAATTTATTTTAATCTTGTTGATAAATGTTTTATTACTGTCATGAAAGACTATTCATAATTTGGAAGAGAGACTAAAAATATCAATTCTAATTATAATAGTACAAAACATATATTTCTAGAATTTTAATCTATTTTTCCAGTTAATTATTTTTGATTTTGTACATAGCTTTCTTTGTCTCTTTTCCTTCTTTGTACTTGCATGTATCTTGTCACCTTTAATAGATTCTTAGAATATTAAGCCAAGAACCACGTCTTTCATGCCTTTTTATATTCCCTCAGTGGCATATAGTTCAGTAGCTGTCTCCCTTTGTCTCCCACTCCGAACTCACATACTTCGGATTTGCAATAATCGTTCAACAATGAATTAATATCCTGATTCCCATATTCACTTCAGAGATGATTTCTGCTCGTATTTCTAACTGATTGAATATCCCCTTCTCTGTAATCCTTTCCTGTGGTTTTAGCAACAAATCAACACTTCGCTTAGATAAGGTGAAGTCCAACATGACACCTTCAGGGCCTTGTTGATAAATAATGTTCAGATAAGTAGTCTTTCCATTTAGATCACATATTGACTCTGTAATGCATCAGAAACACTGGAGCTTGGATACTGCTTTTAAGCACCTTATTTACGCACTGTGATTAAGAGTCAAGTTGGAAATAGAAGAGAGGAGTAGGCAGCAAACCTGAATCATTACAAGAACTAGCAATAAAAACTCTTTCAAAAGAAACAATTTGGAAGAATGAAAGGAGGTGGTTGAGGGTTTTAAGTAAATATTTTTTCTTTTTAATGATGTTAGCTGTTGTATTTATCAGAATGTACCCACTGAAAATATTTTAAGATTTTTGTAACTCTGATAATAGACTGTAGATTAATGCCTATTTACTTCAAATCTTGGGAAAATAAGTAAAACATCATCACGGAATGCAGTTGTGTAACTAACTGAGTCATGTTTGGACAGAATCCCCAATACAAAAATGTCTTTCAGTTTGCTGTATGAAGCATCCTCCAAACCCATAGCAACAAGCTTTCACATATTTGTCCAAATTTTCACATTAGAGTTTAATTTAGTTCACTTTTGCCAGAGGGAAATAATTACCTTCTTCTAAAGGTAGCTGTAAGGGTTTCTAGGTGCTTTTCTTAGAAGTGTTTTCTAAGACGTCTACTGTGGAAGCCAGGGAGTGTTTGACTATTGGGATAGATTGTTAAAAGTGATATATATGTGGAAATTTTTTTACTAAGAACTTACTGGAGACCATAATGTAAAGTGTTTTGGTAGAAGGGAGAGGAAAAAGATCATTGACAACAATAAAAAGGAATAAATCCTCAGTGACCTATTGAACACTGCTCCTACTGACTATCAGCAAGTATAATACACATGTAATCAGAGTTCTAGAAGAGGAGAATGAAAAAGACAGAAAAATATTTAAGGAAACAATGCCCAGATCTTCTGCAAATGTGGCAAAACAAACAAACAAACAAAAAATACAACATTAATTTACAGTTGCAAGATACTCAGCAAACCCCAAGCAGGATACAGATAAGGAAAGCCATACCAATGCACATCACAGTCAAACTGCTAACACCCAAAGGTTTTCAAAAACCTTTAAAATCATAAAAATAGCCAGAGAGAAAGGTTTTACATATAAGGGAACAGAAATAAGAACAACATCTTTAAAGTGCGGAAATTAAAAAGAAATATTGTCAACTCACATTCTATGTTCACTGAAAAAATCCTTCATAAATGAGAGTAAAATAAAGACATTTTCAGATAAAGAAAAGTGGTAGAATCTGTTGCCAGCACACCTTTTCTGCAAGCAATACTCAAGGAAGTTCTTCAGGCAGAAAGGAAATAACACCAGATGGAAATTCCTATCTACAGGAAGGAATGAAGTTTGGGAAATGGTAAATAAATGGATAACTATAAATGACAACCTTCTGTTTTTCTTCTTATAGTTTCTTTAATAGGCTGGTTTAAGCTGATGGTCTAAAGCAAAAATAAAAAAAAAAACATTTTCTTGTTTTTTCAAGATATAAATAAAATATGTGACATCAGTAGCAAAAAGGATGGGAACAAATGGAATTATATTATTGAAAGATTCTTACATTTTATATGAAGTGGTACAACAGTAATTCTAAATAAACTACGATAATTAAAGGACATATATTGTCATCCCTAAAGAAATAAGTAAAGCAATAATTAATACAAAGAAGTATAGTGAAAAAGCCAAAAGAGAAAATAAAATGGAATATTAAAAATTAGAAAACCAAAACAAAAGCAGCTTTGATTTCACCAAAGAGCTTCTTTCTTTATCTAACACCTCATATCTAATTGTTTAGGGAACCCTGCTGACTTTGCCATCAAACTAGTAATATATTCAGAATCTGACTATTTTGGGCCATCGTCACTGCTCCTAGCCTGGTCTGAGCCACTATCCTCTCTCAGCAAAGTCACATTACTGGTGCCCTGGATTCTATCTGTTTTCTCAATGTGTTATTCTTAACACAGCAGCCAGAGTGATGCCATTAAATACCAGGGTCCTTACCAAGGCCTACAAGGCACAGCATGCTCTGGCCCTGGGGTTTCTGTCTACCCCCCTGTCACGTATTTCTCCTCTTTGCTCCCTCTGCTCCAGCCACACAGGCCTCCTTAGAGTTTTCACAAAAGACTTGCCATGCTCTTGCCTAAGGCCTTTGCACTGGCTGTTCGGCCTAAATACAGTTTCTCCAGATGTTTACCAGTTAACTCCTTGCTCAAATGCCAATCACTCAATGAGACTTACCTTGATCAACCTATTAAAAATCACAACATAGTCTCATCCATCCTGATCCCATGCTCTTCTCCACTGTGTTTTTTTTTTGTAGTGTTTTAACACCTTTTACAATACCATGTAATTTTTATTTATTATATTTGTTGATCTTCTAATAAGATAAAGTTCCACAAGGGCATGCATCTTTTTGTGTTTGTTTGTTCATTTTAACTGATCAAGCACATAGAGGAGATAGATGCTCAATATGTAATTGTTGAATGAATGAGGAAGCAGAGCTATCTGTCTTGTTCATTAAGAATATGTGCCTGTATTTTCAGTACATAGTACAGTGTTTAGACATATTTCAGTTAAAAATTTTCTAAAACGTGGGCTCAATTTTATGAGAGTTGTTGTTTGTAAGTCCAGCATAGAGTGCCACTTTTCCTATTCAATTTTAAATTTAAATAAGAGACAAATCCAAAGATAAGATAGAGAACTAAACTGTTTTTATTAGTGATAAGACTGGTATTGCTTTTATTACTGGTAAGACATCATGACTTTGGACTGTGGGGGCTGTTTACTGATAGTGAACCCCACAAACAGACAGACTTTGCTTGACATAGGCAGTGCTGTAGTGCACATAGGTGAACCCCATGTCTGGGAACTTACAGAGCAGGAGAAGAGAACAGAATGTATTCTCTTTTTGTCTGTTTTCTAAAGAGAAATAAAACAGTGGTAACCAGAGCATTTGGAAAATGATCTCTCCTTCCTTGTTGGAGAAACAAAAAGGGGTTTTTAGAGAAGCCAAGTGTGTTCTACTAATGGGCATCTACTGTATGGAAGAAAAAAAAAAGGGGGGTAAGGAAGAATTACCTTCCTCATATCTGGAACACAAACCACAATAAATAATCAGTGTGAGGATGGTAATTGATTCCATGGTATTGTACAAACTCACCCAGTAAGAGAATATACTAAGAACAGAGCCTAGGTCAGAGGCCCGAGAAATTGTCTGTACCTGGATGGAAGTGTTATGCACTGAATTGTGGCCTGTCTCCCCTCCTCCCATTCATATGTTGAAGCCTTAAGCCCTAATGTGACTGGATGTGGAGACAGGGCCTTTAGGGAGGTAATCAAGGTTAAAAATGGTCCTAAGGGTCGAACTCTAATGTGATAGGACTGGTGCCTTTATAAGAAGAGGAAGAAATATCAGAGCTCTCTCTCTTCAAACACACATAGGAAATGCCATTGTGAGGACATGACAAGTAGGTAGACATCTGCAAGCCAGGAAGAGAGCTCTCAACAGAAACAAAACTTGCAGGCACCTTGATCTTGGACTTCTAGCCTCCAGAACTGTGAGCAAATAAATTTCTGTTTCCTGTTGTCTAAGCCACCCACACTGGTATTTTGTCATGGTGGTCCAATCTGACTAAGACTGGAAGATAACAGCCTTGCCAGTAGAAGTGAGAGGAGCACACCAGGCAAGGGTGTTGTCACAAAAACTAAAAGGAAAGAATATATTTATAAGCAATTTACAGCTAGCTTCAAATATGGCTGAAAAGTCAAGTAATATGAAGATTGAAATGTCCACTAACTCAATGACGGGGATGATTTTACTCTCCCATGGACGGATGGAAATGGATGTCAGGGTAGAAATGAGACAACAAATATAGGCAACTGCTTCAAGAAGTTGGATCTGAAGAACTTAGTCTGGAGGGAAAGGAAAGTGGAAAAGGGGGATAACATTGAGGGAGACACAGAAGTAGGCGTTTATATGGTGTATTTATGGACAATGAGCAGCCAGACCAGTCCGATCAGCCAGGGAAAACCTAATTAAGAGTTGACAGCCACATGGTTAAATAGACTAGGGCCATACTGATTGTCTTGAAATCTATATAGAAAGATTTTTATTTGATGTAGAAGAAAATGGATAGGCTGCGAATGTTTTTGAATAATTTAGTGTAATGTACATTCATTAACCACTCATTTTCAGCTGATAAATGCTGTGACTGACATATAAATAAATATACTTGTATTATACACACACACACACACACACACACACACACACACACACACACACACGGGGTGCCAAAAAATGTATACAAGTGGATATTGCTCAAGCAGTAGTTTTCTGTAATCAAAAGTGTCTGTAATCAAAAGTGTCTAGACGCTGGTAGTAACAACTTTTGGGCACCTCTTGTAATTGCAGAAGTCAAACATGACTTGTATTCATCTTTTTTTATAGGTATATATTGAGTATTACCATTTTAATACAATTTTTCTTTCTTAAAATGTGTACACTTTTTTGGGCACCCTCTGTATATATGTTTTTATAAAATTGAGATAATACCCTTATTTTTATAATTTTATTTCAAGGTATTTTTTTTT